>CM046955.1:73979185-75333710 GCA_025698515.1 Gossypium sturtianum | reverse complement strand
TTGCGTCGTTATCGTTCTGACCCTTCACACGTTATTTCACCAGCAGAGGTTTAAATTCGACCGGATATGACCTATGGTGAAGAGCCGGTTAAGATTTTAGATCGAAAGGTCAAGCAATTGAGAAATAAAAGAATAGCACTAGTGAAAGTACTATGGCATAGACATGGGGTTGAAGAGGCCACATGGGAGCCCAAGGAGACTATGAGAGATCAATACCCAAACCTTTTTAACGGTAAGATTTTCGGGGACGAAAATCCCTAAGGGGGGAGAATTGTAACAGTCCAATTTTGGGGCTAGTCAGAACAGTGGTTTCGAAACCACTAATTCGAGGCAAGGGAAATTATTTTAATATTATTTTATGTGTTATAGCATGATTATATGAGTGCATGAAAATTTTGGTGGATTAATTTTAGTGATTACTTGCTTAATTTCGAAAAAGGACTAAATCGCATAAAGTGCGAAAGTTTTGTTCTACAAGCTAAAGATGTTAGATAGCTATGGAACAATAAAGTAGAGGTCCTTATTGAGTAAATAGACCAATAAAAGTGGTGGCTGGACATGAATTTTTAATTCATGAAATTGGTCAAAGGTTAGGTAGATTTTTGGTGACTTAATTGATAAAATAATCATAAAATAAAAAGAAAGCTTCATCCTTTTCATTATTTCTCATCACCACCAAAAATTACAACAAAAATGGGGGTTTTTACAGCTTAAATATTCAGCCAAACTTCCCTCTTGCAAGTAAGTGTTTTTTATGGTCATTCTTGATGATTTTTGTATTTTTGTGACCCTTGTAGCTTAAGCTAGCTAATGGAGGGACTATTTTGCAAATGGTTGAGAGTCTAGGGTCTTTCCATGAGAGTATTTATGTTGTTTGCTGAAATTTTATAGAAGAAAATGAATCTTGGTTGTTAAATAAACAACTTTTGTGAAAGGGGTTTTCATGAAAACACCTAAAAGGACCATTTTGTGAAGTTTATAAAATAGGTTGTAAATGTGTGAAATAATTGGAAATTGTGAGTTGCTATAAGAGTAATAAAGGTTCGGCTAGGCTTGATAAAGGAGGAAATTTGATTCAAATCGTTTTACGAGCCTAGGGGCAAAATCATAATTATGTGAAAGTCTAAGGGCAAAACGGTAATTTTGCCAAAAGTAGGAATTTTGGATTTTTTTATTAATGTAGTGATTAAATAAGTGAATTTGTCATTATAGATCAAGAAAAACGGAGTCCAGACCTAGACCGGGGGAAAACCAAGCTATTGGACTAAATCGAACTAGTCGCCCATATTTTGTATACCGAGGTAAGTTGTACGTAAATAATACAACTTTATTGTTATTATGTATTGAACAATTAGTATGGCATAAAGTGTATGATTATTGTTGTGAATTTGTATGATGAGAATTGATGTAGTAAAAACTCCCGATTGAACCTTAGGAATAGATTGGATATCCATGCCATGACATTTGGATTGATATGTGTGCTAGTGTAAGACCATGTCTGGGACATGGCATTGGCCACATTATGAGAGCTAGTGTAAGGCCAAGTCTGGGACATGGCATCAGCATTGAGACGAGAGCTAGTGTAAGACCATGTCTAGGACATGGCATCGACCTCGACCGGTGAGCCAGTGTAAGACCATGTATGGGACATGGCATCGGCATTTTACCCTCTTGTGTGAGGCTTATAGGATATCCTTTAATATTCCAAATGGTCCCACGGGTTATTTAAAACTTATGATAAAGTTATGAAAGAATATGATCATGTTGTGAGTGGTACAGGTTCTTACTCGAAACTCATGAGATATGAGCTTAGTTATGATGCCTTAATGGGAAGGATGAAATTGAGTAAGTTCTATCTACGAGAATGATTTCGGGACGATTTTGAAATCTTTGGCTTATATTTGTGATGTGTAAATATGTGGTAAATCTACCATTGTTAAATCAAGAATGATGTGCTGGTTTATATTATACTATGTGTTTAAAGATGCATGGTTGATGTTGTTACTTATTTACATACAACTTACTAAGCTTTATGCTTACTCCCTCTCTTTTCCATTTTCTTATAGTGCCGCCAAGCTAGCTCGGGGATCAACAGACGTTACACTTTTAATTTGAACATTTCGTATAGTGAGATTTATCATTTTGAGTATGGCATGTATAGGGACTCGGTCTTTTGTCAAGTGTCATATTGTTTTGGCCAAATGTGTTGGCTTGTCTTGAAGATTGATTCATTTTGTATAATGTCATGGATGATGGCTAATACTTGTTAGTGATATATGTAAATGATAATGTTTTTCATGAATGTGCATTTTGCATGGTGAAGTATGTGATAAGTTTTGCATGTGAATGGAGTGTAGTGGTCTTGATGTGTGTATGTCTTGGTTGTGGCTTATGTTGGTGCAAGTATGGGTGGAAAAAGGGCTTGGTAAATAGTCTTGTTTTTGTCCACACGGGTAGGCACACGGGCGTGTGTCTAAGCCGTGTGTGACACACGGTCTGCCCCATGTGCGTGTAGTCTGGCCGTGTGTCCCCTGCACCTTAATTTGGTAAAATAGAATGCCCAGTAGTAACCACACAGACTGAGGCACGGCCGTGTATCTCAACCGTGTGGAAGACACGGCCATTGTACAAGGGAATGTGCCCAGGCCGTGTGAAGTCTGCACCTTAAATGCGAAATTAAATTCGCCACACGGCCTAACACACGGGCGTGTGCCTTGGCCGTGTGACCCTAAAATGTGTCTGACATCAGAAATAGAATGTCAAGGTTTTAACACACGGGCTGAGACACGGACGTGTGAGGAACACTGGCCATGGACACGGGCATGTGCCAGGCCGTGTGAAAATCCCTGTAGGTTCAAATTGAGAAATAAATCCACACGGGCAAGGGAGACGGGCGTGTCCCTATATACTTAAGCCGTGTGAGTTACACTGTCCTTCAACATGGCCATATTATTAAGTCACACGGGCGTGTCGCACTTCCACACGGGCGTGTGCCCCTGTTTTTAGTGACATTTTCCAAAGTTTTCTAAAGAACTCGGTTTGGTCCCGAACAGTTTCTAAAGTGTGTTTTAGGCCTCGTAGGCTCATATTAGAGATTTTAAGACAGTTTGAAAAGTTTCAAATTTGAACGAACTTTTATGACCCAGAAATGTATGTTAGTATGTGTTTAAGTTAGGTAACGCCTCGTACCCTATTCCGGCATCAATACGAGTAAGGGGCATTACAATATTAATTTAACCATGTTCTCATTATGTGTACAATATACTTGTACATATAATTCGTTCTATATTTAACTGCCCAATTAAATTAATTCTATAATCAATTTAATTCATTTGAAAGCAAAAAAAATGCAAATTATGTTTGGATTTCGTTCGTTTCAACCATAGGGTGTGACCTTGTAGGTTCTTGTAATGTTAGCAGTAATACTAGAACGATTCTAATATTACAAACAATGAGTGGCATCTAGCAACGCATCATTTCTACCTAAGTTACAAGAAATCACGATTCGACAAAACCTCTCTGTGATTAATCCATCATGTACTAAATTCTTTTGTCTTTTATATCTAGAATGGACATAAGTCATGGAATAGTTGTAACACCCCTTACCCGTGTTCAAAGCTGGAACAGGATACGAGGCATTACCTAACTCAACTTGTTTAAACGTACCACATCGGGCCATAAAATTTCATTTCAACTTAAGACTTTTCATTCCTACTCATAATGTCCTTATCATGGACCTACGAGGCCTTCAACATACTTACGAAAGGTTTTGGAATTAAACTGGAAACTTTTGCACACTTAGAAAATTTTTACCTAAACAGGGGCCACACGCCCGTGGGAAATGGAACATGCCTGTGTGGCATATCACATGCCCGTGTTCCACACCCGTGTTCCACACATGGCCTCGACACGCCCGTGTCTTAGCCCGTGTGCCAAAACCATGGCATTCTGTTATGACGTCATCACCTCACTAAGGTCACACGACCAAGGCACACGCCCGTGTCCTTAGGCCGTGTGTCGAATTAAATTCCAAATTTCTGGTGCAGACTTCACACGGCCTGGGAACACTCCCATGTCCATGGACTCCCACACGGCTGAGACACACGGTCGTGTCTCTGCCCGTGTGTTTACTACTGAGCATACTGACTTGTAAACCTAGCATGCAAGGGGACACACGGCCTCTCCACACGCCCATGGGGCTAACCGTGTGTCACACACGGCCTAGACACACGCTCGTGTGTCTACCCGTGTGGACAATTATATGGATATCTACCAAGCCATTTGCCACCCTACAAAGCAACCACACTTATACCAAATCAATTCAACACATATGGAACCTCTAAGAACTCAAAATCAAGACATCCACACAAGCATACACTTCATGAAATTCATCATCATTGAATATATGAACATGTCGAGTATAGGCCAACTTCCATGACCATTTACAAAATAAATTGAACAATGTTAATAGCCAACACTTTGGCAAGCAAATATGACATAACAAAATGACCAAGTCCTATACATGCCATACTAAAACTGAATCTAACTTTGCTATACTAAAGAGAAGTTGATAGTGTGATTTCCGAACTCCGACGTTCTACGAATTCTCGAGCTAACTTGGTAATGCTACAAGGGAAAAGGGAAATAAGAGGGGTAAGCATAAAGCTTAGTAAGTTTTCATGGAAATAAATAGCAATATAAAGCTAATAAATCATCCATCCATGGCATTGAATAAAACCGCAAAGTCTCAAGCACTAGCCATAACTTACTCGTATTTTCTCTTATCGAATACATGCAATAACACATAACATAAACTTTTCTCGTGAATTGCTCACGGGTACCTGTATTCACTCAATCACATAGCTTTAGCACCAAACTCATTTCTATTTCAAGCTTAACTATTTATCCCACTAAATCACTTGGGATTATCAAAGATACATATTCATCGTCATCCACATAAATACGAAGCCACTGCCACATCCCAGATGTGGTCTTACATGGGGTCACCTCTGAGTGCCGATACCATATCCCAGATAAGGTCTTATACAGGATCGCACATCAATTATCGATGCCATATCCCGGATATTGTCTTATACGATTTTCATATTCAATGCCAATGCCATATCCCAGATATGGTATTATGCGGGATCTCAATTCGGTGCCGAGGCCATGTCCCCGACATGGTTTTACACGGAACCTTATTCATATCATGTCTCGACAATTATATTCTCATAGTTATTATAGTCCAACCGGGACTTCAAAATCAAAACTTTCATCATTTTTCTCATTCAACACCATCATTCAATTTCATAGAAATATGCATCATTATAATATCAAACATTCTCAAATATACTAGCATAATGTTGAATTTATCACATATAAACTTACCTCGGTTTCAAAATAGGTCACTTGCTGATTTAATCCGATACCTTGCCTTTTCCTCGGTCAAGGTTAATTCCTTGTTCTTCTTGATCTATATAATAGAAAATTAGCTCATTTAATAACCACATTAATCAACACATTTCAATAGTCATACTTTGGCAAAATTACCATTTTGCCCTTAGACTTTCACAAAAATGACTATTTTGCCCCTAGGCTTGTAATTCGATTCTAATCGAATTTCCTCCTCTTACAAGCCTAGACAAACATTTATTTCTCTTATGGTAATCCTCAATACTCATCATTTCACACATTTATCACATATTTTGCAACCTTTACAAAAAAGTCCCTTGAGGTGTTTTCATGATAACACCTTTCACAAAAGTTGTTTATCTAACAACTAGGACTCATTTTTTTCATAAAAAAGCAGCAAACAACATAAATGCTCACATGGAAAAACCCTAAACTTTCAAATTTTTTGCAAAATAGTCCCCTCTTTAGCTAGCTTAAGCTTTAGGGGTTCCAAAAGTACAAAAATTATTAAAGAATGGCCATTAAAGCACTTACTTGCAAGGAGAAAAGCTTGCTGAAATTTTTGAGCTCTCAACCCCTATTTTGCTGCTAAATTTTAGTGGAGGAATGAAGGAGAAAAGATGATATCTTTTCTTTCGTTATTTTAATATAAAATCCCAATTTAGTCCACCTAATCCACCTACTTGACCAAATTTTGACCTCTATTGTCCCCTATGGCCAGTCAACCATTATTTAAGGGCTAATTTCCCTTTAAAGACCTCCAAATAATATTCTATGGCTATTAGGCACCTTTAGCTTATAAAATGGAACTTTCGCACTTTATGCGATTTAGTCCTTTTTCGCGATTAAGCATGAAATCGCTAAAATTAAAATACCAAAATTTTCATGCACCTACATAATCATACTATAACTCATATAATAATATAAAAATAATTTCTTCAACCTCGGATTAGTAGTCCCGAGACCACTGTTCTGACTAGCCCCTAAATCGGGCTGTTACAATTCTCCCCCTTAAGGATTTTCGTCCCCGAAAATCTTTCCGGTGAAAAGGTTGGGATATTGGTTTCTCATAGCCTCCTCGGGCTCCCAAGTAGCCTCTTCTACTCCATGTCTTTGCCATAGCACTTTCACAAGAGCTATACTTTTGTTTCTCAACTCTTTGACCTCTCGTGCCAAAATCTTAACCGGCTCTTCGCCATAAGTCATGTCTGGTCGAATCTCTACCTTTGATGGTACAATCACATGCGAAGGGTCTGATCGGTAGCGACGTAACATAGACACGTGGAAGACATCGTGAATCTTTTCCAACTCCTATGGCAAAGCCAAACGATAAGCTATCGGCCCTATCCTCTCGGTAATCTCATAAGGTCTGATAAAACGCAGACTCAACTTGCCCTTCCGGCCAAATCTGAGGACCTTCTTCCATGGTGATACTTTCAGAAACACATTATCACCGACTTCAAACTCAATCTCTTTTCGTTTTAAGTCTGCGTAGGACTTTTGTCTATTTGAGGCAGCCTTTAGACATTCACGTATCACCTTTCCTTTCTCTTCAGTTTCTCTGACCAAATCGACACCGTGAATTTGGTTTTCTCTGAGTTCTGTCCAATACAAGGGCGTTCGGCACTTACGCCCATACAATGCCTCATAAGGCGCCATCTTCAAGCTTGACTGAAAGCTGTTATTGTAGGCGAATTCCACCAACGGTAAGTATTTTTCCCAATTACCTTGGAATTCCAAAACACAACATCGAAGCATATCCTCAAGTATCTCAGATACTTCTCTGTCATGCACTTTGTCGGTTTGCAGATGAAAAGTTGTACTGAAACTCAATTTTGTGCCTAAGGGCCAGTTCTTCATTACTTTTCAAAAGCACTTCTGGCTCCAAAAGCACTTTTGGAGGAAAAGCATGCGTGAACAAGTCGCTTTTGGTCGGAATTTTTGGCTTTTCGTAAGTGCTTTTGAAAAGCACTTCTAAAAGGAGAAGCTAAAATTTTTAGCTTTTCCTCTCCCAAAAGCACTTTTAGTGCTTAATTACTTTTTCACCCCTCTAATAACATAGTACTTTTTTTTCGTGGTGCTTAATTACAAATGTGTTAAAATCATTAATTAAAAATAAAAAAATATTTTTAAAATATTAATTACAAATATTTAATGGTTATAATTAAATATTTAAAATGTAGTTTATATATTCTAATTAAATTTTATAAGTAATTAATATTTATTACTTAAAAATATTTAAAATTTATATTTCATATATTAAAATATTAACAAGTTATAGTAATTTTTTATATTCTTACTAAAATATAATAATATTAACTAATTTAAATTTTATTTAAATGTATATTTGTTACTTGATAATAACATGTCTAAAATAGACATTTTATTTCTGAAAAGCATTTTTTGACAGCAATGCTAAACACTCAAATTTTAAAGCAAACTTTTCAAAAGCACTTCTCAAAAGCACTTTTCCACAACACTTTTCAAAAGCACTTTTCAAAAGCATTGCCAAACTAGCCCTAAGGCCTCTTGCAACTTTTTCCAAAACCGTGACATAAATCTCGGATCTCTATCCCAAATAATCGACAATGGTACACCGTGAAGTCTTACTATTTCTGACACATACAAATCCACCAACTTATCAAGCGAATAGTCAACCCGTACTGGTATGAAATGAGCTGACTTCATAAGTCTATCAACCACGGCCCATACGACATTTTTCTTTTTTGGTGACAACGGTAAACTCGTCACAAAGTCCATTGTAATACAGCCCCATTTCCACTCGGGAACCATAATAGGCTGAAGTAGACCTGAAGGTACTTGATGTTCAGCCTTCACTTGTTGACAAATTAGGAATCTCGATACAAACTCCGAAATGTCTTTCTTCATACTTGGCCACCAATACCATTTCTTCAAGTCGTTATACATCTTCGTGCTGCCCGGATGTACAGACAAACATCCACTATGTGTTTCATGCAAAAAAATTTGTACAAGTTCATCATTTCTGGGTACACAGACCCTATCTCGGAACATCAGACATCCATCAGGACTTATCTAAAAGTTCGACTCAACACTTGATTCACATAGAACTCTTTTTGCTTGTAAATTATTGTTGCCTTTCTGAGCTTCAAAAATCTCTTGAAGAAACATTGGTCTAGCTCTCAACTCGGCTAGAACAGAACCATCATCTAACAAAGCTATCCGTGTATTCATGGCTCTTAGCGCAAACAGAGATTTCCTGCTCAAGGCATCGGTGACCACGTTCGCCTTTCCCGGATGGTAGTCAATTACTAACTCGTAATCTTTTATCAACTCTAACCATCTTCGTTGCCTAAGGTTCAACTCTTTTTGAGTCATCAAGTATTTTAGGCTCTTATGATCAGTGAACACCCGACATTTCTCACCATAAAAATGGTGTCTCCAAATCTTTAGTGCAAAAACAATTGCAGCTAACTCCAAGTCGTGAGTCAGATAATTCTTCTCGTGCGGCTTTAATTGCCTAGAGGCATAAGCAATCACCTTACCCTCTTGCATGAGTACATAACCTAATCCATTCAAGGATGCATCGCTGTAAACCACAAATTCTTTTCCTGGTTTAAGTTGTACTAGAACTGGAGCCTCAGTCAACAACGCCTTCAATCTCTCAAAACTCTGTTGGCACTTTTCTGTCCAATCAAACTTCACATCCTTTTGCAATAGCCTCGTCATCGGAGTAGCTATCATGGAAAATCCCTTGACAAAACGTCTATAATAGCCGGCTAGGCCTAGAAAACTCCTAACCTCAATTACGTTCCTTGGCGATTTCCATTCAAAAATCGCTGAGATCTTACTCGGGTCGACTCTAATTCCATCTCCCGAGACTATGTGCCCCAAAATCCCACTTCCTTAAGCCAAAATTCACTTTTACTAAACTTGGCATATAATTGTTTATTTCTCAAAATTTGTAGTACCACTCTCAAATGCTTAGCATGCTCGTTCTTGTCCCGAGAGTAGATCAATGTATCATCGTTAAAGACTACCACATATTTATCCAAATACGGCCGAAAAATGCGATTCATCAAATCCATGAAAACTGTAGGGGCATTTGTTAAACCAAAAGGCATGACCAAAAATTCATAGTGGCCATACCTCGTCCGAAATGCAGTTTTCAGCACATTCGAGTCCTTGACTCTCAATTGATAATATCCAGACCTTAAGTCTATATTGGAAAACACCGTGGCTCCCTTCAATTGGTCAAATAAATCATCGATTCTTAGCAACGGGTACTTGTTCTTCACAGTTACCCTATTAAGTTGCCAATAATCTATACATAACCTCATGGAACCATCTTTCTTCTTCACAAATAGTATGGGAGCACCCCATGGAGAATAACTCGGTCTTGCGAAGCCTTTATCCATTAACTCTTGCAACTGTGCCTTCAGTTCTTTTAGCTCGGTTGGAGCCATTCTGTATGGGGCGATAGAAATGGGGGCAGTACCAGGAGCTAACTCAATCCCAAATTCGACTTCTCAAACTGGAGCTAACCCTGGTAATTCCTCCGGGAAAACATTTAGATACTCACATGCTATGGGCACAGATTCAATTCTCAACTCAGTCTCTCTAGCATTCATCACAAAGGCAATGTAAGCTTCATACCCTTTTCTTAAATACTTCTGAGTCGACAAGGAAGATATCACCACTGGTAATCTGTTTTGCTCATCTGATTCAACACGAATAAGATCCCTATTTTCACATTTTAACTCAATAAACTTTCTCCCACAGTTCACTATCACATCATGAGTAGTTAACAAGTCAATCCCAAGGATGACATCGAATTCATCAAATGGTAACAACATGAGGTTAGCCGAAAAATAATTACCCCTAATCACCAAAGGGCAACCTTTGCATACTCTATCGACCAATACACATTTGCCTAGGGGATTTGACACTCTTATCACAAATTCAGTAGACTCTACAGGCATGTTCATGCTAGAGACTAATTTTATGCAAATATACGAGTGGGTAGATCCCGGATCAATTAAAGCTATAACATGAGTATCATAGAGAGAAAATGTACCCGTAATCACGTTGGGGGAAGAAGCCTCTTCGCGAGCACGAATGGCATATGTTCTCGCTGGTGCTCTACCCTCAGTTCTTGCAGTCTGATCTCAAGATATGTTCCTACTACTCATTTCATTTCCCGGGTTTCTTTGAGGTCTTCCTCTAGCAGTACTTCCCGGTCTCGCATTCTGAGGTTTCTCTTTCTCACCTGCCTCAGGGCAATCTCTGATGAAATGGTCTAGGGATCCACACTTGAAAAAAGCTTTCTCGTTTGCCCGACACTCGCCGGAATGGCGTTTGCCACACAGCGGGCATTCCGATCTACTTGGTCGACTGTTGCCAACACTAGCAATCGAAGTAGTCCGAGCTTTAGACCTCAGGTATTGTCCACCATTACTTCTACTTGAAAATCCAGCTGAGGTGCTGATCGTATAGCAAAATCTCTTGACTTCTTGGATGAGGATTGGAATGTCTTGCCTAACGGTCTCTTCTTCGAGTCGTGAGACTCAATTTCAGCTTTCTATTTCTCTTTGACTAGTTCATTGGCCTTACAGCCTCGATTTACCAGTACCACAAACTCTTTCAGTTCGAGGACACCGACTAACAAACGGACATCCCCATTTAATCCATCCTCGAATCTTTTACACATGATGGCTTCTGTCGATACGCACTTTCGAACGTATTTGCTGAGCCTTACGAACTCACGCTCATATTCAGCCACCGTCATTCGACCTTGCTTTAGCTTCAAGAACTTCTTTCCTTTCTGGTCGATGAACCTTTGACTAATGTACTTTTTCCGAAACTCCTCTTGGAAGAATTCCCAATTAACTCTCTCCATTGGTACCACCGAAACAAGGGTGTTCCACCACTGATAGTCCGAATCTCTCAAGAGAGATACCGCACACTTTATGCACTCTTCAGGCGTACATGACAACTCATCGAATACCCTGATGGTATTCTCAAGCCAAAATTCCACCCTCTCCGGATCATCATCCTTACTAGTCCAAAATTCCTCGGCTCCTTATTTCCAGATCTTATCGACCGGAGGCCTTTCTCTCGTTACTACTTCTACCACCTGAGGAGCTATAGGAGTTGGCTGAGGAATAGGTGGGGGTGGAGGGGGTTGAGCATTAGGATTTGCTCGGATATACTCAGTATACCAGTTGCTTATCATATGGAGAAATGCTTCTCGAGCCTTTTCTCCCTGACCCAAAGTCTCGGGTCTACTCTCTATTGGTGCAGTCCCTTGTGCGGGAGCCGGCGCATTACTCGAAGTATCATCAGCTGCAGTCTGATCGGGATCCATTACTATATAAAAATACAATTTAAACTGTCAAGAGTCGTCACACTATAATTACACAAGTACTCTTACGTATAGCATGTATAGCTAGACTCATACTTACGCTACCTTAGTCCGAAAATCGACTAAACTGGAGCTCTGATACCACTAAATGTAACACCCCTTACCCGTGTTCAAAGCCGGAACCGGATACAAGGCATTACCTAACTCAACTTGCTTAAACGTACCACATCGGGCCATAAAATTTCATTTCAACTTAAGACTTTTCATTCCTACTCATAATGTCCTTATAATAGGCCTACGAGGCCTTAAACATACTTACAAAAGGTTTCAGAATTAAACCGGAAACTTTTGCACACTTAGAAAATTTTTACCTAGACAGGGGCCACACGCCCGTGTGGCATATCACATGCCCGTGTTCCACACTCATGTCCCTCACACAGCCTCGACACGCCCATGTCTTAGCCCGTGTGCCAAAACCATGGCATTCTGTTTATGACGTCATCACCTGAATAAGGTCACACGGCCAAGCACACGCCCGTGTCTTTAGGCCGTGCGTCGAATTAAATTCCAAATTTTAGGAGCAGATTTCACATGGCCTGGGCACACGCCCATGTCCATGGCCGTGCCTCCCACACGGCTTAGACACACGGTCGTGTCTCTGCCCGTGTGTTTACTACTGAGCATACTGACTTGTAAACCTAGCATGCAAGGGGACACACGGCCTCTCCACACGCCCATGGGACTGACCGTGTGTCACACACGACCTAGACACACGCCCGTGTGTCTACCCGTGTGGACAATTATATGGCTATCTACCAAGCCATTTGCCACCCTACAAAGCAACCACATTTATACCAAATCAATTCAACACATATTATGACCATATGGCACCTCTAAGAACTCAAAATCAAGACATCCACACAAGCATACACTTCATGAAATTCATCATCATTGAATATATGAACATGTCAAGTATAGGCCAACTTCTCATGACCATTTACAAAATAAATTGAACAATGTTAATAGCCAACACTTTGGCAAGCAAATATGGCATAACAAAATGACCAAGTCCTATACATGCCATACTCAAAATGAATCTAACTTTGCTATACCAAAGAGAAGTTGATAGTGTGATTTCTGAACTCCGACGTTTCACAAATTCTCGAGCTAACTTGGTAATGCTACAAGGGAAAAGGGAAATAAGAGGGTTAAGCATAAAGCTTAGTAAGTTTGCATGGAAATAAATAGCAACATAAAGCTCATAAATCATCCATCCGTGGCATTGAATAAAACCGCAAAGTCTCAAGCACTAGCCATAACTTACACGTATTTGCTCTTATCGAATACATGCAATAACACATAACGTAAACTTTTCTCGTGAATTGCTCGCGGGAACCTGTATTCACTCAATCACATAGCTTTAGCACCAAACTCATTTCTATTTCAAGCTTAACTATTTATCCCACTAAATCACTTGGGATTATCAAAGATACATATTCATCGTCATCCACATAAGTACGAAGCCAATGCCACATCCCAGATGTGGTCTTACATGGGGTCACCTCTGAGTGCCGATGCCATATCCCAGATATGGTCTTATACAGGATCTCACATCAATTATCGATGCCATATCCCGGATATGGTCTTATACGATTTTCATATTTAATGTTGATGCCATATCCCAGATGTGGTATTACACGGGATCTTAATTCGGTGCCGAGGCCATGTCCCCGACATGGTCTTACATGGAACCTTATTCATATCATGTCTCGACAATAGTATTCTCACAGTTATTATAGTCCAACCGGGACTTCAAAATCACAACTTTCATCATTTTTCTCATTCAACACCATCATTCAATTTCATAGCAATATGCATCATTATAATATCAAACATTCTCAAATATACTAGCATAATGTTGAATTTATCACATACAAACTTATCTCGGTTTCAAAATAGGTGACTTGCCGATTTAATCCGATACCTTGCCTTTTCCTCGGTCAAGGTTAATTCCTCATTCTTCTTGATCTATATAATAGCAAATTAGCTCATTTAATAACCACATTAATCAACACATTTCAACTGTCATACTTCGGTAAAATTACCATTTTGCCCTTAGACTTTCACAAAAATGACTATTTTGCCCCTAGGCTCGTAATTCGATTCTAATCAAATTTCCTCCTCTTACAAGCCTAGACAAACATTTATTTCTCTTATGGTAATCCTAAATACTCATCATTTCACACATTTATCACATATTTTGCAACCTTTACAAAAAGGTCCCTTGAGGTGTTTTCATGATAACACCTTTCACAAAAGTTGTTTATCTAACAACTAGGACTCATTTTTTTCATAAAAAAGGCAGCAAACAACATAAATTCTCACATGGAAAAACACTAAACTTTCAAATTTTTTATCAAAATAGTCCCCTCTTTAGCTAGCTTAAGCTTTAGGGGTTCCGAAAGTACAAAATATATCAAAGAATGGCCATTAAAGCACTTACTTGCAAGGAGAAAAGCTTGCTGAATTTTTTTAGCTCTCAACCCCTATTTTTCTGCTAAATTTTAGTGGAGGAATGAAGGAGGAAAGATGATATCTTTTCTTTCTTCGTTTTAATATAAAATCCCAATTTAGTCCACCTACTCCACCTACTTGACCAAATTTTGACCTCTATTGTCCCCTATGGCCGGCCAACCATTATTTAAGGGCTAATTGTCCTTTAAATACCTCCAAATAATATTCTATGGCTATTAGGCACCTTTAGCTTATAAAATGGAACTTTTGCACTTTATGCGATTTTGTCCTTTTTCGCGATTAAGCATGAAATCGCTAAAATTAAAGTACCAAAATTTTCATGCACCTATATAATCATACTATAACTCATATAATAATATAAAATAATTTCTCTAACCTCGAATTAGTATTCCCGAGACCACTATTCTGACTAGCCCCTAAATCGGGCTGTTACAATAGTCACATTTGTATAGTGCATCTAATGTTTCTTGATATCCTGAGTAGACTATGATAAAAAAAAATTAGTATGATATCTCATATCAACTTATTCGAACATGGCCATGCATTTCTAGTCTCACACAATCAAGTGGCCTAAGATATTGCTCCCATTATGTAGGAGGGACAAATCCTATATTGATCAACCATATCCCACTACATAGATTGTGGTATATCCAACATCAGCCTTTATAGAATAACCAGTTACGGTGGACATTTGACTATATCAAAATATACGACTCAGGATTTTGGGGTAATGATTAGCTCAAGTCTGAGGATCGTATACATAGTAATTGATAAACCGTAATGGTAACATATTCTAAGCCCACATTTAGTATGCTTTTGGATGATTTAAGCCCCAATTTATGTAAAAAGATGCTCTTAATCCTTTCTTTTCATGTCTTATACTCAGGAAAGCACCCGATGATGAAAAGAACAAGAAACGGGCTTAAAACGGACCAAGTTGGGCCAAGCCACAAAATCAACACAGGCTGGACTCCAAGCCACACGGCCGTGCCACCATTCCTACTAGAACACGGCCTTGACCGCGACTTACACGGCCTGACCACGATTTACACGGGCGTGTGCCATGGCCGTGCCTCTTCCATGGAAAAGAGCAATTCCATTCGGGAAAGGATACTTAGGGAGAAAGAAATGTGTTTCAAGAGCCTATAAATACACCCTATGTACCAGCTGAAAGGGGGGAGGAAAGCTAGGCTAAAAAGCCAAGCCGAAAAGGTCAGATTTATGGGAATCATTCGAAGATAGCCAGTTGATCCATCTCAAGAAGCTAGGAATTCTACTCAAGACGGAGGAACTCCTCTTCAATTCCTTCAGGGGGTTTTAGGGATTTCTTATGTTTTGTGTTATCTTTTCTCTTGAGATGTTTTCCTTTATTGTTATGAACTAAACCTTCGGATACCCAAAGGGGATGAAACCTATGATGAATCTTGTTATTTGATTTCTGAATTATATGATAATAACTTAGTTTGTTCTTAATTGTGTGAACTTAATCCAAATCTAATGTGCTTAGGTGGAGGAGGAATAGACCCTGCCTAAGAGTAGATCCAACATAATTAAGCGGAGTTGATCGCACGCCTAGAGATAGGGTGATGAGATTTTGTCAGATTAGGGTGAAACCTAATATGGGAGTCCACAGATCGATTTACTGCTATTCTAGGGGGTTATTATAAGCGAACGAGAGTTCCACTAATTAACCTAGGGTTAGACGTTATTCGCCTCGAGAGAGGGTTTAATATACATTAGGGAGTCTTACGGATCAAACTAAGTAAATAAATCATATGGTTCAAGGTTAGATAACAAGTGAAGTCTAGGTGGATTTTTCCTAAGGGTATCGCTTGAGTCAACTGAGTTTTTCCAAAAGTTATTTCCCGAATTCATTCTTTTTGTCTTTGTGTCTTAGCTTAGTAAGTAGATTAGTTTTAGTTTAACAACCATCACTTTATATTAAGGCTAAATAATAAAAAGACGGTGAGTATTGGTACTTTTAGTTCCTTTGGGTTCAATAATCTGGTCTTGCCTGAACTATACTACTGTTCCAAAGGTGCACTTGCCTTTAATCGTTGTCAGAGTTGGTTTCCAGGTTCGATCACCTTTTATAAATTTTAAAACTCGATTTACACAAATCATCAAGTTTTTGGCGTTCTGTGGGAACTAAAATATTAAGAAAACTTTATTTTTATTACTTTAGCCACTATTTTTATTTTTCACAATTTATTTTTTTAGTTTTAATTTTAAATTTGCTAAATTTTCTTCCTTTCTTTTCCTAGCAGGTACCTCTAGTTTATGACTAGAACAAACCCGAGAGGACCTTTAGAATACGACAGTGATATTGAAGCTACCGCTCGAAGAAATCGCAGAGAAATTAGGCGAGCCCTAAATTACCAAGGAGAGCGAGAAGACCGATCCAATCCTACTGAAGGGGTGGACGAAAATAATCCACCACCATAAAACGATGTGGCGGATCAGAATGCTCCTCGTACTATGTATGATTATCCTAAACCTCATTTAACAGGGGCAGAATCTAGTATTGTTAGGCATGCTATAGCTGCTAATAATTTTGAATTAAAGCCTAACATTATTCAAATGATTCAACAGTTTGTTCAATTTGATGGTTTGCAGGACGAAGACCCAAACACTCATATAGCTAACTTTTTAGAATTCTACGATACCTTCAAAATAAATGGCTTTTCTGATGATGCCATACGTCTTCGGTTATTTCCCTTTTCACTAAGAAATAAAGCTAAACAGTGGTTAAACTCGTTACCACGAGGGTCAATCACTACATGGGAACAAATGATCGAAAAGTTTCTATTAAAATATTTTCCACAGACATTATACGACACATGGGAGAGATACAAAGATCTCTTGAGGAGATGCCCACACCACGGATTACCATTGTGGCTCCAAGTCCAAACTTTTTAAACGGTGTGAATCCTTCAACGAGGCAATTAATTGATTCAGCCACCGGTGGAACCCTGAATAATAAAACTCCTGAGGTAGCCTACGAGTTTATTGAAGAGATGTCGCTAAACAACTATTAGTGGCAAGTTATAAGAACAAGGCCAACAAAAACAGCCGGAGTTTACAACCTCGACGCAGTAACCATGCTATCAAATCAGGTAGAGTCAATGAATAAGAAGATTGATAGTTTGTGTTCTTCGCAGGTAAATCAAGTCATGCAGTGCGACGCAAGTGGAACTGTGGCGAATTCTGAGTACCCACCCTACCAACCAGGCACAGAGAGTGAACAGATGAACTATATAGGTAACAATTTTAGATCTAATAATAACCCATATAGTAATAATTATAATTCAGGTTGGAGGAACCACCCAAATTTTTCATGGGGAGGACAAGGAAATCAAGGAAATCAAAGACAACAACCTCCTTAGAATTTCCAAAATCATCCCTATCCACAGGAAAAGAAGTCGAGTCTTGAAGAGACATTGAACAAATTCATAGCATCAGCAGAGGCCCGCTTCTAAAAGACTGAGACAACAGTAGATAATCAACAAACAGCGATCAAAATGATCGAGAGTCAAGTTGGGGAATTTATTAAGTCAATTAAACAACTTATCGAGATGGTTTCCAAATTCGATCGGTTTTTCTCGAAAGAAACCCGAATGTAAAAGGCAGTTACACTAAGAAGTGGAAAGGAGCTAGTCGAACCAGAGAAAAGAATGCCACCCGTAGATGACAAAACAAAGGATATGGAAATTGAGGACGTAATTCCAGCACATAAAGAAATAAAACCACCGATCCCACATTCAGCAAGTTTGAAGAAAGAATGATTAGACTCCCAATATGGTAAGTTTCTCGAGCTTTTTAAACAAATACATATTAACTTACCTTTTGTTGAAGCTATTTCACAGATGCCGACGTACGCAAAATTCTTGAAAGAACTCCTGACGAATAAAAGGAAGCTTAAAGAAATATCGATGGCGGAGCTTAGTGAAGAATGTTCGGCCATCCTCCAAAACAAGCTACCAACCAAATTAAAAGACCCAGGAAGTTTTACTCTTCCTTGTTTAATTGGCAGTTTAAATGTTAATAAAGCATTAGCTGATCTAGGTGCCAGTATTAATTTAATGCCTTATAAGATGTTTAAACAACTAGATCTCGGGGAACCAAAACCCACTAGGATGAGTATTCAGTTAGCCGATAGATCTATTAAATATCCTAGGGGAGTTATCAAAGACGTCTTGGTAAAAATTGATAAATTTATTTTTCCCTTTTGATTTTGTTGTGCTTGACATGGATGAAGACATTGAGGTCCCCTTAATTCTAGGACGCCTTTTTTTAGCTAATGCTAGGGCTGTTATTGATGTAGGTGATGGTAAACTTGCACTAAGGATAGGTGATGAGGAAATTAGTTTTCAAATTTATGATGCCATGAAATATTCCAGAGAACAAGATGATTCATGTTATTTTGTTGATACCAATGACCATTTTGTTCAAAACTCTTTCAGAAATCCCTTGCGATGACACGATGGAACTATGTCTCACTCAAGAAGAGGGGGAAGAAGATGAAGCTTCTGAGCTAAAATTATCATCAAAACAAACAGAGAAAGAAAGCATCGAATTTGATGATAATTTCAAACAAAAACGCTCTGTTGATGAACCACCCAATTTAGAATTAAAACAACTACTAAAGCACCTAGAGTACGCATTCCTTGGGGAAAATTCTACGTTACCGGTAATTATCTCTTCAGAATTAGAACCCAAGGAAAAAGAGGAGTTGATACAGGTACTGAGAGAGCATAAAAAAGCCATAGCTTGGAAAATCTCTGACATTAAGGGAATAAACCCAACATTTTGTACCCACAAAATTTTAATGGAAGATGAGTACAAGCCATGTGTACAACCACAAAGACGTCTACATCCCAACGTAAAAGAAGTCGTGAAAGCTGAGGTAATTAAACTTCTAGATGCTGGAATAATTTATCATATTTCTGACAGCAAGTGGGTGAGTCCTGTGCAGGTAGTTCCAAAGAAAGGAGGCATGACTGTGCTAGGTAACGAAAAGAATGAACTAATTCCTACCGGGACGATTCTGAGTTGGAGAGTTTGCATAGATTACAGGAAACTAAATGACGCCACTAGAAAAGATCACTTTCCCCTACCCTTTATTGATCAAATGCTAGAAAGGTTATCAGGACACATGTACTATTGCTTCCTAGATGGACTCTCCGGCTATTTCCAAATCCCAATAGCACCAGAAGATCAAGAGAAGACAACGTTCACATGCCCATACTGATGCGTTTGCTTATCGTAGAATGCCTTTTGGATTATGTAATGCTCTGCTACTTTTCAGCGTTGCATGCTAGCAATCTTTGATGAACTCGTAGAAGATATCATGGAGGTATTTATGGATGATTTCTCAGTTTACGGTAATTCTTTCCATCTTTGCCTTAAAAATTTAAAACGATTCCTAATGAGATGTGAGGAAACAAACCATGTTTTAAATTGGGAAAAATGTCACTTCACAAGAGGGAATAATATTAGGACATAAAATTTCTAGTAAAGGGATCGAGGTAGATAAAGCAAAGATTGAAACCATAGAAAGATTACCTCCTCCCGATTCGATTAAGGCCATTAGAAGCTTTTTAGGACATGCAGGATTTTATAGAAGATTCATTAAGGATTTTTCTAAAATAGCTAAGCCTTTAACAAAATTACTAGAAAAAGATGTTCCTTTCAATTTTTATCAGGAATATTTAGATGCATTTAATATCCTTAAGGATAAACTAATGAATGCTCCAATTATAATTGCACATGATTGGAATCTACCCTTTGAACTAATGTGTGATGCAAGTGACTTCGCAGTGAGGTGCGATTAGGACAACGAAGAGGCAAGCATTTTCACCAATTTACTACGCTAGCAGAACACTAACACCCGCACAAGAAAATTATACCACCACAGAGAAAGAATTGCTAGCCGTAGTTTTTGCTTTTGATAAATTTAGGCAGTATCTAATATTGTCTAAAGTTGTCGTTTTCACTGACCATTCAGCTCTTGCGTTATCTTTTAAACAAACCTGATGCAAAACCCGGACTCATACGATGGTTCTACTCTTACAGGAATTCGACTTAGAAATACAAGATAAGAAGGGAGCCGAGAATCTTGCAAAACAGATCACCTTTCTAGACTTGAAAATCCACACACCAAAGAAATCGATGAAGGTGAAATAAATGATTCGTTTCCCGAAGAACAACTCTTTTCTATAACACATTCTGAGGTACCATGGTTTGCTAATATTGCGAATTATTTAGCAGCTAACGTCTTGCAAAGGAAATTAACACATCACCAAAAGAAGCGATTCTTTGCTGATGTGAAAAATTATTTTTGGGAAGATCCCTTTCTTTTTCGCATATGTGCAGATCAGATAATTCGATGATGTGTTACAAAGACAGAAGCGAGCAAAATTTTGGAGCATTGCTATTCAGGACCATTAGGAGGACACTACAGTGGTATTAAGACAGCACACAAAATACTCGAATCAGGTTTTTATTGGCCCACTCTATTTAAAGATGCCAACAGGTATGTTACCTCGTGTGATAGATGCCAAAGAATAGGTAATATTTCTAAACGTGAAGAAATGCCTCAAACATATATGTTATCATGTGAAATATTTGATGTGTGGGGTATTGATTTCATGGGACCATTCCCTAGTTCATTTGGAAACAAGTACATCCTAGTGGCAGTTGATTACATGTCAAAATGGGTAGAAGCGGAAGCTTTACCTACCAGTGATGCTAGGGTAGTAGTCAAGTTTCTCAAGAAATTGTTTTCCTGATTTGGCACACCGAGAGCCATCACTAGCGATAGGGGTACTCATTTCTGTAATACTCAATTTGCAAAAGTTCTAAAAAAATATGGAGTATACCACAGGACAGCCACCCCATATCATCCTCAAACCAGCGGGCAAGTTGAGGTAGCGAACCAAGAACTTAAGCACATTCTAGAAAAAACGGTTGAATCAAATAGAAAAGATTGGGCAGTTAAAGTAGATGATGCTTTATGGGCCTATAGAATAGCATTTAAAACACCCCTAGGGACATCCCCATACAAACTTGTATACGGGAAAAGCTGTCATCTACCATTCGAATAAGAACACAAAGCTTTTTGGGCAATAAAATTTTTGAATTCTGACCTCAAAATTGCAGGAAAAAGAAGAATGATACAGATAAATGAGCTGGACGAGTGGAGAACGGAAGCTTACGAGAACTCAAAACTGTACAAGGAAGCAACAAAGTGATGCCACGATGCTCGTCTCAAGAGATCAAAGCAATTCGAAGTAGGAGACCTGGTCCTACTATACAACTCAAGGCTTAAACTATTTCCGGGAAAGTTAAAATCAAGATGGTCAAGCCCATTTATGATCAAAACAATTTTTCCATATGGCACCATCGAGGTAACTCATCCCACTAAAGGCACATTCAAGGTAAATGGTCACCGACATAAAATTTATAATGGTGCAGATTTTAGAGATATGAGAGAGGAGCTTATGCTCCATGAGCCTTCTTTTAGAACCAAAAACAGGGAAAGTCTAGCTTAAGACTATAAACAAGCGCTTCTCGGGAGGCAACCCGAGCACTAATTCACTAACATTTTATTTTCAAATTTTTATTTTTACTCAGCATCTAACTCCATACTAACTCGGACTAATAAAAGATGAGGTTTTAAACCACACGACTGTTGACACGGGCGTGCTAATGGCCGTGTGGAAGACAGGGGATAAAACACGAGCGTGCCAGCAGCCGTGCACAAACAGGGGCGAACGATTTTCCCCACACGGGCTGCGACATCAGACCACGCCCGTGCCAACCTTCCGTCGCGAGGCTCTCGACTTATTAAGCCGCGGGCTAAACACGCCCGTGTCTTACAACCGTGCGAGGCTACTGACTTATCGAGCACGGGCTAAACACGCCCGTGGCTTACAACCGTGCGAGGCTACTGACATATCGAACACGGGTAACACACGCCCGTGCGACCTCCCTATGCCAACATACTGTCAATTAAAACACGCGTGTGCTAGTTTACCAACGGCCGTGTCAAGAACCCTGAAACGCGCCAAATTTTGGAAATCGCAAAAAGCACGGGCATTTTCAAATGAACACGGGCGTGGCGATGGACCGTGCCACCTCCTCTATATAAAATCCACCCGTCTTCCCCCCCCCCCCAAAACCTAACCCTAAAATCAGTTTTAAACACCCTTTCCTCCCAAATCCGGCCGCACATACATTCTCCCCCATCCAAAACATCATTCCCTTGCCTTTTCTCTCCAAAAACCATCCAAAAACCGCTCGCACGCCCACACCACAGTCGTGCTGCCGAACGCCACGCCCCTTCCACTGCCGTGTTCGTCCTGCAAAAACCCGCACCACCACCGTGCTCCGCCCGTGCTTGATCGTCTCCCACCATCACAACCCCTGGTTCCCTTCACTACCTTAATTTCTTGACTAAAAACTTGATAAATATTATGCCATTTTGCTTTATTCCTTTTGTTTAATATTAAGCATGATTTATATTTAGAGATTTCTCTCAAAAACGCATGAATACTTAGTAAAAATCTCTGATGAATTGGTTGTTGATTGGTTTCATTTTAGGAATAAACTTTTGCATTTTTTTTGATGTACTTCTTTGTTTGAATGAATCATTACTGTTAATATCCACTAATTACCATTTGGCTTGATTTAGTATGAAATACTTTGGCTATATTATTGTTACGGAACTTGCTTTATTTGATTTTTTTTTTCAGGTACAAATGTCGTCACCACGACCAAAGCGATCCACAGCCGCCCCAAGCAAGAAAAGAAAGGGGCCTGGATCATCTTCCACGAGTGCTTCTTCCGAGGTTAGGCATCCATTCCTCCGATTTTCTCAGAACACTCAGGAAGAGCGTTACAAAGCACTCCAGGATAGACCCCTCGACACCGGTAGACGCATTGGAACACGTCGGGCTCGCAACCGATATTCGAGCCTTTATTTCAACCGATCCGTGGGAGCAGTTCTTTTCCATCATCGAGCCCACATACATGGAGCTTACCCTCGAGTTTTACACCACCTTCACTTTACAAACTGTGATGGCACATTTTGATGATCCAGGCACGGTACAATTCCGTCTAGGGGGTACGGTACGTCGACTGAGAATACCACAATTCGGCACAGCTCTAGGACTTTACACACTGGAATTCATAGAAGAAAACCCACTCGATGATTTAAACCGTGAGCTCCACTGCACTCCAATCGAATGCTGGCGAAACCTACACCCCACTACAAGCATCTACGATCCCAGTCGCTCTAAGGCGACGGCACTTCCCCCAGCTCTAAGGTATCTTCACGCCATTCTCGCGTACACCATCACAGGTTACAGAGAAAGCACCGACATCGTGAACAAGTAAGAGGTTTACTTCCTATCATGCATGTCTGAAGGACATGTTTTCTACTTAGCATATTTTATCGCATGCGTAATTCAACATCAGACAGAACAACATAGGAAGGGGATTTTGTCAATGGGGCCATACATTACGAGGTTGGCTCGGCACTTTGACCTCCTCGACACTAAAGCTCAGCTCACCTCCCTCACATTGATCGGCAACATGGTACCTCAAGGCATCTAAACAATGCTACACATGAGAATGATTAAACACCGACGAGGGACTGAACCCCCTCAATACCGATTAGTGACCGCCACAGATGAGGGGGAGCCCGAGGACATTACTGATGATGTCCCACCACCATCACAGGAGGTACCGGTTCCGAGTCAGCGACCGTCCCGTACAGAACCATCATTAGCGGACATCTCTGCACGGCTTGACCAGTTTGAGCTGTATTTTGCTGAAAACACTCGGCACTTTGACGGGTTAGAGGCCACCCTTCAACAAATATGCCAGCACCTTCATATCTCACCACCAGAACCACCACAGGACCCGGCCGAGGATAAGGACTTTTGAGTCCTTTTATCTAGTTTTTTTTTACTTCTGAGTTTTTTTTTATTTTATGTTATTTTATTTTATTTTATTTTCTCGTTATTTTAATTTAATTTCGATTCGTCTTGAGTTTGAACATTTAAATCATACATTTGATAACTTTTATCATCAACTCCTAACCTTCGAGTATTCCTAACATTTATTTAATTACACCCCAAAAGAATTCTAACTGATGACTTAGCAGTTTAAACGAGCAATAAACCACTACTCAAGTCATCAGCCAACACCAACACCATCCCGATGCCTTGTCGTGTTTTCCACATCCTCCAAAGAGATCATCCATTCATTCAGGGAGTGTCACTCACTCCCCTCTCTTTTTGATTTTACATATTAATTGTCATTATATATCTTTGTACATTGAGGTCAATGTACATCTTAAGTGTGGGGGGTGAACAACCTAAAAAGATACCCAACAAAAACCCTGAATTTAGTCTTGTTTTTAAGTAATTTACTCATATTACTAATTAGGATGAAATTTCTGATGATTTATGATTTTTATTGATATGTTTTAGATTAAGTCATTGATAATTGTGCATTGATAATTAAATTTGAAGAATACTAGAGAATCAAGCATGATAATCTATTTTTCAGAAATGAAAATTTTTCTAGGTTGTCAAACTGAGTTTAAATATTACTTTGAAGTTTGAAATTTACGAGGTTGACATCAAAATACCCATAATTTTTGTGAGTTTTTGAGCCTTATAGAGCATACATTCTTTTTCTTGCTCACTTTATTGATTATGAGTATGTCAACACTGATTTGTTATTCTAGAACTTGCATCGATTATACATGTCGAGACCACATTTTTTTGATTTGAAACACAGAGATGATAAAGGCACCTAGGATCTAACCCACTTACTCCATAAAAAGCCTGCCTTCACAAATTAACCCTTAGTGAACCCCTTTTAATCCTAACAACCCTAATTATTGACTCACCCACTGATATTAACCCAGAACCCCTTTGTTTTTGTTATCACCACTCCTTTTGACTACCCTTATATCGAGATTTGATTTGATTAATAGCCTAACTATGTTTTCTATTTCAGTTATGTATTTTTTAGTTTGTTCTTAAAAAAAAATCATCAAGGGTATATTCATTATTAGTTGTGATTAAATGAGCTTATATGCTTGAATCCCAGATATCAAAGAAGAAGCTTGTAGCGTTAGCATTATTTGTTTTCAATTGATGTAATTATTATTAGTCATTAGTTCTTAGTTAGGTAATTTGTCGATTCAATCTCGATTCTAACCCTCTAATTCAGCCTTACTCCACACCTTAACCCTAGCCCCGTTACAACCCTAACAAAGACCTTTTGATTTGTGTTTCATCTCATATTTCAGTAGTGGAGATTTGATTTTCATGCAAGCCTATGGGATTAACTCTTCATGTTTAACTTTTGAGTGCCTAAATTTTGAGCCTTAAACACTTTGAGTGGTTTGAGTGAATCTTTTGTGAGGATGTCAATCCTTGTCAATTTCGAATTAGAGGTAATTATTTAGATGAAGGGAAACACCTATGTTTTGTGCTACAAAATCTATGACTTATACTGTTTGAATTTTTAGGACACTTTGAATTGAATTATCAATGTATAAATTATCTATGAATTAGGATGAGACACTACCAATAGGAATTATGAATTACAGGAAGTTCATTTTAATTGTAAGTTGAGAATTTTGCTTGAGGACAAGCAAAAGCTTAAGTGTGGGGGTATTTGATAAATCGTAAAAGTAACATATTCTAAGCCCACATTTAGTATGCTTTTGGATGATTTAAGCCCCAATTTATGTAAAAAGATGCTCTTAATCCTTTCTTTTCATGTCTTATACTCAAGAAAGCACCCGATGACGAAAAGAACGAGAAACGGGCATAAAACGGACCAAGTTGAGCCAAGCCATGAAATCAACACGGCCTGGACTCCAAGCCACACGGCCGTGCCACCATTCCTACTAGAACACAGCCTTGACCGCGACTTACACAGCCGTGCCGCATTTAACAGTGTCGAACACGGCCTGGCCACGATTTACACGGGCGTGTGCCATGGCCGTGCCTCTGCCGTGGAGAAGAGCAATTCCATTCGGGAAAGGATACTTAGGGAGAAAGAAACGTGTTTCAAGAGCCTATAAATACACCCTAGGTACCAGCTGAAAAGGGGGCGAAAAGCTAGGCTATAAAGCCAAGCCGAAAAGGTCAGATTTGTGGGAATCATTCGAAGATAGCCAGTTGATCCATCTCAAGAAGCCAGGAATTCTACTCAAGACGGAGGATCTCCTCTTCAATTCCTTCAGGGGGTTTTAGAGATTTCTTATGTTTTGTGTTATCTTTTCTCTTGAGATGTTTTCCTTTATTGTTATGAACTAAACCTTCGGATACCCGAAGGGGATGAAACCTATGATGAATCTTGTTATTTGATTTCTGAATTATATGATAATAACTTAGTTTGTTCTTAATTGTGTGAACTTAATCCAAATCTAATGTGCTTAGGTGGAGGAGGAATAGACCCTGCCTAAGAGTAGATCCAACATAATTAAGCGGAGTTGATCGCACGCCTAGAGATAGGGTGACGAGATTTTGTCAGATTAGGGTGAAACCTAATATGGGAGTCCACAGATCGATTTACTGCTATTCTAGGGGGTTATTATAAGCGAACAAGATTTCCACTAATTAACCTAAGGTTAGACGTTATTCGCCTCGAGAGAGGGTTTAATATACGTTAGGGAGTCTCACGGGTCAAACTAAGTAAATAAATCATATGGTTCAAGGTTAGATAACAAGTGAAGTCTAGGTGGATTTTTCCTAAGGGTATCGCTTGAGTCAACTGAGTTTTTCTAAAAGTTATTTCTCGAATTCATTCTTTTTGTCTTTGCGTCTTAGCTTAGTAAGTAGATTAGTTTTAGTTTAACAACCATCACTTTATATTAAGGCTAAATATTAAAAAGACGGTGAGTATTGGTACTTTTAGTTCCTTTGGGTTCGATAATCCGGTCTTGCCTAAACTATACTACTGTTCGATAGGTGCACTTGCCTTTAATCATTGTCAGAGTTGGTTTCCAGGTTCGATCAGTCTTTTATAAATTTTAAAACTCTGATTTACAACGATCAGTAATCACTCTGAGTAATGTTGTGACTATTACATAATAATCCAATAAACATACTCTTAGTGGGTCAATCTAATATGTTGTTCTCTAACACACATACTCATGTATTAATTTTGGCATCCCATGTCAATGACAACACTTTGTCATCAATAAACTACACGTCAGTCTTAATGCATTATTGTTGTCCATGCCCACAATAATACTCGACTAAGAACCTTTTAAGAATAATCATATTATTCTCAGGATATTATTATAAAACCGTTTATTTATATACACAGAAAAGAAACTGAAATAATAATGGCAATGCCTTTAATAAACAAGGTAAAACAAGTATGTTATTACAATCATCTCATGATTGGTCTTTGGGCATACTCTAACAACTCCAAGATGCACTCCTTCATATGTGCGTACTCTCTTGGGCGTAATCTTTCTTCACTTGAAAACTTTCTGCAAATATTTTCTTAGATACCGCCAAAGAGCAGATGGTTAAATGCTAGTTTGCCCAATACTCTAACTCGCTAACCAACCAACCCAGTAGCGGATCAAACAATCGTGGTGCACCCAAAATAGAATTATCATACATTATATCACTGTCAATTAATTCGTAAATTATGGGGTGTGACAATGATCTTATTTTATCTCATGATAACCATTACATCTTTCTTCTTGAAAAGTTAATCACTATCATATAGTGATCAAGTCATCCATCACAAAAATGGACGACCTGTGGCCACGTTTACTTTTCATCAAGCATGTAATGTCAATGAAAGGATATCATTTACCCATGTTTTGGGCTATTAATTCCACTTTTGTGAATGACACTACATACTGCAGAACTCGTACACCCAACAAACCAATTTCCAGTTCCTTATCTATCCGAACTCATGCTTTTACTTACATCAAAGTGTACAAGTCACGCATACATAGTTCATCGTCCACTCGGGATTTAAGTATGCCACACCATGAACATCACAAGTGAATAAATCCATAAACGGATTCAGGATCTATTCTACTTGGGTTATGTCTGATGTACTGTCAGTCCAACCAGCATCTATGTCTATATCTTTTGGGAGTCATCCGCTCTGATGTCTAAGAAAAATCATCTCCCAATTTGGACTTGATAGACGGGATATTAGTCTTTCAATCAGTTTGCTCATTTTCGATTAGACTAAGGACATGTTTAGGTCCATATACTAGTATAAGTTTTCTTTCTATATTACAATTTGACCATGTAATACCGTTTCGTATTAATTAAACATTAGACAACCAGTGAGAAACATTTGCTTCCATTTTGCTTTGCGTGCAAAAAACAAAGTATTAATGTAATTCATGAATACTTTTATAAACCAATTTGTTCGAAAAATTACAAGTGTACATTGACGAAAATACTACACTTAGGGCAACAAATCCAACAATTTCCTGATTATTATATTAAAGAAAAATAGTTTATCTTGGACTATGTTGATCAAATAGGCTGCCATATTAAGCTTATAAATAGACAGCAAATACGCATGGAAGATGCATTGATTAAGGGAGTGTTGTGCTGATTTGATTAAGTTATCTTTGTTATTTTCCCTTGTACTTTTGCACTTTGTTAGTAGGCATTCTTTGTGAGAGATTGAACCTTTGTAAGTGACGGTTTGGGTAAGTGGTTGTAACAAGTAGGACTAGCTATTGGGGCCGCAATTACTTCTTTGTGTAAGGGTAGATTAGGCATTAGCTAATAGGTGGTTCGATCAGTTATGGAATGAAACAATTCACTGAGCGAGGCTCCGTGGAGTAGAATTGTTTTTGAACTATGTTAACAAATGACTGTGTGCAAAATCTCTTTTTACTCTATTTTTTTTCATTTCTGTTTAGTTTTCTATTCAAACTCATGTCTAAACACGTGTATAGACAATAGTTTGAACTAGTGGCAAATTGACTAGTTTTTTCATATATTTTTCGGTAACATCTTCCATGCATATCGTATGTCAGGATGGGTGAGGTGTCATAATATTGTTTAAGTTTTGTGTGATTAAACAAAAATTGAATATGTACTATTTTTGCACATGAATTTCAAGTGGGAAATTGATTTAAAAATTCGGAGTCAAATTTATTGATAACTTTGAAAAGAATGTTATGATATATGAATATTTTCTATAAAGAAAATTCATTTGATTCTTCTTTTCAGTTTGGCTTCGATCCAGGGTTTGTCAATACTTGATCTTAGATAGATGTGGGTTGTTTCAAGTGTCGCATTGACTTGCTCTTGAAATGGACTTAGTCTTCTTATCTTCGGTTGAAATGGATTGAAAGGTGGTTTCTTCAAGAATACTTTTGGCTTCGTCTCCTCAGTTGAATTGGATCATAATGTAGCTTTTCTTTAGAATGTTTATGATGTTCTTCAGATATTTCTATAGAGTTCATTGGACTTTTTAAACTTTTGTATCTATAGAAGGGCTTGGGGCAACCCCTTTGTAACATTCAAAAATTTAAATTTTTATGTTGCATTATTTTGGGTGCTGAGCTTGTTAGACTATTCAATTGTGTGTGTTTAGGTAGTCCTGAGATGGCTCGGGATTTATTTTGAATTAGTAAAATATTTTGGCATTTGGTACTTTAAGGTAATGGAATAAGTGACCTTAAAGCTTAAGGTAATAAAGTGGTAAAAAGCTAGCATAATTGAGCTATCAGTGAAGAGGATATGATGCCATATGTGTTACCTTGAGGGAAGGAGTTCGAATCCCTTTGTGTGCATGTGTGAACTTTATTTTTTGCTTTCCTTCCTTATAGTGTCGGTCAAGGATGAGCTTATGGTAAGTTGGACTTTATTTTTTTATGGCAAGATGGCTAAGAGAAAAAGGCAAGATTGAACTTAGGGAAAGGAATCAAATGGAAAAGGCATGTAGGGGGAACTTAAGGCTTATTCCAAGGGTGATGTTTTGGAAAGTTTGGATGGCCAAACTTCGACCAATTGGCCATGCATTGGGACGGTTTTTGGGGCTAAGGGGGATGGCCGAATTTTTGCTAGCATTTTGGTAAGGTAGGTGCTAGTTTTGGTCATTTTTTTTCATTAGCAAATTGGTGTATCAAATTTTTTCTCTCCAAAATTCTTCTCCCTAGCCGAATGTGTCATGAGCAATAGGTAAACTTTCGTTTTGTTTTGGCCAAGTCTTTTTGACCATTTTGGTACCATCTTCTATTCTTCCCCAAGCTCTTTTCCTCCTTGTGCCGAAACCATACAACCTTGAAGGGGCATTTTCATTTCTTTTCTTTTCTTCTCTTTGTCGAATGCACACCAACCTCAAGACTTTTTCTTTGTTCATTTTTCATCCTTGAAAACCGAAACATAAACACCCTATCTCCTACTTCTTTTTCTTCTTCTTTTCTTGAAAAAACTCTCAAACATCACTCCCTCCCTAATATTTTCACTATGGCCGAATGTCATTGATCATCTCCCCATAGCCGAATCTTCCACTTCACACATATTTTCTTCTCAACCATTTTTCTACTCACATTTTGATCAATCGGTAAGAACACTCTCTTCAATTCTCTTATTTTTCTTCTATTGCCGAATTCATATGTTGGCTTGGGAGGGTCTTTATGACCGAAATCATCTTTCTCTCTCTTTCAAACAAAACCCTTTCTTCTTTTAGTGGTATAGTGGAGTGTCGATTATTTCTACATCGCTTAATCGACTCTAACCATAGGAAGATCGTGTGAAAAAGGAATTTCATCGTTCAAGGTAAGGATTCTTCGAGGATTCTTTATTACTTTTTATTCGTTAAAGATAGTGTTGTTTAATCGATAATATTATAGGGACTTTATCGCTCGATTTTCATCTTGAGATCATACGGATTTTTGTGGTAAGCCGACCTCACCTCTAAGATCTATCATTCTTAGCAACGTAATATTTGTTTGGACTAAAATTTGTTTCAATGGAGACAAGCAAGATCGAATCAAAAGGGGTAGTGATTGGTGATCAAAAAAGGAGCGGGTTAGCGATCCCTACTCCTAAATTCAAACGAAGGGCTGTTTCGGTGATTCGAGATTTTCCACCGGGTTATGGACCCTCATCCGGTGAGAAGAAACTATTCGAGGTTGTTCGCAATTATGAGGCATCAGCGATTCGGGATTTTCCACCGGGTTGTGGACTGTCAATCAGGGAAAACCGATAAATAGTAGTTATTCGCGATTTCGAGGGTAAAAACCTAGACCGTTTTTCTTAGAGTAGATTTACTATAAGTGTACATGTTCTAATCGAGCGTTAAAAATATTTTTAGGTGTCGACGATCAGGAAAGTGTAGTGCTTACCGTAATCAGGTGTGTAATCTCACACCGTATTTCATGGGTTAGATAATTATATTATGTTAATCACTTGATTAAATCACATGTTAGTGAAACTGGGTAAAATGGCATAATTATCACTATGTTGGTAAAGACTATGAAATCGGTATTAAGACTGTGAAAATTACGAAATTGCCCTTAATGGGCCAAATCGATAAATTGTAATATGGGCCAAATGTGATATTTGATATATGGGTCAAGTGTGATATGTGCTATATGGGCCAAATGTGATATTTGATATATGGGCCAAGTGTGATATGTGCTATATGGGCTAAATGTGATATTTGGATATATGGGCCAAGTGTGATATGTGCTATATGGGCCAAATGTGATATTTGATATATGGGCCAAGTGTGATATGTGCTATATGGGCCAAATGTGATATGGGTCAGTTTGTGAAAATTTTTATAATGGGCCATATGTTTGTAACAATTATATGAATGGATGGTTGTAAATGAATATACATATTATGTACATGATTTGCATGGGTTGGGATATTTGACGAAGAGAAGTTCTGGTAGCTTTGCTACAAAATTCTGGTGGCTCTGCCACAAATCTAAAAAATGGCAATGCCATGTAAACTCTGTAAATCTGGTGGCTTGTCCACAAATTGATAAACTGCTCAATGCCTATTTTGGTGTGTTGGCGGGGTGGGTGACTAAAGCTCCCCACAAGTGTGCTGGTTGGTACGGGTGGTGTGTAGCAGATTGAAATTAGGTTTAGTTTGGGAATTGCATATCACATTCATTTTATACATATTATTATGTTATATTTGTAAATGGACTTTGGCCCAACATATGCTTAATTGGATTTTTGGCCCAATGGACATGGTAAGTGGTTTACACACTGAGCTCTAGTAACTCACCCCCATTTTCCTTATTCCTTTCAAGTAATGGTCAGTGATGGAGACTTGGGTCGTGGATGACTCGGTGGAGGCCATACTTCGTAAATGGTTAAATCTGGATTTTGGATTTCTTTAGTATTTTTAATTACTTTACTATTTTGAATTAAGGTTGTAATAAGGCCTCTGGATTAATTTTTTTGTTTTGTTTATTATGTGATGAATTTTATAAACTGCTTAAAGTATTTCAAATTATAATATTATTTTTCTAAAAACTTAAACAAATGATTTATAATTGAAATGAATATTTAGAAAGGATTTCATAATAATTTTTCGTATTTTTAAACTGGAAAATTACTTTCGAACTACTAACGATATTTTCAAAAGACTTGAATTCTCTTTGGAAATTTTCAGCGTCGTTTTCAAAAGTCACGGTTTTGTAGATCATTAGTTCAAATTTATCGATTTATCAATCAAATCCTTGAGGATAGTAGTATTTTATCAAATCAAACTTTTTCTCTTGATTTTTAGCAAAGTAATAATTTAGTACGAACAAAAAGGATTTAACATGTTTTGCTCGTGTGACATACCAAATCCGCTCATAACGCATGGGCTGAGTTTGGGGTGTTACATTTTATGGTATTAGAGCCCAGTTTCAAAACTCGGCTGTGGTTTGGGTTCAAAAACATTTTTTTTCAAAACTGTTTTGAATTATAGAATGTATGTCTTTAAAGGAAGTATGGCATCACGAGTATCCGGCATCAAGTCAAGTAAGTGTATGTTAATTGAATGATTATTATTGTTATGATATGACTATAGGAACACTCTAGAACTTTTAGTCTTAGGTGTTGAAACTATAGAGATTGAGACTATAGGATACGTTTACGAAAACGACTCTACTTCTTATATCTCATAAAATATCGTTAATAAACACAGAAATTGTATACTGATTCATAAAAATTGTAATCAGATTGAATCGAAATAGTCAATATAAGCGCTAGAGGATGTGGACGTGGTAGACGTGGCCGTGGTAGAGGTCGAGGTGCTAGGGTTGCGTCTGAAGCGTCGGGATATATGTCGGAAATGGATGCACCTGCGTCCCCTGTGACTGAGGCTGGGTCACAAGACCGTATGAGAGAAGACATTGCTCTGTCCCAAGAAATGTTACAAGTCTTGGAAAGGGTTGCTGGGGCTAGAACTGGGCCAGCAGCTCGTGGATCAATTTCGGAATGACTTAGATCAAGCGGTGCTGAGGTTTTTAGGGGTGTCTCGGGTGTAGCCCCAAATGTAGCGGAATATTGGCTCGAGGCAGTGGAACGGATCATGGATGATTTGGAGTGCACCACCGAGCAGAAACTGAGATGAGCTGTGTCCTTGTTGAGAGACGAAGCATATCAATGGTGGCTTACTGTTCGGGAGGGCACTCAGGCCGATCGTGTTACTTGGGATTTCTTCAAAATATCATTTCAAGGAAAGTATGTTGGGGCTAGCTATGTGGACGCCCGAAGGAAGGAATTCCTTAATTTGGTTCAAGGAAGTAAGACCGTGGCAGCTTACGAAGCGAAATTTCTGCGTCTGAGCTGTTATGCCCGAGGTATTGTGCCAACTTACTACGAACGCTGCGTGCGTTTTGAAGACGGGTTGAGTGATAAGTTGCGGGTACTGATAGCCCCACAACAAGAAAGGAATTTTGCCACGCTGGTGGAGAAAGCAAAGATAGCCGAAGAGGCTAAGCACTCGGAGTGGTGAAACCGAGAAAAAGACAGAGGCAAGAGGGACTTTAAGTACTCGGGTCCTGCAAAACAATTTCAGAAGAGGCCCAGGAATGATGAGCCAGCTCAAGCTAGAGCACCTGCTGTTACCAATCAACCATGTGCTGATTGTGGAAGACGACACCCTGGTGAATGCTGGAAGAGAACCGGTGGTTATTTCAAATGTGGTTCTAAGGACCATCAGCTTAAGAATTGTCCTCGACGAACTGCTCTGACTCAGGAAGCTGGTAACCATGACGCACAGCCAGCTAGAGGCGCTCAGCAACCACCGAGGGGCCGTGGACCAGGTCGAGGTGGTAATGGCGTAGGTCAAGGTCAAGGTGCACCGGGCAGAGGTAATGGCTGCAGGGGTAACGTGGAGGCGAGGCAGCCAGGGTTAGTTTATGCGGTCAGACGCTGAGAGGATGGCGATGCACCTGATGTGATAACCGGTACGTTCTTCATTTCTCGATGTACACATTCATCGCTTTGATAGATATCGGATCTACCCATTCGTATGTTGCTAGTGCTATATCTGGAAATCTGAACATTAGATCTGAGATTACTGCTAGGGAGATGACAGTAATTAGTCCTTTAGGACAGTCTGTGATGGTGAATAGATTGTTTAGAGACGTGCCCTTAGAAATTTAAGGAGAAATATTTTTGGCGGATTTGATGGAATTGCCTTTCGGTGAGTTCAACCTTATTTTAGGATTGGACTGGTTGGTGAAACACCGTACGAACTTGGATTGTGCTGCAAAACGGATGACGATAAGAACTTCAGAAGATAAAGAAGTGGTGATGATAGGTGAAAGGAGAAATTATCTATCGAATGTGGTATCTGCTTTAAAGGCAGAAAAGTTGGTGCGGAAAGGGTGTGGAGCATTCCTAGCCTTCATTAGTGCTTTGGATGCCAAGGATTTATTGGTGGAAAGTGTTAGAATGGTGAAGGAGTTTTCAGACATCTTTTTCGAAGAACTTTCGGGTTTACCTCCGGACCGGGAAGTAGAGTTTGGCATTGAGCTTTTGCCCGGAACGGCTCCGGTGTCCATTGCTCCTTATAAGATGGCGCCAAAGGAGTTAGCGGAGCTTAAAGCTCAAATTTAAGAATTGTTGGATCGGGTATTTATTCGACCGAGTGTGTCTCCGTGGGGAGCACCGGTCTTGTTCGTTAAGAAGAAGGATGGGTCGATGCGTATGTGCATTGATTATAGGCAGTTGAATAAATTAACGATCAAGAATAGGTATCCGTTACCGAGAATTGATGACCTGTTCGACCAACTATAAGGAGCTTCGGTTTTCTCGAAGATAGATTTGAGATCGGGTTATCACCAACTTAAGGTTAAGGAGGCGGATATTCATAAGACGGCGTTTCGAACTCGTTATGGTCACTATGAGTTCTTGGTGATGCCATTTAGTTTGACCAATGCACCAGCTGCATTTATGGACATGATGAACCGGGTCTTCCAACCCTATTTAGATCGGTTCGTGGTGGTGTTCATAGATGACATCTTAGTATACTCGAAGAATGAAGAAGAACATGATTCACATCTGCGAATAGTATTGCAAATATTAAGGGAAAAGTAGCTTTATGCCAAATTCAGTAAGTGTGAATTTTGGCTAAAGGAAGTGACTTTCTTGGGACATGTTGTGTCAGCCGAAGGAATCAGGGTTGATCCTCGGAAGGTAGAGGCTGTGTTGGATTGGAAACTACCGAAGTCAGTGGCTGAGATTCGGAGTTTCCTAGGGTTGGCTAGTTATTATAGACGTTTTGTTGAGAGGTTTTCGTTGATTGCTGCACCCCTAACTAAGATTTTGCGCAAGGGAGTACCATTTGTGTGGTCAGATCAGCAGCAAGAGAGATTTGAGAAATTGAAGAAGATTCTGACGGAAGCGCCAGTTTTGATTCAACCTAAAGCTGGAAAAGAGTTTATTGTCTACTGTGATGCATCACACACGGGTTTAGGATGTGTATTAATGCAAGGTGGGAAAGTGGTAGCTTATACATCTCGTCAGTTAAGGCCGCACGAGGTGAATTATCCCACTCATGATTTGGAGTTGGCTGCGGTGGTGTTTGCTTTGAAGATTTGGAGACACTACCTGTATGATGAGAAGTCGATCATTTATACGGACCATAAGAGTCTAAAGTACCTCCTTACCCAAAAGGAGTTGAACCTAAGACAGCGGAGGTGGATAGAGTTGTTGAAGGATTACGACTTCTCAATTGAGTATCACCCCGAAAAGGCTAACGTGGTGGCAGACGCGTTGAATCGTAAGGTGATATCAGAGTTGAGAGCGATGTTTGCTCAACTCGGTTTGTATGAAGATGGTAGTTTGCTAGTTGAACTTCAGGTGAAGCCTATGTGGTTAGAACAGATCAAGGAGAAGTAGTTATCAGATGAAAAGTTGGGTCCCTTACTTCAGCAAGTAGTAGGTGGTGTGATAGGGGATTTTGGATTGAATAATGATAGAGTACTATGTTTCCGCGGAAGAATTTGTATGCCCAAGGATTCGGATTTGAGACAAATGATTCTGCGAGAGGCGCATAGTAGCCCATATGCTATACACCTCGGGGGAAATAAAATGTATCGAGACCTTCGTGAACAGTATTGGTGGCCAGGGTTGAAACGGGAGGTTACTGAGTTTGTGAGTAGGTGCTTGACATGTCAGCAAGTGAAGGCGGAACATCAATTGCCGTTGGGATTGCTGCAACCGGTGAAGATTCCATTATGGAAGTGGGAACGAATAACGATGGACTTTGTTAGTGGGTTACCCTTATCGCCTACTAAGAAAGATTCTGTCTGGGTAATAGTGGATCGATTGACGAAGACTGCCCATTTTCTACCTGTTCGTACGGATTACTTACTACAGAAGTTGGCCAAGTTGTATGTAGCGGAGATCGTGAGGTTACATGGGGTACCAGTGTCTATTATTTCAGACAGGGACCCTAGGTTTACATCGCGACTTTGGAAAGCTTTGCATGAGGCTTTGGGAACAAGGTTAAATTTCAAACGACTTTTCATCCTCGATCGGATGGTCACTCGGAAAGAGTAATCCAGATTTTGGAAGACATGTTAAGGGGTTGTGTGATTGACTTGGGGGTAGTTAGGAGGATTTCCCTCTCATTTGGCGTGAATTTGCGTATAACAATAGTTATCAATCCAGTATCCAGATGGCACCCTACGAGGCTTTGTATGGTCGTAGGTGTCGTACTCATACTTGTTGAACTGAATTGGGGAGCGGCGATTCTTCGGGTCCCGGCCGATATCGAGACGGAGGAAAAGGTAAAGGTAATTCGGGCACGATTAAAGGAAGCTTCGGATAGACAGAAATCGTATGCGGATCTGAAGCGTAAGGATATTGAATTTGAGGTGGGAGATCAAGTCTTTTTAAAGGTCTCACCTTGGAAGAAAATCTTCAGATTTGGAAGGAAGGGCAAGTTGAGCCCTAGATTCATCGGACCGTACCGTGTGTTGAAGCGTGTAGGACCAGTGGCTTATCAGCTCGAGTTACCTCCGGAGTTGAGCCAGATACATAGTGTATTTCATGTCTCTATGTTAAGGCGCACCGATCGGATCCGTCTCACATAGTACCGATGGAGGAAGTTGAGTTAAGGCCCGACTTGTCATTCGAGGAGGAGCCGAGTGCAAATTTTAGATCGACACGTTAAGGTTTTGAGAAGGAAGTCGATCAGTTAGTCAAAGTTCTATGGCGTAATCACGGAGTGGAGGAAGCTACATGGGAACCCGAGGACACGATTCGACAACAATATCCTCACCTCTTTTAATCAGGTAAATTTCGAGGACGAAATTTTCTTTAAGGGGGTAGAATTGTAACATTCAAAAATTTAAATTTTTATGTTGCATTATTTTGGAGTCTTGAGCTTGTTAGACTATTCAATTGTATGTGTTTAGGTAGTCCCGAGATGGCTCGGGATTTATTTGGAATTAGTATAATATTTTGGCATTTGGTACTTTAAGGTAATGGAATAAGTGACCTTAAAGCTTAAGGTAATAAAGTGGTAAAAAGCTAGCATAATTGAGCTATCGAAAGAAGAGGATATGGCGCCATATGTGTTACCTTGAGGAAGGAGTTCGAATCCCTTTGTGTGCATGTGTGAACTTTATTTTTTTGCTTTCCTTCCTTATAGTGTCGGTCAAGGATGAGCTTATGGTAAGTTGGACTTTATTTTTTTATGGCAAGACGGCTAAGAGAAAAAGGCAAGATTGAACTTAGGGAAAGGAATCAAATGGAAAAGGCATGTAGGGGGAACTTAAGGCTTATTCCAAGGGTGATATTTTGGAAAGTTTGGGTGGCCAAACTTTGACCAATTGGCCATGCATTTGGACGATTTTTGGGGCTAAGGGGGATGGCCGAATTTTTGCTAGCATTTTGGTAAGGTAGGTGCTAGTTTTGGTCATTTTTTTTCATTAGCAAATTGGTGTATCAAATTTTTTCTCTCCAAAATTCTTCTCACTAGCCGAATGTGTCATGAGCAATAGGTAAACTTTCGTTTTGTTTTGGCCAAGTCTTTTTGACCAATTTGGTACCATCTTCCATTCTTCCCCAAGCTCTTTTCCTCCTTGTGCTGAAACCATACAACCTTGAAGGGGCATTTTCATTTCTTTTCTTTTCTTCTCTTTGCCGAATGCACACCAACCTCAAGACTTTTTCTTTGTTCATTTTTCATCCTTGAAAACCGAAACATAAACACCCTATCTCCTATTTATTCTTCTACTTCTTTTCTTCTTGCAAAAACTCTCAAACATCACTCCCTCCCTAATATTTTCACTATGGTCGAATGTCATTGATCATCTCCCCATAGCTGAATCTTCCACTTCACACATATTTTCTTCTCAACCATTTTTCTACTAACATTTTGATCAATCGGTAAGAACACTCTCTTCAATTCACTTATTTTTCTTCTATTTCTGAATTCATATGTTTGCGTGGGAGGGTCTTTATGACCGAAATCATCATTCTCTCTCTTTCAAACAAAACCCTTTCTTCTTTGTAGTGGTATAGTGGAGTGCCGATTGTTTCTACATCGCTTAATCGACTCTAACCATAGGAAGATCGTGTGAAAAAGGAATTTCATCGTTCAAGGTAAGGATTCTTCGAGGATTCTTTATTACTTTTTATTCGTTAAAGATAGTGTTGTTTAATCGATAATATTATAGGGACTTTATCGCTCGATTTTCATCTTGAGATCATACGGATTTTTGTGGTAAGCCGACCTCACCTCTAAGATCTATCATTCTTAGCAACGTAATATTTGTTTGGACTAAAATTTGTTTCAATGGAGACAAGCAAGATCGAATCAAAAGGGGTAGTGATTGGTGATCGAAAAAGGAGCAGGTTAGCGATCCCTACTCCTAAATTCAAACGAAGGGCTGTTTCGGCGATTCGAGATTTTCCACCGGGTTGTGGACCCTCATCCGGTGAGAAGCAACTATTCGAGGTTGTTCGCAATTGTAAGGCATCAGCGATTCGGGATTTTCCACCGGGTTGTGGACAGTCAATCGAGGAAAACCGGCAAATAGTAGTTATTCGCGATTCCGAGGGTAAAAACCTAGATCGTTTTTCTTAGAGTAGATTTACTATAAGTGTACATGTTCTAATCGAGCGTTAAAAATATTTTTAGGTGTCGACGATCAGGAAAGTGTAGTGCTTACCGTAATCAGGTGTGTAATCTCACACCGTATTCCATGGGTTAGATAATTATATTGTGTTAATCGCTTGATTAAATCACATGTTAGTGAAATCGGGTAAAATGGCATAATTATCACTATGTTGGTAAAGACTATGAAATCGGTATTAAAACTGTGAAAATTACGAAATTGCCCTCAATGGGCCAAATCGATAAATTGTAATATGGGCCAAATGTGATATTTGATATATGGGCCAAGTGTGATATATGCTATATGGGCCAAATGTGATATTTGATATATGGGCCAAGTGTGATATGTGCTATATGGGCTAAATGTGATATTTGATATATGGGCCAAGTGTGATATGTGCTATATGGGCCAAATGTGATATTTGATATATGGGCCAAGTGTGATATGTGCTATATGGGCCAAATGTGATATGGGCCAGTTTGTGAAAATTTTTATAATGGGCCATATGTTTGTAACAATTATATGAATGGATGGTTGTAAATGAATATGCATATTATGTACATGATTTGCATGGGTTGGGATATTTGACGAAGAGAAGTTCTGGTAGCTTTGCTACAAAATTCTGGTGGCTCTGCCACAAATCTGAAAAATGGCAATGCCATGTAAACTTTGTAAATCTAGTGGCTTGTCCACAAATTGATAAACGGCTCAATGCCTATTTTGGTGTGTTGGGGGGGTGGGTGACTAAAGCTCCCCACAGGTGTGCTTTGGTTGAGTGCGGGTGGTGTGTAGCGGATGGAAATTAGGTTTGGTTTGGGAATTGCATATCACATTCATTTTATACATATTATTATGTTATATTTGTAAATGGGCTTTGGCCCAACATATGCTTAATTGATTTTTGGCCCATGGACATGGTAAGTGGTTTACACACTTGAGTTCTAGTAACTCACCCCATTTTCCTTATTCCTTTCTGTAATGGTCGGTGATGGAGACTTGAGCCGTGGATGACTCGGTGGAGGCCATACTTAAATAACGGTTAAATCTGGATTTTGGATTTCTTTAGTATTTTTAATTACTTTACTATTTTGAATTAAGGTTGTAATAAGGCCTCTGGATTAATTTTTTTGTTTTGTTTATTGTGTGATGAATTTTATAAATCAAGCAAAGTATTTCAAATTATAATATTATTTTTCTAAAAACTTAAACAAATGATTTATAATTAAAATGAATATTTAGAAAGGATTTCATAATAATTTTCCATATTTTTAAACTGGAAAATTACTTTCGAACTACTAACGATATTTTCAAAAGACTTGAATTCTCTTTGGAAATTTTCAGCGTCGTTTTCAAAAGTCACGGTTTTGTAGATCATTAGTTCAAATTTATCGATTTATCAATCAAATCCTTGAGGATAGTAGTATTTTATCAAATCAAACTTTTTCTCTTGATTTTTAGCAAAGCAATAATTTAGTACGAACAAAAAGGATTTAACATGTTTTACTCGTGTGACATACCAAATCCGCTCATAACGCATGGGCCGGGTTTGGGGTGTTACACCCTTTTTATAGTGTTAGTCACTTGAATAAAAGAGAGTTCTTATAGGATTTAACTTTTTCATTTGGATATTCTATAAGAATTTAAATTCTTTTATTTATTATTTTTATCTTTTTAATTTTATTAATTAAAGATAAAATAATCATTTAATATTATCACTTAATTAATTTAATTCAATTGATGATAATATAAAACTTTTATCATTTATCTCTTAATTTATTTAAATTAACTATTGAGCACAAGAGAAAAAAATGTGTAAGATAGAATGGACGATGAAGTTTTCGCATGTACCACGTGAAGCAAATGGTTTAGCAGACCTTATGGCTAATATTCTGCTCAATGAAGATCCTTGTTTTGTGCGATTTGACAAACCACCGGAAGGTGCAATGGAGGCTCTCACTAGAGACATATTAGGAACTTTGTTTTATTGCTCCTTTTGTTTTTGTTTTGGCTTATTTCTTTTCTTTATTCACACACAAAAAAACTAACTAAAATTTGGGAAATTGATGTAGGAAATGAAAGACAAAACTTCAATACTTAATGTGTATATTGTATTTAAATCTGTCTATAGATCCGGACCAATATGAGAGGATTTGGATAAAAATATAAACTTGAAAAATAAATCTGAAATTAAGAATAAGACCCATTTAAAAAATGGGTCAATCTTCGAGCAAGGTGTTTTCAGCCCGGCCCGACCCAATTTTATTACCCTAATTTTTTTACCCCTATTCCTAAACCCAGTCCATCATTCATTCTCCTTCTCGATCCCTAATTCTTATTCCCCCTTCACCTTTCCAATCCTTAAGGAAATGTTTGGTTCAATGTAATGGCTATGTCATTACAAGCCTATTACAAGTCTATTCTGGAGATCCACACAAACAGCTGTTTGGTTCAATGAAATACTCTATTACGGGTGTATTCCATTTTGGGCTTATGAATGGAATACTCATTCGGTGCTTGAAGAACCCTATCTTACCCTCACCAAATTCTTACCTCAAAAACACTCAAACAACAGCCATTCCTTGCTTCCTTCAACTCTGGCACTCCTCTCCTTCATCCAGTGTCCTTCAGGTAAACATTTCTCCCTTCTGTTGTTCCTTTCATTTTCCTCTCTGTCATTTTTTTCTTACCCAAAAATATGCCTCTTTTTGTTACTTCTTCCTTCACCATTTTAGTCCCTGTTTTTAGTTTTCTTCCCTTCACCATCATCTCTGATATTTTTTTAATAAACAAAGTCTCTGAAATTTTGGATCTGAATTTTTATCCTACCAAGCTTTCGATGAGTTTACCCTTTCTACCTCTCCTTTAATCTTGTTTTTCATGTAAATCAAAACCCCATTTTGTTTATCTGCCTTAAAATTTATGTTTTGGCTGAAAACGAGAAGTTCAACTTTGATGATCAAGATCTTTCCTTTTCCAGTAATTTATGTTTTGGTTTTGTTGAATTGAATACCCAAAGTCCTGATCTTTTTGATAGTCTGCTGAATTGCTTGTCTGGGCATGTTGAGAAATGATAGGAAACTTAATGAGGGGTTCTGTATTTACTATCCATATGTCAAGCTTAAGAATCTTGTAATGGTTGCTGGGCATTCAGTTTATACAAGCAGTAGTTGTGAGAAAGTTGATAAGGGGGATTCTTGGTTTTTGGAGCCGTAAAATGGATTATGTAATATTGCTTCTTGAATTATGTGTTCATTTTATGGTTTATGTAATACTGCTTCTTGAATTTGACTTTGATCAATGTATGTGATGTGTGTATATAATAGGATTTATTAGTAAATTGATCATTGAACTATACTCCAACTCTCATATTAGTCTTTCAAACTAAACTATCAATTTTGTCTCATTTCACCCCCAAAGTGTATGGCATCCAATAAAGAATATGCTGCTTGTCATGTTCTTATTGACTGATATCAAGGGCCAATTTACCAATAAAGCCTATATATGATTAAAGGAAACTTTTTGGTTATTAATGCTTCTTAATTGTTTGTATGATTAAAGGAAATTTTTATAATTTGGTCAATTGTTTGTATGATATGACTCTGATATTGCAGCCAATGTGGGCTAGTTTTTTTAATCATTGATGATTTATATTGATAACATTTGACTTGAAGAGGCTTTGTTTATTTTGTGGGCATCATCGATGGAATTAATACGTCAATTTTGATCCGATGGTTGGCATCAATACATTGCTGTTTGTTTTTGAGATGTTTCGTTATCTAACTATCATTTGTTTTTGTAGATGTTTTTAATATTTGGGGATTTGTATTTTATTTGGTTTCCCTTGTGGATTAGACATGATATTCTTTCCTGAATTTTTTTAAATTCAAAATAAGGTTATATGCTTATGAGAGTTACTCTCTTTAGCATCGTGTTTCCAATAGTGTCTCAATTTTAGTTTATACATGTATATTTTGTTAATATATTATTGCTATTAACAGTAAGGGTTGCTACTATTTAATACCATTGTTCTTTTTTGATCATGTAATCTTACGAAACTTGCATTTCTAGTGTGATATACCTTAAACCATTTCCTAAATTGTCTTTTTTTCCATGTTTTATTGTTGTTGCATGTTTGCACTACTTGTTTGAGTCATTTTAGTTTAGTCATATGCTAGATGAGTATGCTTTAATTGTTCAACCTTATGTAATATTATGTGTTCATTTTATTTTTATTGGTTTCATGTTTTCCATTCATTTTTATGATAAACGGTGAAGGGTTGAAGGAGTAGTGAAAGCAGTAGCAGTTTAGACTTTTTTTAATTTTTGTTCATCAACTAATGCATTTTGCCTTTGGTTTTTTGTTAAGTTTTTTTATTTGGATTTTTTAGTTGGAAATGATCATTGGGTTGATTTTAAGTTTTAAAAGATCTAGGTGTTGATTTTTTTTTTTCGATTTTGGGCCAGGATAATTTAACTCAATATATTTACAAGTATAGTATACTTTTGTGATTGTGAAAAAGGGTTCTAGAAAAGTTATTGGAATGGTTTGTGTGTTAAATGTGTATTCTCTTGAAATAATGGAATGGAATGGTTAAATGTGTTAAATGTGTATCCTCTTGAAATAATTTAACTCAATATATGTGTTAAATGTGTATCCTCTAGAAATAATGGAATGTTTTGTGTGTTTTAGCTAAAGGAGTGGTTGAAGGTAGCAACAAGAAGAGGAAAGATAGCGCTCAAGGGTGTGCTAAGGTAACAATACCCTCCCAATGTCTTTGTTGTAAGTTGGTTATGTGTTCAACTTTGGAAAGATGAAACTTGTTAATGGAAAAGGAGGTTGCTAAGGTAAAGAGCAGCACACCAAATATAATGCAAAACCACAGTAGTTACCCTTTTAATGGAATTGAGTTAATACTAGTTTTATTTTATATATTTTAAATTTGACTTTGGCATGAAGAAAATAGAGTAGTTACCCTTTTAATGGACTGATAAAATGTAATAAAAAATATAATTATTAGCTTGGACCATTGAAAAGAATATTTATAATAATTTTAAACTCAATTTATTTATCAAGAAAAATAGTATATTAATCTATGGTTTAAATGTTATGTTTTGTTTATTAAAATTGGATCAAACTGATGAATTGAATTGATTCGATCGGTACTATAAAATTGAGAAAAAATAAATTAATAAAAAAGCAATTGAACTGGGTGAAAATTTGATTAAAAATTGTTTGAATAAAATTTAAGTTAATTTAAATATTTAATTTTGTTGTTATAATTTATAAATGAATGCATATGTTATTATTATTAATTTATGTTTATTAATTTTTTATATTTTACAAATTTTAAGATTTTTTTGAAATAAAAATATTTTGATTTTTATTTTATTTTACAATGATTGAATTAATTATTTAATCATCTCTACACTCTAATATGTTATTCATTTTTTTATTTAAACACACACAAAAAATATAAATTAAGATGCGGTAAAAAACAAATAGAAAATCCATCATTCGCAAGTTGTATTAAAGGCATACCTAACCAATTTTAAACACTCCAAAATAACAAATAGATAAAAATTATAGAAATAAAAAATATATAATGATATATAAAACAAATCAGATAGAGGTATAAGAAATAATGTAATGTGGGAAAGCACGTGAATGCCAACAAGATTGCAATAAAGAAAAATCTTACTCACTCTATAAAAAAAATATCATGAATAGTAGTGATTCATATAACGTGGAAAACTCATCATAAACATGATAAAAAAGCAATGACCCCAACACTTTTTTTTGGAAGGAAAAGGAAAATTGATGTATTTAACTTTTTTAATAATAGCTTAATAACTCTTTTACTATTACTTATAATAATTTTATTTTTATATACAATAAAAAATAATAATTATATTTTTATAAATATAATTTTATTATAAAATTTAGACAAAAATAATATAATCTCGGTAGATATAGAAATTGATCAACAATCAACTGCTTATTTCTCTCTCCCCAAAACAAGAAGAGAAGGGAAGAGCACCCAATGTTTCATTATGTTTATTGTGTGCTTGACTTTGACAAATACCCAAAGTATCATCTAAATTTCTTTTTTAGAAATTATTTTTTTGATGAGCACATTCTTTATGTTTCTTACTGTATGCCTATAATCGAATTGAGTTAATACAAAATAAAAGAAAATAAGACCTTATTTAAATGCCTTTTTTAGTTTAAGTGAAATGTTATATTAAGGAAGTTGAGCCCTTTTTATTTAACTATTCAATATGTACCTTATAAAAAATTAATATATTCAATTATTTCTTTTCTTTTCCCACAAAAATTATTAAATTTATATTATTTTTTCCTTTTACTAATTTTAACTATTCAAATAAAATAATATATCTTTTTCTATTCACAATTATTAATTCAAATATAACATTAGTTAATTACAATGTGAGGATGAATACAAGCTTTTTAAAAGGTAAATTAAAGATCGAATTTTTAAAAAATTTCATATAATATATGTATATTTCTGTAAAACTGGAAATTATGTAATTTGGATTTGGATGTATTTCAAGTTTAGATGTTCATCATTAATTTTTCTTTTAAAACAACTATAATTTTTGTTCAAGACATTATTATTTGCTAAACAAAGAGCCGATTTTGTTGAATGAAATTTGATAAAGAAATGAATTTCAAGTTTTTTACTTGCAAAGATAGTTGTAATTTCTATTTTGTGCTTTGCAAAGATTCTTAATATGTATTGTTCATTTTTCTTTGACAGTGTGTTATTGTTTCCTCTTCTTCTTTGGCTTGCTTTATTGTTTCCTCCACCTACAGTTGAGCTTCTTGTATTCACTGAATCACTGTAAGTTCTTTGGCAATTAAATTCTTTGATTTTGTTTTACTGTTATTGAAATTAGTATTGAAGAAATGTGACCCTTTTACTATGATTTGAATATATGTAACACTTTAATATCTTGCAGTAATGGCTCGTCTGCCTTTAATAGTACAAAGTGAGAGGCATAAAAGAATTGGTCTTGCATTGACAGTATGGTTGCAAATGTGTACAGTTGCAAGTTGGTTCTTAGTTACATTAGGTGTCATCCATAGCCTACATACTTATAGACTAAGGATTAGATCATATATTTTAGGTTTTTATGCAAAATGAGATTATGTGAAAAGACTTGTATATGCTAGTGATAAGACCTGTATTGAACAAGTTAGGATGAATAGAATTACCTTTTTTAAACTATGTGAGATGTTACAAACTTTAAGGGGATTGAAGTCGTCAAGGAACATGCTTGTTGATGAGCAAGTGTAAATGTTTTTACATATCATTTCTCATCACCTTAAAAATCGAGTTATCAAGCATCACTTTAATAGGTCCGGGGAAATCGTTAGCAGATCATTTCACAATGTTTTAAATGTTTTCATACGCTTACAAGATGTGTTATTTAAAAAAGCAGAGCCAATTATAGCTAATTCTATAGACCCAAGGTGGAAATGGTTCAAGGTATTGGAGTGAATTCCATATTAGCTCGTACATAATTTAGTTGATTTAGATTTAAATATAGTATCTTAACCTGAGGTTTTATACATGTGATGTAGAATTGCTTAGGTGCTTTAGATGGAACCCACATCAAGATTAGGGTTCCAACAATTGATAAACCTAGATATCGAATGCGAAAAGGAGACATAGCAACAAATATCTTAGGTGTTTGTACACCTGATATGCATTTTGTTTATGTTCTTCCTGGTTGGGAAGGTTTTGTTGCTGATGGATGGGTTCTTCAAGATGCCATTAGTAGGAGACATGGACTAAAAGTTCCTCATGGTAAAGTGCAAAATTAGAGGAATTTGAATTAATTTTTAAGATCATACTTTTTTGGGAAATTAACCATGATAAATAGTTTTTTTTTAGGTTGTTATTATCTAATTGATGTTGGATACACAAACTGTGAAGGATTTCTTGCACCTTTTAGAGGACAAAGATATCATTTGAATGAGTGGCATCAGGGTTACTAGCCAAGTACTCCAGAAGAATTTTTCAATATGAAACATGCTTCAGCGCATAATGTTATTAAAATATGCTTTGGGTTATTAAAACTTAGATGGGGAATACTTAGGAGTCCATCATTCTATCTTGTGAGAGTGCACAATAGAATCATTATTGCATGTTGTTTGCTCCATAATTTTACTCGAACCTATATGAGTCTTGATCCTATTGAAGCGGAGTTAGGAGAAGGATTACCTAGTAATGTGATAGATGACGATGAACCGAATATTGTAAATATTCATCCACCGGATGCATGGGCTACTTGGAGGATGGAACTAGCCAATCAAATGTTCGTTGAATGGCAAGCATCTAGAAATTAGTTAGGTTTAGGGTAAAAATAGTAAACGTTAATTTGTTTATATTATTTCATGTATCTAGTTTATGAAACTTTGGTGGTGTTTGAATTGTTTTTTGTATTGTACTAGACTTGTTGAATTATAATTTATTTTCTTTTGATACATCATGTGTTATAATTTTATAAAGTGTCGACCTTTTGATTCATAATATTGTACTTAATTTTAATTTGTGTTTTTTCTTAAGATAGTTATGTCAGGTTTTTCACAATCAAGTGTTTCTTCCCAAAATTCTCAAGGAACCAAAAGGAAATGGATTCCAGAAGAAGATGTTGCGTTGGTTGCTTGTATGGTTGACATGCACAATGTTGGAACCTTTAATGCAGATACGAGATTCAAAGCCGGTTATTTAAATGAGCTGGAAAAATTGTTAGAAAAAGTTTTACCCCATGCTATGTTGAAGGCCAAACCAAATCTTGAATCGAAGATTAGGACATTGAAAAGGGATTGGGCAATCGTTTGTGACATGCTTAGTGGAAAAAACAGTAGCGGCTTTGGTTAGGACGAGCATAGGCAACTTGTTGTTGCTGAAGATGCTGTGTGGAACTCATATATAAATGTAAGATTTATTTCAAGTCTTTATTATATTGTTTTGACCAAACTTATATATAATATGGATTTCTCATTTTTTATAGAGTCATAAAGAATCTAGCCAATTCAGACATCGTAGTTTCCCTTATTATGACCAACTTACTGCCATCTACGCAAAAGATCGAGCCACTGAGAAAGACGCTCAAACAACTGTTGATATTATTAAAGAAATAGATGTTGGGGATGTAGCTACTACAAATACTTATGAAGAAAGAAATGATTTCCATGGATGTGAAATTAATGTTTCTTTGGATGACATGGATCTTTCAGCTACACAATCGCATCCACCTAGAAACCAAGGTGATTCCACATTTTCAAAGAAGAAAAAAAAGATTTTTGATGTAATTGATCATATTACTTCTACCTTATTTACTGATGCTGCCACTTTATTGGCGAAAAACATACAAACTGTTAGCCTTGAAATCAGTAGGAGTATTGTCTCTGAAGTGCTAATTCAACAAAAGTCAAAAATGACAATTCAAGAAAGTGCTCTAAAATTATATCCAACCTTATGTGAAGTAAAAGGTTTAACTGAGGATGAGTGCTATTGCGCGTTGAGCAAAATTTCAGACCATCCAACGCAAATGCTCATTTTCTTTAGTTTACCTTCTTCTGTGCGACTGGACTGGGTTAGAAAATTTCTTATTGACCATTAAAAATCATGGTTGTGTTGATATTTTGGTAACTTTTTGTGTTTGTAATATTTGGATGATATAATGACATAATAGAATGTCATTACAATATTGTAACTTTTTGATGTAAAATTTAACATATAGATTATGACATATAAGAAAATGAAATCATGTAGCTTTTGTTAATATATGAATATTATGTTTAGATGTGAAATATAATTCTGAAGCTATTTATTACTTCTAATATTTTTTTTATTGTAGAATAATTAAATTATTTGTTTCACTAATGATATTTTAGCACATTAAATATGTATTGCGGTTTAAAAATAATAAAATAGGTTATATATTATTTTTATAATATTATATATTATGATTTTTAATTCATGTAATAATAATTATATTAAGAATGTTATTAAATTATATTTAATAATAATTATGTTAAAATATGATTAAATTATTTATTATTATTTTTAATAAAATATATTTAACAATAATTTTATTAAAATTTAATAACAATAATAATAATCATCTACCTAAAAAATTCAGCTAAGGGTACTTTGGTCATTTAAGCCTTTTTCCTTATACTATTACAACATCTATTCCATTCAATCAAACACAAGAATGCTATTACAACTTTATTCCATTCCATTCAACTAAACAATTGAAATACTGATTACAGCTCTATTCTATTACAACTCAATTCAATTACAACCCTATTCCATTACAATGAATCAAACGTACCCTAATTCCCTTCCCTATCACCACCTCCACGGCACTAAGATAAACGAATTTTTTACCCTAAGTGCCACTCACCACCTCCATGGCTCCACCAGTGACCACTAGCGTTGCTGCCCGTCTGCCCATCTACTCGTCCCGCTCTAGCCCATCCACGTTGCTTTTTCCGTCCTACTTCTTGCTTCTTCCTGTCATTGATTCCTGCTTCTTCTTGCTTCCTTTGTCACCACTGTTGCTTCCTTTGTCACCTTATCTGCTCTAGCCTTCAATCATCGCCGTCGTCATCCCACTAGTTTGCTCGGTATATATGTCGTCCCACAGTTCATATATTTTGTTATTTTATTTTTCTTATTGCCAATTTTGGGGTATTTTATGTACAAACCTTAAATCTTTATACATGTATCTAGATTCTAGAATTCTGTTTTTTTATATATACTTTTATACATAGTTTGTATATATTGTACATATCTTTTTCAAGCCCTGTACGGTTTCCCAATTGTCTGTTCGAGCTGGGTTGATCGAGTCGGACGGTGGGAAGTTCGTGGACCTCCACATGGCGAAGCCAGAGCGGAGGTTGAAGAAGCGAGAAGCGGCTTTGTTGCCCAGGGTGAAGCTGAGCAGGATCGACTTGCAATGGGTCCATGTTTTGAGTGAGGGCTGGGTAAGCCCCCTCACCGGGTTCATGAGAGAATTCGAGCTCCTCCAAACTCTTCATTTTAACTCGCTCTGACTCAGCAATGATTCTTTCGTCAACATGTCGATGCCGATTGTGTTGGCAATTGATGATTCTCAAAAGGAGAGGATCGCTGAGTCCAACAGAGTCACGCTCGTTGACTCGGATGATAACCCCATAGCGATCCTCAACAAATAAGTCAATGAAGTCCTAATATAGAAATAATGTAATGGTAACTGTGTTTTGTATTTTTTTTATTCAACTTTCTTCCATTCTTTCTTCACATTTTGCTTTGTTGTTTAATTGGATATATATACACTTTTTTTCATAGTTTCGTGTGATTATTTTTGGGTTTTTTTTAAAAAAAAATTTGTGGTTGGACTTTTCAATACAATAAAGATTTCTGAAATTGATTCTTTTAATGTTTAGCTTAAAGTTCTTAAATTTTATACTTTTTTTAGCTTAAATTGTTATGATTTTTTCAAATGTGATAAATTGCTCGTTTGTTATGATTTCATGTTTTATATAGAAATTATAGATCCCTTTGATTTGATTTTATATGAACCAGTATTCTAGATTTAGAAAGCTCCCCTGCTTTTTGATGATATTTAGTAAAATTGAGGATGGGGGAATAGCAGAGTGAAGAAGAGGCGGCTCAGCGCTGGCTCCAACCGTTTGTAACCCTCATGATACGATCCTCGACGAATGCCGCATTTTCCTTGGTCCATGATCCTAGTGAAAGTTGTTCGATTAAAGCTTGTCCGAATGTAGGTCATCAGCGTAATGTTTTTGGTTGTTTGATTCTAGGACTCAAACGTCTCTATCGTGTATCATAGGTGTCTGGTTGGATTCGATAACTATGTGGCCTTATTGTTTGTTTCGTTAATGTATTTAGTGTATTTAATATACTATATTTTTTAAATTTATTTTATGTAATAAAATATTTTTTTAAAATAAAAAAATGAGTTAGGTTGGGCCAACCCAAATTTAGCATATATAATCCGAATTAAATTTGGACAAAAAATTAAATCTTTTTTTTGAGCTAGACCCAAGTCTACCAATCAGACTTAAGATTTTAGTCAGACCTGACTTATGGAGACCTCTAATTGTATCCCATAATTTATTATATTTGCTTGCTAAGTACAAGCTAAAGAAATCTTAAATTAATTTGGAAAAGTCAAAATAAACGTAAAAGATATGCTGAAATACTGCCTTAATTTGAAAAAACCAAAATACACAAAGGGTATGTTGATATAAGCCTTTACAAAACGGAGGAGATTTTAATGGAAATTTTGGAATTTTACAAAACGTTTAACCTTTTAATAGTCTGCAATATGATTTTAGATATTGCAATTTTGGAAATTTAGAATAAAAATGGAAACGTGATTGCGGACACCTTTTTTAAAAAAAAAAATAGGAAAAGAATAGGCTTCGATATTTTTCAACAATTTTTTAGACTAAATTACTTTAAAATGTCAAAAAAAATTATCAGAATAAATCGTTTTTTGAAAAATTTACTGGAATAGGTCGATTTTGCTAAAAGATTTGCAGAAAAATACTTTTAGATAAAAAAATACTTCCAACACTCTTCCACATAAGTACAAATAGTAGCAGCACCAATATTTTTTTATTTCTTAGTGTCATTTATTAATGTAAAAATAAAACTTATAAAACAGTTCTTTATATAAGCCTAAAATCTCATTCTTTTATTTTTTTAAGCGATGTGAGATATGAGTCTATATAGACGCATAATCTATTTGTAATATCTTCCTAAACAATGTGAGATTACTTACTTTTTTAACTAACAACATGAGATTAAAGGCACAATATATTGAAATTTTATTTATTTTTAATTATTTTTGTTGAGTTTATTTCCCTTAATTTATAACCAACTTTGAAGTTTTAGTATTTGTGTAAACACTAATGAAAAAGTATCATATTATATCGTAATTATCACTGATAGCCATGTTTGTTTGATTTCTTCTATTATTATTATCTTTTGAATTATATTTTTATTATATTGTTGTATAAAATAAAAGTTGGAATAAACAACCTTCAAATTATATATATTTTGTTAGATATTTTAAATTTATTTTTTTTGTCAAAAAGCAATCTAAACTATAATTTCATAACTATTATAGTCTATACTATTATACTTGTTAGAAAAATTCTTTTAGCTAATTAAGAGTTGATACATGACATTTTTAGTAGGGTAAACTATTAAAATAGTCACTTTTGTTTACCTCTGGTTACACTTTAGTCACTTGTGTTTGAAATGTTACGTTCTAGTCACTTACGTTAATGTGCTGTAACATTTTAGTCGCTGAGCTGTTAATTGTCTTTAACGATATAAGGGTAAGCTGATGTGACACATTAAATCATCATTTCAAACAAAAAATTTATGTTAAATTATACAATTGGTCCCCATATTTATTCGTTTTGAACAATTTAATTTTTTCCTTTTATATTCTTTTAGCTTTCCTTTTTTTTTCATTCTTTCTACTTCTTCCTCTGTTTTCCTCCCTTCTCCATCTCTTTTAATGTAATTTTTCTATGTTTTCCATTTATTAAAACTAAAGGTGAAGAAGAAAAGGAAAATAAAGAAATAAAAAAATTAAATTGTTCAAAGAAATAAAAGAGGGGCTAGTTTTAACAAATGGAAAACATAGAAAAATTATGTTAAAAGAGATGGAGAAGGGAGGAAAACAAAGGGAGAAGCAGAAGAGAATGGAAAAAAAAAAGAAAGTTAAAAGAACATAAAAGAAAATAATTAAATTGCTCAAAACGAAAAAAAATGAGGATCAATTGTATAATATAACCTAAAATTTTTGTTTCAAATGATTATTTAACGTGTCATGTCAGCTTACCGTTTCACCGTTAACGAAAATTAACGGCTCAGTGACTAAAATGTTACAACATGTTAACGTAAGCAACTAAAACGTAACATTTCAAACATAAATGACTAAAATGTAATATGAAAAAAAATAAATTTAACTATTTTGATAGTTTACCCTTTTTAATAATATTAAAAAAATTAATTGAATTATTATTTAATAATATCTCTCACACACATATCTTCACCTATCTGTCTTCTCCTATTTCCAACACCAAACATGGAAAAAGATTTTGTAAAAAAAGTAAGTAATCTCGCATTATTTAGGAACAAACTGCAAATGGATTATGAGTCCATATAGACTAATATCCCACATCGCTTAAGAAAACAAGAGAAATGATATTTGAGTCTATATAAAGACATGTTTTGTTAATTTTATTACCACATTAATAGATGACGTCACAAAATAAAAAAAAATGGTATTGTCACTTTTTGTAAAATCAACTTATTTTCGTAATTTTTTTTATAAATACCTATTTTGGTAATTTTGCTTTTGTTTTGGTATTTTTAGTAATTTAGTCAATTTTTTTTTATTTAAGAGTATTTATTGGACACGATATTTCAATAAACAAAAAGTCAAACCCTCAAATACAAAACAAAACGGTCAAATCTTTTAGATTATATCAACTGTTGATGTGTCTGCCAAGTATTGAGCTTAAAACTCAAATTTTTCGTAATTCAGCCTTACTATCAAAACTTTATCAACTGAATTCTTTTCTATATTTATGTAACATCAAACAAAATAAAATATTTGTCAAAATATAATATATTGAAAAAAATTACTTTTAATACATTACTTTTAGCATTGTTTTTTAGAAACAAGTTAAACTTTAATCGTGGTATACTAATCAGCATTTTTCTTATTTTTCCCTATAATATAAATTTTGAAAATTCGTAAATTTTTATTTAATAAAAAAATTTAGTATAATGTCAAATTTAGTTCTCGATGTTTGCATCTTTTATCAATTTGACCATTATTTATTTTTTAACTAAATTTGACGCTCAATTTTTCAAAAAATAATCAAATAACTTTTTCTTTAAGAAAAATGATAACTAAAATATTATTTTTTAATGGTGTCGTGTGACAACTCGCATGGCAATCCATATGTATTTTCATGCCAACATTGTCATTTGTCTTATATGCCAATGTCAACAAATAATTTAAAAAAGAAAAAAAAAAGAGAAGATAAAACTATTTTAAATTTAAAAATAATAAAAAGTTCATAAAAAAATTTAACATGAATATGTAGATTGTAATTAGAACTATCATGTTTAAAAGTTTAACACTTTAGTTAGTATTTTCATTGAAAAATTAACAATTTAATTCTTTTTGAAATGTTGATGATCAAATTTTGATTTTTAAAAAAGGTACACAATCAAACTTAACTAAAAAAAAAAATAAAAAGTAAATTGACAAAAAAAATTAGACATTAAAGGCTAAATTTAACATTACACTAAAAAAGTTTGATTTTCTGGTTTAACTTGTTGAAAGAAAGGATTAAATTTAACAATATATATATATATATTTATGGAATATAATATTTGGTGAATTGACAACAATAAAATCGTATTATATTAAAAAATCAATATATTCAAACAAGGTATAGTATAAAAAGTGTTGAATTATTACAGTTTATAATCAAACATAAAAATTGATTTCATGAAATCCCTATAGGAACAAAAATAGCTATGGGGGTGGCAATGACTTTGATTTCATTCACTTGCAACTATCTATGAATCCGTACATGTCATTTGCAGGTCACCAATGAGTGTCAAACTAAAAGACTGGAAGGCAAAGTTAAAAGCTTGAAGAATCTCAAGTAATCTCTTCTCTGTGGGGCACGTTAGCTATTGATCTTCAAGTCGATTCACCTCAACTGAACGGTGACAGTGTTCTTTAAGCTACCGGCAATCTCACTCAATATCTGGCAATGGTACTTTCCAGAAATTCCATGAGTTAAAATCTTCCTGCAAAGGAATTGGAATATCAGGTAAATAGTACTATTTTCAAGACTCTGTGACAAAACGTAACCAGGGACAGTTGCAGAGAATTTGTAGAATTGTAAGTAAACAGGCGAGACATATACTCTTTTACCTGCTCAACCAATGAAGTTGGCGGAAACATGTCGTTAACGAGAGTATGCAATGACGTATATGACTTCACTTCAATACAATGACTAATAGCCACCTCGCCCTGCCAGTTTTGAGTTGGATTGTTAGACTGCCAGGTTTTCTTTTTCTTTTTTTCTTTTCTTTACATGAATAGGACATAGAAAGCACTACCTTTGGGTTGATAATAAAAATCTTGCCCTTTGGGATCCCAATTTTTCTATAGCTCAGCTCATCCGTGTCTCTGTTTCCAAAGCCCGCATAGAATGGATTGTAGTCAGAGGGGAAAAGTTTCTTGATATCCTGCCATGCACGTATAAGAAAGAAACTCAAGGTAAAAGGACACGCTATCGCAGTAACTATTTCAATCTACATTGAGAAACAAGGTTAAGTATTCCAGAATTTACCTCTAAACAAGCTATTTTGAATTCATGAGGTGCTCTTCTTATCACTGCAATGAATAAGGTGGAAATGGTAAAATGGAACTTATAAACTAATATAAAGAAGGGGAAAGAATAATAGAAAAGGAAAAGGAGTGAAGTAGGCACAAAAGATAATGCATGCATGTAACAAAAAATATAGCCGAAAGGGTTAAAACAACAAAGACAGCCACTTTGATCAATTATAGCAACACTTTCAGCTGAAGCCATAAAACTGTGATGCAAACTCAAAACAGCAAAATAGAGTACTTCAATGAACAAACAATATATAAGCAAGATCTCACCTTCGCGATACAATGAGGGGAACAACCCATTGGGGGATATAACAACAGGTCCATTAGGTAAAGCTTTTCCATCCTGCATAAACAAATCAATCAGTTAAAAACTTACTAGTCATAATTTCAGAGTAAAATCGTTTTAACAAAGGACCATGGTGTAGAAATAGCTTCTCTTTAGTTCTTCTATTGCCTTTTTGCTCTCATAAGGAAAATGTAAGTTGTATTTAGATGCAAAGGCAAATAATACTTTAGAAGTAAAAGCAAGAAAAAAAGAAAAAGAAAAAAAGGTTTAAGCAAGCAAACCAAAACCTGGAGTATTTTTCTACCTGTTTCAGGTTGTTTAAGAAACTTCTCGTTAGATATGCCTGAACAATTGCTCGTGCACTCAGAAATAGCAGCTGATATCCGTTCTCCTGTTGTGAACAGACAATTCAATTGACGAAGCTTAATGATAATGGGATAATGTTCACACCATCATAATACTAAGGTTTTCAAATGTTATTCCATAAACTTGCATTCTAAAACCTGATGAAGGAATAGATTATCACAAATTGCGGTAAGTCTCAAGCAAGTTGAGTGAACATCGAAACAAATGAGAAAAAACATACCTTAATAGCAGAGAAAAGTTTAGCTACACCAGATTGTGTCCAATCCCTTCCAACTAAAGGCATAAACTGGCCTAAAACATCAGACCTGAAAGAGAGGTGTCAAGGTTATTGAGAGACACATCTTGTATTAAAACTATACATGATTGAAGCATGTTCAAAAGAAAGATTACACCACAAATCAAATAGGGTAGGACGGACAGCTTCTATAAATATGCATTGCTGCTTTAACACTAAAGATCATATTGGAAGATCTACTTTCAGCTTCAAACATAAGTATATGGTTTACTAAAACTTTCTCCTTCACTTCTATAGTCCAATTTAATTTTATTGTTCCAAAATTGTACTCATCATAATGATGTCTAGTAAGGAAATTATCTGCCATTTCCAGAATATATATCATAATAAGAATCACAAGTGAGTTTAGAAGGTCCATAAATGGGTGAAACAAGAACATTTCAAAAGATGCAGAGAGATAACATCAGGAGGTAAAAGTCCTTACTTGGTAATAGTTCCATCTACATCTGAGATTACAATCTTTGCATTCCACTTCCACAAGTAAATATGAGCATCAACCTATTAAAGATGCATGGGTTTAAGAGGATAAATTTGAGCATAACACAGACCTTGCAAACCTACGGGAAGAATCGAGTGGTAAAGAATTGAAACCTGTTGCGTTCCAAGGACCCTGGTGGAGAAGCTGAAAGTAATCTTATTCTGACCATCTTTCAGATTCAAGGAAGCTATCTGCTCACTAGTGGGAACATTTGTCCTAATAAATTGCTTGCTGGGAGATTCAATCTTTCCACTGGATGCTGGAGTTGAATCTGCTTGTGAATTTGGTAGAGTAGATTCAGTATCCACAAATTCCTCCTCACTAGACAAATTGCTGTGGGTGTGCTCAAGTGTTTTGACCTTTCTAAAGGGAATGGGCCAGAGCCTCCATCTATGGCCAGAGGATGTGGAAGCGACTATAGAATCATTATTCTTTGTGTTTGATGACTCATTCAGTTCAACAGGGACTGCATCTCCAGCCTCAACATCTAACTCTAAACCAAATGCAGCCATTCCAAGAACAATAGGAGCAGCTTTTTCCCATGAAAAGTACTTCCCTTCAAATCGGATGATCAGATTTTCATTCTCAATAATTGACATTGCGTTACTTTTATATTCCTCATGTGATATGCGGTGCACATCAAAGGCTTCTGCTGCAGCATCTAACCCCATACCCGCATGAAGTTCATTTCCACAGAGTGAGATCTCAAACCCTGGAAATTTAAGGTGTGCAAGAGAAGCTAAGATGATGATCAGTATGAGATAATATTATCTTATTTTCTATTTTAATTTTCTAAAACAATTTTCTCCTATTTTCTGAATTTTGATAATCATGTTTGGTAAATAAAAATGAACACCCTTTCAAAAATAAAAATGGTGAAAATGTGTTTGGTATGTGCATTTTCAAATTAAAATAATAAAAAATTGCCAATAAAATACATAAGAATTCAAATTAAAAAAAATAATTTGAAATGTAAATAATTATCAAGAAAAAGAATAAACATTCACTTCCCAATCCAATTCTATATGTGTAACAAAGGAAACTGTTCGATAAAATAAAATAAAATAAAATAAAATAAAAAAGGACCAAAGATGTGAAGCTAAGTATCGGATTAGGGGGGAAGATATGACTTACGGTTTTAAGGTTTTGCCCCAAATAATAATAATAATAATAATAACAACAATAATAATAACAATCTAGCATGTCAGATGAGTTAAATTTGGGTCTTTAGATTGTTTACAGCAACATCCAAAAAGAAAATAACAATAATCTTGCGTACTTGGTGACTCTAACATAGGTTTGCAATGACAAGTTGACAACTAATTGATATTTTAAAAATCACTTGTTTCATCGAGAACATCTTCTTCTTTTTTTCTTTCTTTTTGGTTCTCTAATTTTGCCCCATTTTCATTCCCATTCTCTAGAAGACGTGTTCTATTTTTCCAAACAAACATGTTTTCCACTAAATTCTATACATTTAAAGAAAATGAAAATAGAGAATGACTCTGTTTCCTCAAACAAAACACCAAGTATTCTAGGAGAATTAGAGCAAGAAAGAAAAACAATTCAAGGAGGCAAAGGTCCTTAGTTCCTTACCCAACCTTGCCTGAGTTTCTCTCTCTTTACCAGAAGTTGTTTCAGTTTCCATCATCTCACTTTTGCCAGTCATATCCTCTGGTGCAGGACTTTGCTGACTGCTATTTATCCCTTCAATTGCTGCTGATGCACCAAATTGCTCATCTTTTTGTTCATGGTCATTACTAACAGATTCAACAGATGCAATGTTAGAACCCATAAAATCTGTATCCAAAACTTCGTTTTCAACTGGTTCACCCTCAATTTGTAACTCAGGAGATCCATTATTGTTGGAAGAATTGGGACTAAAAGTGGAAGACGGCACATCTTTATTTTTGGAGTTACCAACAGCTTCCTCTTCAGTTTCATCGTCACCTAGAGGATTGCAAGGATGTTTATCTTGTGAAATCTGAGCTTCTGACGGGCTAACAATTTCCTTATAATCAATACCATGTCCACCCAATTCAGATAGTTCAAGGCAGCTCTTAAAAATATCATCCTTTTTATCAAGCACGGCTGCATCTTCAATGTCACTTTGCCTGCTCATTTCACCTTCATGGTTAGAAAGGTTTGTTTCTTCAGTCTGACATGCATGTTCCACCCCGTTTTCACAAACTTCTGGATGGCTCAAAGCAGTAGATTTACCGTTCAAGCTGCAAATATTATCAGAGGAATCCTTATCTGCAGCTGAATTGAGCTTACTAATATAGTCAGCAGCCCATATGTCATCACCTGAACTGAACTCCTCATTATCCTCACAAAAATCAGGTCCTTCACCTGGTCCTAGATGGAACTGAGGTGTGCTTAGTTGCACATTTTCAGCGCCCTGTTCTGATGCTGAGACGGGGGCTGTAAGTATGTGGCCATCCACACTAACCAAGACAACTTCTGAATCCGAACCCTGTGCTTCATTAAAACACTCGCCATTTAAACCCTCAAATCTGCCAGACCCAAATTCTGAAAAATTAACTGAACTGTCTATTGAGGACTGCTCATCCTGAAATTCATAGTACCTAGTATCAGATTCTGCCCTTTCAAGCCGTTTTAGATTTGTGAAATCATGTTCGTCCCTCAACTGAGCCACCACGGAATCTGAGACACTATGTTCAAGTCTATAAAATTCACCAATATTTTTGTTAACTTCACCCCGTATAACTTCACCATCAGAATCTTTCAAATCTCCATTTGTCTCGTTTCCTTTACAAAAATCAACCTCCCTTGTGAAATATGCTTCCCCAGAGTTATCAAGATACATATGAAAATCCGCTTCAATGTCATTAACGATTATATGAACAACCTTCTCAGCCCCTTTTAGAACACCCTGAAACTTTCCAAACTGAACATACCAAGGTGTGCTTCGAAATGTCCCATCTTGTTGCTGAACAACAATCACATCAACAGCCCCACCAAAAGGATGGAGAGGAGTAGCAACAGAATACACACCTTGTGAAATTAGACTCCCAACTTTGCCAACCACATTCATTTGTCAACACTAAACCTTCACCAGATCAGCAAAATTCAAGGAAAGATAACAAAAATCCTTTTCCAGTTCTTTTCCTTTTATATAGAAAAAAGATGAATCCAACAAATCACTAGGACATCAAAATCTTTCTTTCTTCTCAACGATGTTTATTCTTTACCTTGAGGCATCTGCATTCAATTCAAAATCAAACCAAGCAAATATTAAACCCTACAATGTTCCCTATTAATCGGACTCTTTATTTTATATAAAGAAATAAATCCAACAAATCATTGTAAACATCAAAATCTTTATTTCTTCTCAACAATGTTTATTCTTTACCTTGAGGTACATTCAATTCAAAATCAAACCAAGAAAATATTAAACCCTAAAATGATCCCTTTTATTCATATTCTTTATTTTCTATAAAGAAGGATGAATCCAACAAACCACAGTAAGCATCAAAACCTTTCTTTCACGTAAATTGTATTTATTCTTTATTCTTTACGTTGAGGTATCTGCATTCAATTAAAAAAAAAGAGCAAATATTAAACCCTAAAATGTTCCTTTTTAATCTGCAAGAAAATAATATGTAAAAGAAATAGGAAAGCCAGCAGGGAATCAATCAGCCGTCACTTTCATACCAACTCCAGAAACTAGAAATCACACTTTCACAGATAATAAGTAAAAGTACCAAACTAGAAAGTTAAAACGCATTTCTTACAAAAGAATAAATATTTCACCTTAAGAAACACCAAAAAATCGAGTTACTTCTCCTCCAATTTTCTCAACAACCAAACAGAAAATAATCGTTGGTTGTACAATTATAGAACAGTCAAAACAAGATTCATAACAGAAAAAAAGAAGATAGCCAATGCATTTAAATAAAGAGAAATTGTAGATTAAAAAATCAAATTCTTTTAGTCCAAAATTTTCAGCATTAATCTATAAATATTTATATATTTAGTAAAAGTCAATTAAAACTTACGTATAAGAAAATTCCAGGAAGGTCCAATCTTGCAGCTTGAAATCGAGACGATTCTAAGATTGTCTCGAAAGTTTTTCTTAACTTCTTTTGTTTCTTTTAGCTTCGGATTTTGACTTTTTTTTTATGTAATTAATTTATAATAATGTTAATAAATTTCTTTAAAATTTAAATGGCAGAGGAGGAGAAGCAGTGAAAAGCTAAACTTGAAATGAACTTATATGAAGGCTTTTGATTGTTCTGAGTTCTGGATAAAACTACGCGATGAAGCTAGAAAGTTAACTTGTAAATTTACTTTACCTTAAGGGTATTTGGGGAATTCTACCCAAGCATAATTTATAAATTACCCACTACACAATATCTACTTTTTCATTTTGGTAATATTTTATAAATTATTCTTTTTCTCCTGTATTGAGGGCAATTTACCAATAAATGCCATTTTTTTTCAAAAATCACGGAAATAGACTTATTATTCAATTATTTATCGGAATGGGCCATTTTTCCCGAAAGCGCGTCCCACGTCGTAGCGATGTCGAGATATATGGCGGAGAAGCGCGTCCACGGGGGGCGTTTTTGCCACATCGATGAAATCGCGTCCTTGAGGGCGCTTTGCTTTGCTATGGGCAAAAACGCCCCCAGGGGGCGCGTTTTGCCGTCATGTAACGACTTTTTTTTTTACCGTTTGGCCTCCAACGGTCCAAAAAAAAAACTATAAAAGCCCCTTTTCAATTTTTTCACACAAAAGTCCTTTTACAATTTCTACAATTTCTCTCAACTTTCTCTCAAATTTCTCTCAAATTCCTCTCAAATTTCACAAAAGTCCTTTAATTTTTACAAAAAACCCTTTTTAAAGGTTTTTTGAATTAGTTTTTATTTAAATTAAGAAATATTTGATCGTGTTAGCAATGGCCGGAGAATTAATTCGTCTCGATAATAAACACATCTCCGTCGATCAAATGACAATGGTAAGTTATAATTTTAATTTTTCAATACTATTTAATATTTTTTCATTTATGCAATTTTAATTAATTTTTATTTTATAATTTTTTATAACAGTCTATAGATCGGGTGTTGCAATGCTATATTCGTAATATGCCTGGTCCGCCATCGCCGTTAATAGAGAATTACCTGCGGGAAGCGGGTTTTTGGCACGTGACCACGATAGGCCGGGAGTGCAAGTTGGACCCGAAACTAATCAGTGCGTTGATAGAGAGGTGGAGACCCGAGACGCACAATTTCCATCTTCCATGCGGAGAAAGTACTATCACTCTGGAAGAAGTGCAGTTGCAATTGGGATTGCCGGTGGATGGGTACATAGTCACCGGGTCTGCAACTTCTGGTGATTGGGGAGCCGTATGCTAGGAGCTTTTAGGTGCTATTCCGATAACATTAACGAGGTCGGATCGAGATGGATCTGTTACGAGACACATTTCCGAGCCGGATAATGATTCGATCGAATTAGAAAGAATACGGTATGCTCGGGCATACATTCTTGAGATGATTGGAGGCTATCGATGCTGGACTTGTCATGAAACCTTGTACATCCGAGATGGTCACGAAACTCGTTGATTTTAGAAGCGATCGATGAATTGAGTTGGGGTCATGCGTGCTAGCAAAATTGTATCGGGAGATGTGCGGGGCGGCGCGACCGAATAAAGCCAAAATCGGAGGTTGCCTATCACTACTGCAATCATGGGCACGGTTTTGCTTTCCATTTTTACGTCCTCGAGTGGACCACCCATATACATTCCCACTCATAACGAGGTAAATTTAATATTAGATTTTTCAATTATTACGTAAAGTTAAAAATATAATTGTATGCTAAAAAATTATTTAATTAGGTGGAACCATTCGGCGAGTTATGTTGGAATACCTACCTCGCTTGAAGATATACGGCTTTTATTAGACCAACGGTCGGAAGCACAAGTAAGTATTAAATAAAATATATTTTCGTAATAAAATAGTCGTTTCGTATTTAGTATTTACTATTTAGTATTTAGTATTTAGTATTTAGTATTATGTATATAACTAATATTTTTATCATGTTAATATAGTTTCAATGGACACCATACGAGGATCCGACAATTCGGGCAGTAATTCCGAATGAATTCTTTCAAAATCCGAACATTTGGCATGTGAAGGTCCCATTGGTCAACTATGCCACCGTGGAGATGCACCAGTCAGATCGGGTTCTGCGACAATTTGGATTCCGACAACCGATTCCCGTGGCACCTGAGGTGCTCGATGATGAGCACAAAGTCGACTTACGGCAGTTGCATACGGATTGGCTGAGATTTTGGTCAGCATATATCGAATTGGGGGAAAATCAGTATGATTATATACCTACTCGGGAACCGATCATAGTTCCTGAGTTAGCGTGCGTGCCGGAATACATGCCATGGTTTAGGATCCATGGCAAGCCGTATTTATTGTCGGAAGAGGAGAGGCGACGGCAACTTCGTCTACAGAGGGAATGACGGGGCCCTTTAAATCCAAGGAGAAGAGATGATGGGACGGGCCCATCAACAAAGACCGACAGAATCATCGGGGCCATCAACGGCGCCCGAGGATTATCACCGAGCCCAACACTTCACCGACGACATCCACATCACGGCCTTTTCCGATTACGCCAAAAGCGTATCCCAGCCCTTATATATATCCTAACCCTTATATGTTTCCTTTTCCAGATCCTATGGCGGGTTGGAATGCATGGCCCGGTTCATCTCCGTTCCGACACTCGAGTGGACCGCCAATCTATAGGCCGCCGTCGCATGAGGGATCGCACGAGGCGCCATCGAGGAGCTCTTCTTTTTACCAATCTCCTTCGCCTTATGGAATTCAAACACCTCCGCCATGGGTGATGCAAATACCTCCGCAGTCGTTATTTTATCAAGGTGGGTCATCCTCCCAACACCCACAACCATATCCCCTGCCGGAGGAACCAGAATCCCCTCGGGAGCAACCACAACCCCCGCCGGAAGTTGGAACAAGGAGGAATCCAGCGCGTAACCGTCGACCACCCCCATGTGGCACTGATTCCGACCGGCACCAACATTGATTTTTTTAATATATTTTTATAAACTTATTTATATTGTTTCATTTAATAAAATAAAAGTTGTTTTTAATATTTTAATTGTAATTTACTTTTTATATTTTTAATAAAATAAAAGTTGTTTTTAATATTTTAATTACCCATTTAATTCTTATATTTTTAATAAAATAAAAGTTGTTTTTAATATTTTAATTGTAATTTAATTTTTATATTTTTAATAAAATAAAAGTTGTTTTTAATATCCTAATTATAATTTACTTTGTATATTTTTAATAAAATCTATTTTGTTAAATAATGCACTATTTTTAATATTTTTATATTTTTAATATATTTCTACAAACTTTTTTATGTTGTTACATTTAATAAAATAAAAGTTATTTTTAATATCCTAATTGTATTGGTTCAAGTAAGGACTAAATCGCAAATGTGAGAAAAGTTTTGTGGCTCAAGAGTAAATATTCAAAATTTGAGGGGTTAAAATGTATATATGAAAAACTTGAAGGGCCAATAGTGTAAATATATTAAGGGTGGAATGATCTAGAAACTAAGAAAAAATAGATGAATTAGGACTAAATTGAATAAGTGAAAAAGTATGAGGGGTTAAATTGCAATTTTGTCAATATGGGTGTTGATCCAATGTAGGAATTTTGACGTATCATAAGGGGCAAAATAATCATTTAGCAAGAAAGATAATTTTGAAGAATAATGATGATGGTGATATTTTAGATTAATTAAATAGATAAATATTAGTTTAGTAATATTTTGATTTGATATTTATTTATATTTTATTAATTTTTACTTAGTATATACGGAAGGAAAGATGAAGAGTCTTCATCCTTCCATTTTTCCAACGTGAGTAAGGAGAAGAGAAAAGAAAAACTTTTTTTTTTGTTTTGCAACTTAGTCATTCTATAAAAGTTCACCATTTTCATCAAGAAATTAAAAGAATTTTTATAGCCACCAAGAGACAAAAATGATAAGGAGACTATCAACTATTCCGATTTGGACATGAGCGAGATGTATGGCCTGAGTTCCTACACCATCCGCATAACTTCCGTTGGTTGGTTGTTTCTCGGATATCCATATTGTTGCGTATTCTAGTCGAGTAAGGTCGACCCTTTGGTTTGCGACGCAGTTCTCTATCCGGTAACAGCTTAAACGGAGTAAGCGATACAGACGGCCACTTACGTTCATCTGGGACTGGTGGGAATACGTGTCTCCACACGTTGTACATGTATACTATTTTGTACACTTCGTCGACATAGCTCATGGGATCCAGACGGAGATTCTGACAAGCTGCAATTACATCAGTTCATGGATAACGAAGTGCGTCAAATATCCCACAGTCGCAGGTCCTATTTCTCAAGTGTACACGATATTGCCCGCCAATAATACCTTGGTTCGGTCTGTCAAACTCCGTCACACGAAACCATAGATTGTCGCGATCGTGACTCACTGTGTGCATGGTGTTGGCCCGTGCCTTCGCCTTGTTAATTTCTCGCAATACCTTCGCGCACCATATATGGCCTCACTGCATTTGGCCTTTATAACTCGCTGCTCGCTTCGGAAATAGTGCCTCTAAACGAAAATATGTCTCTCGCACAACCGATGTTATCGGCAAATGACGTGTTCCTTTTAGAACAGAATTTATGCATTCAGCCAGGTTTGAGGTCATATGACCATATCGTAGGCCGCCGTCGTATGCTTGTGTCCACTGTTCGAAAGGTATGTTGCATAGGTAGTTTGCGCCTTCTTCGTTAACTGAGCGCAAAATCGCCAACATCTCGTGAAAACGGTCCTTATTGATCTCGTACCCTGCCATTATAAGTTGATAGCGAATATTACATACCACTCTTCAATTAAGAATAAAGTGAATATTACAAACGAAATTATATTAATAGATATTGCATACCCATGTTGGTCACTTGCCGTCGTTCACTTGTAGATCAATGTTGCCCGTGGTAGTTGGACGCAACATGCCTTAGGCAATATTGATGGTGTGTGCAATGCCATAGGCTTCCCTGTCACTCTATTGCGGCTAGTATTCCAGGGCCCCAATCCGATATAACGCATATATTAGGTTGGGGGCAGACATGCCTCCTTAACCTAGATAGAAAGAAATCCCAGTCATCAACTGACTCCCCCGGTGTTATTGCAAATGCAATTAGAAGGATTCTCCCACTGCCATCCTGTGCCACAGCTAGCAATAGCCGATGCGTATATCTACCATACATAAAGGTACCGTCAATTTGTACCAATGGCTTGCAGTATAGAAATGCGTCTCGGCATTGCTTAAATGTCCAGAATAGACGCATGAACACTTGGCATCCACGGAGCAATCGATCGTTGTAGTACGCAGGTACCATTTCAAGGTCTGTTATGCTGCCTGGGACATATCTCTCCAGCACCTGACACAACTGCCACACTTCATTATATGAAGCGTCCCACCGACCATGTAACTTTTCCAACGCCTTCTGCTTAGCTATCCAAGTCTTGCGGTAAGAGGGCATGTATCCCAATTGGCTACGAATATTGGCAATTAAGACCGACACTGAAGTCTTGGGATCTGCCTTCATCGTCGGTATTATTAAGCTAGCCAACATATCTGAATCCATCTTGGGATGATCTTGTGAAACACCTGTCAACGAAGCACGTTAAATAATGCAACATTATGTAATATCAGTATTATTCAAAAACCCTAAACACCTAGTGATACTGTACCAGCAACACATGTATGTGGACCTTTTTACTTTTTAATCTCCCACAAGCCTGTCCTTTTCCTCAACGAGGCCATGATTTTCCATGAACATGTACCGTCTTGCACTGCACACTTGGCCTCATACTTATCGGGTTTGGATTTAACCACGTTATAGTTAACCCCGTTCTTGATGCTATATTGTTTCAATGCACCAAAAAAACTATCCTTGTTGGAAAACTCTTTACCAACTTCCAATTCACCCGAATCCAACGACGAACTTGTACGGTCACGCCTTTTGTGTGGTAGTTTTGGAAACTCCAATGCATCGTCTTGAGATAGATCGACATTATGCATGTGGGCTGGAGGGGAGTACGCCCTGAATCGTAGATCTTCTTCTTCTTCATCTGACCCCCTTCAACATCTTCAGGTACAATTGGAACAGACTACAGTTCAGAAAATAATACAACTTCTGCACCATCGGTGCCGGGCTCTCGAGGTGGATCCACATCGGACTCATCATCCGACCCACCACCATCTGCAACGAACGAGGTCCCCTCGCCAGTGGATGTCGTGGGGAGTACATTATCCCTTCATAAACAACTTTCGTAACATCCCCAATCATATGTGGATTCCCAACCACTAGAAGTTGATGACGTTCCCCAATATGTATTTCTAGCATCAAACATCGACCTACCAATATGCATGTCACATCCACCAACCGAGTGTCGTGCAGGGGTTGTGTTTTCCATACTACCACAAAAAACGAGCGCTTCCGTATTCTGCCTCCCACTAACAGAGTGTCGGCTTGGGGTCGTGTCTTCCCCTCGAACAATAGTAGATGTTGAAGTCGAAGGAATATCACTTGGCGATGAAAATTGTACATATACCTCAAGATAGGATGATCCACTGGCAAGATGAGTCTCCACCATTGCCTCCAAGCTCCGAGGACCTTTGATGTCGAATGAGTCATATCTCATGGGATCAACCAAAGCACAAAATCTATACTTAATAGGCAGAACTTTCATTGGCGTTGTTTCAAAGATTTTACGCCTAATTCTTTTACGAAGTTCTGTCAAATCTATGTTCTGGTTAAAAACTAGTCGCGCTGTGTTCTCCGATAAAAAAACAACACCGTTTTCGGTGTCACGAACCTCACCATCATAGTAAATAACAGCACTAATACATTCACTCATCTTCAGTTTCTATTATACTTTTGCCTCAATTTCTATTATGCAACTTGAGAATGAAATTTGACTCATTTATAGTCTAAGGCCAAATAGGAACCACTGTAACAAAAGAGCGTCCACATGGGAGCTTTTTTCAAGATTTCTTCTTGACAAAGCAGCATCCTGCTTGAAGCGTTTTGGTCACTATTTGTTCGAAACGTCTTCTTAAAATTATCTTTTCAGAACTATCAGTAGCAAAAGAGCGTCCACGTGAGAGCTTTTTCAAGACTATTGCTTGCGATTTCATCCCGCTTGAAGCGTTTTGGTCACTATTTGTTCGTAAACGTCTTCTCAAAATTATCTTTTCAGAACTACTCAGAGCAAAAAGAGCGTCCACGTGGGAGCTTTTTCATACTTATTGCGGCGATGCATCCCGCTTGAAGCGTTTTGGTCACTATTTGTTCGAAACGTCTTCTCAAAATTATCTTTTCAGAACTATCAGAGCAAAAGAGCGCCCGTGGGAGCTTTTTTTCAAGATTTTGCCGACGGCAGGCATCCTCGCTTGAAGCGTTTTGGTCACTATTTGTTCAGAAACGCCTTCTCAAAATTATTTTATCAGATACTACTGTAAAAAAAACAAATAATTTTTATATTGCTAATATATTTTTTCCAAAACCTTAAACACAAAATTATTTTAATTATTTAACCCTAAACCCTAATTCGTTAATTTTTTCCTAAAAAACCCTAATCCTAATCCCTAAAACCCTAAAAAAACCCAACCCTAGGCCCAAAACCCTAAAAACCCTAACCCTAACCCTAAAAACAGCTAAAAACCCTAACAAAAAAAAGCGGGCAAAAGCGCTCCCTGGGGAGCGTTTTTTCCATATCAGCAAAGCGCGCCCTCAAGGACGCGATTTCTGCTGATGTGGAAAAAACGCTCCCCCAGGGACGCGTTTTCCTACCACATACCCTGACATTGCGCTGACGTGGACGAGCTTTCGGGGAAAATGGCCAATTCCGGTAAATAATTGAATAATAGGTCTATTTCCGTAATTTTTGAAAAAAAAGGGCATTTATTGGTAAATTGCCCCTGTATTAATACTTCTATTAGTAAGCCTTTAGTTAACAATGGCCATAGATGTTTTAACCCCATCACATAGGGACATACATGATATAAAAGTCACATAAGCACCACCACATCATTATTTATACTAAGTAATTACAAAAATTTAAAAATTTTAAAAATATTTTTTTTATAATATATTAATTATAAAAAATTAAAATATGTAAAAAAATAAAATATTCAAAAAAGGAATCTACAAAATATCTAAAATTCAAAATAAATATAATATATATTTTTTAATTTCTGAAAATTTTAGAGTTTCTTTAAGAAAACTCAAAAAGCTAATATTCAAAATAAAAGTTTAAAAATATATAATAAAATCCCTTTTAAAAATAAAAATTATAAATAATTCAAAAATTATATAAAAATAAAAATTATAAACATATAAATAATAGAATATTTATAGACCATTTTACTAATAAAGGCCCATTTCCTACTTTATTTAAGGAAATGGGCCACTTTATTTATTATTTACCAGAATGTGCCGAAAACACTAAAGCGCGTCCACGTAGGAGCGTTTTAAGGGAAAACTCCAGCAAAACGCATCCCTAAGGGACTGCTTTTGCCATGTCAGCAAAAAACGCGCTGACGTGGCGCGCTTTGCTGACATTGCAAAAGCGCTTCCTCAGGGATGCGTTTTAGCCCGTGTTTTTTTAGGGTTAGGGCTATTTACATGTTTAGTGCCTAGGGTTTATGGATTTAGGGTTTTATGGTTTTAAGGTTAGGATTTTTTTAAAATAATTTAGGGTTTTATTTGTTTAAGGTTTAGGGATTTTTTTAAAAAAAATTAGGGTTTAGAATTTTTTAAAAAAATTAGTTACATTAGGTTTTAGGGGTTTTAAGTACATTAATTAAATTAGGGTTTATGGGTTTTAAGAAAATTAATTAAATTAGGGTTTAAGTTTTTTAAAAATAATTGTGTTTAGCTTTTAGGGTTTTTGTAAAAGGGTTTACGGTTGAGTCTTGAAAAAATTATATTGACAAGAATGATTTTGTTTTTTTTTTCTACAGTAGTTTCTGAAAAATTAATTTTGAGAATACGGTTCTAAAAAAATAGTGAAAAAAACGCTTCAAGCAGGATGCACTGTCAGCAAAAGTACTGAAAAAAGCTCCCACGTGGATGCTCTTTTTCTACAGTAGTTTCCAAAAAAATAATTTTGAGAAGACAGTTCCAAAAAGATAATGTCAAAAATGCTTCAAGTAGTATGCACTGTCAGCAAAAGTATTGAAAAAAACAATTTGTACAAATATATTTAAAAAATAGTTTGTACGAATATATTAAAAAAATCAATACATGTGCTGGTCTGAATCAGTGCCACATGGGGGTGGTCGATGGTTACACGCTGGATTCCTTCTTGGTTCAGCTTCCGGCCGGGGTTGTGGTTGCTCCGGCAGGGGTTGTGGTTGTTTTGGTTGTGGGTGTTGGGAAGATGACCCACCTTGATAGAACAAAGAATGCGGAGGTGTTTGCATCACCCACGGCGGAGGTGTTTGAATCCCATAAGGCGATGAGGATTGGAAATGAGATGAGCTCCCTGACGGTGCCTTGTGTAATCCCTCCTGCGACGATGGCCTATATATCGTCGGTTGAGTCAGAGTATCGGGAAAGGAGATGCACCGGGCCATGCATTCCAACCTGGAATAGGACTAGGAAAAGGAAACATATAAGGGTTAGGATACATATAAGGGCTAGGATACGCACCTGGCATAATCTGAAGGGGCTGTGGTGTGGGCGTCATTGCTTGAGGCGTTGGGCTCGGTGATTGTGTAGGTGCTGTTGATGGGCCCGTCCCATCATCCCTTTTCTTTGGATTTAAAGGGCCCCATCGTTCCCTTTCGACATGGATTTTCCGACGCCTCTACCCTTCCGAGAGCAAATATGGCTTGCCATGAATCCTAAACCATGGCATGTAATCCGGCGCACACGCTAACTCTGGAATGATGATTGGTTCGCGAGTAGGTATATGATTATATCAATTTTCCCACATTTCGATATATTTCGAGAAGAATAGCGGCCAATGCATATTTGATTGTCGTAAGTCGATTTTGTACTCATCATCGAGCACCTCAGATGTCATGGGAATTGGTTGTCGGAATCCAAATTGTCGCAACACTCTATCCGTCTGGTGCATCTCGACAGTAGCATAGTTGACCAATGGGACCTTAACATGTCAAATGTTCGGATTTTGAAAGAATTCATTCGAAATTACTACCCGAATTGTATGATCCTCATATGGTGTCCATTGAAACTATATGAACGTGATAAAAATATTAGTTATATACATAATACTAAATACTAAATACGAAATGACTATGTTATGTATATATATTTCATTTAATACTTACATGCGCTTCTGACTGTTGGTTTAATAGAAGCCGTATATCTTCAAGAGTGGTAGGTATTCCAACATAACTCGCTAAATGGTTCCACCTAATTAAATAAATTTTTAGCATAAAATTATATTTTAAATTTATGTAATAATTGTAAAATCTAATATAAATTTTACCTCGTTATGAGTGGGAATATATATGGGTGGTTCACTCGAGGACGTAAAAATGGAAAGCAAAACCGAGCCCATGATTGTAGTAGCGATAGGCAACCTCCGATTTTGGATTTATTTGGTTTCGTCGCCCCGCACATCTCCCGGTACAATGTTGCCAACATGGCAGACCCCCAACTAAGTTCGCCAGTTGCTCTAAAATCAACAAGTTTCAACAGCCACCTCAGATGTACGAGGTTTCGAGACAAGTCCAGCATTAGATAACCTCCAATGATCTCAACGATGTATGTCTGAGCATATCGTATTCTTTCTACTTCAGTCAAATCATTCCCTAGCTCCGGGAATGTGTCTTGTAATCAGCTCATCTCGATCCGGCCTCCGTAAATACTATCCAAAATCGCACCCAAAAGATCGTAGCATATGACTCCTCAGTTAGCAGATTGAGCGGACCCGGTGAGTACGAACCCATCCACCGGCAATCCCAATTGTAACTACACGTCCTACAAAGTGATAGTACACTCCCCGTATGGAAGATAAAATGTGTGCATCTCGGGTCTCCACCTCTCTATGAACACGCTGATGAGTTTCGGGTCCAACTTGCACCCGTGGCCTATATTGGCCACATGCCAAAAACCCGCTTCCCTCAAGTAATTTTCTATCAGCGGTGATGGAGGACCAGACATATTGCGAATATAACATTGTAACACCCGATCTACAGATTGTTATAAAAAATTATTAAATAAAAATTAATTAAAATTATATAAATGAAAAAAAAATATTAAATAATATTAAAAAATTGAAATTAACCCTTACCATTTTCATTTGTTCGGCGGAGATATGTTTATGATCGAGACGAATTAATTCCCCGGCCATTGCTAACACGATCCAATATCTTAGAAATTATAAAAAATAATAATACTAATTTAAAAAAATTAAAGGAAATAGTTAATTGAAGAGAGCTTTGAGAAATTTAGGGAGAAATTTGAGAGCTTTTTTGAGAATTTTGGAAGAAATGTTTGTGTGAAAAAAATAGGAGAGGGTTTATAGTTTTTTTTTACCGTTGGACCCCCCAACAATCAAAATTTTAAATGACCATTGGGGGTCAAAAACACGGGCTAAAACGCGTCCCTGAGTGAGCGCCTTTGCCATGTCAACAAAGCGCATCCACGTCAGCGCGTTTTTTGCTGACATGGCAAAAGCGCTCCCTCAGGGACGCGTTTTGCTAGAATTTTCCCTTAAAACGCTCCTACATAGACGTGTTTTAGTGTTTTTGGCCCATTCCGGTAAATAATAAATAAAGTGGCCCATTTTCGTAAATAAAGTAGGAAATGGGCTTTTATTGGTAAAATGGTCATATATATAATATAAAAAATAATATTTGATTGATGTTGACAAATCATCGTCAAATGTAATTTGAATTTTGAATATTTTTATTCTAAAATTTATATATATTAATATTTTAATACTTTTTTTTAATTTTATATAAGTAATATATTATAGTATAGTATAATTTTATAAATAATTCAAATTTATATAAAAATAAAAATTACAAAGATATAAATAATTCAAATATATATAATAATAAATAATATAAAATATTAAGATTTGGATAAATTATTTTATGGACTCTTCCCACCATATTATCCATAGTCTCTTTCCAATTATTTAATGTCATTTCAACAACTTTTTTCATGTCATTAACACATAATTTTGGGTTTTACCTTGAACCTCGATCCCATAACTTTGAATCCTGAACTCTAAACCTTGTACCATGACCGACAATATGAAATGAATCAATAAGTGATTAGAATTTGAATTGATAGTATGGAAATGTTATATATAAAGATGTATAGTCGAATGATGAGATTGAAGTTGAATAATGTTGGTTAATGTATGGAGTTAAATAAAATCTCGTGCTTACATGCTCGGTAAGTTCGTAGTCTTGAAACTCGAACATCATTTACTTAATTTAATTAGTTAATTTTTAATTGTTATTTAAGTATGTTTTTATTTGTGTTTGGTTAAGCTCTATTGAATGGATATTGACAAAATCATAAATAGATAGAGTGTGGCATTATGGAATAAAATAATGAATTGATATTACGTCAATCATTGATTGAGAAACTCGGAGCCATTACTGCAAATTAGCTCTGTAAGTTCATTAATATGAACTCAATTATATTTCTAAGTGTTTATATGTAAGTCCATAGCTGGGCTATGGCATTCTTATGATAAGACCATAATTGAGTTATGGCATTATGGACGTAAGACCATGGTTGGACCATGGCAGTGTTTATATGTAAGACCATAGCTGGGCTATGGCATTCTGATGATAAGACCATAACTGGGTTATGGCCCTACGAATGTAAGACCATGGCAGGGCCATGGCAGTGCATATGTAAGACCATAGTTGGACTATGGCACAATGGAAACGTGTACCAAGGTTTCAATGGTCTTCACAGTATTCATCGATTATAGAAAAGGGATGGTTTCGACCATTGTTTAACACACTTTGTGTGAGCTCCGGTAAGGGTTTCGATTGACTTCAGTACGACAAATATGGAAAGGTATGATGTGCCAATGATTAAAGTATGAATATTCATGAATATGAAATGTATGATTTAAGAGATGCTATGTTTATGAACTATATCTTACCATGTGATGATATTGCTAAGTTATGTGTTTAATCATTAGCTTATGGCTATGGTAAGTGTTTAATATACACCAAGGCATGTGTGTATGAAATTTACTGAAATGGTGATACATGGAAAACATGATATATTCTTGAGTTAGATTATTAAAGTTGCGAAATAAATTAAAATGCTCTAGATATACTTGTGTTTATTCAAATAAGTGAAGTTTCTTATTGTGGATTGGTTTGTGCCATGATAGAAGTACATTATTGATTGATCTATGCAAAGCTATTCATATAGCAAGTGATGTGAATTGAGATATATGTTCAAACCAACTAAAGGTGAATATTTGTAAAAATTGAGTATAGTATGAAATAAAGTGATGAAAGGCATGAAATTGAAATGGTGATATCTTGTAGTTGTATGTTTAAATAGTAGTATGATGATATAATTCAATTTGAGCATTCATGCATCATATCATGTCTTAAAATGTTTGGATTATAGAAATATCTCTGAGTTTTACTCAGCGTGCAATTTTGTTTTTCGTGCGCAGGTTAGGTATTCTCTCTTGATCGCTAACTCAGCATCCAACAACAACAATCCTGATCTCAAGTATGGTGATGTTTAATTTTGTAATGGCATGTACCTAGGATGTTTTTGGTTGTTAGTTGTTTTGTGAATTTTTCCTAAGCTTTCCAAATGATTTCAAATTGGTCCCGAATTACTTCTAAAGTATTTTTAGGGCCTTGAGGGCTCGATTTAGGGACGATATGTGTATGTAGGAATGGTTTAAGTTATGTTTATGATTTTTGAATGAAATTATTTATAAATGTTCTAATTGTACAGTAATGCTTGTAACCCTGATCTGTGACAGAGAGGGGTTTGAGGTGTTACATGAAATGTATGTTTGAATGTGTTATAAGTCCGGTAATGCTCTATAACCCTATTTTGGTGTTGAATATGGGTGAGGGGGTGTTACATCCCGAGCCAAAATCTTGATCGGTTCTTCACCATAAGTCATATTGGGTCGAATCTCAACCTCTATCGGAGAAATCACATGTGAAGGGTCTGATCGATAACGTCGCAACATCGACACATGAAATACATTGTGATTCCTTTCCAACTCTATCAGCAAAGCTAATCGGTATGCCACTGGCCCTATTCTTTCAATAACCTCATACGGCCCAATGAAACGTGGACTTAACTTGCCTTTACGGCCAAATCTCAGAATCTTCTTCCACGGAGATACTTTTAGGAATACTTTATCACCAATCTGAAATTTGATCTCTTTTCTTTTCAAATCCGCATACGACTTCTGTCGATCTGAAGCTGCCTTCAAATAGTCACGAATTACTTTAACTTTCTCTTCGGTCTCTCTAACCAAATCGACCCCATGTATCTGTTTCTCACTAAGCTCGGTCCAATACAACGGAGTTTGACAGTTGCGGCCATACAATGCCTCATACGGTTCCATCTTTATACTCGACTGAAAACTGTTGTTATAAGCAAATTCGACTAATGGTAGACATTTTTCCCAACTACCTTCGAACTCCAAAACACAACAGCGAAGCATATCTTCGAGAACCTGAATCGTTCTCTCAGATTGGCCGTCGATTTGCGGATGAAATGCGGTACTAAAGTTCAACTTTGTACCCAAAGCTTCTTGCAACTTCTTCCAGAATCGTGAAGTAAACTTTGGATCTCTATCTGAAATAATAGAAATAGGTACTCCGTGCAATCTCACAATTTCAGCAATGTACAATTCAACTAGCTTATCAAGTGAGTAATCGGTACGTACCAGTATAAAATGAGCCAATTTTGTCAACCTATCAACAATGACCCAAATGATATCTTTCTTTTTCGGAGTCAAGGGCAAACCCGTTACGAAATCCATCGTAATTTTGTCCCATTTCCACTCGGGTACCATCACTGGTTGATGTAAGTCCGAAGGTACTTGGTGTTCGGCCTTTACTTGTTGAGAAACTAAACATCTCAAAACAAACTCCGAAATATCCCGTTTCATACCTGACCACCAATACCATTTCTTCAAATTATTATACATTTTCGTACTACCTGGATGAACTCATAAGCAACCACTGTGTGCCTCGTGTAAAATTTTCTGAATAAGTTCATTATTTTTCGGTACACATATTCTATCTCGGAACATCAAACAATCATCCGAACCGATCTGAAAGTCTGAATCATTACCCGATTCACACTGAGCTCTTTTAGCTTGCAATTCACTATCACTTTTCTGAGCTTCACAAATCTACTGAAGAAATATCGGTCTAGCTCTCAACTCGGCCAAAATTGAACCATCATTAGACAAAGTCAATCTCGTACTCATAGCTCTCAAAGCAAATAAGGACTTTCTGCTCAAAGCATCTGCGACTACATTCGCCTTTCCGAGATGGTAGTCAATCACTAGCTCATAATCTTTTAGTAGCTCGAGCCATCTCCATTGCCACAAATTCAGATCTTTCTGAGTCATCAAATACTTTAAACTTTTATTATCCGAAAATACATGACATTTCTCACCATACAAGTGATGCCTCCAAATCTTCAAAGCAAATACTATGGCCACCAATTCTAGATCGTGCGTCGGATAATTCTTCTCGTGCGGTTTCAACTGTCTCGAGGCATAGGCTATCACTTTTCCCTCTTGCAACAATACATATCCTAACCCATTCAGTGACACATCGCTATAAATCACAAACTCCTTTCCCAGTTCAGGTTGCACTAAAACTGGCGCCTCGGTCAACAATGCTTTCAACTTCTCAAAACTTTGCTGACATTTTTCGGACCATTCAAACTTAACATCTTTTTGCAACAGCTTAGTCATAGGAGTAGCAATCATCGAAAATCCTTTGATAAAACATCGGTAATAACTGGCTAAGCCCAAAAAGCTTCTGACCTCTGATACATTCTTCGGGGATTTGCAATCAACAATTGCCGATATCTTACTCGGATCAACCCAAATACCGTCTCCAGAGACAATATGTCGCAAAAATTAGACTTATCGGAGCCAAAACTCACTTTTACTGAATTTAGAAAATAATTTCATATCTCTCAAAGTCTGCAATACAGTTCTTAAATGTTCGGCATGTTCAGACTCATCTCTAGAATAAATCAGGATGTCATTGATGAACACAACCACAAACTTATCTAAATACGATCGAAAAATTTGATTCATCAAGTCCATAAAAATAGCAGGAGCATTAGTTAGTCCGAAAGGCATGACAAGAAATTCATAGTGCCCGTACCTTGTTCTGAAAGCGGTTTTCGGCACGTCTAACTCTTTAACTCTCAACTAGTAGTAGCCAGACCTCAAATCAATCTTCGAAAACACTGTTGCCCCTTTCAATTGATCAAACAAGTCGTCAATTCTTGGCAAAGGATATTTGTTCTTTATAGTCACCTTGTTAAGCTATCGGTAATCGATACAAAGTCTCATGGATCCATCTTTCTTCTTGACAAATAATACCGGTGCACCCCATGGTGAAAAACTCGGTCTCACAAATTCCTTATCCGTTAATTCTTGTAACTGAGACTTTAATTCCTTTAACTCAGTTGGAGCCATTCTATACGGGGCTATCGATATTGGTGAAGTCCCTGGTACTAAATCAATACTAAACTCAACTTCTCTAATCGGTGGCAACCCAGGCAACTCTTCTGGAAAAACATCCGGATATTCACTAACTACCGGCACTGATTCAATTTTCAATTCAGACACTTTTGTATTCAACACATAAGCTAGATAAGCTTCACAACCCTTCCTCACATATCTTTGAGCAGTCATTGAAGAAATCACAACAGGTTACTCACCCGACTCATCTGAATCAATTCGAAGAATTTCACCATTCTCGCATTTCAATTCAATAATTTTCCGTCTACAATTCATTACAACATCATGCAATGTCAACCAATCCATACCCAAAATGACATCAAACTCATCGAATGGCAACAACATTAGATCAGCCGGAAAACAGTGACCTAAAATCATCAATGGATAATTCTTGCAAACTTTATCAACTAGTACATATTTGCCTAAGGGGTTTGACACTTTAATCACAAATTCAGTAAACTCAACAGGCAAGTTCTTACTAGCTACCAATTTCATGCAAACATAAGAATGAGTCGATCCAGGATCAATCAATGCAACTACATTAGTATTATAGAGAGAAAAAGTACCAGCGATAACATCGAGAGATGTCGCTTCTTCACGAGCACGGATAGCATAGACTCTAGCAGGTGCCCTGGCCTCAGATCTTATAGTTGTATCTTTTGTCACACCTTTACTACTAGCTCCATTTCCCGTGTTCCTTGGTGGTCTCCCTTTAGAGGCAGTGTTGCCCGATCTTGCAGTCTGAAACTTATCCTTTTCAACCATCTCTGGGCAATCTTTAATAAAGTGGTCATTAGAGCCACACTTAAAACAAGCCTGGTCATACATTCTTCATTCACCGGGGTGTCGTCTACCATGGTGCAGACATTCAGGCCTACCAGACTTGGCGTTACCAATGCTCTCTACTGATGTAGTTTGGGCTTTAGAACCCGAGTATTGTTTCCCATGATCTTTGTTGGGATACCCAGCTGAAGCATTCGATCGAACTTACAAATCTCTCTGTAACATCCCGATTTAGGGCCTAGTCAGAATAGTGGTGCGAGACCACAAATCTGAGGTATATGTATGAGTTTTGAGGTTTATGCTATGTTTTGATGTTAGTGTGAAAGTCTCATGAAGCAATTTTGTTAAATTGTGGTTGAATGGTCCAAAAGGACTAAATTGCAAAAGTTGCAAAATGTGAGATTCTAGAAGCTATTTGTATGAAATAGCTTTGGATTATCAATTAGAGGTCCTTAAATAGTAATTTTCCCAAATTTTAATTTTTGGACAAAAATGGGCATGAGTGGATGATATTGGAAAGTTTAGTGAGAGGGGCATTTTGGTCATTTAACAATTAAATGATTAAAAAGGAGAAAAGATGACAAAATTTCATTCATCTTCTTCTCCAAGCTGCCGAAAATTTCAAGAAGCCATTGTTAGGGCTCTCCAATTTTTCAAGCTTGCTAGTAAGTGCATCCAAGCCCCGTTTTTAATATTCTTCATATTTTTGAAGTCCTAGTAACATAAGTAAGCTATTTTTAGCTATATGTTGAGCTAGGATTGATGTTAAAAAATGTAACCATGTATGACATGCATGTATTTTGATATTTTATGGAAGAATATGAAAGCTTGATGTAGTAGAAACATATTTTGCTAAGTGAATTCCATGAAAAATACATGTAGGGACTAGTTTGTGAAAGTCTTGAGATTGGTCATACATGAGTGATTTAGTGAGAATTGATGATTGCTTTAGTTGAGTAAATGATTCGGCTAAGCATGAAAGGCTAGAAAGTTGAATGAAAATCACTTTACGAGCCTTGGGACAAAAGTGTAAATATGAGAAAGTTTAGGGGCAAAATGGTAATTTTGCTAAAGTATGAGATAAGGGTCAATTTAGTCAATGTGTGTATTGAACGGGTTGATTTATCATTTTAGATCAAGAAAGACGAAGCCCGGATCATAACCGAGGCAAGGGCAAGGTAGTGGACTAAATTGCACATCTCCATACTTTTGAGTACCGAGGTAAGTTTAGGTATAAACGATGCATTTATGCGTATACATTGTTAATGCTAGCTAGTGTGTAGCATGATTGAGAACCTATTCGGTTCTAGTGGAATGAATGAGATAGTAGTTGTGAATGGATCAATGTATTACAAAGTAGACATGTGAATGTGTAGTGATGATGCTTGATGGTGGGCTAAGTGTGATACCACCTTGATACTTAACAATGATGGGCTGTGTGCGATACTATTGTTAAGCATATTATTTAGTGAGCTATGTGCGGAATCACTATAATTATCCTTTGTGGTAGGCTATGTGCGATACTACCTTATGGTCTGATTATGGTGGGCTAAGTGCGAAACCACCGAGTAATTTAGCTGTGTGGATGTATTATTGAGAAATAATGATGTGTTGTATTTTGAGTAAATGTGATATTGAGTGTAGGGGTGCATGTCAATGATTATGAGTATGTGACTCATGATGTGTTGGAGATGTGGTAAGGGATAGAAAGAGTAAGCATAGTAGTGGATGTGAATTACATATGTTAGTATAATGCTAATTGTTGTTTAGCTTATACTAGAATGCTTAAATTGTTTATGTGTAAACTTACTAAGCTCAAAGCTTACTCCTTTCTTTTCCCTTGTCTTATAGAGAACAAGGATTGAATCGTGATACGGGGATTAATCGGAAGATCGCCAACACTATCAGCACACTCTGGTACATTGGACTTAATGTTTTGTATATGGCATGTATAGAGGCTAGACACGTTAGGGTATTTTGTTGTTTTGGCTAAGATGTGTTGGCCTTTAGATGGATAATCTATTTTGTATAATGCCATAGTTGATGGCTACATTCTTATATGAAAAGATGTATTTGTCCATGTAAGATTATGTTCATTATGAGTTGGTTATGGATGTGTTGAATGAGTACTTGTTGTGTATGCTAGAGGGGTGAGAAGGGCATGACAAATAGCTTTGTTCTTGTCCATGTGTGTAGACACACGGGCGTGTGTCTAGGCCATGTGTGACACACGGTCAGCCCATGGGCGCGTGACTTGGCCGTGTGTCCCCTGCATGTTAGCATTTTAAGTCAGAATAGACCACGGACTAGCCACACGGGCGTGTGCCTAGGCCGTGTAAAGTTGTTAGTGTTCACCACGGGTGGAGAACACGGGCGTGTCCAGGTCGTGTGAATTTAGTCAGTGTCGACCACGGGTGGAAGACACGGGCATGTCTTAAGGGCACACGAGCGTGTCCCATTCCACATGGGCGTTTGACTCTTGTCTAAGTGAAAGAAATTTAAAGATCGATAAAGTTTCGGTAGAGCCTCGGAAACTCTCGTATGTATGTTTAAGACCTTGTAGGTCCTTAATGAGGTGGTTGTGGTAGCTATTGAGAGTAGTCACGTTGAGCCTAAGTGGCGATCAAGTGGTGTTAATTCGGTAATGCCTCGGGCCCGATTTTGGTGTAGAATATGGGTAAGGGGTGTTACACTCTCGATTTCTTAGATTGAGATTGAAATGACTTACACATTGGCCTTTTTCTTGCATCTCTAGCCTCAGACTCGGCTTTTCTCTTCTCCTTGTTTAATTCTTCAGCTTTACAAGCTCGATCGAATAGCACCACGAATTCTTTCAGCTCAAGGACTCCAACTAAAAATTGGATATCCTCATTCAACCCATCTTCGAACCTTTTGCACATGATAGCCTCGATGGAAACACATTCCTAAGCTTACTTACTGAGCCTGACAAACTCTCGTTCATACTCAGTTACAGATATTTGGCCTTGTTTCAGCTCTAAAAACTCCTTACGTTTCTGATCAATGAACCGTTGGCTGATATACTTCTTTTGAAATTTATCTTGGAAGAATTCCCAATTAACCCTCTCTCTCGGTACTACTAACACAAGGGTTTTCCACCACCGGGATGCTGAGTCTCTTAGAAGTGATACGGTACATTTCAGACATTCATCTGGTGTGCAAGACAGTTCATCGAATACCCTGATAGAATTCTCAAGCCAAAATTCTGCACTCTCGAGATCATCATCAACATTTGCTCTAAAATCTTCAGCCCCATGCTTTCGAATCTTATCGACCGGAGGCTTATTCACTTTTACGAATTCCATAACTTGTGGAGCTACGGGAACCGGCTGAGGAATAGGTGAGGGTGGAGGGGGTTGAGCATTCAGATTTGTTCGAACAAACTCCGTATACCACTTTTTCATCATGTGGAGAAAGGCTTCTCTAGCCCCTTCTCCTCCTCCCTGACTACCCGTGGGAGGTCTACTTTTAGACGGCACTGCCCCTTGAGCGGGAGTCGGCACATTACTTTTAAGTCATCAGCTTCAGCTCGATTAGGATCCATTTACTATATAAAAGCACATTTTAAAATTGTCAGGAGTCATCACACTATCACGATTTATTTACGGCATGTATAGCTAGACTTTCACACACGCTATGTTAGTCCGAGAATTGACTAAACCGTAGCTCTGATACCACTAAATATAACACCTCTTACCCGTATTCAACACCAGAACAGGGTACGAGGCATTACCGGATATAAACACAAGCAAACATATATTTTCGAGTCATAAATTTCTGTTCAAATTAAAACTTTTCATACACATTCATATCATTCCTAAAACGAGCCTACGAGGCTCAATACATGCTTTGGAAGTGGTTCGGGACTAAACCGAGAACTTTAGAAAATTTTACAAAACTTAGAAAATTTTCATGTTACAGGGCTCACACGCCCGTGTGACCCTTAGACACGCCCATGCTACAGGCCGCGTTCAAAATAGGGTGATCTCTGACTTGTGCCATACGGCCGTGCCACACGCCCATGTGGTCGATTTAATTTCCATAATTTTTCATAAAATAGGTGCAGACTTCACACGGCCGAGACACACGCCCGTGTCTCTGCCTGTGTGCTATATTCTGGACATTCTGTTTCTCAAAATTAAGGTGCAGGGGACACACGGCCGGAACACATGCCCGTGGGCATGCCGTGTGTCACACATGGCCTAGGCACACGCCCGTGTGTCTACCCGTGTGGACAACAATAAGGTTATTTACCAAGCCATTTTGCCACCCTTACTTGTACATGCACACACAACATCATATGACACCAATCTAATCATTTACATACAACCAAATCAGCCATAATCAAGACATCAACACATCATTCACATGCTACCATCTATCATACACAAACATCACATGCTTATCAACTCAAATCATGTAAATTCTTACATCTATGAAAGGCATCATCATATAAATTGCCCATACCAATTGTAGCCAATTTTTCAATGGCCTTATACAAAATGAACTTTCAACCAATATAAGCCAACACATTTGGCCAAATCAATTATGACACATAATAAAATGACCAAGTCCCCTATACATGCCATAACTCAAAATGTTGAATTCATTGGTACCAAAATAATAGTTGATAGTGTGAATGGATCTCTGACGATCTCTAATCCCAAGCTAGCTTGGTGACATTATAAGACAAGGGAAAGAAAAGGGAGTAAGCTATATAGCTTAGTAAGTTCATATACAAATAATGAACAACATTAACCATACAATTGCCATATAAGTAACATACGTATATCAACCTAAATGTCATTAAAACCTCATGAACATAACATACTCAATCACATTCTTACCAATAGTTCATCATATATCGAATTCATTTCCTTTGGGTTTTTCGTACATACCTGTACCAACTCGTAACATAATCACATACTTTCTCGTCTTTGACATACCCGTTGAACCACTTGGAATACTATCAGATACATGGAAAACTTTGCACATAAGTGCCACATATGTAGCCATTGCTATCACAACTCTCATAACACATATAAGCTCGCTCTCGAGCAAATCCACGGGCCTGCTCACACAAGCTGTCAGTCGAGACGTAGCTACGCGGTGCTACTCACACAAGCTGTCAGGTATCCGCAACATATGCAGGTATACCCAGCCACCGATAGGACGTATAGGACCAGCACCCAGGACACATAAATCACATAATCACATGGGTTCCTAGTGACATGTCACTTGTATCCTAATCTATTCCTAAGGTTCAACCGGGATTTCTCTCTTGCCGAAACTTCGTCGAATATACTACAAGAATCAATCATACATTTCATGCAATATCAAAACATTAAAATACAAATATAACATTGCATTATTTACATACAAACTTACCTCGGTACAAAAATAGTGAAAATGGACCTAATCGTCAAACACTTTATTTTTCCCCCGATCTAGGTCTGAACTTCGTTTTTCTTGATCTATAATAGAAAATTCAGCTCATTTAATACTCACATTATTCAATTCAGCCCAAAAATCACATTATGGAAAAATTACATTTTTGCCCCTAATTTTTCAACTTTTTACATTTTAGTCCATAGGCTTGTAAAATGAAATATGTTCAATTTCTTCAAAAGCCAAGCCTAGCCGAACCTTACTCATGCTTATAACAGCCCACATTTTTCATTAATTTACACTTTTACTACATGTTTTATAACTTTTACAAATAGGTCCTTTTAAGCATTTTCATCAAAAAATCACTTAGTAAAAGTTGTTTATCTAACACCAAACTTGCATAATCTACCATTAGACATCAAAATACACAAATATCCAACATGGGTAAAATTTTAGACTTTGATTTTCTTTCAAATTAGTCCTTTAAAATAGCTAGATTAGGTTACACCGATCTCAAAAATGTAAAAATCATTAAAAACGGGACAAGAACGGACTTACAATCAAGCTTGGAAGATGAACAAACCCTAGCTATGGAGACCCCTTGTGATTTTTGGCCATGGGAGGATGAAATTGAGAAGATGACATCTTTTATGTGTTTAATTTTGTCTTTATTACCCAAATGACCAAAATGCCCTTAATGGCAAACTTTGAAATTTCACCCTACCATGTCCATTTTTGTCCAACTTAAAGTCTAATGGTCTAATTACCATATAAGGACCTCCAATTTAAAATCTTATAGCAATTGGACACTTCTAACATATAGAACTCAAGTTTTGCACTTATTGCAATTTAGTCCCTTTAACTAAATTGAGTGCCGAAACGTCAAAATTTTCAAACGAAATTTTCACGAAATCATCTCATAAAATTGTAGACCATAGAAATATAATGAAAATAAATTTTACTACGTCAGATTTGTGGTCCCGAAACCACTGTTCCGACTAGACCCAAATTCGGGATGTTACAATTAATCTAACACAACTATGTCATCTTATTAAAATCATCTTTTGAAATCGTGCATTGGAACTTTTATTTTTATTTTATTTTATTTTACTCAGTTAAATTTAGTTTTTAATTACTTCCTCAAAATCAAAATATTTTTAATCACCAAAGTGTTTGAATTTCATTTCATAAATAATTTTCTTTCATAGTCCCTGTGGATACGATAACCTGACATTTGCTTGTCACTTTATTACTTGTTGCGATTGTGTACACTTGCACATTTCCATCGTTCCAAGTTTTTGGCGCCGTTGCCGGGGACTGTTTTAAAAGTCAATATTTGTGAATTTGTTAATTTTGCATTTTGGTTTATTTTTTCTATTCAATTTTAACTTAATTAATTTTTCTGTGTTTGTTTCAAGTGTTTATGAGTATTGATCGAATTATCAATTTACTCCCTGTAGACCTTGAGATTGAAAGAACTTTTCGACAAAGAAGAATACAAGCAGTTCAAAGAAGGACCGAAGAGATGAACTACAAAAATCCGAATCAAGGAAATAGAGCAAACCTTACTCAAAATCCTATCCTTATTGCTGATGATAGGGATAGAGCTCTAAGACAGTATGTTGTGCCAGTGTTTCATGATCTTAATCCGGGTATTAGGAGACCCGAAATCGAGGCACAACAATTCGAGCTGAAGCCAGTCATGTTTCAGATGCTTCAGACAGTGGGCCAATTCAGTGGAATGCCTACCGAAGATCCTCACCTTCACTTAAGTTTGTTTATGAAGGTGAGAGATTCTTTCAAGTTAGCTGGAGTAACCGAATATGCACTATGATTAAATTTGTTCCCATATTTGCTAAAGGATAGAGCTCGAGCCTGGTTGAACTCATTGCCACTAAATTCCATTTCCACATGACAAGTGTTAGCAGAAAGATTCCTTATGAAGTATTTCCCGCCTAGCAAGAATGCTAAGTTGAGGAACGAGATCATTGCTTTCCAACAAATGGATGACAAGTCCTTGTATGAGGCACGGGAAACGTACAAAGAATTATTACGTAAGTGCCCTAATCACGGAATCCTTCATTGCATCCAACTTGAGACATTTTATAACGGTTTCAATGCTCACACGAGAATGGTAGTGGACGATTCTGTTAATGGTGCTCTCCTTTCTAAGTTTTATAACGAGGCTTATGAAGTCAACGAGAGGATTGCCAGCAATAATTATCAATGGCCAACCAATTAAACAGCGTCGGGAAGACGAGTCGCTGGAGTTCATGAAGTGGACACTCTCACTTCACTTGCATCTCAGGTATCCTCAATTTCCTCAATGCTTAAAAATTTTACAGCTAATGGGTTTAATAATTTTATAGCTCAGCCACTCAATCAATTTGAAAATATAGCCTGTGTCTATTGTGGGGAAAGATATTTGTTCAAAGAATGTCCATCAAACCTAGAATCTGTGTATTACATGGGTAATCAGAACCAGAACCGAGGAAGGCAAGGACTGCAATCTAATTTTTATAACCCATCTTGACGAAACCACCCTAACTTTTCCTGGAGTAACCAAGGGGCTGGAACCAGTAACACTTACGTCCAACCTAGACCGACCTAACCACCTGTTTTTACCTAACAAGTTCAGAAACCAACTCAAGATGAACCTTCCAATAGTTTAGAGAACCTACTGAAGGCATATATGGCAAAGAATGATGCCATTTTAAGGAATTTGGAGAATCAAGTAGGTCAACTTGCTACTGAACTTAGGAACCGACCACAATGTGCTCTGCCTAGTGATACAGAAAACCTAAGAAATCTAGGGAAAGAGCATTGTTAAGCATTGACATTGAGGAGCAGAAAGACATTAGAGCCCAACACTGTCAAAGTTGAAGAAGAACCAGCTGATGCTCAAGATTAAATGGAAGTTCAACCTAGTGTTGAAATTCCAGCTTCACCAGAACTAGAGTCTGCAAAATCCGATAAGGTAACTTCTGAACCAGTCAATTTTGATAAACTAACAACTTCATTAGATATAGAATTGCCACAGAAGACGAATCAGCCAATTCCAATAAATAATCCTCCACCACCCTACCCGCAAAGACTTCAAATCAGATGTAAGAAGTCCAGTTCAAGAAATTTCTAGACGTACTCATGCAACTTCATATCAACATTCTGTTAGTACAAGCACTTGAACAAATGCTGAATTACATCAAATTCATGAAGGATATCCTGTCCAAGAAATGGAGACTTAGAGAATTTGAGACGGTAGCCTTAACAAAAGAATGAAGTGTATATCTTCAAGACAAACTACCTCCAAAGTTGAAATATCCTGGATGTTTTACCATACCTTGCAACATTGGAGTAACGTATTGTGGTAAGGCACAATGTGATTTGGGTACAAGAATTAACTTGATGCCCATGCCCATATTTAGAAAGTTAGGGATAGGTGAAGTTAGACCTACTACGGTTACACTTCAATAAGCAGATCGATCATTAGCACATCCAGAACAAAAAATCGAGGATGTATTGGTACGTGTAGATAAATTTATTTTTCCTGTTGACTTTGTTATTCTATACTTTGAAGCAGATAAAGAGGTACCAATCATCCTAGAAAGGCCTTTCCTAGCAGCTGGAAAGACCTTTATTGTTGTGCAGAAGGGTGAGCTTACTATGCATGTTCAGGACGGTCAGGTAATATTTAATGTTTTTAAGTCTATGCGATTTCCTGATGCAGTTGATGATTGTTCTATAGTATCTAAGTTAGAGGAATTAGTTATTGGAAGGAAACTCAACTATGTTGAGGACCTGTTGGAGTAAATTTTAACATCAGACCCTCCAAGTGATGAAGAGGGGGAGGAATACTTAGCTTTGTTAGAAGCTAATCAAAGGGGATTTAATCCGCAATCCCGCTTTGAATCTTTAGAGTTAGAAAGTAGAGACTACGTCCAGCCAAAAGCATCGATTGAGGAGCCACCTAAATTAGAACTGCAGGCACTTCCCTCCCATTTAAAATATGTTTATTTAGGTAACGCTTCTACTTTGCCTGTGATTATTTTAGCGGAGTTGACTGAAGAGCAATAAGAGAAACTCATCTTAGTATTGAAACAATTCAAGAATGCTATCAGATGGACCATAGCTGATATTCGTGGCATTAGCCCATCTGTATGCATGCACAAGATCATATTGGAAGATGGCAAGAAAGGGAAAATTGATGGACAACAAAGACTAAACCCCATCATGAAGGACGTGGTAAAGAAAGAAATCATTAAGTGGTTAGATGCGGGTATAATTTACCCCATCTCAAACAGTTCGTGGGTAAGTCAGGTCCAATGCTTGCTAAAGAAAGGAGGTATCACGGTTGTTGAGAAAGAGAATAATGAGTTGATACCAACTAGAACGATTACGGGATGGAGAATTTGCATAGATTACTGAAAGTTGAACAAGGCGACTAGGAAAAATCATTTTCCTTTACCGTTCTTGGACCAGATGTTGGATAGACTCGTAGGGTGAGACTATTACTATTTTCTCGATGGATACTTGGGGTATAATCAGATTACAGTAGTGCCAGAAGATCAACACAAGACAACATTCACATGTCCGTATGGTACATTTGCATTTAGACACATGCCATTTGGTTTATGTAATGCACCTACTACATTTCAAATATGTCTGATGTCTATTTTTACTGACATGGTTGAAAAGTATTTGGAAGTGTTTATGGATGATTTTTCAGTGTTTAGAGACACTTATGATGATTGCTTAGCCAATATAGCCAAGGTGCTAAGGTGATGCGAAGAAAAAGACCTCGTACTCAACTGGGAAAAGTGCCATTTCATGGTACGAGAAGGTATTGTTCTAGGGCATTGGATAATGAGACATGGAATCGAGGTAGATAAAACTCCCACCTCCAACATCTGTAAAGGGTTTTAGGAGCTTTTTGGGCCACGCCGATTTCTATCGGAGATTTATCAAGGAGTTCTTCAAAATTACTAAACCCTTATGCAAATTATTGGAGAATGACACGATGTTAAAATTTGATGAGGAGTGCTTAAGAGCTTTCAATGATTTGAAGAGCCGGTTAGTTTCAACACCCATCATAGTCACAACGGACTGGGAATTGCCTTTTGAACTGATGTGTGACGCAAGTGACTTCATGATAGGAGCTGTGATGGGCCAGCGAAGGAACAAAGTTTTTCATCCCATCTACTATACAAGTCAGACTCTGACAGGAGCTCAGTTGAATTATATGTTAATAGAGAAAGAGCTACTTGCTATTGTGTTTGCTTTTGACAAGTTTCGGTCTTATCTTGTAGGTACCAAAGTGACGATCTATACGGATCATTCGACAATTAAGTATTTACTTGCCAAGAAATACGCTAAGCCAGGATTGATCCGACGGGTACTTCTACTCCAAGAATTTGATATAGAAATTCAAGATAAAAAAGGGATAGAAAATCAAGTAGGAGACCACTTATCCAGATTGGAGCTGCAAGAAGGAAATTATCCACTTATACCCATTCAGGAGACATTTCTAGATGAGCACATACTTAAGGTAAGTCATGTCAATAATACCCATTGGTTTGCTAAGTTTGCCACCTATTTAGCTTGTGGTTTGATGCCTCTTGATAAGTCATATAAAAAAAATAAAAAGTTTCTTCACGATGTGAAGTACTATTTCTGGGAAGAACCATACTTGTTCATGAAGTGTGCAGATCAACTAATTTGGAGATGCGTGGCAGAAGATGAAGTACATAAGATTTTATATCATTGTCACACAGCTCCAAGTGAGGGATACTTCGGAGGTACACGTACTGCAGCCAAAGTATTGCAAGCTGAATTCTTTTGGCCAACGTTATTCAAAGATGCATATGCTTACGTAAAGAGTTGTGATCGATGCCAAAGGTTTGGAAACATCACCAACAGAAATAAGATGCTGGAACGACGGAAATGTGCAAGTGTACACAATCGTAACAAGTAATAAAGTGAAAAGTAAATGTCGAGTTATCTTACCCACAGGGACTGTGAAAAGAATTATTTATGAATGCAATTTAAAACACTTTGGTGAAGAAAAATATTTTGATTTAAAAGGTGATTAAAAACTAAAAAAAACAAAGTAAAATAAATAAAATAAAATAAGTTCTAATGCATGATTTCAAAAGCCGATTTTAATCAAGATGACATAGTTGTGTTAGATTAATTACATTTCTTAACTTAGAATTATTAAACTCATGTTTATGTTACTACGAATAAATTCACGGCAACTCGGTAATTTGCTGACTTATGAACATACTTACCTACCCAAATCCATTTATCTCTTGACTATATCTCTATGTCAATTTAACCGATTAAACAGATTTTAATAAGAAAATGTGTTAATGCACATACATACTTAAGAAATTAAAATAATATCTTGTACATATCTCTATGCCAATTCAAACAATTAATTCAATCTCATAAGCACATAAAAGATTACGTGAGGTAACAATGTATTTCTACCTTGAAACAGTTTAATCACAATAATCTTGCAAGTTATGCAAGGCAAATGTATCATTAAATACCGTTGCTAATTTAACCCTCAGCTACCTTAGATGATTAAACATGCATTGATTAAGTATCGTGTCAATTAATTACAATTTCAATCTGTTTAAATAATTAATTCATTAGTTACCTTACAATTGTAATGCAAGAATAACTTAGTCATGATTTTACTTAATCAAACATCTTACCGAGGCCTATAACAACACAAACACAATTTAAATAAATGAAGTAGACGAAATGCAATCAACCTAACACGAATTAAATTTAATCCATATTAATTAAATTAAAAATTTCAACATCATAAATATTCATAGACATTGTCATCATAACAACAACATAAATTAAAAGGAAAGGGAACAAGAATCAAATCCGATGTTTCTCCGTGGCTTGACTGATTTGCTCCACTCTTCCATCTCTGCTTGTTCTTTTCGAACTGAGGCTACTACAAACACTTTAATGCTGCTCCAAATTATGGATGAATGACTCTTTTTCAAGAGGTGAAATCGGCAAGAGAATAAAGGGAAATGGATGGGAAATGAAGAGAGAAAATTGAGAGAAAAGAGAAGAGATGAGAAAGTTGAGGTGTGTTTGAAATGAGAAGCCAAGGGGGGGGGGTTTATAGGTTGAGAGGGATGCTAAAAATAGCCAAAATCAGCAGCCAAAGAGCCCTCCCATTGCGGGCCACACATGTGGCAAGTTTGAAGTTTTCAAACTTGCTATGTTAAGGTAGGGGCAAATCTAGAAAGGCACAAATAGTGGAGGGGTTTGTTTGCAATTTGAACAAGTCTTTAAGGGCCATTTTGCAAGGTAATCAATCAGCCAAACAAGCTGATTGGGTCAGCATGTGGGACGGTTTTGGGCTGCCCAGTAATCGGTTGGTTTGGTTTTTTTCTCGGTTCAGCTCAACTGGCCACTTTTCATTTAATTAATAATAATTTATTTAACCCAAATTAAATTGGATATAAATTAAAATTAATTATATTATTAATTAATAAACATAATCTGGACAGTCTTAAGCTGAATAATTAATTCACCTTGATGCTTCAAAATTGCTTCTCGTTTTTGCACTTCTAGCAATGTCTACCAAGCTGTTTTTCGCCCTTTGTGCAAATCTGTCGAAAATAATCAAAATTGATCAAAATTAATTATAAAATTAATTAAAATTAATTATGTTAATAATTTAAGTACAAAATAATTATTTTATAATAATTATATATTTTTCTACAAGAATTTTACCGAACTTGCATGAATTTGGGTTAAAAAAGGCATGAAAAAGTGTGTATATATTTGTGTTTCCAGATGCCCCGGACAAACTTCATTGAGGTAGAATTATTCAATGTTTGGGGTATTTACTTCCTTGGTCCTTTCCTTCCGTCTTTTGGTCACAAGTACATATTGGTAGCAGTGGACTACGTATCTAAGTGGGTTGAGGCCAAAGCATATCCGACGAACGATGCTAAAATTGTAATGAAGTTTTTGAAAAAGCATGTGTTCGCAAGGTTTGGAACCCCAAGAGCTATCATCAGTGATGTAGGGTCCCATTTTTTGAACAAATGGTTGAAATGGTTACTTGATAAACATGGAGTGAAGTACAAGGTTGACACAGCTTACCATCTGCAGACGAACGGGCAAGCTGAACTGGCGAGCAAAGAGATAAAAGGCATACTCGAGAAGGTCGTTTGTCTGAATCGACGAGATTGGTCTAAAAGACTGGACGATGCTTTATGGGGCCTACAAAACAGCATACAAAACACCTTTCGTAACACCCCAAACCCGGCCCATGCGGTATGACCGGATCTGGCATGTCACATGAAGAAAACATGTAAAGAACTTGTGATTTTTACTAAAGTTGTCGTTATTTGTTTATAGTTAAGAAAACAAGTTTGATTATAAAAACTACTAATCTCGAGAGGTTGATTGATGAATCGAAAATTGAACTAGTGAACTTTAAAATCGTGACTTTTGAAAAAAACGTTGATAAAATCCGAAGGAAAATCCAGTTAAATTATTTATACTTATTTGTTATGAAATCCGTTTGTTGTTAATCAATTTTGGAAAACCGTTATTTATGATCTCAGAAAAATCCCATTTAAAACAATTCAAGAAAATAATAATTACGTCAAAACATAAAGCAAATTAAAACATATCCCAAAGGCCTTATTACAACTTTAAACCCAAAATAGTAAAAGTAATGAAATAAAGCAGAAAGAAGTTTACTAATGTTCGAAAACATTATTTTCAAAGTATGGCCTCCACCGAGTCATCCATGGGCCCAAGTCCTTATCACTGAGCATTACCTGCAAGGATTAAGAAAGAAAGGGGGTGAGTTACAAGAACTCAATGCATAATCCCCTTACCGTCATCCACTGGGCCCGAACCCGCATAGCAACATCTTGGGCCTAAGCCCATTTACATAACAGTAATCAAATGAAATGAATGCAACCCAACCCATCCATCCATCACACCCCCGACCAGCCAATCACACCTGTGGGGATCAAGTCAACCCACCCCGCCGCTCACACCAAATTTGCAGTCAAGCTACTATAATATATTATTATTGTGGCCATGCCACCGAAATCATAAGTAAGCACAATAATAAATGAATTGTGGCTATGCCACTGGGCTACACTACTCTCCATAAAATTTTTCCCAACCCATGCAATATGTAAAGATGCAACATAATAAAAATTATATCCACATATATAACAACCATTAATCTAGTGAAAAATTTGGTGAATCGCCCATTAAAGCACTTTGGTAATTCGGCCCACTAAGGCATTCTAGCACATCGGCCCATCGAGGGCATTTTGGTAAATCGGCCCATAGGGGCATTTTCGTAAAACGCCCATTAAAGCTTTTTAGTAATTCGCCCATAAGGACATTTTTGAAATTTAGCAAATTAATACCGATTTCGATGGATCTTTAGAAATAATGTTGTTTAAGCAAGTTATTTGATTCATGCCATATTATGGTTATTAGATTTGTAAGCAAGAACGATCTATTTTTCGAACATGATGGTGAATCAACGATTTCTGAGATTTTCAAAGTGGGATTACACACACGATTACAGTAAGGACTAAACCTTCTTGATCATCGGCACCTATGTCACCATAACACTTGATTAACTAGCAAGACATAGTGTCTTAATCCAAATCTAAATCAAACGATCTAAAGAAATGATTACCCTTAGTATCGTGAACGACTACGATTTGCCTACTCTCACCGAAAGATGGTCCACAACTTTGGTGGAAAATCTCGAATCTGCCGATACCGCCCTACGTTTGAACTTGGGAGCAGAGATTGCAAGTCCACTCCCTTTTTGCCCTCCTATTGATTTTCCCTTAAAACGGCTACCACTTGCCTCCATTGGAAGAGTCTCGGTCAGAATAATATTACAATGAGAGAAAGTAGTTGTCTAAGGAGAGGGTTTCGGCTTACCACTACTTCCAAAAGATCAAAGAGTAGAGGGGAACGAGTTGTTTAGTCCCTTAACGATGATGAACCCGATTCTACCGATTCAACTTATGGCTACGGATGAGTCAGCAAAGATATGAGATTTGACACCCCACTAGAATGCTACAAAAAAAGAGATGATCACAATATGAGGGAGTAGGAGAGAGTGATGTTTCGGTTTAGAAATAAAGTGAACCAACCGAATGATAAGGGTCACACATTCGGCTATGGAGAAAAGAGGATGAAAGGAAGAGAATGAAGCCACTTACCCGATTCGGCCAAGGAAGAAAATGCCCCACACGAAAAAGAGAGAGAAAAATATGATGCTTAAGAGATTCGGCTTTTTGGAGAGGTAAGAATAAGGGAGATTTGGTCTCCAAGTATGTCGTCTAATGAAAAGAGAAAAAGAAAGCTATGGCAAAGATGAGAAGAAGAAAAGAAAATGCTCCCTAATAGTCACGGTTTTAGGCAAGGAAAAGAGGTACCAAATGGTAAAACGAAAAGACCTTCAAATGAAACCAAAAACTCCTCAAAAAGTCTAACAAAAATTCAGCACAACCACCCCTTACCAAAACCGATTACATCCTCTACCAAAAAAGTCTTAGTTGACCAAAATTCCTTCCCCAAGCAACTCCTAAAATTCAGCCAACATATCCCCTTTATCTCTTTCCTTTATTTCTTTCCTTATTTTCTCCTTGATCTCCTCCTTACTCTTCTCCTTAGTGTTCTTTCCATCATTAGAAAGTCTTCCTTACCTTCTTTAGACTCTTGGTCGACACTTACCATATTCCACCTGATTAGCAAAAAAAAATATATATTTGCAATAGGTGAGATTCGAACTCCACCCCTTAAGCCCCTTCATGTGACGCCTCACCACTTTGCTACTAGCTCTTCTTGTGCTAGCAAAATACTCACTTATTCTTTTATGCCTTGACGTCACTTGCCTTCTCCCCCTTAAGTGCACAAACACAAAAATTCTACCAAGTCCCAACTCAACCCCAAGCCTTCTTAGGGTCCCTAAACATACACAACTGACACTCTTAGCTAGCCTAACGCATGGTATAATGCAAAACATAAAATCTCGAATTTCAGGATGTTACAATTCTACCCCCTTAAAGAAATTTCAACCTCGAAATTTATTTGATTAAAAGAGATGAGGGTATTATTGCCGGATCGTGCCCTCAGGCTCCCATGTAGCTTCCTCTGACTCGTGATTATGCCATAATACTTTGACTAACGGAACCGACTTCCTTCTCAGCACCTTAATATCCCAATCTAAAATCTGCACTGGCTCTTCTTCAAAAGACAAGTCAGGTCTTAACTCAACTTCCTCCACTAGCACTACATGAGACGGATCCGAACGATAACGCCTTAATTTCGAGACATGGAATATGCTATGTATCTGACTTAACTCCGGAGGTAACTCAAGCTGATAAGCCACTGGCCCAACACGCTTCAATACACGATAAGGTCCGATAAATCTAGGGCTCAACTTGCCCTTCCATCCAAATCTTAAGATCTTTTTCCAAGGTGAGACCTTCAGAAAGACCTGATCACCCACAGAGAACTCTATCTCCTTCCGCTTCAGATTCGCGTATGATTTCTGTCTGTCTGAAGCTTCTTTTAACCGAGCCCGAATTAGCTTTACTTTTTCCTCCGTCTCCGAGATCAATTCTAGACCCAACAACTGTCGCTCCCCCAGCTCAGTCCAGCAAGTAGGAGTACGACACCTACGACCATACAACGCCTCATAGGGTGCCATCTGGATGCTGGATTGATAACTATTGTTGTATGCAAACTTTGCCAATGGTAGAAAATCTTCCCAACTACCCCTGAAGTCGATCACACAGCCACTTAACATGTCTTCTAGAATCTGGATTACTCTCTCCGACTGACCATCAGTCTGCAGATGAAACGCCATGCTGAAATTTAGTTTTGTACCAAAAGTTTCATGTAAAGCCTTCCAGAACCGTGATGTAAACCTAGGATCCCTGTCCGATATAATAGACACTGGTACCCCATGCAACCTCACGACTTCTGCTATATACAACTTGGCCAACTTCTGCAATGTATAATCCGTACGAATAGGTAGGAAATGAGCAGACTTCGTTAACCGATCCACTATTACCCATACTGAATCTTTCTTAGTAGGCGTTAAAGGTAACCCACTAACAAAGTCCATCGTTATCCTTTCCCATTTCCATAGTGGGATTTTCACCGGTTATAGCAACCCTGAAGGCAGTTGATGTTCCGCCTTCACCTGTTGACATGTCAAGCACTTCCTCACGAAATCAGTAACCTCCCATTTCAACCCTGGCCACCAATACTGCTCACGGAGGTCTCGGTACATTTTGTTTCCCCTAGGGTGCATAGCGTATGGGCTACTATGCGCCTCAGGCAGAATTATTTGTCTCAATTCCAAATCCCTGGGCATACAAACTCTTCCGCGGAAACACAATACTCTATCACAATTTAATCCAAAATCCCCTATCTCACCACATGCCACTTGCAGAAGCCTAAAACCCAACCTTTCATCTAACAACTACTTTTCCTTAATCTGACTTACCCACGCAGGCTTCACTTGAAGTTCAGCTAACAAGCTACCATCTTCATAAAGGCTGAGATGAGCGAACATCGCTCTCAAATCCGATATCACCTTACGACTCAACGCATCTGCTACTACGTTAGCTTTACCTGGGTGATACTCGATTGAGCAGTCATAATCTTTCAACAATTCTATCCACCTTCGCTGTCTTAAGTTCAAATCCTTTTGGGTAAGGAGGTACTTCAGACTCTTATGGTCTGTGTAGATAATCAACTTCTCCCCGTACAGATAGTGTCTCTAAATCTTCAGAGCAAACACCACTGCAGCTAACTCCAAATCATGTGTGGGATAGTTCACCTCATGCGGCCTTAATTGACGAGATGCATAAGCCACCACTTTCCCCTCTTGCATCAACACACATCCCAAGCTTTGTGTGACGACGATCACAATAAACAATAAACTCTTTACCGACTCAGTGAATCAATACCGGCGCTTACGCCGAAATCTTCTTCAATTTCTCAAAGCTTTCTTACTGCTTATCTGACCACACAAATGGTACTCCCTTATGCAATAGTTTAGTTAGGGGTGCAGCAATCAATGAAAACCCCTCAACGAATCGCCTATAATACCCAGCCAAACCTAGAAAACTTCAGATTTTTGCCACTGACTTCGGTGGATTCCAGTCCAATACAGCCTCGATCTTTCGGGGATTAACTCTAATTCCCTCGGTAGACACAACATGCCCCAAAAAGGTCACTTCCCTCAGCCAAAATTCACACTTACTGAATTTGGCATACAGCTGCTTCTCCCTTAATATTTGCAATACGACCCGTAGATGCGAATCATGCTCCTCTTCTGTCTTTGAGTACACCAAGATGTCATCTATGAACACCACCACAAACCAATCTAGATAGGGTTGGAAGACTCGGTTCATCATGTCCATAAATGCAGCTGGTGCATTTGTCAACCCAAATGGCATCACCAAGAACTCGTAATGCCCATAACGAGTTCGGAACGCAGTTTTATGAATATCCGCCTCCTTGACCTTTAGCTGGTGATACCCCGATCTCCAATCTATCTTCGAGAAGACCGAAACTTTCGCAACTGATCGAACAGGTCATCGGTCCTGGATAGCGGGTACTTATTCTTGATCATCAACTTATTCAATTGTCTATAATCGATGCACATACGCATCGACCCATCCTTTTTCTTAACGAACAAAACCGGCGCTCCCCACGGTGACACACTTGGTCGAATAAACCCACGATCCATCAGCTCATGGATCTGAGCTTTAAGTTCCACTAGCTCCTTCGGTGCCATTTTGTAAGGAGCAATAGACACCGGAGCCGTTCCTGGCAACAGCTCAATACCAAATTCCACTTCCCGATCCGGAGGCAATCTTGGAAGCTCCTTGGGAAAGACATCTGGAAACTCTTTCACCGTTCTAACACTCTCTACCGACAACTCTTTGGTATCCAAAGCACTGATAAAGGCTAAGAACGCTTCACACCCCTTTCGTACCAACCTTTTCGCATTTAAAGCAGATACCACATTAGATAAATAATTTCTTATTTCACCTATCATCATCACTTCCTTATCCTCTGAAGTTCTTAGTACCATCCGCTTTGCAGCATAGTCCAAGTTTGCACGATGCTTAACCAGCCAGTCCATGCCCAATATAAGTTCGAACTCCCGAACAAAGCGGCTCCATCAAATCGCGGAAAAAATTACCCCCGAACTTCTAAGGGCACATCCCTAAACAACTTATTTACTACCACCGATCATCCTAAAGGGCTAATCACGATTGTTTCTCTAGCGATAATCTCGGATCTAAAATTCGAGTTCCGCATACACGACATGCAACATACGAATGGGTGGATCCAATGTCTATCAAAGCGGAAAAAGGTACATCGATATGAAAAACGTGCGGGTTATAACATCCGTGCATCGCCATCCTCTCGACGTCGACCGCATAGACCAACCCCGGTTGTCTCGCCTCCGTGTTACCCCTATTACCGGTACCTCTACCCGGCACCACGACCTCATCCCATGCCATTACCACCTCGACCCCCACGCTCTCTCGGCGATCGCTGAGCGCCTCCGGGCGCGCAAATCATTATGAACTACCCGAGTCCGAGCGGGCTCTTGAGGGCAATCCCTAAACCGATGGTCTTTGGATCCACATCTCAAACAACCTCCGCTTCTCTTTCAACATTCACCCGAGTGAAGTTTTCCACAATCCACACAAGGTCAGAATCGATTAGTAGTAGCCGGAGCACTCACTCGAATCGGTCCTCATTCCCGGGCCTTTTCTAAAATCCTCTAGCGGACTTGAATACCTGAGTCTCTCTTGTTCCCCGCCTCTATCCTTGTCTCGATTTTGCCGCCCGAGTGTTTAACTTCCTCGGCTATTTTAGCTTTTTCCACCAGTGTAGCAAAATTCCTCTCCTTCTGTAGGGCTATTAGCACCCGTAAATCATCACGCAATCCGTCCTCAAAATGCACACAACGTTCATAATCAGTCGGCACTATACCCCGGGCATACCGACTCGGACGCAAGAACTCGCCTCAGATATCGCCACGATCTACTTCCTTGAACCAGATTCAGGAATTCCTTTCTTCGGGCATCCACATAGCTAGCTTCGACATATTTCCCTGAATGCTTTGTCTTAAAGAAATCCCAGGTAATACAATCAGCGAGTGCCTTCCCGAACAAAGAGCCACCACCGATCGCGCCTCGTCTCTCAAAGAATGACACAACCCTTTTTAGTTTCTGTTCAGCTGTACAATCCAGATTATCCATAATTCGTTCCACCGCCTCAAGCCAGTTCTCCGCTACACTTGGGGCTACACCCGAAATACCCCTAAAAACTTCGGCCCCATTAGATCTAAGTCGCTCGGATATCGACCCACGAGCCGCCGACCAGCTTCTAGCCCCAAAGAACCCTTTCTAGAACTCGCAACATCGCTTGGGACAGAGCGTCGTCTTCTCTCATTCAATCATGTGACCCACTTGATCACCTGGCGCAGTGCATCCATTTTCGACATATGTCCAGATGCCTCAGATACAACTCTAGCACCTCAGCCTCTACCACGTCCACGTCTACCGCGTCCACGTCCTCTAGCGCTCATGTTTGCTAAGTCGATTTAATCTAATTACGAGTCTTATGAATCAGTATGCTATTCAATGTTTATTAAACAATGTTTTATGGAGTATAGGAAGTAAAGTTGTTTTCGTAAAATGTATCCTAAAGTCTCAATCTCTATAGTTTCAGCTCCTAAACTAAAAGTTCTAGAGTATTTCTATTTTGTGGAGTCTTCTTACCACAGTCATACCACAATAATCATAAAATGAAAACAAAAACTTACTGACTTGGTGCAGGATACCCGTGGTGCCATACTTTCTCTAAATCATGCATTTATAAATTAAATTTCAAACAGCTTTGGAAAACACTTTTGAACCCAAACCATAGCCGAGTTTTGCAACCGGGCTCTGATATCATAAAATGTAACACCCCAAACCCGACCCATGTGGTATGACCGGATCTGGCATGTCACATGAAGAAAATGTGTAAAGAACTTGTGATTTTTACTAAAATTGTCGTTATTTGTTTATAGTTAAGAAAACAAGTTTGATTATAAAAACTACTAATCTCGAGAGGCTGATTGATGAATTGAAAATTGAACTAGTGAACTTTAAAATCGTGACTTTTGAAAAAAAATATTGATAAAATCTGAAGGAAAATCCAGTTAAATTATTTATACTTATTTGTTATGAAATCCGTTTGTTGTTAATCAATTTTGGAAAACCGTTATTTATGATCTCAGAGAAATCCCGTTTAAAACAATTCAAGAAAATAATAAGTACGTCAAAACATAAAGCAAATTAAAACATATCCCAAAGGCCTTATTACAACTTTAAACCCAAAATAGTAAAAGTAATGAAATAAAGCAGAAAGAAGTTTACTAATGTTCGAAAACATTATTTTCAAAGTATGGCCTCCACCGAGTCATCCATGGGCCCAAGTCCTTATCACTGAGCATTACCAGCAAGGATTAAGAAAGAAAGGGGGTGAGTTACAAGAACTCAATGCATAATCCCCTTACCGTCATCTATCGGGCGAACCAAGCATAGCAACATCTTGGGCCTAAGCCCATTTACATAACAGTAATCAAATGAAATGAATGCAACCCAACCCATCCATCCATCACACCCCCGACCAGCCAATCACACCTGTGGGGATCAAGTCAACCCACCCCGCCGCTCACACCAAATTTGCAGTCAAGCTACTATAATATATTATTATTGTGGCCATGCCACCGAAATCATAAGTAAGCACAATAATAAACGAATTGTGGCTATGCCACTGGGCTACACTACTCTCCATACAATTTTTCCCAACCCATGCAATATGTAAAGATGCAACATAATAAAAATTATATCCACATATATAACAACCATTAATCTAGTGAAAAATTTTGGTGAATCGGCCCATTAAAGCACTTTGGTAATTCGGCCCACTAAGGCATTCTAGCACATCGGCCCATCGAGGGCATTTTGGTAAATCGGCCCATAGGGGCATTTTCTTAAAAATGACCCATTAAAGCTTTTTAGTAATTCGGCCCATAAGGACATTTTTGAAATTTAGCAAATTAATACCGATTTTGATAGATCTTTAGAAATAATGTTGTTTAAGCAAGTTATTCGATTCATGCCATATTACTGTTATTAGATTTGTAAGCAACAACGATCTATTTTTCGAACATGATGGTGAATCACTTCTGGATTTCGGTGTGAGATTACACACTGACACAGTAAGGACTAAACCTTCTTGATCGTCGGCACCTATGTCACCATAACACTCGATTAACTAGCAAGAGATAGCGTCTTAATCCAAATCTAAATCAAACGATCTAAAGAACTGCTTACCCTTAGTATCGTGAACGACTACGATTTGCCTACTCTCACCAGAAGATGGTCCACAACCTGGTGGAAAATCCCGAACTATCGATACTGCCCTACGTTTGAACTTGGGAGCAGAGATTGCAAGTCCACTCCATTTTTGCCCTCCTATCGATTTTCCCTTAGAACGGCTAACACTTGCCTCCATTGAAAGAGCCTCGGTCAGAATAATATTACAATGAGAGAAAGTAGTTGTCTAAGGAGAGGGTTTCGGCTTACCACTACTTCCAAAAGATCAAAGAGTAGAGGCGAACGAGTTGTTTAGTCCCTTAACGATGATGAACCCGATTCTACCGATTCGACTTATGGCTACGGATGAGTCAGCAAAGATATGAGATTCGACACCCCACTAGAATGCTACAAAAGAAGAGATGATCACGATATGAGGGAGTAAGAGAGAGTGATGTTTCGGTTTAGAAATAAAGTGAACCAACTGAATGATGAGGGTCACACATTCGACTATGGAGAAAAGAGGATGAAAGGAAGAGAATGAAGCCACTTACCCGATTCGGCAAAGGAAGAAAATGCCCCACACGAAAAAGAGAGAGAAAAATAAGATGCTTAAGAGATTCGACTTTTTGGAGAGAAAAGAACAAGGGAGATTTGGTCTCCAAGTATGTCGTCTAACGAAAAGAGAAAAAGAAAGCTATGGCAAAGATGAGAAAAAGAAAAGAAAATGCTCCCTAATAGTCACGGTTTTAGGCAAGGAAAAGAGGTACCAAATGGTAAAAAGAAAAGACCTTCAAATGAAACCAAAAACTCCTCAAAAAGTCTAACAAAAATTCGGCACAACCACCCCTTACCAAAACCGATTACACCCTCCACCAAAAAAAGTCTTAGTTGACCAAAATTCCTTCCCCAAGCAACTCCTAAAATTCGGCCAACATATCCCCCTTTATCTCTTTCCTTTATTTCTTTCCTTATTTTCTCCTTGATCTCCTCCTTACTCTTCTCCTTAGTGTTCTTTCCATCATTAGAAAGTCTTCCTTACCTTCTTTAGAGTCTTGGCCAACACTTACCATCTTCCACCTGATTAGCACAAATAAAAATATATTTGCAATAGGTGAGATTCTGTAACATCCTGAAAAGGGCCTATGCATTTTTGGTTTAATTGTATGAAATGACATATCTTATGTGTTATGAATATATTTTGAACACTTTTGGAAACCTGGAAATGTATGGAAATGTTAAGTTTAAAAGAGGAAAGTGAACATTTTTAGAACTTTGGAAATGTAAGAAAATGTCTTGTAAGGAAATGTCATGGAAATGTAAGGAAATGTCTTGGAAATGTAAGGAAATGTCTTGTAAGGAAATGTCATGGAAATGTAAGGAAATGTCAAGTTTACAGAGCCGATCAAAAATTTTTGGAAACTTAGAAATGACCTAGAAATGACGAGTTTTAAGGTTTAAAAGGGGAAATTAAGGCAAGGTGGCCTTAAAAGAAAAAGTTTGTGAAATTTGACACACAAACAGGCTTGGAAAAGTGGTCCAAGATGCCACTTAGGGCCTATGGAAATGGCGCCATATGCAAGAGGAATGGGCCTAAGTTCGAGTCACATGGGAAGCAAATAAAAGAAATTTTATTTTGCTACAAGGAGCAGAGAGGTGGACGGCACATGGCTATAAATTAGGAGCTTTTATTATTTTATAAATAGTGGATAAATAAGGGATTTATTTATCATTATTTTCAAGAGATAATCGTTGGATTAAATTCTTTTAATTTGAATAAAGAGATAAAGAGGAAAATAAGGGAGAAGTGATGGCCAAGTAAGGGACTTTGAGTTTAATAATTTCGGCTAAGTTGGATAGTTGCTGAATTATCTTTTATTTTAAGTGATAATTAAAGGATAAAGTTATCAGATAGAGGAGTGGTGGCCAAGTAAGGGACTCCTTAGATGATAATTTCGGCTATAAAAGGAAAAGAGAGGCCATTCTGCATTATTATCTGTTCTTTGAAAGCCTCTGCCGAATTCTCTTCACCAAATCTTCTTCTTCTTTTATTTTTTCCAAGCCAAAATACCTTGTGATCTAGCCGAATCCTCCATCTTTATTCTTTCTTCTCTTTTCTTTCTAATCCCTCCAAAAGCCGAAAGTTGTGAGATCATCATCTAGCCATAGCCGAATCTCAAGGTTGAAGTGAAGGTGCAATCGATTTCTTCAAGTAAGGGTAAGATCTCATTCGGTTTCATCCTTTTTTCTTAAGATTTGCCGAAATCTAGGACTAACCCCATTAACATCTTGTTGCCGAAACTTTGAAGAGATCTTTCAGGATTTACTAAGTGTCGACTACAAGGAAGGAGAAGTTCTTTTCTCGAAGGTACACCATAGGCCACGTGTTCCCTAGTTATTCGGTGAGTTTTGGGATTTAAAATCCACAAGGTAAGTGTCTATAGTATTCGGCCAAGGCCATGTTTGGTAAATATATGTGTTCATTAATTATTCAAAAGCCGAAAACTAACCAAGTTAATAGATTCAATGCTTGGCCGAATGCAAGAAGAGTATAGCAGAGATTTTAAGACTTGATTCTTAAGTCAAACGGCAACAAGGTAAGTTTAAGTATACTAATCCTACTAGGATTTGGATTTATGGCCGAATGGCTATTTATTAAAGTAGTAGGCGATTAATCAAATGTAGGGATTAAGGATCTAAGCATTAGATCAAGCTTTTCGGGATTTCAAGACCCTTCCGGTAAGTATGATAAGTTGTGGATATTTGGTTAAGAATTCGTATATTGATGATTAAATCGATTGTTCTGATTAAGTGTGTTGATGGAGGCGAATACCATTCAAGAAGGGAAAGGGAAGGTCCCTATCCCAAGTTTAAGAAGAGATCTGTCTCGACGGTTAGGGATTGGCCACCGGTGTGGACCAAATTAGAACAAGAAAGTAGGCAAATAGCCGTAGTATCGCCTAGTGATAGCATCGATGATTGAAAGCATAGTTCTCCAAGTGATCGGTGTGTGATTAACCCACCGTTTTCCGATATATGATATGTATGTGAAATGTGTATGTGTTATGAATGTGCTAACTAGTGCGATGGAAATTGTGATAAGGATACCCTCAAGGGTATGTCGATAATCCATAAGTACCAAACCCGATGATATGTGACTATTAATATGAATATGTGATAATATGCTTGATGAACATGCTCATGCATCATTACATTGTATCATTATTTTATGTGGCATGTGCATGGGTTGGGATATGAAAGAAGGTACGGTGTACTTGAGTACGTGGTTTGATGTTAGCCTTGAGCTACATCGTGGATTGACGTTGGACCGAGGTCACATTGTGGATTAATTGTGATTTAGTTCGCGTGGCTTGATGAGTGGCTATGTGCCTCATCGTGGTTGATATCGGCTATGTGCCATATTGTGGTTGATGAGTGACTATGTGTCCCATCGTGGTTTTGATGTTAGCCTTGAGCTACATCGTGGGATTGACGTTGATCGAGGTCACGCGTATGGATTAATTGCGATTTAGTTCGCGTGGCTTGATGAGTGGCTATGTGCCTCATCGTGGTTGATATCGGCTATGTGCCATATCGTGGTTGATGAGTGACTATGTGTCCCATCGTGGTTTTGGTGTTAGCAACGGCTACATCGTGGATTAGCGCCGATCGAGGTCGCGTTGTGGACTATTGTGCTTAATTGCACGTGGGCGGCAGATGATTGCCTTTGGAGTGAAAAGGAGAGGGTGATTTGATAATCCTCGTGTGTGGTAGGTCGGATAAGGGGTGTGTAGCGGATGGACCCTAGGTTTGGGTTGGGCTTCATAATTGCATGATTTCGTATGTGAACATATGTGGAAATGGGCCAAGCCCAATATGAAATGTGGATTAATGTAAAAATGGGCAATGCCCAGTATATGAATGTGGATCGGTGTGGAAATGGGCTAAGCCCGGTATGTGGAAATTATGTGGTTAACTACCCTATTAGATGAATGTGATATGAATATGGGCCAAGCCCGAATGTGATAACATGTGAATTTGATAATTGATATCCGATATATGAGTTAATATGTGGTTAACATGTGGGTGGAATTCAAGGATTAATTACACACTGAGTCCAGTATGACTCACCCAATTTTTATTAAACATCGCAGATGATTCGTGGTGATTGGACCGAGTTGGAGTGGATACGAGGTGGCCCATGTGAAAGACATCTTCTTTATTTTATTCATTTTATTACTAAGAACTTTTGTTTAATTATTTATTGTAATAAGGCCCAGTTAAAGTATTTAAGTATTTCTATTTGAGCATTTTTATTATGTTTAAGCTAGACGACCATTAAATTATTATTTGGAAGTTCTTTTAATTTGGATATTTTTGTCAAGCTTATATTATTTAGAATTTTTAATTGGACATGGTTTTCAAATGACAAAATTTTTAATGTTTTTCCCAAAAGTGAAATCAGTCTTCAAACGTTTTTCCGCAGTGGCTTTTCAAATTCGGTCGTAACGAATGGGCCAGGTTTGGGGTGTTACAAATTGGTATCAGAGCCCTGTTCAAAACTCGGCTTTGAGGGTTTTGGGTCCAAAAATAATTTTTTTCAAAGATGGGCTTTTCAAAAGTATGGGCTTTCATAAACTTTTCAGTTATTCCAAGATGGCACTGTATCTCTCGACCATGATCCACGGTAAGTACCCTTGACTCTTCAAGTGAAATGTGTATGTGAATGTTATAAGTATGAAGGAACGTGAGATTAGTGAACTAGGATCTGTTGAACCTAGGGCTAGTGCACTCAAACACATGCATAAGACTTAAGGACTATTAAACAAACTCAGTGAAGTAAGTCGCCCAGAGCTAGGGTGTGGCAACTGTTGTGCGCATGTCTAGGAGTGGATTCGGTGAAGAGCTTGGTATTTAAGCGGTCCTAGTGACTCACCTCCTCTTTACTCGAATCCTACAGTGCGTAGTAACCTGCTTCACCCTAACCAAGAGGACTTATTCACTGGGCTAAACCAATCATTAAAACCCGAAAGGGACTAGCCATGCGCTTTATAAAATTCCTAGTTTTAAAATCCCTAAATTACCCTTTTAATTGTAGTAAAAGATTATTGTGAAAATTTTTCCAAAATATCTCCGATTTACAAAATTACAAAAATGCCCTTGTATTGTAAATTACTAAAATACCCTTAGTTCTTAAGATTTTCAAAAATACCTCGACGTTTGCTACAATATTTCTACTTTACAAAGATATCAAAAACTTCATTTTACAAATAACAAGATACCTGATTTGGAAAATTTACTGAATCGCTTGACTTCCAAAATTATCGAAATAACCTCGATTTACAAATTTTTACAACACCTCTGATTTGGAAAACAAAATAACCCGAGAGATTTTGTAAATTCAAACACCTTTAATTTGAAAAATATTTTCGAATTGACCCCGATTTATTACCAAAATACCCTCAGTAGGAAAAGACGAAATTACCCACAGGTAGGGAAATGGATGGAATGGCCATAAAAGTGTAGTGAATGATGTTGTGAATGAATGTGACTTCATGGAAAAATGAATGTGTCTCTCGCTTATGAATGTGAATGTGACTCCACGAGTTAGAGTAGTGAACTTGAACTAGAAACTTTGGTTGATCGAAAGAACTACTTCGAACATCTCTTTTCATAAAACTGTTCGCGAATAATCGGTGGAACAAAATTTACGATGCGTAAAACTTTTTAATCGATTAAATCGCGACGTTAGAAATGAGTTCTAGGGGCGTGAACTTAGAGACCGTGCCTAGAAAGTATGATGGTTCTATTAAGATCAAAGTGTGCAGCATAAGCGTAGTGCGGTGAGTTAAGATGTACGATTATTCGTTAATAAGTAATTTCGAGGACGAAATTATTTTTAAGGAGGGTAGAACTGTAGCATCCTGAAAAGGGCCTATGCATTTTTGGTTTAATTGTACGAAATGACATATCTTATGTGTTATGAATATATTTTGAACACTTTTGGAAACCTGGAAATGTATGGAAATGTCTTGGAAATGTAAGGAAATGTCTTGTAAGGAAATGTCATGGAAATGTAAGGAAATGTCAAGTTTACAGAGCCGATCGAAAATTTTTGGAAACTTAGAAATGACCTAGAAATGACGAGTTTTAAGGTTTAAAAGGGGAAATTAAGGCAAGGTGGCCTTAAAAGAAAAAGTTTGTGAAATTTGACACACAAACAGGCTTGGAAAAGTGGTCCAAGATGCCACTTAGGGCCTATGGAAATGGCGCCATATGCAAGAGGAATGGGCCTAAGTTCGAGTCACATGGGAAGCAAATAAAAGAAATTTTATTTTGCTACAAGGAGCAGAGAGGTGGACGGTACATGGCTATAAATTAGGAGCTTTTATTATTTTATAAATAGTGGATAAATAAGGGATTTATTTATCATTATTTTCAAGAGATAATCGTTGGATTAAATTCTTTTAATTTGAATAAAGAGATAAAGAGGAAAATAAGGGAGAAGTGATGGCCAAGTAAGGGACTTTGAGTTTATTAATTTCGGCTAAGTAAGGATAGTTGCTGAATTATCTTTTATTTTAAGTGATAATTAAAGGATAAAGTTATCAGATAGAGGAGTGGTGGCCAAGTAAGGGACTCCTTAGATGATAATTTCGGCTATAAAAGGAAAAGAGAGGCCATTCTGCATTATTATCTGTTCTTTGAAAGCCTCTGCCGAATTCTCTTCACCAAATCTTCTTCTTCTTTTATTTTTGCCAAGCCGAAATACCTTGTGATCTAGCCGAATCCTCCATCTTTATTCTTTCTTCTCTTTTCTTTCAAATACCTCCAAAAGCCGAAAGTTGTGAGATCATCATCTAGCCATAGCCGAATCTCTGAAGGTTGAAGTGAAGGTGCAATCGATTTCTTCAAGTAAGGGTAAGATCTCATTCGGTTTCATCCTTTTTTCTTAAGATTTGCTGAAATCTAGGATTAACCCCATTAATATCTTGTTGCCGAAACTTTGAAGAGATCTTTCGAGATTTACTAAGTGTCGACTACAAGGAAGGAGAAGTTTTTATCCCGAAGGTACACCATAGGCCACGTGTTCCCTAGTTATTCAGTGAGTTTCAGGATTTAAAATCCACAAGGTAAGTGTCTATAGTATTCAGCCAAGGCCATGTTTGGTAAATATATGTGTTCATTAATTATTCAAAAGCCGAAAACTAACCAAGTTAATAGATTCAATGCTTGGCCGAATGCAAGAAGAGTATAGCAGAGATTTCAGGACTTGATTCTTAAGTCAAACGGCAACAAGGTAAGTTTAAGTATACTAATCCTACTAGGATTTGGATTTATGGCCTAATGGCTTTTTATTAAAGTAGTAGGCGATTAATCAAATGTAGGGATTAAGGATCTAAGCATTAGAGCAAGCTTTTCGGGATTTCAAGACCCTTCCGGTAAGTATGATAAGTTGTGGATATTTGGTTAAGAATTCGTATATTGATGATTAAATTGATTGTTCTGATTAAGTGTGTTGATGGAGGCGAATACCATTCAAGAAGGGAAAGGGAAGGTCCCTATCCCGAAGTTTAAGAAGAGATCTGTCTCGGCGCTTAGGGATTGGCCATCGGGGTGTGGACCAAATACAAAAAAACAAGAAAGTAGGCAAATAGCCGTAGTATCGCCTAGTGATAGCATCGATGATCGAAAGCATAGTTCTCCAAGTGATCGTGTGTGTGATTAACCCACCGTTTTCCGTATATGATATGTATGTGAAATGTGTATGTGTTATGAATGTGCTAACTAGTGCAAAGGAAATTGTGATAAGGATACCCTCAAGGGGTATGTCGATAATCCGGTAAGTACCAAACCCGATGATATGTGATTATTAATATGAATATGTGATAATATGCTTGATGAACATGCTTATGCATCATTACATTGTATCATTATTTTATGTGGCATGTGCATGGGTTGGGATATGAAAGAAGGTACGGGTGTACTTCGAGTACGTGGTTTGATGTTAGCCTTGAGCTACATCGTGGATTGACGTTGACGAGAGGTCACGCGTTGTGGATTAATTGCGATTTAGTTCGCGTGGCTTGATGAGTGGCTATGTGCCTCATCGTGGTTGATATCCGCTATGTGCCATATCGTGGTTGATGAGTGACTATGTGTCCCATCGTGGTTTTGATGTTAGCCTTGAGCTACATCGTGGATTGACGTTGATCGAGGTCACGCGGTGGATTAATTGCGATTTAGTTCGCGTGGCTTGATGAGTGGCTATGTGCCTCATCGTGGTTGATATCGGCTATGTGCCATATCGTGGTTGATGAGTGACTATGTGTCCCATCGTGGTTTTGGTGTTAGCTACGGCTACATCGTGATTGGCGCCGATCGAGGTCGCGTTGTGGACTATTGTGCTTAATTGCACGTGGACGGCAATGATTGCCTTTGGAGTGAAAAGGAGAGGGTGATTTGATAATCCCCTGGTGTGTGGTAGGTTGGATAAGGGGGTGTGTAGCGGATGGACCCTAGGTTTGGGTTGGGCTTCATAATTGCATGATTTTGTATGTGAACATATGTGGAAATGGGCCAAGCCCAATATGATATGTGGATTAATGTAAAAATGGGCAAAGCCCAAAGATATGAATGTGGATCAAGGTGGAAATGGGCTAAGCCCGAGATGTGGAAATTATGTGGTTAACTACCCTATTAGATGAATGTGATATGAATATGGGCCAAGCCTGAATGTGATAACATGTGAATTTGATAATTGATATCCGATATATGAGTTAATATGTGGTTAACATGTGGGTGGAATTCAAAGTGGATTAATTACACACTAAGTCCAGTATGACTCACCCAATTTTTATTAAACATCGCAGATGATTCGTGGTGATTGGACCGGGTTGGAGTGGATACAAGGTGGCCCATGCAAAGACATCTTCTTTATTTTATTCAGTTTATTACTAAGAACTTTTGTTTAATTATTTATTGTAATAAGGCCCAGCTTAAAGTATTTAAGTATTTCTATTTGAGCATTTTTATTATGTTTAAGCTAGACGACCATTAAATTATTATTTGGAAGTGTTTTTAATTTGGATATTTTTGTCAAGCTTATATTATTTAGAATTTTTAATTGGACATGGTTTTCAAATGACAAAATTTTTAATGTTTTTCCCAAAAGTGAAATCAGTCGTCAAACGTTTTTCCGCAGTGGCATTTCAAATTCGGTCGTAACGAATGGGCCGGGTTTGGGGTGTTACAGATTCGAATTCCACCCCTTAAGCCCCTTCATGTGATGCCTCACCACTTTGCTACTAGCTCTTCTTGTGCTAGCAAAATACTCACTTTTTCTTTTATGTCTTGACGTCACTTGCCTTCTCCCCCTTAAGTGCATAAACACAAAAATTCTACCAAGGCCCAACTCAACCCCAAGCCTTCTTAGGGTCCCTAAACATACACAACTGACACTCTTAGCTAGCCTAACGCATGGTATAATGCAAAACATAAAATCCCGAATTTCAGGATGGTACACCTTTAGGGATGTCACCCTATAGGTTGGTCTTTGGGAAAGCTTGTCATCTGCCCTTGGAGTTAGAACACAAAGCTTACTGGGCTCTCCAACAACTCAACTTGGATATTAAGCTTGCTAAAGAGAAACGGATGCTTCAACTCAATGAGTTAGAAGAGTTCCAAATGTTATCATACGAGAATGCCAAACTATTCAATGAAAGACTTAAAAGATGGCATGACAAGCACATTCGAGTTCGAGAATTTGAAGTAGGTCAGCAAGTCTTGTTATTTAATTCCAGATTAAGTTTCTTTCTAGGTAAGTTAAAATCACGTTGATCTGGTCCATTTACAATTGACCAAGTTTTTCCATACGGAGTTTTCGAACTTCAAGGTAAGGGAGGTAATTTTTGAGTTAATGCTCAGCGCTTAAAACATTACTGGGGAGATAAAATTGAGCCGGATAAAGTCTCATTCATTTTATCATATATTTAATCTTTCTCGCTTTCTTTTTAAATAAATGATTTAGGGTATATTTTCGGGATTAGTATGTTCAAATAAATTTTGTCTAGGAGATTGGAACTTAAGCGGGACCACTTGTGACCCCTTTAATCTTTCCTGGGAATTAATTTTAACATAATTTTTCGAGAAATTATTCCCTAAATGGAAAAATAAATTTTTAGTTCTTCAAATAAAAGGGTCAATTTTGATCCAAGTTTTAATTGCAGCTCAAATTTCAAATTTTCTTTAAGTCTAGGTATTTAATTGAATTATTTGAAAATTTTGGTTGTTCTTTTTGTAAATATTGAAATTAGCTATCTCTTTTTGTAAATATTTTTAAGGTAGCTAAAATAAAAGTTTTTGATTTAATTTTAATAAATTAGATGATAATAACTAATATATAAATTATATTTATTATAATATATATTAATTATTATCAACTTTATATAGAATTAGGATTAGTTTAAATTCGATCATATTTTAATTAATAGTTTTTAATTCAATAAATTAATAGCAAATAATATTTTAATATGCAATTATTAATTGTTATTAACTTTGTATGGAATTAAGATTTAGAATATTTTAATTATTAATTTGTTCTAAGAATTCTAATTGAACTCTTACCCTCTTCACTATAAATTCCACCCACTTTCATCACCTTAACAAAACCACACCAACACCCACCATCAAGACACCACAGAAATTTCCCACGCGCGCGCGCTTCTCGCTTCGCCTCGGCCGTGCATGCCAACAGCCCAATAGCCTACTCGTTGTTGCTGTACCTGCTGCGCATGCCTTGCCTTGCAACCTGTTGTTCCTTCTCACGCCAGGCCCTGCTGTACCCTCGCACATCTGTCTGCGCCCCTAGCAACTCACCAACCTTTGCGTGGTACACTTGCGCCCAGCAGCTCCCTAGCATTCGCGTGACACACATGAGCCTAGCAGCTCCCCAGCATCCGCGTGGCACACGCGTGCCCTGCTACTCGCGCCAACACCCCACATTGCTACTGTCTTCATCGCACCAAGCCGCACCTAACGAACCACACTTAGCCGATAACCCTTCCGACCATCCCTCAATTAAAATCTTTTGCTTCTAATTTTATTTATTGAGTTTTAAATTTTTATACAACTGTGGTAAGAAAGTTTTCTCCTAAATTTTAATTTGTTTTAATTATTTAACTTTTCAATTTATATTGAATTGTTAATATTTTAGACTAATTAAATTTTTGAGAAAATATTTGTTTCCATCTTATGTTTAGGTTAATCATGCCTCGTAAAAGAACTCGTCCCTCTTGACGAATCACAAAACAAATTTCACTGTGAAGAAGCCAAAGCGAGATACGAAAGCGTGTTCAAGGATCAAAAAATGCACCCTGAAAAAGGCTTTACGTTAAAAGAAAGCAACTACATTGATTTCATGGTGCGCATTCGAAAAATTGCTGAAGCTCTCAATTGGGAGTTGTTTTGTGAGAAAAGACCTAGTGCAAATGAGGAATTAGTTCGTGAATTTTATGTGAATTTGACCTCAAACGAATTAACGAAAGTTTCTATCTGAGGAATCAAGGTACTAATAAGCTCAAATGCTATTAATGAATTCTTTGAATTACCTGATTTTGAAGACGACAAATATTATTCCTTGATGAGAAATTTTGAGGCTGAAAATCTACAAGAAATTCTTGAGGAACTTACAGTTCTGGGTTTTAAGTGGACTGTGACAAAGAATGGAACTCATACTTTTCGTAAAGAATATTTGTCACCAATAGCGAAGGTATGGTTCTATTTCATTCGATTCAAACTTATGCCTATTTCACATGGGGCTAAATGTAACACCCCTTACCCGTATTCGACACCTGAACCGGGTACGAGGCATTACCATACTAAACTTGCTCAAATAATAAAACCTTGATCCATAAAATTTCAATTTGAAATAAAAATCTTCATTCAAGACCTTAATTTCCTTATTATAGGCCTACGAGATCCTAAACTTGCACCCGAAATGATTTGGGACTAAACCGAAAACTTTTGAACACATAGACAAATTTGACTCAAAATAGGGCCACACGCCCGTGTGAAGGGTGGAACACGCCCTTGTGGCATATCACATGCCCGTGTTCCACACCCCTGTGGATTTATTTTCTACTTCGAACCTACAGGGGTTTTCACACGGCATGACACACGCCTGTGTTCATAGCCCGTGTCTCTCACACGGCCATGACATGCCCGTGTCCTCGCTTGTGTGTGAAAACCTTGACATTCTGTTTATGACGTCATCATCACAATAAGGTCATACGACCAAGGTACACGCCCGTGTCCTTAGACCGTGTGTCGAATTAAATTCCTAATTTCAGGTGCAGACTTCACACAGCCGGAGCACATGCCCGTGTCTTAGGCCGTGCACGGTCGAGACACATGGCCGTGTCTCTGCCCGTGTGTTTACTACTGAGCATACTGACTTGCAAACCTAGCATGCAAGGGGACACACGGCCTAGGCACACGCCCGTGTGTCTACCTGTGTGGACATTTGTAAGGCTATCTACCAAGCCAAATGACAACTTGCAAAGCAACCATTGTAACAGCCTGGTTTAGACCCTAGTCGAAACTGTGGTTTCAGGACCACGAATCCAAGGTCAAAAAAATATTTTAATATTATTTTAGATGTTTATAATATGTGATTGAGCATGTGTGAAAATTTGGTGTGAAAATTTTATCGTTTTTGTGTCGAATTATGAAAAAGGACTTAATCGCATAAAATGCAAAAGCTGTGTGCTGAATGTTAAAGTGTTAATTTGACATGGCTTACTTAAATGGGAGTCCTTATGTTGCTATTATTACATCTGTTAAATGGATGGACAAAAATGGGTTTTAGTTAATGGAATTTTAAAGGATATTAATAAGGTTATATTGGTAAAATGATAATTAATGTATGTTAAAATAAAACAAATAAGAAAATAAGCTCCATTATCATCATCCTTTGCCAAAATTATCAAGAAAAGAAAAGAAGAAGAATAAGTTAGGGTTCAGCACATTTTTGGGTTGGATTGAGGTATGTTTTGACTCGGTTTTTGATAATTTCTACGTTTTTGTGATCGTTGCTTTGTGTTCTTCAAAACCCATGCTTTAATTTTAGAAATTGATGGTGATTTTGAGATATGCCATTGATGAATGTTTGAGTTTTGCGATAGTTGATGATGGAATATGAAAGATATGTGAAAGATTAACATGTTTTGTCTTTGAGTTTTTGGTGAAATTGAGTAATTTGGACTAAATTGTGAAAATAATATTTTGAGGGACTAAAATGTGAAATAAATGAAATATATAGGCTTCTATGAGACTAAGGAGAATTCGGCCTAAGCATGGTGTAGTAAAATTTTGTGTATTTGATGATTTTATGAAATAGGGACTAAAGTGTCGAAATGTGAAAATGTGAGGGCTATTTTGTAAAATGCCCTAAATACATGTGTTTGGACTAAATTGAATGAATTGGTGATTAAATGAGCTAAATTTGAACATGTATAGACCAAGAAAGGAGAGATTCGGATCGAGATCGAGGTAAATACAAAGTACTCGATTAATCAGCTAGTCTCGGTATTTCGACATCCGAGGTAAGTTCGGATATAATACGTGTTCTTGAATTATGTTAAAATGCTATGAAATGAATAGTTATGTGATTATTGGATTAGTAATGCTATGTGTGGAATCGAGTTAGATGGCACTAAGTGTGCGTAATTGGAAATGAGATCGAGATGATTAGCACTGTGTGTGCGAAATAATAGAAGCTTCGGCTTTTTGATTGGCACTGTGTGTGCGATACCGAATTAAGTTCGGTTTTATATTATGGCACTAAGTGTACGATGTTATTTAAGCTTCGGCTATGAAATGGGGCACTAAGTGTGCGATTGAACTTAAGAGATAGTGAACATTGGATAAATTATGGTATCGAGCATTGAATAGCAAGAACATTTGTTAACTAAGTGTTGGAAAAGGTATATTTCAAACCTATGTGGTTGATGATAATGGTTATGGTTAAATAGATGGATGTATGAGTATATGGTTGAGGATGATAATGTGTTTAGAGGTGAATCTATCTAAGTGATGATTTATTTATGTATTGATATTATATTTTTGAGTAATATGTATTATACTACGAACTTACTAAGCTCCAAAGCTTACTGTGTGAAATGTTTCTCTGTTTTACAGTGTTTTTAAAGCAAGCTCGGATCTGGGGATTGTCGGTGACTCAATCACACTATCGGCTATCTATTTTGGTACTTTTGAAAGATGTATATATTTGGTATATGGCATGTATAGGCTAGTGGTTATGGTATGTTTTATAAGGTTTGGACCTTGCCATGTGATATGGCTTGGATGTTGAATGTTGATGGTTTATATGTGAAGCTATGGAAATGATGAATGTGGTATGAAATAGTGATAGTGGAAATGGTATATTTCATGCTTGAATTGGTTGATGAGAATGGTATTTTAAGTGTGAATTTGTGGTATGACTAGATGATGCTTAGTTATATGAATTGAGTTGTGAATATGATGTTTTAGATGGATTTATTTGAGTAGGAATTGAGTATGGAAATAAATGATGTAATAGATGATTAGTTGGTGCTTGAAATGGTATGTTTTAATTGCATTTGAGGCATGAATTGGTATTGGTATGATGCTTATAGGTGATTTCAAAGTGCGAATGGTAATTTGGCCTTGAAAATGGCCTATAATTGCCCACACGGTTGAGCACACGGGTGAGCACACGGGTGTGTGGCTCGACCATGTCTTTCGAGTTTGTAATTTGAAACAAGTCAAGCTCGACCACGGGCTGGACACACGGGCGTGTGACTGGCCGTGTGGTGCAAGTCAGTGTCGACCACGGGTGAGGCACACGGGCGTGTCTCAAGCCGTGTGAACAAGTCAATATGTATGCCCTGTTTTGCCACGGCTTGGACGCACGGGCGTGTCCGAGGACGTGTGAGGCACACAGCCTACCCACACGGGCGTGTGACCTCTGTAGTTTTGAAAAATCATTAAAATTTCAGAAATTTTTGTATTTGTTCGGTTTAGTCCCGACCCCTTTCTAACACATGTTTAAGGTCTCATTAACCTATTTAAGGGACTATATGATTGTGAATTATTTTGTTTGATTGACTTGTGATGAAAATGTTATGGAATGTTCGAAAATGATTAGTAATGCCTCTTAACCCTAGTCCAGCGATGGTTACGGGTTAGGGGTGTTACAACCATACTTATACCAATTCAATTCAACACATGACATGACCAAATGGCACCTCTAAGAACTTATAATTCAAGACATCCAAACAAGCATACACTTCATGAAATTCATCATCATTGGATATATGAACATGTCAAGTATAGGCCAATTTCCCATGACCATTTACAAAATGAATTGAACAACATTAATAGCCAACACTTTGGCTAACAATTATGACATAACAAAATGACCAAGCCCTATACATGCCATACTCAAAATGAATCTAACTTGGCTATACCAAAAGGTTGTTGATAGTGTGATTTTCGAACTTCGACGTCCCACGATCCCCGAGTTAGCTTGACAACACTACAAGGAAAAAGGGAAATGAGAGGGGTAAGCATAAAGCTTAGTAAGTTTGCATGAATAAATAGCAACATAAAGGCTCATAATGCCATCCAACCATTATATTGAATAAACACCAAGTCTCAAGCATATTTTCCATAACTTACTCACGCTTACTCTTACCATTTACATATCAAGTCTCATATTGTAAAATTTCTCGTGAATTACTCACATGCACCTGTATCACTTCACCACATAACTTTAGTACTAATTTCGTCTCTATTTTAAGCTTAACAACTTATCCCATTGAATCACTTGGGATACTCAAAGATACAAAATCATCATCTTACACACAAAAAGGACGCCATTGCCACATCCCGGATGTGGTCTTACATAGGATCACATTTCGATGCCGATGCCATATCCCGGATATAGCCTTATACGAGATCTCATTTTAGTGTCGATGCCATATCCCGAATATGGTCTTATACGATTTTCATATTCAATACCGATGTCATATCCCAGGTATGGTCTTACACGGGGTTTCATTTTGGTGCCGAGGCCATGTCCCAGACATGGTCTTACACGGGACCTTACCTATCTCTAGTCTTGATGATAATATTCTCTCATTTATTTAAGTCCAACCGGGACTTCAACATCATAGATTTTCATTATTTCATCATTCAACATCATTACTCAAATTCATAGAAGCGATATACATCATCATTAATATCAAACAGTTTAAGGCTTAAAAATACGATGTTGAATTTATTACACACAAACTTATCTCGATTTCAAAATAGGCTAAATTGCCGATCTAGTCTGATACCTTGCCCTTTCCTCGGTCAAGGCTAATTCTTCGTTCTTCTTGATCTATAATAACAATTTAGCTCATTTAATAATCACATTAATCAACACATATCAAAATTCATACTTTAATTTTTCCCTCATACTTTCACCAAATGACTATTTTACCCCTAGGCTCGTAAATCAATTCTAATATAATTTCTTCCTCTAATGAGCCTAGGTGAAGATTTATTTCTCTTATGGCAACTCTCAATACTCATCATTTCACACCTTTACCACATATTTTGCAACCTTTACAAAAAGGTCCTTTGAGGTGTTTTCATGATAACACATTTCACAAAAGTTGTTCATCTAACATCTAGGACTCATATCCTTCCATAAAAATGCAGCAAACAACATAAATTCTCACATGGCAATACCCTATGTTTTCAACCATTTTGCAAAATAGTCCCCTCATTGGCTAGCTTAAGCTTTAGGGGTTCCAAAAGTACAAATTTTATCAAGAAAGACCATTAAAATCACTTACTTGTAAGGAGAAAAGCTTGTTGAAATTTTTGAGCTCTCAAACCTATATTTTGCTACTAATTTTCGGTGGCGAAGATGGAGAGAAAAGGTGATATTTTTCTTCTCTTTATTTTAATATAAACCATCAATTTAGTCACCAAATTTCTACCAACTTTGACTCATTTTTCAACTCTTTGTCCCCTATGGTTGGCCACCCTATTTCTAAGGGTCTAATTGCCCATTAAAGGCCTCCAATTAATATTCTATTGCTTTTAGACACCTTTAGCTTATAAAATGGAACTTTCACACTTTATGCAATTTAGTCCTTTTTCGCGATTAAGCATGCAATCGCTAAAATTAAAGCATCAAAATTTTCATGCACCTATATAATCATAATAGAACTCATAAAATAATATAAAAATAATTTTCTTCAACCTCGGATTAGTGGTACCAAAACCACTGTTCCGACTAGTTCCTAAATCGGGCTGTTACAGCTATAATTTTATTAGAGCGAATGGTCTTATTATACTCGACTTTAACTGCAAAGACCATTGATGTGGGAAAAATCATTCTAAGAGAAATGCGAAATTGTGCCGCTAGACATTTTAGCTTAGCTTACTTTCCCTTTACGATAACAATTTTGTGCTTGAAAGCTAAAATTCTTACAAACATAAAGAAGACATGTTATAGCCAAGGCACAATCATAGATTGGGACCTCTACTGAATAGCAGGAGATTCTGTTCTACAGCAACCAGTTGAAGAGAGCGAGGATCCTGAAGAAGAAGAAAATCCCGCAGAGATCGAACCAATGCGGTCAGCTCATATGGTAGAACCAATGGAACCGGTAGCCGAACCTGACATGGCAACCTCAATGTTCAGAACTCAATCGCCTCGCCCAGATCTTCGAGATGAGCTGTCAATGTTGATGGACATAATGCAACATATGCAGTGGCAGCAACAAGCTTACTTGAGATATTCTAAAATATGGGATGACTCAATGAGAAGCGCTCTTACGAAAATATTCAATGACCTATTTATTTTTGTGCCTGAGTTTCCAGATTTTATATTTGAACCATGGAGTCCACTATCGAAGAGGGAACGAAGCGATTCATGTAAAAACAAAGATGATGGAGCAAAAGATGAGTCAGATTCTGAGGGATCTGCAAATAAAAAAAAGGGGGATCTTTACCTTATGTTATTTTCTTTCCTAGGTTATTTTAAGATTAGGATCTATTAGGATTTTTACTTTTTGCATAATAAAACAAGAGATGGAAATCACGAATAAAAATGAACAAGTTTTAATATAAGAAGTGTGGCAATAGATATATACATGTCTAGGATTGGATCTAGAGAGAGCTTGGTACTTAAGTAGTCAAATTGACTCACCTCCTCTTTTCTAGAGTCCTACCCGGTGTATAGTACCTATTCACTTCTAACAATGAGGACATTGTTTATCTTAAGTAGGGGGACCGAAAAATTGAAATTATTTCCTCTTAGAATAAATTTTTCTTTTAATTATGGTTAAGTTATATTTTGTTCAAGAATTTGAAATTTTGTTAAGTACGCTAAACTTCAGATGAATAAAGTTCTATTATTTCAATAAGTGTTATGCTAGCTGAATTATGACATAAATGTACTTTTAATAAAGTATGTAAATCATACCATAAAATTTTAGTTCCTTAGGAAAGCTAGGCATGCATGAAAGTTTAAGTCTCTAGAATTGACTTAGTAATTTCTCGAGGCGAAATCCTAGGAAGCATGGAATGTTGAAAATGATTTAGGAAACTTTTGTTTGGACCGTTTGAGCCTTTCAATCCAACCTTGATGAATTTTTATCCCCTGAAACCCAGCTTTGAGACTATATGGCCTAATTCTATTTGAACCTTTGCAATATTTAGCCATCACTTCTCTCATAATTATCTTTAAATTGTCCCAAACACTAGACTCAGTACTATTCAGAATATTCTTTGAAATAAGTTTGGGGGAGTTGTAACATCCCGAAATTGGGCCTAGTAAGGATTGGGCCTTGAGCTTTAGGAAAAATTTGAGTATTATTTTTGTGTTGGCTCGGGTAGGAATTTTGTGTGTTAGCATAGTCTTGTGAAGGCTTGATTTTATTTAGGAAGTTAGAATAATTTTTTTTAGTAAGGTTTATTTAATGAAGTGGATTAAGTGAGCTTAGCACTTAAGTTAATTTAAGTGTTAATTAAAGCACATGAGGAGTTAGTGGCAAGGTGGTTATGATGCTTGGTTAGTTGCTTGAGGTTAGAGGTTCGAGTAGCATGATTAACATTTTGAAGACTTTATTTTATCCTAGCATTGATGGACGGTCAAACCTTATTTATGATAGGTTGGACCTTAAGTTTTTGGTAAGTTGAATATTGGTTTAAGGAAAGCTTGAAATAGGGGATAAGAATCTTAAAGTTATGGTAGGATAAGGGGACATAAGGCTTGAAGTATGGGGTGATGTTTTGGAAACTCTTCTATGGCCATTAGTCCATGTATGTGGACGGCATTTTGGTCTAGGGGGAGGGTTGACCATTTTTGTTGGAGGCTTTGGTAGGTTTGACTTTATATTTTTATGGTAAGTTGAATGATAGTTTAGGTAAGCTTGATGTTTGGGAAAGAAATCATTTGATTAAAGGTTGATGTGAGAACATAAGGCATGTTGTAAGGTGTTATGCTATGGAAAGTTTTGTGTAGAAAGTTTGACATGAATGTGGACGGTATGGGTGTCTAGGGGTATTGGCCGAATGTTGATAGGAATTTGGGTAGCACTTTGTACATCTTTTGCATTTTTCTTTTCCTCTCCAAAATCTTCCTCCTTAGCCGATTGTGTCTTGGGCTTTTGGTACAATTTTTGTTTTAGTTTTGGCATTGCTTTCTTGTTTAGTGTCAAAGCCAAAAGGACCATTGTGGTTTACCGAATTTTCTTTTAGGCATTTGGCCGAATATTCATTTGAGTCTCTCTCATATTTTATTTTCTTTGTAGCCTAAAACCAACTCTTTTCTCTTCATCTCTTTTTCATCTTTAGTGGTTAGCCGAACCTTCCTTCTCTCCATTTCTCTTTTTCTTTCTTCCACTTTTGCTCAAAACCGAAAACATCTCTCTCTCATTTCAATTTCTTTCCTTCTCTTCCTTTTTCCTTTCTCTTTCTCCACTCTAGCCTAATCCTTTTTGTTGTTACAAATCAACCATATTGCCGAAACTTCCCATACTCTTTTTGTATTGTCTTAGCCGAATATCAATAAGGGTAGATCTTCATTTGGTTTTCTTCAATCGGTTTTGGAAGATAGGTAAGTGTACATGGTCGTATTTTCCTTTCTCTTTTCTATGTCATTTTCTTGAGGGCAAAGGCCACTTTCTAATGCTTTTTGGTGTAGAGGCCGAAACTAATATGGTTCCATTTAGGTATTTCGGCAAACTTTTAGGTGCAAACGTGTGATCTGGGGTTTTAGCCGACTGTGCCAAAAAGGTGCGTAGTTATCGCACTGTTCTTTTGTTGTGTGTATGTGTTTTAATATATAAATATGTATATGATGTGCATGGTAGCCGAATTAATGGCTAAAAAGGGTGGATGCCTATGTTGGGTAATCAATTGACAAGGTCAGTATTTTATGATTTTAATTTACATATGATCTATGTATGAAAATGTGATGGCATGTGATATATGCTTATTTGAATAATATTGTGGCATGATACATGGGACTTGGGATGTGACTATCGAAGGAAAGGGTGTACATTATGTACGTGGTCTGATGTTAGCCTTGTGCTACATTGGCGCTTGATGTTAGCTATGTGCTTCATCAAGGGAGGTGTTGGCTAGGTGCCCATCTCGGCGGTTGATAGCTGTGTGCATCGCCAGAGATTAATTGATATGTGGGATCACTTATGTGATCGGTGGCTTAGCCACGGCCTTGAGCAAAGCAAGTCCGCGAGGTAAGTTATGTGGGATCACTTAGGTGATCGGTGGATTAGCCACGGCCTTGGGCGCGGGTGTGCCGAGGTTGGTGTAATGGATGGATACTAGGTTGGGTTGGGCTTCATAATTGCATAATTTTGTATGTGGATCAGTGTGGATATGGGCCAAGCCCATATGTGGGAACATGTGTAATAACTATGCACTGAATCAGTATGACTCACCCAATTTTTCTCAAACCTTACAGGTGATGCATAAAGCTTGGGTGAGTTGGAGTGGATGCGAGGTGGCCCATGCAGGTTATTTTCTTATTTTATATATTATATATATTTTCAGAATTTGCGAATATTTGGTTATTGTAATAAGGGCCATTTAAAGGTTTTGAAGTTTATTATTATGTTTTAAAGTGGATTGACAATTTTTATTATTTGGATATGTTTTATTTTTAGCAACTCATATCTTAAAGATATATGTTAAAATTTCAAATCGAAGGATTTGTGACAACTTGATTTTATTTGGATTTATAAATATACAATGTTTTATTAAAGACAATAAATTTTTATGTTTTCACTCTAAGTCAAAATATTTTTCAAACGTTTTCCGCAGTGGCATTCTAAATTCGGCCGTGGCGTATGGGCCGGGTTTGGGGTGTTACAGATTGGTATCAGAGCCAAGTTCAAAACTCGACTTTGAGGGTTTTGGGCCCAACAATATTTTTTTAGATGGGCTTTTCAAAGATTTGGGCTTTCATAAATTTTTCAGGTTTATTCTGGCATGGCACCTATATCTCCAACCCGAAGTCCACCAGGTAAGTACCTCTGACTATTGAAGTGATTTATATATGTGAATGTTATGGGCTTATTTGGGCTCGTAGATTAGAATATTAGGGCTAATGGACCCTAAGACTAGCCTACTCCAACACAAGATTCATAAGACTTAAGAACCACTAAACAAACCTGTGATTAGGTCGCCGAGCTAGGGTGTGGCAACCATTGTGCGCATGTCTAGGAGTGGATTCAGTAAGAGCTTGGTATTTAAGCAGTCCGAGTGACTCACCTCCTCTTTACTCGAATCCTACCTGGTGCGTAGCTACGGTTCACCCTAACTAAGAGGACTTATTCACGGGCTAAACCGATAATTAAAACCCGAAAGGGACTAGCCTTAATGTTTTATAAAAACCTTAGTTTTTAAATCTCCAAATTACCCCTGGGTCGGGAATGGTCAGAAATACCTATAATGATGTGTTGAATGTTGTGGATGAATGTGAGTGTGATTCTCTGAATTAGAATAGTGAACTTGAACTAGAAATTTTGATTGATCGAAAGAACCACTATTAAACTTCTTTTCATAAAACTGTTCCCGGATAAACAGTGGAACCAAAAGTACTAATGCATAAAACTTTTTAATCAGATTAAGACGCGGCGTTAGAAATGAGCTCTAGGGGACGGGTCGTCGTGGACGTGGTCGAGGCGGGATGGTCGTGTCGGAACCCGTTAGATCGGGTCAAGGGTGCGAGAATGAGGTACCACCACCACCGGCTTTTGGTGTTGAGCGACAAGACCGGGCGAGGGGAATGATCTTTGTATCGCAGTCGTCTTTGCGAGTCCTTGAAATAGTGGTCATCTTTGGAGGAAATGGGAGAGCTCGAAAGTCTGTGCCGGCGACTTGAGCCAACGGAGCCGAGGTGTTCCGTGGCGTATCACGTGTGGCACCCAATGACGGTGAGTATTGGTTAGAGGCGACGGAGCGAATCATGGATGATTTGGATCTAAATGCTGAAGAAAAGCTGAAGGGAATGGTGGCGCTACTTCGCGACGAGGCGTATCAGTGGTGGCTCACGATGCGGGATGGTGCTACACCGAGGATCTCACTTGGGAGTATGTTAAGGCGCGCGATCGGAAGAAGTATGTGGGGACTCATTATATTGATGCGCAGAGAAAGGCATTTCTGGGACTCGTTCAAGGGAACAAGTCCGTAGCGGAATACGAGGCGAAATTCTTAAGGTTAAGCCGATATGCTCGAGGAGTAGTTGCTACGGAGCATGAACGTTGTGTTCGGTTTGAGGACGGATTAAGGGATGACCTGAGGTTGTTGATAACTCCACACCAAGAACGGGAGTTCGCTGCGTTGGTAGAGAAGGCTAAGGTAGCTGAGAGGATTAAGGACTCTGTGAGGCAGAATAGAGATATGGATAGGAACCGGGATAAGAGGAGTTTTGGACTGTCAGAATCGTCTGAGAGCCTTCAGAAAAGACCGAGGGTTGAGAATTCTGCTCGTGTTTCTAAGCCAACTACTGGAAATCCGGACCGTCCGTGTGCTCAGTGTGGAAGGTATCATGTTGGCGAGTGCTGGAACCGGAATCGGGAGTGTTTTAGATGTAAGTCTAAGTCCCATTTGATTAAAGACTATCCCCAGGATCCGAATAGGGCTCAGACAGAAGGCCAGGGTTATGTGCAGCCAGGCAGAGGTGGTCAGCAAGTAACAAGGGGTCGTGGTCCGAACCATGGAGGAAATGGTTCTGGCCGAGGTCGTGGAGCACCAGGCCGAGGTAATGGTAGCGAGCGCAAGGCAAGACACCTGTGTCCGGTATATGCGCTTCATCGGAGGGAGGATAGTGATGTACCAGACGTGACAACAGGTAAGTTTCTTACGTCTAGAATACCCTTTATTGCCTTGCTTGTTATAGAGCTAGTTCGTACTTGTGTTGCTAGTGAAATGGATGGAACCTTGAGTGTGAACTTAGAGACCGTGCATAGAAATATGTTAGTTTTATTTAGATCAGAGTGCGCAGCAAAAATGTAGTGTGGTGAGTAAGGATGCACGACTGTTAGTTAATTGGAAATTTCGAGGACGAAATTATTTTAAGGAGGGTAGAACTGTAACATCCCGAAATTGGGCCTAGTAAGGATTGGGCCTTGAGCTTTAGGAAAAATTTGAGTATTATTTTTGTGTTGGCTCGGGTAGGAATTTTGTGTGTTAGCATAGTCTTGTGAAGGCTTGATTTTATTTAGGAAGTTAGAATAATTTTTTTTAGTAAGGTTTATTTAATGAAGTGGATTAAGTGAGCTTAGCACTTAAGTTAATTTAAGTGTTAATTAAAGCACATGAGGAGTTAGTGGCAAGGTGGTTATGATGCTTGGTTAGTTGCTTGAGGTTAGAGGTTCGAGTAGCATGATTAACATTTTGAAGACTTTATTTTATCCTAGCATTGATGGACGGTCAAACCTTATTTATGATAGGTTGGACCTTAAGTTTTTGGTAAGTTGAATATTGGTTTAAGGAAAGCTTGAAATAGGGGATAAGAATCTTAAAGTTATGGTAGGATAAGGGGACATAAGGCTTGAAGTATGGGGTGATGTTTTGGAAACTCTTCTATGGCCATTAGTCCATGTATGTGGACGGCATTTTGGTCTAGGGGGAGGGTTGACCGTTTTTGTTGGAGGCTTTGGTAGGTTTGACTTTATATTTTTATGGTAAGTTGAATGATAGTTTAGGTAAGCTTGATGTTTGGGAAAGAAATCATTTGATTAAAGGTTGATGTGAGAACATAAGGCATGTTGTAAGGTGTTATGCTATGGAAAGTTTTGTGTAGAAAGTTTGACATGAATGTGGACCCAGGTATGGGTGTCTAGGGGTGTTGGCGAATGTTGATAGGAATTTGGGTAGCACTTTGTACATCTTTTGCATTTTTCTTTTCCTCTCCAAAATCTTCCTCCTTAGCCGATTGTGTCTTGGGCTTTTGGTACAATTTTTGTTTTAGTTTTGGCATTGCTTTCTTGTTTAGTGTCAAAGCCGAAAGGACCATTGTGGTTTACCAAATTTTCTTTTAGGCATTTGGCCGAATATTCATTTGAGTCTCTCTCATATTTTATTTTCTTTGTAGCCTAAAACCAACTCTTTTCTCTTCATCTCTTTTTCATCTTTAGTAGTTAGCCAAACCTTCCTTCTCTCCATTTCTCTTTTCTTTCTTCCACTTTTGCTCAAAACCAAAAAACATCTCTCTCTCATTTCAATTTCTTTCCTTCTCTTCCTTTTTCCTTTCTCTTTCTCCACTCTAGCCTAATCCTTTTTGTTGTTACAAATCAACCATATTGCCGAAACTTCCCATACTCTTTTTGTATTGTCTTAGCCGAATATCAATAAGGGTAGATCTTCATTTGGTTTTCTTCAATCGGTTTTGGAAGATAGGTAAGTGTACATGGTCGTATTTTCCTTTCTCTTTTCTATGTCGTTTTCTTGAGGGCAAAGGCCACTTTCTAATGCTTTTTGGTGTAGAGGCCGAAACTAATATGGTTCCATTTAGGGATTTCGGCAAACTTTTAGGTGCAAACGTGTGATCTCGGGTTTTAGCCGACTGTGCCAAAAAGGTGCGTAGTTATCGCACTGTTCTTTTGTTGTGTGTATATGTTTTAATATATAAATATGTATATGATGTGCATGGTAGCTGAATTAATGGCTAAAAAGGGTGGATGCCTATGTTGGGTAATCAATTGACAAGGTCAGTATTTTATGATTTTAATTTACATATGATCTATGTATGAAAATGTGATGGCATGTGATATATGCTTATTTGAATAATATTGTGGCATGATACATGGGACTTGGGATGTGACTATCGAAGGAAAGGGTGTACATTATGTACGTGGTCTGATGTTAGCCTTGTGCTACATTGGCGCTTGATGTTAGCTATGTGCTTCATCATGGGAGGTGTTGGCTAGGTGCCCATCTCGGCGGTTGATAGCTGTGTGCATCACCGTAGATTAATTGATATGTGGGATCACTTATGTGATCGGTGGCTTAGCCACGGCCTTGAGCAGCAAGTCTGCCGAGGTAAGTTATGTGGGATCACTTAGGTGATCGGTGGATTAGCCACGGCCTTGGGCGGCAGGTGTGCCGAGGTTGGTGTAATGGATGGATACTAGGTTGGGTTGGGCTTCATAATTGCATAATTTTGTATGTGGACTGTGTGGATATGGGCCAAGCCCATATGTGGGAACATGTGTAATAACTATGCACTGAGTCTGTGTGACTCACCCAATTTTTCTCAAACCTTACAGGTGATGCATAAAGCTTGGACCGAGTTGGAGTGGATGCGAGGTGGCCCATGCAGAAGTTATTTTCTTATTTTATATATTATATATATTTTCAGAATTTGCGAATATTTGGTTATTGTAATAAGGGCCATTTAAAGGTTTTGAAGTTTATTATTATGTTTTAAAGTGGATTGACAATTTTTATTATTTGGATATGTTTTATTTTTAGCAACTCATATCTTAAAGATATATGTTAAAATTTCAAATCGAAGGATTTGTGACAACTTGATTTTATTTGGATTTATAAATATACAATGTTTTATTAAAGACAATAAATTTTTATGTTTTCACTCTAAGTCAAAATATTTTTCAAACGTTTTCCGCAGTGGCATTCTAAATTCGGCCGTGGCGTATGGGCCGGGTTTGGGGTGTTACAGGAGTTGAAAAGAAGTATCAAATGCTCAAAAAAAATTGAAGTACATACAAAAAATGCTCGTGAAAAAAAAAAGAAAAAATGAAAAAGAGAGAGAGAGAGAGCATATGTAGTTAAAAGAAATAGATGTACAAAAGAGCATGTGAAAGCAAAATAAGTTGGTGTATTGAAGTTAATTTTTTCGAAGGTCCGATTCAATCTGAGTCTAGGGTTTTAGCCTAAATTTATCTATCTTTTACCTATCCCTAGCCTAGCCACGTTACAACCTATTTAAAAGACCTATTGATTCAAGTTTCTATTCTACCTACATTAATGGAAAGAAATTGCTATGTTCAACATACGAAGGCATAAATTAAACTTAATGGTTGCAGCTTAATATTAAATAATGGAATAAAATCAAATTGGTAGGGATTTAACATACCTTTATTGATAAAGTATTTAGTCTATTTTTTCTATCATAATAATAATTGAGATTAATTTGAATGATATGTATACTTAAGTAGCATAAATATCAAAATTCTTGTTCTTGAGCACAAGTTACTAATTTCATAATTTTGGGAAGAATGTTTTTTGAAGGAATTTTTCAAAGGTTTTTTTTCAAGAAATTCTTTTTAAATTGTGCATTACTCGGGACAAGCAATGAATTAGGTTTGGGGGTGTGGAAACACAAAAATATATATACTTTTTCATGCCCTTTTTAACTCAAATTCATGCAGTTTTTGTGTAATTCCTGTCGAAAAATACAATATAATTACAAAAAATTAAATTGTACTTAAATTATTAACATATTAAATTTTAATTAATTTTACAAAAAATTTGGTTTATTTTTGACAGATTCGCACAAAGGGCGAAAACTGGCTCGGCAGACACTACTAGAAAGAGCAAAATCGAGAAGCGATTTTTGAAGCATCGAGGAAAATTAATTTTTCAGCCTAAGACGGTCCAAATTATGAATATTAATTCATAATTTAATTAATTTTAATTTTAATCAAATTTATTTTGGGTTAAATAATTATTATTAATTAAACTATGAAAGGAGGCCCAATTGTGCTAAACTGAGAGACTGATCCAACCGAGAAAATGGGCTGCCCAAAACTGTCCCACATGCTGACCCAATTAGCTTATTTAGCTGATTATTTGGCTTGCAAAATAGCCCTTGAATTTTCCTTGAAATTACATTTAAACCTCTCCACTTATCAAGCTTTTGTAAATTTGCCCCTAGCTAAATTAAGCAAATTTGAAAGCTTCAAACTTGCCACATGTGTGGCCGGCCATGGAGGGATTTAATGGATGCTGATTTTAGCTATTTTTAGCAGCCTATACAACCTATAAATACCCCATTGGCTGCTCATTTGAAACACACCTCTCACACCTTCATTCTTCACACTTATCTCTTCAAAACCCTTCCTTTGTTCTCCATTTTCCCTTCCATTCCCTTGCCAATTTCCCCTCTTAGAAAAGAGCCCTTCAAACACTGTTGGTAGAAAAATTCAAGTGCTCGTAGAAGCCTCAATTCAACAAGAACAAGCGAAGAAGGAGGAGCGGAGCAAACTAGTCAAGCTTCGGAGAAACACCAGATTTGATTCTAGTTTTTTATCCTTTAATTTTTATTGTTTTTGTTATGAACATGTCTATGAATATTTGTTTTGTTGTTATTATAAATTTAATTAACATGGATTAAATTTAATTCGTGTTAGGTTGATTGCATTTTGTCCACTTAAGTTATTAAAATTATGTTTATGTTGTTTTGATTAAGTAAAACCATGATTAAGTTAATCTTGAATTATCGTTGTAAGGTAAATAATAACTTAATTACTAAATCGTTTTGAAATTGTAATTAATGGACACTATACTTAATCAGTGCATGTTTAATCATCTAAGGTAGCTAAGGGTTAAATTAGCGACTGTATTAAACGGTACATTAGCCTTGCATGACTGGCAAGATTATTGTGATTAAGCTGTTTCAAAGTAGGTATACATTGTTACCTCACTTAATCTTTTACTTGCTTATTTAAATTGATTAATTTTTTGAATTGACATAGTGATATGTTTAAGTTATTAGTTAATTAGTAAGTCTGTATGTGCAATAGTTAACAAATTACCAAGTTGCCGTGAATTTATTCGTAACAACATGAACATTGTTTTAGTAATATTAAGTTAAGAAATGTAATTAATCTAACACAATTATGTCATCTTGATTAAATTCATCTTTTTAAATTGTGCATTAGAACTTTTATTTTATTTTATTTGATTTTACTCAGTTAAATTTTAGTTTTTAATTACTTCCTCAAAATCAAAATATTTTTAATCACCAAAGTGTTTGAATTTCATTTTATAAATAATTTTCTTTCACAATCCTTGTGGGTGCGATAACTCGACATTTACTTGTCACTTTATTACTTGCTGCGATTGTGTACACTTGCACATTTCCATGGTTCTAAGGACCTTACCACAGTCGCGGTGTTGCTGCATTGAGTCTGTTGATCACTATCGTGGAGTTACTCTATGGAACCTAATATCCATTGATATTGATCCATCTCATATCCACATGATGCTCGAACACTAAAGTATCCCCTCCGCAAGGCTTGGAGCTTCGCACATCACGGTTTGCACTGAGCAATACCATATGGCGGTATCTTAACGAAATTTCTTTTGGCATAATTGCAAAAAAAACCTCAACGTTTGGGGGCTTTTGGTTTTGTGCCCTTGACCTTTTTATTTTTTGATTGACACTCTCAACATTACAATTTTTGAAGAAATCTGCCCAGTTTTAATGGTCAACGTGATTTGACCGTTAATCAAACTGTAGGTCAACATAATAGCCCATGTGGCATGCCACATAAGCGCACAACGTCATAGATGACATCATCTATTTAACAATTTTTTCTCTCATTTTCTCTCTTGCCAAACACCACTTTTTTTCTTCAAAACACATGGTTGCTGCCATTTTTTTCTCTCATTTTCTCTCTTGCCAAACATCAATTTTCTTCTTCAAAACATATAGTTGGATTATTTCATCTACAAGAATCTCCATTACTATGATTATAATCATGCTTTTGTGCAATTTTTGTAAACCCACATCACACTTTCAACTTAAAATCATTGTTTTTTCCCCCACTGTCGGCTGCCATTTTTTTCTCTCATTTTCTGTTTTGCCAAACACCATTTTGATGACAGTAAATGGATTAGAGAGAAAAAAAAAAAGCTTACACGTGAATTTTGAATAGGGTTTAGCTTTGCTTGAACCCAAAATTAAAGAAGTAACCAGATGATGTCTTCTTTGAATTCTCCATCGAGTTTTCACCTTTTTTTTTATGATTGATTTTGTTCAAGTTTTAGAGGTTCCAGCTTTAAAAACCCTCCATTGAGTAAAAAAATCCCACCTTTTTTTAGCAAGCTTCAATGGGGGAATCCAAAACCAGTCCACCACCTTTATTTTCCTTCATTTTCTCACTGTTTCTCACTGTTGCATGCCTCTTTACACCATTGGGAGCTCAACAGCAGTCACCCATCAAGACCATAGTGGTGTTAGTGATGGAAAACAGATCCTTTGATCACGTTCTTGGGTGGATGAAGCAACATTTCAACCTTTCAATCAATGGAGTAACTGGAGATGAATGCAACCCGGTTTCAACAAAAAACCCGAACCCAGAATCCACTTGCTTCACCGACAATGCTAAGTTTGTGGATCCGGATCTAGGTCACTCTTTCGAAGCTATTGAACAACAGGTGTTTGGTTCTTCCACCATTCCTTCCATGTCTGGTTGTGTGGAATAAGCATTGTCAATGTCCAAGAACCTGCTTGAGACGTAATGGAAGGGTTTAAACCCGAGTCAGTCCTGGTTTATGCTACTCTCATGAAGGAATATGTAGTTTTTGATCGATCGTTCTCTTCAATCCCCGGTCCAACCCAACCCAATAGACTCTTCTTTTATTCAGCCACTTCTCATGGTTCAACCAGCCATGTTAAGAAACAGTTAGCCCATGGATACCTACAAAAAACAATCTTTGACAAGAGAGAAAATGAGAGAAAAAAATGGCAGCCGGTAGTGGGGGAAAAAATAATGATTTTAAGTTGAAAGTGTGGTATGGGTTTACAAAAATTACACAAAAGCATGATTATAATCATGGTAATGGAGATTCTTGTAGATGAAATAAGCCAACCATATGTTTTGAAGAAGAAAAATGGTGTTTGGAAAGAGAGAAAACGAGAGGAAAAAAATGGCAGCAACCGTGTGTTTTGAAGAAAAAAGTGGTGTTTGGCAAGAGAGAAAATGAGAGAAAAAATTTTGTTAAATAGATGACATCATCTATGACGTCGTGTGCTTATGTGGCATGCCACATGGGCTATTATGTTGACCTATAGTTTGATTAACGGTCAACTCACGTTGACCGTGTAACATCCCAATTTAGGGCCTAGTCAGAATAGTGGTGCGAGACCACAAATCTGAGGGTTATAAATGAGTTATTGAGGTTTATGCCTTGTATGCATGCTAGTGTGAAAGTTTCATGAAGCAATTTTGTGAAATTGTGGTTGAATTGTCCAAAAGGACTAAATTGCAAAAGTTGCAAAATGTGTGTTTCTAGAAGCTATATGTGTGAAATAGCTTTAGATTATTAATTAGAGGTCCTTAATGAGCAATTTTCCCAATTTTTAGTTTTTGGACAAAAATGGGCATGGATGAGTTAAATTAGAAAGTTTATCAAAAAGGGCATTTTAGTCATTTATCAAATAAGTGAATAAAAATGAGAAAAGATGACAAAATCATGCTCATCTTCTCCCCCAAGCTGCCGAAAATTCCAATAGCCATTGTTAGGGCTCTTTCAATTTTTCAAGCTTGCTAATCAAGAAAGACGAAGCCCGGATCGTAACCGAGGCAAAAGCAAGGTGGTGGACTAAATTGCATATTTCTATACTTTTGAGTATCAAGGTAAGTCTATGCACAAATAATGCATTCATACTTACAATTTGTTAATGTTGGCTAGTGCGTAGCATGTTTGAGAACCTATGTGGGATGAATGTAGTAGAAATTGTGAATGAATGTATGATCGGGAATGATTGAGGACCTATGTGGTTTAAGTATAATGATTAAGTAAGTAGACTTGTGCATGTGTTGTGATAATGCTAGATGGTGGGCTAAGTGCGATACAATCCTAATGCATATTGACGATGAGCTAGCTATGTGTGATGCTATCGTGAGGTATATCGTTTAGTGGGGTAAGTGAGAAACCCCTATGATTACCTTTGTGGTAGGCTAAGTGCGATACCACCTTATTAATCGATTGTGGTGTGCTAAGTGCGAAACCACCGAGACATTTGCTGTGTGGGTTAACTATGTGGATTAGCCATGTGATTGCATTATTGAGTAAAATAGCTGTGTGGATGTATAATTAAGTTAATTAGCTGTGTGGATGAATTATTGAGAAATAATGATGTGTTGTATATTGTGTAAATGTGACATTGAATGCAGGGGTGCATTTCGATGGTTATGAGTATGTGACTCATGATGTGTTGGAAATGTGGTAAGGGATAGAAAGAGTAAGCATAGTTGTGAATTAATTATGTTGGTATAATGCTAATTGTTGCTTAGCTTATACTATGTTGCTTAATTGTTTATGTGTAAACTTACTAAGCTCAAAGCTTACTCTCTTTCTTTTCCCTTGTCTTATAGAGTAAAGGTGTTGAATCGAGATACGAGGATCATTTGGAAGATCGCCCACACTATCAGCACACTCTGGTACATTAGACTTAATGTTTTGCATATGGCATGTATAGGGGCTAGACAAGTTAGTGAATTTTGTTGTAAATGGCTAAGATGTGTTGGCCTTTAGATGGATAGTGTATTTTGTATAATGCCATAGTTGTTGGCTATTACATTATATGAAAGAAAGATGTAGTTTTCTATGTGAGATTGCCCTTCAATTTGAGTTGATTATAGATGTGTTGTATGAGTGCATGTTGTGTAAGCTATAAGGGTGAGAAGAGCTTAGCAAATAGCTTTGTTCTTGGCCATGTGGATAGACACACGGGCGTGTGTCTAGGCCATGTGTGATACACGGTCAGCCCACGGGCGTGTGCTTTGGCCGTCGTCCCCGCATGTTAGTATTTTAAATCGAGAATAGACCACGGACTAGCCGCACGGGCGTGTGTCTAGGGCGTGTGGGATTAACCAGTGTTGGCCACGGGCTAGCCACACGGGCTTGTGTCTAGACTCTAGGCCGTGTTAAGGTAGTCAGTGTGCACCATGGGTGGTAAGTACGGGCGTGTGCCTTGGCCGTGGGGCATTGGCAGAATACTGGGGTTTTAGGCACGGTTGGGGGACATGGGCGTGTGTGTCCATGCACGGGCATGTCTAATCTTGCACGGGTGTGTGAGACCTGTATAAAAGAGGAAAATTTTAAGATTGGAAAAAGTTCCGGTTTAGTCTCGAGAGCCCTCGTGTGTATGAGTGAGGCCTCGTAAGTCGAGAATGAGGTTGTTGAGATGACTTCAGAGAGTAGTTACGACGAGCCTATGTGGCGATCAAGTGGTTTGAGTTCGGTAATGCCTCGGGCCCGGTTTCGGCGTAGAACCCGGGTAAGGGGTGTTACAGACTGTTAAAATTGGGCTGGTTTCTTAAAAAATCATAATGTTAAGGTTGTCAATCAAAAAATAAAAAGGTCAAGGGCACAAAACCAAAAGCCCCCAAATGTTGAGGGTTTTTTTTTGAAATTATGCCATTCCTTTTTCCCTATTTCTTCGTCCATTCCTCCATTTCACCATTCCTAACCTTGATGCTTGAACATCGTAGTCTCCCTTCCGCAAGGCCTGAAGCTTTACACATCACGGTTTGCACTCAGCAATACCATATGACGGTATTTAAAAAAAATTCTCATTTCCTAAATCCTACATTCATCTAGCTCATCAATAATTCCCCTTCACAACATGCATACAGTACTCAAGTATATCATACAAATTATCATTAAACGTACATTATGCCAGTCTATCTATCATCAACTATCTACCATAAAACAACCATCAGGCAACTAGTGAAATCTCACACATACAGTAACCTCCCTAACCCGACTTAGACGTTATGGCCGATTCTGAAGGCTACATTAACATAAAAAATGAACTAAATTAAAATTTCATAATTTCAAACATATTTTAAAACCATTGGCTTTTCCATTCAAAACTAGTGAAATCGAATGTTTATCTTAATTTCACAAAATCATGATAATTTTAGAAAATTATATAGATTTAGTATTTCATTTATAAAATTCGATCATTATTGAAAACTGTTATGGCACTCACCATTACCGACCCACTACCCGATTACCCGATCAGGCCCTGACCTGTATTCTACATGGTTTGCATCTTGAGTTTGCACGTGAGGTGTTTGCATCCTTCTTTTAGACCGCACGATGTGGGTTCACACCACCATGAGGCGAACCCACATCTAGAAAACATGTGTTAGCCCTAGAATACGGTATGTGTTGGCATGCATGGGGACCTACCTATGACGTTGTTGGAAAAAAAACTTGGTTTGAAAACGGTTTTCTTGCATAGTGAAAAATTAAAATTTTGAAAACCGACTCGGTTTGTGATATTTATAGCAATAAACCTTAACTGAATACACACCTGTGTTTTCTAATAAACAGATCCTTGATTTTTTTGGCTTTCAACCAAATGATCTTCTCCGCTATTCTCTTACCATGAACTGCTTCGAGTGTGGGCTTAAACCAATTGAACCAAAACACAGAACTAGAAAAAGTTTTCTTTTTGGGTGAAAATGAAATTTCTCTTTGCTTTAATAGAAACAGGTAAAATTGTTATTCTGAAAAAACATATTTAAAAGTTTAGAATAAATTCTCTCTATTTTTCGGCAGAATAACAATCTCTCTAAAGTTGTGTTCATAGCTCTACCGGTGCCATCTATTTATAGGAAGAGAAGGTAGAAACCTTGTAGAGTTGTAGATGTTTATTTCAAATAGAAAAACAACATCCTACATATATGTAACGCCCTGAATTTGGGCCTAGTAGGATTGGGCCTTGTGCGTGGGAGCCGCTAGGAGACTGCTCATAAAAGTTTATGTGTGTGAGAAAATATCATAAATTAAGTGTAGCTTTAGTGGCTAAGTATTTAGGCATATTTGGGAGTGCTTGAGAAGCCTGGGTTCAAGTCTGGGTGTTTGCAAAATTTTAATTTGGGCTCTTAAGTGAACCTGGATGTTAGCTTATAGGACTTATAATAATTAGTGTTTGTTTTATGATAAAAAGAGAGAAGGGATCTAGTGGCAAGGTGGCGCTACATATGTGGCAAGAAGTCTGAGGTTCGAGGCTTAGCGTGTGCAATTGTATGTTTATTTTGCTGCTTGAGCTGGGGAGGTGTTGGAACTGGACTGGAACTCTGTGGTTGAATTGGTCATAAGAATTTGAGTTGAATTTGAATGGGGAGTTGGAGTAAATCAAGGAGAAAATTTGGTGGAGGGATTGGTGGAGTTTTTGAAGGATTTTGAAATGGGAGAAGTTGGAGCCGATTGGGGAGAGAGTTTTGTTTAGGAAAATTTGGCTAGGGAGTGCATTTTGGTGCATTTTCGGCAATTGGTTTCTTTTATGCCGATTTGTTTTATTTTCTCTCTTCTATCTATAGTGCCAAAGATTGCCATAGACCTTTTTGTGTTTTTCCTGTTTTGGTTTTCTTTATTCTCTTCTCCCTGTTTCCTATTCTTCTTAATGTGAGCCGAATTCAACCTCTCTTTCTCTGCCTTCATTCTTTTTCCCTTCTCTATCGATCAAACGTTTCGACCTACAAGCGTTCTGACGAATCATTTCTCCAGCCTCTATAGTGCCGAATTTGTTCTTCTCTGGTGGGTTGATTGAGTTCAATTTATTGGGTTGGCCAATTGTTAGGGGTAAGTGGTTATGTGCTTTCAAATACTGGCCGAATGTCTAGTTCTCTTGTTGGCCGTGTGTTTTCCTTAGAATAGTAATTGTTTAACCTTTGTTATTGATATTAATGCTTAATAGATAATGTTGTGGTACAGATAAACCACAAGGAGGTGATATCGATTCATAATCAAACGACTTGGGAAGTATAAGCCGATTCAGTCAAGGTTCTACGCTCGTGGGCTACTGCGTTTCTCTCCATCAAGGTGTGTACACACACTATTCGCGTTGTAGAATGGCAAATGTCGAAATTCCGTAAAGCCGACGATACGGCAACGGCTACTACACGGGCGCACGGACACTCGTGTGAGGGAGTCGACACATTGACAAAGGCCGCCATGAGCGATCTCGTGGACTTGGCCGTTAATAGGCCTAATGGGCCGATTTGGGTCGAGTGGGCCCACATGGGTAAATTTCGCTGTTAAGTGAGAAATCAACAGACTCGTCATTTCGCTGTTAAGTGAGAAATCGATAGACTTGTCATGTCGCGCACATGACTTAGGTAGTTCTTGGCCTCGCTGGGCCAAAATGGGCCGTGTGGGCCCAATGGGAACGTGGGCCCCACACGTAGGAAATTTGCGGTAAGTGACTATTAGTGAATCGGGTTATGGTGTACACATAGCCGTATCTGATTTTTGGGCTGAATGGGCCACCCGAGCGTGTGGGCCCACTTAGGCCGAGTAATGGGCTTTAACTGACTTGATGGTGGTTGTATGACTAATATGCTTTTAATATATGTCTAAATGACTGTTACTGAGCATGGCCATTTTGCATACACGTGTAATGATTGAGCATAACATACACGACATATTGCATGGGGTTGGGACATTGATACGGAGGAAGTTCTGATAGGGTTGCACGGGTCGCATGAGACGACTGTGGATCCAGTATTGATCTGTTAAGGTCGCACAGGTCGCATGAGACGACTATGGACCGACAGACGGCTTAAAGTCGCGTAATCTGATTATGGCTCCGTGCCAACCTAAATATGGCTCTGTGCCATCTTGATTATGGCTTTGTAACAACCCTAACCCGTATCCTTCGCCGGACTAGGGTTACGAGGCATTACCAATCTAAACCCAACCCAGAATAGACATTCGTATACATAAATCATACCCGTCTCATTTCCCTTTTTCGTAAGGTGCCATTTTGATACTCGATTGAAAGCTATTATTGTACGCAAATTCAATCAAAGGCAAGTATCGTTCCCACGTACCCTCGAACTCGAGAACACAACATCTCAACATATCCTCAAGTATTTGAATAATTCTCTCGGATTGACCATCCGTTTGAGGGTGGAAAGCGGAGCTAAAATGCAATTTAGTACCTAATGCATCTTGCAGTTTCTTCCAAAACCGCGATGTAAACCTCGGATCTCTATTCTAAACAATAGAAATAGGTACTCTGTGTAATCGTACAATTTGAGAGATGTACAATTCAGCTAGCTTATCTAGCGAGTAATCTGTACGGACCGGAATAAAGTGAGCCGACTTCGTCAATCTATCAACAATAACCCAGATTTTATCTTTCTTGCTCGGTGTCAACGGTAACCCAGATACGAAATCCATCGTGACTCGATCCCATTTCCATTCGGGTATCATGATCGGCTGAAGTAATCCGGATGGCACCTGATGTTCGGCTTTTACTTGTTAACATATCAAACATTTCGACACGAAGTCTGAAATATCTCTTTTCATACCGTGCCACTAGTAATGCTGTCTCAAATTGTTATACATCTTCGTGCTACCCGGGTGAATAGTAAATTTACTATGATGAGCTTCATTACAAATCATCCGAATCAACTCAGGATCCTTTGGTACACATATTCGGTTTCTGAACCGCAAGCATCCCTCAGCATTAATCTGAAATTCTGAGTCAGCATTCGAACTACATTGATTCCTTTTTGCTATCAAGTTATCATCAACCCTTTGAGCTTCACAAATCTTTTGGACAAACAACGGTCTCGCTTTCAGTTCTAAAGTAATAGCACCATCGTCAGTCATAGCTATATCTGGGTTCATTGCACGTAAAGCAAACAGTGATTTTCGACTTAGAGCATCAGCAACTACATTAGCTTTTCCCGGGCGATAATCAATCACAAGCTCGTAATCTTTTAACAATTCCAACCATTACTGTTGTCTCAGATTCAGGTCCTTTTGAGTCATTAAGTACTTTAGGCTTTTATGATTGGAATAGACATGGCATTTTTCACCGAACAAATAGTGGCGCCATATCTTCAAAGCAAAGACTATAGCGGCCAATTCGAGATCGTGCGTCGAATAGTTCTTTTCGTATGGCTTTAGCTGTCTCGAGGCGTAGGCTACAACTTTACCCTCCTGTATCAAAACACAACCCAAACCATTCAAGGATGCATCACTGAAGATAACGAACTCTTTACCCGATTCTGGTTGAACAAGCACTAGAGCTTCGGTTAACAAGGTTTTCAGCCGATCAAAACTCTCCTGACACTTTTCCGTCCACTCGAATCTAATATCTTTCTGAAGTAACTTTGTCATTGGAGTTGCAATCATCGAGAAACCTTTCACGAAGCGTCTATAATAACCGGCAAGTCCAAGAAAACTCCAAACTTCAGAAACATTCCGCGGGGGTCTCCAATCAAGTATAGCCGAGATCTTACTTGGATCAACCCCAATACCTGATGCTGAAACAACATGCCCCAAGAAACTAACTTCACGTAACCAGAACTCACATTTACTGAATTTCGCGTACAACTGCTTATCACGCAAAATCTGTAACACAAGTCTCAAGTGTTCGGCATGCTCGGTTTCGTCGCGTGAATAGATCAGAATGTCATCTATAAACACAACTACAAACCGATCTAGATACTGTCTGAATACCCGATTCATCAAATCCATGAAAATAGCAGGGGCATTAGTGAGTCCAAACGGCATCACCAAAAACTCGTAATGGTCGTATCTCGTTCGGAAAGCAGTCCTAGGCACATCAGAGTCTCTAACTCGGAACTGATAATAACCCGATCTTAAATCAATCTTCGAGAATACTGAAGCTCCCTTTAACTGATAGAATAGATCATCAATGCGAGGCAATAGGTATTTATTCTTTATGGTCACTTTATTGAGCTATCGGTAATCGATGCATATTCTCAAAGTTCCATCTTTCTTCTTCACGAATAACACCGGCGTACCCCAGGGAGAGAAACTCGGTCAAGCAAAACCTCTATCCGTCAACTCTTGCAACTGTGCTTTCAATTCTTTTAATTCAGTTGGTGCCATTCTATATGGAGCTATCGAGATCGAAGTCGTCCCTGGCATTAACTCGATTCCAAACTCTACCTCCCGAACAGGTGGCAAACCTGGCAATTCTTCCGGAAACACATCCGGATATTAACATACAACCGGTACAGATTCAATCTTCTTTTCGGTCACTTTACTATCAATTACATAAGCAAAGTAAGCTTCGCAACCCTTTCTCATAAGCTTCCAAGTCAACATCGAAGATATCAATGCTGGTAGCCCTTTTAAATCGGCAGACTCAATTCGAATTATCTCATTATTCTGGCACCGCAAATCAATGGTCTTTCATCTACAATTCACTACAGCATCGTGTACGGTTAACCAATCCATGCCGAGAATGATATCAAACTCATCAAATGGTAGTAGCATCAAATCAGCCAGAAAACATGAATCTCGAATCATTAAAGGACAATTCTTGCACACCTTGTCAACTAGCACACACCGGCCCAGGGGGTTCGAAACCCGAATCAAAAACTCAGTAGACTCAACAGGTAAAGTCTTACTGGATACTAATGTTTGACACACATAGGAATGAGTTGAACCGGGATTAATCAGAGCTATTACACTAGTATTAAAGAGAGTAAATATACCAGTGATAACATCTGAAGATGAAGCTTCCTCTCGGGCACGAATGGCATAGGCTCTGGCAGGCGCACGAGCCTCGGATCGAATAGCTGTATCCGAAGTCCCTCTCTGAGTACCGCTTCTACCTCCCGCATTACGGGGTGGCCTACCTCTAACTGCAGCACCACTCGATCTTACACTCTGAGCATTATCCTTCTCAGCTACTTCCGGGCAGTCCCAAATGAAATGATCCTACGAACCACACTTGTAGCAAACTCGGTTGTTGAACTTGCCCCAACATTCACCAAAATATCGCCTACCACACTGTTGACACTCGAGTTTATTCGGTCGAGTATTGCCAACACTAGCAATCGAGGTGGCTCGTGAACTCATTGGTGGTCGCTCTCATATGGAAATCCCAACATTAGTCTTAGATTGGCTACTGTCATTTCTGAACTTCTTTGATGCTATCTGAAAAGTTTTACTTGCTGATATCTTACGGAAATCTCTAGCTTTGAACTCAGCTTTTCTTTTCTCTTTTTCGAGCTCTTCGGCCTTGCAAGCCCGCTCGACAAGTACTACGAATTCTTTTATTTCAAGTATGCCGACAAGAAATTTTATGTCTTCATTCAGTCCCTCCTCGAATATTTTACACATAGCATCCTCAGTTGCAACACACTCTTGAGCATATCTGCTGAGTCTCACAAACTCACACTCATAATCAGATACGGTCATACGACCTTGTTTAAGCTCGAGAAATTCTCTGCGTTTTTGATTGATGAATCGCTGACTGATATACTTTTTGTGAAACTCTGTCTGAAAGAAATCCCAAGTGACACGTTCCTTCGGAACAACCAAAACCAATGTGTTCCACCAATAGTAGGCAGAATCCCGTAATAAAGATATAGCACACATCAAGCACTCTTCAGGTGTACAAGATAGTTCATCGAAGACACAAATAGTATTATCGAGCCAAAATTCAGCCCACTCAGCAACATCAGTAGCTGTGGCCCTAAACTCTTCAGCTTCGTATTTTCTGATTTTATCAACAGGAGGCTTATTTAATCTCTCAGGATTAATGATCGAAGGTACCACAGGCACTACAGGTGGATTATTCAGATTTGGGGGTTGTTGAACAGCTGGATTTGTCCGGATATACTGTTTAAACCAATCATTCATTATGCTAAAGAAGGCTTGCTTAGCCCCCTCATCTGGGTTACTCGTAGCTGGTTGAGATTCAACCGGCGCGGTCCCTTCCGCAGGAGCAGGCGCCACACTCTCAACATCATCTGCTACGACTCGTTCGGGGTCAGGATCCATTTACTATAAGAAAGAAGGAAGACATATTTTCTTGTCAGAAGTCATCACACTATCACAATAAAAATTATGGCATATATAGCTAGACTCACACGCGCTACGTTAGTCCAAGAACCGACTAAATCGTAGCTCTGATACCAATCAAATTGTAACACCCCTAACCCGTATCCGTCGCCGGACTAGGGTTACGAGACATTACCAATCTAAACCCAACCCAGAATAGACATTCGTATACATAAATCATACTTCTTTAATACAAGCTTAAATTAAATGAACTTCACTCACATGACTATCAAATTCCGAATTCATTAATAAACATACAACAATTATATAACATTACATCATAGCTAATCACAATTTTATTAATAATTATAATTTACTCACTTTTGTATATATGAGAATCCATATAAATATACCATTTCATTCATAAAACATTTTAAAACATTACCGTAGAAACTACCTCACATGCATGTAATCATCCAGCCATTTACCAAACTATTTTAAAGACGTCTCATAGCCAAGTACACATGCACATTATGACCAAAATATTAAAGCAACTCATAAGGCCGAATATGCCAAAAGTATTACATATTCAATAATATAAACCTAATGAACATTTCATCAATAATGTACTCAGCTTCTCACGGCATTTATACATATATTCATATCCCATTATATCTACTAAGACACATTACAAGCTTATCAATACAATACACATACTAAGAACAAATCTCATATTCACTTACATCTTCTATTCGAACATATTTTAGACTTACTAAAAGAACTATTTATAAATCATACATATCTTTACTCAATCAAGACATATAACCTAAAATACCTTTCATACATAAGCATCTTTCATTAAAGCAAAAGTTACTATTCATTTGGTCATTGAAGTTTCAATAGCCGAATATGCACATGCTTATAATCTCCTTAATAAAACAAACCATCCATTATCAAAACCAAATATACATATATCAAAACCTTACTTAACCGAATCTAGAATATACCAAATATAATCATGTATTATAGAACTGAATTCTTATCTAGCAAGTGACCAAATCAAATACACACATACATGGTATAAACATTAGTTAACTAATATATCACATACTATAACTTAAATGCGTATCCATCATTTACTTCATTGCCTAAACCGAATATCCAAACGCCAAAAAAATATATATATACCATGTGTTAAGCTCATCAACATGAACTAATTTATAAGTCACTCATGTCATAACCAATTAAAACACATAACCAAATATAGGCATATATACATTATGAAATATACTCCCATAATAAGTTAATACTATAACCGAATTCACAAAAGTCCTAAGTATCAAGATTTTGCCATTTTCGCATGGCATAATATATATACATAACCCAAAACAATCCTTTCAAAATATAACCCAGTCTATACATGCCATAGTTCTGAAAATTTAACTTATAAAATACCAAAGTTAGTCGATAGTGTGATAGACTTTGACGATGATCCCCGAGCTCGTAACTAGACTTCAAAATCTATAAAACCATACAAACAAACATACACAGTAAGCTATCACAGCTTAGTAAGTGATAAGCAATTTCACAACAACAATGCATTATAACATTATACTAGCAAATTCAAATTAGTATAATCACAATCAAGGTTTATAACCATAACTTCAGTTTATGTCACCTTTTGAAAACTTTCGCATTTCATAGCCCAAAGGTCGAACTTCCAAGCCTTCGGTAATAGATTTCATATGCATATATTACTTATCGAATTTATACTTTGCACTTCAAATCCATATAAATAACATATTCAAGATTAAAACTAATCAAATGAACTCCTTATACAAAATTCCACATGGCCGAATACAATATATAATTCATGTAGAAATCAATGAGATTTTGTAAGCATTTCTCCATGTCAACCTATAGCAATCGAACTATATATTTAATTGATACTTTCCATCCAAACTAAATTGTCACACTTACTTGATTTCAATTAATATAATCTCATAATATCAACTTACCAAATTCAATCCAAGATATAAAAAATAATCGCACACTTAGTGCTCCTTGTCCGATTTCGCACACTTAGTGCTCGAAAATTCTATTTACACACTTAGTGCATAACGACCGATTTCGCACACTTAGTGCTCGGTATTTTAAAATTCGCACACTTAGTGCTCATTATCTGATTTCGCACACTTAGTGCTCGAAAGTTAAAATTTGCACATTAGTGCATCACTCACACTTGCTCCTTATTCATACATATACATATAAACTCAACTTCGACCATATATATATTTATTTCCGAATCAACTCATTCATTTCATAAACCATTATCACATTCGGCAATATCCATTATATAAATATATACTTCCATTTAACTCATTTACATCATTATAAATATATTCAACGTAACTCAATTGCTTAAAAACTTACCTCGAGTATCGATAGACTTTGCTTCCCGGCTATTCGATTAACTTCGCCTTTCCCCGATCCAATCCCGATTCTTTTCGTTCTTGATCTAATAAATTTCAAATTTAGCTCATTCAAACATATTTTCATTCAATTTAATCCAAAAACATATAAATGGGCAAATTACTATTTTACCCCTGATATTTTACATTATCTACAATTTAGTCCTTTTTGCACAAAACACAAATTACACAAAATTTGGCTACACTTCTTTAGGGCCGAATATCCATAGTCTTACTACAAGCTCATACATTTCATTTATTTCACACTTTGACCCCTCTATTTACAAATTTCACAATTTAATCCTATTTCGACATTTCTACTAAAAATGCCTTAATTAAACTTAACAATCTAACATCCTATATTTATTTTCCATCACTAATCATAAATTTCATCAAACTATCAACAATGGCATTTCATGAATACATCATCAAATTCAAAAATTCAAGCTTGGGCTAGCTAGTATTCAAAGTAATGATCTCAAAAAACGTAAAAATTATCAAAAACGAACTCAAATCACTTACCTATTAGAGCTTGCAAGGGCCAAATATTACAAAGCTTTTTCTCTCTTTTTCTTTCTTAGTTTTGGCCAAGAACAAGGAAGAAAGATGAGCACTTTCATCTTTTATTAAATATATTATTATAACATATATTAAATTATAACATAATAACATAAAATATAATAAAAATTTCAATTCACTATTACATGCACACTAACCGGCCACTAAGTTTAATTTTGGCTAAATTACACTACCAATACTTCCATTTATAAAACCATCATCAATTTGATACTCACACATTTAACCACCAAACTTTCTTTTTATGCGATTAAGCCCTTTTTTCACAATTAAGCACCAAAACGATCAAATTTTAATACGAAATTTTCACACACACCAATTCACACATAATAAGCATAGAAAATAATATTAAAATATTTTTATGATTTGGGTTCGTGGTCCCAAAACCACTGTTCTGATTAGGGTAAAAATTAGGCTGTTACAACTCCCCCCTTAGGGATTTTCGTCCTCGAAAATCTTACCGGTGAATAGGTTGGGATAACGTTCTTTCATTAAATCTTCAAGCTCCCAAGTTACTTCTTCAATTCCGTGCTTAAGCCAAAGCACTTTTACCAACGGGATTTTCTTATTACGCAACTCTTTCACTTCGCGAGCCAAAATGCGAATCAGTTCTTCCTCACAGGTCAAATCAGACTGAATTTCAATCTCTGACGGGCTAATCACATGAGAAGGATCGGATCTATATCGTCGAAGCATCGAAACATGGAAAACATTGTGAATCTTTTCTAACTCAGGTGGTAACATCAACTCAGATGCATAACCGCCCGATCGCTCAATAATCTCGTACGGCCCAATAAATCTCGGACTCAGCTTTCCCTTGCGACCAAATCTAAGTATTTTCTTCTACGGTGAGACTTTCAAAAATACTCGGTCACCAATCTGAAACTCTATATCTTTATGTTTCAAATCCGCATAAGATTTCTGACTGTCTGACGCTGCTTTCAAACTTTCGCGGATCACTTTTACTTTCTGTTCAGTCTCTTTGATTAGATCAACCCCGTGTATCTTGCTTTCACTTAGCTCGGTCCAATACAAAGGTGTACGACATTTACGACCGTACAAAGCCTAGTAAGGTGCCATTTTGATACTCGATTGAAAGATATTATTGTACGCAAATTCAATCAAAGGCAAGTATCGTTCCCACGTACCCTCGAACTCGAGAACACAACATCTCAACATATCCTCAAGTATTTGAATAATTCTCTCGGATTGACCATCCGTTTGAGGGTGGAAAGCGGTGCTAAAATGCAATTTAGTACCTAATGCATCTTGCAGTTTCTTCAAAAACCGCGATGTAAACCTCGGATCTCTATCCAAAATAATAGAAATAGGTACTCCGTGTAATCGTACAATTTGAGAGATGTACAATTCAGCTAGCTTATCCAGCGAGTAATCTGTATGGACCGAAATAAAGTGAGCCGACTTCGTCAATCTATCAACAATAACCCAGATTGCATCTTTCTTGCTCGATGTCAACGGTAACCCAGATACGAAATCCATCGTGACTCGATCCCATTTCCATTCGGGTATCATGATCGGCTGAAGTAATCCAGATGGCACCTGATGTTAGGCTTTTACTTGTTGACATATCAAACATTTCGACACGAAGTCTGAAATATCTCTTTTCATACCGTGCCACCAGTAATGCTGTCTCAAATCGTTATACATCTTCGTGCTACCCGGGTGAATAGTCAATCTACTATGATGAGCTTCATTACAAATCATCCAAATCAACTCAGGATCCTTTGGTACACATATTCGATTTCTAAACCGCAAGCATCCCTCAGCATCAATCTGAAATTCTGAGTCAGCATTCAAACTACATTGATTCCTTTTTGCTATCAAGTTATCATCAACCCTTTGAGCTTCACAAATCTGTTGGACAAACAAAAGTCTCGCTTTCAGTTCTGTAATAATAGCACCATCGTCAGCATAGCTATATCTTCATTCATTGCACGTAAAGCAAACAGTGATTTTCGGCTTAGAGCATCAGCAACTACATTAGCTTTTCCCGGGTGATAATCAATCACAAGCTCGTAGTCTTTTAACAATTCCAACCATCGCCGTTGTCTCAGATTCAGGTCCTTCTTAGCCATTAAGTACTTTAGGCTTTTATGATCGGAATAGACATGGCATTTTTCACAGAACAAATAGTGGCGCCATATCTTCAGAGCAAAGACTATAGCGGCCAATTCGAGATCGTGCATCGGATAGTTCTTTTCGTGTGGCTTTAGCTGTCTTGAGGCGTAGGCTACAACTTTACCCTCCTGCATCAAAACACAACCCAAACCATTCAAGGATGCATCACTGAAGATAACAAACTCTTTACCTGACTCTGGTTGAACAAGCACTGGATCTTCGGTTAACAAGGTTTTTAGCCGATCAAAACTCTCTTGACACTTTTTCGTCCACTCGAATCTAACATCTTTCTGAAGTAACTTTGTTATTGGAGTTGCAATCATCGAGAAACCTTTCACGAAGCGTCTATAATAACAGGCAAGTCCCAGAAAACTCCGAACTTCAAAAACATTCCGCGGGGGTCTCCAATCAAGTATAGCCGAGATCTTACTCGGATCAACCTGAATACCTGATGCTGAAATAACATGCCCCAAGAAATTAACTTCACGTAACCAGAACTCACATTTACTGAATTTCGCGTACAACTGCTTATCACGCAAAATCTGTAACACAAGTCTCAAGTGTTTGGCATGCTCGGTTTCATCGCGTGAATAGATCAGAATGTCATCTATAAACACAACTATAAACCGATCTAGATACTGTCTGAATACCTGATTCATCAAATCCATGAAAACAACAGGGGCATTAGTGAGTCCAAACAGCATCACTAAAAACTTGTAATGGCCGTATCTCGTTCGGAAAGCAGTCTTAGGCACATCAGAGTCTCTAACTCGCAACTGATAATAACCCGATCTTAAATCAATCTTCGAGAATACTGAAGCTCCCTTTAACTGATCGAATAGATCATCAATGCGCGGCAATGGGTATTTATTCTTTATGGTCACTTTATTGAGTCCGCGATCGATGCACATTCTCAAAGTTCCATCTTTCTTCTTCACGAATAACACCGGCGCACCCCAGGGAGAGAAACTAGGTCGAGCAAAACCTCTATCCGTCAATTCTTGCAACTGCACTTTCAATTATTTTAGTTCAGTCGGTGCCATTCTATACGGAGCTATCGAGATCCGAGTCATCCCTGGCATTAACTCGATTCCAAACTCTACTTCCCAAACAGGTGGCAAACCCGGCAATTCTTCCGAAAACACATTCGGATATTCACATACAACCGGTACAGATTCAATCTTCTTTTCGGTCACTTTACTATCAATTACATAAGAAAAGTAAGCTTCGCAACCCTTTCTCATAAGCTTCCGAGTCAACATCAAAGATATCAATGCTGGTAGCCCTTTTAAATCGGCAGACCCAATTCAAATTATCTCATTATTCTGGCATCGCAAATTAATGGTCTTTCGTCTACAATTCACTACAGCATCGTGTACGGTTAACTAATCCATGCCGAGAATGATATCAAACTCATCAAATGGTAGTAGCATCAAATCAGCCAGAAAACATGAATCTCGAATCATTAAAGGACAATTCTTGCACACCTTGTCAACTAGCACACACCGGCCCAGGGGGTTCAAAACCCGAATCACAAACTCAGTAGACTCAACAGGTAAAGTCTTACTGGATACTAATGTTTCACACACATAGGAATGAGTTGAACTGGGATCAATCAGAGCAATTACACTAGTATTAAAGAGAGTAAATATACCAGTGATAACATCTGGAGATGAAGCTTCCTCTCGGGCATGAATGGCATAGGCTCTGGCAGGCGCACGAGCCTCGGATCAAACAGCTGTATCCGAAGTCCCTCTCTGAGCATCGCTTCTACCTCCCGCATTATGGGGTGGCCTACCTCTAACTGCAGCACCACTCGATCTCACACTCTGAGCATTATCCTTCTCAGCTACTTTCGGGCAGTCCCGAATGAAATGATCCTGCGAACCACACTTGTAGCAAACTCGGTTGTTGAACTTGCCCCATCATTCACCAAAATATCGCCAACCACACTGTTGACACTCGGGTTTATTCGGTCGAGTATTGCCAACACTAGCAATCGAGGTGGCTCGTGAACTCACTGGTGGTCGCTCTCGTTTGGAAATCCCAGCCTTAGTCTTAGATCGGCTACTGTCATTTTGGAACTTCTTTGATGCTATCTGAGAAGTTTTACTTGCTGATCTCTTGTGGAAATCTCTAGCTTCGAACTCAGCTTTTCTTTTCTCTTTTCCGAGCTCTTCGGCCTTGCAAGCCCGCTCGACAAGTACTACGAATTATTTTATTTCAAGTATGCTGACAAGCAATTTTATGTCTTCATTTAGTCCCTCCTCGAATCTTTTACACATAGCATCCTCGATTGCAACACACTCTCGAGCATATCTGCTGAGTCTCACAAACTCATGCTCATAATCAGATACGGTCATATGACCTTGTTTAAGCTCGAGAAACTCTTTGCATTTTTGATCGATGAATCGCTGACTAATATACTTTTTGCGAAACTCTGTCTGAAAGAAATCCTAGGTGACCCGTTCCTTCGGAACAACCGAAACCAATGTGTTCCACCAATAGTAGGCAGAATCCCGTAATAAAGATATAACACACTTCAAGCACTCTTTGGGTGTACAAGATAGTTCATCGAAGACACGAATAGTATTATCGAGCGAAAATTTAGCCCGCTCAGCATCATCAGTAGCTGTGGCCCTAAACTCTTCAGCTCCGTATTTTTTGATTTTATCAGTAGGAGGCTTATTTAATCTCTCAGGATTAATGATCGAAGGTACCACAGGCACTACAGGTGGATTATTCGGATTTGGAGGTTGTTGAACAGCCAGATTTGTTCGGATATACTGATTAAAATAATCATTCATTATGCTAAAGAAGGCTTGCTTAGCCCCCTCATCTGGGTTACTCGTAGCTGGTTGAGATTCAACCGGCGCAGTCCCTTGCGCGGGAGCAGGCGCCACACTCTCAACATCATCTGCTATGGCTCGTTCGGGATTAGGATCCATTTACTATAAGAAAGAAGAAAGACATATTTTCTTGTCAGAAGTCATCACACTATCACAATAAAAATTATGGCATGTATAGCTAGACTCACACGCGCTATGTTAGTCCAAGAACTGACTAAACCGTAACTCTGATACCAATCAAATTGTAACACCCCTAACCCGTATCCGTCGCTGGACTATGGTTACGAGGCATTACCAATCTAAACCCAACCCAGAATAGACATTCGTATACATAAATCATACTTCTTTAATACAAGCTTAAATTAAATGAACTTCACTCGCATGACTATTAAATTTCGGATTCATTAATAAACATACAACAATTATATAACATTACTTCATAGCTAATCACAATTTTATTAATAATTATAATTTACTCACTTTCGTATATATAAGAATCCATATAAATATACCATTTCATTCATAGAACATTTTAAAACATTACCATAGAAACTACCTCACATGCATGTAATCATCCAGCCATTTACCAAACTATTTTAAAGACGTCTCATAGCCAAGTACACAAGCACATTATGACCAAAATATTAAAGCAACTCATAAGGCCAAATATGCCCAAAGTATTACATATTCAATAATATAAACATAATGAACATTTCATCAATAATGTACTCAGCTTCTCACGGCATTTATACATATATTCATATCCCATTATATCTACTAAGACACATTACAAGCTTATCAATACAATACATATACTAAGAACAAATCTCATATTCACTTACATCTTCTATTCGAACATATTTTAGACTTACTAAAAGAACTATTTATAAATCATACATATCTTTACTCAATCAAGACATATAACCTAAAATACCTTTCATACATAAGCATCTTTCATTAAAGCAAAAGTTACTATTCATTTGGTCATTGAAGTTTCAATAGCTGAATATGCACATGCTTATAATCTCATTAATAAAATAAACCATCCATTACCAAAACCAAATATACATATATCAAAACCTTACTTAACCGAATCTAGAATATACCAAATATAATCATGTATTATAGAACTAAATTCTTATCTAGCAAGTGACCAAATCAAATACACACATACATGGTATAAACATTACTTAACTAATATATCACATACTATAACTTAAATGTGTATCCATCATTTACTTTATTGCCTAAACCGAATATCCAAACGCCAAAAATATATATATACCATGTGTCAAGCTCATCAACATGAACTAATTTATAAGTCACTCATGTCATAACCAATTAAAACACATAACCAAATATAGGCATATATACATTATGAAATATACTCCCATAAGAAGTTAATACTATAACCGAATTCACAAAAGTCCTAAGTATCAAGATTTTGCCATTTTCGCATGGCATAATATATATACATAACCCAAAACAATCCTTTCAAAATATAACCCAGTCTATACATGCCATAGTTCCGAAAATTTAACTTATAAAATACCAAAGTTAGTTGATAGTGTGATAGACTTTGACGATGATCCCCGAGCTCGTAACTAGACTTCAAAATCTATAAAACCATACAAACAAACACACACAACAAGCTATCATAGCTTAGTAAGTTATAAGCAATTTTACAACAACAATGCATTATAACATTATACTAGCAACTTCAAATTAGTATAATCACAACCAAGGTTTATAACCATAACTTTAGTTTATATCACCTTTCAAAAACTTTCGCATTTCATAGCCCAAAGGTCGAACTTCCAAGCCTCCGATACTAGATTTCATATGCATATATTACTTATCGAATTTATACTTTGCACTTCAAATCCATATAAATCACATATTCAAGATTAAAACTAATCAAATGAACTCCTTATACAAAATTCCACATGGCCGAATACAATATATAATTCATGTAGAAATCAATGAGATTTTGTAAGCATTTCTCCATGTCAACCTATATCAATCGAACAATATATTTAATTGATACTTTCCATCCAAACTAAATTTTCACACTTACTTGATTCCAATTAATATCATATCATAATATCAACTTACCAAATTCAATCCAAGATATAAAAATTAATCGCACACTTAGTGCTCCTTGTCCGATTTCGCACACTTAGTGCTCAAAAATTCGATTTGCACACTTAGTGCATAACGACCGATTTCGCACACTTAGTGCTCGATATTTTAAAATTTGCACACTTAGTGCTCATTACCCGATTTCGCACACTTAGTGCTCGGAAGTTAAAATTTTCACATTAGTGCATCACTCACACTTGCTCCTTATTCATACATATACATATAAACTCAACTTCAACCATATATATATTTATTTCCGAATCAACACATTCATTTCATAAACCATTATCACATTCGGCAATATCCATTATATAAATATATACTTCCATTTAACTCATTTACGTCATTATAAATATATTCAACGTAACTCAATTGCTTAAAAACTTACCTCGAGTATCGAATGACTTTACTTCCCGGCTATTCGATTAACTTCGCCTTTCCTCGATCCAATCCCGATTCTTTTTGTTCTTGATCTAATAAATTTTAAATTTAGCTCATTCAAACATATTTTCATTCAATTTAATCCAAAAACATATAAATGGGCAAATTACTATTTTACCCCTGATATTTTACATTATCTACAAATTTCACAATTTAATCCTATTTAGACATTTCTGCTAAAAATGCCTTAATTAAACTTAACAATCTAACATCCTATATTTATTTTCCATCACTAATCATAAATTTCATCAAACTATCAACAATGGCATTTCATGAATACATCATCAAATTCAAAAATTCAAGCTTGGGCTAGCTAGTATTCAAAGTAACGATCTCAAAAACGTAAAAATTATCAAAAACCGAACTCAAATCACTTACCTATTTGAGCTTGCAAGGGCCGAATATTACAAAGCTTTTTCTCTCTTTTTCTTTCTTAGTTTCGGCCAAGAACAAGGAAGAAATATGAGCACTTTCATCTTTTATTAAATATATTATTATAACATATATTAAATTATAACATAATAACATAAAATATAATAAAAATTTCAATTCACTATTACATGCACACTAACCGGCCACTAAGTTTAATTTTGGCTAAATTACACTACCAATACTTCCATTTATAAAACCATCATCAATTTGATACTCACACATTTAACCACCAAACTTTCTTTTTATGCGATTAAGCCCTTTTTTCACAATTAAGCACCAAAACGATCAAATTTTAATACAAAATTTTCACACACACCAATTCACACATAATGAGCATAGAAAATAATATTAAAATATTTTTTTGATTCGGATTCATGGTCCCGAAATCACCATTCCGGTTAGGATAAAAATCGGGCTGTTACAGGCTTTGTGCCAATCGTATTTACCCGTGGCTATGTGCCTAACATATATATTGATGACTCTGTGTTGATCATAATTACCCGTGGTTGTGTGCCGATTATATTACCGTCACTGATGGCTATGTGCCAAATTTATTACGATGGACCGATAGCTTTGTGCCATCCTCGATTATGGCTCATGCCATCCTCGATTATGGTTTATAACCATTCGATTATGGCTTTTAGCCGTTTCGCCCACCGCACCGAGCCGCTCGTTGACTTAGTGCCGCAACCTGCTAAGCTTGGTGTGTTGGTGGGTGGGTCGATTTTATCCCCACAGGAGTGTAGGGTTGGTATGGGTGGTGTGTTGGCTGGACCGGGGTGGGATGCATCCTCACACTATTGCATATCTGTTTATGAGATTTGTCACTGTACTGGGCTTAGGCCCACTTGTTCTGTTATTGGTTTGGGCTAGGCCCAATTGATTCTGTTATGGGTTGTGACCCAAATGATATTGTAGTGGGTTTTAGCCCACGTATGCTCTGAATCGACTGCATCTTTATCTTTGTTATAGGGCTTTGGCCCAGCATCGCTTTACATTTACGCTTTACGTATAATCGATCGTTACTCTAGTAAGGGGATTACACACTGAGTTTTTGTAAACTCACCCCATTTTTAACTGTGTAGGTAATCCCCAGCGTTAGGAGGATCGGTGCTGTGTGGGACTCGGAGGTGACCACACGACTGCGACTGTTATGCTTTGGACTTTACATATGGTTTAAATTTTGTTTTGGGTTTTAATTTCTGTAATAACGCCTCTCTGGATTTAATTATGAATTTGGGATTTTGATACGTTTTATATATGTTAGGTGATACAGTCCCGGCTTCGAGATGAAATCGAGATGTATTCGTAGTTGCCCAATCCTAATCAAGAAGTAAGAAAGATAAAATAGGAAAGAATAAACGTAGTTGAAATTAGACTAAGTATAGAATAAACTAAGAAGGTTTGAAGTTCAAATTAGTCTAAGAAGGAGAAGTTCGGGTTTAGCTCGGGTTTGGAAAGGGTACTTGGAAAGTGATTTAGGTTTATGGGAGATTCGGGTAAGTGCGATTTGGTTCGGGAAGTTGGGAGTCGAATGTTAGGTACAAAATGGTATAGAGACATGGTTCGAAAAAAAAGGTTGATCGATTTAGCTAGGTAGGAAACAGTTTTCGGTTTTAAAAGATGAATGAATTTAAAGGTAAATGAAAGTTGGTACGAAAAAGGATTTTAAGAATCAAACACGAAACAATACCAATTTGGTATCGACCCAAAATGTTTATACGAATCTTAAGGTTTGGAATAGAAGGAATTTGGACCTCGACCCACTATCAGGATTGATAGGAACCTCGGTATAAGATTGGTAGGTAACAGAGGAATCGGTTGACGCCACTAGCTCACTAGATAAACCAACGAGTCCTAAACGAAATTGGAGAGAAGTGTCTCACAAATTCGACAGAATAACATTATAAATTTGCCAAAAAGTTTTTTTACAATAGAAAATGTCCATCTATTTATAGACTAACATGCTAGCTGAATGGTCACTCAAACACTCCTTAGTAGCTAAGTAAAATTAAGCTAGATTAATCTTGAATATTTTAGAAGAAGTCTTCTAATATGCCCTGTCTATATTCGGCTGGATGGGAGAGTAATGGACAACTTCTGGATTGTCTAGGTGCAGCCGAACATTGATGGATGAATTAGGGGCTGAATGGCACTTGAATATTCGGCCAAGGGGGCTTGCATGACTTAAATGAGCTCCATAATTAGCCTTGGGTAGCTAGCTGGTCAAGTGGTGTGAACTCATGTAACACCCCATACCCGAGTCCGAGACTAAGACTCGATACGAGACATTACCATACTTGAACTCACTTAAGCATGTACTTACGAGCTATAAAATTTTGTTCCAAATTAAAAACTTCTCTTTCTTAGTCAAATCAGGCATTTCATGGGCCTATGAGGCCTCAGAATTATGTCCCGAAACTTTCGGAACTCATCTAAAAACTTTCTCTCCAAACAGGGGTCACACGTCCGTGTGACTTGGGACACACCCGTGCACCCTTAAAACATGCCCATGTCTTTCACCCGTGGTGGATACTGGCAAATTACACACGGCCTGGACACGCCCGTGGCCACAAACCGTGCCTAAAACCCCAACATTCTGCCAATGCCCCACGGCCAAGGCACACGCCCGTGTGACTAGTCTGTGGTCTATTCTGACTTAAGATACAAAGGTGCAGGGTGCACACGGCCTAGACACACGCCCGTGTGTCCATTCGTGTGGGCACTTAGAGGCTATTTACCAAGCCAATTGCCACCCTGAAATCAAGACCAAACTCATGCTTAATTTAGCAACTCAAGTATTACATCTAACATGAACAAGGATGCATACTTCATTGATAGATTCAAACATACATACTTAATCATTCATGACTCATCTCTTTGGCCATATACAAAAGAATACTAAACTTGATAGCCAACACTTTGGCTAGTTTTAAAACATAACTCAAAATGAAATGTTTCCTATACATGCCATACTTAATATAAACAACTTGGCTATACCAAAATAGCGATTGATAGTGTGCTCCGAGCTCCGGTGACGATGATCCACGAGATTAGCTAGGCGAGACTACATGGAAAGAAAGAATAAAGGACGTAAGCATTTAGCTTAGTAAGTTTGCATGTAATTCTCATAGCAACATATTTGCTTAACATTAACCATTCATCATAAACATATTTGCTCAACTTCATCATTCATATCATGAATAATACTCTTAACTAGCATAACTTGATAATAACTTTACTTACTTAACTTTCTTACTATATCATTTGATCTTTACTCTCTTGCCTAATGAATTTCTATGAATAACCAAGGATACTGAATCTCATCCCACATAACTCGATGCCAAAGCCATATCCTCGATATGGTCTTACATGGGATCTCTTATCTTGGTATTGATGCCATGTCTTGACATGGACTTACTCAAAGTCTTCCTTGTGTGTTCCCTTGGGAACTTACCATTGCCATGTGTTGACATGGTCTTACTTGGTATCTTTACTCAAGAACTGGTCAATGCCGAGCCTTGGCTTGGACTTACATGAAATCTTTCTTGTTACTCACCAATGCCATGCCTTGACTTGGACTTACATGGAATCTCTACCTCATGGTAGCTTTTCAATGCCAAAACTTTTCTTGGACTTATATGACATCTTTACTTGGAGACTCACCAATGCCATGCCTTGGCTTGGGCTTAGATGGGTCTTCATCTCATAATAACTCTTCAATGCCAATACTTGTCTTGGACTTACATGATAACTTGCTTGGTTGCCGATGCCATGCCTTGGCTTGGTCTTATACAGACTTTCTTATCTCGTGTGGTAGATCGAGTATCCTAAGTAATTCAACTTCAATCGGGACTTTCTTATGCTTACTCTCATTAATTTCTTTATTTAACATAGCAATAAGCATTTCTATGGTAATAATGTACATTATACTAAGCAATTCAATGATAATAATCATAAAGCTTAGAAATCATACAAACTTACCTCAATATACAAAATGTATGTAGATATGCAATTTAGTCCTCGACTTTTTCTTGCCTCGGTTTCGATCCGGGCTTCGTTTTTCTTGATCTATAATAATAATTAGATCATTTAATACTCATATTGACTAAATTGACTCTTAACTCATACTTTGGCAAAATTACTATTTTGCCCCTAAACTTTCTCATATTTGCACTTTTGCCCCTAGGCTCGTAAAATGATTCTCATTTAGCTTTCTTAAACATCATGCTTAGCTGATTCATTTTCTCTACTACAACAATCATCAATTCTCCCTATTTCTAATAGGTATGACAAATTTCATAACTATTACAAATTAGTCCATACTATCATTTTTCATGAAATTCACTAAGGAAAAGATTTTTATCTAACATCAAACTCCCATAATCTTCCATAAAATATCATTTTACATGCTTGATACACATGGGCAGATTTTTGAGCATGCTTCTTAGCTCATCTTATAGCTAAAAATAGCTAATTCATAATACGAGGACTCCAAAAATACGAAGAATATTAAAAACGAGGCTAGGATGACTTACTTGCAAGCTTCAAAAATTTGAAGAACCCTAGCTATGGAGTCTCCCAATTTTCGGCACAAGGAAGAGAATGAATGAAATTTTTATCATCTTTTTCCCATTTTAATCATTTAATTGGTAAATGACCAAAATGCCCTTCTCTTTAAAAATTTACAATTTACTAACTCATGTCCATTTTTGTCCAAAACTTATAATTTGGGAAAATTGCTATTTAAGGACTTCTAATTATATTCTAAAGCTATTTCATACAAAAAGCTTCTAGAAACTCATATTTTGCAACTTTTGCAATTTAGTCCTATTTGATCATTCCATGTCAATTTCACAAAATTTCTACATGGAACTTTAATACCATCATGCAAACATGTCATAAACCTTAAGAACTCAATTTACTAACTCGCATTTGTGGTCTCGCACCACTATTCTCGACTAGGCCCTAAATCGGTCACATTACAATTCTCTCCCCTCTTAGGAATTTTCGTCCTCGAAAATCTTACCAAAGAAACAGTTTGGATACTTGGTTTCTCATGCTCTTTCTCGGTTCCCCACGTAGCTTCTTCTATTCCATGTCTTTTCCAAAATGCTTTTACTGTGGCAATACTTTTATTTCTTAGTCGCTTGACTTCCTCGAGCTAAAATCTTAACCGGTTCTTCACCATAAGTCATGTCGAGATGAATCTCTATCTCCGACGGGGTAATTACATGTGAAGGATCTCGATCGATAGCGCCGCAACACGCACACGTGAAACACATCGTGAATCTTTTCTAACTCGATGGCAAAGCCAATCGATAAGCTACCGCCCAACTTTCTCGGTAATCTCATACAAATCCAATAAAACGTGGACTCAACTTGCCTTTCCGGCCAAATCTGGGAACTTTTCTCCATGGTGACACTTTCAAGAAAACTTTATCTCTGACTTGATACTCTATCTCTTTTCTCTTTAAGTCCGAATAGGACTTCTCTCTATCTGATGCAGCTTTTTAAACATTCTCGTATCACTTTCACTTTCTCTTCACTTCTCTAACCAAATCAACCCAGTGAATTTGGTTTTCCTTGAGTTCACCCAAAATAAAGGCGTTCGCACTTACGCCTACATATAGAGCCTCATAAGGCGCCATCTTTAAACTCAACTCAAAACTATTATTGTAGGCAAACTCTACCAATGGGAGAAACTTTTCCTAACTGCCTCGAAATTCAAGAATACAACATCTCGAGCATATCCTCGAGTACTTGAATTAACCTCTCCGATCGACCGTTAGTTTGAGGATTAAAAGCGGTACTAAAGTTCAACTTTGTACCCAAGGCCTCTTGCAACTTCTTCCAAAACTGGATAAAAACCTCGGATCTCTATCCGAGATGATTGACAACGGAACACCGTGAAGTCTTACTATTTTTGAAACGCATGTTTGCCAACTTGTCTAGTGAGTAATCAACTCGCATGGTATAAAATGGGCTGACTTCGTAAGTCTATCAACCACAACCGATACAAAGATCTTTCTTGCTTCTGAGACAACGGTAAACCCGTTACAAAATCCATAATAATACGGTCCCATTTCCACTGAACCAAAATGGGTTAAAGCAAACCCGAAGGTACTTGGTGCTCAGCCTTTACTTGCTGACAAATCAAACATTTGGAAACGAACTCTGAAATATCTTTCTTCATTCTCGGCCACCAATATTGTTGATTCAAGTCATTATACATCTTGGTACCACCCAGATGTACAGATAAACATCCGTTATGTGCCTCATGCAAAATTCCCTGAATAAGCTCTTCCTTTCTCGGTACACAAACTCTATCTTTGAACATCAGACTTCCATTGGGACTAATCTAGAAATCAGACTCAACATCTTTCTCGAACTGAGCTCTCTTGACTTGCAATCCACTATCTTCTTTTTGAGCTTCAATGATCTCTTGGAGGAAAATTGGTCTAGCTCTCAACTCAGCTAGAATAGAACCATCGTTGGATAAAGTCATCCGTGAATTCAATGCCCTTAATGCAAATAGGGACTTTCTACTCAAAGCGTCAGCGACCATATTCGCCTTCCCAGGATGGTAGTCAATGACCAATTCATTGTCTTTTATCAACTCTAACCATCTCTGCTGCCTTAAGTTCAACTCTTTCTGCATCATCAAGTACTTCAAACTTTTGTGATCGGTGAAGATCCGACATCTCTCACCATATAGGTGGTGTCTCCATATCTTCAATGCGAAGACTATGGCAGCAAACTCTAGATCATGGGTCGGATAATTCTTCTCATGTGGCTTCAACTGTCTTGAGGCGTAAGCAATCACTTTGCCTTCTTGCATGAGTACACACCTAATCCATTTAAGGATGCATCATCAGAAATCATAAATTCTTTCCCCGTCTCTCAAAGTTGTACAAAAATGGAGCTTCACAACATCGCTTTCTGGGCCAAACTTCGTTGGCATCTTTCTCGCCCACTCAAACTTCACACTTTTCTCGAATAATTTAGTCATCGGGGTTGCAATCATAGAAAACCCCTTGACGAATCGCCTATAATAGTCACTAGGGTTAGGAAACTTCTAACCTTAGAGACATTTCTCGGTGGATTCCACCATTATGGCCGAAATCTTACTTGGATCTACTCGGACTCCATCTCCCGCATAATATGTCCTGAAATCCTACTTCCTTGAGCCAAAATTCACTTTTCTCGAACTTGGCATACAATTGATTTTCTCAGAGAATCAGAAAAAGCGTCAGTAGGTGCTCAAAGATGCTCATTCTCATCTCAGTAATAAATCGCATGTCGTCAATGAAAACGACTACAAACTTGTCGAGGTATGGTCTAAAAATGCAGTTCATTAAGTCCATGAATATCGCAGGAGCATTGGTCAAACCAAAAGGCATGACTAAAAATTCATAATGCCCATACCTTGTTCAAAAGTCGTCTTAGACACATCCGATTCCTTTACTCTTAACCGATAGTACCTCGATCTCAAGTCTATTTTGGAGAACACAGTGGCTCCTTTCAATTGATCAAACAAATCATCGATCCTAGGCAATGGGTACTTGTTCTTCACCGTCACTTTATTAAGCTGACGGTAATCTATGCACAATCTCATGGTGCCATCTTTCTTTTTCACAAATAAAACTGGAGCACACCAGGGAGAACAACTTGACCTAGCAAAGCCTTTATCTGTAAACTCTTACAACTGTGACTTCAGCTCCTTTAACTTCGTTGGAGCCATTCTGTAAGGAGTAATAGATATTGGTACAGTACCGGGAGATAGCTCAATGCTGAACTCAACCTCTCTAACTGGTGGTAGTCCTGGTAATTCTTCGGGAAAAACATCCACATACTTACATACTATCGATACTGACTTAATCTTTAACTCTGTTTCTCTATCATTCATCACAAAGGCCAAATATGCCTCATACCCCTTTCTTACGTATCTCTGTGCCGTCATGTGAAAAATCGTTGCCGGTGATTTACTTTGCTCATCTGATTCTATATGGAGAGTATCCCCATTCTCACATCTCATATCAATATATTTCTTCCAACAATTAACTATTACATCATGAGTGGTCAACCAGTCCATACCAAGAATAATGTCAAACTCATCAAATGGTAGCAACATAAGATTTGCTTTAAAGTAATGACCTCTAATCATTAATGGACAATCTTTACATACTTCATCAACTAACACACTCTTGCCTAAAGGATTAGACACCTTAATCATAAATTCTGTAGAATCTATAGGCATATTCATATTGGATACTAGTTTCATACAAAGGTAAGAGTGTGTGGATCCGGGATCTATTAAAGCAATAACTTTGATATCATAAAGAGAAAAGGTACCCGTAATAACATCAGGAGAAGATGCCTCTTCGCGAGCGCGAATGGCATAAGTCCTTGCAGGCGTCCTACCCTAGGGTCTCGCAGCCTGCTCTCTAGGGTTACCTCTTCCACTTGCCCCACTTCCTGGGTTCCTCTACGGTCTTCCTCTGACCACACTCCCGGATCTCAGGTTCTGAGCTATATCTTCTTTCATTGTCTCTGGACAATCTTTTATGTAGTGGTCCTGGGAACCACATCTGAAACATGCATTTTCATGTGCTCGACATTCTCCAAGATGACGTCTGCCACACTTGGGCATTCGGGTCTATCCGATCGGATGTTCCCCACACTAGCAACCGAGGTTGTGCAGGCCTTACTTCCCGAATCGCTTACTCTTGTCCTTCCTTGAAAACCCAAAGGAAGTAGCTAATCGTGTGGAGAAATCTCTTGACTTCTTGGATGTGGATTGGAATGACTTATTCTCATTGCTCTCTTTTTAGAGTCACGAGACTCTATTTCGACTTTCTCTTCTCCTTTACTAGTTCTTCTGGCTTTACAAGCCCTCTCTACTAGCACAACGAATTCCTTCATTCTAGGACAAAGAACAAACAATTTGATGTCCTCATTTAGCCCATCTTCAAATCTCTTACTCATGATGGCCTCGGTGGACACGTATTCTCGAGCGTATTTGCTGATCCGTACAAACTCACGCTCATAATCAGTCACAGACATCTTTCCTTGCTTTAACTCTAGAAATTCCTTTCTTTTCTGGTCCACGAACCTTTGACTGATATAATTTTTCTTGAACTCTTCTTGGAAAAATTCCCATGTGATCTTTTCTCTCGGTACCACCGACACAAGGGTGTTCCACCATTGGTAAGCAGAATCTCTTAAAAGAGAGACTACACACTTCATGCATTCCTCAGGTGTGTATGGCAACTCATTAAATACCCTGATAGTATTTTCTATCCAGAACTCAGCCTTTTCTGGATCATCATCTTTTCTAGCCCGAAATTCTTCTGCCCCATGTTTTCTAATCCTATCAACCGGAGGCTTCTCTCCTCTTACCACCTCTACTACTTGAGGGGCTACTGGGATAGGTTGAGGAATAGGTGGGGGTGGAGGGGGTTGTGTATTCGGGTTCGTACGAACGAACTCCGTATACCATGTGTTCATCATGTGGAGGAAGGCTTCTCTAGCCTCTTCCCCTCCTTCTTGACTCACCGTAGTGGGTCTATTCTCGTTCTCGTTCAGCACCGTCCCTTCAGCGGGAGCTGGCACGTTACTTTCTACATCATCCTCCACAGCTCTATCGGGATCCATTTACTAAATGTATAAACATAATTTAAGCCGTCAGGAGTCATCACACTATCATTATAAAAACATTCTTACGTATGGCATGTATAGCTAGACTCGTGCTCGTGCTACGTTAGTCCTAGAACTGAATAAACCGTAGCTCTGATACCACTAAATATAACACCCCATACCCAAGTCCGAGACTAAGACTGGATACGAGACATTACCATACTTGAACTAACTTAAACATGTACTTACGGGCTATAAAATTTCGTTCCAAATTAAAAACTTCTCTTTCTTAGTCAAATCAGGCATTTCATGGGCCTATGAGGCCTCAAACTTATGTCGAAACTTTTGAAACTCATCTGGAAACTTTCTCTCCAAATAGGGGTCACACATCCGTGTGACTTGGGACACGCCCGTACACCCCTAAAACATGCCCGTGTCTTTCACCCGTGGTGGATACTGGCAAATTACAAATGTCCTGGACACGCCCGTGGCCACAAACCGTGCCTAAAACCCCAGAATTCTGCCAATGCCCCACGGCCAAGGCACACGCACGTGTGACTAGTCCGTGGTCTATTCTGACTTAAGATACAAAGGTGCAGGGTGCACACGGCCTAGACACACGCCCGTGTGCCCATCCGTGTAGGCACTTAGAGGCTATTTACCAAGCCAATTGCCACCCTGAAATCAAGACCAAACACATGCTCAATTCAGTAACTCAAGTATTACATCTAACATGAAAAAGGATGCATACTTCATTGATAGATTAAAACATACATACTTAATCATTCATGACTCATCTCTTTGGCCATATACAAAAGAATACTAAACTTGATAGCCAACACTTTGGCTAGTTTTAAAACATAACTCAAAATGAAATGTTTCCTATACATGCCATACTTAATATAAACAACTTGGCTATACCAAAATAGCGATTGATAGTGTGCTCCGAGCTCCGGTGACGATGATCCACGAGATTAGCTAGGCGGGACTACATGGAAAGAAAGAATAAAGGACGTAAGCATTTAGCTTAGTAAGTTTGCATGTAATTCTCATAGCAACATATTTGCTTAACATTAACCATTCATCATAAACAATGGCATTATAAATCTCAAGTACTTAAGCTTACTTACTTTTATTGATTCTTACATATCTCTTGGTACTTACTATTCTCATGCTCGTACGGTAAACAATATACCTGTATCACTTGATCACATAGATCGGTATACTTTACTATGATAAGTATAATCTCAACTTCATCATTCATATCATGAATAATACTCTTAACTAGCATAACTTGATAATAACTTTACTTACTTAACTTTCTTACTATATCATTTGATCTTTACTCTCTTGCCCGATGAATTTCTATGAATAACCGAGGATACTGAATCTCATCCCACATAACTCGATGCCAAAGCCATATCCCCGATATGGTCTTACATGGGATCTCTTCTCTTGGTATTGATGCCATGTCTTGACATGGACTTACTCAAAGTCTTCCTTGTGTGTTCCCTTGGGAACTTACCATTGCCATGTCTTGACATGGTCTTACTTGGTATCTTTACTCATGAACTGGTCAATACCGAGCCTTGGCTTGGACTTACATAAAATCTTTCTTGTTACTCACCAATGCCTTGCCTTGGCTTGGACTTACATGGAATCTCTACCTCATGGTAGCTTTTCAATGCCAAAACTTGTCTTGGAGACTCACCAATGCCATGCCTTAGCTTGGGCTTACATGGGTCTTCATCTCATAATAACTCTTCAATGCCAAGACTTGCCTTGGACTTACATGATAACTTGCTTGGTTGCCGATGCCATGCCTTGGCTTGGTCTTATACGGACTTTCTTATCTCGTGTGGTAGATCGAGTATCCTAAGTAATTCAACTTCAATCGGGACTTTCTCATGCTTACTCTCATTAATTTCTTTGTTTAACATAGCAATAAGCATTTCTATGGTAATAATGTACATTATACTAAGCAATTCAATGATAATAATCATAAAGCTTAGAAATCATACAAACTTACCTCAATATACAAAATGTATGTAGATATGCAATTTAGTCCTCGACTTTGTTCTTGCCTCGGTTTCGATCTGGGCTTTATTTTTCTTGATCTGTAATAATAATTAGATCATTTAATACTCATATTGACTAAATTGACTCTTAACTCATACTTTGGCAAAATTACTATTTTGCCTCTAAACTTTCTTATATTTGCACTTTTGCCCCTAGGCTCGTAAAATGATTCTCATTTAACTTTCTTAAACATCACGCTTAGCTGATTCATTTTCTCTACTACAACAATCATCAATTCTCACTATTTCTAATAGGTATGACCAATTTCATAACTATTACAAATTAGTCCACACTATCATTTTTCATGAAATTCACTAAGGAAAAGATGTTTATCTAACATAAAACTCCCATAATCTTCCATAAAATATCATTTTACATGCATGATAAACATGGGTAGATTTTTGAGCATGCTTCTTAGCTCATCTTATAGCTAAAAATAGCTAATTCATAATACGAGAACTCTAAAAATACGAAGAATATTAAAAACGGGGCTAGGATGACTTACTTGCAAGCTTCAAAAATTAGAAGAACCCTAGCTATGGAGTCTCCCAATTTAAGGCACAAGGAGGAAGATGAATGAAATTTTTATCATCTTTTTCCCATTTTAATCATTTAATTGGTAAACGACCAAAATGCCCTTCTCTTTAAAAATTTACAATTTACTAACTCATGTCCATTTTTGTCCAAAACTTATAATTTGGGAAAATTGGTATTTAAGGACTTATAATTAATATTCTAAAGCTATTTCATACAAAAAGCTTCTAGAAACTCATATTTTGAAACTTTTGCAATTTAGTCCTATTTGATCATTCCGTGTCAATTTCACAAAATTTCTACATGGAACTTTAATACTATCATACAAACATGTCATAAACCTTAAGAACTCAATTTACTAACTCAGATTTGTGGTCTCGCACCACTATTCCGACTAGGCCCTAAATCGAGCTGTTACAACTCAAGTTCACCAATGGTCATAAAGTGTGAAAACAAGGAAGCTAACAGCCCCCTGGTGTGAACGCCTTTAGCTGCTTGTGTGAACGGCATCAATGGATGCTTGGATGAGCTAAATGGATACTTTGGGGAGTCAAAACAGTAGCTGGTAGTGTCCCTTACAATGACCAAACCATCACCATTAAAAGAATTAAATTTCAGCTGCACATGCACCTTAATGCCGTCCCTACATACACCTGCACAAAGAAAAAAATCAACTCATTAATTCTAGCTTAGCTACTTAATTTCCAGCAGCTTAGGACATATTTAATTCATGTTTTAAGCTGGAATAAATTAAATGGGAGCTAATTAAAACATGTCCAAAATTCGGCTGTAAGTTAGGACACATTAATGGGCTGTTCGGCTAGACAAAATTAATGGGCAGCAGCACATTAATTTGTCCTAAACTAGATGCATTAAATTTTAACTATTAAATATGCACTTATTAAGACATAATTAAGCTTATTTAAATGCAGCTAAAATAGTTAAAACACACAATTAATATGTCCAAATTTAATTTAATATTTTTCAGGTTATTAACTAGCTATGGTTGAATGGCCTTAATTGAGCTCATCATGCACGCATGAGCAAAAAATGAGCTAAGGTAAGCTCGTGGGTTGGTTGGTTGCTGATTTGGAGCTCGGTTGATGGCATGGAGCTAAAGTTGAGCTTAGTATTTTGGACGTGAGCTTGTAGGAGCATGCGACATGAACTTGAAGTAGAGTTCGAGCTTGCTTTAGTGTCGTTCCAAGCTTGCTGAACTAAAGCTCCAATAGCATCCTTAAATTGCTTCGCACGAGCTCTCGTGATCGGCCCTCGGGGTAGCACGACCAGGTCTCGGGTTGAACTTGGCTCATGATAGGGCATGCCCGCATCATCCTCCCCCTCTTGAGAATGACTTGTCCTCAAGTCAGTACCTGCATCAAACGGAGTTAAGTCAGCAACATTGAAACTAGCACTGATGTTGTACTCACCTGGTAAATCTAGCTTATATGAGTTCTCATTAATTCGCTCGATGATTTTAAAGGGACCATCTCCTCGTGGTGACAACTTGGATCTACGACGAGCTGAAAATCTCTCTTTTCTCATGTGCAGCCAAACCCAGTCTCCGGGTTTGAACTCAACTTGCTTTCGTCCTTTGTTAGCTCGTCGGGCGTATTGCTCGGTCCTTGCTTCAATGTTTTCGCGTACCTTACGGTGTAGTTACTTGACATATTCTGCCTTTTTCCTAGCATCAGAATGAACAAACTTATCGTTAGGTATAGGTAATAAGTCAAGAGGAGTGATACGATTAAACCCGTAAATAATCTCAAAAGGAGAAAACTTAGTCGCTGAGTGGACGATTCAGTTGTAAGCGAACTCGATGTAGGGTAGACAGTCTTCCCACGTCTTGAGATTCTTCTACACTAACGCTCGCAACAAAGTCGATAAGACTCGATTCACCACTTCGGTTTGTCCATCCGTCTGAGGATGACATGTGGTCGAAAACATCAATTTCGTCCCGAGCTTTCCTCAAAGAGTCCATAAAAAATGACTTAGAAATTTTATGTCTCGGTCGGATACAATCGTCCTCGGGACTCCATGCAATCGAACAATTTCCCTAAAAAATAAATTAGCAATATGCACGGCATCGTCAGTCTTAGCACAAGAAATAAAATGGGACATTTTAGAAAAATAGTCAACTACAACAAAGATTGAGTCCTTCCCTGTTTTAGATCTCGGTAATCCAAGGATGAAATCCATGGATACGTCGGCCCAAGGAATGTCCGGAATAGGAAGGGGCGTGTATAAACCATGAGGTTGAACTCCGAATTTTGCCCGTTTGCAGGCTATGCAACGCTCGCAGATCCATTCGACATCCTTTCGCATCCCCGGCCAAAAGAAATGTTCTTGAAGGGTTGACATCATTTTGTCTCTTCCGAAGTGACCCATAAGGCCACCACTATGCGCCTCCAACACGAGCAACTCACGAATAGAGTCGTGCAGTATACATAGTTTGTTCTCTTTGAAGAGAAACCCTTCGTACCTATAAAATTTCTCAACGGCACCATTTTTGCAAGCAGTGTATATATTCCCAAAATCATCATCATCAACATACAATTCCTTCATATGATGGAAACCAAGCAGTTTAGAGTCAAGTATAGTCAATAAAGTATACCTTCGTGACAATGCATTAGCCACTGCATTTTCTTTACCTTTCTTGTATTTATTTACGTATGGAAATGACTCTAAATACTCGATCCACTTCGCATGTCTTTTGTTGATCTTATGCTGGCCTTTGATGTACTTCAGTGCTTTATGATCAGAATGAATGACGAACTCCTTCGGTCTTAAGTAATGTTGCCATGTTTCGAGCGATCTAATCAAAGCGTACATCTCCTTATCGTACACCAGGTAATTGAGGGCGGCTCCACTCAATTTCTCGCAAAAATACGCCACCGGTCTTCCATCTTGGGTCAACACGGCTCCGATCCCCACACCTGAAGCATCATACTCAATCTCAAAAGTTTTAGTAAAGTCAGAGAGGGATAATAAGGGTGCTTTAACAAGACACTCTTTAATCGAATTAAAGGACCATTCTTGCTCGTCAGACTAATAGAAGGCTGAATTCTTCTTGATCATGCTCGTTAGAGGGGTGGCTATTGTGCTAAAATTCGGCATGAATCGACGGTAGACGCTAGCCAATCCATGGAAACTCTAGACTTGGCTGATAGTTGTTGGACGTGGCCATTCCTGGATGGCTCGTACCTTCTCTTGATCTACCTCCAGACCTTTAGCACTCACAACATATCCTAGAAAAACAACCTTATCAGTGCAAAATGAACACTTTTTAAGATTAGCATACAATACCTCTTTTCGTAAGGTTTCCAAGACCGCGCGCAAGTGTTGTACGTGCTCCTCCAAAGTCTTGCTGTACACTAAGATATCATCAAAGTAAACTACACACGATTTTCCAATAAAAGCTCATAATACATGATTCATAAGACGCATGAAATTACTCGGGGCATTTGTAAGCCCGAATGGAATTACCAACCATTCGTACAAACCTAACTTCATCTTGAAGGCCGTTTTCCATTCATCACCTTCACGCATTCTGATTTGGTGATAACCACTCTTAAGATCGATCTTCGTAAAGATTCATGCTTCACTTAATTCATCGAGCATGTCATCGAGACGTGGTATCAGATGTTGATACTTAACAGTAATCTTGTTGATGGCGCGACAATCGACACACATACGCCACGAACTGTCCTTCTTAGGCACTAGCAATACATGCACCGCACAGGGACTTAAGCTCTCTCGAATATATCCCTTTACTAATAACTCAGTGATTTATTTTTGGAGTTCTTTCATCTCTTCGGGATTGCTCCGATATGCAGGGCGGTTGGGTAGAGCAGCTCCAGGAACCAAGTCGATCTGGTGCTCTATGCCTCGAATGGAAGGCAATCCACTCGGTATCTCCTCCGGAAAGATATCTTCAAATTCCTGTATCAAAGACAACACAGAAGCAGGCAGATTTTTGGGTAACTCGTTAGAATTCAGAAATACTTCTTTGTATAGAAGTACATACATCGGTTGTCTTAAGAACATTGCTCTCCTAATATCACTGGCCCTCGCAAAAACGCTCATTTTACCACTCTCTTTTTCATCTCCATCTCTTTCTTTCTTTTGTTTTCTTTCACTTTCTTTTGCACTTTTATTTTTCTCTCGCTCATTTTTCTTTGCTTTTCTTTTGTACTCTTTTCTTTTTCCTTCGCTTGATCAATGGAAATTTTGAGTTTTTGCTGGTCATCAAATACTTGCTTAGGAGTTAGGGGCGCAAGTGTTACATTTCTTCCAAGATGTTTGAAAGAATATCGATTAGTGTAGCCATCGTGCATCACCCTTCGGTCATACTGTCATGGCCTTCCTAGGAGTAGATGGCCCGCGTGCATCGGTACCACGTCACATAACACTTCATCGAAGTACTTTCCGATGCTAAAAGACACTAGGACTTGCTTTGTAACTTTCAACTCTCCGCCATCATTAAGCCACTGAAGTTTGTATGGAGTCGGGTGCTTCATGGTTGTTAAGCCTAGCTTTTCCACCATGAGAATGCTTGCTACGTTCGTACAACTTTCGCCATCAATTCTGAGGCTACATACTTTTCCTTGTACTTGGCACCTCGAATGGAAAATGTTCTCTCGTTGCTCCTCATTTCCCACGCTTTGAAGATTCAAACTTCGCTTTACGACGAGCAACTCTCCTTCGACAGGTTGCTCTAAGTCCTCCTCATTCTCAGAAGTTGATTCGGATTCATGCTCTTCTTCGTCTTCTGTTTCAATCTCACCATCAGCTCGCATCACCATGGTTCGTCTATTCGGGCATTGACTTGCGATATGTCCTCGACCAAGGCACTTGAAGCATTTTATATCTCTCGATCGAGCAGTGGAACTTTCAGGAGCCTTGCCTTTGCTCGTCTCTACCAAAGGCTTGCTTGTCTTAGGGGTAAATGTGGACTCCTTAGACTTGTTTTTTGGATATCCCTTGTTGGTGTTTTGGCCCCACTTAGAGGGTTTGGCATTGGAGTAGCCTCGGGATGCTCCTTTATGCTTCAAATGCTTTTCCACCTTGATGGCCATATGGACCATGTCCTCCATCTCAATATAATGTTTCAACTCAACAATGTTTGTGATCTCCCGGTTGAGTCCAGCTAGAAAACGAGCCATTGTGGCTTCTCGCTCTTCTTGTATATCGGCTCGAATCATCGCCACCTCTATCTCCTTGTAGTAATCTTCGATGCTCTTCGTCCCTTGTGTGAGATTTTGGAGTTTTTGATGTAACTCCCGGTGGTAGTAAGAAGGAATGAATCGTCGTCTCATGGCCACCTTCATCTCGTTCCACGTGGTAATTGGACGTTCTCTGTTACGCCTTCGGTTTGTGGTTAACTGATCCCACCATATCATAGCGTAGTCTGAAAATTTGATTGCGGCGAGTTTGACTTTTTTGTTCTCAGAATAGTTATGACAATCGAACACAAGTTCGATTTTTTTCTCCCACTCCAAGTAGGCTTCAGAATCTAACTTACCTTGAAAAGGGAGAATAGTAAGCTTGATGTTCTTTAGATCGTCATTTTCCCGCCTTCGATCTCTTTGGCCGTGATTTCGGGGTTCTCTCCTTCCAACACTCAGGTTGGACTCATGATCACTTCTGCCTTCACTAAACTCGTTGATGTCATCATCGGGATCCCTTTGTTGTTCACGTTGTTGGTTGGGATGTCCGCGCCTTTGTCTAGCAACTTCAGGAGTCACTTCTCGCGGTCTTTGTGCCTCTACTTGATAGAGTCAGTCTTCTAGAGGATTAAGTCTCCGGTCGAGTAGTCGTTCCATCTCTCGTAAGAGAGCTTGCATTTGCAAATCAGGGACGTTTCTGACTGGTTGTCTTCCTTGTAGTTCTTCCACATTTTGTTCGGCATTTTGAGACATTTTAACAGAAATAAGTCCTCACAAACAAAGTCCTCACAGTTCACTCAGAAAGAAGGAAGCTTAATGACACTCACACTCGTGTTTAACACTCTTAGTTCGGCTTTTACCTCCCCTCGAATGGACTCACACTCTCGTGCCTTTTACCTCTTCACTTTTCTAGTGATTTCGTTTTCGGACTCGCCAAGGCCTAGTAGGGCTTAGGGGTCGGTCACAAAAGGTTTCAAGGGTCGTAACGTATTAGGTGATAGGGTAGGCTGAAGAAAGAAAAATTTCAGGTGGGTTTAGGACGAGGGTAAATAGAATTCGGTCGAGAAAGAATATAGTTCAAAGAAGTAGATGAGAACTCGAAATTAGATCGAACTTAAAAATTTTTTTTATACGAATTTTTTTTATATATGAAATTTTTTTAATTCGAATTTTTTTTAAAACTTACTTCGGTTCTTCACTAATCGGCTTCAGAATTATTGTCAGAGCTTCGTACTTCTCGGTTTAACTAGCTCTGGTACCAGATGATACAGTCCCGGCTTCGAGATGAAATCGAGATGTATTCGTAGTTGCCCAATCGTAATCAAGAAGTAAGAAAGATGGAATAGGAAAGAATAAACGTAGTTGAAATTAGACTAAGTATAGAATAAAGTAAGAAGGTTTGAAGTTCGAATTAGTCTAAGTAGGAGAAGTTCAGGTTTAGCTCGGGTTTGGAAAGGGTACTTGGAAAGTGATTTAGGTTTATGGGAGATTCGGGTAAGTGCGATTTGGTTGGGGAAGTTGGGAGTCGAATGTTAGGTATGAAATGGTATAGAGAAATGGTTTGGAAAAAAAAAGGTTGATCGATTTAGCTAGGTAGGAAACGGTTTTTGGTTTTAGAAGATGAATGAATTTAAAGGTAAATGAAAGTTGGTACGAAAGAGGATTTTAAGAATCAAACACGAACCAATACCAATTTGGTATCGACCCAAAATGTTTATACGACTCTTAAGGTTTGGAATAGAAGGAATTTGGACCTCGACCCACTATCAGGATTGATAGGAACCTCAGTATAAGGTTGGTAGGTAACAGAGGAATCGGTTGATGCCACTAGCTCACTAGATAAGCCAACGAGTCCTAAACGAAATTGGAGAGAAGTGTCTCACAAATTCGACAGAATAACATTATAAATTTGCCAAAAAGGTTTTTTACAATAGAAAATGTCCATCTATTTATAGACTAACATGCTAACCGAATGGTCACTCAAACACTCCTTAGTAGCTAAGTAAAATTAAGCTAGATTAATATTGAATATTCTAGAACAAATCTTCTAATATGCCTTGTCTATATTCGGCTGAATGGGAGAGTAATGGACAGCTTCTGGATTGTCTAGGTGCAGCCGAACATTGATGGATGAATTGGGGGCTGAATGGAACTTGAATATTCGGCCAAGGGGGCTTGCATGACTTGAATGAGCTCCATAATTAGCCTTGGGTAGCTAGCTGGTCAAGTGTTGTGAACTCAAGTTTACCAATGGTCATAAAGTGTGAAAACAAGGAAGCTAACAGCCCCCTAGTGTGAACGCCTTTAGCTACTGGTGTGAACGGCATCAATGGAAGCTTGGATGAGCTAAATGGACACTTTGGGGAGTCAAAACAGCAGCTGGTAGTGTCCCTTACAATGACCGAACCATCACCATTTAAAGAATTAAATTTCAACTGCACATGCACCTTAATGCTGTCCCTACATGCACCTGCACAAAGAAAAAAATCAACTCATTAATTCTAGCTTAGCTACTTAATTTCCAGCAGCTTAGGACATATTTAATTCATGTTTTGAGCTGGAATAAATTAAATGGGAGCTAATTAAAACATGTCTAAAATTCGGCTGTAAGTTAGGACACATTAATGGGCTGTTCGGCTAGACAAAATTAATGGGAAGCAGCACATTAACTTGTCCTAAACTAGATGCATTAAATTTTAACTATTAAATATGCACTCATTAGGACATAATTAAGCTTATTTAAATGCAGCTAAAATAGTTAAAACACACAATTAATATGTCCAAATTTAATTTAATATTTTTCAGCTTATTAACTAGCTATGGCCGAATGGCCTTAATTGAGCTCATCATGCATGCATGAGCTAAAAATGAGCTAAGGTAAGCTCGTGGATTGGTTGGTTGCTGATTTGGAGCTCGGTTGATGGCATGGAGCTAAAGTTGAGCTCGGTGTTTTGGACGTGAGCTTGTAGGAGCATGCGACATGAACTTGAAGTAGAGTTCGAGCTTGCTTTAGTTTTGTTCCAAGCTTGCTGAACTAAAGCTCCAATAGCATCCTTAAATTGCTTTGCACGAGCTCTCATAATCTGCCCTCGAGGTAGCACGATCGGGTCTCGGGTTGAACTTGGCTCATGATAGGGCGTGCCCGCATCATTAGGTGTAGACGAGTTTTCAACCCAATTACTGTTTAAAAAAAAACATACGTTTTAAACTTCTTCACCTTAAATTAGCTTCCGCAAATAAAAGAGATTTTTGACGAAGTTAATAACGTTTTAAAAGTGATTAACTTTTTAATGAACCACGTTTTGAAGTTGAACGAACACAAACTGAGACTTTAGTTTGTAAATATTAAGGAGGGTTTTCAATGAAAACATGGTTTTCGAAAAACACTTCAACGTGACACGCCAGATTCGGGCCTAACTTATGGGTCGAGTTTGGGGTTTTACAATACAATAGGAGTGTAACAGCCCGCCCGATGAAGTCTATGTATCTAATAACTGTTTGGCATATAGTTGGTAAAATAAGGGTAGACATGATTAAGTAAAGTTTTTTTCTTAGCTAAGTATAGAATTATGTGTATTGTGCCATTTGACGAACTCTTATATTTTGGCAAGATTTGTGGTTTGGTGGGCTCTTCTGTTAAGTATTCGCCTAACCCAGATGCTTTAGGTGAACTTGTTAAGTTTGCAACAGTTAGATTTATTTATTATTTTAGTACGATAATTTTGTTAGTTAAGTGAGATTTAGTTAGAACAAAACTAAACTATAGTTAAAAAGACATAAATCATGTTAAGTACACTTAATTATGAGAATCAAGAGAGTTAGTGGAATTATCTGATTTTTTCACTAATCTTTGTCTCTGTGCTTAAGTATATAAGGATAGCGGTGGTCTTTCTGAACATTTTTAGATTTTCTTCTTCCTTCTTGATTTTTCCTCTAAAACTTTGTGAAAACTAAAGTTTAGAAAACCTCTTCGAGGTAAGGTTCGTAGTATTCAGCTAACTTATACGTTAATACTAGCTCACTGGTAATTACTGATGAACCTTAAATTACCCTCAAAGTCATTTACGTGTTCTTTGTTCTGCATGCATTGATGTTAAAATGTTGTGTAAAGGAGGAAACCTCCTGTTTTTAGATTAAGTGTTATTGATTCTTGCATACATGATCAAATTTGATCGATTAATGTTCTGATATGTTTAATTATCTTTATATTAGCTCAAGAAGTTAATGATGGTCCAAATGATAAAGGCAAATGACCTGCTTTATAGACTTGTGTTAGAGTTTTTGGTGAGTTCCTTCTTACTTCCATGTATTGTAATTTCCTTTATTTTATAATTTGTGTAAGGTAAGTAATCCTCCTATGTAATGGATGTAAGATGTTGTGTGGTGGTGCAAATAATGGTTATCCAAAGTCTGCAGTCTGAGTGCAGTCTGTCTGTGATACAAAGTAAGTGTCATTCTTCATGCTTAAGCAACTACCATCTGCTTCTGATATGTATGATATGATATGAATTGAAATGAGGTGATGGTGATGAGGAGATATGTTTGTGTAGCCTTCGATAGGGCATCTATATTGCAAACTGGATTGGCTAATCACTATAAAACATGTTGTCTGAATGAAAATGATATGAAGAGTTAAGGAGGAGAATTTATGTGAATAAGACTGAATGATATGTTTTTTATTTTGAATTTTGGGTATGTGATTGGCATGATAATGAATTTGTCTGAGTTATGTTGAGTTGACGTAAAGTATATGCCCAACTGATAAGTAAGTTGGCATACTGAGTTTATTTGTGATCTGTACACGCCATTGGGCATACTATGTGAATGTGTGTAAATTTCTTAAAAAAGTTCAATATTAGTATCAGAAATATTATGAATGACTGCTCTTGGAACTCACTAAGTTTGTATGAACTTAGTCTGTTACCTTTTTCCTTCTCAAGCTTGTTGACTGACGGAAAACTTTTTTTGAAGGACTACGCTAGAGTGCTACAACTACTGTGAGATGATAGCTTTGTTTTGTGTCATGCATGACTTGTGGGGGTGACACATAAATGTATTTTGAATACGATTTGTACAAAGAACTTATGTTTTGTATTGACTCTATTTTTATAATACTTTTATAAAATATTAAAGTTTGAACTTGAAGTATCAGAATTTGTTTAACGAAGTTATTATAATTGTACTTATATGCCATGACTTGTTCCTTATTTTTACTCTGCTAATGATTTCATTCAAATTTAAGTAAAACAACATCTATCATAAGTTTTATATCTATAACTTGAAAGTTTTACAAAGATTTTGCCAAAAATGTCCAATTCAACATTTTCCATATAGCAAACAATTAATCTGATTCACAATATGTATAAATATTTAATAAATCACCAAAAACAACAACTAATTAGTTTAACAATGTATGAACTTACATAATAAAAAAGGGCTATGAACGCGATGCCAACTAGTACTTTACTAACTTACCTTTTCCACGATTAGTGTCTGGTTGATTTGTTTTTTGATCTAAATAGTAATTTTAATTCAATTAATAACTTTAAACACCTTAAACAATTAATCTTATACATTTAAGCACTTTTATTCCTATTTTACAAAATTACCCCAAAACTTTACCTTTTATGCAAATTAATCCTTAAACCCGAAATTTCAAATTAAACATAATTAAACTCAAACCATGCTGGCCAAATTTTCCATAGTCCCTATACAACCCATATTTAACACTTTTTCACAAGAATTTCATGAAATTTTACTATTTGAACAACTTAGTCCTTAAGCATTAAAACCATTAAAAATTACTTTATAAAATAGTCCTATTTAACTATCAAGCTTACAAAATCATCACCCAACTTCAAAAAAACTACAAATTCATCCATGACATAGCTCAAAACATTTAACAGTTTTACAAATTATTCCTCGGGTTGGCTAGATTAAGCTACAATGATCTCAAAAACATAAAAAATAACTAAAAATGGAATAAAAAATCACTTACATGCAAGATAGGTGCTTGATCGAAACTTTCAAGGTCTTTTAATAGTGATTTTGGTTGGGAAAAAATTAAAGGAAGAAGATGATAACTAATGTTTTCTTTTGTTTAAGTAATTACTTAATATAATTACCTTTTTTACCCTTATAATTGAACTAGAATTTCATTATTTCTCAACCATAACCGTCCACTAAACATCCATATCGTCTAATTACCATTTAAGTCCATCAATTCAAATTTCTATAGTCATTTAACTCATTTAACTATTAGCAACTAACTTTTGCAATTTTTACAATTTAGTCCTTTTTACTTAATTAACCATCTAAACATTAAAATTTCCTAACCAAATTTTAATACAACACTAATATAGATTTTTAAATATTAAATAAATAATATTTACTGACTTGTTAGTAGGAATTGTGATCCAAAAACTACTATTTCCAATACAACTGAAAACGGGTTGCTACACTATTGTGGTACATCATTGTATGATCTAGGAGTAAGCATCAATTTGATGTCCATTTTAGTATTCAGAAAGTTGGGAATTGGTGAAGTTAGACCTACAGTGGTTACACTTCAATTGGTAGATCAATCCTTAGCACATCTGGAAGGAAAAGTCGAGGATGTACTGGTACGTTTAGATAAATTCATTTTTTCTACTGACTTTACTGTGCTAGATTTTGAAGCAGATAAGGAAGTACCAATCATCCTAGGAAGGCCCTTTTTAGAAACTGGAATAGCTCTAATTGATGTGCAGAAAGGTGAACTTACCATGCGTGTTGATCTTCCGTAATTCGATGTAGTAGATTAAACTAGTTTTTGCACTTTAGGAGCCTGAACATAACCATTTTAGTTAACTTTTAAGTACATTTTTGTAAAATTAGTTAAGTTCAATAAAGTGAGTAATTTGAGTCTTTTATTGACCTTAGGGGCCGGATGAGGCCTAAGGGTGAGTTAATATACTTTGTAAGCATGCAGGAGACCATTAGAAGGCTGCTAACTTGATACTAGTTACTATGTTGCAACACAGAGCATTAGATGTCGCAACATAGGGAGCATAATAGAAGAATTCCAAGACTGTCTTCGATGTCGCGACACAACTTGAGGATTTTGCGACATACCCCTGAAGATACCCTGAAGTTGAGCATTTTGCCCATGATGTCACGACATAGGACCCGGTGTGTCACGACATCAACTCTATACTGGAAATAATTATGAGCCAGGGGTGTATTCGTTTACACAATCAAATGTTAAGCATGAGGACGATAGCTGACCTAGGGTTAAGGTTGACAGTCATTCTAAAGTTTATAAATAAGCTCATTTAACACATGTTATGGACACCTTTTATATTGTATAATTTTTCCTTTAGTTTTTCTCTTTTCTTAGTGTTTAAATTTTATTTCTGGTCTTGTTATTTACTTTTGTAAGATTAGATTTGTGAAGTACAATTAAACTCTGTGAGGATTCTGCACTTAACTTTAATACAAATCAAACTTCTTCTAAATTCTATTCTCTTGAAATTTTCTTTATGTTTATTATCTTTATCAAGTTTATATTGTTTATTAGATACACGAGGAACTAATCCTCCTGTGGGGGATTAGCGAGTGGAGGTATGATTAATTAACTATTTTGCAGGGGTTTCTTAGTGGATCAGTTATTCAGGAGAGGAAGAACCTAAAACCCTTGGCTTAACAACCCTAAGAAGTCATTAAGGTGGCTCGACTTAGGGCCTCGATGGCTCGACTTAAGGATAAAATGCATATGACTGATATGACTGATATGATTTTGAATGATTTTAATTTTTATGTTATAATGATGAATGGTTTTTGATTGATCGGTAATGCTCTGTAACCCTAATCTGGCGACAGAGACAAGTTAGGGGTGTTACACTAACGGTGGTTGGTTGATTTCAATGTGGTTCACTGATCCTTGAACAGGGAACTTAAATCGCTTAAATTACTAAATGGCTCCATTTTATCTTCCAATCTCAATTTTACCGACTTAGATGAATTAGGTCAGACTTATCATCTGACCTCACCGATTAATCAGGAACTAATGAACGGGTGCACAACAAGATTACCTTTCGGCCTCATTTTATCTAAATATTTCCTTAGGGGTGTCATTACCTAAATTCTTAGTTCTATTCGATTTAGTCCAATTTATTACAATTTAGTTATTTTTCAAAAAATCAGCTTACCCACATCTCCATCAACTAACCTCCTTAGGTTTAGTTACCCATTACCATATTAAAGCTAACAAACATGAAAGAAACAACCAAGATGCCCATAAGCATCAAACACAATAAAATAAAGATAAAAGATTAGCATTTTAATTGAGAAAACTAAAAGCAAAGTAAAAATGAACAACTAGCAACAAGTTAAGAAGTAATAAAAATTAAAGGTAGAATCTTTAACAACTAAAACTAAAGAAAACTGAAATAACATTAAGAAAAGATTAAAGAGTGATTCCAAGAAAGTTTAAAGTCTTTAACATGTAAATAAAACTAAACTATAGCAAAAAGTAACTTAACTAATAACTATGAAATTTACTCTAAAAAGAAAAAGAGAAAACCTAAACTAAAAATGAAAATAAAAAGAAAAGAAAAAAAACCCTAAATGTAACACCCTCACCCATCAGCGTCACCAAATTAGGGTTACAATATGCTACGGTGATTAACAAAACAAACACATGCTATTTCAATTAAAAAAATTATCTTTAAATAATCATTATTAATAAACATTTGGAAACCATGCTATTCATACAAAAATGGGGCTTATATTGAAGTTCTGAGACTCTAAAATCATTCGAAAACAAGCAGGGACTAATTCAAAACAAAGTAGAAAAGTAAGCTAAAAACAAAAAATAGGGGTCACACGGCCGTGTGACAAGTTTAGGCCATGTGTGCTATGGGACATGGCCGTGTTGTTCAACCATGTGTGAGGACTAAAACCGTGTAGAAGTAGACACAGAACCATGTCTCCAGATCGTATAAAAAATTGTGACCGTGTGTACCAAAATTCATAAAAATCAAACAGAGCACACGATCCTGCCATATACTCGTATGAGGCAGACGGCCGTGTGTCAAACCGTGTGGCAGCTCGTGTGTGCCTAAATGTACCTTAAAATGCAAGTCATAACATTTCATGCTTTCTTATGCCACAAGCATACCATTAACAAAACTTTTAACCTATTTAAAACACACCAAAATTATACCATTTGCCTATTTCTAACCAATATGCCATAAGGCACCATCACAAACAAGATTCAAATCTATAATTCAAATCCATTTTATAAAAATTTCATGCTTACCTAAATAATTTCATATATATGTCAAATACTACCATTTCTTCCAATAAATAACAAGTTATATATTATTGTATATCTAGGTAAGAATTTGATAACATATACCAATCCACTTGTAACATCCCGGTTTAGGGCCTAGTCAGAATAGTGGTGCGAGACCACAAATTCGAGGGTTATGAATGAGTTTTTGAGGTTTATATTATGTATACATGCTAGTGTGAAACTTTCATGAAGCAATTTTGTGAAATTGTGGTTGAATTGTCCAAAAGGACTAAATTGCAAAAGTTGCAAAATGTGTGTTTCTAAAGTTGCAAAATTGTCCAAATTCTAATTTTTGGACAAAAATGGGCATGGATGAGTTAAAAGTTGAAGTTTATCAAAAAGGGCATTTTGGTTATTTAGTTATTAAGTGATTAAATAGGTGAAAAGATGACAAAAATTCACTCATCTTCTCCCCCAAGCTGCCGAAAATTTCAATAGCCATTGTTAGGGCTCTTTCAATTTTTCAAGCTTGCTAGTAAGTGCTCCTAAGCCCGATTTTTGATATTCTTCGTATTTTTGAAGTCCTAGTAGCATGAGTAAGCTATTTTTAGCGTTTTGGTGAGCTATTATGGATGTTCAAAAATGTACATATGTATGACATGCATGTATTTTGTTATTTTATGGAAGTATATGAAAGCTTGATGTAGTAGAAACATCTTTTGCTAAGTGATTTTCCATGAAAATGCATGTAGGGACTAGTTTGTGAAAAACTTTAGTTTGGTCATACATATGTGGTTTAGTGAGAATTGATGATAGCTTTAGTTGAATAAGTGGTTCGGCTAAGCATGAAAGACTAGAAAGTTGAATAAAAATCACTTTAGGAGCCTTTGGGACTAAAGTGTAAATATGAGAAAGTTTAGGGGCAAAATAGTAATTTTGCTAAAGTATGAGATGTGGGTCAATTTAGTCAATGTATGTATTGAATAAGCTGATTTATTCATTATAGATCAAGAAAGACGAAGCCCGGATCGAAACCGAGGCAAAAGCAAGGTGGTGGACTAAATTGCATATTTCTATACTTTTGAGTATCGAGGTAAGTCTATGCATAAATAATGCATTCATACTTACAATTTGTTGATGATAGCTAGTGTGTAGCTTGTTCGAGATTGATTGAGAACCTATGTGGTCCAAGTAGAATGAATGTAGTAGAATTGTGAATGGATGTTTAATTGAGTAAGTAGACATGTGAATGTGTAGTGATAATGGTAGATGGTAGGCTAAGTGTGATACTATCCTAATGCATATTGACGATGAGCTGGCTATGTGCGATGCTATCGTTAGGTATATTGTTTAGTGGGCTAAGTGAGAAACCCCTATGATTATCTTTGTGGTAGGCTAAGTGCGATACCACCTTATTAATCGATTGTGGTGTGCTAAGTGCGAAACCACCGAGACATTTGCTGTGTGGGTTAACTGTGTGGATTAGCCATGTGATTGCATTATTGAGTAAAATAGTTGTGTGGATGTATTATTAAGTTAATTAGCTATGTGGATGAATTATTAAGAAATAATGATGTGTTGTATATTGTGTAAATGTGACATTGAATGCAGGGGTGCATTTCAATGGTTATGAGTATGTGACTCATGATGTGTTGGAAATGTGGTAAGGGATAGAAAGAGTAAGCGTAGTTGTGAATTACTTGTTGGTATAATGCTAATGGTTGCTTAGCTTATACTATGTTGCTTAATTGTTTATGTGTAAACTTACTAAGCTCAAAGCTTACTCTCTTTCTTTTCCCTTGTCTTATAGATTAAAAGCGTTGAATCGAGACACGAGGATCATCAGATGACAGCCCGCATATCAGCACACTTTGGTACATGAAACTTAATGTTTTGTATATGGCATGTATAGGGGCTAGACAAGTTAGTGGATTTTGTTGTAAATGGCTAAGATGTGTTGGCCTTTAGATGGATAGCTTATTTTGTATAATGCCATAGTTGTTGGCTATTACATTATATGAAAGAAAGATGTAGTTTTCTATGTTAGAATGCACTTCAATTTGAGTTGATTATGATGGTGTTAGATGAGTATATGTTGTGCATGCTAGAGGGGTGAAAAGAGCTTGGCACATAGCTTTGTTCTTGTCCATGTGGATAGACACACGGGCGTGTGTCTAGGCCATGTGTGACACACAGGTCGACCCACAGCGTGCGCTTTGGCCGTCGTCCCCCGCATGTTAGTATTATAAATCAGAATAGACCACAACTAGCTGCACGGGCGTGTGTCTAGGGCGTGTGGGATTATCCAGTGTTGGCCACGGGCTAGCCACACGGGCGTGTGTCTAGACTCTAGGCCGTGTTAAAGTAGTCAGTGTGCACCACGGGTGGTAAGCACGGGCGTGTGCCTTGGCCGTGGGGCATTGGCAGAATGCTGGGTTTTTAGGCACGGTTTGGGGACATGGGCGTGTGTGTCCATGCACGGGCGTGTCTAATCTTGCAAGGGCGTGTGAGACCTGTATAAAGAGAAAATTTTTAAGATTGGAAAAAAGTTTCGATTTAGTCTCGAGAGTCCTCGTGTGTAGGAGTGAGGCCTCGTAAGTCGAGAATGAGGTTATTGAGATGACTTCAGAGAGTAGTTACGACGAGCCTAAGTGGCGATCAGGTGGTTTGAGTTTGGTAACGCCTCGGGCCCAGTTCCAGCGTAGAACCCGTGTAAGTGGTGTTACATTTAGTGGTATCAGAGCTATGGTTTAGCCGTTTCTAGGACTACCATAGCGGGTGTAAGAGTTTAGCTATAGATGCCATAAGTGTACAATGATAGTGTGGTGGTTTCTGATGATTTAAATATTATTTTATATAGTATATGGATTCTGATCCATTGACTGCTGATGAAGCAGCTAGTAATGCGCCGGCTCCTGCGCAAGGAACCGCACCTGTTGAGACTGGACCTGAGGTTAGGGGTCAAGGGGAAGAGGCACGGGAAGCCTTTCTCCAGATGATGAGCAATTGGTACTCAGATTATGTTCGAGCGAACCCTAATGCTCAACCTCCTCCACCTCTTCCCCCTATACCTCAGCCAAATCCAGTGGCTCCTCAAGGTATGGATGTAGTGAGGATATCGAAGCCCCCGTTGGATAAGATTAGGAAGCACGGGGCTGAGGATTTTAGAGCTAAGGTAGATGATGACCCTGAGAGGGCGGAGTTCTGGTTAGAGAACTCGATGAGGGTGTTGATGAACTCTCATGTACGCCTGAAGAGAGTTTGAAGTGTGCCGTATCCTTGCTGAGAGATTCAGCATACCATTGGTGGAAAACGTTGACGCTAGTGGTCCCGAGAGAGCGGGTGGCGTGGGACTTCTTTACGGAAGAGTTTCGAAGAAGTATATAAGCCGGAGGTTTCTTGATCGAAAAAGGAAGGAATTCCTTGAGTTGAAACAAGGAAGAATGACAGTGGCGGAATATGAGCGTGAGTTTGTTAGGCTTAGCAAATACGCTCAAGAATGTGTATCGACTGAGACCATCTTGTGTAAGAGGTTCGAAGATGGGCTGAATGAAGACTTCAAACTCCTAGTGGGAATTTTGGAGTTGAAAGAATTTGTGGTATTAGTTGAGAGGTAAAGTAAGGCCGAAGAGCTGAGTTCAGAAAAGAGGAGGGCTGTGAGTGAAGCCCGAGATGCTAGAAAGAGGCCGATGGGCAAGCCATATCAAGCCCAGTCGAAAAGATCCAAGGAAGTGAATCCTCGGACGACAGCACTAGTGGGTTATTCGCAACGAAACTTGGGCAATACTCACTCGGGTTCGAGAGCCCAAGCTCCCTCGATGGAAAGTGTGGGCAATACAAAGAGTAAACCGGAGTGTCCCAGTTGTGGTAGGTATCACACCGGAGAGTGTTGGGGAAATACTCAAAAATGTTATAAGTGTGGTTCCCCTGACCACTTTATCCGTAACTGTCCCGAGAGGGATGAAAAGGAAGAGAGGCAAGAGCTGAGACCTAGTGATGTGTCTACGAGGGGTAGACCACCAAGGAACCCGAGAGGCAGGAATAGTGGTAGAGGTGCGCCTAGAGATTCTGCTGTGAGACCAGAGGGTCGGGCACCTGCGAGGACGTATGCCATTCGCGCTCGCGAAGAAGCATCCTCCCCTGATGTGATAACGGGTACTTTTTCTCTCTATGACACCTTCGTTATTGCTTTAATAGATCCAGGGTCTACTCATTCTTATATTTGCATGAGATTAGCATCTAGTTTGAGTATGATCGTTGAGTGTACGGACATAGTGGTTAAGGTGTCAAACCCGTTAGGAAAGTATATGTTAGTGGACAGGGTGTGTAAGAATTGTCCTTTATTGATTAAGAATTATTGTTTTCCGGCGAACCTTATGTTGTTTCCGTTTGATGAGTTTGATTTAATCATAGGCATGGATTGGTTGACTACCCATAGTGTCTTAGTGAACTGTGGTAGTAAGTTTATTGAATTGAAATGTGAGAGTGGAGATGTGGTTCGGGTTGAATCAGGTGGATCGGATAGTCTACCAGTGATGATTTCTTCCCTAGTGGCTGAGAAATGTTTGAGAAAAGGATGTGAGTCCTAACTTGCTTTTGTGTTGAATACTCGAGAGGTTGGAGTAGAGTTTCAAACAGTGCCAGTGGTATGTGAGTACCCAGATGTATTTTTGGAAGAGTTACCCAGATTACCTCCACAGAGAGAGGTTGAATTTGGAATTGAGTTGGTTCCGGGAACGGCACCTACTTCGATTGCTCCGTACAGAATGGCACCAGTAGAGTTGAAAGAACTGAAGGCTCAGTTGCAAGAGTTGACAGATAAGGGTTTTGCAAGACTGAGCTACTCGCCGTGGGGTGCTCTGGTATTATTCGTGAAGAAGAAAGATGGGTCTATGAGGTTGTGTATAGACTATAGACAACTGAACAAGGTGATGGTGAAGGATAAGTATCCTTTACCAAGGATTGATGATCTCTTTGATCAACTGAAGGGAGCTACAGTGTTCTCCAAGATAGACTTGAGGTCTGGTTATTATCAGCTCAGAGTGAAAGAGCAAGATGTATTTCGGACAAGGTATGGCCATTATGAGTTTTTGGTTATGCCGTTTGGTTTGACGAATGCACCTGCGATTTTTATGGATCTGATGAACCGTATTTTCAGACCGTATGTGGACAAGTTTGTAGTTGTCTTTATTGACGACATATTGATCTATTCTCGGGATGAGAACGATCACGAAGAGCATTTGAGAATTGTCTTGCAAACTTTGAGAGATAAGCAGTTGTATGCTAAGTTTAGCAAGAGTGAGTTTTTGCTCCGAGAGGTCAGATTCCTAGGACACATGGTGTCAGGTGGTGGTGTCAGAGTTGACCTGAGTAAGATATCGGCTGTTGTGGATTGGAAACCGCCGAGGAACGTGTCAGAAATCAGAAGTTTCTTTTGGATTAGAGGGATATTACAGACGTTTCGTAAAGGGGTTCTCTGTGATTGCCACCCCATTGATGAAATTATTGCATAAAGATGTCAAGTTTGAATGGACTGAGACATGTCAACAGAGCTTTGAGAGACTGAAAACAATGTTGACTGAGGCACCGATTTTGGTTCAACTAGAATCAGGGAAAGAGGTCGTGGTTTACAGTGATGCGTCATTTAATGGTCTCAGTTGCGTGTTGATGCAAGAGGGTAAGGTAGTCGCTTACGCCTCGAGGCAGCTAAAGCCGCACGAAAAGAATTATCTGACTCATGATTTAGAGTTGGCTGCGATTGTTTTTGCGCTAAAGATTTGGCGACATTACTTGTATAGTGAATAGTGTCGAATCTTTACGGATCACAAGAGTTTAAAGTATTTGATGGATCAGAAGGATCTGAATCTGAGACAGAGACGGTGGCTTGAGTTGTTGAAAGACTATGAGTTTGGCATTGATTACCACCCGGGAAAAGTGAATGTGGTTACGGATGCCTTGAGTAGGAAATCCTTGTATGCTCTAAGAGTTATGACAGCGAGTTTAGCATTGTCTGATGATGGTGCTATTTTGGTAGAGTTGTGAGCTAAGCCACTATTTGTTTAACAAATGTGTGAGGCTCAGAGAAATGACAGTGAGATGCAAGCTAAGATAGCTAGGTGCGGGTCAGAATGTGATTCTGATTTTTGAATGGGTTCGAATGGTTGTTTGCTTTATCACGACAGAATTTGTGTTCCTAAAAATAAGGAGTTGATTCGAAAGGTTTTGCATGAGGCCCACAGTGGATGTTTGTCAGTACATCCGGGTAGTACAAAAATGTACAACGATTTGAGGAAGTTTTATTGGTGGCCAGGAATGAAAAGAGATATTTCAGAGTTTGTGGCAAAGTGTCTAATTTGTCAACAAGTGAAAGCTGAGCATCAAGTGCCTTCGGGATTGCTTCAGCCAGTGATGGTTCCCAAATGGAAATGGGATCGGGTTACCATGGATTTTGTGACGGGGTTACCGATGACTCCAAGAAAGAGAGATGATGTGTGGGTTGTTGTGGATAGATTGACAAAGTTGGCTCACTTTATTCCAGTACGTGTTGATTATTCACTGGATAAGTTAGCTGAGTTGTATGTGGTAGAGATAGTGAGATTGCATGGTGTACCTGTGTCTATTATATCGGATAGAGATCCGAGGTTTACTTTGAGATTTTGGAAGAAGTTGCAAGAGGCCATGGGTACGAGATTGAATTTCAGCACTGCGTTCCATCCGCAAACCGATGGTCAGTCTGAAAGAGTGATTCAAGTTCTTGAAGATATGCTTCGATGTTGTGTGCTAGAATTCGAAGGTAGCTAGGAGAGATATCTACCTTTGGTCGAATTCGCCTATAACAACAGTTATCAGTCGAGTATACAGATGGCACCGTATGAGGCTTTGTATGGTCGTAAGTGTCGGACTCCTTTGTATTGGACCGAGCTTAGTAAGAAGCGGATCCATGGGGTCGATCTAGTGAAAGAAATCGAAGAGAAGGTGAAAGTAATCCGTAATAGTCCGAGAGCCGCTTGGACCGCAAAAGTCGAAATGCGGATTTGAAAAGAAAAGAAATTGAGTTTGAAGTGGGCGACAAAGTGTTTTTGAAAGTGTCCCCGTGGAAGAAGATTATGAGATTTGGACGAAAAGGGAAATTGAGTCCAAGGTTCATAGGGTCGTATGAGATTACGAGATAGAGTTGGGCTCAGAGCATACCGGCTTGGCTTTACCGGTAGAGTTGGAAAAGATTCATAACGTGTTCCATGTGTCGATGTTGCGACGGTATCACTCCGATCCTTCACATGTGATTCCTTCGACGAAAATTGAGATAAGACTGGATATGTCTTATGAAGAGAAGTCGATTAAGATCTTGGCTCGAGAAGTGAAACAGTTGAGAAATAAGAGCATAGCACTAGTGAAAGTGTTATGGCAGAAACATGGTGTGGAAGAGGCTACGTAGGAAACGAAAGAAGCTATGAGAGAGCAACATCCAAACCTCTTTACTGGTAAGATTTTTGGGGACGAAAATCTCTAAAGGGGGGAGAGTTGTAACATCCCGGTTTAGGGCCTAGTCAGAATAGTGGTGTGAGACCACAAATCTGAGGGTTATGAATGAGTTTTTGAGGTTTATATTATGTATGCATGCTAGTATGAAAGTTTCATGAAGCAATTTTGTGAAATTGTGGTTGAATTGTCCAAAAGGACTAAATTGCAAAAGTTGTAAAATGTGTGTTTCTAGAAGCTATATGTGTGAAATAGCTTTAGATTATTAATTAGAGGTCCTTAAATAGTAATTTATCCAAATTCTAATTTTTGGACAAAAATGGGCATGGATGAGTTAAAAGTTGAAGTTTATCAAAAGGGCATTTTGGTTATTTAGTTATTAAGTGATTAAATAGGTGAAAAGATGACAAAATTCACTCATCTTCTCCCCTGTCTGCCGAAAATTTCAATAGCCATTGTTAGGGCTCTTTCAATTTTTCAAGCTTGCTAGTAAGTGCTCCTAAGCCCGATTTTTGATATTCTTCGTATTTTTGAAGTCCTAGTAGCATGAGTAAGCTATTTTTATCTTTTTGGTGAGCTATTATGGATGTTCAAAAATGTACATATGTATGACATGCATGCATTTTGTTGTTTTATGGAAGAATATGAAAGCTTGATGTAGTAGAAACATCTTTTGCTAAGTGATTTTCCATGAAAATGCATGTAGGGACTAGTTTGTGAAAAACTTTAGTTTGGTCATACATATGTGGTTTAGTGAGAATTGATGATAGCTTTAGTTGAATAAGTGGTTCGGCTAAGCATGAAAGACTAGAAAGTTGAATAAAATTCACTTTAGGAGCCTTTGGGACTAAAGTGTAAATATGAGAAAGTTTAGGGGCAAAATAGTAATTTTTCTAAAGTATGAGATGTGGGTCAATTTAGTCAATGTATGTATTGAATAAGCTGATTTATTCATTATAGATCAAGAAAGACGAAGCCCGGATCGAAACCGAGGCAAAAGCAAGGTGGTGGACTAAATTGCATATTTCTATACTTTTGAGTATCGAGGTAAGTCTATGCATAAACAATGCATCCATACTTACAATTTGTTGATGATAGCTAGTGTGTAGCTTGTTCGAGATTGATTGAGAACCTATGTGGTCCAAGTAGAATGAATGTAGTAGAATTGTGAATGGATGTTTAATTGAGTAAGTAGACATGTGAATGTGTAGTGATAATGCTAGATGGTAGGCTAAGTGCGATACCATCCTAATGCATATTGACGATGAGCTGGCTATGTGCGATGCTATCGTGAGGTATATCGTTTAGTGGGCTAAGTGAGAAACCCCTATGATTATCTTTGTGGTAGGCTAAGTGTGATACCACCTTATTAATCGATTGTGGTGTGCTAAGTGCGAAACCACCGAGACATTTGCTGTGTGGGTTAACTGTGTGGATTAGCCATGTGGTTGCATTATTGAGTAAAATAGCTGTGTGGATGTATTATTAAGTTAATTAGCTGTGTGGATGAATTATTGAGAAATAATGATGTGTTGTATATTGTAAATGTGACATTGAATGCAGGGGTGCATTTCGATGGTTATGAGTATGTGACTCATGATGTGTTAGAAATGTGGTAAGGGATAGAAAGAGTAAGCATAGTTGTGAATTACTTGTTGGTATAATGCTAATGGTTGCTTAGCTTATACTATGATGCTTAATTGTTTATGTGTAAACTTACTAAGCTCAAAGCTTACTCTCTTTCTTTTCCCTTGTCTTATAGATTAAAAGCGTTGAATCGAGACACGAGGATCATTAGAAGACAGCCCGCATATCAGCATACTTTGGTACATGAAACTTAATGTTTTGTATATGGCATGTATAGGGGCTAGACAAGTTAGTGGATTTTGTTGTAAATGGCTAAGATGTGTTGGCCTTTAGATGGATAGCTTATTTTGTATAATGCCATGGTTGTTGGCTATTACTTTATATGAAAGAAAGATGTAGATTTCTATGTGAGAATGCACTTCAATTTGAGTTGATTATGATGGTGTTACATGAGTATATGTTGTGTACGCTAGAGGGGTGAAAAGAGCTTGGCACATAGCTTTGTTCTTGTCCATGTGGATAGACACACGGGCGTGTGTCTAGGCCATGTGTGACACCTGCACGTCAGCCACGGGCGTGTGCTTTGGCCGCGTCGTCCCTGCATGTTAGTATTATAAATCGAATAGACCACGGACTAGCCGCACGGGCGTGTGTCTAGGGCGTGTGGGATTATCCATGTTGGCCACGGGCTAGCCACACGCAGCGTGTGTCTAGACTCTAGGCCGTGTTAAAGTAGTCGATGTGCACCACGGGTGGTAAGCACGGCGCAGTGCCTTGGCCGTGGGGCATTGGCGTAATCGCCGGGTTTTTAGGCACGGTTTGGGGACATGGGCGTGTGTGTCCATGCACGGGCGTGTCTAATCTTGTACGGGCATGTGAGACCTGTATAATAAGAAAATTTTTAAGATTGGAAAAAGTTCCGGTTTAGTCTCGAGAGTCCTTGTGTGTAGGAGTGAGGCCTCGTAAGTCGAGATTGAGGTTGTTGAGATGACTTCAGAGAGTAGTTACGACGAGCCTAAGTGGCGATCAGGTGGTTTGAGTTCGGTAACGCCTCGGGCCCGGTTCCGGCGTAGTACCTAGGTAAGGGGTGTTACACCACTTACCCAACAAGAATATTCCAAGATCAACCAATAAAATACAATACCACAGCCAAGTATCAAATGAAAAAATTATGCACATCTATATATCTTCAACAATTACCATTCCATCTACCATGCTATTAACCATTCAAAACCATTCCAAACATTACATCATCACATACCAAACCATGATCAACCACATTATTAACCTTAAACACAAAACTTATATACAAGTACACAACATACCATTTATAATGAACACCTATATACAATTACAAGTTACTCCTATTACATGCTAGAAAACCACAATAAAACTTTTTCAAAGTCTACCAAAATGAAGCTGGATAGTGTGATGTTCATGTTGATTCGATTGCTCGATTCCACAAAACAAGATCTACAAGGAAACAGGGAAAACAACATGATTAAGCTTCATTAGAGCTTAGTAAGTTCATAGGTCAAAACGATAAAACTTACCGTATAAATATATCTTAACATTTAACAAAATCATTAGTAAACATTAACCCTATCAACCACAATCATTCAATAGGTGAGTTCTATATACACGAGTAGCATAATCAATCCAACCATACGAGATCATTCAAAACCAAGTCACGGTATAATTTTGTAAATCATGTAAACATTTATATAAATCATCATCAAGTCATTATAACCTACTACCAAGTACATATCATCATCATGTCATTTAATCATGAGATTTCAGCCCGATGAACAATATAAACAGATATGGATACACGAGTATCCACCCAAAACATGCCAGAATGCTCAACCGAGCTAATCCACCAAGAACATGCCTTGGCACCAAGTGCCAAGCCCGTAGGCTTTACATCTGCCCCCAGAAACACACTAGAATCAATGTAATATAACACGGTAATCCGCAACAAATGTTGGATTCCTATAACAACCCGTTTTTAGTAAAATCAGAATAGTGGTTTTGGGAACACAAATCTAAAGTAAAAAAAATTATTTTATTATTATTTTATTTCCTACAACATGATAGTAGTACCGTATAAAAATTTCGTGAAGAAATTTTACCGTTTACATACTCAATTTGATAAAAAGGACTAAATCGCGTAAAGTGCAAAAATTGAGTTCTAGTAGCTAAAGGTATTAAATAGCTATTGAACCTTAAAGTATGAGGCCTTATATGGTAATTAGACCGTCTGTGTTGATAGTGGAATATGATGGCTTGGTATTTTTGAAATTAGTAATATTTTACAAGGTTATAAAGGTAAAATAATAAATAATGATAAAACTAATCAAATAAAACAAAACCATCATCTTTTATCATGCATCTTCAACCGAATGTTAGGGTTGGGAAGCCATTTTGGAGCTTTTAATTTTGGCAACTTCTCATTGCTTGATTGGTATGTATTTTTGTCCTGTTTTTAATAATTTTTAAGTTTTCGGGATCGTTATAGCTTAATCTAGCTAGCTCAGGGACTAATTTGCAAAACTGTTAAAAGATTAGAGTTTTTCCATGAATGAATATAGGTTGTCTTTTATGTTTGATGATAGAAAATGGATAGTTTGTAACACCCCTAACCTGTACCTGTCGCCGGAACAAGGTTACGGGATATTACCGGGACTTAAAGAACAATTACAGATAAATCAAGTTAAAAATACTAATCATATGCAACATCAATCATATTGTCCCTTAAATGGACCCTCGAGGCCCAATAAGGACGGTGGAATCGATTCGGGACCAAATCAGGATTTCATAAAATTTTTCGCGAAATTCTAAAATTTTCCTTATGTACAGTGCCCACACGCCCGTGTGGTTGGGTCGTGTGGTCACACACGCCCGTGTCCCTAACCGGTGTAACTCTATGACTTGTAAAGCATGAAAAAATTGAAGTCACACAGCCAAGTCACACGTCCGTGTGGCGAATTTAATTTTTGAAATTAAGGTGCAGTTTTCACACGGCCAGGACACACGCCCGTGTTCAAGGCCTTGTCATCCACACGACTGAGACACACACCCATGTCTCTACCCGTGTGTCCAATTTGAAGCATTCTGTTTCTAAATTTTTAGGTGTAGGGGACACACGGCCAGGCCACACGCCCATTGGGTAGGCCGAGTGTCACACACGGCCTTGACACACGCCCGTGTGTCTACCCGTGTGGACAAAATAAAGCCATTTTCCTAGCTTCATTTTCTCACCCAATTATTACTAATAACCCACATCAACACTTGTATACATATACCAGCCAACTCAAGCATTAAAACTAAGCCAATTCTAGTACCTAGCATGGTATATTGTCACATACGATTCATGTTTATAATTTTATTTTTAGTGAACATACACCTTAAGCATAATCCAATCAACCAACTTAGCACATAGGAATTTAATCATAGGATATCTTTATAAACATACTAAGTAAAAAATCCCTAGCCATTCCAATGGCTAGATTACAGAACATCATTTACAAGCCATCATTTGACCAAATGAGCCTATACATGCCATTATACTGAAATGAGATTTCTATTTATACCAAAATGAGATAGTGGGTAGTGTGATTGATGCTCTGACCGACCTCCAACCTTCGCGAGCTTACGAGCACTATAAAACAAACAAAATTAAACGGGGTAATCATTTTCATGCTTAGTAAGTTCGTATAATTGGAATTAAACTTACCGGTTATATTTATTCATACAAGCGTACTGATAAACCGTAAAATATACATATTTTAATCCCACATTTAGCATACTTTTTGGATGATTTATCCATTGATTCGTGGAATTTGATGCTCCTAATCCTTTTATTTCATGTTTTATACTTAGCAAAGCATCGGAGGATGAAAAGAACGAGAAACGGGCTAAAAATAGACCAAATGGGCCAAAGTAAGAGATCAACACGGCCTGGGCCCAAGCCACACGGCCGTGCCCCTTTAGCAGGCTCGACCACGGCCTGGATTCGAATCACACGGGCGTGTTGCACGGGCGTGTCCCTGCCATGACAAAAAGGAATTTCACTCGGAATAGGGTACTTAGAGGCAAAGAAAGATATTCCAAAAGCCTATATAAACACCCTAAAGGTCAACCTTGAGGAGGCGTCCAGCTAGGCCAAGGAGCCGAGCCAGAGAGGTCAGAATTTTGGGATTTACTCGAAGAAAGCCAGTTGATTCATCTCAAGAACCCGAAATCATACTCAAGACGGAGGATCTCTCCTTCAATTCCTTCAGGGGGTTTTAGGGTTTTCTTATGTTTTGTTTTATCTTTTCTTCTGAGATGTATTATTTTATGATTATGAACTAAACCCCTCAGATACCTGAGGGGGATGAAACCTAAGACGAATCTTGTTATTGTTTTCTGAACTATATGATAAATACTTGATTTGTTCTTAATTATGTGTTCTTAATTCTTGTTTTCATATTTCCGGATATTGATTAAAGTATTGATGTGCTTAGGCAGAGGAGGAATAGACCCTGTCTAAGAGTAGATCTAGCATAATTAAGCGGAGTTGATCGCAACCCTAGAGATAGGATGATGAAAATCTGTCGAATTAGGGTCAAACCTAATATGGGAGTCCATAGATCGAGTTAATGCAATCCTAGGGGTTTTAATTAGAAAGAGATTTCAATTAATCAACCTAGGGTTAGACGTTAGTAGCCTCGAGAGAGAGTATTAATATAAATTAGGGAATCTCTACGGATCGAGTCAAGTGAATAAATCGTCTGGTTCAGAGTTAAATAACAAGTGAAGTCTAGGTGGATTCCTCCTTGGGTATTGTCTTAATCAATTGGTTTTTCCCACAAGTATTTCCCCAATTCATTCTCTTCGTCTTAGTGTCTTTAGCTTAGTAGTTAGTTAATTTTAGAATAAATAACAATTCCCTTAATTCTTAGGCTAAATAATAAGAAGAAAGTCAGTATTAGTACTTTTGGTTCCTTTGGGTTCGACAATCCGGTCTTGCCACTAAGCTATACTACTGTTTGATAGGTGCACTTGCCTCAATCTTGGTGATAGTTAGTTTCTAGTCTAGATCATTCATTATATAAATATTAAGACTCTCGATACCAATGACAAAGTTTTTGGCGCCGTTGCCGGGGAACTAAAATATTAAGAACGCTTAGTTTTTATTACTTTAGCCATTTTATTTATTTGCAATTTATATTTATTTTTAACTTTGCTAATTTTTCTCTTATTTGTTTCTGATAGGTATCTCTAGTTTATGACTAGATGAAACCCGTCAGGACCCTTGATTTTGACAGTGAAATAGAATATACCGCTTAAACCGAAGAGATGTCACTGAACAATTATCAGTGGCAAGTCATGATGACAAAGCCTAATAAAGCAGCCGGTGTTTTCAACCTAGATGCGGTCACCATGTTATCTAACTAGGTAGAGCTTTTAAATAAAAAAAATTGATGGTTTGTATGGTTCTACGCAGGTACATTCGATAATACAGTACGATACAAATGGAGGAGGGCTGAACACCACAGAATATCTATCCTACAACCCTAGCACAGAAAACGAACAAGTCAACTATATGGGTAACTATTCTAGACCTCAAAATAATCTTTATAGTAACACTTATAATGCAGGTTGGAGGTACCATCCTGATTTCTCGTGGGGTGGTCAAGATAATCAAAGACCGCAACTTCCTCCAGGTTTTCAACAACCACCTTACCAGCAGGAAAAGAAGCCGAACCTTGAGGAGATGCTAAAAAAAATTATTGCGATGTCAGAAACCCGTTTTCAAAACAACGAGACAATGCTCAAAAATCAGCAGGCATCAATTTAAGGGATCGAGAACCAGTTAGGTCAGCTAGCTAAGCTAGTCTTAGAAAGACCACAAGGTCTCTTGCCTAGCAACACCAAAACTAACCCAAGAGAGCAACCTCAAGCAATAACTGCTCATGATAGTGAAGGGTTAGATGAACCAAAATTGAAGCAAGAGAATGTGGTAGAGGAAGGTAAGGTTGAGGTAAGCCATGATAAACCAAAACCGGTAATTACAGAGTACCAACCTCGTGTGCCATACCCCAATAAGATAAAGAAAGACCACACAGAGGAACAATTCGATAAATTTCTTAAACTTCCAAAGAAATTACATATTAACTTGCCATTTATTAAAGCTCTTTCACAGATGCCGGATTCAATGAAATTTTCAAAAGAGTTTTTGACAAACAAACGGAAGTTAGAGGATACATCGCATGTGGAGCTAAACGTAGTGTGCCCAGCAATTCTACGAAATAAACTACCATGTGAGCTTACATTTCGTGTAAGTGACGAAACGGTCACTCTTCAGGTTCTTGACACGGCTAGGACATCGGGTATTGAAGGTGGAACCAATCACTTCAAAGTTGGGGACCAGGTACTGTCAGATACAACCGACCCTCGAATAGCCTCTTCAGAGCTTAATACAAACAGTGCAACTCCTTTTACGGTACTTAAGGTCTTTCCATATGGAACGGTTGAGGTAGCTTATTCTAATTTTGGCACTTTTAAGGTAAATATTACCCAACTCAAACCATATGTTGATAGAATTGATAGTAAGAAAAAGGAGTTTCGACTCCGTGAACCACCATGGCCATACGAATAACAGGTAAGTCTAGCTCAAGACTTTAAACGAGCGTTTCTCGGGAGGCAACTCGAGCACTAACCCCGTTAATTTTCATATTTTCGAATTTTAGCATCTAACTAAAAAAAACTAACCAAATTTTTAAGGCGTAGGTTTCCCTACCCATACGGCCTTGAACACGGGTGTGGCCGTGGCCGTGTGGAAACAGGGCAAAACTTTTCCCCAAAACACGGGCTGCGATAAAACACCACGGCCGTGAGATTCGGCCGTGGTCAAAACTGAGAAATATACACGGGCGTGCGACACGCCCGTGGGACCTTTGAGTCCATTTATTCTTTTTCCTTTTTCTCTTATTTTCATTTTTTTAATTTCTTTTATTTTATCTTTCTCGTCTTTGATTTATATTATTATATTTTGATTTCTTTAATTTAGGTTCAAGGGGCTGTTAACGAACGACCACGCCACCACCGGAGTATCCTCTGAAACACCCCAAACCCGGCCCATGAGATTTGCCCAGATTTGGTATGTTCCTCAAGTAAACCGGTTTCAAAATTCGTTCGTTACCTAGAGAAAACTTGTGCGATTTTGAAAAAAAAAACATTGTTTGGGTTGGGCTTGTGTTGAAAACGAATTCAATTCTTTATATTAAAAAGTTTACTTAAACTTTAATAGGTAAAACTCATAATCATAATAAATAGAATTAAACGGAAAACAATTCAACTATGGCCTTATGGCCTTATTACATCAAATAATTTCCAAGTTATTCAAGTACTTAAATAAAAATAGTAGTTCATAAAATAAAAACTTCATGTCGAGCATGGCCACCACAAGTTCTGCCGTCCCGGTCCATCACTGTTCATCACCTGAAACATGGTCCCACAACGGGGTGAGTCAAACAGACTCAATGTGTACACAAACACTAAATCAAAATAGAATCAGGCATACAAATGTTACGCATTCATATCATAGCATACAAATTATGATGCATTCCCAAACCCAAACCTAATTTTCCATCCGCTACACTCCCCGCACCAACCTTTGCACACCGTGGGGGACTACTAAGTCGACCCTCCTTCCGCTACACTCCAAATTGCGGTCTTAGGTCACCGCATTCGTGGTCTTAGGTCACCACGTTCAGTTTCTCGCGCGGTCTTAGGTCACCACTTTCAGACATCGTGGTCTTAGGTCACCACTTTCGGATATCACGGTCTTAGGTCACCGTGTTCGTGGTCTTAAGTCACCACATTCACTTCCCTTTCAAACAAACCCATATGCCCCATTTTGTAATATGCATTAATATGCCAAAGATCACATTCTTATTCTCATGTTACAAATAACATATTTCATATTCCTAGTAGGAGTAGGAAACGTGCACAGTACTTAGTACCATAACATGGTACCTTAGCCACTTTCTTATTCTTATTATCACATATTTAATTAGACATAGACATAAAACTTATTATGAAGTAGTGTGGGTACACACCTGATTTGCTTAACCACTTCACCGAAATCCCAAATCGATCTCTCGCTTAGATCTCAAGTTCCTTGGTGTCGATTTGATGATTTAATCAAATCCTAAACTCGTATTTTTCCCCTTTGAAATCGGCTAGTCACTAAATCCCTTGAATTGGTTAGTTTTCGACTTAAAACACATAATAATAGATCTACTACTAAAATAGGCCTTGGCCGAATTTACCTTTGTTCTTACCTTCCAAATCTTAAATCCCAAATTGGATCCTTGCTTCTTTATTGCTGTCGAAATCCCTATGTACCCATGTTAGATCCAATCTAACATTAAATCATAATAATATAGCTTATGGCCGAATGGTATTCATAACTTACCTTAGATCTTAGAAGTTCCAAAGGATACCTTCTTGTAGTTGACAATTTCTTAAATCCCAAAAACACCCTTCCATAACTCGGCCAAAATCCATAATAGATATTAGTCCCTAAATTTAAGATAGGTTTAAAATATAAAAGAATTGAAACCAAACTTTGGATCTTACCCTTTTTAAGAAATCGGTAGCACCCTTGGTAAAAGCCCCTTAAAGAATCGACCTTGATGACTAGATGATAAAGTTTCGGCTTTTGGGATTTAATGGAGAAGTCGACTAGAGGTTCTCTTGGGGTATTTGGTTTCCACGAAAATAAGGAAAAGAAACTTGAGAATTTTGGCAATGGTGGACTATAGATTAGACTTGACAAAGAAAAGAGAAGAGAAGAGAGAGAGAGCACTCGTAAATTCGCGAGAGAGAGGAGGAGGAAGAAAAATTGATGAGTAGCCCTATTTCCTTCCTTTTATAGCCGAAACTACTCCTCGGAATCCCTTACTTGGCCACCACTCTTCTTTATTTGATAGCTTTATCTCTTAATTTAAAATAATTAGAGAATAATCCTTTATTATCTCTTCAAAAATAATCCAAATTAAATCCCTTATTTATCACCTTATTAATCGAATATTAAAGAGAATAAAACTCCTCCTTTCTAATAGGCTTGTGCCGTCCACCTCGGAGAGCTTCCGGAAGCAAAAATAAAACTTCTTTTATTTGCTTCCCAAGTGACTCGAACCTGCACCCAACACCTTGCATGTGGCGCCATTTCTAGATGCCCTAAGTGGCATCTTGAAACTTTTCCAAGCTTTGTTTGTGTGTCAAATTTCACAAACTTTTTCTTTTAAGGCCACCTTGCCTTAATTTCCTCTTTTAAACTTTAAAACTCGACATTTCTAAGTCATTTCTAAGTTTCCAAAAATTTTCGTTCGGCTTTGTAAACTTGACATTTTCTTACATTTCCAAGTTTCGAAATGTGCACTTTCCTATTTTGAATCATTTCCAAATCATTTCCATCCATTTTCGTGTTTCCAAAAATGTTTAAAATTTATTCTTAGTACATAAAACATGTTACTTCATACAATTAAACCGAAAATGCATAGGCCCTTTCCAGGATGTTACGCTTCTACCCCATTAAAATAATTTCGTCCTCAAATTTTCTAACTAAAATAATTGAGGGTATTGTTGTCGCATTGCCTCTTCTCGGTTCCCACTGAAGCTTCTTCCGATCCATGATTGCGCCATAACACCTTGACTAGAGGAACCGACTTCCTCCGTAGCACTTTCACATCACGTTCCAATATCCGAATCGGCTCTTCCTCGTAGGATAAGTCCGGCCTTAGCTCTACTTCTTTGACAGTACCACATGAGACGGATTCGATCGGTAACGACGTAGCATGGATACATGGAATACGTCGTGCATCTGTCGCAACTCGTGGCAACTCCAATTGGTATGCCATCGCTCCAACTCGCCCGATTACTCGATTGGGCCCTATAAACCTTGGGCTTAACTTCCTCTTGCGACCGAACCTCATTACCTTTTTCCAAGGCGAGACTTTCGAAACACTTGGTCTCCCACTTCAAACTCTATTTCCTTACTCGCTAAGGTGCACATCACGACTTACGCCTATCGAGGCTTCCTTTAACCGTGCTCGAATCATCTCAACCTTCTCTTCAGTTTCGGCCACTAACTCTGGACCCAAAACTCGACGTTCTCCTAACTTAGTCCAACAAGTAGGAGTTCTACACTTCCGACTATACAATGCTTCATATGGTGCCATCCGAATGCTAGCCTGATAGGTGTTGTTGTAGGCGAACTCAGCTAAAGGCAAATAGTCTTCCCAACTTCCTCGGAAATCCATCACACAACCTCTCAACATATCCTCCAACACTTGTATAACTCGTTCGTTGATCGCCTGTCCGATTGTGGATGAAAAGCCGTAGTGAAGTCCAACTTAGTGCCTAAAGCTTGATGAAGTTCCTCCGAACCGAGACGTAAACCTTGGGTCTCTGCTCGGAGATGATCGATACCGTACACCATGTAACCTCACAATTTCCGCCACATATAACTTAGCGACAGAAGAGAATAGTCAACTCTTCACGGATGAAGTGTGCGGACTTAGTCAAACGGTCCACTATCACCCATACCGAGTCCTTCTTAGTAGGCGTGAGGAAGCCCACTAACGAAATCCATGGTAATTCTCTCCCACTTCCATTGCGGAATCTCGATTGGTTGAAGCAATCCTGATGGAACTTGGTGTTCAGCCTTAACTTGCTGACACGTCAAACATTTCCCCACAAATTCAGTCACTTCTTGCTTAAGATCAGACCACCAAAATTGTTCCCTTAGATCTCTGTACAGCTTAATGCCTCCGGGATGCATAGCATAAGGGCTACTATGCGCCTCCCGAAGAATCCTTTGTCTTAACTCCTTGTCCTTCGGCATACAGACTTTTCCTTTGTAACACAATACTCCTTCATCATTAACGCCATAATCCTTTAATTCCCGCTTACGCACTTGTCGTAACTTAGCACTTAGATCCTTATCAACCAAGCTGTCCCTCTTTCACCTCCTTCACCATGTGGGCTTGACTTGCAACTCGCAAACAAAGCTTCCATCATCATACAAACTTAAGTGAGCGAACATAGCCCTTAGATCCGACACAACCTTCCGACTTAGGGCATCAGCTACCACATTCGCCTTGCCCGGATGATATTCTATCGAACAGTCATAGTCCTTCAACAACTCCACCCACCTTCGTTGCCTCAAATTCAACTCCTTCGAGTCAACAGATACTTAAGGCTCTTGTGGTGCTGTGTAGATCACCGACCTTTCTCCATAGAGGTAGTGCCTCCAAACCTTAAGGGCGAAAACCACTACTTGCGGTTCCAAGTCATGAGTTGGGTAGTTAACCTCATGAGGCCTTAGTTGCCGAGACGCATAAGCGACTACTTTTCCTTCTTGCATTAGCACACATCCTAATCCCGTGTCACGAAGCGTCACAAGACACCACAAAATCCTTCCCACCTCCTACTGAATTAACACTGAGCCTCAGTCAACACTTTCTTAAGGTTGTCAAAGCTCTTCTCATTTTATCGCACCATTCAAAGGGTACTTCCTTCCTTAGTAACTTTGTCAAAGGCGCGCTATTGATGAGAATCCTTCTACTGAACCTTCCAGAATAGCCCGCCAAACCTAAGAAACTTCGAATCTCACCACGGACCTAGGTGGTTTCCAATCCAACACCGCTTGATCTTCCTAGGATCCACTCTTATTCCTTCTGCGGATACCACATGCCCTAAGAATGCCACCTTCTTAAGCCAAAATCCACACTTGCTGAATTTGGCATAGAGCTTCTTCTCCCTTAACACTTGTACCACCACTCGGAGATGTTCATCATGCTCCTCTTCGGACTTAGAATACACCAAAATATCGTCGATGAACACAACGACGAACCTATCCAAGTAGGGTTGAAAACTCGGTTCATCATATCCATGAATGTGGTGGAGCGTTTGTCAATCCAAACGGCATCACCACAAACTCAAAATGGCCGTATCTTGTCCTAAAAGCGGTCTTATGGATATCCGCCTCCTTCACCTTTAATCGGTGATATCCCGACCTTAAGTCTATCTTTGAGAATCTGCGGCCCCTTGGTGATCGAACAAGTCATCGATCCTTGGCAAAGGATACTTGTTCTTGATGGTCGACTTATTCAATCTGACGGTAATCTATGCACATACGCATAGTTCCGTCCTTCTTCTTTACAAATGCAACTGGTGCTCCCCATGGAGACACACTTGGGTCGTATGAACCCACGATCCAACAACTCTTGGATTTGAGCCTTGAGCTCAACTAACTCCTTTAGGCGCCATTCGGTATGGAGCGATTGACACAGAGAGCTGCTCCCGTGAGTAAGTCTATTCCAAACTCCACCTCCCTATCCGGGGTATTCCTAGTAATTCCTCCGAAAATAAATCTTCAAAGTCTTTCACCATTCTAACTCCACCGACACCTTCTTCCTTTCCACCTAACGCACTTTACGAAGGCTAAGAACGCCTTGCACCCTTTCTTAACCATTTTCTCGGCCTTCAACGCCGAAACTACGTTGGATGTAGTTTCTTCTCTCTCCGATCATTACTACTACTTCATCCTCCGGGGTCCTTAGTTCCATTCGTTTAGCCGCACAATCCAACACGGCTCGGTTGCTCTACTAGCCGCCCATTCCAAGTATAAGTTCAAACTCCCGAAAGGTAGTTCCATTAAGTCACCCGAAAGTTCACTTCCCCGAATCTCTAGGGGTACATTCCGAAAGATCTTATCCACCACTACGCTTAGGCCTAATGGGCTTACTACAGCTCATCCGCCTATCGGAAGGTTCGAGTCTAGGCCTAGTGTTTCCACTACACTACATGCAATATAGGAATGGGTCGAGCCCACATCAATTAGAGAAAAATAGGGCTTGTCAAAAATAAAGAACGTCTGGTTATAACGTCCGTGCGTCTCCATCTTCCCTCCGTGAACCGCATAAACCAAACTCGGTTGCCTTGCCTCAAAGATTAGCGACACCTCGCCTTGTGTTCCACGGCCTCTGCCGGCACCATTACCTCTCATTACTCGAACCACGACCTCGTTCAGCCGCGGTCCTCCTCTACCGGTCGACCAACATTCCGAGTGTTGGTCGGCTTTCATCCGATTGCTTAGGACAATCTTTGATCACATGGTCCTTGGACCCACATCTAAAACATCCTCCTGCTTTTCTTCCAAAGACTCTCCTAAGTGCTTCTTTCCACACACATCACAAGGTCGATACCGCCTTCTACAACCAACTTGTCGACCTCGCGGCCCATCAACTCTAGGCCTCTTATGAACCTTTCCGCACGCCCAAAACCTCTTTTGGGCCTATTCCTATCCATAGCCCGCTTTGTAGAATCCTTGATTCCTCACCACCTTGGCTATTTCTACCAAAGCGTAAAACTCCCGCTCCCGATGCGGTGCTATCAACGATCTCGAGATCATCCCTTAGCCCGTCCTCAAAATGCAGACCACGGCGCTCATGCTCGGTTGCCACTACTCCTCGAGCATATCGGCTCAACCTCGTGAATTCACCTCATACTCGCCACGGACTTGTTCCCTTGAACCAGCCCTGAAATGCCTTCCTTTGCTCATCGGTATACCCGGTTCCCACATACTTCTTCCGAAATGCTTCCTTAACATATTCCCGTGTCGATCCTCGGTAGTGGCACCATTCCGAAACAGTCAACCACCACCGATACGCTTCATCGCGTATGGTGCCACCATTCCTTTAACTTCTCCTCGGGGTCAAGTCAAGCTCATCCATGATGCGCTCTGTTGCTTCCAACTAGTACTCACCGAATCGGTGCCACACCCGATACTCCACGAAACATTTCGGCTCCATTAGCTCGGAGCCGCTCAGGCACAGACTTACGGGTTCCCAAATTTCCTGTTGCACCACCCACCAACTCCAAAACTCACAAAGACACCTGCGACACAAAGATCATCCCCCCGAGCTTTTGCTGCTCCAACACCAACAAATCCGGGGTGGTGGTGGCGGTGGTTTCTCATTGTCAGACCCTTGACCCGATCTAATGGGTTCTGACACCGTCATCCTTCCTCTACCTTATCCACGACGACCACGTCCTCTAGAGCTCATTTCTAACGTCGTGATCCGATTAAGTTTTATGAATTAGTCTTTGTTTCACTTGATTACCCGCGAATAAATTTTATGAAAAGAGTTTTAGAGTGGTTCTTTCAGATGCACACAGCCTTTTCCATTCATTCATCCATACATCCATCAAACAATCATGAACTCTCGCTCATTCGTGAGAAAGGTTGTAGTTCTCATTGTTATTATTTTTTCTTCCACTACCCGTGGGTATTTTCGTAATTCTATCCTACAGGGTATTTTCGTAATTTTTCAAAAGGAAAAAGTTCCTTGGTGATTTTGTCACAAAGTATTTTGGTATTTTTAAATTTCCGGTATTCTCAAAATTTTGAAATCCAGGGGTATTTCTGATTTTGGACATCGGGGGTATTTTGGTGATTTTTTCCAAGCCTGGTAAATTTGTAAAATCTTATAAATCGTGGATATTTCAAAGGTTGCAAAACTTTGAGGGTTCTTTTTGAGAATTGTACTTTTCAAAACGGTGATGTTGCAAAAATTTTGGAAATCGGGTCATTTTGGTAATTTTATAAGTTAGGGGCAATTTTGAAATTTCCAAAATTCAAGGTATTTTTGATAATTTATAAATTAGGGTTTTTGAACATTGATAAAATAATGAAATTTTGGCAAAACTGTTGGGTAGTTGGTCATTTTATAAACCAAGGGTATTTTGGTAATTTTACCACTAGGGGTATTTTTGTATAAATCGGAAATCTTTCGGAAAATTTTGTAAAGATGGTTTTCATGAATTTAGAAGAAAGTTTTAAGAATTCTAAAACTAGGGTTTTGTTGTTTTTATAAAAACACGGCTAATTCCCTTTCGGGTTTTAGTTATTGTGTTTAGCCTATGACCGAGTCCTCTTGGTCGTGGTGAACCAAAGCTACGCCCAGCGAGATTCGAGTGGAGAGGAGGTGAGTCACGCAGATCGCTTAAATACCAAGCTCCCACCAAAAACCATTCCTAGACATGTGCACAGAGGTTGCCACACCTCTCGAGCCCTCTAGGTTAGGGTGAACCGGAAGCTACGCACTGGTAGGATTCTGCGAAGAGGAGGTGAGTCACTAGGATCGCTTAAATACTGTGCTCTTCCGATCCAATCCTAGACATGCGCATGTGGGTTACCACACCCCTAACTTAGTGACTTAGCCATTGGTTTGTTTAACGTTCCTTAAGTCTTATGTGTTTGTGTTTGAGTAGACTAGTCCTAGGGTTCAAGTTCCTATCATGCTATTCTACGCTCCATTCCTTTTCTACCCTTCTAATATTCATTACACATAATCACACAAATAGTTAGGGGTACTTACACGTGGGATCATGGGTCGGAGACTTTAGGTGCCATGCCGTAAAACTCCTGCTTGTTTCATAAAATATTTTCAAAAAAAACTCATTTGGGCTCGCTTTGAAAATGTTTTGGGCCTTGGCCCACAGGCCGAGAGTTTTAAAACCTGGCTCTGATACCAAACTGAAACACCCCAAACCCGGCCCACGAGATTTGCCCAGATTTGGTATGTTCCTCAAGTAAACCGGTTTCAAAATTTTTTCGTTACCTAGAGAAAACTTGTGCGATTTTGAAAAAAAAAAACATTATTTGGGTTGGGCTTGTGTTGAAAATGAATTCAATTCTTTATATTAAAAAGTTTACTTAAACTTTAATAGGTAAAACTCATAATCATAATAAATATAAATAAATGGAAAACAATTCAACTATGGCCTTATGGCCTTATTACATCAAATAATTTCCAAGTTATTCAAGTACTTAAATAAAAATAGTAGTTCATAAAATAAAAACTTCATGATGAGCATGGCCACCACAAGTTCTGCCGTCCCGGTCCATCACTGTTCATCACCTGAAACATGGTCCCACAACGGGGTGAGTCAAACAGACTCAATGTGTACACAAACACTAAATCAAAATAGAATCAGGCATACAAATGTTACGCATTCATATCATAGCATACAAATTATGATGCATTCCCAAACCCAAACCTAATTGTCCATCCGCTACACTCCCCCGTACCAACCTGCACACTGTGGGGACTACTAAGTCGACCCTCCTTCCGCTACACTCCAAATTGCGGTTTTAGGTCACCGTATTCGTGGTCTTAGGTCACCACTTTCAGATATCACGGTCTTAGGTCACCGTGTTCGTTGTCTTAAGTCACCACATTCACTTCCCCTTTCAAACAAACCCATATGCCCCATTTTGTAATATGCATTAATATGCCAAAGATCACATTCTTATTCTCATGTTACAAATAACATATTTCATATTCCTAGTAGGAGTAGGAAACGTACCTGAGTACTTAGTACCATAACATGGTACTTTAGCCACTTTCTTATTCTTATTATCACATATTTAATTAGACATAGCCATAAAACTTATTATGAAGTAGTGTGGGGTACACACCTGATTTGCTTAACCACTTCACTGAAATCCCGAAATTTGATCTACTGCCTTAGATCTCAAGTTCCTTGGTGTCGATTTGATGATTTAATCAAATCCCAGAAACTCGTATTTTTCCCCTTTGAAATCGGCTAGTCACTAAATCCCTTGAATTGGTTAGTTTTCGGCTTAAAACACATAATAATAGATCTACTACTAAAATAGGCCTTGGCCGAATTTACCTTTGTTCTTACCTTCCAAATCTTAAATCCCAAATTGGATCCTTGCTTCTTTATTGCTGTCGAAATCCCTATGTACCCATGTTAGATCCAATCAAACATTAAATCATAATAATATAGCTTATGGCCAAATTGTATTCATAACTTACCTTAGATCTTAGAAGTTCCGAAGGATACCTTCTTGTAGTTGACAATTTCTTAAATCCCGAAAACACCCTTCCATAACTCGGCCAAAATCCATAATAGAGATTAGTCCCTAAATTTTAGATAGGTTTAAAATATAAAAGAATTGAAACCAAACTTTGGATCTTACCCTTTTTAAGAAATCGGTAGCACCCTTGTTAAAAGCCCCTTAAAGAATCGGCCTTGATGACTAGATGATAAAGTTTCGGCTTTTGGGATTTAATGGAGAAGTCGACTAGAGGTTCTCTTGGGGTATTTGGTTTCCACGAAAATAAGGAAAAGAAACTTGAGAATTTTGGCAATGGTGGACTATAGATTCGGCTTGACAAAAGAAAAGAGAAGAGAAGAGATGAGGGCACTCGGAATTCTATGAGAGAGAGGAAGAGGAAGAAAAATTGATGAGTAGCCCTATTTCCTTCCTTTTATAGCCTAAACTACTCCTCGTAATCCCTTACTTGGCCACCACTCTTCTTTATTTGATAGCTTTATCTCTTAATTTAAAATAATTAGAGAATAATCCTTTATTATCTCTTCAAAATAATCCAAATTAAATCCCTTATTTATCACCTTATTAATCGAATATTAAAGAGAATAAAACTCCTCCTTTCTAGAAGGCTTGTGTCGTCCAGCTTAGAGCTTCTGGAAGCAAAAATAAAACTTCTTTTATTTGCTTCTCAAGTGACTCGAACCCAGGCCCAACACATTGCATGTGGCGCCATTTCCAGAGGCCCTAAGTGGCATCTTCAGACCACTTTTCCAAGCCTGTTTGTGTGTCAAATTTCACAAACTTTTGCTTTTAAGGCCACCTTGCCTTAATTTCCTCTTTTAAACTTTAAAACTTGACATTTCTAAGTCATTTCTAAGTTTCCAAAAATGTGCACTTTCCTATTTTGAATCATTTCCATCCATTTTCAGGTTTCCAAAAATGTTCAAAATTTATTCTTAGTACATAAAACATGTTACTTCGTACAATTAAACCGAAAATGCATAGGCCCTTTCCAGGATGTTACATCCTCCCCACCTTCACCTCTCTCCAACTTTACCGTTTCTTTTCATTGACTCCATCCAAAATTTAGGAAGTTTCACTTCTCTCCCTATCTTATGATTTTATTACTATATTGCTATTATCTATCTTTGTACATTGAGAACAATGTACATCTTAAATGTGGGGGGGTTAACTACAGTATTATTTGAAAATCCCTGAATTATGTCTTATTCTTAAGTAATTTTCTCATATTACTATTAGAATGAAATTTCCTTTGATTCATGATTTTTATTGATATGTTTTGGATTAAGTCATTGATAATTGTGCAGTGATGATTTAAACATTAGGAGACTAGAGAATCAAGCATGATGAGTTTATTTTCAAAGTTAAAAAAAAAAATTTAGGTTGTCTACCTGAATTTAAGTATTACCTTGAAGTTTGAAATTTACAAAGTTGACATCAATTTTGTGAGATCTTGAGCCTTTTAGAGCATACATTCCTTTTCGTGCTCACTTTATTGATTATGAGTGTGTCAACATTGATTTGTTATTCTAGAACTTGCTTCGATTATACATGTCGAGACCACACTTTTGATTTAATATACTGAGATGATAAAGGCACCTAGGTTTTAACTCACTTACTCCAAAAAAGCCTACCTTCATAATTAACCCCTAGTGAACCCCTTTGAGACTAATAAATCGTTTATTGACTCACCTATTAATATTAACCCAAGGCCTATTCTTTTTGATTCATTGAGAATTTTTCTTTCTTGTTTTAACCCTTTTTGTTGAGATTTGATTTGAGTAGTTGCCTAACTATGTTCTCTATTTCAGTTGTTAAAAGTTCTTTATTATTATTTGGATTATTTTTTCTTAAAAAAAAAGAGAAAAAAAAATTGAAATATATGTTACTATTAGTTCCATGTTATCTGAGCTTAAGTGCAGAATCTCTTATTTGGAAAAGAAGCTCGATATTATTGATAAGTTTCAATTGATGTAATTCCTCAAGTTTTAGTTTATTTTTCTAGTTAGGTAATTTGTCAATTCAATATTGATTTCTAACCCTCTAATTTAAGCCTTTATCCACACATTTAACCCAAGCCCCATTACAACCTGTTAAAGACCTTTTGATCTGTGTATCATTTCATATTATAGTGGTGGAGATTTGATTTTCATGCAAGCCTATGGGATTAACCTTTCATGTTCGACTTTTGAGTGCTTAATTTTGAACCTTAAACACTTTGAGTGATTTGAGTGAATCTTTAGTGAGGATGTCAACTTTTTTTGATTTTGAATTAAAGGTAATTATTTAGGTAAGGGGAAACACCTATATTTCGTACTATAAAAACTATGAATTTGATTGGTTGAATCTTTAAGAACCTTCCAGTTAAATTACCAATGTATGAATTACCTATGAGTTATGATGAAACACTGTTGATGAAGGTTATGAATTGAGGAAGTTCGTTTTAATTGTGAGTTGAGAATTTTGCTTGAGGACAAGAAAATGCTTAAGTGTGGGGGTATTTGATAAACCGTAATATATACATATTTTAATCCCACATTTAGCATACTTTTTGGATGATTTATCCCTTGATTCGTGGAATTTGATGCTCCTAATCCTTTTATTTCATGTTTTATACTTAGGAAAGCATCGGAGGATGAAAAGAATGAGAAGCGGGCTAAAAACGGACCAAATGGGCCAAAGTAAGAGATCAACACGGCCTGGCCCAATCCACACGGTCGTGCCCCTTTAGCAAGCTCGACCACGGCCTGGATTCGAATCACACGGGCGTGTTGCACGGGCGTGTCCCTGCCGTGCCAAAGAGGAATTTCACTCGGAATAGGGTACTTAGAGGCAAAGAAAGATATTCCAAAAGCCTATATAAACACCCTAAAGGCCAACCTTGAGGAGGCGTCCAGCTAGGCCAAGGAGCCGAGCCAGAGAGGTTAGAATTGTGGGATTTACTCGAAGAAAGCCAGTTGATTCATCTTAAGAAGCCGAAATCATACTCAAGACGGATGATCTCTCCTTCAATTCCTTCAGGGGGTTTTAGGGTTTTCTTATGTTTTGTTTTATCTTTTCTTCTGAGATGTATTCTTTTATGATTATGAACTAAACCCCTCAGATACCTGAGGGGGATGAAACCTAAGACGGATCTTGTTATTGTTTTCTGAACTATATGATAAATACTTGATTTGTTCTTAATTATGTGTTCTTAATTCTTGTTTTGATATTTCAGGATATTGATTCAAGTATTGATGTGCTTAGGCGGAGAGGAGGAATAGACCACTGTCTAAGAGTAGATCTAGCATAATTAAGCGGAGTTGATTGCAACCTCCTAGAGATAGGATGATTTAAAATCGCGATTAGGGTCAAACCTAATATGGGAGTCCATAGATCGAGTTAATGCAATCCTAGGGGTTTTAATTAGAAAGATATTTCAATTAATCAACCTAGGGTTAGACGTTAGTAGCCTCGAGAGAGGTATTAATATAAATTAGGAATCCTACGGATCGAGTCAAGTGAATAAATCGTCTGGTTTAGAGTTAAATAACAAGTGAAGTCTAGGTGGATTCCTCCTTGGGTATTGTCTTAATCAATTGGTTTTTCCCACAAGTATTTCCCCAATTCATTCTCTTCGTCTTAGCGTCTTTTAGCTTAGTAGTTAGTTAATTTTAGAATAAATAACAATTCCTTAATACTTAGGCTAAATAATAAGAAGAAAGTCGATATTAGTACTTTTTGTTCCTTTGGGTTCGACAATCCGGTCTTGCCACTAAGCTATACTATTGTTTGATAGGTGCACTTGCCTCAATCGTGGTGATAGTTAGTTTCTAGGCTAGATCATTCATTATATAAATATTAATACTATCGATACCAACGATCACGTACATAACCATACCATCCAAAATTTTTGGTTAAATTTACCTAAACATATACACTTAATCAAACAAGTTAGTCACATTACATCATATGAATATCAAGTAAACATAGATGAGCTCATCACTATTTAGTTTCACCTTTCCGTATTTCAAGAATCTTTTCAGTTGAACTATTGAAATTTCGATGGACGTTTGGGTAGTATACATAAAGTATACCTATCAACTATCCGTCAATTCATGTTCAAAAGTATCCATTTGTCACATGATCATAAAGCACACTCTCAAGCCACATATTTTATAACAGGATTACCAGTCCAGGTTAAATCCTTTCTGTAGCATATGTTCTAAAAGCTTGATTTGGATTACCCATCCAGGCTAAATCCAATCTATAACATATGCTTGAGAGGGCTTATTTCAGGATTACCCGTCCGGGCTAAATCTTATCTGCAACATATGCAGTATTATACTCTTTTTGAGAAATCACCTTATTCCATCGAATTTTAACATTCAACTGGGACATAACATTTTATCATTATTTTGCAATTTGTGGTCATTTCATAATGTATATCTTCACATATATATCAACACAATCATACAATTCAATTCAAGCATATTAACATACATATTTAGGTTACACGAACCTACCTTGACAATTGTTCGTATTTGAATTTCAACTAATCCGAAACCTTTTGTTTCTCTCGATCTAGTTTGGTAGTTGGTCTTTCTGGGTCTATATAAACAAATTTAACTATCAATTTATCACATTTCATATACATTTGCATTCAATTACATCCTAGGCAAAATTACCATTTTACCCCTATACTTTTCATAAATTCAAATTTTGTCCCTATGCTCAGAAAATGAAATTCATGGAATTTAACCTTCTTTCCAAGCCTAGCCGAAATTTATGTACAACTTTTACAGCACCTACATTTCACAAATTTAAGCATTTTCCATGGGTTTTACCCATTTTTCATTTTAGTCCCTAAACCGAGTTTTTATCAAAAATTACTTTGCAAAAGTTGTTTATCTATCAATAACTTTTCATTCTCTACCATAAATTTCAAATTTCTAGCATATTAATCCATGGCAAAGTTTCTACACTTTGTTATCTTTTCAAATAAATCCCTCAAATAGATAGATTACACTATCCAGATTCTAAAAATATAAAAATCATTAAAAACGAGACTTTATTTCATACCTTATTGAGCTTGGAAAGTTTTCATCCTTGATCGCTGTGAAGTCAAAGTTTTAAAATTTATAAAGAGAATGATCGAACCTGGAAACTAACTATGACAACGATTGAGGCAAGTGCACCTATCGAACAGTAGTATAGCTTAGGCAAGACCGGATTGTTGAACCCAAAGGAACTAAAAGTACTAATACTAACTTTCTTTTTATTATTTAGCCTAAAATAAGTGAAGTTGTTTATCTAGTCTAAATTAATTAACTATTAAACTAAAAATTCTAAGACAAAGAAGAAAGAAATTAGGAAAATAACTTGGAAAAAACTCAGTTGATTAAGACGACGCCCAAGGAAGAATCCACCTAGACTTCACTTGTTATCTAACACTGAACCATACGATTTATTCACTTGACTTGATCCGTAAGACTCCCTAACGTATATTAAACCCTCTCTCGAGGCGAATAACGTCTAACCCTAGGTTAATTAACGAAAATCTCTTTCTCGAATATTAACCCCTAGAATAGCAGTAAATCGATCTATGGACATCCCATATTAGGTTTCACCCTAATCTGACAAAATCTCGTCACCCTATCTCTAGGCGTTCGATCAACTCCGCTTAATTACGCTAGATCTACTCTTAAGCAGGGACTTTTGCTCCACCACCTAAGCACATTCGACTTGAATTAATATCCGCGAAATATCAACACAAGAATTAAGCACACATAATTAAGAACAAATCAAGTATTTATCATATAATTCAGAAAACAATAACAAGATTCATCTAGGTTTCATCCTCCTTCAGGTATCTGAAGGGTTTAGTTCATAACAGTAAAGAAAAACATCTCAGAAGAAAAGATAAAACAAAACATAAGAAATCTCTAAAACCCCCTGAAGGAATTGAAGAGGAGATCCTCTGTCTTGAATAGAATTCCGGCTTCTTGAGATGGATCAACTGGCTATCCCTGAGTGAATCCCCACAAATCTGCCTTCTCTAGCCTAACAAGACGCCCCTAAATGATGGATTTGGGGCCCCCCTTTTTATTTTATACTTAGGGTGTATTTATAGGCTTTTGAAATAGGTTTCTTTGCCCCTAAGTATCCTTTCCCGAATGAAACTGCTCTTCTCCACGGCAGAGGCAGGGCCATGGCACATGCCCGTATGAATCGTGGCCAGGCCGTGTTCTAGTATATTAAGGAGGCACGGCCGTGTGAGCTTTAGTCCAGGCCGTGTCGATTTCATGCTTTGGCCCATTTGTCCCGTTTTAAGCCCGTTTTACGTTCTTTTCATCCCCTGGTGCTTTCCTGAGTATAAGACATGAAAAGAAAGGATTAAGAGCACCTTTTTACATAGATCAAGGGATAAATCATCCAAACGTATGATAAATGTGGGCCTAAAATATGTTACTATTTCAGTTTATCAAATACCCCCACACTTAAGCTTTTGCTTGTCCTCAAGCAAAATTCTCAACTTACAATTAAAACGAACTTTCAATAATTCATAATCCCTATCAACAATGTCTTATCATAATTCATAGATAATTTATACATGGATAATTCAACTCAAAGAGTCCTAAGGATTCAAACAATCTAAGTCATAGATTTGTAGCTCGAAAATATAGGCGTCTCCCTTTATCTAAATAATTTCCTTTAATTTAAAACTGACAAGGATTGAAATCCTCACTAGAGATTCACTCAAATCACTCAAAGTGTTTAAGGTTCAGGAAAAAGCGCTCAAAAGTCGAACATGAAAAGTTAATCCCATAGGCTTGCCTGAAAATCCAATCTCCACCACTATAATATGAGATGATGCACAAATCAAAAGGTCTTTGACAGGGTTGTAACGGACTAGGGTTAAGGTGTGGATAAAGGCTGAATTAGAAGGTTAGAATCGAGATTGAATTGATAAATTACCTAACTAGAAACAATAAACTGAATAAAAGTAATTACATCAACTGAAAGCTAATAATACTAATAATATGAGCTTCTTCTTCAATATTGGGAATTCAAATGTATAAGCTCATTTAATCACAAAACTAGTAATGAATAATGACTATACTTTGTTTTTATTTAAGAACAAATCAAGTAATAATAAAGAACTTTAACAACTAAAATATAGAACATAGTTAGGCAACTGCTCAAAATCAAATCTCGACAAAAAAGGGAGTCAATGAAAGGTGATAACAAATATACAAAGGGTTTTGGGTTAATATTAGCGGTTATGTCAATAAAAAGGGTTTGTTTGGATTAAAAGGGGTTCATTAGGGGTTAATTGTGAAGGTAGGCTTTTAATAGAGTTAGTGGGTTAAAACCTAGGTGCCTTAATCATCTCTGTATATCAAATCAAAGATGTGGTCTCAACATGTATAATCGAGGCAAGTTCTAGAATAACAAATCAATGTTGACACACTCATAATCAAAAAGTGAGCATGAAAAGGATATATGCTCTTATAAGGCTCAAAATCTCACAAAAATTATGGGTATTTTGATATCAACCTTGTAAATTTCAAACTTCAAAGTAATATTTAAACTCAATTCGACAACCTAGAAAATTTTTAATTTCTGAAAAATAGACTTATCATGCTTGATTCTCTAGTATACTTAGAATCTAATTATCAATGCACAATTATCAATGATTTAATCTAAAACATATCAATAAAAATCATAAATCATTAGAAATTTCATCCTAATTAGTAATATGAGGAATTTACTTAAAAATAAGACTAAATTAAGGATTTTGAAAACACTGCAAAAAGTTTGGCACCTAATTTCAGAAATTTGAGAATAATGAAAAAAGTTAGGCACCTTTTTAGGTTGTTCACCCCCCACACTTAAGATGTACATTGCCCTCAATGTACAAAGTTAGATATATTGACAATAATACTAAAATCATAAGATATGGGGAGAAGTGAAACTTCTTGAATTTTGGATGGATTCCTTGAGATGGCGGTGAAAGATAAGTTGGAGGGCCGGTCTGGATGACGATCTTGCGCTAGATGAAGAAATTGGGTATCTCATGGAGGATTAGCCAGGATATGATAATAATAATTAAAACTATACTAATCGAATATTTAAAGAAAAGCAAGCTAAAGTGGAGAAAAATAAAGATGAAACTAAAATTAAAAGAAAAGATGGATGGACCATAGAGTCCTTATTGTTGGTTGTGATTTCTAAGGCTGAGGATATGGTGGTGGTCGTGGCATGATTCCCTAGCAGCCTTTAGAACCTAAAATTAAGAAACTAAGATAAAATAAACTAAATTAAGCATAAGAGTGTTAAAGAGAAGGAAAATAGATGAGAAGATAAAAATAAAAGAACAGATAATTGGTCTCAAAGACCCTTGTCTTGGCGAGGGGTTGAAGCGACCGGCATGAGCTTATATGTCTCGGTCTTCATGACAGAGACTGTGCTTGGCTTCTTCCGCTTCTTTGGCATTGTTTTAGTGTAGCTCAAGGGTATAGAGAGAAAGAAAATGAAAAGTTGAAGGTTGAAAGTTAGTAGGAGAAGAGGGTAAGGAAGGGGGGTTAAGTAGATTTTCAAACCTGGTACCATCCCACGCCCGTGCTCCTTAGGCGTGTTGATTCACACGGCCGCCTCGCATAGTCGTGTGTATAGGTGTGTTGGTTCACCCACGCCCATTTTACAGATTTCCACGCCCGTTGGTGATAAGTCAGTTTCGTCCACGGTCGCGTCGCACGGCCGTGGCATTCTGTCGGTGCCTGTGGGGCGGTGGTTGGAGTCCGTGACTTTGAAGATTTGATTCTCTCTGACTCGTACCACCTCTGCCATGTCAGTATGGTGATTCGGGGTATCCACACGGCCACGGCCGTGTGCTAGGCCGTGTGGACTAGAAACCTGCACTTTTTGGTTAGTTTAAAGCTATATACTATAAAGAAATGGTAAAATAGAATAAATAAGAAGAAATAAAAAAGTAAAAGTTAATGGGGTTAATGCTCGGGTTGCCTCCCGGGAAGCGCTCGTTTATAGTCTTAAGCTAGACTTTCCTCTTGTTTGCATCATCAGGCTGGTTTGAGGAGTTGGAAGTCCTTCCTCATGCTATCAGCTTTATTTTCGTGAAAAAGTTTAAGTCGAGATGTGTTTATAATAAAAGTACCAAAAATAGGATTACTTACCTCATTGCTTACAGTATGGGAAAACACTGGTTACCCTAAAAGGTATTTCTTTGTTTGTGTTATGGTCCAGAGAAGATATTCGAGGATCTGCCTTATCTAACAGTACCTGGTCTCCTATTTTGAGTTTGTTTGCTTCGTGGAGCGGTTCTGGTTCTGCTTCGTGTATTCCTAATTTCCCCTTGAAACGCGTCTTACACTCGTCTAGATCATCGAATTGAATCCCTCGTTCCTCATGAGTTATTTCTTTGTTAACACTGGGTCTAGGATTGGGTTCAGTTGTATTCTTTGGTGCTTCCTGAAAATAAGGGTTAACTGAATGGTTATCAGTAGAATTTATGTTCTCACCTTGATTACTCGATGTTCTGGCTGAGTCGAGAGCCTTGAGGGTGACTGTCTCGTTACCTACACAAAGTATGAGTTCTCCTACATCAATATCAATTTTAGTCCTGGCAGTTGCTAAAAAGGGTCTTCCTAAAATTAAGGGAATCGAATTATCCTCATCCATGTCTAAGACAACGAAATCTACTGGGAAAACAAATTTGTCAATTTTTACAAGAACATCTTCGATAATACCCCTAGGAATTCTAATAGTTTTATCAGCTAATTGAATGCTCATCCTAGTTTGCTTGGGTTTCCCTAGTCCTAATTGTTTAAACAATTTATAAGGCATGGCATTTATGCTTGCCCCTAAATCAGCTAACGCATTATCAACAGTTAGTCTACCAATTAAACATGGAATTGTAAAACTCCCTTGATCTTTTAGCTTTTGTGGTAGTCTATTCTGTAACATTACTGAGCATACTGCGTTTAATTCCACATATGGATCCTCGTCTAATTTGCGTTTGTTCGTCAAGAGATGTTTTAAAAATTTCCTCGAATCTGGCATCTGTGAAAGAGCTTCAAGTAGCGGTAAGTTAATATGTAATTTCTTTAAAAGTTTAAGAAACTTACCGAACTGTTCCTCTGTGTCATCTCTCGTTAGTGCTTCGGGATATGGTATGTGAGGTTGGTATTCCTTGATTACCGATTTTGGTTTCTCTTGCGTTACCTCAACTTTACCTTCTTCTACCTCATTTCTTTGTATTGGACTGGGTTCATCTAATCCTTCACTTTCTTGAGCTGTTATGGCTTGGATTTTCTCCTTTGGATTAATCTCAGTGTTACTTGGTAGACGCCCTTGCGATCGTTCAGACATCAGCTTCGCGAGTTGTCCAACTGACTTAGAAACTTCCTCAACTGACTTAGTAACTTCCCTTACTTGGCTGTCGATTCCTTTGATCGATGCTTGTTGGGTCTTAAGGGTGGTTTCAGTGTCTTGGAGACGGTTTTCTGTGGATACCATGAATCTTGTCAGCATCTCTTCAAGGTTCAGTTTTTTCTCCTGTGGATAGGGCTGATTTTGGTAATTTTGAGGAGGTTGCTGTCTTTGATTTCCTTGATTTCCTTGACCTCCCCACGAAAAATTTGGGTGGTTCCTCCAACCTGGGTTATAATTATTACTATATGGGTTATTATTATATCTGAAATTGTTACCTATATAGTTCATCTATTCGCTTTCTGTGCCCGGTTGGTAGGGTGGGTACTCAGGATTCGTCACGGTTTCACTTGCGTCGCACTGCATTACTGGGTGTACCTGCGAAGAACACAAACTATCAAGCTTTTTATTCATCATCTCTACCTGTGTTGATAGCATGTTTACTACATCGATGTTGAAAACTCCGGCAGATTTTGTTGGTTTTGTCCTTGTAACCTACCACTGATAGTTATTCAGTGACATCTCCTCTATGAACTCGTAGGATGCTTCAGGAGTTCTGTTGTTCAAGGTTCCATGGCAGCTGAATCAATTAGTTGCCTCGTTGAGGGATTTACACCGTTATAGAAAGTTTGGACTTGGAGCCACAAGGGTAAACCATGGTGCGGACACCTTCTCAAGAGATCCTTATATCTCTCCCATGCGTCATATAATGTCTCTAAATCCATCTGCACAAAAGAAGAGATATCATTGCGTAATTTGGCCGTTTTGTCCAGTGGGAAATATTTTAATAAGAATTTTTCGGTCATTTGATCCCATGTAGTGATTGACCCTCGTGGTAACGAGTTTAACCACTGTTTGGCTTTATTCCTTAATGAAAAGGGAAATAATCGAAGCCTTATGGCATCATCAGAAACGCCATTTATTTTGAAGGTATCACAAAACTCTAAAAAATTAGCTATATGAGTATTCGGATCTTCTTCCTGCAAACCATCAAATTGAACAAATTGTTGAATCATTTGTATAGTGTTAGGCTTTAATTCAAAATTATTAGCAGCTATAGCAGGCCTAACTATACTTGATTCTGCTCCTGTTAAATGAGGTTTAGCATAATCATACATAGTACGCTGAGCATTATTTTCTGCCACATCTTGTGGTTGAGGATTGTTTTCGTCCATCCCTTCACTAGGATTGGATCTATCTTCTCGCTCTTCTTCTGTGTAATTTAGGGCTCGCCTAATTTCTCTGCGATTTCTACGAGCGGTAGCTTCAATATCACTGTCGTATACTAGTGGTCCTCTCGGGTTCCTTCTAGTCATAAACTAGAGGTACCTGCTAGGAAAAGAAAGAAAGAAAAATTTAGCAAAGTTAAATAAAAATAAATTGCAGAAAATAAAAAAATAAAAAAATAATGGCTAAAGTAATAAAAATAGAGCTTTCTTAATATTTTAGTTCCCCGGCAACGGCGCCAAAAACTTGATCGCTGTGAAGTCAGAGTTTTAAAATTTATAAAGAGAATGATCGAACACGAAACTAACTATGACAACGATTGAGGCAAGTGCACCTATCGAACAAAGAGTATAGCTTACGCAAGACCAGTTATTGTCGAACCCAAAGGAACTAAAAGTACTAATACTAACTTTCTTTTTATTATTTAGCCTAAAATAAGTGAAGTTGTTTATCTATTCTAAATTAATTAACTATTAAACTAAAAATTCTAAGACAAAGAAGAATGAAATTGCGAAAATAACTTAAGAAAAACTCAGTTGATTAAGACGACACCCAAGGAAGAATCCACCTAGACTTCACTTGCTATCTAACACTGAACCAAACGATTTATTCACTTGACTTGATCCGTAAGACTCCCTAACGTATATTAAACCCTCTCTCGAGGCGAATAACGTCTAACCCTAGGTTAATTAATAGAAATCTCAATCTTGAATAATAACACCCTAGAACAGCAGTAAATCGATCTATGGACATTCCATATTAGGTTTCACCCTAATCCAGCAAAATCTCGTCACCCTATCTCTAGGCATGTGATCAACTCCGCTTAATTACGCTAGATCTACTCTTAAGCAGGGACTTTTGCTCCACCACCTAAGCACATTCGACTTGAATTAATATCCGCAAAATATCAACACAAGAATTAAGCACACATAATTAAGAACAAATCAAGTATTTATCATATAATTCAGAAAACAATAACAAGATTCATCTAGGTTTCATCCCCCTTCAGGTATCTGAAGGGTTTAGTTCATAACAGTAAAGAAAAACGTCTCAGAAGAAAAGATAAAACAAAACATAAGAAATCCCTAAAACCCCCTGAAGGAATTAAAGAAGAGATCCTCCATCTTGAGTAGAATTTCGGCTTCTTGAGATGGATCAACTGGCTATCCCAGGGTGAATCCCCACAAATCTGCCTTCTCTGGCCTAGCAAGACGCCCCTAAATGATGGCTTTGGGCCCCCCTTTTTAGGTCATACTTAGGGTGTATTTATAGGCTTTTGAAATAGGTTTCTTTGCCCCTAAGTATCCTTTCCCGAATGAAATTGCTCTTCTCCACGGCAGAGGCACGGCCATTGCACACGCCCGTGTGAATCGTGGCAGGGCCGTGTTCGGACTTCTAATGAGGACACGCCCGTGTAGATCGATATCAGGGCGTGTTTTAGTATATTGAGGAGGCACGGCCATGTGAGCTTTAGTCCAGGCCGTATTGATTTCATGCTTTGGCCCATTTGTCCCGTTTTAAGCCCGTTTTGCATTCTTTTCATCCCCTGGTGCTTTCCTGAGTATAAGACATGAAAAGAATGGATTAAGAGCTCCTTTTTACATAGATCAAGGGATAAATCATCCAAAAGTATGCTAAATGTGGGCCTAAAATATGTTACTATTTCAGTTTATCAATCCTCTCTCCTAGGGCTTCCATAGAAATTTCAGGGAAGAAGATGAATAAAAAGATGATAATTTCCTTTTTAATTATTTGTCATCTTTTAACTTTAGTGATTTCCAATTTAGTCGTTGCCCATTTCTAATTTTTCCATGGATGAGTCACTAAATTACCTACTAAATTTTCTTCAATGGTCTAATTACCATATAAGGACCTTAAGTTTTGAATTGTATAGCTATTTGATACTTATAACTACTAGAAGACAACTTTTGCATTTTATGCAATTTAGTCCTTTCCCTAATTAAACATGGAATCGGTAAAATTTTCGTATAAAAAATTTCATATGACCTTCCTATAATAACGCAAATCATAAAATAATATTAAAATAAATTTTATTTTTTGGGTCGAATTTGTGGTTCCGAAACCACTGTTCTGATCTCACCGAAATTTGGCTGTTACAACTCCCCCCTTAAAATTTTTTGTCCTCGAAAATTCTTACTAGAAAAGAGGTTAGGGTATTGCCTCTTCATAGTATCCTCCAGCTCCCAGGTAGCTTCCTCTAACCCATGTCGTTGCCAGAGCACTTTTACTAATGCCACCTTTTTATTTCTTAGCTCTTTCGTCTCATGTGCCAGTATTTTTATCGGTTCTTCATTGTAGGTCATATTAGGCTGAATCTCCACTTCTGTTGGAGTAATAATGTGTGAAGGGTCCGATCTATAGCGTCACAACATGGATACATGAAACACGTTATAAATTTTATCGAGTTCCGGTGGTAATGCTAACTGATACGCAACAAGCCCGATTCTTTCAATGATCTCATATGGCCCGATGAACCGTGGATTCAATTTTCCTTTACGGCCGAATCGGAGAACTTTCTTCCAAGGTGACACTTTTAAGAACACTTTATCACCAACCTGAAATTATATCTCTTTTCGCTTTAAATCAAAATAAGACTTTTGACGGTCTGAGGCCGCTTTCAAACTATCTCGAATCATCTTTACTTTGTCTTCGGTTTCCCAGATCAAGTCAACTCCGTGTATCTTTTTCTCACTGAACTCTGTCCAATACAATGGAGTTCTACATTTACGACCATATAGAGCCTCATACGGTGCCATTTTAATGCTGGACTGATAACTGTTATTGTAAGCAAATTCAATCAAAGACAAGTATTTCTCCCAGTCACCCCCAAATTCAAGTACACAACACCTAAGCATGTCTTCTAAAATCTGTATCACACGCTCAGATTGTCCATCTGTTTGAGGATGGAATGCAGTACTAAAGTGTAAAAGAGTGCCTAGAGCTTCTTGCAACTTACTCCAAAATCGGGATGTAAACTGTGATCTCTATCTGAAATAATGGAGATTGGCACTCTATGTAGCCTCACTACCTCAGAGACGTATAATTCAGCCAATCTATCCAATGAAAAATCCATACGTACCGGGATAAAGTGTGCAGAGTTCATTAAACGATTGACAATTACCCAAACAACATCTTTCTTTTTCAGTGAATAGGGTAATCCCGTTACAAAGTCAATGGTAATTCTTTCCCATTTCCATTCCGGTATGGTAATTGGTTGCAATAATCCCGAAGGTACTTGATGTTCAGCCTTTACTTGCTGATAGATCAAACATCTAGATACAAATTTAGAAATATCTCTTTTCAATCCCGACCACTAATACATTTTCTTCAAGTCATTGTACATTTTGTTACTACCGGGATGTACAGACATTATACCATTGTGTGCTTTATGTAGAATCTTCTGTACCAATTCTGAATTCATCGGTACACATATTCTATCTCTGAATAACAGACATCCATCAGAATCAATCTGAAACTCTGAATCCGGATCTGACTCACTTTGTACTCGCTTAGTCTGTAGTTTATGATCATCCTTCTGAGCTTCACAAATTTGTTGCTGAAATGTTGGTCTAGCTTTTAACCCAGCTATGATTGAATCATCATCAGACAATGGTAACAGGGTGCTCAATGCCCTTAAGGCAAATAAAGATTTTCGGCTTAAGGCATCTGCCACTACATTAGCTTTCCCCGGATGGTAATCAATAACGAGATCATAATATTTCAATAATTCTAACCACCTACGTTGTCTCAAATTCAGTTCTTTTTGTGTCATTAAATACTTCAGACTTTTGTGATCCGTAAAGACGTGAAATTTTTCACCAAAAAGATAATCTCACCATATTTTCGGTGCAAATACAATGGCTGCTAATTTGAGACCATGTATCGGGTAATTTCTTTCATGTAGTTTTAGTTGCCTAGATGCATAAGCCACTACTTTACCATCTTGAATCAATACACATCCCAAAACATTCAATGAGGCATCGCTATAGACTATAAATTCGTTACACGATTCAGGTTGGACTAATACGGGCGCTTCCATCAATAAAACTTTCAGTCTATCAAAACTCTGTTGACACTTGTCAGTCCACTAGAATTTCACATCTTTTTGTAGCAATCGGGTCATTGGAGAAGCTATCATTGAAAACCCTTTAACAAATCTCCGATAATATCCAGCTAGTCCCAGAAAACTTCTTACTTCTAAAACATTCATTAGTGGCTTCCAACTTACAATAGCTGAAATTTTATTTGAGTCCACCCAAATACCTTCTGCAGATGCAACATGTCCAAGGAAACTAACTTCTCGTAACCAGAATTCACATTTACTGAATTTAGCATACAGTTGTTTCTCACGTAGAGTTTGCAATACAATTCTCAGATGCTCAGCATGCTCATTCACATCCCGAGAGTAAACCAAAATATCATTAATAAAAAAAACCACGAACCTGTCCAGGTATGGTCTGAAAATTTTGTTCATTAAATCCATAAATATCTTCGAGGCATTAGTTAATCCAAATGGCATCACCAAAAACTCATAATGCCCATATCTGGTTCTGAAAGCTATCTTCGGTACATCCGAATATTTTACCCGTCGTTGATAGTAACCAGATCGTAGGTCAATTTTCAAAAATGCAATGGCACCTTTTAATTGATCAAACAAGTCATCTATACGAGGCAACGGGTACTTATTATTTACTGTGACTTTATTAAGATGTATGTAATCGATGCATAATCTCAATGATCCATCTTTCTTCTTTACAAACAATACCGGTGTGCCCCATGGTGAAAAGTTGGGTCGGGCAAATCCTTTATCAATCAACTCTTGCAACTGTACCTTCAGTTCTTTCAATTCAGTAGGAGCCACTCTATATGGTACTATAGATATCGGCGTCGTTCCTGGTACAAGGTCTATTGAAAATTCCACCTCTCTCGCTGGAGGTAGACCAGGTAGTTCTTCTGGAAATACCTCAGAAAACTCACAAACGACCGGCACTGACTGGATTTTCAACTCTGATACTTTGGTATCCAGTACAATAGCAAGAAAAGCCTCATACCCCTTTTTAATATATCTCTGTGCTGATATTGCTTAAATCACATTAGACAACCCATCCAGTTTCTTAGATTCAACCCGAAGTAACTCACCATTCTGACACTTCAATACAATGTATTTATGCTTACAATTTACCACTGCATCATGTTGGGTTAACCAATCCATTCCCAGCATTACATCAAATTCATCAAAGGGTAACAACATCAAATTAGCCGAAAAACAATGACCCTCTATTATCAACGGACAACTCTTACAAATTTTATCAACCATAACATGCTGACCCAAGGGGTTTGAAACTTTAACCACCAATTCGGTGAATTCAACAACCATATTTTTATCAGACACAAATTTTGTGCATATATGTGAATGTGTGGAACCAGGATCAATCAAAGCAATAATATTAGTATCAAGTAGAGAAAATGTACCAGTGATAACATCTGGTGCCGAGGCATCTTCCCTTGTACGTATCGTATATGTTCTTATCGGAGTCTGAGCCTCGGATTTAGCTGTTGAATCTTTTGCAGCACTACGACTACCACCAACATTTCCAGAATACCGTGGTGGTCTACCCCTCGAGACAGGATTACTCGACTTTGGGGTCTGTTCAATTTCTTTCTCAACCCTTTTCGAGCAATCTTTAAGAAAATGGTCGAGAGAACCACACTTAAAGCAAGCCCCACTTCTCATCCGGCACTCTCTCAAATGCAATTTATTACAGATATTGCATCGTGGTTTGGGGTTTCCAAAACTCCCAACACTGGTTGTTAAGGGAGACGAAGACCTCGAGTTGGTGTGTTTAGAACTTCGTTCCTTTCCTGAATACTCCCTTGATGTAGCAAAACGTTCATGATAATTCTTTGATTTCTTCGAAGCAGATGATTGCGCCTTGCTAAAATATCTTTTACTTGAAACCCGAGCTTCCCTTTCTGTTTGCTTCTTTTCTTTGCTTAATTCCTCGGCCTTGTGTTCCCGTTCAGCCAACACCGCGAATTCTCTTAATTTCAAAATTCTAATCAGCAGCTTAACATCTTCATTATGCCCTTATTCAAATCGTTTGCACATTTCGGCTTCAGTCTGTGTAACACCCTGATTTAGGGGCTATGCAGGTTGGGTATAATTCGTGTTCTAGTAGGTTTTGGGTATGCTTGGATGTGTGTGAGAGGTGTTATGAATGCTCGGATTAAAGGGGAAGGCTTTGGAAAATTTTGGATTTTTAAGTAATAAAGGGGAGCTTGGCTTTGGGAGGCCTTAAAGGAATTAATTGGGGGAATAGGACACATGAGAGGCTTTGGCAAAGTGGCTTCATCGCTGCTAAGAAATGGAAGTAGCGCCTTTGAGGGTCTTGGGTTCGAATCAAAGAGGCAGCAGGCTGGTTTTAATTTTTGGATCTTGGCGTTACAAGGCGGGAGGCCTTAAAAAAAGAAGTGGGGGCGTGTTTTGACACAAGAAGCAGCTGGTCCAAGTGGCTAGCGTCGTCACTTAGGCGCTGGAGAGAGAGAGAGCGCGGTTCGAGGGCGAGCAGCATTTTTGGGCGTTTATATTTTGCTTGTGATGGGCTGAAGTAGGAAGGGTTTAAAAATAAATTTGGGGCTTTATGTCATAAAATCAAAGTGGCCGAGTGGCACAGCGTTGGGGGTAAGGTGTGCGAAAGATGGTTCCGTGTTCGAACCATGTGAGTGGCATTTGGGGTTTTATTTTATTTTATTCTTTTTGGCAGCAAATTTGAAGGTGGGACGGTTTTGGATGCTAAAAGGTGGATGAAGACTTGGTCTTCTTTTTTTTGAATTTGGCTAGGTAAGTTTGGCTTTTTCAAATCTTTTTGAATGGATGGAAGGAGGTGTTTTAGGAGAGTTTTGAGGATTTTTTTGGGAGCTTGGAGCTTGGCGATTAGTATAAATAGGGGAGGTGTTCATTTATTTTCACCATTTGCTTTCTCTCCTTGCCGAATTTTGCTTCCCAAAATTCCTTTGGTTGTTAGAAACTTCCTTCTCCAAATTCTTTTGCTCTCACATTTTCCAAATGGCCGAAACTTCAAGGTCATATAGCTATCTTCTTCTCCTCATTTCTTTTGAGCCAAAACCACTCCATTTTATCCCTCAAACCTTTATCCTCTTTTCTATTGCCGTAACCCCTATCCCTTTTCATCCGTTTTCCTTCAAGCCGAACCCTTACTTCCTTGGTGGTGGCCGATTCTTGTTAGAGGAAGGGTAGTGGTTAGCAAGGTAAGGGTGTGTTAGTTTTGCTATGGTTTCTTGTCTTGGCCGAATGGCCTTAAGTGTTACTTGTTTTGTGCAAGGTCGGTTATAGGGAGGAGAGCCTAGCGCAGAGACCTTTTCGGGATTTGTTTAGTCAAGCAGCAAAGTGGTATAAGGTTGCGTTTCGAGGGTAGATCGGGTGTGCTATCTAGGTGCGTAATCATCGCACTATTTCTGTGGTTTGGTTTGCTAACATGTTTATATGTGTATTATGTGTAATAGCCGTTTATAATGGCATAAGTGATGAGTAACTGGTGATGGTAAGTTAATCTTGATATACATTTATATATGTACAATGTGGTAGTGATAAGTGATAAATACTCATTCTATATGATATTCTTGCATGATTTATTGACACATGGGCATGGGATTGGATTGAAGAAGGAAGAAGTGTACACAGGATGTACGTGGTCTAATGATAGCTCAGGCTACATTAGCGCTTGAAGGCTAGCTTTGTGCTACCTCAAGGGAGGTGTGGCTCGGTGCCCATCTCGGCGGTTGATGGCTATGTGCATCACCGTAGACAGATATTGAGGTTGAGATCATTTTGGTTGATCGGTGGCTCAGCCACGGCCTTGAGCAGAGAGTTGCCAAGGTAATATTTTGGATCACGAGGTGATCAGTGGTGGTTTATCCACGGCCTTAGGCAGGGAGTCTGCTAAGGTTGGCGTACGGTTGGATAGTAGGTTGGGTTGAAGTGCATCTTTGCATGATTTGTTTTGAGGATTGTGTGGGTATGGGCCAAGCCCATACGTGTGGGAAATTTGTGTTGTGGTTATGCATCGAGTCCGTGGACTCACCCAATTATTTTCCTAACATTTCGTGATTCATGAGATGGACCGGATCGGAGAGGATACATGGTGGCCCATGCCAAGGAGATGTTTTTGGCTATATTAAATATTAAGTATTTCATTCAAATAATGGTTGTAATAAGGATTTATTTTATTATTTTGGTATCATTTTATTATTAACTCTATTATGGTTTGTTTAAATTGAAACACTATGTGAAGATGGTTATATTTTATAACTTACTTATTCAAATATGGAATTATTAAACATGTGGCTATAATTTCAAAAGAACATGGTTTCAAGAGCAAATAAATTTTTACTATTTTATTCTAAGTCTAAAATATTTTCACTAACATAACCGTGATTCGGTCGTAGTAAATGGGCCGGGTTTGGGGATGTTACTGATTTAATATCGAGCCGGTTCAAAACTTCGGCTTTGAGGTTTTTGGGCTCAAACAGCTTTTCAAACGGGCTATTCAAATATGGGCTTTTATAAAAGGTTTTCAGTTAGGTGGCATGGCACTGTACCTCAGGCCAAAGTCCACTGTGTAAGTACTTGGACTTTCTTGAAGTGAATTGTTTACATGAATTGATTTGGGCTTAGTTTGGGCTCATAGATTAGAATATTAGGGCTATTGAACCCTAGGACTAGTCTACTCAAACACATGCATAAGACTTAAGGTTACTAAACAAACCTGTGATTAAGTCGCCGAGTTAAGGTGTGGCAACCATTGTGCGCATGTCTAGGAGTGGATCCTAAGAGCACAGTACTTAAGCGATCCTCGTGACTCACCTCCTCTTGCATTGGAATCCTACCCGCAAGCGTAGCTACTGTTCACCTTAACCAAGAGGACTTGTTCATAGGCTAAACCAATTATAAAAACCGAAAGGGAATTAGTCTTGCTATTTTTAAAATTCCTGCTTTTAAAATTTCAAACTCTACTCCTTGGGTTTGTAAGCTCTAAATCGATTTTGAAAGATGTTTTCTCGATTTACAAAATTACCAAAATGCCCCTAGTGGCAAAATTACAAAAATGCCCCTGTGTTATAAAATGACCGTATTACCCTCAACTTTTGTTTAAATGATTTTTACTTTGCAAAATACCAAAATCTCGAAATTTCAAAATGTTAAGATACTCTGGTATGGGGAAATTACAAAAAAATACCCCTGTGTTGAAAATTACTAAAATGCCCCTGACTTTCAAGATTTCTGGTTTAACTCCAATTTTAATAAAATTTCCCTACTTTGCAAAAGTATACAAAAACGCTATTTTCAAGATACCCTGATTTGAAAATTTACAAAATTACCCCTGATGAACAAAATTACCAAAATGCCCTTGGTTTCAAAATTTTCATAATTCCCTCGATTTTTACTAAAATGTTCTTACATTATGAAAGTATCAAAAACTTCTGTTTTACAAATATCGAGATATCCTGATTTGGGAAATTTACGAAAATGCCCTTAACGTCCCCAATTACTGAAATAACCCCGATTTCTGAAATTTTTACAACACATCTGGTTTGAAAAACAAATTTTTCAAGATGACCCCTGTGATTTTGTAAACTTTGAAATATCTTTAATTTGAAAACTATTTTCAAATTGACCCTGAGTTATTACCGAAATACCCCTATAGGAAAATGACGAAATTACCCCTGGGTTGGGAATGCTCAAGAAAGTGTCATGGATGAATGAATGTGTCTTTAGTGAAGTATGTGAATGTTTGAATTAGAACAGAGAACTTGAGATGAAACTTTGATTGCTCGAAAGAACGACTTCTAGAAACTTCTGTTCATAAAATTTGCTCGTGGATAAAACAGTGGAACAAAATTCCTAATGCATAAAACTTTTAATCAGATTAAATCGCGACGCTAGATATGAGTTCTAGGGGACGTGGTTGTCGTGGACGTGGTCAAGGTGGAATCACGACTTTATTAAGATCGAGTGCGCAGCGATAGTGTAAGTTTGGAGAGTTGGGGCGTGGACCGTTAGTCTAGCCAAGTAATTTCGAGGACGAAATTATTTTAAGGAGGGTAGAATTGTAACACCCTGATTTAGGGGCTATGCAGGTTGGGTATAATTCGTGTTCTAGTAGGTTTTGGGTATGCTTGGATGTGTGTGAGAGGTGTTATGAATGCTCGGATTAAAGGGGAAGGCTTTGGAAAATTTTGGATTTTAAGTAATAAAGGGAGCTTGGCTTTGGGAGGCCTTAAAGGAATTAATTGGGGAATAGGACACATGAGAGGCTTTGGCAAAGTGGCTTCATGCGCCGCTTAAGAAATTTGGAAGTAGCGCCTTTGAGGGTCTTGGGTTCGAATCAAAGAGGCAGTAGGTTTGGTTTTAATTTTTGGATCTTGGCGTTACAAGGCGGGAGGCCTTAAAAAGAAGTGGGGTGTGTTTTGACACAAGAAGCGGTGGTCCAAGTGGCTAGCGTCGTCACTTAGGCGCTGGAGAGAGGAGAGCGCGGTTCGAGGGTCGAGCAACAGCTTTTTGGGCGTTTTATATTTTGCTTGTGATGGGCTGAAGTAGGAAGGGTTTAAAAATAAATTTGGGGCTTTATGTCATAAAATCAAAGTGGCCGAGTGGCACAGGCGTTGGGGTAAGGTGTGCGTGAAGCATGGTTCCGTGTTCGAACCATGTGAGCGGCATTTGGGGTTTTATTTTATTTTATTCTTTTTGGCAGCAAATTTGAAGGTGGGACGGTTTTGGATGCTAAAAGGTGGATGAAGACTTGGTCTTCTTTTTTTGAATTTGGCTAGGTAGGTTTGGCTTTTTCAAATCTTTTTGAATGGATGGAAGGGAGGTGTTTTAGGAGAGTTTTGAGGATTTTTGGGAGCTTGGAGCTTGGCCGATTAGTATAAATAGGGGGGAGGTGTTCATTTATTTTCACCATTTGCTTTCTCTCCCTTGCCGAATTTTGCTTCCCAAAATTCCTTTGGTTGCTGAAACTTCCTTCTCCAAATTCTTTTGCTCTCACATTTTCCAAATGGCCGAAACTTCAAGGTCATATAGCTATCTTCTTCTCCTCATTTCTTTTGAGCCAAAACCACTCCATTTTATCCTCAAACCTTTATCCTCTTTTCTATTGCCGTAACCCCTATCCCTTTTCATCCGTTTTCCTTCAAGCCAAACCCCTTACTTCCTTGGTGGTGGCCGATTCTTGTTAGAGGAAGGGTAGTGGTTAGCAAGGTAAGGGTGTGTTAGTTTTGCTATGGTTTCTTGTCTTGGCCGAATGGCCTTAAGTGTTACTTGTTTTGTGCAAGGTCGGTTATAGGGGAGGAGAGCCTAGCGCAGAGACCTTTCGGGATTTGTTTAGTCAAGCATGCAAAGGTATAAGGTTGCGTTTGAGGGTAGATCGGGTGTGCTATCTAGGTGCGTAATCATCGCACTATTTCGTGGTATGGTTTGCTAACATGTTTATATGTGTATTATGTGTAATAGCCGTTTATAATGGCATAAGTGATGAGTAATCGGTGATGGTAAGTTAATCTTGATATACATTTATATATGTACAATGTGGTAGTGATAAGTGATAAATACTCATTCTATATGATATTCTTGCATGATTTATTGACACATGGGCATGGGATTGGATTGAAGAAGGAAGAAGTGTACACAGGATGTACGTGGTCTAATGATAGCTCAGGCTACATTAGCGCTTGAAGGCTAGCTTTGTGCTACCTCAAGGGAGGTGTGGCTCGGTGCCCATCTCGGCGGTTGATGGCTATGTGCATCACCGTGAGCGATATTGAGGTTGAGATCATTTTGGTTGATCGGTGGCTCAGCCACGGCCTTGTGCAGAGAGTTGCCAAGGTAATGTTTTGGATCACGAGGTGATCAGTGGTGGTTTATCCACGGCCTTAGGCAGGGAGTCTGCTAAGGTTGGCGTACGGTTGGATAGTAGGTTGGGTTGAAGTGCATCTTTGCATGATTTGTTTTGAGGATTGTGTGGGTATGGGCCAAGCCCATACGTGTGGGAAATTTGTGTTGTGGTTATGCACTGAGTCTGTGGACTCACCCAATTATTTTCCTAACATTTCAGGTGATTCATGAGATGGACCGGGATCGGAGAGGATACATGGTGGCCCATGCCAGAAGGAGATGTTTTTGGCTATATTAAATATTAAGTATTTCATTCAAATAATGGTTGTAATAAGGATTTATTTTATTATTTTGGTATCATTTTATTATTAACTCTATTATGGTTTGTTTAAATTGAAACACTATGTGAAGATGGTTATATTTTTATAACTTACTTATTCAAATATGGAATTATTAAACATGTGGCTATAATTTCAAAAGAACATGGTTTCCAAGAGCAAATAAATTTTTACTATTTTATTCTCAGTCTAAAATATTTTCACTAACATAACCAGATTCGGTCGTAGTGAATGGGCCGGGTTTGGGGATGTTACAGTCTGAACCCATTCACTAGCATACTTGCTCAATCTAACAAATTCTCGTTCATACTTGGACACTATCATATTTCCCTGTTTGTGCTCTAAAAATTCCTTCTTTTTCTGGTCTAGAAATCTCTGACTATTATATTTCTTTTTGAACTCTGTTTGGAAAAACTCCCATGTAACATTTTCCCTTGGCACAACAAAAGATATGGTTTTCCACCAATGGTAGGCTGTCTCTTTCAACAAAGATACCGCACATTTTAGACATTCGGCTGGTGTGCAAGATAGCTCAACTAAAACCCGAATAGTATTTTCTAGCCAAAACTCAACCCTCTCTGGATCGTCATCGGCTGTAGCCCAAAATTATTCAGCCCCATATTTTCTAATTTTATCTACTGGAGCCTTATTACTTCTAACAAGTCTAGTACCCTGTGGCATTTCATCATGTTATGAAGTAGGTGGGGGAGGTCATTGAACAACGAGATTTGTTCTCATATATTCGCTAAACCACTCATCCATCATTTTGAAGAAGGCTACTTTTGCCTCTTCACGACCCTCAGACATGGGCCTTCTCTTACTACTGGTTGCGGCTCGTTGCACGAAAGCTTGAGCTATGCTCTCAGCTTCCTCAGACTCATCTCTCGCTTGGTTGGAAGACATTACTATATGAAAATACATTTAAGAGTGGTCAGGAGATATCACACTATCATGATTTATATAATGGAATGTATAGCTAGACTCGTACTTGCTACATTAGTTTGAGAATCGGCTAAACCGTAGCTATGGTACCAATAAATGTAACATCCCTAACCCGTACCTATCGCCGGAACAGGGTTACGAGATATTACTGGGACTTAAAGATCAATTACATATAATTCGAGTTAAAAAATACTAATCATATGCAACATCAATCATGTTGTCCCTTAAATGGACCCTCGAGGCCCAATAAGGACGGTGGAATTGATTTGGGACCAAATCGGGATTTCATAAAACTTTTTGCAAAATTCAAAAATTTTCCTTATATACAGTGCCCACACGCCCATGTGGTCTAGGGACACGCCCATGTGGTCTAGGGACACGCCCGTGTGGTCACTGTAACAGCCCATTTTTAGTCAAATCAGAATAGTGGTTTCGAGACCACAAATTCGAAGTTAAAATATTTATTTTATTATTTTAATAAGGTCTACAACATGATAGAATTATTGTGTGAAAGTTTTTTAAAGAAATTTTACTGTTTGAATGCTTAATTCGGTAAAAAGGACTAAATCGCGTAAAATGTAAAATGCATGTTCTATTAGCTAAAGGTATTAAATAGCTATAGAACCTTAAAGTATAAGTCTTTATGTGGTAATTAGACCATTTATGTTGATAGTGGAATGTGATGGCTTGGTATAAGTGAAATTATCAATGTTTTTAAAGGTTATAATAGTAAAATGTTAAATAAATGATTAATTAAATTAAACAAAGCCAAGCTATCATCTTTATTCATCCTTATTTAACCGAAATTAGGGATTTAGAAAGCCATTTTTGAGCTTGATATTCGGCCAAGCTTACAAACTCAATTGGTAAGTGATTTTTGTTTGGTTTTTAATGATTTCTATGTTTTTGTGATCGTTGCTTCATAATCTAGCTAGCCCGTACCTTTGATTTCGAAATTGTTAAAGATTTAACATGTTACCATTGTTCAATGTTTGTGTAAATTGATATTTATAATAGATTATGAAGGTTTATTGATAGATTTACTAGTTTTGTAAAGAGATTTTTGACAAAAATGTCAAAAAGGGATTAATTTGTTAAAATGTAAAATTATGTGGGTAAAAGTGTGAATAAATAAAAGATATGGGCTGCTAGGGACTCCATTAAAATTCGGCTAGCATAGTTAAGGGTCTAATTGCATGAACTTGCATATTTATGAGCTAAGAACTAAATTGTAAAAAATGTCAAAATAGTAGGGGCAAAAGTGTAAATTTGCCATAAGGTGATTTTTGGGCTAAATTGAATAGAATGAATATTGAATGAGTTAATTTTGATATTATATAGATCAAGAAAAATAAAGATCGAAACTAGATCGGGGTAAAGGAAAAGTTGACGGTTAGCCGATAATTATTATCCGAGCAACTCAAGGTAAGTTCATATAATTAGAATCGAACTTTTGAATACTTGTAATTATTTGAAATGAATGTATATAATTTAGTAATTGATTTACTTGAAATAAGAATGCCTTATTGATAAAGTTTGATGGTTACCGAGCCCCATTTGAACCGTAAGAATTCGTAGGATAAGAGTGACATGTCACTAGGGTTACCATTTAGGTTGAGATCATGCACGTGTTGCGGACTCACCGCAGTTCGTATGAGCTTACGATGTATCAGCTCGTAAGAGCTTACTGTTCTCAGCTTGTCAGAGCTTACCGTTTCAGCTCAATAGAGCTTACTGTCCATCAGCTCAGGAGGAGCTTACTGATCATAGCTCGTAAGAGCAGAAATGATAATGAATTGACGGATTATTGATTTATATGTTATGTATATCACCCGAGTATCCCTCGATGTTCTAGTAGGTTCAACGGCATAAATTCTATTATTGGTTATGTGAAACAGATATGTGTTATATGAATGAAGTATTGTTCATACGAATGAGTTACTGTTACTATTATCGAATGAATTATTCTTTATATGATTGAGAATGAAATGTTATAAATGATGTACATGATATATGTGAATTTGATATGATACCATGTACTATTATTGAATGAATTACTGTTTATATGATTGAGAATGAAATGTTATAAATGATATACATGATATATGTGAATTTGATATGATACCATGTATTGAGTATTAAATTGAGATAATGGATGATTACATGCACTTATGTGACTAACTTGTTGATGAATGCTTGTGTATAGGCATTTGGCAAGTGAATTTGATATACTTTGTTTAATTGTTTGATTATGTATAAATGGTAAGTTAAATTCTGAATTATACGGGCTTACTAAGCTTTAAAGCTTACTCTGTTTCTTTTACCGTGTTTTATAGAGGTTCGATACCTCGCTCGATCCGGATAAAGTTGGAGTTACGCATCACACTATCCAGTTGCTATTGGTAATTTTGAACTCTTGGATATTTGTAAATATGGCATGTATAGGCTAGTTATAAAGATGATAGTTATGGTTACTTGAGATAGAGATTTTGGTACATGTGTGGTATAAGTTTAAGCCATGTGATTTGGCTTATCTTGGTGTAAAGTTTTGGTTGTGTATAAGTGTAACACCATCGCCGGTTTAGGGTTAAAAGCATTACTAGACAAAACGAAACCTTTTACGAACATTCCATATTATTATTCAATGAATCAAATCAAAGTGTCCCTTAAATAGGTCTACGAGACCTTAAACATACATTAGAAATGGGTCGGGACTAAACAGAACACATACGGAAATTTTCAGAAAATTAAAAATTTTTCAAAGTTACAGAGGTCACATGCCCGTGTGGGCAGGCCGTGTGCCTCCCACGGCCTTAGACACGCCCATGTGCCCGAGCCGTGCCAAAACAGGGCATATATACTGACTTGTCCACACGACCTGAGACACGCCCGTGTGCCTCACCCGTGGTCGAGCCTGACTTGCATCACACGGCCAGTCACACGCCCGTGTGTCCAGCCCGTGGTCGAGCCTGACTTGTTTTGAAATTTTAACCACGAAGGACACGGTCGAGCCACACGCCCGTGTGTTCAACCGTGTGGGCAATTATAGGCCATTTGCAAGGCCAAAATGCCACCCACACTCTAGGCTATCCCTACAAGCATCATACCAATTCAAATCATGCCAAAATAACCAACTTTTCCAAGAATTCAAAAGCATTTCAAGCATACCATCTTAAGCAACAATTAGCTCAATTAAAAGACAAACATTTCCAAGTATAATTCATCACAAACTTACCATTTCATTATAACCACCATTCATCAAATATATGCTTACTTTGCATCAATAAGCTTGCCATTATTTTGACCATTTCACTAACCATCAAACCATACCAAAACCAAGCATCATATAACATGACTACTCATTCATACCACAATCATTTATCTAGCCACATCACATGGCTATGTACATATCTCAAACATAATTCAAAGTGACTAGCCTATACATGCCATACTTTAGTATATACACTTTCAAAAAGTACCAAAATAAGATTGGGTAGTGTGATGACGATCCTCGACGATCCCCGAGCCTTTCGTAGCTTTAACGATCTATAAAACATAGTAAACACACACAAAGTAAGCTTTCAAAAGCTTCGTAAGCCATATACAAATAAACTTAACATAAAATACACATAATCAGATTAATACATGCCATAAATGTCTCTCAATTTCAAAATCAAAACATTTTCATTGGCTCGTTTGTTTAGCCAAAGCTTACCAATATATCATATCACAAAACATCTCTTTTTCTCGTATCATAGTCATACATATATCACATTTTATCACATTTTATCACATTACTTCAATGCACATATTTCTCTTTTGCAAGTACATAAATACTCACCTTTCATGCTTAAACAAAGCATATACAACAAACGTACCTAAAACGGTTACACAATTCACTTAGTCTTTCATTTCTCGTATTTGCCCGTTGAACCATTCGGAATCAAATAGGATACTCGGAATACACAGAATAATCGTACAATGCCAACGTCCCAGACGTGGTCTTACATGTAATCAAATATCGATGCCACTGTCCTAGACAGGGTCTTACACGAATCAAATATGATGCCAATGTCCCAGACATGGTCTTACACGTAAATCTCAAATCGATGCCAACGTCCCAGACGTGGTCTTACACGATATTACAAATCGGAAAACCTATGTCATGAAATACGTAATCCTATCTATTCCTAGGTTCGTTTGGGACTTCTCGGACATTGATACATTATCGATACTTCCACAGATTTCAAGTATTTATCATCTCGTACACATTCATCACAATGAAATTTCATATAAACATACATAATTCAATACAAATACATTTATTTGTATATAGACTTACCTGGTACGGGAAGAACGGAAACGAACGGCTATTCAACTACTTTCGACTTTCCTCGATCTAAATCTGTTTTCTTCGGTTCTTGATCTATACATATTCAAATTTAAATCTTTTACTCACAAATTCATTCAATTCAATACAAGAACACATATTTAGGGCAATTTACAAATTAGCCCTCACATTTTCACATTTTGGCATTTTAGTCCTTATTTCACAAAATCACAAAATACACAAAATCTCTATATACCCATGCTTAGCCGAATGTTCACTATGATCATACAAGTCCCTACGTTTCATTTATTTCACATTTTAGTCCCTCAAAATAATATTTTCTCAATTTAGTTCAAATTACTCAAATTCATCAAAAGTCCAAAGACAAACTATGTTAATCTAACACATATATTTCATATTTCATCAACAATCATCACAAAGCTCAGGAATTCATCAATGGCTCTTTTCAAAATCATCATCAATTCACAAAATTAAGACATGGGTTTTGAAGTATTCGAAGTAACGATTACAAAAACGTAGAAATTAACAAAAACCGATCAAGATCCATACCTTAATCAATCTCTTCAATGGCTGAATGTTGTAAAAGCTTTAAACCCCTTTTTCTTTTCAATATTTGATGGATGAACACCAAAATAAATGGCTTATTTTAGCCTTTTGTTTTATTATAATAGCATTATTAATCCTTTTACAAAATTAACCTTATTATTAAATGATAAACCGAAATAGTAACATATTTTAATCCCACATTTAGCATACTTTTGGATGATTTATCTTTTGATTTATGTAAAAAGGTGCTCTTAATCCTTTCTTTTCATGTCTTATACTTAGGAAAGCACCCAAGAATAAAATGAACGAGAAACGGGCTCAAAACGGACCAAAATAGGCCAAAGAAGAAATCGACATGGCCTGGACTAAAGCCCACATGGCCGTGCATCCTCAATATACTAGAACACGGCCTGAAGTCAATCTACACGGCCGTGCCTCACTAACGGAGTCCAACACGGCCTGGCCACGATTCACACGGGCATGTGCCATGGCCGTGCCCCTGCCGTGGAAGAGAGTAATTTCACTCGAAAAAAGATACTTAGGGGCAAAGAAACCTATTTCAAAAGCCTATATAAAGACCCTAAGTATAACCTAAAGGGGGGCGATTAGCTAGGCCAAGTAGCCGAGTAGAAAAGGTCAGATTTGTGGGAAACGCTCAAGGGATAGCCAGTTGATCCATTTCCAGAAGCCAGAATTCTACTCAAGACGGAGGATCTCTCCTTCAATTCCTTCAGGGAGTTTTAGGGATTTCTTATGTTTTGTTTTATCTTTTCTTCTGAGATGTTTTTCTTTATTATTATGAACTAAACCCTTCAGATACCTGAAGGGGGATGAAACTTAGATGAATCTTGTTATTGTTTTCTGAACTATATGATAAATACTTGATTTGTTCTTGATTATGTGTGCTTAATTCTTGTGTTGATATTTCATGGATATTAATTCAAGTTGAATGTGCTTAGGTGGTGGAGCAAAAGTCCTGCTTAAGAGTAGATCTAGCATAATTAAGCGAGTTGATCGCGCGCCTAGAGATAGGGTGACGAGATTTTGCCTTGGATTAGGGTGAAACCTAATATGGGAGTCCATAGATCGATGTCTTCGCTATTCTAGGGGTTTTAATTAGAAAGAGATTTTAATTAATCAACCTAGGGTTAGACGTTATTCGCCTCGAGAGAGGGTTTAATATAAATTAGGGAGTCCTACAGATCAAGTCAAGTGAATAAATCGTCTGGTTCAGTGTTAGATAATAAGTGAAGTCTAGGTGGATTCTTCCTAAGGGTATCGTCTTAATCAACTGAGTTTTTCCCAAGTATTTCCCCAATTCATTCTTTTTGTCTTTGCGTCTTTAGCTTAGTAATTAGTTAATTTAGATTAATAAACAACTTCACTTATTTTAGGCTAAATAATAGAAAGAAAGTTAGTATTAGTACTTTTAGTTCCTTTGGGTTCGACAATCCGGTCTTGCCTAAGCTATACTACTATTCGATAGGTGCACTTGCCTCAATCGTTGTTATAGTTAGTTCCAGGATCGATCATTATAAATTTAAAACTTGCCTCAAGTTTTTGGCGCCGTTGTCAGGGAACTAAAATATTAAGAAAGCTCTATTTTTATTACTTTAGCCATTGTTTTTTTTATTTTCTGCAATTTACTTTTATTTTTAGTTTTAATTTTAACTTTGCTAAATTTTCTTTCTTTCTTTTCCTATCAAGTACCTCTAGTTTATGACTAGAAGGAACCTGAGAGGACCACTAGTATACGACAGTGATATTGACGCTGCCGTTCGCAAGAATCACAGAGAAATTAGGCATGCCCTAAATTACACAGAAGAAGGGTGAGAAGACAGATCCAATCCTACTGAAGGGATGGACGAAAATAACCCTCAACCATAAAATGTGGGAGAGAATAATGCTCCACATACTATGTATGATTATGCTAAACCTCATTTAACAAGAGCAGAATCAAGTATTGTTAGGCCTGCTATAGCCGCTAATAATTTTGAATTAAAACCTAACACTATACAAATGATTCAACAATTTGTTCAATTTGATGGTTTACAGAACGAAGATCCAAATACTCATATAGCTAAATTTTTAGAGCTCTGTGATACCTTCAAAATAAATGACGTTTCTGATGATGCCATACGTCTTCGGTTATTTCCCTTTTCATTAAGGAATAAAGCCAAACAGTGGTTAAACTTATTACCACGAGGGTCAATCACTACATGGGATCAAATGACCGAAATTTTTTTATTAAAATATTTCCCACTGGCCAAAACGGCCAAACTACGGAATGATATCTCTTATTTTGTGCAGATGGATTTAGAGATATTATATGACGCATGGGAGAGATATAAGGATCTCTTGAGAAGGTGTCCGCACCATGGTTTACCCTTGTGGCTCCAAGTCCAAACTTTCTATAATGGGGTAAACCCCTCAACGAGGCAACTAATTGATTCAGCCACCGGTGGAACCCTGAACAATAGAACTCATGAAGCAGCCTACAAGTTTATTGAAGAGATGTCACTGAATAACTATCAGTGGCAGGTTACAAGGACCAAACCAACAAAATCAGCCGGAGTTTTCAACATAGATGCAGTAACCATGCTATCAACACAAGTAGAGATGATGAATAAAAAGCTTGATAGTTTGTGTTCTTCGTAGGTACATCCAGTAATGCAGTGCGACGTAAGTGGAACCGTGGCGAATCCTGAGTACCCACCCTACCAACCGGGCACAGAGAGCGAACAGATGAACTATATAGGTAACAATTTTAGATCTAATAATAACCCATATAGTAATAATTATAACCCAGGTTGGAGGAACCACCCAAATTTTTCGTGGGGAGGTCAAGGAAATCAAGGAAATCAAAGACAATAACCTCCTCAAAATTTCCAAAATCAGCCCTATCCACAGGAGAAGAAGCCGAACCTTGAAGAGATGCTGACAAGATTCATGGCATCCACAGAAACCGTCTCCAAGACACTGAAACCACCCTTAAGACCCAACAAGCATCGATCAAAGGGATCGAGAGCCAAGTTAGGGAAGTCACTAAGTTTGTTGAGGAAGTTTCTAAGTCAGTTGGACAACTCGCGAAGCTGATGTCTGAATGATCGCAAGGGCGTCTACCAAGCAACACTGAGATTAATCCAAAGGAGCAAATCCAAGCCATAGCAGCTCAAGAAAGTGAAGGAATAGACGAACCCAGTCCAATACAAGGAAACGAGGTAGAAAAAGGTAAAGTTGAGGTAACACAAGAAAAACCAAAATCGGTAATCAAGGAGTACCAACCTCGCATACCATATCCCAAAGCGTTAAGGAGAGACGACACAGAGGAACAGTTCGGTAAGTTTCTTAAACTTTTAAATAAATTACATATAAACTTACCGCTACTTGAAGCTCTTTCACAGATGCCAGATTCGATGAAATTTTCAAAACATCTCTTGACGAACAAACGTAAGTTAGACGAGGATCCACATGTGGAATTAAATGCGATATGCTCAAAGAATGTTACGAATAGACTACCACAAAAGCTAAAAGATCCGGGAGTTTTACAATTCCATGTTTAATTGGTAGACTAACTGTTGATAATGCGTTAGTTGATTTAGGGGCAAGCATATATGTCATGCCTTATAAATTGTTTAAACAATTAGGTCTAGGGAAACCCAAACAAACTAGGATGAGCATTCAATTAGCTGATAAAACTGTTAGAATTCCTAGGGGTATTATCGAAAATGTTCTTGTAAAAATTGACAAATTCGTTTTCCCAGTAGATTTTGTTGTCTTAGACATGGATGAGGATAATAAAATTCCCTTAATTTTAGGAAGACCCTTTTTAGCAACTGCCAGGACTAAAATTGATGTTGATGCAGGAGAACTCATACTTCGTGTAGGTAATGAGACGGTCACCCTCAAGGCTCTCGACTCGGCCAGAACATCGAGTAATCAAGGTGAGAACGTAAATTCTACTGATAACCATTCGGTTAACCCTTATTTTCAGGAAGCACCACAAAAGAATATAACTGAACCCGATCCTAAACCCCATGCCAACAAAGAAGTAGTTCATGAAGATCGAAGGATTCAGATCGATGATCTAGATGAGTGGAAGACACACTTCAAGGAAAAATTAGGGATACACGGCGAATAACCGGAACCACTCAAGGTAAAACCGAAGGAGCCCCCAGAAGAGCTCATAGGAACAACAAACCACTTCAAAATAGGAGACCAGGTACTGTTAGATAAGGCAGATCCTTGAATATCTCCTCCGAACCCTAACACAAACAAAGAAATACCTTTTAGGGTAACCAAAGTTTTCCCATACTTTACGATCGAGGTAAGTAATCCCATTTTTGGTACTTTTACTATAAACACATCTCGACTTAAATTTTTTCACGAGGATACAACTGATAGCATGAGGAAGGACTATCAACTCCTCAAACCACCCTGATGATGCAAACGAGAGGAAAGTCTAGCTTAAGACTATAAACGAGCACTTCTCGGGAGGCAACCCGAGCACTAATTAACTTTTACATTTTTATTTTTTTTCTTATTTATTCTATTTTATCTTTTCTTTATAGTATCTAGCTTTAAACTAACCAAAAGTACAGAATTCTCGGCCACAAGGCCTTGCACACGGTCGTGGCCGTGGCCGTGTGGATGCCCCGAATCACCGTACTGACATGGAAGACGTGGTACGAGTCAGAGAGAATCAAATCTTCGAAGTCACGGACTCCAACCACCGCCCCACGGGCACCGACAAAATGCCACAGCCGTGCGATGCGGCCGTGGACAACACTGACTTCTCACCAGCGGACGTGGCACCTAGTAAAATGGGCGTGGGTGAACCAACACGCCTATACACACGGCCGTGCAAGGCGGTCGTGTGAATCGACACGCCTAAGGCGCACGGGCATGGGGTTGTACCAGGTTTGAAAATCTATTTAACCCCCCCTCTCTTCCCTCTTCTCCTATTAACTTTCAACCTTCAAACTTTTCATTTTTTTTCCTACTCCTTTTCTCTATACCCTTGAGCTACACCAAAACAATGCCAAAGAAGCGGAAGAAGCCAAGCAAAGTCTCCTCAAGGGAGACCGATTTATATAAGTTCATGCCGGCCGCTTCAATAACTCGCCAAGCCAAGGGTCTTTGAGACCAATTATCTGTTCTTTTATTTTTATCTTCTCCTTTATTTTCCTTCCCTTTGACTATCTCATGCTTAATTTAGTTTATTTTAATTTAGTTTCTTAGTGTCAGGTTCTTCAGGCTGCTTGGGGATCACCCCACGACCACCACCATATCCACAGCCTTAGAAATCACACCCAACAATAAGGACATTACGGTCCAGTTATATTTTCTTTTAACTTTATTTTATTTTTTATTTTTCTTCACTTTAGCTTGCTTTTCTTTAAGTATTTAATTAGTATAGTTTTAATTATTATTAGTATATCCTGGCTAATTCTCCATGAGCTACCCAATTTCTTCATCTAGTGCAGGATCATCATCCAGAACGACCTCTCCAACAAATCGTTCATCCAACTCAAGGATTTCATCCATAATTCAGGGAGTTTCACTTATCCCCATATATTCTGATCTGAACATTATATTTATATTATCTATCTTTGTACATTGAGGGCAATGTACATCTTAAGTGTGGGGGGGTGAATCTTAGACGTGCTAACTTTTTGTATTATTCTCAAATCCCTGAATTTAGTCTTGTTTTTAAGTAATTTCCTCATATTACTAATTAAGAAGAAATTTCTGATGATTTATGATTTTTACTGATATGTTTTAGATTAAGTTATTGATAATTGTGCATTGAGAATTAAATTTTAAGATACTAAAGAATCAAGCATGATAAGTCCATTTTTTTCAATTAAAAATTTGCTAGGTTGTTGAACTGAATTTAAATATTACTTTGAAGTTTGAAATTTACGAGGTTGATGTCAAAAATACCCATAATTTTTGTGAGTTTTTGAGCCTTATAGAGCATATATTCTTTTTCATGCTCACTTTATTGATTATGAGCATGTCAACATTGATTTGTTATTCTAGAACTTGCCTCGTTTATACATATTGAGACCACACCCATGATTTGATATACAGAGATGATTAAGGCACCTAGGTTTTAACCCACTAACTCCATTAAAAGCCTACCTTCACAATTAACCCCTAGTGAACCCCTTTTAATCCTAACAACCCTTTTTATTGACATAACCACTAATATTAACCCAAAACCCTTTGTATTTGTTATCACCATTTTTTTTCGACTTCCCTTATATCGAGATTTGATTTGATCAAGCTACCTAATTATTTCATCTTAGTATATGAATAGATGTATTATATAAAAAAATATTAAGTATTAGTACGATGAAAGGCGAGCTTGTACAGTTAAAGTTTATTTATTGAAGAAGAAGCTCGTATTATTAGTTTAAAGTTTCAATCCATTATGTAATTATTCAGTTTATTGTTTCTAGTTAGGTAATTTATCAATTCAATCTCGATTCTAACCTTCTAATTTAGCCTCTATCCACACCTTAACCCTAGCCCCGTTACAACCCTGACAAAGACCTTTTGATTTGTGCATCATCTCATATTATAGTGGTGGAGATTTGATTTTCAGGCAAGCCTATGGGATTAACTTTTCATGTTCGACTTTTGAGCGCTTTTTTCTAAACCTTAAACACTTTGAGTGATTTGAGTGAATCTCTAGTGAGGATGTCAATCTTTGTCGGTTTTGAATTAAAGGTAGTTATTTAGATAAGGGGAGACGCCTATATTTTCGAGCTACAAATCTATGACTTAGATTGTTTGAATCCTTAGGACTCTTTGAATTGAATTATCCATGTATAAATTATCTATGAATTATGATGAAACATTGTTGATAAGAATTATGAATTATAGAAAGTTCATTTTAATTGTAAGTTGAGAATTTTGCTTGAGGACAAGCAAAAGCTTAAGTGTGGGGGTATTTGATAAACCAAAATAGTAACATATTTTAATCCCACATTTAGCATACTTTTGGATGATTTATCCCTTGATTTATGTAAAAAGGTGCTCTTAATCCTTTCTTTTCATGTCTTATACTCAGGAAAGCACCCAAGAATAAAAAGAATGAGAAACGGGCTCAAAACGGACCAAAATGGGTCAAAGAAGAAATCGACATGGCCTGGACTAAAGCCCACACAGCCGTGCCTCCTCAATATACTAAAACACGGCCTGAAGTCAATCTACACGGCTGTGCCTCACTAACGGAGTCCAACACGGCCTGGCCACGATTCACACGGGCGTGTGCCATGGCCGTGCCCCTGCCGTGGAGGAGAGAAATTTCACTCGGAAAAGGATACTTAGTGGCAAAGAAACCTATTTCAAAAGCCTATATAAAGACCCTAAGTATAACCTAAAAGGGGGCGGTTAGCTAGGCCAAGGAGCCGAGCCGAAAAGGTCAGATTTGTGGGAAACTCTCAAGGAATAGCCAGTTGATCCATCTCCAGAAGCCGGAATTCTACTAAAGAAGGAGGATCTCTCCTTCAATTCCTTCAGGGAGTTTTAGGGATTTCTTATGTTTTGTTTTATCTTTTCTTCTGAGATGTTTTTCATTATTATTATGAACTAAACCATTCAGATACTTGAAGGAGGATGAAACCTAGATGAATCTTGTTATTGTTTTCTGAACTATATGATAAATACTTGATTTATTCTTGATTATGTGAGCTTAATTCTTGTGTTGATATTTCGCGGATATTAATTCAAGTTGAATGTGCTTAGGTGGTGGAGCAAAAGTCCCTGCTTAAGAGTAGATCTAGCATAATTAAGCGGAGTTGATCGCGCGCCTAGAGATAGGGTGACGAGATTTTGCCGGATTAGGGTGAAACCTAATATGGGAGTCCATAGATCGATTTACTGCTATTCTAGGGGTTTTAATTAGAAAGAGATTTCAATTAATCAACCTAGGTTTAGACGTTATTCACCTCGAAAGAGGGTTTAATATAAATTAGGAAGTCCTACGGATCAAGTCAAGTGAATAAATCGTCTGGTTCAGTGTTAGATAACAAGTGAAGTCTAGGTGGATTCTTCCTAACGGTATTGTCTTAATCAACTGAGTTTTTCCCAAGTATTTCCCCAATTCATTCTTTTTGTCTTTGCGTCTTTAGCTTAGTAATTAGTTAATTTAGATTAATAAACAATTTCACTTATTTTAGGCTAAATAATAGAAAGAAAGTTAGTATTAGTACTTTTAGTTCCTTTGGGTTCGACAATCCGGTCTTGCCTAAGCTATACTACTGTTCGATAGGTGCACTTGCCTCAATCGTTGTTATAGTTAGTCCCAGGATCGATCATTATAAATTTAAAACTCTGAAACACAACGATCATTAAACATATAAACATATATTATGGTTGGTTATAATTGTCCATTAACCATCCACTTACTATATAATGGCTTAATAACCTCTTAAGGACTTCTCATTTTAAAGACAATAACAATTCGGCACTTATTCAATTAGAAGGCTACTTTTACACTTCCTGCGATTAAGTCCTTTTCTCAAATTAAACACACAATCATACAAATTAAATCACAGAAATTTCACACATGTCAATTTACATACTCTAGACACAGAAAATAATATTAAAATATTTTTTAGACTCGAATTTGTGGTCCTGAAACCACTATTCTGACTAGGGTCTAAACCGAACTATTACAATAAGTGTTCAAATATGGTATGTTTTGGCAAGTAGTAGATGGAATGGAAATATGCAAATGTTGTCTTGATATGTAATAAGCATATGAATGAAAAATGCATGATATTAATTAGGTATTGAATACTATGTTGAATTGGTATAAAATGTGTATGAAATGTTGTGGAATGGCTGCCTATTGGGTTATAAAATGATGCATTTCATGCTTGTGCATGCATGTATAAATAGGGTGGCAAAATGGCTTTGCAAATAGCCTATTTTTGTTCGCACGAGCAGAGACACGGGCGTGTGTCTCAGCCGTGTGCGACACACGATCATGTTACATGGCCGTGTGTCCCTTGGTATTGATATTAAAATGAAGTCAGTATGCTCCACAAAGTCTCACACACGGGCGTGTGACCGGCCGTGTGGTACAAGTTAATATACCCCCTATTTGGCACACGACCTAGCACACGGGCATGTGACTTGGCCGTGTTGCATAAGTTAATATACCCTATAGTTTTGGCATGGCCTAGTAACAGGCCTAGGACACAGGCGTGTGTGGCCACTTCGAAGGGCACACAGGCTAGACACACGGGCGTGTGGTTGGCCATGTGACCAGTCGATATGTACCCCTGTTTTCCACACAGTGGAGACACATGCGTGTGTGGCGGTGGCGTGTGAGACACCTGGCTTTGGTCACACGCAGCGTGTGTCCTCTGTATTGAGAAAAGACGTTTTATAAGTTATCAGTTTAGTCTCGAACCGCTCCTAAAGCATGTTTAAGGCCTCGTAGGCTATTGTAAGGGACAAATTGAATGATGATTGTATGAAATGGTTGAATGTATGAGAAAAGTACGGTTATATGTGTTAAAAGTCTGGTAATACTCAGTAACCCTATTCCGACATTGAATACGGGTGAGGGTGTTACATTTATTTGTATCAGAGCTACGGTTTAGTCGATTCTAGGACTAACGTAGCGTATGTGAGTCTAACTATACATGCCATATATATGAATGGAAAATGCATGATATTAATTAGGTATTGAAAACTATGTTGAATTGGTATAAAATGTGTATGAAATGTTGTGGAATGTGTAACACCCTAAACCCGGCCTAGACGTTACGACTGAATCTGACGTGTCACATCGAAGTGTTTTTCAAAATCAGGCTTGTTGAGAGAAAACCGTTTTTAAATGATTGCCATGTTTGTTACTGTTGGTTTCTTAGTTGGTTAAAAACTCGCGAAAGCTACTCTAATGAATGTGATTTCAAAGTTTGAAAATGTGTGTTTGTCTTTTAAAACAACTATTATTTTTGAAAACTTGTTTGTATCAGTTTGGCAGTTTCAAAGTAAGAAATTAATCCCAATTAAAAGAAATTAAAATCACTAGAGGCCTTATTACATAAATATCAACCCAATATAAAAATTTAAATAACTAGGTCTAAAATAAAATATTAGCGAACGTGTGGCCACCTCCGAGTCCCTCGCAGCTCCAAATCATCTAAGGTTGGGGATTACCTGTACAGTTAAAAGAAAAGGGTGAGTTAGGAGAACGCGGTGTGTAATCCCCTATCATGCGATGAATGATGCAGGCTTGAGCCCTATTCAAGATGCTGATGCGGTGTGGGCCTTGGCCCATTACGATGAGTCAATGTGGCCTAAGCCCAATACAGTATAAGTTTGGTACAAATATGCAACCCACCCCAATTTAACCAACACACCACCCGTACCAACCAACACACCATGTGGGGATAAAATCGACCCACCCAGCCAACACACCAATATTGCAGCATAGCTGCCAGTAATAATAACGTAATAGAGCCGCGCGATGCGAGATGTTGTGGCATAGCCACGATGAATGATATTGCGGCGAGCTACGCCGCGATATCTCGTATCACGATAAAAGCCGCGATGCTGATGTTGTGGCAAAGCCACGATGTGATACACTTCCTCCATAACAAGATCCCAACCCCATGCGGTATGCCATCTCATAAATATCTCGTGTATACAGTATGTCCTACTCGATGATATCATACAATGCTATGCATTCATCGATCGACTTACCTCTAGGGGTAAAATGGTAATTTCCATCTATTAGGGGAAAATAAAAATTTTACCCTTTAGGGGTATTTTGGTCATTTTACCTACTATAGGGTTTCAGTGCAGAGAACGACCTTTCCAAAGGTCCACAGTCGCCTTGAGCGACACAGATAACCTATATAATCAAAATGATTTAAATGGCCCCAAAGTCCAATATTCGCCCCAAGTGGGCCCACACGCTCGTGTGGCCTATTTAGCCCAAATTTAGTCAAGGCTATGCGAACGATATAGCCCAGTCCAGTATTTGCCACTTATCGTTGATTTATTCCGTGTGGGGCCCACGAGCCCATTGGGCCTACACGGCCCATTTCAGCCAAACGAAGCCCATAACGGCCCAAGAGCACGAGAACGCTCGTTGTGGCCTCTATAGTCTACTGCCCATGATTGTGGGCTCAGTTTACCACACGAGAGATTGCACGCTCGTGAGGCCTCATATGCTGAGGTTTCAGCTTTTCAGCTTTTGCCGATTTGCAGAGGAGATAGTGTGATTACACACATTTTTCACGAAAGCTAGCGAAACACCTCTTGGCCCCAACCTACATTGATTCGATTATTCGGCCAGCCCTTTAATAACAAATATTTTCAAGAACTTAAACCGCACTTAATCAACCATCACTTACCACGATTGTATGAAATACAGCCTACTCTTCTGAGATTGTTGTCCAAGACACGATTCCATGCTCTTGATGATTATCCCAATGATCAAACGGCTGGTGGAGGGAAGATTGGAACACCTCCACACACAAGAGAATCCACTTTTCTCTTCTCGAGATTTTAACACCCTAAGAACAGATAAATAAGAGTGGCTTAAAACACAGTGCTAACGAACTAGCTTGCTTGGAAAGTTGAAAGACTTACCAAAATTAATGATGATGAAGTCGGTTAGAATAGCTTATGATTCAGCCAAGCACAATAGGGAAAAGATGGTAACTGAAAATACACAAAAGAGCCTTAAAGAAAGTCGGCTAAGATGGGAAGAGAGTGGGGAGCAGAGAAGAAGAAGATGGAAAGTAGGTTCGGCTTTGAGAGAAAATAGAAGAATGGAGGGGGAGATAAGAGAAGTGCATTCGTCACTATTAGGAGAGTAGAGGATCGGCAAAGAAAGGAAAATGAGACCAAAAGGAAAGTTACCTATTTGGCAAATGTGGAAAGGGAGAGAGTAGAAGCAATTTTTGTCACCTCAATAGCTAAAACGCAAAACCCGGAAGAATTCCCGAATGATAAAAATCACAAAGGAAAATATGGAACTCTCCTTTCACAACCCCACAAAACCTAAACAAGGAAAAGTGCCTACAGCCGAAATTGTTGAGCTTCCCTAAACCAATTTGGCACCAACACTCCCTACACACCTCAACTTCCTTGATTCTCTCCACAACTCTCTCCATACTCTTCTCCACGATTTGCTCCTACTATCTCTCCACAAATCCATCCAAGACCAATTCAAACTTCACCTTACAGAGTTTCAGTCCAACTCTTCTACCTACACAGCTCAAACAGCAAAATAAACACTCCATTGTGCAACCTAGGACTTGAACCTCAGACCTCTCAGTTATACCACACGCCATCTTACCACTACACCACAGGATCTTTTTGTGCCATAAAACAAGCATTATAACTAATAAGGCCTAAGTGCCAGTGTCCAGGTTCATTTAAGAGAAAACTAAAAATTTTGCAAAGGCCAAGACTTGAACCCAGGCTTCTCAAACACTCCCATACATACCCAAATCACTTAGCCATTGAAGCAAACAAGCAATTTATGTCAGAACATGCGAAATTACAGACCCTAAATTTTTGGGGCGTTAAAATTCTACCCTCCTAAAAGAAATTTCGGCCTTAAAATTTACCTGGTCAGAATAAGTGAGGGTATTGTTGTCGAATCGCCTCCTCAGGTTCCCACGTGGCTTTTTTGAACTATGATTATGCCAAAGCACTTTGACTAGCAGAATGGATTTCTTTCTCAGTACTTTAACCTCGCACTCCAATATCTGTACTGGCTCCTCCTCGAAGGTCAGATTTGGCCCAACCTTGATCTCCTCGACTGGTACTATATGCGTGGGATCAGAATGATAACGCCTCAGCATGGAGACGTGGAACACATCGTGAATCCCGTCTAAATCTGGAGGCAACTCCAGTTGATAGGCAACCGGTCCCACACGCTTTAGTATTCGGTAAGGCCCAAAAAACCTAGGGCTAAGCTTACCCTTCCGTCCAAACCTTAGTACCTTCTTCCATGGGGAGACCTTGAGAAATACGAAGTCCCCCATAGAATACTCAATCTTTTGGCGTTTAAGATCCGCATAAGATTTCCGCCTATCAGATGCTTCCTTTAATCGGTCTCGAATTAGTTTCACCTTTTCTTCGGTATCAGAAACTAACTCTGGCCCCAAAACTCACCGCTCGCCCAGCTCAGTCCAACAGGTAGGAGTATGACACCTACGACCGTATAACGCCTCGTACGGTGCCATTTGAATACTAGACTGATAGCTGTTATTATACGCAAACTCTACTAGTGGCAAATAGTCTTCCCAGTTGCCTTAGAAATCAATGACACAACTTCTTAACATGTCCTCCAGTATTTGAATCACCCTCTCCGGTGACCATGCATGCCGAGGATGATAGCGCGATCTTCAAGTCCAACCTAGTACCCAATGCCTCGTAGAATATCTTCCAGAACCGAGATGTGAATCGAGGGTCACTGTCAGATATAATAGAAATCGATACCCCATGCAGTCTCACAATCTCAGCCACATACAACTTTGCCAGCTTTTTGCAACGAGTAATCAGTACGGACTGGTATAAAATGGGCAGATTTAGTCAATCGGTCTACAATAACCCATACCGAATCCTTTTTAGTAGGCGTTAAGGGCAGCCCACTCACAAAATCCATGGTTACTCTCTCCCACTTCCAAAGTGGAATCTTAACTGGCTGCAGTAACCCTGAAGGCAGTTGATGCTCAGCTTTAATTTGCTAGCACGTCAAGCACTTACCCACAAAATTAGTAACTTTGCGTTTCAGTCCTGGCCACCAATACAGCTCACGAAGATTTCGGTATAACTTGTTTTCGCCAGGATGGATAGCATACGGACTACTATGCGTGTCTTGCAGTATAGACTACCTTAGCTCAGAATCCCTTGGTACACAAACTCTCCCACGAAAACACAATACTCCTTCACTATTCAGCCCAAAATCTGAAGTTTCCCCCTTCTTCACCTGTCGAAATCGAGGAACCAGTGACTCGTCCAACAATTGCTTACCCTTAATCTGTATAGTCCATGTCAGTTTAACTTGCAGCTCAGCCAACAAGCTACCATTATCATACAAGCTGAGAAAAGCAAACATTGCTCTCAAATCGGATACAACCCTATGGCTCAGTGCGTCAGCTACCACGTTAGCCTTACTCGGATGGTACTCAATCGAGCAATCATAATCCTTAAGCAGCTCTATCCATCTTCGCTGCCTAAGATTCAGCTCTTTTTAAGTGAGGAGGTACCTGAGGCTCATGTGGCCTGTGTAGTAATACACTTATTGCCGTATAAATAATGCCTCCAAATTTTTAGTGCGAATATCACCGCGGCTAACTCCAAGTCATGAGTTGGGTAATTCGCCTCGTGAGGCTTCAGCTGACGAGACGTATAAGCAACCACCTTACCCTCCTGCATCAGCACACAACCCAATCCAATGTGTGATGCATCACTTTATAAACGATAAATTCCTTCCCGGGCGCTTCATTTGTATCAAGACAGGGCCTCGATGCGAACTTTCTTCAGTTTCTCAAAACTTTCTTGCTGCTTATCGGTCTAGTTAAACAGTACCCCTTTGCGCAGCAACTTAGTCAGAGGTGCAGCAATCAAGGAAAACCCCTCAAAAAAAGTCTGTAATACCCTGCCAGACCCAGAAAGCTTCGAATTTTAGATACAGTCTTAGGTGGTTTCCAATCTAGTGAGGCTTCAATTTTTTGAGGATCAACCCTAATCCCCTCGGCAGATACCACGTGACCAAGAAATGTCACTTCTCGCAGCCAGAACTCACACTTGCTGAACTTAGCGTACAGTTGTTTCTCCCTTAAAATCTGTAGAACAATTCAGAGATGTGCATCATGTTCATCTTCGGTTCTCGAATACACCAAGATATCATCTATAAATACCACCACGAACTGATCCAGGTAGGGCCGGAATACTCGGTTCATCAGATCCATGAAAGCAGCTGGTGTATTCGTCAGCCCAAATGGCATCACTAGGAACTTGTAATGACCATAACGAGTCTTAAACGCAGTCTTATACACATCAGCCTCTTTAAACCTCAGTTGATGGTACCCTGAACGGAGATCTATCTTGGAGAAAACTGAAGCTCCTCGTAGCTGATCAAACAGATCGTCGATCCTCGGCAAGGGATACTTATTCTTGATAGTCAGCTTATTAAGTTGCCATTAATTGATGCACATGCGCATGGACCCATCCTTCTTCGTTACGAACAACACTAGTGCTCCCCACGGAGACACACTAGGTCGAATGAATCCTCGATCTAGCAGCTCTTGGATCTGAGCTTTGAACTCTACCAGCTCCTTTGGTGCCATCCTATAAGGGGCGATGGACACTGGAGCCGTTCCAGGCAAGAGCTCGATACCAAATTCAACTTCGCAATTCAGAGGCAACCCAGGGAGCTCATCAAGAAACACATCAAAAAAATCCTTAACTGTCCTGATATCTCCAACAGAAGGACCCTCAGAGTCAAATACTCCAACATAGGCTAGAAACGCCTCACAACCCTTGCGAACCAGTTTTTCGGCCCTTAGTGCAAAAATCACATTAGATAGGAAGTCCCTTCGCTCCCCAATTACCGCCACTTCCTCATCCTTAGTAGTTCTCAACACCATACGCTTAGCAGCACAATCCAAACTTGCACGGTGTTTCACCAGCCAATCCATACCCAATATAAGGTCAAATTCACCAAACAACAATTCCATCAAGTCCGCCAGAAAGACAACCCCTTGAACCTCTAGGGGCACATTTCTGAACAATTTGTCTACCCTAACCGACTGTCCTAGTAGACATAACACCGTCATTTCATTAACAATACTCTCACACAAGATACCCAAGGTACCAGACACAGTACATGCAATGTATGAATGCATAGACCCTATATCAATCAGAGCAGTGTACGGTACATTATGAATCAGGAACGTACCAGTTATAACATCTGGAGCATCACCATCCTCTCTGCGATGAGCAGCATATACCAGGGCTGGCTGCCTCACCTCAGTGTTACCAGCACCTCTGCCTGGGGCTCCACGACCTCGTCTTTTCTCATTACCCCTCTGGCCTGCCCACGACCTCTCGGTGGCTGTTGACCACCTCTCATTGGCTGAACGTAACCCTGTCCTACTGCTTTCATTTGAACAGGCCTCTGCAGACAATTCTTAACCTGATGATCCATGGACCCACATCTGAAGCACGTCCCATTCCTCTTCCAGCACTCACCCTGGTGAGATCTCCCACAATCAGCGCAAGGCTGCGGTCTTGCAATAGCAACAGGAACTCTAGTCCGAACCGGCCCATCAAACCTGGCATTCTTAATAGGCCTCCTAGAAGAACTTGAGGGCCCAAAATCCCTCTTATTTCTACCCTTTTCTTTTTCACAGTTCTGACGCTCCGAGCGCTTCACCTCTTCAGCAATCTTTGCCTTTTCTACAAGAGCAGCAAAATCTCGCTCCCTCTGCGGAGCTGTCAATACCCTTAACTCGCCTCGAAGGCCATCCTCAAAATGCACACAGCATTCATACTTAGTTGCTACTATCCCTCGAGCATACCGACTCAACTGCAAGAACTCTGCCTCATATTCCACCACTGTCTTATTTCCTTGGGTCAGGTTCAGAAGTTCCCTTCTTCGGGCGTCCACATTACTTGTGCCCACATATTTCCCTTGGAAGGCCGCCTTAGAAAAATCCCATGTCATTTGGTCGGCCTGCGTACCCTCTCTCACGGTGAGCCACCATTGGTAGTCTTCATCTCGCAGTAAGGACACTGCCCCTTTTAATTTTTGCTCCGAAGTACAGTCAAGGTCGTCTATTATCTGTTCGGTAGCCTCTAACCAGTACTTCGCCACATTTGGGGCTACTTTAGAAATACCCCAGAAAATTTCTGCTCCATTAGACTGGAGTCGCTCTGAAATTGACCCTCGGCCCACTGTTCCAATACTAGCTCCAGCAACCCTCTCTAAAACGCGGAGCATCGCTTGGGATAGAGCATCATCCCCAGCTCCTCAATCATAAGACCCCGTCTCAGTTACTAGTGAGGCTGGTGCTTCCCCAGTAGGCATATGGCCCGATGCCAACGATCCGGCCCGAGCACTTCCTCGATCTCTACCACGGCCCCGTGTACCACTTCCGCGAGTACCTCTTGTGCTCATTTCGATATGCGCTTTATCTGATTACAAAGTCTTATGCATCAGATTAAAATTTCAATAATAATTAGCAAATGTATTATGAAAAACATTCATTAGGGGTTTGTTTTCGCAGATCGAGGTCTCACTACAGTTTATAGTCTTTTACGGTCTCAGTTTTCTCTATCTAAAGTTTCACAGTATAACAGTAATAAGAATTAGAGAACTTACAGATTTGGCGCCGGAGACTCGGTGTGCCACACTTGTACATCTTTCAAAAACGTTTCAAATATTTAAAATCCACTTTCAGAAAGATTTTTCAAAACCCATTCCACAACCGAGTTTTGTAACCTGGCTCTGATACCACTAAATGTAACACCCCAAACCCGACTTAGACGTTACGACCAAATCTGACGTGTCACATCGAAGTGCTTTTTGAAATCAGGCTTGTTGAGAGAAAACTATTTTCAAACGATTGCCATGTTTGTTATTGTTGGTTTCTTAGTTGGTTAAAAACCCGCGGAAGCTACTCTAATGAATGTTATTTCAAATTTTGAAAATTTGTGTTTGTCTTTTGAAAAAATTATTATTTTTGAAAACTTGTTTGTATCAGTTTGGCAGTTTCAAAGTAAGAAATTAAACCCAATTAAAATAAATTAAAATCACCAGAGGCCTTATTACATAAATATCAACCCAATATAAAAATTTAAATAACTAGGTCTAAAATAAAATATTAGCGAACATGTGGCCACCACCGAGTCCCTCGCAGCTCCAAATCATCTAAGGCTGGGGATTACCTGTACAGCTAAAAGAAAAGGGTGAGTTATGAGAACTCAGTGTGTAATCCCCTATCATGCGATGAATGATGCAGGCACAGAGCCTATTCGATGCTGATGCAAGGTGTGGGCCTTAGCCCATTACAATAGTCAATGTGGCCTAAGCCCAATACAGTATCAGTATGGTGTAAATATACACCCCACCCCACCCCAATCCAACCAGCACACCACCCGTACAAACCAACACACCATGTGGGAATAAAATCGACCCACCCAGCCAACACACTAATATTACAGCATATAGCCAAGGTAATAATAAAGCGAGCCGCCCGATATGATATTTGTGGCAAAGCCATCAGTAATAGTATTGCAGTAGAGCTACCAGTATTCGTATCGCTGCAAAGCTGCCAGTAATAGTATTTGTGGAAATGCCACCAGTAACTGTACACTTCCTCCATAACAGTATCCCAACCCCATGCAGTATGCCATGTCATAAATATCTCGTGTATGTAGTATGTCCTACTCAGTACAGTCATACAATACTATGCATTCACCAGTCGACTTACCTCTAGGGGTAAAATGGTAATTTCTATCTATTAGGGGAAAATAGAAATTTTACCTTTTAGGGGTATTTTGGTCATTTTACCTACTTTATGGTTTCAGTGTAGAGAACGACCTTTCCAAAGGTCCACAGTCACCTCGAGCGACACAGATAACCTATATGATCAAAATGATGTAAATGGGCCCAAAATCCAATATTAGCCCCAAGTGGGCCCACACGCTCGTGTGACCCATTTAGCCCAAATTCTGTCACGGCTATGCGAACGATATAACCCAGTCCATTATTTGCCACTTATCGTGGATTTATTCCGTGTGGAGCCCAAGAGCCCATTGGGCCCACACGGCCTATTTCAGCCAAATGAAGCCCGTAATAGCCCAAGAGCACGAGAACGCTAGTGGTGGCCTCTACAGTCTACTGCCCATGATTATGGGCTCGGTTTACCACACAAGCGATCACACGCTCGTGAGGCCTCATATGCCGAGGTTTTGGCTTTTTGGCTTTTGTCGATTAGTAGAGGAGATAGTGTGATTACACACCTTTTTCACGAAAGCTAGCGAAACACCTCTTGGCCCCAACCTACATTGATTCGATTATTCGGTCAACCCTTTAATAACAAATATTTCCAAGAACTTAAACCGCACTTAATCAACCATCACCTACCACAATTGTATGAAATATGGCCTACTCTTCTAAGAATGTTGTCCAAGACACGATTCCACGCTCTTGATGATTATCCCATTGATCAAACGGCTGGTGGAGGGAAGATTGGAACGCCTCCACACACAAGAGAATCCTCTTTTCTCTTCTCGAGATTTTATCACCCTAAGAATAGATAAATAAGAGTGGCTTAAAACACAGTGCTAAAGTACTAGCTTGCTTGGAAAGTTGAAAGACTTACCGAAATTGATGATGATGAAGTTGGTTAGAATAGCTTACAATTTGGCCAAGCACAATAGGGAAACGATGGTAACTGAAAATACACAAAAGAGCCTTGAAGAAAGTCGGCTAAGATGGGGAGAGAGTGGGGAGCAGAGAAGAAGAAGATGGAAAGTAGGTTCAGCTTTGAGAGAAAATAGAAGAATGGAGGGGAAGATAAGAGAAGTTCATTCGGTACTATTAGGAGAGTAGAGGATCGGAAAAGAAAGGAAAATGAGACCAAAAGGAAAGTTACCTATTCGGCAAATGTGGAAAGGGAGAGAGTAGAAGCAATTTTGGTCACCTCAATAGCTAAAATGCAAAACCCGAAAGAATTCCCGAATGATAAAAATCACAAAGGAAAATACATCACTATCCTTTCACAACCCCACAAAACCGAAACAAGGAAAAATTCTTACATCCAAAATTCTTGAGCTTCCTTAAACCAATTCGGCACCAACACTCCCTACACACCTCAACTTCCTTGATTCTCTCCACAACTCTCTCCATACTCCTCTCCACGATTTGCTCCTACTATCTCTCCACAAATCCATCCAAGACCAATTCAAACTTCACCTTACAGAGTTTCTGTCCAACTCTTCTACCTGCACAGCTCAAACAGAAAAATAAACACTCCATTGTGTAACCCAGGACTTGAACCTCAGACCTGTCAGTTATACCGCATGCCACCTTGCCACTACACCACAGGCTCTTTTTGTGCAATAAAATAAGCATTATAACTAATAAGGCCTAAGTGCCAGTGTCCAGGTTCATTTAAGAGAAAACTAAAAATTTTGCAAAGGCCAAGACTTGAACCTATGCTTCTCAAACACTCCCATACACACCCAAATCACTTAGCCATTGAAGCAAACAAGCAATTTATGTCAGAACATGCAAAATTACAGACCCTAAATTTTTGGGGCGTTAGAGAATGGTTGCCTATTCGGTTGTAAAATGTTGCAATTCATGCTTGTGCATGCATGTATAAATAGGGTGGCAAATTGGGTTTGCAAATAGCCTATTTTTGTCCGCACGGGCAGAGACACGGGCGTGTGCCTCAGCCGTGTGCGACACACGATCTTGTTACATGGTCGTGTGTCCCCCGGTATTGATATTAAAATGAAGTCAGTATGCTCCACACGGTCTCAAACACGGGCGTGTGACCGGTCGTGTGGTACAAGTTTGTATACCCCCTATTTGGCACACGGCCTAGCACACGGACGTGTGACTTGGCCGTGTTGCATAAGTCAGTATACCCTACAATTTTGGCACGACCTAGCACACGACCTGGCGCACGGGCGTGTGTGGCCACTTCGAAGGGCACACGGGCTAGACACACGGGCGTATGGTTGACCGTGTGACCCAAGTCAGTATGTTACCCTTGTTTTCACATGGCTGGAGACACGGGCGTGTCTGGTTGTATTGAGAAAATAAGTTTTATAAGTTATCAGTTTAGTCCCGAACCGCTCCTAAAGCATGTTTAAGGCCTCGTAGGCTATTGTAAAGGACAAATTGAATGATGATTGTATGAAATGGTTGAATGTATGAGAAAAGTACAGTTATATGTGTTAAAAGTTTGGTAATGCTTCGTAACCCTATTCTGGCGTTGAATATGGGTGAGGGGTGTTACAGTCACACACGCCTGTGTCCCTAACCCGTGTAACTCTCTGACTTGTAAAGCATGAAGAAATTGAAGTCGCACGGCCAAGTCACACGCCCGTGTGTTAGGCCGTGTGGCAAATTTAATTTTTGAAATTAAGGTGCAGCTTTCACATGGCCAGGACACACGCCCGTGTTTAAGGCCGTGTCATCCACACGACTGAGACACACACCCGTGTCTCTACCTGTGTGCCCAATTCGAAGCATTCTGTTTCTAAATTTTTAGGTGCAAGGGACACACGGCCAGGCCACAATCCCATGGGGTAGGCCGTGTGTCACAGACGGCCTTGACTCACACCCGTGTGTCTACCCGTGTGGACAAAATAAAGCCATTTTCCTAGCTTCATTTTCTCACCCAATTATTACTAGTAACCTACACCAACACTTGTATACATATACCAACCAATTCAAGCATTAAAACCAAGCCAATTCTAGTACCTAGCATGGTATATTGTCACATAAGATTCATGTTTATAATTTTATTTTACTGAACATACACCTTAAGCATAATCCAATCAACCAACTTAGTACATAGGAATTTAATCATAGGATATCTTTATAAACATACTAAGTAAAAAATCACTAGCCATTCCAATGGCTAGATTACAAAACATCACTTACAAGCCATCATTTGACCAAATGAGCCTATACATGCCATTATACCAAAATGATATTTCTGTTTATACCAAAATGAGATAGTGGATAGTGTGATTGATGCTCCAACCGACCTCCAACCTTCGTGAGCTTACGAGCACCATAAAACAAATAAAATGAAATGGGGTAAGCATTTTCATGCTTAGTAAGTTCCTATAACAGGAATTAAACTTACGATTATATATACAAGCATACATAACCATACCATCCAAAATTTTTGGGTAAATTTACCTAAACATATACACTTAATCAAACAAGTTTGTCACATTACATCATATGAATATCAAGTAAACATAGATGAGCTCATCGTATTATAAACTTCTATTTAGTTTCACCTTTCCGTATTTCAAGAATCTTTCTCGTTGAACTACTAAAATTTCGATGGACATTCGGGTAGTATACATAAAGTATACTTATCAACTATCCTTCAATTTATGTTCAAAAGTATCCATCTGACCCATGATCGTAAAGCACACTCTTAAGCCACATATTTTATAACAGGATTACCAGACCAGGCTAAATCCTTTCTCTAGCATATGCTCTAAAAGCTTGATTTGGATTACCCGTCTAGGCTAAATCCAATCTATAACATATGCTTGAGAGGGCTTATTTCAGGATTACCCATCTGGGCTAAATCCTATCTGCAACATATGCAGTATTTTACTTTTTTCGAGAAATCACCTTATTCCATCGAATTTCAACATTCAACCGGGACATAGCATTTTATCATCATTTTCCAATTTGTGGTCATTTCATAATGTATGTCTTCACATATATATCAACACAATCATACAATTCAATTCAAGCACATTAACATACATATTTAGGTTACACGAACTTACTTTGACAATTATTTGTTATTGAATTTAAACTAATCTGAAACCTTTTGTGTCCCTCGATCTAGTTCGGTAGTTGGTCTTTCTGGGTCTATATAAACAAATTTAACTATCAATTTATCACATTTCATATAAATTTGCATTCAATTACATCCCAGGCAAAATTACCATTTTAACTCTATACTTTTCATAAATTCCAATTTCGTCCCTAGGCTCGAAAAATGAAAATCATGGAATTTAACCCTCTTTCCAAGCCTAGCCAAAATTTATGTACAACTTTTACAGCACCTACATTTCACAAATTTCAGCATTTTCTATGGGTTTTACCCATTTTTCATTTTAGTCCCTAAACCAAATTTTCATCAAAAAATGCTTTGCAAAAGTTGTTTATCTATCAACAACTTTTCATTTTCTACCATAAATTTCAAATTTCCAACATATTAATCCATGGCAAAGTTTCTACACTTTGTTATCTTTTCAAATAAATCCCTCAAATAGATAGATTAGACTATCCCGATTCTAAAAATATAAAAATAATTAAAAACGGGACTTGATTTCATACCTCATTGAGCTTGGAAAGTTTTCATCCTCCCTCCTAGGGTTTCCATAGAATTTTTAGAGAAGAAGATGAATAAAAAGATAATAATTTCCTTTTTAATTTTTTGTCATCTTTTAATTTTAGTGATTTGCAATTTAGTCCTTGCCCATTTCTAATTTTTCCATGGATGAGTCACTAAATTACCTACTAACTTTTCTTCAATGGTCTAATTACCATATAAGGACCTTATGTTTTGAATTCTATAGCTATTTGATGCTTATAACTACTAGAAGACAACTTTTGCATTTTATGCAATTTAATCCTTTCCCTAATTAAACATGCAATCGGTAAAATTTTCGTATCAAAATTTTCATATGACCTTCCTATAATAATGCAAATCATAAAATAATATTAAAATAAATTTTATTTTTGCCTCGAATTTGTGGTTCCGAAACCACTGTTCTGATCTCACCGAAATTGGGTTCTTACATAGTTGTTGTTAGATAAGCAATTTGTTAAGTGATTTTAAGTGAAATTGTCAAATAGGGACTAAATTGAAATATAGAAAATTACACATGGTGAAATTGTAAAATAAATGAAATATAGGGCTTGCTAGGGACCTAATTGATATTAGGCTATAGTGGGTTGTGGTGAAATTGCATAAATTTCCACTTTTATGAGATAAGGACTAAATTGCAAAGAAATTAAAAGTATTGGGGCAAAATGGTAAATTTTCCAAAAATATGATTTTAGCTTAAATTAAACAAAATACATATTGAATTGAGCTAAATTTATCCGTATAGATCAAGACAAACCTCTACAGCTTTAGATCGAGACAGAAAAAGTCTTGAATTAATCGCCTGTGTATCTGCGTATACCATTAGGGTTTACATGATTCGGGTGTTAGTCCAAAATGTCCTATCGATGGCTGAGGTCTGACATGTGTTGCGGATACTCCAAGCAGCATCGTGTAGCTACGTTTCGACCCACAGCCCGTGTGATCAGGCCCATTTTCACAGCTCATGTGAGCATACATGTACAGGATTTGACAGATTTTAGTTATATGATTTAGCATACTATGTCTGAACTATCTCGAGCATCCCACAGTATTCTAAACAGTTCAACGGGCACTACTATGATACAGAATGGTGAGAGTTCGATACGAACTATTACAAGGACTCATGTGATTTACATTGAAATAATAATACAAGGTACATTGAGAAATGAAATGGATGATACATGTATAGGAAACTTAATCAATGGTTGTGCTCATCCATGTATATTGGTTTATATTTGTATTTACATGACTAACATGTTTGATTTATTTGCTTAGGCATTTGGCCAAATTGTGTTGGATTATGCCATGTTTATCTTACCTAATATGTGACTAAATGGTAAGTTATGTTTTAAGTTATATGAACTTACTAAGCTTAAATGCTTACTCATTTTTATTTTTCGTGTCTTATAGTGCATCATAAGCTTGTTTGGGTTGGAAGCTTGTTGGAGCTATATCACACTATCCATCGGTTCTATCGGTACTTTCGAGTGTTTAATTTTGGTTATAACGGCATGTATAGGTATTTTGGCTAATTTTGGCCAATATGTTTGGTTGTTGAAATGGCCATTTGGTTTGGCTTGAGTTATGGTATTTTGGTGTTCAAATGAATTTTGTCTCGGCATGTAAATAAGGATATTAATATGGTTGATGTTTGGCTTGTTTTGTTTGAATGTTGGAAGATGGAATGAAATCCTAAATATGCATATGGTACAAGTGCTTTGTAATAAGTTGAATATGTGGTGAATTGGTACCTTATTATGTATGATCTGTATGATTATTTGATACTAGTTATAGAATGGAATTTTTGGTACCAAATGGTTTGTGTTTTGGTAAGTAAATCTTATGGTATGTATTGTTGTAAATCTAGTTGGAAGTTAGTTAATCATTTTGACCAAATTGAGTACATGGTTATGCATATTTAAATGTTGTCATTTGATGTGTCTTTGGGCATATTGGTTGTATGTTATTATAGCTTGTGTTCATAGCTTGATTTTGCCTTATTTTGGTGCCTTGTTATGGCTTGAATATATGTGTAATTTTGGGTGTAGGTACATGCCATAATGGGTGAGAAAAATGGCTTGTAAAATGGCCTATTTTTGTCTACACAGGTAAAGACACGGGCGTGTGTCTTAGCCATTTGTGACACACGACCAGGCAACAAGGTCGTGTGTCCCCTGTAGCCTTCAAAAGGTTGCAAGTCAGGCTGTTACACATCCTAAGACATGGCCTAGCACACGACATTTGGGGTTACTTCGAAGGGTACACGGCTTGGCACACGAATGTGTGGCTTGGCCGTATGATCCAAGTCAGTGAGTTACATAGGCTGGGACACGATCGTATGTCCCTACTTTGAATGCCAACTCAGCCTAAGACACAGTCGTGTCTCTTGGCCGTGTGACCCCTACAGCTTTGAAAAATTTCACTATTTTCTGAAAAATTCTTTGAGTATCCGATATAGTCTCGACCTGTTTCTAATATCTTTTTAAGGCCTCAAGGGCTCGTATAAGGGACAATATGCATGTTTTAGATTGGTTTTAATATATTGTTGATATGATTTGAAATGTTTGAAATTTATGTTCATTTGATTTGAAAATTCTGGTAATGCTTCGTAACCTTATTCCGGCGACGGATACGGGTTAGGGGTGTTACATTTATTGATATCAAAGTTATAGTTTAGTTGATTCTTGTACTAAACATAGCGTATATGAGTCTAGCTATACATTCCATTATATAACCTGTGATAGTGTGATATCTCCTGACCGTTTTAAAACGTGTTTTCCTATAGTAATGACATCAAATCGAGCTCACTCCGATGAAGTTGAGAGTAATGCTCAAACCTCTATTCACGGGGTAGCATTGAGTAGTTCAAGGATCGTATCTGAGGGCCGGGGAGGAGAGGCTAAGGAAGCCTTCTTCGAGGTGATGAATGAATGGTTTACCGAGTTCGTAAAGACGAACCGGGCTGCTCAACAACCTCGACCCCCTCTTGCTCCCCAACCAGTCCCCATTTTTCCTCAAGGTTTGGAATCTATATGATTTAATAAGCCGCCTATTGATAAGATAAGTAAGTACGGGGCTAAAGAATTCAGAGCTACTACTGAAGATGATCCCAAAAGAGCAGAATTCTAGTTAAAGAATACAATCAGGGTTTTTGATGAGCTATCTTGTTCACTGGCTAAATGTGTTAAGTGTGCAATATCTTTATTGAAAGATTCAGCTTACCAGTGGTGGAACACATTGATTTCTGTAGTGCTCAGAGAGCGAATCACCTGGGAATTCTTCCAAACCGAGTTCTAAAAGAAATACATTAGTTAGAGATTTTTGGATCAAAACGTAAAGAATTTCTTGAGCTCAAACAGGGTCGTATGTCAGTGTCAGAGTACGAGTGAGAGTTTTTCAGGTTAAGTAAATATGCTCAGGAATGCATCCCAATCGAGTTTGCTATGTGCAAAAGATTCGAAGAAGGGTTAAATGACGACATAAAGCTTCTAGTCGAAATTCTTAAGTTGAAAGAATTTGTTGTCTTAGTTGATCGAGCGCACAAAGCCGAGGAATTGAGTAAAGAGAAAAGACATGCTGATTTTGAAGCTAGAGACTCGAGAAAGATATCGACTGGGAAGTCATATCAGTCGGTATCAAAGAGATCAAAAGATCATCACAACCATTCGACATCTTTAGTGGGGTACTCCAGTAGAGACAGAGGCAACCGACGTTCGAGTCCAAAACCTTAGGCTACATCTGTAGTGAGTGTGGGTAGTGTTAGAGATGTAAGACCCGAGTGCAAGTACGTAAAAGACCACATTTTGGTGAGTGTCGACTAAAGAGTAGAGCGTGCTTCAGGTGTTGTTCCTTCGACCATTATCTTAGAGATTGCCTAGAGAAATCCGAGAAAGAAAAGGCTCAGACTATGAGATCGAGCAACACTATTGCGAGAGGTAGACCACCTTGTAACCCTGGAAATGTGAGTGGTAGTCGTAGTGCTACAAAAGATTCTACTATGAGATCCGAGGCATAAGCACCAGCTAGGGCTTATGCTATTCACGGGCGAGAGCATGCTTCTGCGCCAGATGTCATTACTGGTACTTTCTCTATTTTTGATACTAATGTTACTACTTTGATTGATCCGGGATCAACCCATTCGTATGTTTGTACGAATTTAGTATCTATTAAGAATTTACTTATTGAGTCCACTGAATTCATGGTTAAAGTGTCGAACCCCCTAGGTCAGTATGTGCTAGTTGATAAAGTTTGCAAGAATTGTCCTTTGATGACTTGGGGTTACAGTTTTTCGGCTGAGTTGATGCTATTACCATTTGATGAATTTGACGTAATTTTTGGTATGGATTGGCTAACTCTACACGACACTATTGTAAACTATAGACGAAAGCCTATGGTATTAAAATGTCAGAATGGTGAGACGCTTCATATTGAATCAGATAGTGTGAGTGGTTTGCCTGTTGTTATATCAGCTATGTCAGCACAGAAATATGTGAGAAAAGGTTGCAATGCTTACCTTGCTTATGTATTGGATTCTAAAGTGTTTGAATCGAAGCTTGCATCAGTGATGGTAGTTTGTGAGTATCCTGATGTATTTTTAGAGGAGTTACCTGGATTACTGACGATCAGAAAGGTTAATTTTTCTATTGAACTTGTACTGGGGACATAACTGATATCGACAACACCTTACAGTATGGCTTCTACCGAGTTGAAAGAGTTGAAAGCGTAACTACAAGAATTGACAGATAGGGGTTTTGCTCGACCCAATTTTTCACCTTGGGGTGCACCGGTTCTATTCGTTAAGAAAAAGGACAAATCGATGAGATTGTGTATTGATTACCGTCAACTCAACAAGGTTACAATCAAGAATAAATATCCTCTACCTCGAATTGATGATCTGTTTGATCAGTTGAAAGGTGCCATGGTATTTTTGGAGATTAATCTTTGTTCTGGCTGCAATCAGTTACGAGTTAGAGATTTGGATGTACCGAAAGCTACATTCAGAACCAGGTACGAACACTATGAATTTCTTGTGATGCCATTTGGTTTAACTAATGCACCTGCAGTATTTATGGATTTGATGAACAGAATTTTCAAATCGTATTTAGATAGATTTGTTGTGGTTTTTATTGATGATATTCTGATTTTTTCACGAGACGAGGCTAAGCATGCTGAACTTTTGAGAATTGTGTTGTAAACCCTGTGAGATAAACAATTTTATGCCAAATTTAGCAAATGTGAGTTTTGGCTCCGAGAAGTCAGTTTTCTGGGACATATAGTATCGGCTGAAGGCATCAAAGTTGATCTGAGTAAAATTTCAGCAGTTGTTGACTGGAAACCACCGAGAAATGTATATGAAGTTAGATGGTTTCTGAGGTTGGTTGGTTATTACAGAAGATTCGTTAAAGGATTCTCGATGATAGCTACACTAATGATTCGACTATTACAGAAAGATGTGAAATTTGAATCGTCTGAGAAGTGTCAGTAAAGTTTTAATCAGTTGAAAGCACTATTGACTGAAGCACCAGTTCTAGTTCAACATGAATCCGGTAAAGAATTTGCAATTTTTAGTGATGCATCTTTGAATGGTTTAGGTTGTATTTTGATGCAGGAAGGCAAAATGATAGCCTATGCTTCCAGACAATTAAAGCCGCATGAAAAAAATTATCTGACACATGATTTAGAGTTGGTAGCTATTGTGTTTGCATTGAAAATTTGGCGACATCATTTCTTCAGAAAAAAATGCCATATATTTACCGATCACAAGAGTTTGAAGTATTTAATGTCGCAGAAAGATTTGAATCTGAGACGGCGTAGATGGCTCAAATTATTATAACATTATAAGTTGATCATTGATTATCATCTGGAAAAAGTGAAGTGGATGCTGATGCTTTAAGCAGAAAGTCTTTATTTGCTCTGCGAGCGATGAATACGTGACTGACATTATCTGACGATAGCTCGATCTTAGCCGAGTTGAAAGCTAGATCGGTGTTTTTACAACAAATCTACGAAGCATAGAAATGTGATGTTGAGTTGCTAGCTAAACAGGCACAGTGTGAGTCGACTTTTGATACAGAATTTCAGATAGGACCCGATGATTGGTTATTGTTTAGAGGTAGAATTTGCGTACTGAAGAATCCAGAGCTCATTTAGAGAATCTTACACGAAGCTCATAATGGTAGCTTGTCTGTTCATCTAGGAAGTAATAAGATGTACAGTGATTTAAAATAGATGTACTGGTGGCTGGGAATGGAACGCGAGATTTATGACTTTGTATCTAGATGTTTAGTATGTCAGCAAGTTAAAGCGGAACATCAGATACCTTCTGGATTATTACAGCCAGTGCTGATACCAGAGTGGAAATGGGATCGAGTTACTATATAATAGCCCGTTTTTAGTCAAACCAGAACAGTAGTTTTGGGACCACAAATTTGAGTTCAAAATAATTATTTTATTATTATTTTAATATTTACAGTGTGATAGAATAATTGTGTGAAAGTTTCGTTAAGAAATTTTATCGTTTGAGTGCTTAATTCGATAAAAAGGACTAAAACGTGTAAAGTGCAAAAGTGATGTTCTATTAGCTAAAGGTATTAAATGGCTATGAAATTAAATATTTAAGGGATTTATGTTGCAATTAGTCCATTATGAATATAGGTGGACATAGATGGACATTAAATGGATGATATTAAATGGCTTTGTAATAAGGTTATTTTAGTAAATTTTAAATACATGTTAATAAATTAGTAAAACAAAAACAAGTCTTCATCTTTAGTTTCCTATGTCCACCAAAATTGAAGAAGAAAAACAAGATATTAGGTTTCTTCATTCGGCCATTTTAAATCCATGCAATTAGTTATGATTTTTGTCCTATTTTTAATGATTTCTATGTTTTTGAGATCGTTGCAGCTTAGTCTAGCTAGCCCAGGGACAATTTTACAAAACTGTTAAAGGTTTAGGGTTTTTCCATTGATGAATCTATGTGTGTTTTGATGTTTGATGATATAAAATGCATGCTTGTTGCTAGATAAACAACATTTGTTAAGTGATTTTTAGTAAAATGTCTAATTAGGGATTAAATTGTGAAATGTGTAAATTTTGAGGTTAAATTGTGAAATAAATGAAAAATATGGACTGCTAGGGACCTAATTGAAATCCGGCTAGCATGGGTTTTGGTTGAATTGCATGAATTTTTAATTTTATGAAATAAGGACTAAATTGTAAAAATGTGAAATATTAGGGGCAAAAGTGTAAAGTGACTTTAAAGTGTATTTTGGACAAAATTGAATAGGGTGATAATTAAATAAGTTAATTTTGATTATATTTAGATAAAAAAAGGTGAAATACGGATTTAGATTGGGGCAAGAACAAAGTTTCGGATTAATCGACTTAATTCACCGTTTTTGCATTCGAGGTAAGTTCGTATGTAATAAGCTTTGTTATAATTGTATTTTATATGCTTTGATATTGCATAAGCTGTGAATGCGACTCTACGGACATGTTCGACGACAATTTGACAAGTGTGAAATCCCGGTTGAACCTTAAGAATAGATTAGGATACGAATGAAATGTCATTAAGGGTTATTATTGTTTTGGGTGCTAGTTCGTACGTCCTACCGGTGGTTGAGTTATCCAGCATGTGTTGCGGGTTCTCGTCAGCTTGTGTGAACAGCACCGTGTATCTACGTCATGACCGTAAGCTTATGTGAACGAACCCGTTGATAGCTCGAGAGTGAGCATTATTGAGATATGATATTGAGATAGCTTCGGCTATGTATTGGCACTTCGGTGCAAGATTTTATTAAGATAGCTTCGGCTATATATATTGGTACTTAGGGTGTGAGATTCTCGAGTATCTTGTATTATTCCAAATGGTTCAACGGGTATACCGAGGATATGAAATGGTCAGAAATAGATACGTATCAATACAGGTATGTACGGAAACTGAATATGCATTAAAGATATGAAAGAATTAAGTTCATGGTTAAATAGATGATTGAATATATGTTAACATTGTGGTTATATATATTTTTGTAGTATGTTATATGCATATTTTGAATGGTAACTAAATGGTGAGTTTTGCTTATTATTCTCATACGAGCTTACTAAGGTTTATAGCTTACATCGTTTATTTTTCCGTGTTTTATAGTGAAATTAAGCTAGCTTGAATTCGGGGAACGTCGGAGACTTCATCACACTATCCAACTATCACTTTGGTACTTTTGAATTTAAGCATTTTGAGTATATGGCATGTATAGGGATTTTGGGTCGTTTTGGTATATGTGTTGATAATGAACTTAGCCATTTGAATTGGCTTGTAAATGTCTAAATTTTGGTTTTGTATATAGCCATGAGAGTTGGCTTAATTTGGTTGGTTTGGTTGTGTATACATAGGTGCATAAGGCTTTGGTTATGTGTTAAATGATGAATATGTGATGCTTGTTGATAATAGGTATTGTGGATGTCAAATGGTTGATGAATTGAGAATTAGTATGCTTGTGGGTTTAGGTAAATTGATTCATGTTTGAAAGTGTCCATTTAGTTGAATTGGGAATGTGAATTTGGTATAAAATGGAGTAGCATATTGTGGTACATGTGAGACTTGTTGTTGTTGGTATTGAAATGGTATGATTTATGCTTGGTTGAGTTAGAAGAATGCCTATATATGCTATGTTTGTAACATCCTGATTTAGGGCCTAGTCGGAATAGTGGTGCGAGACCACAAATCCGAGGCATAAGTATGAGTTTTTGAGGTCTATGCCATTTTTGCATGCTAGTGTGAAAGTTTCATGAAGCAAATTTGTTAAATTGCGGTTGAACTGTCCAAAAGGACTAAATTGCAAAAGTTGCAAAATGTGAGATTCTAGAAGCTATTTGTGTGAAATTGCTTTAGAATATCAATTAGAAGTCCTTAATGAGTAATTTTCACAATTTCTAATTTTTGGAAAAATTTGGGCATGGATGAGTTAAATTAGGAAGTTTGCCAAAAAAGGGTATTTTGGTCATTTGATAATTAAATGATTAAAATAGGAGAAAAGATGAAAAAATTCATTCATCTTCTTCTCCAAGGCTGCCGAAAATTGAGAGAAGCCATTGTTAGGGCTCTTCAACTTTTCAAGCTATCTAGTAAGTGTATTCTAGCCCGTTTTTGATATTCTTCGTATTTTTGAAGTCCTAGTAGCATGAGTAAGCTGTTTTTAGCTATATGATGAGCTAAAATGGATGTTCAAAAATGTACCCATGTATGACATGCATGTATTTTGATGTTTTATGGAAGAATATGAAAGCCTGATTTTGTAGAAACATCTTTTACTAAGTGAATTCCATGAAAAATGCATGTAGGGACTAGTTTGTGAAAGTCTTGAGTATGGTCATACATGTAAGAATTAGTGAGAATTGATGATAGCTTTAGTTGAGTAAGTGATTCGGCTAAGCATGAAAGGCTAGAAAGTTGAATAAAAATCACTTTACGGGCCTTGGGGCAAAAGTGTAAATATGAGAAAGATTAGGGGCAAAATAGGGATTTTGGTAAAGTATGAGATAAAGGTCAATTTAGTCAATGTGTGTATTGAATGTGTTGAATTGTCATTATAGATCAAGAAAGACGAAGCCCAGATCGAAACTGAAGCAAGGGCAAGGTCGTGGACTAAATTGTACATCTCTATACTTTTTGAGTACCGAGGTAAGTTTACGTATAAACGATGCATTATGCGTATACTTTGTAAATGCTAGATAGAGTATAGCATGGTTGAGAACCTATATGTTCATGTGGAATGAATGAGTTAGTTATAGTGAACGAACGAATGAATGAACTACAAAGTAGATATGTGAATGTGTAGTGATAATGATTGATGGTAAGCTAAGTGCGATTCTACCCCAATACTTAGCAACGATGAGCTGGGCTATGTGCGATGCTATCGCTAAGTATATTGTTTAGTGGGCTAAGTGCGAGACCACTATGATTACCTTATTGGTAGGCTAAGTGTGATACTACCTTATTGTATCGATTGTGGTAGGCTAAGTGCGAAACCACCGAGAGAGTAGCTGTGTGGATGTATTAGTGAGTAGTGTAGATATGTGGATGTATTATTGTGAAATAATGATGTGTTGTATACTGTTTAAATGCAATATTGAATGCAGGGGTGCATGTCAATGGTTATGAGTATGTGACTCATGATGTGTTGGAAATGTGGTAAGGGATAGAAAGAGTAAGCACAGTTGTGAATTACTTATGTTAGTATAATGCTAATTGTTGTTTAGCTTATATTATGATGCTTAATTGTTTATGTGTAAACTCACTAAGCTCAAAGCTTACTCCATTTCTTTTCCCTTGTCTTATAGAGAAATAGAGCTGAATCGAGATACGTGGATCAATTGGAAGATCGCCCACACTATCAGCACACTCTAGTACATTGGATTAAACATTTATTGTATGGCATGTATAGGGGCTAGACAAGTTGGTGATTTTTGGTTGTAAATGGCTAAGTTATGTTGGCCTTTAGATGGATAATCTATTTTATATAATGCCATAGTTGTTGGCTATTTTATTATATGAAAAGATGTAGTTATCCATGTAAGATTGTGTTTCAAATTGAGTTGATTATGGATGTGTTGAATGAGTACATGTTGTGTATGCTAGGGGGTGAGAACGGGCATTACAAATAGCTTTGTTCTTGTCCATGTGGGTAGACACACGGGCATCTGTCTAGACCATGTGTGACACATGATCAGCCCATGGGCGTGTGACTTGGCCGCGTGTCCCCTGCATGGTAGTATTTTAAGTCAGATTAGACCACGGACTAGTCACACGGGTGTGTGCCTAGGACGTGTGAGTTATTCAGTGTTGGCCACGGGCTAGCCACACGGGCGTATGTCTAGACTTTAAGGCCGTGTGAAGTAGTCAGTGTGCACCACGGGTGGTGAACACGGGCGTGTGACCTAGCCGTGGGACTTTGGCAGAATGGTTGAGTTTTGTGCATGGGTTGTGGACATGGGCGCGTGTGACTACACACGGGCATGTATCATCTAGCACGGGCGTGTAGTCCCTGTCTAGATGGAGAAAATTTTTGAGATAGTAAGAGTTTTCGATATGGTCTCGAGAGCCCTCGTGTGTTTGAGTAAGGCCTCGTAACTCAACAATGAGGTTGTCGTAGTGACTTAAGGAGAGTAGTCACATTGAGCCTAAGTGGCGACCAAGTAGTTTTAATCCGGTAAGGCCTCAGACCCGGTTCCGGTGGGGATTACGGGTAAGGGGTATTACAATGTTTTGGTGCCAAATGGGTTGGTTTAGGTGTGTGCAAGTTTAGGTGGCAAATTAGCTTGGTAAATAGCCTATTTTTTTCCACGCGGGCAGAGACACGGGCGTGTGTCTCAGCCGTGTGTGACACACGGTTAGATTACATGGCCGTGTGTCCCCTGGTGTAGAATTAAAAATCAAGTCAGTATGCTCCACACGGTATAGCACACGGGTGTGTGACTTGGTCGTGTGGCATAAGGTAGTATACCGTACAGGTTTGGCATGGCCTAGCACACGGCCTGGCACACGGGCGTGTGTGGCCATTTTTAGGGCACACGGGCTAGCCACACGGGTGTGTGTGTTGGCCGTGTGACCCAAGTCAGAGAGTTACACTGTAACAGTCCGATTTATACCCTAGTCGGAACAGTGGTTTCGGGACCACAAATCTGAGCTAGTAAAATATTTTAATATTAGTTTCTGTACCTATGATATGTGATTAAATATATGTGAAATTTCTGTGAGTTAATTTGTCTGTCTATGTGCTTAATTGAGGAAAGGGCTTAATCGCATAAAATGTAAGTTTGATGGTTAAATGTGAAAGTATCATATTGTTGATGTCTTTATAATGCGAAGCCCTTAAAAGGAAATTAACCCAATTTATAAGTTAGTGGACGGCAAGGTCATTAAATGTATATGTTTTATATGTTAATATTAAATAGTTAAAAATATAAATTGATTTATAATGCTTTTATAATAAAAACAAAGCAAAAGATGGTGGACGTTTTTATGTGTTCTTCCACCGAAAAACAAAGAAAATAAAAAGAAATAAGAAGTTAGGGCATTCGGCCACTTCTAAGCTCAATTCAAGGTATGTTTGATTTCGGTTTTTGATAATTTCTACGTTTCTGTAATCGTTGCTCCATCTACTTCAAGACCCATGCTTAAATTTTGAGAATTGATGAATATTTTGTAAAGTGCCATTGATGAGTTCATAAGCTTTGTGAGGTTTTATGATGAAATAAGATGTATTTGTAAGTGATTAACATGTTTTGTATTTGAAGTTTTGTTAAATTTGAGTATTTTGGACTCAATTGAGAAAATATTATTTTGGAGGACTAAATTGTGAATTTGATGAAAAGTATGGACTTGTATAGTCCCTAGGGAGATTTGGCTATGCATGTGTGTGAACAAATTGTGTATATTTGATGTATTGAGAAAAATGGACTAAATTGATCAAATGTACAAATGTAAGGGCTAAATTGCAAATTGCCCTAAATGTATGTTTTTGGATTGAATTGAGTGAATTAGTGAATAAATGGATTACATTTGAATATGTATAGATCAATAATTGAAGAAATCGGACTTAGATCGCGGGAAAGTGAAAGTAGTCGAATAACCGAGTCCGGACGACTATCTGAATCCGAGGTAAGTCAATATACAAATAAATGTATTTGTATTGAATTATATATGTTCTTATGACTATTGTTAAGGATGAATGCATATGAGATGGTGTGTATGTGAATTCTGAGATAGAATCGACTAAGTGTCAACATCCGAGAAGTCCCGTTTGAACCTAGGAATAGATAGGATAGTATATGTCATGACATAGGTGTCTGTTATGTGATATCATGTAAGACCACGTCTGGGACGTTGGCGTTGATTCGAGATTTCGTGTAAGACAACGTCTGGGATGTTGGCATCGATAAGAGATTTCGTGTAAGACCACGTCTGAAACGTTGGCATCGATATGAGATTTACGTGTAAGACCATGTCTGGGACATCGGCATCGTATTTGATTCGTGTAAGACACTGTCTGGGACAGTGGCATCGATATCTGATTACATGTAAGACCACGTCTGGGACGTTGGCATTGAATGACTATTTGGAGCATTCTGAGTATCCTATTAGATTCCAAATGGTTCAACAGGCAAGTCTGAGAAACAAATGATTATGTGATCGTGATATCTACTTTTTGCATGCGTTCGATATATACACTAAGTGTGTATGAAAGGTAAGTGTCTATATGAACTTACTATGATGAATATATGTTTTGAAATGATGAGATAATATTTGAAGATATGTTTGAATGAGCCATGTGTATATGTGATATTTGAGTTGAAGATTATGGTAAGATATGGCCTAGCAATTGAGCCAAAGAATATATGAGATGAATTTGCCATGAGAACCAATAATGTTATTATATCACTTTAGTTATGTGCAAATTATGCTAAGTTTTTTTGTATATGGCTTAATAAGCTTTTGAAAGCTTACTCTGTGTGTGTTCGCACTATTTTATAGATCGTCAAAGCTACTGAAGGCTCGGGTACCGTCGAGGATCATCATCACACTACCTAAACTTATTTTGGTATCTTTTGGAAATGTATATAGCTAGATATGGCATGTATAGGCTAGTCACTTTGGATTATCTTTGAAATGTTTATAAAGTAGCCATAAGATGTGGCTTAATAAGTGTTGGTAATATGCATGAGTAAATGTGTTTTATAATGCTTAGTTTGGTATGGTTTAATAGCCAATGAATTAGTCAAAGTTATGGTAAGCATATGAATGTATTATGAGTATGCATATTTGATCAAAAGAATGTTTCTATGATGGGTAAATGTGGTTAAACCATGCTTATGTATATGCATGATTTAGTTGTGGAAATTGGCATGATTAGAAATGAGTTTGGTTGTGAAGAATTGTTGATCATTTGACATGTCTTTGATTGTTAATTGTTCATAAAATGAATTGGTATGTAGCTTGTAAGGTAAACCCAAGTGTAGGTGGCATATTGACCTTGCTAAGGTCCTGTTAAGCACACACGGTTGTGGCACACGGTCGTGCCTAGTGATCGTGGGGTTAAGTCAGTATATAGCATAAGAGTACACGGCTATGGTACACGGGCGTGCCTGGTGGATGTGGTGATAAGTCAGTATATATGCCCTGTTTTGGCACGGCCAGGACACATGGGTGTGTCTAGTTGCCGTGGGAGACGCACGGCCTGACTGCACAGGCGTGTGACCTCTGAAGTGTTCAAAAAGTTTCAAAATTCAGAGAATATTTGTATGTGTTCGGTTTAGTCCCGACCCTCCTCTAAAGCATGCTTAAGGTCTCGATGACCTATCTAAGGGACACAGTGATTGCAATCGATGACTTGTATTATGAAATGTGTGTAAACATTTCCGATCCGGTCGGTAATACCTTTAACCCTAATCCAGAGACGGATACGGGTTATGGGTGTTACATTTGGTTGGTATCAGAGCTACGGTTTAGTCAGTTCTCGGACTAACGTAGCATGTCAGAGTCTAGCTATACATGCCATATATCTGAACTATGATAGTGTGATGAATCCTGACGTGAAAAGTGTGATTTTCGTATAGCAATGGATCCCGAAAGAGCCGTAGCTGATGATGTAGAAAGCAATGCGCCTGCTCCCGCGCAAGGGATAGTGCCATCTGATCCGAGACCGGCTACGAGCGGTCAAGAAGGAGAAGCTAAACAAATTTTCTTCCAGATGATGAGTGAGTGGTTCACTCAGTTTGTTAGAAATAACCCGACTATTTCTCAACCTCCGCCCCCGGTAAATCCCCCTCTGACATCTGTTATGCCTCAGACTATGAATCTGAATCTGTTGAACAAGCCTCCGGTTGACAAAATCCGTAAGTATGGGGCTGAAGAGTTCAGGGCTACCAATGAAGACGATGCCGAGAAAGCCGAGTTTTGGTTAGAAAACACAATTTGGGTATTTGATGAAATGTTACTGAGTCTCGAGGAATGCATAAAGTGTGTGGTTTCTTTATTACGAGATGCGGTCTATCAGTGGTGGAAAACTCTGATTTTTGTTGTTCCGAAAGAACGGGTGACATGGGACTTCTTTCAGATTGAGTTTTGGAAGAAATACATCAGTGAGAGATTCATTGATCAGAAACAAAAAGAATTTCTGGACTTGAAATAGGGCCGTATGTCTATTACTGAATACGAACGAGAGTTCGTGAGACTGAGTCAGTATGCTCGTGAATGTGTATCCACTGAGGCAATAATGTGTAAAAGATTTGAAGATGGTCTTAACGAAGACATCCATTTACTTGTTGGGATTCTGGAAATAAAAGAGTTTGTGGTACTTGTTGATCGAGTATGTAAAGCCGAGGCACTCGGGAAAGACAAAAGAAAAGCTGAGTCTAAAGCTAGAGAAGTGAGAAAAAGATTTTCGAGCAAATCATTTCAGTCTGCTTCGAAGAAATTTAGAGATGAATATAGCCTCTCAAGAGTTAATGTGGGACAATTGAATAGAGATCGAGCTAGATTACAAATGAGTTCCAAAACTCCGGCAACTTCAGTAGCAAGTGTTGGAAATGTTCGATCTGAACGACCTGAGTGTAAGCATTGTGGTAAAAGGCATCCGGGAAGTTGTAGATTGAATGACCGGGCTTGTTTCAGATGTGGATCATTAGATCATTTCATTCGTGATTGCCTAGAGTCTATTGAACCAGAGACTATTTAGAATCCGAGATCAGATAATGCTCCAGTGAGAGGTAGACCTTCTCGAAATGTAAGAAATGTCAGTGGTAGTCAGAGAATTATGAGAGATACCGTTGCAAAATCTGAAGCTAGAGCGCCTGCCAGAGCGTATGCCATTCGAGCTCGTGAGGAATCTTCATCTCCTGATGTTATAACGGGTACATTTACACTTTATGATACTTCTGTGATTGCATTAATAGACCCTGGTTCTACTCATTCGTATATATGCATGAATTTGGTATCCAGTAAGACTTTGCCTGTAGAGTCTATTGAGTTTGTTGTAAAAGTATCGAACCCCTTAGGTAAAAGTGTCCTTGTTGACAATATATGCAAGAACTGTCCGTTAATGTTTCGAGATATCTATTTTCCTGCTGATCTGATGCTATTACCATTTGATGAGTTTGATAAAATTTTGGGTATGGACTGGTTGACATTGCATGATGCCGTTATGAACTGTAAAAGAAAGACTATTGACTTGAGATGTCCGAATAATGATATAGTCAGAATTGAGTCTAATGATTTGAATGGATTGCCTGCTGTGATATCTGTATTGAAAACTCAAAGATATGTGAAAAAGGGATATGAGGCATATTTTGCTTATGTGATTGATTTGAAAGTATCTGAAAAGAAAGTTGAATTAGTGCCAGTTGTTTGTGAGTTTTCTGATGTATTTCCCGAAGAATTACCGGGACTGCCTCCGATACGTGAAGTTGAATTTGGTATTGATCTGCTGCCTGGTACAACACCTATTTCGATAGCTCCGTATAGAATGGCTCCAACAGAGTTGAAAGAGTTAAAGTCACAGCTGCAAGAATTGACTGACAGAGGGTTCGCCAGACCGAGTTTTTCACCATGGGGTGCTCCCGTTCTGTTTGTGAAAAAGAAAGATGGCACGACAAGAATATGCATTGACTACCGTCAGTTGAATAAAGTAACTATAAAGAATAAATATACGTTGCCTAGGATTGATGATTTTTTTGATCAGCTGAAAGGAGCTACCGTATTTTCAAAGATAGATCTGAGATCGGGTTACTATCAGTTGAGAGTGAAAGATTCAGACATTCCGAAAACAACTTTTAGAACGAGGTACGGGCATTATGAGTTTTTAGTTATGCCTTTCGAACTAACGAATGCTCATGCTGTTTTTATGGATTTGATGAACATAATTTTCAGACCGTACCTAGATCGATTTGTTGTTGTATTCATAGACGACATTTTGATTTATTCACGGAATGAAACTGAACATGCTGAACATCTGAGAATCGTGTTGCAAACTCTGAGAGAAAAGCAATTGTATGCAAAATTTAGTAAATGTGAATTCTGGTTGCGTGAAGTCAGTTTTCTGGGACATATTGTATCGGCTTCTGGAATACGAGTTGATCCGAGCAGGATTTCTGCTATTCTGGATTGGAAACCTCCGAAGAATGTGTCTGAAGTCTGTAGTTTTCTAGGACTTGCTGGTTATTACCGCAGATTCGTAAAAGGCTTTTCGATGATAGCTACTCCGTTAACTAAATTGCTTCAGAAAGATGTGAGATTTGAATGGTCCGATAAATGTCAGAAAAGCTTTGATCAGTTGAAAACTCTGTTAACTGAAGCTCCAGTGTTAGTACAACCGGAATCGGGCAAAGAGTTTGTAATATACAGTGATGCTTCGTTGAATGGTCTGGGATGTGTATTGATGCAGGAAGGCAAAGTAATAGCTTATGCCTCGAGACAACTTAAGCCTCATGAGAAGAACTATCCGACACACGACCTCGAGTTAGCTGCGATTGTGTTCATATTAAAGATTTGGCGACATTATCTGTTCGGCGAGAAATGTCACGTGTTTTTAGATCATAAAAGTCTGAAATATTTGATGACCCAGAAAGATTTGAATCTACAACAAAGAAGATGGTTAGAATTGTTGAAAGACTATGAACTTATGATAGATTATCACCCGGGTAAAGCAAATGTAGTTGCCGATGCATTGAGTCGAAAGTCACTGTGTGTATTACGTGCTATGAATGCTCAATTAGATCTGCCTGATGATAGTTCAGTGTTAGCTGAATTGAAAGCGAAACCGTTATTTTTACAGCAGATATGTGATGTTCAGAAAGTTGATAACGAATTGTTTGCGAAACGAGCTCAGTGTGATTTGAATTCTGATTCTAAATTTCGAGTTAATAATGATGATTGCTTGAGATTTCGAGATCGAATATGTGTTCCGAGAAGCTTAGAGTTAATTCAGTTGATATTAAGTGAAGCTCATAACAGTCGTTTATCTGTTCATCCGGGAAGTACAAAGATGTACCATGATTTGAAGCAACATTATGGGTGGTCTGGTATGAAATGAGATATTTCTGATTTTGTGTCGAAATGTTTAATCTGTCAGCAAGTTAAGGCTGAACATCAGGTTCCATCTGGTTTGTTACAACCGATTCTGATTCCCGAGTGGAAATGGGATAGAGTGACAATGGATTTTGTTTCTGGATTGCCTCTGACTCCGAGAAAGAAATATGCTATTTGGGTTGTAGTAGATCGATTGATGAAATCTTCCCATTTTATTTCGGTACGATCTGATTTCTCACTTGAAAAGTTAGCTGAACTTTATATTTCTGAGATTGTGAGATTGCACGGCGTGCCACTATCAATTGTGTCTGATAGAGATCCGAGGTTTATATCTCGATTCTGGAAGAAATTGCAAGAAGCTTTAGGCACGAAACTGCATTTCAGTACAGCTTTTCATCCTCAAACGGATGGTCAATCCGAGTGGATCATTCAGATTCTCAAAGATATGTTGATATGCTAAATTCTTGAATTCAATGGTACGTGGGAACAGTACATATCACTGATTGAATTTGCATATAATAACAGTTTTCAGTCGAGTATTAAAAAGGCACCTTATGAAGCTTTGTACGGACGTAAATGTCGTACACCTCTATATTGGACCGAGCTCAGTGAAAATAAGATACACGGTGTAACACCCCCAACCCGGCCTAAACGTTACGACCGAATCTAGTATGTCACAAGGAAAGATTGTTTAAAGAAATTTTAAAAGCTTTGTGTTTTGTTTTCATTATGAAAATCAGATCCCGTTTTAAGGTTTTCATAAAAACTTTTATTAATAACACTAACAGTCGAAATTAGGTTTTGTAATACGAAAAATTGAAACTAGTGGTGTTCTGAAACGTGACATTTTGAAAACAGTGTTTGTAGTTCTAAGAAAATTTCCGAATTTAATTATTAATCTGCATGTTATCCAATTGTCAATATTTTAGAAAAATGATTATTTATATTTTTGGGAAAAACTCTGTGTTTAACATTTCATGATATAATAATAACCGCGTTAAATCAAAAACCCAAATTAAAATCCCGGAGGCCATATTACATAACAAAATCCCAAATTTAAAATAAGTTCAAATAAAGAAAATGGAGTTTACGAAAGAAGTAATGCATGGCCACCGCAGAGTCCTCCTCAGCTCCAAATCCTCGAAATAGGGGGTTACCTGCAAAATTAAGCAGAGGGGTGAGTCACGAGGACTCAGTGTGTAATTCCCCTTACGAACGAACTCTGGGCCTAAGCCCACAGAAGCACATTGGGCCTTAGCCCTCACGGTAATGAATTTGACCGAAGCCCATACGAATCGAACTGGGCCATAGCCCTATCAACATGGCATATCAAATAGTGTATGCAATGCAACCCAACCCAACCTAGTATTCCATCCTCTACACACCACCTGTACCAACCAAAACACACCTGTGGGGATTTCTACAATCAACCCTCCATCCGCTACACTCCTCATATGTGGCACCAAGCCACGGAATGTGGTACCAAACCACTGAAATAATGTGACAGAGTCACTGATATATGTGGTACCAAACCACTGAAATAATGTGACAGAGTCACTGATATATGTGGTACCAAACCACTGATATATGTGGTACCAAACCACTGATATATGTGGTACCAAACCACTGACATGCTCTTCCCCTTTTAATTAATTTCATATCCCAATCCCATGCATTATATAATCATAATATAATGAATGCAACATATGTCAATGTAAATCGAATAATCAGAGCATACATATATTCATGATAGAATATTTACATAACACAATCAAAGGTAACTAACTTGGTATCCCCGATTTTACCCCCCAAGGGTAACTCAACAGCCATTACCGATGTTTCGGCTTTTAAAACATTCACATACCAATTAATAATCAAACAAAAGATGGTGTGAATATTACACACCTGATTACGCGAAGGACTAAACACTCCTGATCATTGCTACTCTCACTAGCGGGAATAACCACTATCTGTCTATCCCAAACAGATGTCGGCTCTTTACCACAACCCGGCGGAAAGTCTCGAACCGCTGACACAGCACGTCTTTTGAACTTAGGAGCAGAGACTACGAGTCCACTCCCCTCCTTAGATTGGCTAGCACTCGCATCCATGAAGAGAATCTTTGATCAGTACAACACTTTTAGAGAGAACGATGGTGTTCTAACAAAGAGATTGGGTTAAGGCAACGAAAGAGAAAAGGAAATAGACCAACTGAAATCAAAGCGAACCTCCTTACCTTGGTCAAAGAATGAACCGAAAATAGATAGACTTGGCTATAGATTCTAATCAAATGTGAATATGCCACATTGAGAGGAGAACAGAAGAGATTAGCCGCAAACTAATATTAAGAAACAAAATAGCCATTTCGGCTATGACCACATAAGACCGAAAGATAGAGAAAGAACGAAAGAGTTTCCATTACCTTGCACAAATAGAAACCATGAAACACCCCAAACCCGGCCCACAAGCCTCGACCGGATCTGATATGTTCCTTCGGAAAACTTAACTAAATCTCGTTTCATGATTTGATAAAATATATCGACTTATTAAAACAAGTTTGAAAATTTAGCGAGTTGGAAACCGAGTTGTAGTTCAGTTTGTATTTCTTAAAAAAACATTTCCTTCATTTCTAACAAATTGAAAACAATGCCTGATTTTAGAGCTTATTAAGTTGAAAACCGTAGTGGACTAAGTGTTAAAACATGTGAAGTTGTTTAAGAAAAATGTTTAGTTATTTATTTGCCGATTTTCGAATGGGAATAAAACTTAAATCATAAAACTTAAACAATTAAATGGTGGCCTTATTACAAATTTAAAATACCAAATAAATCCCGAAAGAGAAGTATGCTAGAGTAAACGAAAAATTCAACCGTTCAAAAACTCGAAAACGCTGAGCATGGCCACTACGTAGTCCTCGCTGACCCGGTCCACAATACTATGCATCACCTGCAAAAAGTTATCCCACGAAGGGTGAGTCAACAGACTCAATGTGTAACAGCTACACCAAAAACCCAACCGATCATAGCCTTAATCTTAACCATTTCGGCAAAGCCAATTCTTTAGTCACATTCGGCCACAAGCCCATAACATAGCATATCGAATCATAACATATTGATTCACATTATGTCTAAAATGAAATGCAATCCCGAGCCCACCTAGATATCCATCCTCTACACACCACCCGTACCTACCAGTCACACCGTGGGGATTACTAAATCGACCCTCCATCCGCTACACACCCTCGAAGGCAGTCGCTGTAGACAACTACACATCGCCCTTATAATGTGGCATAGCCACCAGATAATGTGACAGAGTCACCGGATTCATAATATGTGACATAAGTCACCGGATAACGTGGTAAAACCACCGGAACACTTCCCCTTTTATCATTATCACCCATGTGCCCATGCATCATACAAAATATACAGATATCATGCAATATATCTTACCCCAAAGCCATAACAAAATTACATATATTCTCATATCCATGTTTATAAACATTATTAATGGAGTGTTAAGGGGTAGCGTACCTGAATGCACTGTACCATTGAATGGTACCCTTAGCCTTGTTCATTCATATTTCTCATTAACACATGCTTAACATTAATACTAATAATCTATCGGGAGATTAGTGTGGGGTTACACACCTGATAACAGTGAGAATGACACTCTCGATACCGACACTCTCGCTATCAAGGATAACAGCGATCTGCTTATCCCTTTTCGATGTCTTGGCCTGACCGGTGGCCAATCCCGAATCGCAGTAGATCGATCGCTTCTTAAACTTAGGGATAGGGGCTACTACCTTTTTCTCCTTGACCGGTACCCATCCATCGAACAACACTTAATCGAATATTTGGTTAATCACTAATGTTATAGTCTAAACTTATTGAATCTAGAACTCATTGAATACCCTTACCGATGTGAATCAATCCAGAAGATATCTGCTTAACTTTCCAAGTTTGCCAAAATTCCTACACAACCCAAGTCAGAATCGGCTTCAACCCATAAAGCTTATGAAAGTGGCCTTGGCCGAATACTAACCCCTTACCTTGAGTAGTCGAACCCAAGAGAATCCTTAATGCTCCTTTACGCTAGCTACATATAAAAGAAACACGAGATTATGGCCCTATGAACATTCGACCATCCCTAGAAATCAAGGCCAACCACTTGGTTTCGGCACACCAAATGAAAAAGAGGCAAAACCGATTGCTAATGAAGAAATTACTTACCACCAACCCACGTTTGATTTGAGAATGACAGAACAAGAATGGTTTTGGGAAAAAAAAGATAGTATAAGAGAACAAAGAAAGAAGAAGAAGACTATCACTTTCGGCTAATAACAAGAGGTATTTTTGGCTTTTGAATATGGTGAAATGAATAGAAGAGAAAGATGGGTGTAGAGGGTTGTGGCTATGGTGTTCCGGCTTTAAGGTTTCAAGAAGAGAAGAGAGAAAGAGAGGACTACAAGGTTCGACTATGGCTCTCAAATGGAGATGGAATATTCGGCCACCAAAAAGAATGGTTATAAAGTTGAGGTTGAACGAAAGAAAATGAAGAATAGAAGAGGCTTAGAAGAATTCGGCAATCACCCAAAATGCACAAAAGTGCCCAAATGGTTACTTCTATTTTCGGCTCTTGCTCCAAAGAAAAGAAAGGAAAAAGAGAGAATTCTTGTGACTCACAATTTTCGGCAAAGAGAATTAAAGAAGAACAAAAAGATGAACACTCACACTACTCAAAAATTCGGCACTACTCCCCCCATACATGACCGAAACTATGCCCCCTCCAAAGTCCCACATTCGGCCAACTCTTCAACTTCACTCCCCATCCCTTATTTTCCTCCTATTTTTCCTCTTCACCACTCATTCAAACTTGTTTGAATGAGTCAAACTCCTCAAAGAGCTCTCCACCTCCTATCCGAATTCCTTGACCAAGTCCACCCTCATCCTTCCCAGAGTTCAAATACCGTCCAACTCTCCCTCCTCCTTGACGCAAAAAGCAACTTAAAATTCCAGCCGCAGGCTCGAACCTCCTCTCCTTGACACTCCATGTGACGCCACCCTCTCCCTTTGCACTGGGGCGCTACACCGCCACTTTCTTCTTCCCTTTTTGTGTCATAATCCACACCTAATTTCTGTTAAGGCCTAGCTCCCTTAGCTCTCCTTTAAGACTTAAAAATCCAATATTTTTCTAAGGCATCTACCTACTCCCCAGGGTTCTCGAAGCCCCCAAAACACATACAGACCACACAAAACATGCTACTACATACATTCAATTTAAAACGCATAACCCCTAAATCTCGAATATTACAGTTCTATCCCCCTTAAAATAATTTCGGCCTCAAAATTACCTGATCAAAACAAGTGAGGGTATTACTGCCGCATTGCTTCTTCTGGCTCCCACGAAGCTTCTTCCGATCCATGGTTACGCCATAACACCTTGACTAGAGGAACTGATTTCCTCCGCAAGACTTTCACATCCCGCTCTAAGATCTGGATCGGTTCTTCCTCGTAAGACAAGTCTAGCCTCAATTCTACTTCTTCAACTGGAACCACGTGCGATGGATACGATCGGTAACGACGTAGCATCGAAATGTGGAACACATCGTGCATCTGCTTCAATTCCGAAGGCAACTCTAACTGATATGCCACTGGTCCAACCCGCTTCAGAACCCGATAAGGTCCTATAGACCTGGGACTTAACTTACCCTTGCGACTGAATCTCATCACCTTTTTCCACGGTGAAACTTTCAGAAACACTGATCTCCCACAACAAACTCTATTTCTTTACTCGCTTGAGATCGCATACGACTTTTGTCATCACAAGCGCTTCCTTCAACTGCGTGCCGAATTACCTTAACCTTTTCTTCCGACTCGCCACAATCTGGACCCAAAACATGACGTTCCCCAATTACGTCCAACACGTAGGAGTGCGACACTTCCGTCCATACGATTGCTTCGTGATGCGGTGCCATCCGAATACTTGCTTGATAGCCGTTGTTTGTACGCAAACTCGCTAAAGGCAAGAATTCCTCCCACTTCCTCTGAAGTTTATCACGCAACCCCTCAACATATCCTCTAACACTTGAATTATCCGCTCAGATTGGCCGTCCGACTGCGGATGAAATGCCGTGCTGAAATCTAATCTGGTGCCCAATGCCTGATGCAATGTTTTCCAAAATCGAGACGTAAACCTCGGATCCCTATCTGAAATAATCGACACTGGCACTCCATGCAGCCTCACAATTTCTGCCACATACAATTTTGCCAACCTCTGCAGAGAATAGTCAACCCGCACTGGTATGAAATGTGCAGACTTTGTCAACCGATCCACTATCACCCATACCGAGTCCTTCTTAGTAGGCGTAAGGGGAAGCCCACTAACGAAGTCCATGGTAATTCTCTCCCACTTCCATCTGCGGAATCTTTATCGGTGAAGCAACCCCGAAGGTACTTGGTGTTCACCTTGACTTGCGACACGTTAAACACTTCCCTACAAATTACGTAACTTCCCGCTTAAGACCGGGCCACCAATACTCGATCCATGGATCCTGTATAACTTACTTCCTCCAGGATGCATAGTATAAGGACTACTATGCGATTCCCGAAGAATTCTCTGTCTTAGTTCCTCGTCTTTCAGCATACATACCCTACCCTGGAAGCACAGTATTTCGTCGCTGTTTACACCATAGTCTTCCAATTCCCCATTCTGCACTTGCCGTAGCTTAGCACTCAGATCCTCGTCTACCAACTGTTTCTCTTTCACCTGACTCAACCATGTCGGCTTTACTTGCAACTCTGCTAGCAAACTTCCGTCGTCATAAAGGCTAAGATGTGCAAACATTGCCCTCAGATCCGACACTACTTTCTGACTTAGGGCATCAGCCACCACATTTTCTTTGCCCGGGTGATACTCTATAGAACAATCGTAGTCTTTCAACAATTCCACCCACCTTCGCTGTCTCAAATTCAGCTCCTTCCGAGTCGTGAGATACTACAGAACTCTTGTGGTCCGTGTAGATCACCGACCTTTCTCCATATAAATAGTGCCTCCATACCTTAAGAGCAAAGACTACCGCTGCCAATTCCAAGTCATGCGTCGGATAGTTAACCTCATGAGGCCTTAACTGACGAGACGCATAAGCAACAACCTTTCCGTCTTGCATCAGTACACAACCCAACCCTGTGTGCGAAGCATCACAGTACACCACAAAGTCCTTCCTCGCCTCAGTGAATCGAACCGAGCTTCACATTAATACCCTCTTAAGCTTTTCAAAACTCTCTTGTTGCTTATCCGCCCACACGAAAGGTACCTCCTTTCTTAACAATTTCACAGAGGTGTCTTTGCTATTGATGAGAACCCTTCTACGAACCTTCTATAGTAGCCTGCTAACCCCAAGAAACTGTGAACCTCAGCCACAAACTTAGGTGGTTTCCAATCTAGCACTGCCTCAATCTTCCAAGGGTCTACTCTTATCCCTTCTGCAGACACCACATGACCCAAAAACGCAACTTCCTTCAACCAAAATTTGCACTTGCTAAACTTGGCATATAACTTCTTCTCCCTTAACACCTGCAATACTACCTGAAGATGCTCATCATGTTCTTCCTCAGACTTGGAATACACTAGGATGTCGTCTATAAACACAACGACAATCCGGATCCAAGTAGGGTTGGAAAACCCGATTCATCATATCCATGAACGCACTGGGGGCTTCGTTAATCCGAACGGCATTACTTAGAAATTATAAAGCCCGTTATGGAGTCTGGAAAGCTGTCTTATGGATGTCTGCTTCCTTCACCTTGCGCTGATGGTATCCCGACCTTAGATCTATCTTTGAAAATACTGTGGCTCCCTTAAGTTGATCGAACAAGTCATCTATCCTTGGCAAAGGGTACTTGTTCTTGATGGTCAACTTATTCAACTGCCGGTAATCTATACACATACGCATAGTCCCGTCCTTCTTCTTCACGAATAGGACCGGTGCTCCCCATGGAGACACACTGGGTCGGATAAACCCACGATCAAGCAACTCTTGGATCTGAGCCTTGAGCTCAACTAGCTCCTTTGGTGCCATTCTCATGCGAGCGATAGAGATACGGTGCTGTGCAGGTGCAACAAGTCAATCCCAAATTCCACCTCACGATCTGGAGGCAACCCTAGAAGTTCTTCCGGAAAGACATCCAAAAACTCTTTTACCGTCCTAACCCCTTCCACAGCTGCTTCCTTAGCCTCCAAGGCACTAACAAGCATCAGAAAAGCCATACATCCCTTCCTTACCATCCTCTGCGCTTTAAGGGGCGACACTACATTCGACAGGTAATTCCTCCTCTCACCCATCACCACAATCTCATTGTCATCAGAAGTCCTTAATGACAAGCGCTTAGCAGCACAGTCCACATTCGCACGGTACTTCACTAACCAGTCCATGCCTAAAATTAAGTCAAATTCCCCGAATGGCAGCTCCATTAAGTCAGCCGAAAACTGCGCCCCCTGAACTTCTAAAGGCACTTCCCTAAAGAGTTTGTCTACTACTACTGATTGCCCTAAAGGACTAAGTACTGTCATCTTCCTAGGTACAGTCTCAAAGTTCACATGCAGAGTTCCAGACACCTCACTAGAGATGTAAGAATGATTTGACCCTATATCTATCAGAGCAATAAAGGGTAATCCAGAAATAAGGAACGTACCCGTTATGACATCAGGTGCGTCACCATCCTCCCTCCGACGAACCGCTATACCAGACCTGGCTATCTCGCCTACGTGTTACCACCTCCTCTGCCTGGTGTTCCGTGACCTCTACCAGAACCATTACCTCTGCCGATCGGACCTCGACCCCTCGGCGACTGCTGTCCACCTCTACCAGCCTGATTAAAACCCTGACCTGCTGGTCGGCTCCTATCCGTTTCCACCGGACAGTCCCTAATCATGTGATCCTTAGACCCACACTTGAAACATCCCCTGTCTTTTCCAACATTCTCCCGGTGCATCTTTCCACACCGAGCACAAGTACGGTGATCTTTGTCCTCCCGCGAAGAACTCTCGCGACCTCGCGCCCATCAACTCTAGGTCTCTTTTGAAAACTTCGGATGACCACAAGACCCATAGCTCCTTTAATTCTTACCCGACCTCTATCCCGGTTCTGTCTCTCGGTCCACTTAACTTCTTCAGCTATCCGAGCTTTATCCACTAAGGTTGCAAAGTCTCTTTCCCATTGCGGGGCAATCAACACTCGTAGCTCATCTCGCAATCCATCCTCGAATCTGACACATCGCTCGTAATCAGTAGCTACAATCCCTCTAGCATACCGACTTAGCCGCAAAAACTCTGCTTCGTATTCCGCTACCGACTTGCTTCCTTGCACTAAATTTAGAAACGCCTTCCTCTGTGAGTCTACGTAGCTAGCTCCAACGTATTTTCCCTCGAATTTAATTTTAAAATAACCCCAATCCACTCGATCTGTAGGGGTACCCTCTCTGACAGTGAGCCACCACTGGTAGGCCTCATCCTGAAGCAACGAAACAGCACCTTTCAGCTTCTCCTCAACAGTGCAATCCAAATCATCCATGATCCTCTCGACTGCCTCTAACCAATACTCCGCTACGTTTGGAGCTACCCCAGATACTCCTCTAAAAACCTCAGCTCCATTTGCTCTAAGTCTCTCAGATACTGACTTTCGAGCCCCATTTCTCATGTTAGCTCCAGCTACCCGCTCTAACACCCGTAGCATAGCTTGCGATACTGCATCTTCTCCTCCCGTCTGCTCCTGAAATTTTACCCCTACAGCTGGTGGCGGCGCCTCATTTCTGGAACCCTGACCAGACTCGGATCGGTTCCGACACGCCATTCGCCTGCATCGCGCCCACGAGTATTGCGACCACGTCCCCTAGAACTCATGTCTACCGTCGCGGTTTATCTATTTTTTTCGAAATTTTTATGCATTAGAATCTTTTCACTTCTTGTTTAAAGAGAAGTTTTATGCAATAGAGTTTTAGTCAGTGGTTTTTTTCCGTAGAAGTACACATATACCTAGGGTTCATGTCCCTATAGTATAGTTTCCTAAGCCTATCATCTATAGTATCATATATTAGCACATACAAATCAACTTATCATCTAAAGAACTTACTCATGCGATTTGGGCCGAGAACTCGGGTGCCATGCTTCCATAGGACCATTTTAACAAAAATTTTCAAAAACCCATTTTGGCTCAAATTTTGGAAACGTTGTGGGCTTCAAAACCCAAGGCCAAGTGTTTAAAACTGGGCTCTGATACCAAGTTGAAACACCCCAAACCCGGCCCACAAGCCTCGATCGGATCTGATATGTTCCTTCGAAAAACTTAACTAAATCTCGTTTCATAATTTGATAAAATATGTCGACTTATTAAAATAAGTTTGAAAATTTAGCGAGTTGGAAACCGAGTTGTAGTTCAGTTTGTATTTCTTTAAAAAAATGTTTCCTTCATTTCTAACAAATTGAAAACAATGCCTGATTTTAGAGCTTATTAAGTTTAAAACCGTAGTGGACTAAGTGTTAAAACATGTGAAGTTGTTTAAGAAAAATGTTTAGTTATTTATTTGTCGATTTTTGAATGGGAATAAAACTTAAATCATAAAACTTAAACAATTAAATGGTGGCCTTATTACAAATTTAAAATACCAAATAAATCCCGAAGAGAAGTATGCTAGAGTAAACGAAAAATTCAACCGTTCAAAAAACTCGAAAGCAATGAGCATGGCCACTCAGTAGTCCTCGCCGACCCGGCCACAATACTATGCATCACCTGCAAAAAGTTATCCCACGAAGGGTGAGTCAACAGACTCAATGTGTAACAATGACTACACCAAAAACCCAACCGATCATAGCCTTAATCTTAACCATTTCGGCAAAGCCCATTCTTTAGTCACATTCGGCCATAAGCCCATAACATAGCATATCGAATCATAACATATTGAATCACATTATGTCTAAAATGAAATGCAATCCCGAGCACACCTAGATATCCATCCTCTACACACCACCCGTACCTACCAGTCACACTGTGGGGATTACTAAATCGACCCTCCATCCGCTACACACCCTCGAAAGCGATCATTGCAGAACAACTACACATCGCCCTTATAATGTGGCATAGCCACGAATAATGTGACAGAGTCACCGGATTCATAATATGTGACATAAGTCACCGGATAATGTGGTAAAACCACCGGAACACTTCCCCTTTTATCATTATCACCCATGTGCCCATGCATCATACAAAATGTACAGATATCATGCAATATATCTTACCCCAAAGCCATAACGAAATTACATATATTCTCATATCCATGTTTATAAACATTATTAACTGAGTGTTAAGGGTAGCGTGCACTGAATGCAATTGTACCATTGAATGGTACCCTTAGCCTTGTTCATTCATATTTCTCATTAACACATGCTTAACATTAATACTAATAATCTATCGGGAGATTAGTGTGGGGTTACACACCTGATAACAATGAGAATGACACTCTCGATACCGACACTCTCGCTATCAGGGATAACAGTGATCTGCTTATCCCTTTTCGATGCTAGCCCATAGCCCGGTGGCCAATCCCGAACTGCAGAGACTGATCGCTTCTTAAACTTAGGGATAGGGGCTACCCTTTTTTCTCCTTGACTGGTACCCGCATCCATCGAACAACACTTAATCCGAATATTTGGTTAATCACTAATGTTATAGTCTAAACTTATTGAATCTAGAACTCATTGAATACCCTTACCGATGTGAATCTGAATCCCGAAGATATCTGCTTAACTTTCCAAGTTTGTCGAAATTCCTACATAACCCAAGTCAGAATCGGCTTCAACCCATAAAGCTTATGAAAGTGGCCTTGGCCGAATACTAACCCCTTACCTTGAGTAGTCGAACCCAAGAGAATCCTTAATGCTCCTTTACGCTAGCTACATACAAAAGAAACACGAGATTATGGCCCTATGAACATTCAGCCATCCCTAGAAATCAAGGCCAACCACTTGGTTTCAGTACACCAAATGAAAAAGAGGCAAAACCGATTGCTAATGAAGAAATTACTTACCACCAACCCACGTTTGATTTGAGAATGACAGAACAAGAATGGTTTTGGGAAAAAAAAGATAGTATAAGAGAACAAAGAAAGAAGAAGAAGACTATCACTTTCGGCTAATAACAAGAGGTATTTTTGGCTTTTGAATATGGTGAAATGAATAGAAGAGAAAGATGGGTGTAGAGGGTTGTGGCTATGGTGTTCCGGCTTTAAGGTTTCAAGAAGGAAAGAGAGAAAGAGAGGACTACAAGGTTCGACTATGGCTCTCAAATGGAGATGGAATATTAGGCCACCAAAAAGAATGGGTATAAAGTTGAGGTTGAACGAAAGAAAAAGAAGAATAGAAGAGGCTTAGAAGAATTCGGCAATCACCCAAAATGCACAAAAGTGCCCAAATGGTTACTTCTATTTTTGGCTCTTGCTCCAAAGAAAAGAAAGGAAAAATAAAGAATTCTTGTGACTCACAATTTTCAGCAAAGAGAATTAAAGAAGAACAAAAAGATGAACACTCACACTACTCAAAAATTTGCACTACTCCCATACATGACCGAAACTATGCCCCCTCCAAAGTCCCACATTCGGCCAACTCTTCAACCTCACTCCCCATCCCTTGTTTTCCTCCTATTTTTCCTCTTCACCACTCATTCAAACTTGTTTGAATGAGTCAAACTCCTCAAAAAGCTCTCCACCTCCTATCCGAATTCCTTGACCAAGTCCACCCTCATCCTTCCCAGAGTTCAAATGCCGTCCAACTCTCCCTCCTCCTTGACGCAAAAAACAACTTAAAATGCCAGCTTCACAGCTTGAACCTCCTCTCCCTTGACACTCCATGTGATGCCACCCTCTCCCCTTACACCTGGGCGCTACATTGCCACTTTACTGCTTCCCTTTTTGTGTCATAATCTACACCTAATTTCTCTTAAGGCCTAGCTCCCTTAGCTCTCCTTTAAGACTTAAAAATCCAATATTTTTCTAAGGCATCTACCTACTCCCCAGGGTTCCTGAAGCCCCCAAAACACATACAAACCACACACAACATGCTACTATATACATTCAAGTTAAAACGCATAACCCCTAAATCTCGGATATTACAAACCGATTGCAGAGGGACCTTCAGTAGACAACTAGAACTTTTATTCTTGAGGTTCGGCTAAATAACAAATGATGAAAGAAACGAGTTACAAAAGATGGAGTAGTCAGCTTCGGAAGAGAAACCAAATTTGGTTTGTGATTAACGAATGAGTGGTCGGTTTCTTTAGAAGAAGTAAGGAGATAACAAGAATAAAAGAAAATTTCTTTACCTTAAACAGAGAGAAGCTGAATGGAGTCTAAGAAGATTCGGCACAAATAGCAAATACCAAGAAGGTTTCGGCTCAAGAGTAGAACATGAGAGAGACATCAGGAAAAGAGAAGAAAGTGAGTAGACTGAGGTTCGGCTAGAGGAGAAAGAAGTAGAAATGGACTTAGGTGACAATAAAAGAAAATGATTGAAAAGGAGGAGAAAGCAATTGAAAATTTGGTAATGCTCAAGAGAACAAAAGTGCATCTACTTGAAAGAAAAGAAAAAGAAACACTAGAAGCACTTACTGGCAAGTTTTCGGGACTCTCTCTCCCTACACACAAAGACCGAAAATACTAGGATGAAAATGCCTAAGTAACCCAAAAGAGAATTCGGCACACACCCCTAATAGCTAAAAACCAAAAATGCTCCCCTACACACCTTCCTACATTTGGCCAAACTTCTCCTCTCTCCCCACCTTCCACGATTTTCTCCTTCATTAACTCTCCAATCACTAATTTGAATTGTTTGACCCATTCAAACTTCTCAAACTCCTCTTGTCCATCCATTTGGATTTGTTTGACTCATTCCACAACCACCATGGTAGAGTCCCAGCCGAATGCCACCTCTTCCCCTCCTTGAACACAAAAAATGAAACTCCAAAGTGCAACAGATGGGATTCGAACTCCTCCCCCTCTGCTCCTACAAGTGACGCCATATCCACCCCACCATAAGCTCATCCTTGTGTCCTCAAACACAAATAACTATCCTTAAAGCCCGCGTCTACTAGCTCTCTCTCTTACTTGCCCTAAACCAAAAATTTTACCAAAGCTCTGACTCAAACCCGAGCCTTCCCAAGACCCCAAAACACACCAAAATAATAAGCTAAACGAGCCAAACACATAGAATATCACAAAATGTAGAACCCCTAATTCTAGGATGTTACACACGGGGTTGATCTGATAAAAGACACTGAACAAAAAGTGAAAGTAATCCGTGATAGTCTGAAAGCAGCATCTGATCGTCAGAAATCCTATGCGGATTTAAAACGTAAAGATATTGAATTTGAGATCGGTGACAAAGTGTTTTTGATAGTATCTCTATGGAAGAAAGTACTCTGATTCGTACGTAAAGGCAAGTTGAGTCCAAGATTCATTAGACCGTATGAGATCATTGAGAGTGTTGGACCTGTTGCATATAGATTGTTGTTGCCCTCCGAGCTAGAAAAGATAAACAATGTATTTCATGTTTCGATGCTCCATAGATATCAATCTGATCCGTCACATGTAATTGCTCCGTTTGAAATTGAAATCCGATCTGATATGACTTTTGAAGAAGAGCCAATTCGTATCTTAGCTAGTGAAGTGAAATAATTGAGGAACAAAAGAATTCCGTTAGTTAAAGTGTTATGGCATCGACACAGAATAGAAGAGGCTACGTGGGAACCTGAAAGTTCAATGAAACAGCAATATCTGAATCTGTTTAACGGTAAGATTTTCGGGGACGAAAATCCCTAAAGGGGAAGAATTGTAACAGTCTGGTTTATACCCTAGTCGAAACAGTGGTTTCGAGACCATAAATCCGAGCTAGTAAAATATTTTAATATTATTTTCTGTGCCTATGATATGTGATTAAATATATGTGAAATTTCTATGAGTTAATTTGTCTGTCTATGTGCTTAATTGAGGAAAGGGCTTAATCACATAAAATGTAAGTTTGATGGTTAAATGTGAAAGTATCATATTGTTGACGTCTTTATAATGTGAAGCCCTTAAAAGGCAATTAACCCAATTTATAAGTTGGTGGACGGCAAGGTCATTAAATGTATATGTTTTATATGTTAATATTAAATAGTTAAAAATGTAATTTGATTTATAATGCTTTTATAATAAAAACAAAGCAAAAGATGGTGGATGTTTTTATGTGTTTTTCCACCGAAAAAAAAAGAAAAGAAAAGGAAATAAGAAGTTAGGGCATTCGTCCACTTCTAAGCTCAATTCAAGGTATGTTTGATTTCGGTTTTTTATAATTTCTACATTTCTGTAATCGTTGCTCCATCTACTTCAAGACCCACGCTTAAATTTTGAGAATTGATGAATATTTTGTAAAGTCCCATTGATGAGTCCATAAGCTTTGTGAGGTTTTATGATGAAATAAGATGTATTTGTAAGTGATTAACATGTTTTGTATTTGAAGCTTTGTTAAATTTGAGTATTTTGGACTCAATTTAGAAAATATTATTTTGGAGGACTAAATTGTGAATTTGATGAAAAGTATGGACTTGTATAGTCCCTAGGGAGATTCGACTATGCATGTGTGTGAACAAATTGTGTATATTTGATGTCTTGAGAAAAATGGACTAAATTGATAAAATGTACAAATGTGAGGGCTAAATTGCAAATTGCCCTAAATGTATGTTTTTGGATTGAATTGAGTGAATTGGTGAATAAATGGATTACATTTGAATATGTATAGATCAAGAATTGAAGAAATCAGACTTAGATCATGGGAAAACGAAAGTAGTCAAATAACCGAGTCCGAATGAATATCCGAATCCGAGGCAAGTCGATATATAATTAAATGTATTTGTATTGAATTATATATGTTCTTATGACTATTGCTAAGGATGAATGCATATGAGATTATGTGTATGTGAATTCTGAGATAGAATCGACTAAGTGTCAACATCTGAGAAGTCCCGTTTGATCCTAGGAATAGATAGGATAGTATATGTCATGACATAGGTGTCTGTTATGTGATATCATGTAAGACCACGTCTGGGACGTTGGCGTTGATTCGAGATTTTGTGTAAGACCACGTCTGGGACGTTGGCATCGATAAGAGATTTTGTGTAAGACCACGTCTGGGACGTTGGAATCGATATGAGATTTACGTATAAGACCATGTCTGGGACATCGACATTGTATTTGATTCGTGTAAGACCACATGCGGGACGATGGGCATCGATATCGATTACATGTAAGACCACGTCTGGGACGTTGGCATTGTACGACTATTTCGAGCATTCTGAGTATCCTATTAGATTCCAAATGGTTCAACGGGCAAGTTTGAGAAATAAACGATTATGTGATCAGTATATCTGTTTCAGGTACGTTCGATATATACACTAAGTGTGTATGAAAGGTAAGTGTCTATATGAACTTACTATGATGAATATATGTTTTGAAATGATGAGATAATATTTGAAGATATGTTTGAATGAGCCATATGTATATGTGATATTTGAGTTGAAGATTATGGTAAGATATGGCCTAACAATTGAGCCAAAGAATATATGAGATGAATTTGCCATGAGAACCAATAATGTTATTATATCACTTTAGTTATGTGGAAATTATGCTAAGTTTATTTGTATATGGCTTACTAAGCTTTTGAAAGCTTACTCTGTGTGTGTTTGCTCTGTTTTATAGATCGTCAAATCTATTGAAGGCTCGGGGACTGCCGAGGATGATCATCACACTACCTAAACTCATTTTGGTATCTTTTGGAAATGTATATAGCTAGATATGGCATGTATAGGCTAGTCACTTTGAATTATCTTTGAAATGTGTATAAAGTAGCCATAAGATGTGGCTTAATAAGTGTTGGTAATATGCATGAGTAAATGTGTTTTATAATGCTTAGTTTGGTATGGTTTAATAGCCAATGAATTAGTCAAAGTTATGGTAAGCATATGAATGTATTATGAGTATGCATGTTTGATCAAAAGAATGTTTCTATGATGGGTAAATGTGGTTAAACCATGCTTATGTATATGCATGATTTAGTTGTGCAAATTGGCATGATTAGAAATGACTTTGGTTGTGAAGAATTGTTGACCATTTGACATGTCTTTGATTGTTAATTGTTCATAAAATGAATTGGCATGTAGCTTGTAAGGTAAACCCAAGTGTATGTGGCATATTGACCTTGCTAAGGGCCTGTTAAGCAGACATGGTTGTGGCACACGGGCATGCCTAGTGACCGTGGGATTAAGTCAGTATATAGCATAAGAGTACACGGCCATGGTACACGGGCGTGCCTGGTGGCCGTGGTGATAAGTCAGTATACATGCCCTATTTTGGCACGGCCAGGACACATGGGTGTGTCTAGTTGCCGTGGGAGACACATGGCCTGACTGCATGGGCGTGTGACCTCTGCAGTGTTCAAAAAGTTTTAAAATTTCGAGAATTTCTATATGTGTTCGGTTTAGTCCCGACCCTCCTCTAAAGCATGCTTAAGGTCTCGGTGACATATCAAAGGGACATAGTGATTGCAATCGATGACTTGTATTATGAAATGTCTGTAAACATTTCTGATCTGTCCGGTAATACCTTTAACCCTAATCCGATGACAGATACGTGTTATGTGTGTTACATACACGGGGTCAGACACAGGCTGAGACACGGCCATGTGATCCCAATTCGAATGTCCACACGGCCTATGACGCGAGCGTGTCTTTGGCCGTGTGAGATTCACAGTCAGGCCACACGGGCGTGTGTCCCCTGTATTTTGCAAAAAAATTCTAAGTGTTCCAAAAGCTTCCTATGTTATCGCTTTAGTCTCGAATCACCCTGAATGTATGTTTTAGGCCTCGTAGGCTTATAATAAGGACGATATGTATGTTGTTGAATGATAATTATTTGGAACTTGAAAATGTATGTGAAATGTAAGTGTGTAATGCTCCGTAACCCTATTTCGGCGTTGAATACCGGTGAGGGGTGTTACATACTATGGATTTTGTATTTGGTTTACAACTATCTCCGAGATAGAAAGATGCTATTTGGGTTGTCGTTGATTGTTTGACGAAGTTGGCACATTTTATTCCGGTACGTACAGATTACTCCATTGAGAAATTAGCTGAGTTATACGTATATGAGATTGTTAGATTACACGGAGTGCCATTTTCCATCATTTTGGATAGAGATCCACAATTTACATCACGACTTTGGAGAAAATTACAAGAAGCTTTAGGTACGCAATTGCATTTTAGCACTACATTTCAACTTCAGACTGATGGTCAGTCCGAGCGAGTAATTCAGATACTTTAAGATATGCTTTGTTGTTACGTATTAGAGTTCGACAGCAACTGGGAGAAATTTTTACCATTGGTTGAATTCGCGTATAACAAAAGTTTTTAATCCAGCGTAAAGATGGCACCGTATGAAGCTTTGTATGGTCGTAAATACTAAACCCCGTTATACTGGACTAAGCTCAGTGAGAAAAAGATACACTGGGTTGATTTGATTCATGAGACTGAAGAAAAAATTAAAAGTGATCCGAGATAGTTTGAAAGCAGCTTCGAATTGTCATAAATCATATGCAGATCTTAAACATAAAGACATTGAATTTCATGTCGGAATAGAGTGTTTCTGAAAGTATCTCATTGGAAGAAAATTCTTCGGTTCGGCCGCAAATGGAAGTTAATTCCGCGATTTATCGGGTCGTATGAGATCATTGAAAGAATTAGACCAGTAGCATGTCAATTAGCCTTCCGTCTAGGTTAGAAAATATTCATAATGTGTTTCACGTATCTATGTTACAATGGTACCGATTTGACCCTTCACATGTTATCTCAGCTGTAGATGTTGAGATTTAGCCAGATATGTCGTACAATGAGGAACCAATCAGAATTCTTGCATGAGAGGTGAAAGAATTAAGAAACAAGAACATAACTTTAGCAAAAGTTCTCTGGCAACGACACGAAATAGATGAAGCAACCTAGGAACCTAAGGAAGCTATGAGGACACAATACTCGAACCTCTTTTCTGGTAAGATTTTTGGGGGCAAAAATCCCTTTAGGGGGAGAGTTGTAATAGCCCGTTTTTAGTGAAATCAGAAGAGTTGTTTCGGAACCACAAATCCAAAGTCAAAAAAATTATTTTATTGCCTACAGCATGATAGTAGTGCCATATAAAAATTTGAAGAAATTTTACCGTTTACATGCTCAATTTGATAAAAAAACTAAATCGCGTAAAATGCAAAAGTTGAGTTCTAGTAGCTAAAGGTATTAAATAGCTATAGAACCTTAAAGTATGAGTCCTTATATGGTAATTAGACCATATTTGTTTATAGTGGAATATGATGGCTTGGTACTTTTGAAATTAGTAATATTTTACAAGGTTATAAAGGTAAAATAATAAATAATGATAAAACTAATCAAATAAAACAAAACCATCATCTTTTATCATTCATCTTCAATCGAATGTTAGGGTTGGGAAACCATTTTAGGAGATTTTAATTTCGATAACTTCTCCTTGCTTGATTGGTATGTATTTTTGTCCCGCTTTTAATGATTTATAAGTTTGCGGGATCGTTGTAGCTTAATCTAGCTAGCCCGGGGATTAATTTGCAAAATTGTTAAAAGATTAGAGTTTTTCCATAAATGAATATAGGTTTTTTTTTTATGTTTGATGATAGAAAATGGATAGTTGTTTTTAGATAAATAACTTTTGTTAAGTGATTTTTAGTGAAATTGTCAAGTAAGGATTAAATTGAAAAATAGAAAATTACACATGGTGAAATTGTGAAATAAATGAAATATAGGGCTTGCTAGGGAGCTAATTGATATTCATATATAGTGGGTTATGGTAAAATTGCATAAATTTCCACTTTCATGAGATAGGGACTAATTTGCAAAGAAATTAAAAGTATAGGGGCAAAAGGGTAATTTTGCCAAAAATATGATTTTGGCTTAAATTTAATAAAATACATATTGAATTGAGCTAAATTTATCCGTATATATTAAGACAAACCTCGTACGGCTTTAGATCGGGGCAAAGAGAAAGTCTCAAATTAATCGCCTCCATATGTACGTATACTCGTCGAGGTAAGTTTGTGTAATTAAATTGTGTATATATGTTTCTGATTGAAATATACTTGTTATATAAATTACTATACATATATACCGGTTGCATATCCAACGATGTACGACTATTACCAAGCCCCGTTTTAACTTTAGGAATTCGTAGGATACAAATGACATGACATTTGGGTTTACATGATTCGGGTGTTGGTCCTGAACATCCTACCGATGGTTGAGTTCAAGCATGTGTTGCGGATACTCCACAGCTCGTGTGAGCAGCATCGTGTAGCTACATTTCGACCCACAGCTCATGTAAGCAGGCCCATTTTCACAGCTCGTGTGAGCATTCTGATTCACAGCTCGTGTTAGCATACATGTACAAGATTTGATGGATTACAGTTATATGATTTAGCACAGTATCTGTGAGCTATCCCGGGTATCCCACGGTATTTAAACGGTTCAACGGGCACTACTTTGATACAGCATGGTGAGAGTTCAATACGAACTATTACAGGGACACATGTGATTTACATTGAAATAATGACACAAGGTATATTGAGAAATGAAATGGATGATACATGTATAGGAAATTTAATCAATGGATGTGTTCATCCATGTATATTGGTATATATTTCTATTTACATGACTAACATGTTTGATTTATATGCTTAGGCATTTGGCCAAATTGTGTTGGATTATTCCATGTTTATCTTACCTAATATGTGATTAAATGGTAAGTTATGTTTTAAGTTATACGAACTTATTAAGCTTAAATGCTTACTCTGTGTTATTTTTCGTGTCTTATAGTGCATCAGAAGCTCGTTCGGGTTGGAAGCTTGTCGGAGCTATATCACACTATCCATCGGTTCTATCGGTACTTTCGAGTGTTTAATTTTGGTTATAATGGCATGTATAGGTATTTTGGCTAATGTTGGCCAATATGTTTGGTTGTTGAAATGGGCATTTGGTTTGGCTTGAGTTATGGTATTTTGGTGTTCAAATGAATTTTGTCTTGGCATGGAAATAAGGATATTAATATGGTTGATGTTTTGCTTGTTTTGTTTGAATGCTGGAAGATGGAATGAAAACCGAAATATGCATATGGTATATGTGCCTTGTAATATGTTGAATATGTGGTGAATTGGTACCTTATTATGTATGATCTATATGATTATTTGATATTAGTTATAGAATGGTATTTTGGTACCAAATGGTTTGTGTTTTGGTAAGTAAATCTTATGGTATGTATTGTTGTAAATCTAGTTGGAAGTTAGTTGATCATTTTGACCAAATTGAGTACATGGTTATACATATTTACATGTTGTCATTTGAGGTTCCTTTGGGCATAATGGTTATATGTTATTATAGCTTGTGTTCATAGCTTGATTTTGCATGATTTTGGTGCCTTGTTATGGCTTGAATATATGTGCAATTTTTGGTGTAGGTACATACCATAATGAATGAGAAAAATGGCTTGTAAAATGGCATATTTTCGTCCACACGGGCAAATACACGGCCAAGCGACACGACCGTGTGCCCCCTGTAGCTTTCAAAGGGTTGCAAGTCAGGCTGTTACATGGCCTAACACACAGCCTGCCACACGAGCATGTAGGGTTGCTATGAAAGGTACACAGCTTGGCACACGGGTGTGTGGATTGGCCGTATGAGCTAAGTCAATGAGTTACACGGGCACTGATACGGGATGGGACACGACCGTGTGTCCCTACTTTGAATGCCCCACACGGCCTAAGATATGGGCGTGTCTCTTGGCTATGTGACTCCTGCAGCTTTAAAAATTTCACTTTTTTTTGAAAAATTCTTTGAGTTTTAGATATAGTCCCGACTTGTTTCTAATGTCTTTTTAGGGCCTCGGGGGCTCGTATAAGGGACAATATGCATGTTTTAGATTGGTTTTAATATGATTATTGATATGATTTGAAATGTTTGAAATTAATGTTCGTTTGATTTGAAAATTTTGGTAATGCTTCATAAACCCGTTCCAGTGACGGATACGAGTTAGGGGTGTTACAATTCCGATATATTCAACATATAATATCAAGTCAAGTATCGTCAACTCATCACATATCAATCTTGTACATCTCACAAAATAACCTATTGGCATGCCAATTGTATCCTATCCTATGTTCATCCAGGCTCGATACAAGTAATCGTATAACGCTTTTCAATTCAATCCATTTTCTCACATTGTACCAATTTGTAACAATTCAAATATATATATTAAACATACCATAATTCATAAATCAATATAAAATTACAAATTATACAATATTAAACCGTATGAATTTACCAAGACTAATCAGCAAAGTTGGCAATATCAGGGAATAATCAACATTTTCTCTTTTCCCCGATTATCTACCGGTTCTTGATCTATACAGTAATTTTATTTCAATTATCAGTCCCCAAATACATTATAACATTTAATTTGATGCATATGAATTATTTTTAACATTTTCACATTTTCCCTATAGTTTTGCACTTTATTAAACTTAGTCCATAAAACTGAAACAAGCTTATTTTCACAATTATCCCATAAACCCATTTTGCTAAATTTTTAACCGTCTTTATTCAGCCCTCTATTTTTCGAAAGTTTAAAAGGAAATCCAACCAATTTTAACATACTTTCAATTTAACCTTTAAGCTTAAAAACTATACAAAATCATTTTACAAACTAGTCCTATTTCAACATCAAGCTTTAAAATCAAACACAATCGTCAAGAAAACTTCAAGAACACCAATGGAAAGTTTTCAAATCTTGGACAATATTTCAAAATAGTCTTTGGGCTAACTAAATTTCGCTACAACGATTTGAAAAGCATAAAATTCATGAAAAAGGGTGAAAAATGAACTTACATGCAAGGAAATAAAGGACCGAACCTTCAAGCTAGCTAACAATAGAGTTTCGGCAATGGAGTTTCAGCCTACATTAATACTTGAATACATATACCAATCAATTCAAGGCATTAAAACCAAGCCAACATTAACATTATACATGATATATCATCACATGTATTCAAACTTACTTTTTTTTTAAGGACATATATGTTTACCATTCTTCAATCTAACCATACCAAGCATACATGTATTAACCATACTATAACCTCATATATATATATGTTCACCAAAAATTATCATCACTAGCCATTCCAATGGCTAGATTACAAACAACCATTTACATGCCAACATTGGCTAAGTTATCCTATACATGCCATTATACCAAAATAAGTTTGCTATTTTACCAAAATAAGCTGAAGGATAGTGTGATGATGCTTCGACTGATTCAAACCTTTACAAGCTTCCAAGCACTATAAAACAAAGAAAATAAAATCGAGTAAGCATTTCAAATGCTTAGTAAGTTCGTATAACAAGAAATTAACTTACCAATCATATTCATTTAAAGTAAGCATACAAACATGCATCCAAAACTATGTGGCCAATTGCCTAGACACATGCTTTCACCAAACAAGTTAGTCATAAAATTTTATATGATTATCAAGAAAACATAGATGAGCTCATCACGTAGCCATTTCCAGGTATATCAGGGATATTCAAGATATAATTCATTTAATTCTCATATTTTCTCATATCAGGAGTTTTGTCCATTGAATCTTTGAAATATCGATGGATACTCGAGTAGTACACAAAAGATGTACTTATCATTGATCCGTCAATTCATATACGGGGGTGCTCTTTAGAGAACATAATTAGGAAGCACACTCTCGAGCCTTGTAACGGGAAGCTCACACAGAGCCATTTCGGGAAGCTTATCCGAGCTATATAACGAGAAGATCATAAGAGCCATAATCGGGAAGCTCATAAAGAACTTTTAATCGGGAATCCCATGAAGAGCCTATCGGGAAGCTCACAAAGAACCACGTAACGGGAAGCTCTGGACAGCCATATATCGTGAAGTTCAATCGAGCACTGTCGGGAAGCTCACAAAGAGCCAATTTAATAGGAAGCTCATGAAGAGCCATATATCGGGATGCTCATAAGAGCTAAGGTGTGTCCACAATACATGTAGGATCACAACCTATCGGGATGATTCGAAGAGCTGTAACGGGAAGCTCGCAATAACCATATACGGGAAGCTCGAGAGGGCTATTAACGGGACGCTCGTAAGAGTTGTGGTGTGTCTGCAACATATGCTGGACCAAAACCAATACGGGTAATCCTATAACCATTGAATTCCATTTATTCAAACGGGACTTGACATTTTTTGGGCATTGACGGATATGTGATCATTTCATATATTTATGATATTTATACTGTAACAGCCCGTTTTTAGTCAAATCGGAACAGTGATTTCGGGACCACAAATTCGAAGTAAAAATATTTATTTTATTATTTTAATAAAGTCTATATCATGATAGATTTATTGTGTGAAAGTTTCGTAAAGAAATTTTACTGTTTGAATTGTTAATTCGAGAAAAAGGACTAAATCGCGTAAAGTGCAAAAGTGTCATTCTATTAGTTAAAAATATTAAATAGCTATGAAATTAAATAGTGGGAGTCCTTATGTTGAAATTATACCATTTTTAAGGTTATTGGACAATTATGTCCATGGTTTATGTGATATATTAATGTTTTATTAAGAGGTTAATGTAGTAATTATATAATAATTTAAGTTACAAATGATAAAAACAATTTGTCATCATCTTCATAAAACACAACCATCAAATTTAGGGCTTGGAAAACACCATTTAAGAGCTTGGACATTCGGCTATGGTGCCTTGAACATGTAAGTCTATTTTTAGCACCGTTTTTAATGATTTTTATGTTTTTGAGATTGTTGCTTCGTATTCTAGCTAGCCCGTACCTTAGATTTTGAAACTGTTAAAGATCTATCATGTTACCATTGTTGAATTCTTGAGTAAATTGATGGTTGATGATGGATTTTGAATAGTTGTTGATAGTTAAATTTGTTTTGTAAAGTGATTTTTGACAAAAATATCAAAAAAGGATTAAATTGTGAAAATGTAAAATTTTGTGGATAAAAGTGTGAATAAATTGAAAATATGGGCTGCCAGTAACATATAGAAAATTCGGCTAAACATGGTTTAGTAATAAATTGCATGAATTTGCAATTTTGTCTATTAGGGACTAAATTGTAAAAGTGTGAAACATTAGGGGCAAATATGTAAATTTGCCAAAATATGTATTAAAGGCTAAATTGAATAAATTGAATACTGAATGTGCTAAATTTGATAATATATAGATCAAGATAAGCCGAGATCGGATTTAGATCGGGGAAAATGAAAAGTGGACGAATAGCGGATATTTGCTATCCGAGTGATACGAGGTAAGTTCGTAGAATTAGAATCAAAATTTTAAATACTTGTAATTATTTGAAATGAATATATGTAATTGAGTAAATGATTTACTTGAAATTCAAATGCCTTATTGATATAGTATGATGGTTACCGAGCCCCGTTTGAACCGTAAGAATTCGTAGGATATGAGTGACATGTCACCAGGGTTACCGTTTTGGTCGAGCTCCTGCATTTGTTGTAGACTCACCACAGCTCGTATGAACTTACTGATATATCAACTCATAATAGCTTACTGTTTTCAGCTCGTTAGAGCTTACCGTTTCAGCTCAATAGAGCTTACTGTCCATCAGATCAGGAGGAGCTTACTGATCATAGCTTGAAAGAGCGGAAATGATAATGAATTGATGGATTAATGATTTATATGTTATGTATATCACCCGAGTATCTCACGATATTCCAATAGGTTCAATGGGCATAATTTCTATTATTGGTTATGTGAAAAAGATGTGTTATATGGATGAGTTACTGTTACTGTTATCGAATGAATTATCTTTTATATGATTGAGAATGAAATGTTATAAATGATGTACATGATATATGTGAATTTAATATGAAACAATGTTTGACTATTAAATTGAGATAATGGATGATTACCTGCACTTATATGACTAACTTGTTGATGAATGCTTGTGTATAGGCATTTGGCAAGTGAATTTGGTATACTTTATTTAATTGTTTGATTATGCATAAATGGCAAGTTTAATTTTGAATTATACAGGCTTACTGAGCTTTAAAGCTTACTCTGTTTCTTTTCCATGTTTTATAGAGGTTCAATAGCTTGCTCGATATGGATAAAGTCAGAGTTACGATCACTCTATCCAGTTGCTATTGGTACTTTTGAACTCTTGGATATTTGTAAATATGGCATGTATAGGCTAGTTATAAATATGATAGTTATGGTTACTTGAGATAGAGATTTTGGTACATGTTGTGGTATAAGTTTAAGCCATGTGATTTGGCTTATCTTTGTGTAATGTTTTGGTTATGTATAAGTGTTCAAATATGGTATGTTTTGGCAAGTTGTAGATGGAATGGAAATATGCAAATGTTGTCTTGATTTGTAATAGGCATATGAATGGAAAATGCATGATATTAATTAGGTATTTGAATACTATGACAAGTTGGTATAAAATGAGTATGACATGTTGTGGATTGGCTACCTATTGGGTTATAAAATGTTGCAATCTATGCTTGTGCATGCATGTATAAATAGGGTGGCAAGATGGCTTTGCAAATAGCCTATTTTTGTCCACACGGGCAGAGACACAGGCGTGTGTCTCAGTCGTGTGCGACACACGGTCATGTTACACGACCGTGTGTCCCATGGTGTTGATATTAGAACCAAGTCAGTATGCTCCACACGGTCTCACACACGGGCGTGTGACTGGCCGTGTGGTACAAGTCAGTATACCTCCTAATTGGCATACGGACTAGCACACGGGCTTGTGACTTGGCCGTGTTACATAAGTCAGTATACCCTACAGTTTTGGAACAGCCTAGCACACGACCTGACACACAGACGTGTGTGGCCACTTCGAAGGGCACACGGGCTAGACATACGGGCGTGTGGTTGGCCGTGTGACCCAAGTCAGTATATGCCCCCTATTTTCACTCGGCTGGAGACACGGGTGTGTCTGGTGGCCGTGTGAGACACACGGCCTGGTCACACGGGCGTGTGTCCTCTATATTGAGAAATTTTTTTAAAGTTTCGTGGAAGTTTTATAAGTTATCGGTTTTGTCCCGAAACGCTCCTAAAGCATGTTTAAGGCCTCGTAGGCTATTGTAAGAGACAAATTGAATGATGATTGTATGAAATGATTGAATGCATGAGAAAAGTATGGTTATATGTGTTATAAGTCCGGTAATGCTCTGTAACCCTATTTCAGCATTGAATATGAGTGAGGGGTGTTACATTTATTGGTATCAGTGCTACGGTTTAGTCAATTCTAGGACTAACGTAGCATATGTGAGTCTAGCTATACATGCCATATATATATAAATTATGATAGTGTGATGACTCTTGACATTTTCAAATCTATTTTTATATAGTAAATGGATCCTGATCGAGCTGTAGTATATGAGGTTGAGAGTAATGTGCCTGCTCCCGCTCAAGGGACAGCGCCTTCTAATTCTAGACCCGTAACGGGTAGCCAGGGAGGAGAGGCTAAAGAAGCCTTATTCCAAATGATGAATGAGTGGTTCACACAATACATTCGTACGAACCTGGCTGCTCAACAACCTCCATCCCCACCTATTCCCCATCCAATCGCTGTAGTTCCTCAAGGTATGGATCATTTACGATTGAAAAAACCACCTGTTGATAAGATACGAAAACACGGGGCTGAGAAATTCAGAGCCACTATTAACGATGACCTTGAGAGAGTCGAGTTTTGGCTTGAGAACACGATTCGGGTATTTGATGAACTGTCTTGCACACCTGAAGAATGTTTAAAGTGTGCTATATCACTGTTGAGAGACACTGCGTATCAGTGGTGGAATACATTGATATCTGTAGTTCCACGAGAAAGAGTTACTTGGGAGTTCATTCAAGTTGAATTCAGAAAGAAATACATCAGCCAAAGGTTATTGATCAGAAACGAAAAGAATTTCTTGAACTAAAATAGGGCCGTATGTCGGTAACAAAATATGAAAGAGAGTTTGTACGACTCAGCAAATATGCTCGTGAATGTGTATCTTCTGAGGCTATAATATGTAAAAGGTTCGAGGATGGATTAAATGAATAAATTAGACTATTAGTTGGGATTCTTGAGCTGAAAGAGTTTGTCATTCTATTTGGCAGAGCTTGTAAAGCCGAAGAGCTTTACAAAGAGAAAAGAAAAGTCGATTCTGAGGCTAGAGGCTTTAGAAAGAGATTTGCTGGCAAATCAAATCAGTCAGCCTCAAAGAAATCTAGAGAATATCATCCTCGTTCTACTGCTTTTGCGGGGATTTTGATTAGAGATAGAGATACGAGACATTTCAGCTCTAAACCTCATACGACATCTGTTGCCAGTGTGGGTAGTGTTAGAAATGTTGGACCTGAATGTAAGCACTGTAATAAGGGACATTACGGTAAATGTAGAATATTGAGCGGAGCTTGTTTTAATTGTGGATCTCTTGATCATTATCTCTGAGATTGTTCAGCAAAGTCTATAACTGAAAGAGATCAACAGGAAAAGTAAGTAATGCGTCTACTAGAGGGAGACCACCCCGAAACACTGGGAATGCGAGTGGTAACAGAGGTGCTACGAGAGATTCTGCTGTGAGACCTGATGCGCGAGCACCTGCTCGAGCTTATGCTATTCGTGCACGGGAGGAGGCATCATCGCTAGACGTTATTAATGATACTTTTTCTCTTTTTGATACTGATATAGTTGCGTTGATAGATCCTGGATCAACCCATTCATATATCTATATGAATTTAGTATTTAAAAAGAGTTTACATGTCGAGTCTATAGAGTTTGTAATTAAAGTTTCGAACCCTTTAGGCAGGTCAATTTTAGTTGATAAAATTTGTAAGAATTGTCCTTTGATGACTCGGGGTTACTATTTTCCGGCTGACTTGATGCTTTTACCATTCGATGAGTTTGATGTGATTCTGGGTATGGACTGGCTGACTATGCATGATGCAGTTGTGAATTGTAGACGAAAGATTATCGAATTGAAATGTCTGAATGGTGAAATTCTTCAGATTGAGTCTGATGATTCGAATGAATTACCGACTGTGATATCGTCTATGTTAGCTCAGAAATGTATGAAAAAGGGTTGTGATGCATATCTTGCATACGTACTGGATACAAAGGTGTCTGAATCAAAGATTGAATTAGTACCAGTTGTATGCGAGTATCTAGATGTATTTCCCGAAGAGTTACCGGGATTACCACCTATCAAAGAGGTTGAATTTGGTGTTGAATTATTACCAGGAACAATGCCGATATTGATAGCTCCATACAGAATGGCTCCGACAGAGTTAAAAGAATTGAAAGCTCAGTTGCAAGAGTTGACAGATAAAGGTTTCGCTAGACCGAGTTTCTCTCTCTGGGGTGCACCGGTGTTATTTGTGAAAAAGAAAGATGGCACGATGAGAATGTGTATAGACTATCGACAACTCAACAAAGTGACGATCAAGAATAAATACCCTTTCCCACGAATAGATGATTTGTTTGATCAGTTAAAAGGGGCAACATTATTTTCGAAAATTGATTTGAGATCGACTTATTACCAGTTACGAGTTAAAGACTCAGATGTGCCAAAGACTGCATTTAGAAAAAGGTACGAACACTACGAATTTCTTGTTATGCCTTTTGGACTAACAAATGCATCTGCTATTTTTATGGACTTGATGAACCGAATTTTCAGGCCGTACTTAGACCGATTCGTAGTTGTATTTATTGATGACATTTTGATTTACTCTCGTGATGAATCTGAGCATGCTGAGCATTTGAGAATCGTGTTACAAACTTTGAGAGATAAACAGTTGTCTGCAAAGTTCAGCAAATGTGAGTTTTGGCTACGAGAGGTTGGTTTTCTGGGACATATAATTTCAGCCGCGGGCATCCGAGTTGACCCGAGCAAAATTTTTGTGATTATAGATTGGAAGCCTCCGAGAAATGTATCCGAAGTCCATAGTTTTCTAGGACTAGCCGGCTATTATAGACGATTTATGAAAGGCTTCTCGATGATTGCAACACCGATGACACGATTGCTATGTTAAATTTGAGTGGTCAGAAAAGTGTCAGCAGAGCTTCGAGCAGTTGAAAGCATTATTGATAGAGGCACCAGTGTTAGTTCAACCTGAGTCGGGTAAAGAATTCGTAGTTTTCAGTGATGCATCGTTAAATGGCCTGGGTTGTGTTTTGATGCAGGAAGGCAAAGTTATAGCTTATGCCTCGAGTTAGTTGAGCCCGCACAAAAATAATTATCTGACGTATGATCTAGAGTTAGCTGCGATAGTGTTCGCATTGAAAATTTGGCGTCATTACTTGTTTGGTGAGAAATGCCATATTTTTACCTATCACAAAAGCCTGAAATATCTGATGACTTAGAAAGATTTGAATTTGTGACAGCGGAGATGGTTAGAATTACTAAAAGACTATGAGTTAGTGATTGATTATCATTTGAGAAAAGCGAACGTAGTTGCTGATGCTTTAAGCCGAAAGTCCTTATTTGCTTTACATACTTTGAACACACAATTAGCTTTATCTGACGACGGTTCGATAGTAGCCGATTTGAAAGTGAGACCGTTATTTCTACAATAGATTTGTGAGGCTAAAAAATTTGATAATGAATTGCAAGCAAAACGAGCTCAGTGTGAATCGACTTTTGATTCAGAGTTTTGAATAGGGCTCGATGATTGTTTGATATTTCGTGATAGAATATGTGTACCAAAAAATTCTGAGCTCATTCAGAAGATTTTAAACGAAGCACACAGTAGTTGTTTATCAGTACATCCAAGAAGCACGAAAATGTATAGCGATTTGAAACAGCTTTATTGGTGGCACGGCATGAAACGAGATATCTCAGAATTTGTTTCAAAATGTTTGATTTGTCATCAAGTCAAAGCAGAGCATCAAGTACTGTCAGGTTTATTACAGCCTATTATGATTCCTGAGTGGAAGTGGGATAGAGTAATAATGGATTTCGTATCGGGTTTGCCCTTATCTCCGAAAAAGAAAGATGTAATCTGGGTTGTTGTTGACAGATTGACGAAATCAGCTCATTTCATTCCGGTACGTACATATTTCTCGCTTGAGAAATTAGCTAAGTTATATATTTTTCAAAATATTGAGATTACATGGTGTTCCCCTATCTATTGTTTCAGATAGAGATTCGAGGTTTACATCGAGATTTTGGAAGAAATTACAAGAAGCCTTGGGTACGAAGCTGCATTTTAGCACTACGTTTCACCCGTAAACGGATGGTCAATCCGAACGAGTTATTCAGATACTTGAGGATATGTTGCGTTATTGCATTCTTGAGTTTGAAGGTAGCTGGGAGAAATATCTACCACTTATTGAATTTGCTTATAATAATATATTCCAATCGAGTATAAAGATGGCAACGTACGAAGCTCTATACGGTCTTTAATGTAGAACACCGTTGTACTAGACTGAGCTTAGAGAAAATAAGATTCACGGGGTTGATCTGATCAGAGAGACTAAAGAAAAAGTGAAAGGAATTCACGATAGTTTGAAAGCAGCTTCGGATCGACAGAAATCATACGCGAATTTAAAACGTAAAGAAATTGAGTTTCAAGTCAGGGATCGAGTGTTTCTAAAGGTATCACCGTGGAAAAAGGTTCTTCGATTCGGCCGTAAAGGAAAGCTGAGTCTGCGATTTATCGGACCGTATGATATCGTCGAAAGAATAGGGCCTGTAGCGTATCAACTAGCGTTACCGTTAGAACTTGAAAAGATTCATAATATCTTTCACGTTTCTATGCTACGTCGATATAGATCCGATCCGTCACATGTGATTTCTCCAGTAGATGTTGAGATACAGACTGATTTGACGTATAGTGAAGAACCAGTCAAGATTTTAGCTCGTGAAATCAAAGAATTGAGAAATAAACGCGTAGCCCTAGTAAAGGTTCTTTGGCATAAACACGGGATCGAGGAAGCTACGTGGGAACCTGAGGAAGCTATGAGAAAACAGTACCCTAACATATTTACCGGTAAGATTTTCGAGGACGAAAATCCCTAAGGGGAGAGATTTGTAACAACCCATTTTTAGTCAAATTGGAACAGTGCTTTTGGGACCACAAATCTGAAGTCAAAATATATATTTTATTATTTTAATACGGTCTACAGCATGATAACATTATTGTGTGAAATTTTTGTAAAGAAATTTTACTGTTTCAATGGTTAATTCGAGAATAAGGACTAAATCGCGTAAAGTGCAAAAGTGTCATTCTATTAGTTAAAAGTATTAAATAGCTATGAAACTAAATTGTGGGAGTCCTTATGTTGAAATTAGACCATTGCTAAGGTTAGTGGACAATTATGTTAATGGTTTATGTGATATATTAATGTTTTATTAAAAGGTTAATGTAGTAATTATATAATAATTTAAGTTAAAAATGATAAAAACAATTTGTCATCATCTTCATAAAACACAACCACCAAATTTAGGGCTTGAAAAACACCATTTGAGAGCTTGGACATTCGGCTATGGTGCCTTGAACATGTAAGTCTATTTTTAGCACCGTTTTTAATGATTTTTACATTTTTGAGATCGTTGCTTCGTATTCTAGCTAGCCCGTACCTTAGATTTCGAAACTGTTAAAGATTTATCATGTTACCATTGGTGAATAATTGAGTAAATTGATGGTTGATGATGGATTTTGAATAGTTGTTGATAGTTAAACTAGTTTTGTAAAGTGATTTTTGACAAAAATGTCAAAAAGGGATTAAATTGTGAAAATGTAAAAATTTTATGGGTAAAAGTGTGAATAAATTGAAAATATGGGCTGCTAGTAACATATATAAAATTTGGCTAAACATGGGTTGGTGATAAATTGCATGAATTTGCAATTTTGTGTATTACGGACTAAATTGTAAAAGTGTGAAACATTAGGGGCAAATATGTAAATTTGCCAAAATATGTATTAAAGGATAAATTGAATAAATTGAATACTGAATGTGCTAAATTTGATATTATATAGATCAAGATAAGCCGAGATCGGAATTAGATCGGGGAAAAATAAAAGTGGATGAATAGTCGATATTTGCTATCCGAACGATACGAGGTAAGTTCGTATAATTAGAATCGAACTTTTAAATACTTGTAATTATTTGAAATGAATGTATGTAATTGAGTAAATGGTTTACTTGAAATTCAAATTCCTTATTAATATAGTATGATGGTTACCGAGCCCCGTTTGAACCGTAAGAATTCGTAGGATACGAGTGACATGTCACTAGGGAAACCGTTTTGGTCGAGCTCCTGCATTTGTTGCGGACACACCACAGCTTGTATGAACTTACTGATATATCAGCTCGTAAGAGCTTACTGTTTTTAGCTTGTTAGAGCTTACCGTTTCAGCTCAATAGAGCTTACTGTCCATCAGCTCAGGATGAGCTTACTGATCATAGCTCGAAAGAGCGGAAATGATAATGAATTGGCGGATTAATGATTTATATGTTATGTATATCACCCGAGTATCTCTTGATATTCTAATAGGTTCAACGGGCATAAATTCTGTTATTGGTTATGTGAAAAAGATGTGTTATATGGATGAGTTATTGTTACTGTTATCGAATGGATTATCGTTTATATGATTTAGAATGAAATGTTATAAATTATGTACATGATATATGTGAATTTGATATGATACAATGTTTGACTATTAAATTGAGATAATGGATGATTACCTGCACTTATATGACTAACTTGTTGATGAATGCTTGTGTATAGGCATTTGGCAAGTGAATTTGGTATACTTTATTTAATTGTTTGATTATGTATAAATGGTAAGTTTAGTTTTGAATTATACGGGCTTACTAAGCTTTAAAGCTTTTTCTGTTTCTTTTCCATGTTTTATAGAGGTTCGATAGCTTTCTCGATCTGGATAAAGTTGGAGTTATGCATCACTCTATCTAGTTTCTATTGGTACTTTTGAACTCTTGGATATATATAAATATGGCATGTATAGGCTAGTTATAAATATGATAGTTATGGTTACTTGAGAGAGAGATTTTGGTACATGATGTGGTATAAGTTTAAGCCATGTGATTTTACTTATCTTGGTGTAATGTTTTGGTTGTGTATAAGTGTTCAAGTATTGTATGGTTTGGCAAGGAGTAGATGGAATGGAAATATGCAAATGTTGTCTTGATTTGTAATAGGCATATTGTAACACCCCAAACCCGGCCTAGATGTTACGACCGGATCTGGCATGTCACATGGAAAGGTTGTTAAAGAAACTTCGCGATCGTTTAAAAATTTCAAATTTTGTTTCCATTTTGAAAATTAGGTTTGTTTTAAAGGTTTTCTTACAAACTGTTATAAATATTACTAAGACCGAAAATTTGTTTTATAACACCAAAAATCAGGTTCCGTGGCTTTCGGAAATGTGCTGTTTAGAAACAATTGTTGTAGTTTTGAGAAAATCTCGAATTTATTTATCTATAGTTTGTAAACCGTTCATTAGTATTTTGGAAAAATAGTTATTTATGTTTTTAGGGAAAACCCCGTATTGATCATTTCATAATAGGTACTAACCACATTAAAACAAAAACCAAAATAAAATCCCAGTGGCCTTATTACAAAACATAATCCCAAATTAAAATAGAATTTAAAGTAAAGTAAAACGGAATTTACTAAGCAACGATGTATGGCCACCACAGAGTCCGTCTCGGCTCCAAATCCTTAAAGCTAGGGATTACCTGCAAAATTAAGGAGAAGGGTGAGTTACGAGAACTCAGTGTGTAATCCCCCAAATGAACGTTAATTGGGCCCGAGCCCATTCAGATACAAATTGGGCCTTAGCCATTACGAAATCAAACTGGGCGAAGCCCTTACGGAAACAAACTGGGCCTGAGCCCTTTTAGCATGGTAAAATAGATAAATGCATGCAATGCAACCCAGCCCAACCTAATAATCCATCCGCTACACACCACTCGTTCCAGCCAAAACACACCAGTGGGGATTTCTACAATCAACCCTCATCCGCTACACACCTCGATGGCAGTCATGCTGCTCATCGCTAAAATTGTGGCAGTGCCACCGAAATAATGTGGTAGAGTCACCGAAATATGCGGCAGAGCCACCGAAATGATGTGACAGAGTCACCAAAATAATGTGGCAGAGCCTCCAAAATACACTTCCCCTTTCATCAATATCATATCCCCACCCCATGCAACATATCATGACATAGTAATTTAGTGCATGCATGAACATACCAATATAACGGATCGTCAGAATACATAGTCATGCTAATTCAACCCAACAGGGTATAATCATAGATTTACTCACCTGGCCCATTTCTAAACTCACCTGCTAGGGAATCTCATAGCTTACTCAATAGGGTATTTCGGCTTTTAGCCGACTAATAGAATAATACACAGCAAACGAATAAGAGTGTGAAATTACACACCTGATTACGCGAAGAACTATACACTCCTGATCGTCGTCACCTATGTCAACACAATACACAATTAACTAACAAATGGAAAAATCTTTATTCCACATCTAGTCAAACGATTTACTAACACTTACCCTCACTATCACGAACAACTACGATCTATCTATTCAGATCCGATGTCGCCCCTCTTCCACAACCCGGTGGGAAATCCCAAACGGCTGATACCCTATGCCGTTTGAACTTGGGAGCAGAGACTTCGAGTCCAGTCCCCTCAGGCTCCCTTAACGCAACCGTATCAGATCGACTAGCCCCCACCTCCATGAAGAAAGTCTTGATCAGTAAAGTACTTTCAGAGAGAAACTATGGTTGGCTAACAAAAAGGCTTGGTTATGGCAGAGTAAAACGAAAGGAGAAAGTGAAATGAAACCAAGAAGAGAACTCCTTACCTTACTTACCAACACAGTTTCGAAAACTAGGAGCTAGAAGAATTATGAGAGTGTATGCCAACATTCTTCCAATTCGGCCTTAGACAAAAGAATAGAGTAAGATTTTTGGCTTCCAAAAATAGAGACAAGAAGTGAACAACACATGAATCTAGCAGAAGGGCACCACTAACCTTAGATCAGAGATGAGTTGAATAGGAATAGGAGATTTGGCACTTAACACCAATGATGAACCGAATGGAAAGATAAAATCCGGCAAACAACGGACCCTCAAGCCTCAGTCTACAAAATGTTCGGCTATTGATTAAAGAAGAGAAGAACCGATTCCAAAAGGGAAGAGTAAAGGTTCGATCAATGGAGAAAAATAAAATATAGAGAAGCAAAGAAAAACACCTGGGGGTTTCGGCTATGGTGAAACTCAAGAGAGGAATAGTAAGAGGATAGTTCGGAAAAAAGTAGCTAGAGAGAGATGACAAGAAAAGTTTCAGCTCACTGTTGTTTAGGTGACAAATAAATAAAATGCATGAGTAAAGAATCACATTCAAGAGAGTTCGGCTTGTGGTGAAGAAGAAAAAGTAGAAAAAGAAGAGAAGGATAGGAAGGTTGAGGTTTCGGCTATAATGGTCAAGAGAGAAAAATGAGAACAATCAGAATAGCCACTCAAGATTTCGGTAAAGAAAAAGAAAGTATTTTTTTCCCCAAAATGCTAAGACCGAAAATGCACACTAGCCACACTTGAAAGAAAACGACACACTCACACCAACCAAAACCAAAAATGCTCCAAAAGACTCTTCTCTCTTTTTCCTCTTTTGACCGAATTACTCCCCCCACACACTTCCCATTTTCGGCCAACTCCTTCCACACACCAAATCCCTTGATTCTCTCCTCCACTCACTCTCCATCCACCATTTGAAATGGTTGACCAATTCAAACTCCCCAAACTCCTCTCCTCCATCCATTCAATCCCGTTTCACCCATTCAACTCCGCATTGATAGAGTCCCAGCCGAAAGCCACCTCTTCTCCGCCTTGAGCACAAAAATAAAGCTCCATGATGCAGCAGATGGGATTCGAACTCCTCCCCCTTTGCTCTACTAGTGACGCCACATCCACTCCACCTTGTGCTCACTTGTGCTAGCAATTTACCAACATTTTCTCTTAACCCTTGCCGCCAACAGCCTTCCCCCCTTAAATGCCCAAAAAGTAAAATTTCACCAAAGCTCTGGCTCGAACCTGAGCCTCCCCAAGACCCCCGAACACACCTAAATGACAAGCTAAGCGAGCTAAATGCATGCCACAACACAAAAATGCCAAACCCCTAATTTAAGGATATTACAGTTCTACCCCTTTAAAGAAATTTTAGCCTCAAAATTTACCTGATTAAAAGAGGTGAGGGTATTGCTGTCGCATCGCCTCCTCCAGCTTCCACGTGGTTTCCTCTGAACCGTGATTACGCCACAATACTTTAACCAGTGGAATTGATTTCCTCCTCAATACCTTAATATCCCGATCCAAGATCTGCACTGGTTCTTCTTCGAAACACAGATCAGGTCTCACCTCAATTTCTTCCACCGGCACAACGTGAGATGGATCTGAACGATAGCGTCTTAGCATCGAAACATGGAATACATTATGTATCTAACTCAACTCCGGGGGTAACTCAAGCTGATAAGCCACTGGTTCCACACGTTTAAACACCCGATAAGGCCCGATGAATCTGGGGCTCAACTTGCCCTTCCGTCCAAACCTTAAAACCTTCTTCCAAGGTGAGACTTTCAAGAAGACATGATCCCCCACTGAAAATTCTATCTCCCTACGCTTCAGTTCTGCATACGATTTATGTCTATCAGAAGCTTCTTTTAACCGGTCCCAAATCAACTTAACCTTTTCCTCCATTTCTGAGATCAATTCTGGACCCAACAATCGTTGCTCACCTAACTCTGCCCAACAGGTAGGGTACGACACCTATGACCATACAACGCCTTATAAGGTGCCATTTGAATGTTGGACTGATAACTATTATTATACGCGAATTCAGCCAACAGCATGTAATCTTCCCAACTACCTCTGAAGTCAAACACGCAGCCCCTTAACATGTCTTCCAGAATCTGAATTACCCTTTCTGACTGACCATCAGTCTGTGGGTGAAACGCTGTGCTGAAATCTAGCCTTGTACCCAAAGCTTCATGCAATGCCTTCCAGAACCGCGATGTAAACCTATGGTTTCTGTCTGATATGATAGACACTTGTACCGCTTCTCTCTCAAAATCTGCAGGACTGTCTGAAGATGAGAATCTTGCTCCTCCTCCGTCCTTGAGTATACCAAGATGTCATCTATGAATACCACCACGAACTGGTCTAGATAGGGTTGAAAGACCCGTTTCATCATATCCATAAAAGCAGCTAGTGCATTAGTCAATCCCAACGGCATCACTAGAAACTCGTAATGCCCATACCGAGTTCAGAATGCAGTCTTATGAATATCTGCCTCCTTGACCTTTAGCTAATGATACCCCGATCTCAAATCTATCTTCGAGAAAATCGAAGCTCCTCGCAGCTGATCGAACAGGTCGTCAATCCTTGGTAGTGGGTACTTGTTCTTAATAGTCAACTTGTTCAATTGGCGATAGTCAATGCACATACGCATCGACCCATCCTTTTCTTGACGAACAATACCGGCGCTTCCCAAAGTGATACACTTGGTCTGATAAATCCACGATCCAACAGCTCTTGAATCTGAGCTTTTAGTTCTGCCAACTCCTTCGGTGCGATCCTGTAAGGAGCGATGGACACTGGAGCCGTTCCTGGCAATAGCTCAATGCCAAATTTGACCTCGTTATTTGGAGGCGATCCCGAAAGTTCTTCAGGAAATACGTCCAGAAACTCTTTCACGGTTCTAACCTTTTCAACCGATAACTCCTTGGCATCAGATGCGCTGACGAAAGTGAAAAATGCCTTGCACCCTTTTAGCACCATCTTCTCGGCCTTAAGCGTTGAAACCACATGAGACAGATAATCCCTTCTTTCTCCTATCACAATTACTTCCTCGTCCTCTGGAGTTCTTAAAACCATACGCTTAGCAGCGCAATCCAAATTCGCACGATGCTTAACTAGCCAGTCCATGCCTAAGATCAGATCAAACTTGCCGAATGGTAATTCCATCAAGTCTGTCGGAAATACTACTCCTTGAACTTCTAAAGGCACGTTCCTAAATAGTTTGTTCATTACCACCGATTGTCCTAGAAGGCTAACCACAGACATTTCTCTAGCAGCAACCTCAAATTTAATACCCAGAGTCCTAGACACAGTACAGGCAACATACGAATGTGTAGACCCAATATCTATCAGAGCTATAAAGGGTACACCAAATATAAGAAACGTACCGGTTATGACGTCCGGTGCGTCGCCATCCTCTCGACGTCTAACCATATAGACCAGTCCAGGTTGTCTTGCATCTGTATTACCAGCACCTCCGGCCAGTGCTCAACGACCTCGTCCAAACCCATTTTCCCCTCTGGCTGGACCACGACCCCTTGGTGGCTGCTGACCACCTCTCCCAGACTGTGCAAATCCCTGACCTATCCTCTGCACCCTAGCAAGCTCTTGTGGACAATCCTTTATCAAATGATCCCTAGATCCACACTTAAAACATCCTCCCGTTCTTCTCCAACACTCCCCTGGATGTGTTTTCCCACACTGTGCACACAGTCGCAACTGACCTACAGCAATAGGAATCCCCACTCGAGCTGGCCCATCAAACCTAGGCCTCTTTTGAAAACCCCCAGAAGAACCTGACGACCCAAAACTTCTCTTACTCTTGCCCCTATCCTTATCTCAGTTCTGCCTCTCAGAACGTTTCACCTCTTCGGCGATTTTTGCTTTCTCGATTAGAATGGCAAAATATCTTTCTCGCTGCGGAGATATCAGTACTCGTAGCTCATCCCGCAGACCATCCTCGAATCGAACACAACGTTCATAATTAGTTGCGACGATGCCCCGAGCGTAACGGCTCAAGCGCAGGAACTCTGCCTCATATTCAGCCACGGACTTATTCCCCTGGACCAAGTTCAGAAATGCCTTCCTCTGGGCGTCCACATAACTCGCCCCAACATACTTTCCCTGGAACGCTGTCTTAAAGAAGTCCCAGGTGATACGGTCCCCTGAAGTACCTTCCCTCACTGTGAGCCACCACTGGTGCGCTTCATCTCGTAGGAGGGACACTGCTCCCTTCAATTTTTCCTCCGCCGTGCAGTCTAGATCATCCATAATCCACTCAACTGCTTCCAGCCAGTATTCAGCTACGTTTGGGGCCACACCAAAAATACCCCTAAATATCTCAGCCCCATTTGCCCGAAGTCGCTCAGGAATAGATTTTCGGGCTACCTATCCAGTGCTTGCTCCAGCAACCTGTTCCAACACCCGCAGCATCGCTTGGGACAAAGCATCGTCCCCTCCAGTTCTGTCCCGAGACCCTGCCTCCGCTACTGGTGATGCTGGCACTTCGCCTTCCGGCACATGTCCTGATTCTGAGGATCCAGCCTTAGCACCCCGGCCTCTACCACGGCCGCGTACACCACGTCCACGTCCTCTGGTGCTCATGTTCGCTAGATCGAATTAATCTGATTAAAAAATTTATGAATTAGAATATCATTTCAATGTTTATTAAAAATGTTTTAAGCAAAGTGAGTATAGTAGTTGTTTTCGCAAACCGAATTTCCTAATGTCTTAGTCTCTAAAGTCTTAACTCTTATAGCTAGTAGTCATAAAACACTAATTCTAATAATTCCTTCTAAAATCATTTCATAATATCAGACAAAGTCAGGAGAATTACGGATTTGGTATCGAGGACTCGGGTGCCATACTTCCAAAAAGACATATATTTTTCTAAACCATATTTTAAACCAATTTTGGAAAACATTTTTGAACCCATTTCACAGCTGAGTTTTGCAACCAGGCTCTGATACCACAAAATGTAACACCCCAAACTCGACCTAGACGTTACGATCGGATCTAGCATGTCACATGGAAAGGTTGTTAAAGAAACTTCGCGATCATTTAAAAATTTCAAATTTTGTTTCCATTTTAAAAATCAGGTACATTTTAAAGGTTTTCTTACAAACTGTTATAAATATTACTAAGACCGAAAATTTGTTTTATAACACCAAAAATCAGGTTCCGTGGTTTTCGAAAATGTGCCGTTTTGAAACATTTGTTGTAATTTTGAGAAAATCTCGAATTTATTTATCTATAGTTTGTAAACTATTCATTAGTATTTTGGAAAAACAATTATTTACGTTTTTAGGGAAAACCCCGTATTGATCATTTCATAATAGGTACTAACCGTATTAAAACAAAAACCAAAATAAAATCCCAGTGGCCTTATTACAAAACGTAATCACAAATTAAAATAGAATTTAAAGTAAAGTAAAACGGAATTTACTAAGCAACGATGTATGGCCACCATAGAGTCCGTCTCGGTTCTAAATCCTCAAAGCTAGGGATTACCTGCAAAATTAAGTAGAGGGGTGAGTTACGAGAACTCAATGTGTAATCCCCCAAACGATCGTTAATTGGGCCCAAGCCCATTCAGATAAAAATTGGGCCTTAGCCCTTACGAAATCAAACTGGGCGAAGCCCATACGGAAACGAACTGGGCCTGAGCCCTTTTAGCATGGTAAAACAGATAAATGCAAGCAATGCAATCCAGCCCAACCTAATAATCCATCCGCTACACACCACCTGTTCCAGCCAAAACACACCAATGGGGATTTCTACAATCAACCCTCATCTGCTACACACCTCGATGGCAGTCATGCTGCTCATCGCCGAAATTGTGGCAGTGCCACTGAAATAATGTGACAGAGTCACCGAAATATGTGGCAGAGCCATCAAAATGATGTGACAAAGTCACCAAAATAATGTGGCAGAGCCACCGAAATACACTTCCCCTTTCATCAATATCATATCCCCACCCCATGCAACATATCATGACATAGTAATTTAGTGCATGCATGAACATACCAATATAATGGATAGTGAAAATACACAGTCATGCTAATTCAACCCAACAGGGTATAATCATAGATTTTCTCACCTGGCCCATTTCTAAACTCACCTGCTAAGGAATCTCATAGCTTACTCAATAGGGTATTTCAGCTTTTAGCCGACTAACAGAATAATACACAGCAAATGAATAAGAGTGTGAAATTACACACCTGATTACGCGAAGAACTATACACTCCTGATCGTCGTCACCTATGTCAACACATTACACAATTAACTAACAAATGGAAAAATCTTTATTCCACATCTAGTCAAACGATTTACTAACACTTACCCTCACTATCACGAACAACAACGATCTATCTATTCAGATCCGATGTCGCCCCTCTTCCACAACCCGGTGGGAAATCTCGAATGGCTGATACCCTACGCCGTCTAAACTTGGGAGAAGAGACTACGAGTCCACTCCCCTCAGGCTCCATTAACGCAACCTTCTTAGATCAACTAGCCCCCGCCTCCATGAAGAAAGTCTTGATCAGTAAAGTACTTTCAGAGAGAAACTATGGTTGGCTAACAAAAAGGCTTGGTTATGGCAGAGTAAAACGAAAGGAGAAAGTGAAATGAAACCAAGAAGAGAACTCCTTACCTTACTTACCAACACACTTCTGAAAACTAGGAGCTAGAAGAATGATGAGAGTGTATGCCAACACTCTTCCAATTCGGCCTTAGACAAAAGAATAGAGTAAGATTTTTGGCTTCCAAAAATAGAGACAAGAAGTGAACAACACACGAATCTAGCAGAAGGGCACCACTAACCTTAGATCAGAGATGAGTTGAACAGGAATAGGAGATTCGGCACTTAACACCAATGATGAACCGAATGGAAAGATAAAATTCGGTAAACAACGGACCCTCAAGCCTCAGTCTATAAAATGTTCGGCTATTGATTAAAGAAGAGAAGAACCGATTCCAAAAGGGAAGAGTAAAGGTTCGATCAATGGAGAAAAATAAAATATAGAAAAGCAAAGAAAAACACCTGGGGGTTTCGGCTATGGTGAAACTCAAGATAGGAATGGTAAGAGGATAGTTCGGAAAAGAGTAGCTAGAGAGAGATGACAAGAAAAGTTTCAGCTCACTGTTGTTTAGGTGACAAACAAAGAAAATGCATGAGTAAAGAATCACATTCAAGAGAGTTCGGCTTGTGGTGAAGAAGAAAAAGTAGAAAAAGAAGAGAAGGATAGGAAGGTTGAGGTTTCGGCTATAATGGTCAAGAGAGAAAAATGAGAACAATCAGAATAGCCACTCAAGATTTTGGTAAAGAAAAAGAAAGTAATATTTTCCCCAAAATGCTAAGACCGAAAATGCACACTAGCCAGTATTGAAAGAAAATGGCACACTCAGACCAACCAAAACCGAAAATGCTCCAAAAGACTCTTCTCTCTTTTTCCTCTTTTGACTGAATTACTCCCCCCACACACTTCCCATTTTCGGCCAACTCCTTCCACACACCAAATCCCTTGATTCTCTCCTCCACTCACTCTCCATCCACATTTGAAATTGTTGACCAATTCAAACTCCCCAAACTCCTCTCCTCCATCCATTCAAACCCGTTTGACCCATTCAACTCCTCCTTGGTAGAGTCCCAGCCGAAAGCCACCTCTTCTCCACCTTGAGCACAAAAATAAAGCTTCATGATGTAGCAGATGGGATTCGAACTCCTCCCTATTTGCTCTAATAGTGACGCCACACCCACTCCACCTTGTGCTCACTTGTGCTACCAATTTACCAACATTTTCTCTTAACCCTTGCCGCCAACAGCTTTCCCCCCTTAAATGCCCAAAAAGTAAAATTTCACCAAAGCTCTGGCTCGAACCTGAGCCTCCTCAAGACCCCCGAACACACCTAAATGACAAGCTAAGCGAGCTAAATGCATGCCACAACACAAAAATGCCAGAACCCTAATTTAAGGATGTTACACATATGAATGGAAAATGCATGATATTAATTAGGTATACGAATACTATGTCAAATTGGTATAAAATGTGTATGACATGTTGTGGATTGGATGCCTAAAGCATGTTTAAGGACTCTTTGGCTATTGTAAGGGACAAATTGAATGATGATTGTATGAAATGATTGAATGCCTAAGAAAAGTATGGTTATATGTGTTATAAGTCTGGTAATGCTCCGTAACCCTATTCCGGCATTGAATACTGGTGAGGGGTGTTACATATACGATTCACATAAACACATTCAATTCAAGTATATAAATATACACAATTTAGTTACACGAACTTACCTCGATAAGTGTTCGTATAAAAGGATCTACTTATCTGATACTTTTTGTTTTCCTCGATCCAACTCAGTATTAGGTCTTTCCGGATCTATATAAATGAATTTAACATCAATTTAATCCATTTCATACTCAATTTAATTCATTTCATATCCTATAACATCCTGAACTTTGGGATTTTATGTTTTGCCTTATACCTCGCTATAAGCTAGTTTAGAATGTTAATTGTGTATGTTTAGGGGTCCTAAGAAGGTTTGGGGTTAAGTTGGGCCTTAGTAAAATTTTTGTGTTTAAGCACTTTAAGTAGAGAAGGTAAGTGGCATCATGACTTAAGGAAATAAGTGTGTATTTTGCTATCATAAGATGAGCTAGTAGTAGAGTGGTGTGGCATCACATGAAGAGGCTTAAGGGGTGGAGTTCGAATCCCACCTTTTGCAATATTTTTGGATTATTTTTGTGCTCCTATTCCAAAGTGTCGACCATGGTTCTAAATATGGTAAGGGAGACTTTTTATTGATGGAAAGATGACTAAGGAATATGGTAAGGAGGAAGACAAGGGAAAAAGAAGGAAAGAAATCAAAGAAAGGGATTAGGGAGGGGGACATGTTGGCCGAATATTAGGAGTTGCCTAAGGAAAGAGTTTTGGTCAACACTCATCTTTTTGGTAAAGATGATACACAGTTTTGGTAGGGGGATTTTGGGAGCCAATTTGCTATAGCCTTTTTGAAAAATTGTGCATGAGAGGTAGTTTCTTTTTGAACATTTTTTTGGTGTCTCTTTTCCAATTTTTTCCCTTGGTAAAACACTCAAATTATTTTGGTTCTTTTTCCTTTGTTTTGCCGAATTACTCAAGACAATTTGGTCACCTTCTCTTTGGTGATTAGCCGAAACCCCCTAACATTATTTTTCCATCTTTCTTTCTTTTTCTCACCATTTCTTCAACCTCTCTTTTCTTTTTCTTAGTTGACAACTTTGATTGGCCGAATCTTCCTTGCCCTTTTCTCTTCAATAGCCGAATCTTTAACATCTTCTCTCTTCTCCATTCTTGCTTGTTGGACATTTCTCCTTGGTTGAATCGGGTAAGGGTTTCATTTCTATTTCTTCTATTTTCTTTTCTTCCTAGCCGAATGTGTGTCCATCACTATTCGGTTGTTCTACTTTGTTTCTAAATCGAAACATCACTCTCTCCTACACTCTCATATTGTGATCAATTCTTTTTCGTAGTGTTATAGTGGGTAGCTGAATACCACATCATTGCCGATTCATCTCTTGTCATAAGTCCGATCGGTGGGAATCGGGTTCATCATCGATTAAGGTAAAGAGTCTCTTCATAGTCCATTCGATATCGCTACTCGGTTATTGTGTTAATCGGATTGAAAGTTTGACTAATCGATTATTATAGGGACTAGATCGTTCGTTCTTATCTACTCGTTGACCCTTCGGAAGTAGTGGTAAGCCGAGACCTTTTCCTTAGACAATCGTTTTCTATCATCGTAATATCGTTCTGACTAAGACTTTTCTAATGGAGGCAAGTGGTAGCGATTTGAAAAGGAAATCGATAGGAGAGTAAAAAGGGAGTGGATTTGTGATTCCTACTCCTAAGTTCCAGCGTAGGGCAGTATCGGTTGTTCGGGATTTTCCACCCGGTTGTGGACCATCATCCGGTGAGAATAGGCAAATCGTGGTCGTTCACGATACTAAGGGTAAGCATTTTAGATCGTGTGATTTAGTTTTGGATTAATAACATCTCGTTTGTTGGTTAATCGAGTGTAATGGTGATTTAGGTGCCGACGATCAAGAAAGGTTAGTCCTCACCGTAATCAGGTGTGTAATCTCACACCGAAATTCTGTAGATTCGTGATTCACTACAATGATTGTATGAATAGATCGTTGTCATTTACAAGTCTAAAAAACCGTAAAATAGCATAAAATGAGTCATTGGCTTAAACGACGTTAATTCTAAGATCTGTCAAAATCAGTGTTAATCAGTACAAATTACCAAAATGCCCCTATAGGCCGATTTACCAAAATGCCCCTATGGGCCGATTTACCAAAATGCCCCTACGGGCCGATTTGCTAGAATGCCTTAGTGGGCCGAATTTCCAAAGAACTATGATGGGTTGATTCACTTTAATAAATTACTTGATTAATGGTTGATATTTATATGTGGATGTTTTATGTTATATTATTATGTACGAGCATTTTTACATATTGCATGGGATGGGAAAACTGTATGGAGAGCAGTGTAGCCTGGTGGCATTGCCACAATTTGTATATTATTGTGCTTAAATATGATTTCGGTGGCTTGACCACAAAAATACTATATGATAGTAGTTTGACTGCAAATTTTGGTGTGAGGGGCGGGGTGGGTTGACTTGATCCCCACAGGTGTGATTGGCTGGTCGAGGGTGTGATGGATGGATGGGTTGGGTTGCATACATATACTTCATTTTAATTATTACTATGTAAATGGGCTTAGGCCCAAGATTATGCTATGCGGGTTCAGGCCCAGTGGATGACAGTAAGGGGATTCTACATTGAGTTCTTGTGACTCACCCCCTTCTTTCTTAACCCTTGCAGGTAATGCTCCGTAATGAGGACTTGGGCCCATGGATGACTCGGTGGAGGCCATAATTTGGAAATAATATCTTCAAATATTAGTAAACTACTTTCCCGCTTTATTTCACTATTTTTACTATTTTGGGTTTTAAGTTGTAATAAGGGCTCTGGAATATTTTTATTTTGCTTTTTGTTTAGTCGTACTTATTATCTTGCTTGAATTGTTTTAAAATGGGGATTTTTCTAAAATCGTAAATAACGGTTTCCAAAATTGATTAACAAATGGTTTTCATAATAAATATGCACTAATAATTTAACTCGGAATCTATTTCAAATTATCAACGTCATTTCTCAAAAGTCACGGTGTGAAAGTTCACTTGTTCGATTTTTGATTCATCAATCAACCTCTCAAAATTGGTAGTGTTTTATCAAATATTTATAACCAAACTTGTTTTCTTGACCATGACCAAATAACGCCTATTTTAGTAAGAATCACATGTTCTTTATATGTTTTCTTCATGTGACATGTCAGATCCGGTCATACCGCATGAGCCGGGTTTGGGGTGTTACATTTTATGGTATTAGAGCCAGGTTACAAAACTCGGCTGTGGTTTGGGTTCAAAAATGTTTTCCAAAACTGCTTGAAATTCGATTTATAAATACATGTTTCAAAGGAAGTATGGCACCACGGGTATCTGGCACCAAGTCAGTAAGTTTTGTTTTCATTTTATGATTATTGCGGTATGACTGTAGTAAGAAAACTTCACAAAATAGAGATGCTCTAGAACTTTTAGCTTTAGGAGCTGAAACCATAGAGATTGAGACTTTAGGATATGTTTTGCGAAAACAACTTTACTTCTTATACTCCATAAAATATTGTTTAATAAACACTGAATAAGCATACTGATTCATAAGACTCTTAATCAGATTAAATAGACTTGGTAAACATGAGCGCTAGAGGACGTGGACGCGGTAGACGTGGCCGTGGTAGAAGCCGAGGTGCTAGAGATGTATCTGAGGCATCAGGACATATGCCAGAAATGGACGCACAGCGTCACCGAAGGATCAAGCCGGGTCGGATGATCGAATGAGAGAGGGGCGACGCCTGTCCCCAAGCGATGTTGCGGGTACTGGAAAGGGTTGCTGGGGCAAGAACTGGGTCGACAGCTCGTGGGTCGATATCGGAGCGACTCAGATCGAATGGGGCTGAAGTCTTTAGAGTTATTTCGGGTGTAGCCCCTAGTGTAGTGGAGTACTGGCTTGAGGCGGTAGAGCGAATTATGGATGATCTGGATTGCACCCCTGAGCAGAAAATGAAAGGGGTTGTGTCATTACTGAGAGACGAGGCGTATCAGTGGTGGCTCACTGTTCGGGAAGGCACTTAGGCTGATCATATTACCTGGGATTTCTTTAAGACAGCATTCTAGGGAAAATATGTCGGGGCTAGTTATGTGGATGCCAGAAGGAAGGAATTCCTGAATCTGGTACAAGGAGGTAGGTCTGTGGCAGCTTATGAGGCGAAGCTTCTGCGTCTGAGTCGGTATGCCCGGGGTATAGTGCAGACTGATCATGAACGCTGTGTGCATTTTGAAGATGGATTGCGTGATGAGTTGCGAGTACTGATAGCCCCACAGAAGGAGAGGAACTTTTCCACACTGGTGGAAAAAGCTAAGATTGCTGAAGAAGTAAAGCATTCGGAACGAAAAAATCGAGACAAGGATAGGGGCAGGAATAAGAGAGACTCTGGGTATTCAGGTCCTGTTAGAGGATTTCAGAAAAGGCCCAGGAACGAAGGGCCAGTTCGAGTGGGTGCTCCAGCTGCTACCAATCAGTTACAGCCTTGCGTGGATTGTGGGAAACTTCACTCGGGTGAATGCTGGAAGAGAACTGGTGGTTGTTTCAGATGTGGATCCAAGGACCATCGGTTTAGGGATTGCCCTCAAAAGCCGGATCAAACTCAGCGCTTCATAACAGATTTGCTTGATCGGTGGGCGGCGCCAATGAGCCGCCAAGAGGCCGTGGGCCAGGTCGAGGTGGTAATGGTGTAGGACGAGGTCAAGGTGCACCGGGTAGAGGTACCGGTAACAGGGGTAACACGGAGGCAAGACAGCCAGGGTTGGTCTATGCAGTCAGGCGTCGAGAGGATGGCGATGCACCAGACGTCATAACCGGTACGTTCTTCATATCTGATGTACCTATTACCGCTTTGATAGACATTGGATCCACCCATTCGTATGTTGCATGTGCTATGTCTGGAACTCTGAATATTAAATCTGAGATTACTACTAGAGAAACAACTGTAATTAGCCCTTTAGGACAGTCGGTGGTAGTAAATAAGTTGTTTAGGGATGTGCCCTTAGAGGTTCAGGGGTAGTATTTCTCATGATTTGATGGAACTGCTGCGTTAGGGGAGTTTGATCTTATTTTAGGCATGGACTGGCCGGTTAAACATCGTGCGAACTTGGTATCTCGCTGCGCAGCGATGGTACTAAGAACTTCAGAGGATAAGGAAGTGATGATGATAGGTGAAAGAAGAAATTATCTATCTAATGTGGTATCTGCTTTAAAGGTAGAAAGGTTGGTTCAAAAGGGGTGTGGAGCGTTCATAGCTTTTATCAGTGCTTTGGATGCCAAGGAGTTGTCGGTAGAGAGTGTTAGAACGGTGAAAGAGTTTTCAGACGTCTTTCCCGATGAGCTTCCAGGATTGCCTCCAGATCAGGAGGTAGAATTTGGTATTGAGCTGTTGCCAGGAACGGCTCCAGTGTCCATTGCTCCTTACAGAATGGCACCAAAGGAGCTCGTGGAACTTAAAGCTCAAATTTAAGAGTTGTTGGATCGTGGATTTATTCGACCAAGTGTGTCACCGTGGGGAGCACCGGTTTTGTTCGTTAAGAAAAAGGATGGATCGATGCGTATTTGCATCGATTATAGACAATTGAATAAGTTGACGATCAAGAACAAGTATCTGTTATCGAGGATCGATGATATGTTCGATCAGCTACGAAGAGCTTCAGTTTTCTCGAAGATAGACTTGAGATCAGGGTATCACCAGCTTAGGGTCAAGGAGGCGGATATTCAAAAGACTGCGTTCCGAACCCGATATGGGCATTACGAGTTCTTAGTGATGCCGTTCGGGTTGACTAATGCACCAGCTGCATTTATGGACATGATGAACCGAGTCTTCCAACCTTACCTAGATCGATTTGTGGTTGTGTTCATAGATGACATCTTGGTGTAGTCAAAGACTGAATAAGAGCATGATTCGCATCTACGGGTAGTATTGCAGATTTTGAGGGAGAAGCAGCTGTATGCCAAATTCAGTAAGTTTGAATTTTTATTGAAGGAGGTGACCTTTTTGGGGCATGTTGTGTCTGCCGAAGGAATTAGAGTTGATCCCCGGAAGGTCGAGGCTGTGTTGGATTGGAAGCCACCAAAGTCAGTGGCAGAAATTTGGAGTTTTCTAGGTTTGGCTGGGTATTACAGGCGATTCGTTGAGGGGTTTTCGTTGATTACTGCACCCCTAACTAAGCTGTTGCGTAAAGGAGTACCATTTGTGTGGTCAGATAAGCAGTAAGAGAACTTTGAGAAACTGAAGAAGATTCTGACAGAAGCGCCAGTATTAATTCAACCTGAGGCTGGTAAAGAGTTTATTGTGTACTGTGATGCGTCACACACGGGCTTAGGATGTGTGTTGATCCAAGGAGGAAAAGTGGTAGCTTATGCATCTCGTCAATTAAGGCCGCATGAGGTAAACTATCCCACTCATGATTTGGAGTTAGCTACAATGGTGTTTGCTCTGAAGATTTGGAGACACTATCTGTACGGGGAGAAGTCGATTATCTACACGGATCATAAGAGTCTGAAGTACCTCCTTACCCAAAAGGATTTGAACTTAAGACAGCGGAGGTGGATAGAATTGTTGAAGGATTATGACTTCTTAATTGAGTATCACCCAGGTAAAGCTAACGTAGTGGCAGATGCGTTGAGTCGTAAGGTGATATCGGATTTGAGAGCGATGTTCGCTCATCTCAGCCTTTATGAAGATGGTAGTCTGTTAGCTGAACTTCAAGTGAAGCCGGCATGGGTAAGCCAGATTAAGGAAAAGTAGTTGTTAGATAAAAGGTTGGGTTTTCGACTTCAGCAAGTGGAAAGTGGTGAGATAGGGGATTTTGGATTAAATAGTGATGGAGTATTGTGTTTCCGCGGAAGAGTTTGTATGCCCAGGGATTCAGAATTGAGACAAATGATTCTGCGTGAGGCGCATAGTAGCCCATATTCTATGCACCCCGGAGGAAATAAGATGTACCGAGACCTCCGTGAGAAGTATTGGTGGCCAGGGTTGAAACGAGAGGTTACTGACTTCGTGAGTAAGTGCTTGACATGTCAGCAGGTGAAGGCGGAGCATCAACTGCCTTCAGGGTTGTTACAACCGGTGAAAATCCCACTATGGAAATGGGAAAGGATAACGATGGACTTTGTTAGTGGGTTACCCTTAACGCCTACTAAGAAAGATTCAGTATGGGTGATAGTGGATCGGTTAACAAAGTCTGCCCATTTCCTACCTGTTCGTACGGATTATACGTTGCAAAAGTTGGCCAAGTTGTATATAGCAAAAGTCGTGAGGTTGCATAGGGTACTAGTGTCGATTATATCGGACAGGGATCCTAGGTTTACATCACGGTTCTAGAAGGCTCTACATGAAGCTTTGGGTACAAGAATAAATTTCAGCACGGCGTTTCATCTGCAGACTGATGGTCAGTCGGAGAGAGTAATCCAGATTCTAGAAGACATGTTAAGAGGCTGTGTGATCGACTTCAGGGGTAGCTGGGAAGATTTTCTACCGTTGGTAGAGTTTGCGTACAACAACAGCTATCAATCCAGCATCCAGATGGCACCCTACGAGACGTTGTATGGTCGTAGGTGTCGTACTCCTACTTGTTGGACTGAGTTGGGGGAGCGACAGTTATTGGGTCCAGAGTTGATCTTAGAGACGGAGGAAAAAGTTAAGGTAATTCGGGCACGGTTAAAAGAAGCTTGAGCGCATGTAAATCGTCGCAGCAGATCTGAAGCGGAAGGAGATAGAGTTCTCTGTGGGTGATCAGGTCTTCTTGAAGGTCTCACCTTGGAAGAAGATCTTAAGATTTGGGCGGAAAGGCAAGTTGAGCCCTAGGTTCATCAGACCTTACCATGTATTAAAGCGTGTTGGGCCATTGGCTTATCAGCTTGAGTTACCTCCGGAGTTAGGTCAGATACATAGTGTATTCCATGTCTCGATGTTAAGGCGTTATCATTCGGATCCGTCTCATGTTGTGCCAGTGGAAGAAGTTGAGATAAGATCTGACTTGTCTTTTGAAGAAGAGCCAGTGGAGATTTTAGATCGGGATATTAAGGTGCTGAGAACGAAGTCGGTTCCGTTAGTAAAAGTATTATGGCGTAATCACAGGACAGAGGAAGCTACATGGGAGCCAGAGGACACAATACGGCATCAATATCCTCATCTCTTTTAATCAGGTAAATTTCGAGGCCAAAATTTCTTTAAGGGGGTAGAATTATAACATCCTGAACTTCGGGATTTTATGTTTTGCCTTATACCTCGCGATAGGCTAGTTTAGAATGTTAATTGTGTATTAGGGGTCCTAAGAAGGTTTGGGGTTAAGTTGGGCCTTAGTAAAATTTTTGTGTTTAAGCACTTTAAGTAGAGAAGGTAAGTGGCATCTTGACTTAAGGAAATAAGTGTGTATTTTGCTAGCATAAGCTGAGCTAGTAGTAGAGTGGTGTGGCGTCACATGAAGAGGCTTAAGGGGTGGAGTTCGAATCCCACCTTTTGCAAAATTTTTGGATTATTTTTGTGCTCCTATTCCAAAGTGTCGGCCATGGTTCTAAATATGGTAAGGGAGACTTGTTATTGATGGAAAGATTACTAAGGAATATGGTAAGGAGGAAGACAAGGGAAAAAGAGGAAAGAAATCAAAGAAAGGGATAAGGGAGAGGGACATGTTGGCTGAATATTAGGAGTTGCCTAAGGAAAGAGTTTTGGTCAACACTCATATTTTTGGTAAAGATGATACACGGTTTTGGTAGGGGGGATTTTGGGAGCCAATTTGCTATAGCCTTTGTGCAAAATTGTGCATGAGAGGTAGTTTCTTTTTGAACATTTTTTTTTGGTGTCTCTTTTCCAATTTTTTTCCCTTGGCCGAAACACTCAAATTATTTTGGTTCTTTTTCCTTTATTTTGCCGACTTACTCAAGAGAATTTGGTCATCTTCTCCTTGGTGATTAGTCGAAACCCCCTAACATTTCCATCTTTCTTTCTTTTTCTCACTATTTCTTCAACCTCTCTTTTCTTCTTCTTAGTTGACAACTTTGATTGGCCGAATCTTCCTTGCCCTTTTCTCTTCAATAGCCGAATCTTTAACATCTTCTCTCTTCTCCATTCTTGCGTGTTGGACATTTCTCCTTGGTTGAATCGGGTAAGGGTTTCATTTCTACTTCTTCTATTTTCTTTTCTTCCTAGCCGAATGTGTGTCCATCACTATTCGGTTGTTTTACTTTGTTTCTAAATCGAAACATCACTCTCTCCTACACTCTCATATTGTGATCAATTCTTTTTCGTAGTGTTATAGTGGGTGGCCGAATACCACATCATTGCCGATTCATCTCTTGTCATAAGTCCAATCGGTGGGAATCGGGTTCATCATCGATTAAGGTAAGGAGTCTCTTCATAGTCCATTCGATATCGCTACTCAGTTATTGTGTTAATCGAATTGAAAGTTTGACTAATCGATTATTATAGGGACTAGATCGTTCATTCTTATCTACTCGTTGACCCTTCGGAAGTATTGGTAAGCCGAAACCTTTTCCTTAGACAATCATTTTCTATCATCGTAATATCGTTCTGACTAAGACTTTTCCAATGGAGGCAAGTGGTAGCGATTTGAAAAGAAAATCAATAGGAGAGCAAAAAGGGAGTGGATTTGCGATTCCTACTCCTAAGTTCAAGCGTAGGGCGGTATCGGCGGTTCGGGATTTTCCACCAGGTTATGGACCATCATCCGGTGAGAATAGGCAAATCGTGGTCGTTCACGATACTAAGGGTAAGCATTTTAGATCGTCTGATTTAGTTTTGGATTAATATAATCTCATTTGTTGGTTAATCGAGTGTAATGGTGATTTAGGTGCCGACGATCAAGAAGGGTTAGTCCTCACCGTAATCAGGTGTGTAATCTCACACCAAAATTTCGTAGATTCGTGATTCACTACAATGATTGTATGAATAGACCGTTGTCATTTACAAGTCTAAAAAAATGTAAAATAGCATAAAACGAGTAATTGGCTTAAACGAGTTAATTGTAAGATCTGTCAAAATCGGTGTTAATCGGTACAAATAACCAAAATGCCCCTGTGGGCCGATTTACCAAAATGCCCCTACGGGCCGATTTGCTAGAATGCCTTAGTGGGCCGAATTTCCAAAGAACTATAATGGGTCGATTCACTTTAATAAATTACTTGATTAATGGTTGATATTTATATGTGGATGTTTTATGTGATATTATTATGTACGTAGCATTTTTACATATTGCATGGGATGGGAAAATTGTATGGAGAGCAGTGTAGCCTGGTGGCATTGCCACTATTTGTATATTATTGTGCTTAAATATGATTTCGGTAGCTTGACCATAAAAATACTATATGATAGCAGTTTGACTGCAAATTTTGGTGTGAGCGGCGGGGTGGGTTGACTTGATCCCCACAGGTGTGATTGGCTGGTCGGGGGTGTGATGGATGGATGGGTTGTGTTGCATACATATACTTCATTTTAATTATTACTATGTAAATGGGCTTAGGCCTAAGATTATGCTATGCGTGTTCAAGCCCAGTGGATGACGGTAAGGGGATTATACACTGAGTTCTTGTGACTCACCCCCCTTCTTTCTTAACCCTTGCAGGTAATGCTCCGTAATGAGGACTTGGGCCCATGGATGACTCGGTGGAGGCCATACTTTGGAAATAATATTTTCAAATATTAGTAAACTACTTTCCCGCTTTATTTCACTATTTTTACTATTTTGGGCTTTAAGTTGTAATAAGGCCTCTGGAATATTTTTATTTTGCTTTTTGTTTAGTCGTACTTATTATCTTGCTTGAATTGTTTTAAAATGGGGATTTTTCTAAAATCATAAATAACGGTTTCCAAAATTGATTAACAAATGGTTTTCATAATAAATATGCACTAATAATTTAACTTGGATTCTATTTCAAATTATCAACGTCATTTCTCAAAAGTCACGGTTTTAAAGTTCACTAGTTCGATTTTCGATTCATCAATCAACCTCTCGAAATTGGTAGTGTTTTATCAAATATTTATAACCAAACTTGTTTTATTGACCATGACCAAATAACGCCTATTTTAGTAAGAATTACATGTTCTTTATACGTTTTCTTCATGTGACATGTCAGATCCGGTCATACTGCATGGGCCGGGTTTGGGGTGTTACACATCCTAGGCAAAATTACCATTTTGCCCCTATAATTTTCATAAATGACAATTTCGTCCCTAGGCTCGGAAAATGAAATTCATGCAATTTAATCCTTATTCCAAGCCTAACTAATTTTTACATATAACATTTACAGCACATATATTTCATAAAAATCAAAAATTTTCCATGAGTTTTACATCTTTACAATTTAGTCCCTAAATCACAATTCATGAAAATTCACTTTACAAAAGTTGTTTATCTATCAACAACCTTTCATTTTCTACCATAAATTTCAGATTTTCAGCATATTCATCTATGGAAAAATTTCAATACTTTAATATCTTTACAAATTGATCCCCAAAATAGCTAGATTTGGTTATTTCGATCTAAAAAATATAAAAATTACTAAATACAGGACAAAATTACTTACCCAGTTAGGCTTGCTTGATTTTCTTTTTCTTTCCTAGGGTTTCTATAGAATTTGGGGATGAAGATGATATAAAATGATGATATTAAACATTTATTTAATTTATCATCTTTTATTTATTTCCACTTCCAATTTAGTCATTTTCTTTTTCTAACTTTCCATGGATGAATCATAAAAAATATCTACTAAATTTTCTTAATGGTTTCTATAGTTGTGACTTTGTCAATTTTCTTTCTTTTTCACAGTATCTTACTCACAATTGCTTTATTTTTCACGTACTTTTTCTACTAATTTAATTTTCTTTTTGAATTTTTCTTTTTGCACTTTTAAGTTAACCTATAATCATTATACTACACTAATCTTTCCTATCACTCTTTTTTTACACTTTTTTTACAAAACCATGTAATATCTTTACTTAACCCTCAATATGTATGGCCAAACATCTATAATCATGCAGTTCAGGACCAAAGAAATGATAAGTACAAATTATCATTTTTAGCTCGAGTTTTGTATAGAGGTTCATCAAAAAGTGTTTTTTGGCTCAAAATAGGTACTAAGGATGAATAAAATGGGTTATGTTTTTTACTCTGGGTGTATACCAAACAATGTCGTAGGTCATCCCTAGTGTCAGAGTATGCCCAAAGACCAATCATGAGATGATTTGTAACATCCTGAATTAATGGGCCTTTGCGTTTAATGTGTTGTGATGTTTATGTTATCTCTAATGTGTAATTAGGGTGTTTAAGGGGTTCAGATTGGGCTCAGGACTTGGGCCGAGGCCTTAGTCAAATTTTCTGCTTGGGCACTCTAGGGGAAAGCTAGTTAGAATAGGGGCTTAAAAGATATTATCTGTAAAGTAAGACACAAATGGGCTTGTGGCCAGTGGTCAGTTGCGTTACTTAGGGGCTTTGAGGTGGCGTGATAAGCAATAAGGAGGTCCATGGTTCGAGTCGCATTACCCACTTATTTTAAATGTTTTTAGCGTCAAAAGTGAGGGAGTTGGAGCCGGTTGGAATGCTTAAAAATAGGGAGATTTAATGTGTAACACCCCAAACCCGGCCTATGCGTTAAGACCAGACTTGGCATGCCACACAATTCGAACTTACATCTAGTCATCACTGCTTTTAATGAAAACAATTCTTCAAAACGATTTTGAAAAATGGAATTTATCATAAATCGAGATTTATTTGAAAACCATAATTTTAAAACATAAGAATTTACAATTTGATTTTCAGAGAAATAATTGGTGGAAATCTTAAACTTATAAAAGAGTTTTCACAAAATATTTTGGATTAAGTGATATTTAAGAAAATCCCCTTTTATTTTTTTTATATGCAAGTTTAAGAAATCATTTATAAAATTTAAACAGCCCCATTTAAGTAACTAAAACATATTAAAATTCCATCCACGAATAAAAATCCATAAAATAATACCAGAGGCCTTATTACAACGCAATCAAAATAGTACTTAAATAAAAATAAAAATATTAAAAAGAAGTTCAAGTTTATAAAAACCCATCATTCGTAGTATGGCCTCCACACGAAGTCATCCCCGGCCCAAGCCTCCATCAATTATTATTACCTTAGAAGGGTAAGAAAAATAGGGTGAGTTACTTAGAACTCAATGTGTAACCCACTTACCGTGTCCACTGGGCCAAATCCATTTAAGCATTAAATTGGGCTTGAGCCCATTTACAAAAATACAACATATAAATCAAATATAAAAAAAAATTGCATGTGATATGCAATTCCCAACCAAGCCTAATTTCCATCCGCTACACACCATCCGTACCAACCATCACACCTGTGGGGATCAAGTCAACCCACCCCGCCAACACACCAATCACAGGCATTAAGCCATTTAAAATATTTGTGGCAGAGCCACCAAACTAGATTGTGACAGAGTCACCGAACTAGATTGTGACAGTGTCACCGAACTAGATTTTGGCAACAGGCCTTTCTTCTCTTCGTCAATTATCCCAACCCATGCAGTCATGTATATATAGAATGCATCACAATATATTCATAAGGTAAATTTCAACAAAAAAAACCCGTATTACAAGTTATCAACTTGGCCCATTAGTCAAAATAACAATTTAACCCATTTAACGATCTAGCAATTTTGGCCCTTATATCGATCTAGCAGTTTTGGCCCATATATACACATGAGGCCCTTTCATAATTTTCTCACTTGGCCAATTTATCAAAAATAATTCATATGGCCCAAAATATCACTTTTTAACAATATAGCTTATTAAGGGCAAATTCGTAATTTTCACAACTTTAATACCGTTTTCATGCTTTCACACCAAAAGTGCTAATAAACCGTATTTTCCAATTTTACCGACTTTACGATTTTTAATCGAATACTTATGGCATAGTATAACCCATAAGTGTGAAGTTACACACCTGATTACGGTGAGTACTATACTTTCCCGCTCGTCGATAGCTAAATATTTATCACGCTTAATTAGAACACTAATATTTAATATAAAGCTATTCTAATGATGAACGATCTAGATCTTTACCCTCAGAATCTCGAGCAACAGCTATTTGTGATTTCTCCTCGATCGGTAGTTCATAACCCGATGAAGAACCACGAACAGTCAAAGGCTCAGGAGTATGAATGACTTCAAATAATTGATTTTCGCCGGATGAGGGTCCACAACCCGGTGGAAAATCTCGGATTGCTGAAACAGTCCTTCGTTTGAATTTAGGGGGAATAGCGAAACCACCCTTCTTCCAAACGCTATTAACAACCCTTTTTGTCCCTATCTTGATTGCCAAGAAGTTCTTACGTTCACAAAAAGAGAGTCGATTAATAGGGTCCTTATGATAGGATCGATTAATCAATACCATCATAAGCCAAATAAAAAATAACATAGAACCCCCTTCGAAATAAAATGAATCCCTTACCTTGAATGATGAAATCCTTTTCCAAACGTTCTTATGATGACTAAGATCGACTATTGATGAAGAAATGATCGACACTCCACTACACCACGATTGATCAAGGTATGAATAAAAAGAATGATTGAGAAGTGAATAGATGTGGAGAGAAGGATTCGGCTAAGGAGATTATCATCAACATTCGGCCATAGTGGAAAATTTTTGGAAGAGAGAAATGTTTGTGAGTCTTTTGTGAGAAGTAAAAAGAAAAGACAAAATGGAGATGAGAGGTTTGTATTTCGGTTCTCAAGGATGGAAGATGAACCAAGAAGAAACTTTGAAACAAATATGCATTCGGCAATGAAGAGGAAAAAGAGAAGAAAAGAAATGGTCCTAGATGGTTATATGGTTTCGGTCACAAAGGGAAGAAAAAGATTTGGAGAATAATCAATCCTAAGACCGAAATGGTAAAAGAAAGAAATGGCCAAAAGAAATAATTGCTTACCTAAAGCTTATGGCACATTCGGCTAAGGAGAGGGAAAAATGGAGAAAAAATTTTAAGAAAAGCACGCAAAATAACCAAATGAAAGATATGCTCATTTAGCACCTAATCCTACCAAGCTAGCACCAAAAACCGGCCATCCCCCTTAGCCCCCTATGCTGTCCACATACATGGTCAAACTTGGCCATCATACCTTTCCAAAACACTCTCCCTTAAGAGGTGCCTTATGTTCCTCCACCTTCCAAAAGTTTTGAAATCCTATACCAAAAATCAAGCAAATTCTATCCCTAAATTCATGTTTGCCATAACCTTTAGCCACCTTACCATAAAAGAATTAGTCCATCCTTACCAAGAATAGAGCTTGGCCAACACTTGCTAAGAAAGAGCAAAAATAAATGTCACCAAAATGCTATCCATGGGATTCGAACCTCTTCCCTCAAGCAACACTCATGGCGCCTATTTCACCTTGCTACTAGTTCATCTTATGCTAGTTTTTGCCATTTAATTACTTTAAGCATCAAGGTCACTTGTTCCACTTCAATAAAGTACTCATTACTAAAATTTATTCTAATTCCAAATAATCCCATGCCTTCTCCAGACTATATTAAGCACACAAATATAATCATTCACAAGCTAAACACCAAAACATGCAACATATCGATACTCATATTTTTAGGATGTTACAATTCTACCCTCCTTAAAAAAAATTCATCCTCGAAATTTACCTAATTAAAAGAGATGAGGATATTGTTGCCAAATTGCGTCCTTAGGCTCCCACGTAGCTTCCTCCGCTCCGTGATTACTCCATAGAACCTTAACCAACGGCACAGTCTTCTTTCTTAGCACCTTAACATCACGGTCTAAGATTTTCACTGGTTCCTCCTCGAAAGACAAGTCTGGCCTTAACTCCACTTCTTCTACCGGTACTATGTGAGATGGATCCGATCTATAACGCCTTAGCATAGAAACATGGAAAACACTGTGAATCTGACTCAACTCCGGAGGTATTTCAAGCTGATAGGCCACTGGTCCTACACGCTTCAACACACAGTACGGTCCAATGAACCTAGGGCTCAACTTGCCCTTCCTTCCAAATCTGAAAATTTTCTTCCAAGGTGAGACTTTCAGGAAGACTTGATCTCCCACCGCAAACTCAATATCCTTACGCTTCAGATCCGCATACGACTTTTGTCTATTCGAAGCTTCCTTTAACCGTGCTCGAATCACCTTTACCTTCTCTTCCGTCTCAGTTATCAACTCAGGACCCAACAACTGTCGTTCCCCCAATTTAGTCCAACAAGTAGGGGTACGACACTTACGACCGTATAACGCTTCATAGGGCGCCATTTGAATACTAGATTGGTAACTGTTATTTTATGCGAACTCTGCCAACGGTAGAAAATCCTTCCAACTACCTCTAAAGTCAATCACGCAACCTCTTAACATGTCTTCCAAAATCTGAATTACTCTTTCTGACTGACCATCTGGCTTAGGATGAAAAGCCGTACTGAAGTTTAACTTTGTTCCCAAAGCCTCATGCAAAGCTTTCCAAAACCGCGATGTAAACCTAGGATCCCTGTACGATATGATAGACACTGGTACCCCATGCAACCTCACAATCTCAGATACATACAGTTTAGCCAACTTCTGCAGCGAGTAATCCGTACGAACAGGTAGAAAATGAGCAGTCTTCGTCAATCGATCAACTACCACCCAAACAGAATCTTTCTTAGTAGGTGTTAAGGGTAACCCACTACAAAATCCATCGTTATCCGCTCCTATTTCCATAGAGGAATCTTTACCGGTTGCAATAAACCCGATGGTAATTAATGTTCTGCCTTAACTTGTTGACACGTCAAACACTTTCCTACAAAATCAGTAACCTCCCGCTTTAACCTTGGCCACCAATACTGCTCACTGAGATCCCGATACATCTTATTTCCTCTGGGGTGCATAGCATAAGGGCTACTATGCGCCTCTCGTAGAATCATTTGTCTCAAATTCGAGTCCATGGGCATATAAACTCTTCCACGAAAACACAGCACGCCATCCTTGTTTAATCCAAAATCCCCTATTATACCACTTTCAACTTGTTGCATTAAATGACCCAACTTTTCATCTAATAACTGCTTTTCCTTGATCTGTTCTAACCATAATGGCTTCACCTGAAGTTCCGCTAGCAGACTGCCATCCTCATACAAACTGAGATGAGCAAACATTGCTCTTAACTCCGATACTACCTTACGACTCAACGCGTCTGCCACCACGTTAGCCTTTCCAGGATGGTACTCGATTGAGAAGTCATAATCCTTTAAGAACTCCACCCATCTCTGTTGTCTCAAGTTCAACTCCTTTTGGGTAAGGAGGTACTTAAGACTCTTATGGTCCGTATAAATGATCGACTTCTCACCGTAGAGATAGTGCCTCCAAATCTTTAAAACAAACACCACCGCAGCCAACTCCAAGTCATGAGTAGGGTAGTTGACTTCGTGTGGCCTCAACTGACGAGAAGCATAAGCCACCACTTTTCCACCTTGCATCAGTACGCATCCTAAACCCGTGTGTGACGCATCACAGTAAACGATAAACTCTTTTCCAGCCTCAGGTTGAATCAGTAATGGCGCTTCCGTCAAAATCTTCTTCAATTTCTTAAAACTTTCTTGTTGTTTATCGGTCCACACATACGGTGCCCCCTTTCACAACAGCTTGGTTAGAGGTACAGCAATCAACGAAAACCCCTCAACAAAGCGTCTATAGTAACTAGCAAAACCCAAGAAACTCCGGATCTCAGCCACTGACTTCAGTGGTTTCCAATCCAACACTGCCTCAACCTTCCGAGGATCAACTCTTATTCCTTCGGCTGACACCACATGACCCAAGAAAGTCACTTCTTTCAACCAAAATTCGCATTTACTGAATTTGGCATAAAGTTGCTTATCTCGCAAAATTTGTAACACAATGCGCAAATGTGAGTCATGCTCTTCTTCATTCCTCGAATATACCAAGATATCAAATATGAACACCACTATGAACCGGTCTAGATAAGGTTGAAAGACTCGATTCATCATGTCCATAAATGCAGTTGGTGCATTGGTCAAACCAAACGGCATAACCAAAAACTCATAATGTCCATAACGAGTTCGGAATGCCGTCTTATGAATATCTGCCTCTTTCACCTTGAGTTAATGATAACCCGATCTTAAATCAATCTTGGAGAAAACTGAAGCTCCTCTCAATTGATCAAACAGGTCGTCAATTCTCGGCAATGGATACCTATTCTTGATCGTTACTTTATTCAACTGCCTATAATCAATGCACATACGCTTCGACCCATCCTTCTTCTTGACGAACAAAACCGGTGCTCCCCATAGGGACACACTCGGTCGAATAAATCCCCGATCTAACAATTCTTGAATTTGAGCTTTAAGCTCCACTAATTCCTTCGGTGCCATTCTATAAGGAGCAATAGACACTGGATCCGTTCTGGGCAAAAGCTCAATGCCAAATTCTACTTCCCGATCTGGAGGTAGACCCGAAAGTTCTTCGGGAAAGACATCTGAAAATTCTTTCACTGTTCTCACACCTTCCACCGATAGTTCCTTGGCATCCAATGCACTAATGAAGGCTAGGAATGCTCCATACCCTTTCCGCACCAACATCTTTGCCTTCAAAGCAGATACCACATTTGCCAAAAAGTTCCTTCGCTCGCCTATCATTACTACCTCCTCATCATCCACAGTCCTTATTGACATTCGCTTTTTGGCAAAATCCAATTGCGCCCGGTGCTTCACCAACCAATCCATGCCCAAAATAAGACCAAACTTGCCGAAAGGCAATTCCATCAAATTCGTCAAAAATATTTCTCTTTGAATTTCCAAGGGCACGTCTCTAAACAATTTATTCACGATTACCGACTGTCCTAAAGGACTAATTACGGTCATCTCTCTATCGATAATCTCAGATCTAATATTCAGGTTTCCAAATATGGCACTAGCAACATACGAGTGGGTAGACCCGATATCTATCAAAGCAGTAACAGGTACATCAAAGATGAAGAACGTACCAGTTATCACATCAGGCGCATCGCCATCTTCCCGACGCCTAACCGCATAGACCAACCCCGGCTGTCTTACCTCCGCGTTACCTCTGAAGCCATTACCTCGACCCGGTGTACCTTGACCACATCCGTTACCATTACCACCGCGACCCGATCCACGACCTCTCGGTGGCTGCTGAGTACCTCTAGCTGGCTGAACATCAGGGTTACGAGCTTCGATTCGTGATCGGGCCGTCGAGGCAATTCTTATACTGATGATCCTTGGAACCACATTTATAGCAAGCACCATTTTTCCTCCAAAATTCCCCGGGGTGTCGCTTCCCATAGTCAGCACAGTCTTGACTTTTATTGGTAACCACAGGCGCTCTAGCTTGAGCTGGCTCATCATTTCGAGGCCTTTTCTGGAACCATTTAGTAGAACCCGAATACTTAAAATCCCTCTTGCCTCTGACTCTTTCCCGGTTCTGACGTTCTGAATTCTTAGCCTCTTCGGCTATCTTGGCTTTCTCCACAAGCGAGGCAAAAATTCGTACTTGTTGTGGGGCTATTAGTACCCGCAACTCATCATTCAGCCCATCTTCAAAGCGTACACAACGCTCATGATCTGTCGGCACTATTATGCGAGCATATCGGCTCAAACAAAGAAATTCTGCCTCGTAAGCTACCACTGTCTTATTTCCTTGAACCAAATTCAGGAATTCCTTCCTCCGGGCATTTACATAACTTGTCCCGACGTCCTTCCCTTGAAAAGTAGCTTTGAAGAAATCCCAAGTAACCAATGCAGCCTCGGTGCCTTCTCGAATAGTAAGCCACCATTGATATGCCTCGTCCCTTAACAAGGACACAGCTCCTCTTAGTTTTTGCTCGGCGGTGCACTCTAAATCATCCATAATCCGCTCTACAGCCTCGAGCCAATATTCTGCAACATTCGGATCTACACCGGAGACACCTCTAAAAACCTCGGCACCACTTGATTTAAGTCGTTTCGAAATTGATCCACAAACTACTGGACCAGTTCTAGTCCCAACAACCCTTTCAAGGACTCGCAACATTGCTTGAGTCAAAGCATTGTCCTCTCTCGAATGGTCATGTGATCCAGTCTCACTCCCGGGTGAAGCAGGTGCATCCATTTTCGGCATATGACCCGGCGCTTCAGTTGCATCTCTTGCACCTCGTCCTCTACCACGGCCACGTCTACCATGTCCACGACCACGTCCTCTAGTGCTCATAATGACTAATTTGATTTAATCTGATTACAAATTTTATGAATTAGAACACTATTTCAGTGTTTATTAACGATATTTTATGAGATATAAGAGGTAAAGTTGTTTTCGCAATCACGTCCTATAGTATCAATCTCTACCGTTTTTGACACCTAAAACTAGAAGTTCTAGAGTGTTCCTATGTTCATATCACAATAATAAACATTTAATATACAAATACTTACTTGGCTTGGTGCCGGATGCTCGTGGTGCCATACTACCTTTAAAACATTTAGTCTAGAAATTAAAACAGTTTTAAACAAAAATTTTTGTTGAACCCAAACCACAGCCGAGTTTTAAAACTGGCTCAAATACCATAAAATGTAAAACCCCAAACCCGGCCTATGTGTTAAGACCAGACTTGGCATGCCACACAATTCGAACTTACATCTAGTCATCACTGCTTTTAATGAAAACAATTCTTCAAAACGATTTTGAAAAATGAAATTTATCATAAACCGAGATTTATTTGAAAACCATAATTTTTAAACATAAGAATTTACAATTTGATTTTCAGAGAAATAATTGGTGGAAATCTTAAACTTATAAAAGAGTTTTCACAAAATATTTTGGATTAAGTGATATTTAAGAAAATCCCTTTTATTTTTTTATACATAAGTTTAAGAAATCATTTATAAAATTTAAACAAATTTCATTTAAGTAACTAAAACATATTAAAATTCCATCCACGAATAAAAATCCATAAAATAATACCAGAGGCCTTATTACATCGCAATCAAAATAGTACTTAAATAAAAATAAAAATATTAAAAAGAAGTTCAAGTTTATAAAAAGCCATCATTCGTAGTATGGCCTCCACCCGGCCCAAGCCTCCATCAATTATTATTACCTGAGAAGGGTAAGAAAAACAGGGTGAGTTACTTAAAACTCAATGTGTAACCCACTTACCGTGTCCACTGGGCCAAATCCATTTAAGCATTAAATTGGGCTTGAGCCCATTTACAAAAATACAATATATAAATCAAATATAAAAAAATGCATGTTATATGAAATTCCCAACCAAGCCTAATTTCCATCCGCTACACACCACCCGTACCAACCATCACACCTGTGGGGATCAAGTCAACCCACCCCGCCAACACACCAATCACAGGCATTAAGCCATTTAAAAATTTGTGGCGAGCCACCGAACTAGATTGTGACAGAGTCACCGAACTAGATTGTGACAAAGTGTCACCGAACTAGATTTTGGCAATGAGCCTTTCTTCTCTTCGTCAATTATCCCAACCCATGCAATCATGTATATATAGAATGCATCACAATATATTCATAAGGTAAATTTCAACAAAAATAACCCGTATTATAAGTTATCAACTTGGCCCATTAGTCAAAATAACAATTTAACCCATTTAACGATCTAGCAATTTTGGACCTTAAATCGATCTAGCAGTTTTGGCCCATATATACACATGAGGCCCTTTTCACAATTTTCTCACTTGGCCAATTTATCAAAAATAATTCATATGCCCCAAAATATCACTTTTTAACAATATAGCTTATTAAGGGCAAATTCGTAATTTTCACAACTTTAATATCAAGTTCACATGCTTTCACACCAAAAGTGCTAATAAACCGTATTTTCCAATTTTACCGACTTTACGATTTTTAATCGAATACTTACGGCATAGTATAACCCATGAGATAAGTGTGAAGTTACACACCTGATTACGGTGAGTACTATACTTTCCCGCTCGTCGATACCTAAATATTTATCACGCTTAATTAGAACACTAATATTTAATATAAAGCTATTCTAATGATGAACGATCTAGATCTTTACCCTTAGAATCTCGAACAACAGCTATTTGTGATTTTTCCTCGATCGATAGTTCATAGCCCGATGAAAAACCACGAACAGTCAAAGGCTCAGGAGTACGAATGACTTCAAATAATTGATTTTTTCCGGATGAGGGTCCACAACCCGGTGGAAAATCTCGGATTGCTGAAACAGTCCTTCGTTTGAATTTAAGGGGAATAGCGAAACCACCCCTCTACCAAACGCTATTAACAACCCTTTTTGTCCCTATCTTGATTGCCTCAAAGTTCTTACGTTCACAAAAAGAGAGTCGATTAATAGGGTCCTTATGATAGAATCGATTAATCAATACCATCATAAGCCAAATAAAAAATAACATAGAACCCCCTTCGAAAGAAAAGGAATCCCTTACCTTGAATGATGAAATCCTTTTCCACACGTTCTTATGATGACTAAGATTGACTATCGATGAAGAAATGATCGACACTCCACTACACCACGATTGATCAAGGTATGAATAAAAACAATGATTGAGAAGTGAATAGATGTGGAGAGAAGGATTCGGCTAAGAAGATTGTCATCAACATTCGGCCATAGTGGAAAATTTTTGGAAGAGAGAAATGTTTGTGAGTCTTTTGTGAGAAGTAAAAAGAAAAGAAAAAATTGAGATGAGAGGTTTGTATTTCGGTTCTCAAGGATGGAAGATGAACCAAGAAGAAGCTTTGAAACCAATATGCATTCGGCAATGAAGAGGAAAAAGAGAAGAAAAGAAATGGTCCTAGATGGTTATATGGTTTCGGTCACAAAGGGAAGAAAAAAGATTTGGAGAATAATCAATCCTAAGACCGAAATGGTAAAAGAAAGAAATGGCCAAAAGAAACAATTGCTTCCCTAAAGCTTATGGCACATTCGGCTAGGGAGAGGGAAAAATGGAGAAAATTTTTTAAGAAAAGCACCCAAAATAACCAAATGAGAGATGTGCTCATTTAGCACCTAATCCTACCAAGCTAGCACCAAAAACCGGCCATCCCCCTTAGCCCCCTATGCCGTCTACATACATGGTAAAACTTGGCCATCATACCTTTCCAAAACACTCTCCCTTAAGAGGTGCCTTATGTTCCTCCACCTTCCAAAAGTTTTGAAATCCTATCCCCAAAATCAAGCAAATTCTATCCCTAAATTCATGTTTGCCATAACCTTTAGCCACCTTACCATAAAAGAATTAGTCCATCCTTACCAAGAATAGAGCTTGGCCGACACTTGCTAAGAAAGAGCAAAAATAAATGTCACCAAAATGCTATCCATGGGATTCGAACCTCTTCCATCAAGCAACACTCATGGCGCCTATTCCACCTTGCTACTAGTTCATCTTATGCTAGTTTTTTTTTTCATTTAATTACCTTAAGCATCAGGGTCACTTGTTCCACTTCAATAAAGTACTCATTACTAAAATTTATTCTAATTCCAAATAATCCCATGCCTTCTCCAGACTATATTAAGCACACAAATTTAATCATTCACAAGCTAAACACCAAAACATGCAACATATCGATACTCATATTTTTAGGATGTTACATAATGAGTGGGATAATGTGGATAATATGGCTGATAATGTGGCAAATAAAGGAAGGAAAAGGTGGCGTTATCCATGCCACTTGAGGATGAGTGATCAGATGGAGATAAGGGAGAAAATCTAGGAGTTATCTGGTAAGCTCAGTGGTGGCCGATTTTCAAACTCTAGGTGGGAAGGGGGAATCGATTTTGTATGGCTAAGGGGCGCCAAAATTTCCCTATTGATAGGATGGGTTTTTAGTTTGCAAATAGGCATTTTCGGCATTTGTTTGGTAAGAGCTGAAATTCTCTTTCGGAGAGGGGAATACTTCTTTATTTTCGACATTTGGGTTTTATTCTCTTACTCTCTTCTCTCATTATCTGCTAAAGCTGAAACCCCTAATTCCATTCTCTCATCTCCACTTTTATGCTAAAGCCGAATGTCCATTATTTTTCTCTGCTTTCTCTTACAAACCGAAACCTCATAATCTTCCTCTGCATCTTTTTCTTTTGATTCCTTCATTAAGTCAAACCTCCATAGATTCCTTTGCACCATCTTTCTTTTTGATCTTCTCAAAAGCTGAAATTTTCTAGGAGTTACCAAATTCTCTGTGTTAAGGTAAGTGTCGGTTTCTTCTGTTCTTCCTTTCTCTTTTGGTTTTTGGAGGCCAAAGTCGAAAGGCTAATTGATGTGATAAGATTAACTTTGGAGTAACGTTTTGACTGTTCTTGTGTTCTCATCTTGCGGCAACAATTCGAGAATCAAAGTAGATCGAATCATCTAGATCCCAAAAGCCGAAGATTGCTAGTCTCTGAGACCCATACCTCTTTTTGGGATTTCAAGATAAGGGGTTCTCTTTAGATTTTTTTTAGGCTCGTTTATTGTATTTGTGGTCTTAACCCTGTGTTACAGATTAATAACCATATGTGGGTGGTAGCAACTGATAAGGTCTTTTGATGGAATCAAATGTCGATCAGGCGAAGGAGGGGATTGGACCCGTAAATCCAACCCCTAAGTTTAAGAAACGAACGGTGTCAGCAGTTCGGGATTGGCCACCGGGTTGTGGACCGGCTTCAGAACAAAACCAAAGGCAGTTAGCAGTCGTATCAGCTATCGATAGTGTTGACATAGAAAGTAACATCTTGACTGTAATCAGGTGTGTAGATCTCTATCACACTAATTAATCTGTACTATATATGTTATGGGCTAATAGCCGAAAAAGGCTGTATGGACAGTCGTATTACCCGAAAAGGGTAGGCAAGGGATGCCAGGCACGTAATCATAGAAACTTCTCTATGTGTATCGATGTATGTGATAGACTGTGATCTTTTAGATTGTATATTATTTTGCTTCTGCATGGATGTATGCATGGGATGGGGTTGATATGATGAAGGGGAAGAGCATGTTAAAAGGTCACCTAGTGATCGGTGGTTAAACCACGATATGTACACTTAGGTCACAATAGTGATCGGTGGCTCTGCCACGCTTGATTATAAGGTCACACAGTGATTGGTGGCTCTGCCACAGTGGATTATAAGGTCACATGGTGATCGACATTATAACTGACAGCATGACTATCGATATGGTGTGTAGCGGTTGGTGGGTTGATTGTAGAAATCCCCGAGGTGTGATGGCTGGTACGGGCTGGTGTGTGGAGGATGGACTTTTAGGTTGGGTTGGGCCATGCAGCATGTGAATATTTTGTTGCCATTGTGTATTGGGCCATGCAGCATGTGAATATTTTGTTGCCATTGTGTATGGGCCAAGGCCATAATGTGTTTGTGGGCCTCAAGCCTTTTTATGTGTTTTCGTGGATTTGCACACCGAGTCTTGGTGACTCACCCCTTTATTTTTCCCCGACTTTTCGGATGAAAGCGATGTAGATCGTGGACATGAGAGCCGAGGCGGACTCGAGGGGCCATCAAGTCTTATATTTTCATAGACTATTTTCAGCTTTCCTTTAAGTTTTCAATTTTGGGACTATTTATGTAATAAGGCTCCATAGCTTAGGTTTAAATTATACTTGTTAATGTCTTTATTCTATTTTTTTTTTAAAAAATTTAACTTTATGTTCAAAGACTTATCTATAAGAAGTAATAATATGGGATTTTCAAACACGTTCAAAGAAAAAGCAAAGGTTTTCTTCAAATATCACTTATTTTAGCGAATACCTAAATAAACAAACTGCATTTCCAAAAATCATCCAAGTGAAGTTTTTAACGTTAAACCCCGTAGCATACCAGATCTGGTCATAACGTTTGGGCCGGGTTTGGGTGTTACATTTTGGTATCATAGCCAGGTTGCAAAACTCGGGCTGTGAAATGGGTCCAGTAGTAGTTTATAAATTGGTAAAATGCTGTGGTTGAGATATGGCCTTCGAGTCTACCGGCACCCGATCCACGCAGGTAAGTATTCTAACTCTTGATTTGATATGCATGTTGGGTTTGATGGGCTTCATGGACGTAGACTAGTTGATAGGAATTAATGGACTTTAGGCCTAGTTTAACAATTCTTTAAATTCATAAAACTTAATCTAACTAAACATGTCCGTAAACCAGTCGTTGGGTTAGGGTGTGGCAACAGGCATGCGCATGTCTAGGAATGGATTCAGGGAGAGCTTGGTATTTAAGCGGTCCAAGTGACTCACCTCGTCTTGTTTGGAATCCTACAGTGCGTAGTATTTATTCACCTTAGCCGCGAGGACTTGTTGACGGGCCAAAGACCATAATTAAAACCCTGAAAGGGACCAAATACCCTAGTTTTGTAAATTTACCAAAATACCCATGTTTTGAAAATTTACCCAAAACCCCTAGATTTACAATAGCACCCTTGTTTACAAAATTATCAGAATTTGTGAAATTACCAAAATACCCTCGATTTGGAAAAAAGAGAAAAAAAATTAAAAATTTCCAAAATACCCCTGCTTTAAAAAAATATACCAAAATATCTCTATTTCGAAAAAAAACCAAGATACTCTATTTTGGGAAATTACGAAAATACCCCTGTAGGATAAAATTACGGAAAAACCCATGGGTAGTGAAATGATGAAAATACCCTTATGTGATGAATGTGAGTTCATGGATGCTACTTGTATGTTGATGTATGATGGTTGAATGTATGTGGTTCCTAGAACTAGGAGATACAGACTTGAGACTGAAACTCATGGATATAATTTCGAATTCGAAAGAACTACTCTTGAAACTACTGTCCATAAGATTGTTCGTGGTTAATCAGTGAAAGAAATTAATAATTCATAAAATTTCTAATCAGATAAACGCGAATCGGTAGAATGAGTACAAGGGGTCGTGGATGTCCTGCGCGTGGCCGTGGTAGGGGTAGGATGGCTGTGTCAGAACCAGTAGGATCTGGCTATGGGTCTGGAAACGAGATGCTGCGGTATCTCAGGCGATGTTAAGGGTTTTAGAGAGGGTTGCTGGGGCGGGCATGGGCACAGGAGCCCGAAAATCTGTGTCGGAGCGACTTAGAGCCAATGGGGCAGAAATGTTTAGGGGAATTTCCGGTATAGCCCCGAGTACAGCTGAGTATTGGTTGGAGGCGGTTGAGCGTATAATGGATGATCTTGATTTCACGGAAGAGGAAAAACTGAAAGGGGTTGTATCTCTCCTGCGGGACGAAGCTTATCAATGGTGGCTTACGGTTAAGGATGGTACGGTGGCTGACCATATCACCTGGGATCTCTTCAAAATGGTGTTTCAGAGTAAATACATTGGGTCGAGTTATGTGGATGCGCAGCGTAGAGCGTTTCTGAATCTGGTTCAGGGAAGTAGGTCGGTGGCTGCGTATGAAGCGGAATTCTTACGCCTTAGTCGTTATGCTCGAGGGATGGTGGCCACAGAACATGAACATTGTGTTCGATTTGAAGATGGTTTGAGGGACGATCTGCGTGTATTGATAGCACCACAGAGGGAGAGGGAATTTGCTGGGCTTGTGGAAAAAGCTAAGATAGCTGAGGAGGTTAAGCAGATAGAAAAATTGGATCGGGATAGAGATAGGAGTGGAAGTAAGATAAATTTTGGATCATCAGGGGCAGCTGGGCGTATTCAGAAAAGACCTAGGTCAGACGAGAAGAGAGACCTGCTGCTGCTAGTCAGACACAGAAGTGTGCTCGATGTGGTAAATTCCACATAGGTGAGTGTTGGGCAGGCAGTGGGAAGTGCTTTAGGTGTGGATCTACGGACCACCAAGCTAGAAACTGTCCGCAGCAATGGGGCAGTGAAGGGCCCACAGGTCAAGGGAATGCATAATCGGGAAGAGGTGGTCAGCAGCCACAGAGAGGTCGTGGTCCAGCCAGAGGTGGTAACGGTTCCGGTCGGGGCCGTGGAGCACCAGGCCGAGGGGCAGGAAACACTGAGGTGAGACAGCCGAGGTTAGTCTATGCTGCCAGACGTCGAGAGGAGGCTAACGCACCGAATGTCATAACCAGTACGTTTCTAATTTATGGTTTTCCGTATACTGCCTTGATTGATATTGGTTCGACGCACTCTTATGTTGCTAGTGCTATAGCGGGAACTTTGAACTTAGATTATGAGACTTCTTCTAGGGAGATGACTGTAGTGAGCCCCCTAGGACAAACTGTAGTGGTGAACAAACTGTATAAGGATGTACCCCTGGAAGTTCAAGGGGTAGCTTTTCAGGCTGATCTGATGGAACTGCCGTTTGGGGAGTTCGATTTGATCTTAGGAATGGATTGGTTAGTGAAGTATCAAGCAAATTTGGACTGTGCAGCCAAGCGTATGGTGTTAAAAACTCCCGATGGTGGCGAAGTGTTGGTGATAGGTGAAAGGGGGAACTGTTTGTCAAATGTGGTGTCTGCCTTAAGGGCAGAAAAGGATGGTGAGGAAAGGATGCAAGGCAATTCTAATGTTTGTTCGGGCTCTGGAAGCCAAGGAACTAACTGTCGGAGATGTCAGGATGGTGAAGGAATTTCCTGATGTCAGGATCGGTGGCTCTGCCACATTGGATTATAAGGTCACATGGTGATCGGCATTATAACTGACAGCATGACTGTCGATATGGTGTGTAGCAGTTGGTGGGTTGATTGTAGAAATCCCCGAGGTGTGATGGCTGGTACGGGCTGGTGTGTGGAGGATGGACTTTTAGGTTGGGTTGGGCCATGCAGCATGTGAATATTTTGTTGCCATTGTGTATGGGCCAAGGCCATAATGTGTTTGTGGTCCTCAAGCCTTTTTATGTGTTTTCGGGATTTGCACACTGAGTCTTGGTGACTCACCCCTTTATTTTTCCCTGACTTTTTAGATGAGCAGTAGATCATGGACATGGGAGCCGAGGCGAACTCGAGGGGCCATCAAGTCTTATATTTTCATAGACTATTTTCAGCTTTCCTTTAAGTTTTCAATTTTGGGACTATTTATGTAATAAGGCTCCATAGCTTAGGTTTAAATTATACTTGTTAATGTCTTTATTCTATTTTTTTTAAAAAATTTAACTTTATGTTCAAAGACTTATCTATAAGAAGTAATAATATGGGATTTTCAAACACGTTCAAAGAAAAAGCAAAGGTTTTCTTCAAATATCACTTATTTTAACGAATACCTAAATAAACAAACTGAATTTCCAAAAATCATCCAAGTGAAGTTTTTAACGTTAAACCCCGTAGCATACCAGATCTGGTCGTAACGTTTGGGCCGGGTTTGGGGTGTTACATGATTGTAATCACATACTCTTTTTACCTTGTTTATTAATATAAGACATTGTCATTATTATTTCAGTTTCTTTTTCTGTGCATATAAATAAATAGAATTGTAATAAAGTCCTAAGAAAATATGATTATTCTTAAAAAGGTCCTTAGTCAAGTATTATTGTGGGCTTGGACAACAATAATGCATTGAGACTAATGTGTAGTTGATTGATGAAAAAGAATTGTCATTGACATGGGATGTCAAAATCAATACATGAGTATGCGTTAGAGAACAACATATTGCACTGACTTGCTATGAGTATGTTTCTTGGATTATTATGTAATAGTCACAGTATTACTCATAGTGATAACTATGTATATGATCCTCAGACTTGAGATCATCATTGTCCCAACATCGTGAGTCGTATATTTTGATACAGTCAAAACGTCTACCTTAACAGGTTGTCCTATAAAGACTGATGTTGGATATACCACAATCCATGTAGTGGGATATGGTTGATCAAGATAGGATTTATCTCTCCTACATAATGGGAGCAATATCTTAGGCCTCTTGACGGAGTAAGACTAGAAATGCATGGTCATGCTTGAATAAATTGATATGAGATATCACACTTATTTGTTTATTGTATTTTGCTCAAAAAATTAAGAAATATGAGATTGGACTATACAAGTGTGACTATTCTATGACTTGTGTCCAATCTAGATATAGAAAGGATAAAAGGATATAAAACATGAAAAGATTATCACAGAGAGGTTATGTAGAATCATGACTTCATCTATCTTGGGTGGCAATAATGTATTGCTAGATGTTACTCATTGCTTGTAATGTTAGAAACGTTCTAGTATTACTACCAACGTTACAAGAGCCAACAGGGTCACACTCTATATTTGAAACGAACAGAATCCAAATACATTTTGTATTGTATTTAGTTATCACATAAATTAAATTAATTGTTGAATTAATTTAATTTGATAGTTAAATATTAAACATATTATATGTACAAACTTGTACATAAATAGAGAACATATATATAATTAATATATGAATTTTATTCATACAAAATATTAATTGTATATATTTTATCGAATTTTTAATATAAACAGTTATATTAATTAATTTTGATCAAAATATAAAAGACATGGAACTTTATATTATTTTGGAAAGAATATAATTAATATATGAATTTGATTCATACAAAATATTAATTGTATATATTTTACCAAATTTATTAATACAAAAATTATATTAATTAATTTCAGTCAAAATATAAAAGACAAGGAAATTAATATTCTTTTGGAAATAATATAATTAATATATGAATTTGATTCATACAAAATATTAATTGTATATATTTTACCGAGTTTATTAATATAAACAATTATATTAATTAATTTCAGTCAAAATATAAAAGACATGGAAATTAATATTCTTTTGGAGAGAATATAATTAACATATGAATTTGATTCATACAAAATATTAATTGTATATATTTTACCGAGTTTATTAATATAAACAATTAGGGTGCGATTGTTTGCAGGAAAACATTTTCCGGAAAATGTTTTCCTGGTTTTCCAGTGTTTGTTTGACTGAAAACATTTTCCATTTGGAAAGTGTTTTCCAATACACAGGTAAAATGTCTTACATTTTAGGGAAAATGTCTTACGAATTTCATTTCTGTAAGACTTTTTCCAATTCCTCCTTCATCCAGGTAAAAGTCTTTCTCCTTCTTCCGTTCTTCATTCCTTTTCCTTCCTTCATTCTTTCTCAGGCAAATCTCTTTCTCTCTTTCTCAGGCATTTTGAGGTTCCTCCTTCGTTTTGCTGGGTCTTGGCTTAAGGTATGGCATAAAGCTATTTTTTATCTCAATTTTTATTTATCTCTTTGAAAATTTCATCTCTGATCTCCTCGAGGTATCTACATATTTCTCTAATGTCTCATCTTTGATCGATTACTCTCATGTTTTCCTTCCTTTATTCTCTCTAATTTTTGTTTCATGTAATACAATTTTTTTTAAATAATAAAAAAAGAAAAATCGAAGCCCTTCGTTTTTCAACTTTGTCTTAACCGATCTTTTTGAGCTACAGTTTTGTGTTATGATGTGGATATTGAGTGTTGGGTTTAAATGATTGCTTGATCTTAGCTTGGACTCACTCTAACCTAGACTCAACTGTTAGTATTTAAGATGAATTTTTTTTCCTTAATTTTTCTTTCAATTGTTTTCTTGATCGTAGTTAACCCTTGAAGAAATTATTGCTGAATAAACAAGGTTGGTTTAATTCTAAAGAAAAAAAATAAAAGCAATCCTTTTCTTCGCCTTTATTTACTTTTGTTAGGATTGAGCTCTGATTAGAGATTTTGTTTTGGGTTTAATTGTTGAATCATCTTTTTTCTATTATTTCCTAGCAGCTCCTTTGTTAGTGAATCTTGTTTCCATGTCTAGTTTATTGTACGTTTTAGAAAGATAAGAAATCAATGAGCTTGGGTTGTGTTATTTATTCAAGAATTGAGAAGAGAGGCTAGAAAATAAGAGAAGAAAAGAAGGGAATATGAGTTTGTTCATGTACAGTATCTGATAATAATTCCTTAGCTAACAGCTGAAAGTAATGGCCAATAAGAAATTAAGACTTGGCCAATATATGATCTGTGTGGTTAGAAAAAAGAATTTAATCTATGCCTGATTCTCTCTCCCTTTAGCTCCTTTTGTCAATTTCCTTGTTTATCCAGCTCCTAACGGTTCTAATTTCTTTCTATGCTTGACCTCTAGCTATACATTTCTCGCGGTAGCTCCTTTCTTAGCCTCTACCTCAACATTCTTACTCATGTTAGTGGCCATGGTTGATATTTTCATAAGAGGTTGGTGTTGAGCGTCTTTGGAATGTCTTCTTTCTTGATTCTGGTTTGCCAATAGCTAGATCTTAAATCTATTTTTGCGAAAAATGTATTACCCTTTAGCTGATCTAGCAAGTACTCCACCTTGTGAATTGGGAATTTATCCTAAATGGTTTCGGGTTGTCTATAATCAATGCATAATCTTCATGTCTCATCTTTTTTCTTACCCAGCAAGTAAAGATTAGCAAACGGAGCTCTTTTTGGTTTATATTATTGAGGACGACATCATGTCTGCAACTTGTTTCTGCTCTTCGACCTTATGGTAGTAAGGAAATCTGTAAGGTCTGAGGTTTACAAGTTTAGGGGTTAGGTAAATAGTAAGGTCATGTAACCTTACAGGTGGTAATTCTAAAGGTTTCTTGAACTCATCTAAGTAGGAAGGCAAGTACTGGCAGTAACTCTGCTGGTATTTCTGCTGCATTACTTTTAGATGTTAACATATACAATCCTGCCGTTGATTGTGGCTGTTTTCCCATCAACTTTTGTAATTTCTCCCCAAAAATCAATTTGAAGCAACTCTGATGCTTTTCTCCTCAAAGCTGTGTCTGTTTTCCCTCCTTGTGAAAAGCTAACAAAAGAGATAAAAGATTTATCTATACATTTAATCCTTACAAATCTATTCTTATTATGTTCCTATAAATATGTTAACATTTATGGAAATACAACTATACACAACAAATACTTTCAAGTAGGAACATAGATATTGATCATACCCAGCATGTTTCACAGATAGTCAACATGATTTCCATCCTATGCTTTTGTAAACAAATTAACAAGTTCTTCTCTTTCTTCACATAAACAGATTAAATTTTCTAGAATCTTCTCACGAATGAAGTGACAATTAATCTCGATGTGTTTGGTTCCTTCATAACAGATTGGATTCGAGGTGATATGAAGAATAGTTTGATTTTCACACTATAGTTTTACTTATGATGTTTCCACATGATCTCACACGTAGAATGTGTCATAGTCTTGTACTCAGATTCTACATCATATCAAGATACAACATTTTGCTTTTACATTATACGAACTTTTCACCAGCAAAGACACAATAAACGGTAGTAGTCCTCATATCAATCTTGGATCCAAATTAAACCAACAATGCAGAACTCTCAATGCGATTGTGTCAATGATTGTTGTACAATGTGCCAAGCTTAGGCTCCTTTCAAGTAATATAAGATATGTTATAGAGCTACCCACTGTTTGAATGTCGATGTGGACATTGACTAGCTAACAACACATAATAAAATCAATATCTGAATGAGTCACAATGATATAGTTTAATCTCCCAACTATCCTCTCTTAAGATCGTTGAATGGCTCACCATTATCCCTTGTAAGGTGTAACACCTCAAACCCGTAACCATCTCCGGTTTAGGGTTAAAGGCGTTACCGAACAATCGGAACCTTTTTACGGACATTTCATAATATAATTCATCAAAACTAATCAAAGTGTCCATTAAATGGGTCTACGAGACCTCAAGCATGCTTTAGAATAGGGCCGGGACTAAACCGAAGAAATACGAAATTCTCAGAAATTTAAAAACTTTTCAAAGTTACAGAGGTCACACACCCGTGTGGGGGGCCCGTGTGCCTTCCACGGCCTCAGACACGCCCGTGTGTCTAAGCCATGTCAAAACAGGGCATACATACTAACTTGTCTACATGGCTGTGGACACGTCCGTGTGCCTCACCCGTGGTCGAGCCTGACTTGCACCACATGGCCAGTCATATGCCCGTGTGTCCAGCCCGTGGTCGAGCCTGATTTGTTTTGAAATACAACCATGAGGGACACGGTCGAGCCACACGCCCATGTGCTCGACCGTGTAGGCAATTATAGGCCATCAACAAGGCCAAATTGCCACCCACACAATGGGCAATCCCTACAAGCACAATTAAGCATCAATCCAAACATAATTAGCAATCATAATCATACCACATGATCATCATATCATCCCATTCAATTTTATTTCCATACATACCAACTTATAAGCTAATTAGCTCAACTAATTCATAATTAAACCAAGCATGATTCACCCACATCTTACCACATTCATAAGCTAAATTTGCATCAATAACTTACCATTACCTTGACCTTTTCATAATCATGAAATCATACCTAAACCAAACATCATATAGCATAGCATCTCATTCATAACACAACCACTTATCTAGCCATATCACATGACTATGTACACATATCACAAACATAACTCAAAGTAACTAGCCTATACATGCCATAATTTAGTATATACATTTTCAAAAGGTACCAAAATAAATTTGAGTAGTGTGATGATGATCCTCGACGGTTCCCCGAGCCTTCAGTAGCTTTGACGATCTATAAAACAGAGCAAACACACACAAAGTAAGCTTTACAAAATATTAGTAAGCCATATACAAATAAACTTAACATAAATGCATATAACCATATTGATACAAGTCAATTATATTTCATATTTGCAAATTCATGTCATCTTCTTTGGCTCATTTGCTTAGCCATTGCTTATCCACATTCCTTAACTCAAGTAACACTTATATTCATAGCTTATTCAAACTTATATTCACATATTTCTCATCAAATTTATACACATATTCACTTTAGTAAGCTCATATAAACACTTACCTTTCATACATACATAGTGTACTTTTCACACGTACCTGAATCGTTTATACCTTTCACAAAGACATTCATTTCTCGGACATCCCCGTTGAACTGTTCGGAATCTAATAGGATACTCAGAATGCTCAGAATAGTCGTACAATGCCAACGTCCCATACAAGGTCTTACGTGTACTTAGATATTGATGCCACTGTCCCAGACAGGGTCTTACACGAATGAATTACGATGCCAATGTCCCAGACATGGTCTTACACGTAAATCTCATATCAGTGCCAAAGTCCCAGACGTGGTCTTATACGAAATCTCGAATCAATGCCAACATCCAAGACGTGGTCTTACATGATATCACATATCGGACACCTATCTCATGACATATGTAATCCTATCTATTACTAGGTTCGTACGGGACTTCTCAGACATTAATAACTTGTCGACACTTTCTCGGATTTCATACACATAACCTCTCGAGCATTATTCATAGCAATCTAAATTTCATAGATGCATAAATACTTAATTAAAATACATTTATTTGTATATCGACTTACCTCGGATTCGGATTAAACGAGCGATTTCGACTACTCGATCACTTTAGATTTCCCACGATCTAAGTCTGTTTTCTTCGGTTCTTGATCTATACATATCCAAATTTAACTCATTTATTTACTAATTCATTCAATTCAATCAAAAACACATATTTAGTGCAATTTACAAATTAGCCCCCATACTTTTACATTTTGACATTTTAGTCCCTATTTCAGAAAATCACAAAATACACATAATTTGTTTATACCCATGCTTAGCCGAATGTTCATGTATCTCATACAGATCCATACATTTCATTTATTTCACAATTTAGTCCCTCAAAATATTATTTTCTCAATTAAGTCCAAATTACTCAAAATTATCAAAAATCCCAATAAAAACATGTTATTCCTTCACATATCATTAATATTTATCATCAAACCACAAAAAATCACAAGCTATCTTCAATGGAATAACACAAAATCATCATAAATTTCAGAAATTCAAGCATGGGTCTTGTAGATAACTTAGCAACGATCTCAAAAACGTAAAAATTATCAAAAAACCGAAGCAAAACATACCTTAAATCAAGCTAAAAGAGTGCCGAAACATAGCTTGTTCTTCTTCTTTTCTTTTTCTATGATATTCGGCCAAATATGATAGAAAATGGCCATTTATTTCATGCTTTGTTTTATTACAACCTTATATTATAATATTTATCATTTATTAAACCATTACTAAATAAAATAAGCTATATATATCATATCAATATGCCGTCCACTACTCCCACTTATGGCCAAATTGCATCATAAATACTCATATATAAGAAGACACACCAATTAAGCCACTCAATCAAATGGAAGGCTACTTTTACCTTTTATGCAATTTAGTCATTTTCTCAAATTAAGCACACAAATGATAAAATTAATTCACAAAAATTTCACACATGTTTCATCATATACTGCAGACACAGAAAATAATATTAAAATATTTTTCTGACTCAGATTTGTGGTCCCGAAACAACTGTCCCGACTAGGGTCTAAACCGGACTGTTACAATTCTCCCCCCTTAGGGATTTTCGTCCCCAAAAATCTTACCGCTGAATAGGTTCGGATGTTGTTGTCTCATTGTATCTTCGGGCTCCCACGTAGCCTCTTCAACTCCGTGTCGATGCCATAGTACCTTAACTAACGGAATTTTCTTATTTCGCAATTCTTTCACTTCGCAAGCTAAGATACGGATAGGTTCTTCCTCGTAAGTCATATCAGATCGGATTTCAATCTCAGACGGAGGGATCACATGAGACGGATCTGATCTGTACCATCGAAGCATCGACACATGAAATGCATTATGAATTTTCTCTAATTCAGGTGGTAACATCAATTTATAAGCAACCGGCCCAATTCGTTCAATAATCTCATACGGCCCAATAAACCTCGGACTCAGTTTGCCTTTTCGGCCAAATCGAAGTATTTTCTTCCACGGGGACACTTTCAAAAACACTTTGTCACCGACCTCAAATTCAATATCTTTCCGTTTCAAATCTGCATAAGACTTCTGACGATTTGAAGCCGCTTTCAAACTGTCACGAATCACTTTTAATTTCTGCTCAGTCTCTTTTATTAAAGCAACCCCGAGAATCTTATTCTCACTCAGCTCAGTCCAATACAATGGAGTTCGACATTTTCAACCGTAAAGAGCCTCATACGGTGCCATTTTAATACTAGATTGAAAACTATTATTGCACCTAAATTCAATTAATGGCAAATATTGTTCCCACGAACTATCAAACTCAAGAATGCAACATCTCAACATATCTGAATGATTCACTCGGATTGACCATCCGTTTGTGGGTGAAAAGCCGTACTAAAATGCAATTTTGTACCTAAAGCTTCTTGCAATTTCTTCCAGAATCATGATATAAATCTCGGATCTCTATCAGACACAATAGACAGTGGCACTCCGTGCAATCTCACAATATCAGAAATATAAAGCTCAGCTAACTTATCAAGCGAGTAATCAGATCTTACCGGAATAAAATGGGCAGATTTCGTCAATCGATCTACCACGACCCAAATTGCATCTTTCTTTCTCGGAGTCAATGGCAATCTAGAAACAAAGTCCATCGTCACTCTATCCCATTTCCACTCGGGAATCAGAATCGATTGTAACAAACCAGACAGAACCTGATGTTCAGCTTTAACTTGCTGACAGACTAAACATTTAGACACAAAATCAGAGATATCTCTTTTCATACCAGACCACCAATAATGTTGCTTTAAATCATGATACATCTTTGTACTACCCGGATGAACAGATAAGCGACTATTATGAGCTTCATTCAAAATTAACTGAATCAACTCTGGATTTCTTGGGAAATAAATTTGATTTCGAAATCTTAAGCAATCATCATCAGCAAGTCAAAATTTAGAGTCAGAGTTCGTATCACACTGAGTTCGTTTCGCTATCATTTCATTATCAACTTTCTGAGCATCACGTATTTGCTGTAAAAACAATGGTTTTGCTTTTAACTCAGCCAAAAGTGAACCATCATCAGACAAATCCAAATAGGCATTCATCGTATGCAATACAAATAATGACTTTCAACTCAATGCATCGGCAACAACATTTGCCTTTCCTGGATGATAATCTATCACAAGCTCGTAATCTTTCAACAGCTCTAACCATCTTCTCTGTCGCAGATTTAAGTCTTTCTGAGTCATTAAGTACTTCAAACTTTTATGATCTGAAAACATGTGACATTTCTCACCGAAAAGATAGTGGCGCCAGATCTTTAATGTAAACACAATCGCAGCTAGCTCAAGATCGTGTGTCGGATAGTTCTTTTCATGCTGTTTCAGTTGTCTCGAGGCATAAGCTATAACTTTGCTTTCCTGCATCAAAACACATCCCAGACCACTTAATGAAGCATCACTGTAAATCACGAATCCTTTACCCGATTCTGGTTGTACCAAAAGCTGAGCTTGCTTATGAGAGCTTTCAACCGATCAAAGCTTTTCTGACATTTATCAGACCATTCAAACCTCACATCTTTCTGAAGCAATCTAGTTAACGGAGTAACTATCATCGAGAATCCTTTTACAAACCGGCTATAATAACCAGCTAATCCCAGAAAACTTCAGACTTCAGACACATTTCTCGGAGGTTTCCATTCCAAAATAGCAGAAATCTTACTCGGATCAACTCGTATACCAGAGGCTGATACAATATGTCCCAGAAAACCAACTTCTCACAACCAAAATTCACATTTGCTGAATTTCACATACAATTGCTTTTCACGCAGAGTCTGTAATACTATTCTCAGATGATCAGCATGCTCAATCTCATTACATGAATAAATTAAAATATCATCAATGAATACGACAACAAATCGATCTAGGTATGGTCTGAAAATCCTATTCATCAAATCCATAAAAATAGCAGGAGCATTCATTAGTCCGAAAGGCATAACTAAAAACTCATAATGCCCGTACCTCGTTCTGAAAGCAATCTTCGGAATATCTGAATCTTTTACTCGTAGCTGGTAGTATTCTGAGCTCAAATCTATCTTTGAAAACATAGTTGCTCCTTTAAGTTGATCAAATAAATCATCAATTCTCGGCAGAGGATATTTTTTCTTTATAGTGTCCTTGTTCAACTGACGGTAATCAATGCATATTCTCATCGTGCCATCTTTCTTTTTCATAAACAGGACATGAGCACCCCAAGGTGAGAAACTCGGTCGTGCAAACCCTCTATCGGTCAACTCTTGCAACTGTGACTTTAACTCTTTCAACTCTGTTGGTGCCATTCTATACGGAGCTATCGAAATAGGAGTTGTTCCTGGATACAAATCAATACCAAATTCAACTTCACGTATCGAAGGCAATCCCGGTAATTCTTTAGGAAATACATCAGGGAATTCATAAACCACTGGCACTGATTCAACTTTCTTTTCAGTTACTTTCGAATCAATCACATAAGCAAAATAAGCTTCATAACCCTTTTTCAAATAATTCTGAGCTTTCATCACTGATATCACAACAGGTAACCCATTCAAATCATTAGACTCGATTCGAACTATTTCGTCATTCTGACATCTTAAATCAATGGTCTTTCTTTTACAATTCACAACGGCATCATGCAATGTTAACCAGTCCATACCCAAAATTATATCGAACTCATAAAAAGGTAATAACATCAGATCAGCCGGAAAACAAACATCTCTAAACATCAACGGACAGTTCTTGCATACTTTATTAACCAGGACACTTTTACCTAAGGGGTTCGATACTCTAATAACAAATTCAGTAGACTCTACATGCATAGTCTTACTGGATACTAACTTCATGCATATATACGAATGTGTAGAACTTGGGTCTATCAATGCAATCACAGAAGTATCATAAAGAGTAAATGTACCCGTTATAACATTCGGAGATGAAGCTTCCTCACGAGCTCGGATGGCATATGCTCTGGCAGGCGTTCTAGCTTCAGATCTCGCAACAGTGTCTTTTGTAGTTTTCTGACTACTACTAACATTCCTTGCATTTCGGGAAGGTCTACCTCTCGCTGAAACATTATTAGATCTCAAATTCTGAATAATCTCTTACTCAACAGACTCTAGGAAATCTCTAATGAAATGATCTAATGATCCGCATCTGAAACAAGCTCAATCATTCAATCTACAACTTCTCGGATGTCTTTTACCACAATGTTTACATTCAGGTCGTTCGGATCGGACATTTCCAACACTAGCCATCGAAGTTGCTGGAGCTTTGGAATTCGACTGTGTTCTAGCTCGATCTCTCGGATTCGAATGTCCCACATTTGCCTTTGAACGACTATGCTTATCTCTGAATTTCTTCGAAGCAGACTGAAATGATTTATTCAAAAATATCTTTCTTGCCTCTCTGACTTCAGACTCAGCTTTTCTTTTGTCTTTCCCAAGTGCCTCAGCTTTGCACGCTCGATCCACAAGCACAACAAACTTTTTTTATTTCTAAAATCCCAACTAACAAATGGATATCTTTGTTAAGGCCATCTTCAAATATTACACACATTATTACCTCGGTTGATACACATTCTCGAGCATACTAAGTTAATCTCACGAACTCTCATTCATACTTAGTGACGGACAGACGACCCTGTTTCAATTCTAGAAATTCCTTTCGTTTCTGATCAATAAATCTCTGACTAATGTATTTCTTCCTGAACTCAGTCTGAAAGAAATCTCAAGTAACCCGTTCCTTTGGAACCACAGAAATCAAATTCTTCCACCATTGATAGGCTGCATCTCGTAACAAAGAAACAACATGTTTTATGCATTCTTCAAGTTTCAGTGACATTTTATCAAATACCCGGATTGTGTTCTCTAGCCAAAACTCAGCTTTCTCGGCATCATCATCACTAGTGGCCCTAAACTCTTTAGCCCCATATTTACGGATTTTGTCAACCGGAGGCTTATTCAATAAATTCAGATTCATAGCCGGAGGTATAGCAGAAGTCTGAAGAGGGTTAAGCGGGGGCGAAAGTTGTGAAATAGCCGGATTATTCCTTAAAAACTAAGTGAACCACTCACTCATCATTTGGAAGAAAGCTTGTTTAGCTTCTCCCTCTTGACTGCTAATAGCCGGTCTCGAATCAGATGGTGCTATCCCTTGAGCGGGAGCAGGCGCGTTACTTTCAACATTGTCAGCTACGGCTCTTTCGGGATCCATTACTATACGAAAACATATTTTACACGTTTCGATTCATCACACTATCACATTTCATATATATGGCATGTATAGCTAGACTCTAACACGCTACGTTAGTCCAAGAATCGACTAAACCTTAGATCTGATACCAATAAAATGTAACACCCCAAACCCGTAACAATCATCGGTTTAGGGTTAAAGGCATTACCGAACAATTGGAACCTTTTTACGGACATTTCATAATATAATTCATCAAAACTAATCAAAGTGTCCCTTTAATGGGTTTACGAGACCTCAAGCATGCTTTAGAATAGGGCCGGGACTAAACCAAACACATACGAAAATTCTTAGAAATTTAAAATCTTTTCAAAGTTATAGAGGTCACACGCCCGTGTGGGCGGCCCGTGTGCCTCCCACGGCCTCAGACACGCCCGTGTGTCTAAGCCGTGTAAAAACAGGGCATACATACTGACTTGTCCACATGGCTGTGGACACGTCCGTGTGCCTCACCCGTGGTCGAGCCTGACTTGCACCACACGGCCAGTCACACGCCCGTGTGTCCAGCCCGTGGTCGAGCCTGACTTGTTTTAAAATACAACCATGAGGGACACAGTCGAGCCACACGCTCGTGTGCTCAATCGTGTTGGAAATTATAGGCCATCTACAAGGCCAAATTGCCACCCACACAATAGGAAATCCCTACAAGCACAAGTAAGCATCAATCCAAACATAATTAGCAACCAAAAGCATACCACATGATCATCATATCATCCCATTCAATTTTATTTCCATACATATCAACTTATAAGCTAATTAGCTCAACTAATTCACAATTAAACCAAGCATGATTCACCCACATCTTACCACATTAATAAGCTAAATTTGCATCAATAACTTACCATTACCTTGACCTTTTCATAATCATGAAATCATACCTAAACCAAACATCATATAGCATAGCATCTCATTCATAACACAACCACTTATCTAGCCATATCACATGACTATGTACACATATCACAAACATAACTCAAAGTAACTAGCCTATACATGCCATAATTTAGTATATACATTTTCAAAAGGCACCAAAATAAATTTGAGTAGTGTGATGATGATCCTCGACGGTTCCCTGAGCCTTCAGTAGCTTTGACGATCTATAAAACAGAGAAAACACACACAAAGTAAGCTTTCCAAAAGCTTAGTAAGCCATATACAAATAAACTTAACATAAATGCATATAACCATATTGATACAAGTCAATTATATTTCATATTTGCAAATTCATGTCATCTTCTTTGGCTCATTTGCTTAGCCATTGCTTATCCACATTCCTTAACTCAAGTAACACTTATACTCATAGCTCATTCAAACATATATTCACATATTTATCATCAAATTTATACACATATTCACTTTAGTAATCTCATATAAACATTTACCTTTCATACACACATAGTGTACTTTTCACACGTACCTGAATCGTTTATACCTTTCACAAAGACATTCATTTCTCAGACATGCCCGTTGAACCGTTCGAAATCTAATAGGATACTCAGAATGCTCAGAATAGTCGTACAATGCCAACGTCCCAGACGAGGTCTTACGTGTACTCAGATATCGATGCCACTGTCCCAGACAGGGTCTTACACGAATCAATTACGATGCCAATGTCCCAGACATGATCTTACACGTAAATCTCATATCGATGCCAACGTCCCAGACATGGTCTTATACGAAATCTCGAATCAATGCCAACGTCCCAGACGTGGTCTTACATGATATCACATATTAGACACCTATGTCATACATATTTAATCCTATCTATTCCTAGGTTTGTACGGGACTTCTCAGACATTAATCACTTGTCGACACTTTCTCAGATTTCATACACATAACCTCTCGAGCATTATTCATAGCAATCTAAATTTCATAGATGCATAAATACTCAATTAAAATATATTTATTTGTATATCGACTTACCTCGAATTCGGATTAAACGAGCGATTTTGACTACTCGATCACTTTAGATTTCTCACGATCTAAGTCCGTTTTCTTCGGTTCTTGATCTATACATATCCAAATTTAACTCATTTATTTACTAATTCTTTCAATTTAATCAAAAAACACATATTTAGGGCAATTTAAAAATTAGCCCCCATACTTTTACATTTTGACATTTTAGTCCCTATTTCACAAAATCACAAAATAAACATAATTTGTTTATACCCATGCTTAGCCGAATGTTCATGTATCTCATACAAATCCATACATTTCATTTATTTCACAATTTAGTCCCTCAAAATATTATTTTCTCAATTAAGTCCAGATTACTCCAAATTATCAAAAATCCCAATAAAAACATGTTATTCCTTCACATATCATTAATATTTTATCATCAAACCACAAAAATCACAAGCTATCTTCAATGGCATAGCACAAATCATCATAAATTTTAGAAATTCAAGCATGGGTCTTGTAGATAACTTAGCAACAATCTCAAAAACGTAAAAATTATCAAAAACTGAAGCAAAACATACCTTAAATCAAGCTAAAAGAGTGTCGAAACCTAGCTTGTTCTTCTTCTTTTCTTTTTCTATGATATTCGACCAAAGAGGATAGAAAATGGCCATTTATTTCATGCTTTGTTTTATTATAACCTTATTTTATAATATTTATCATTTATTAAACCATTACTAAATAAAGTAAGCTATATATATTATATCAATATGCCGTCCACTACTCCCACTTATGGCCAAATTGCATCATAAATCCTCATATATAAGAAGACACACCAATTAAGTCACTCAATCAAATGGAAGGCTACTTTTACCTTTTATGCGATTTAGTCCTTTTCTCAAATTAAGCACACAAATGATTAAATTAATTCACAGAAATTTCACACATGCTTCATCATATACTGCAGACACAAAAAATAATATTAAATTATTTTTTTGACTCTAATTTATGGTCCCAAAACCACTGTTTCGACTAGGGTCTAAACCGGACTGTTACATAAGATGTGCATCTGACTGAATCATGATATATTTTCTCATTGTTCTATAAGTTGGTTTACTGGTTTCAGGTGAAGCATGGTTGTCTTGTTAACCAGAATCATGATACTTATATGTATATTTAACTTGTGCATCAGTGACTATAACTTCTACAGAATTCTTGCCTTCACCTTGACTGAGTAGCTACAGTGGAATCTAAATCAACATAGGTACTGTGCTCCCAGGATTCTGGTTTGCTAGTAGTCTTTTTTTATCCATTAACTTCAAAATTCTACTGATATGCTCTTGATTTTTGTAACTCCCCAACCCGGCCTAGACGTTATTGCCGAATCTGGCGATATCATATTGAAGTGTTTTTTGAAAACATAGTTTCCTTAGAATGTAACATCCTGAAAAGGGCCTATGCATTTTTGGTTTAATTGTAGGAAATGACATATCTTATGTGTTATGAATATATTTTGAACACTTTTGGAAACCTGGAAATGTATGGAAATGTTAAGTTTAAAAGAGGAAAGTGAACATTTTTAGAACCTTGGAAATGTAAGGAAATGTCTTGTAAGGAAATGTCATGGAAATGTAAGGAAATGTCTTGGAAATGTAAGGAAATGTCTTGTAAGGAAATGTCATGGAAATGTAAGGAAATGTCAAGTTTACAGAGCCGATTGAAAATTTTTGGAAACTTAGAAATGACCTAGAAATGACGAGTTTTAAGGTTTAAAAGGGGAAATTAAGGCAAGGTGGCCTTAAAAGAAAAAGTTTGTGAAATTTGACACACAAACAGGCTTGGAAAAGTGGCCTGAAGATGCAACTTAGGGCCTCTGGAAATGGCGCCACATGCAAGATGTTGGGCCTGGGTTCGAGTCACATGGGAAGCAAATAAAAGAAATTTTATTTTGCTATAAGGAGCAGAGAGGTGGACGGCACATGGCTATAAATTAGGAGCTTTTATTATTTTATAAATAGTGGATAAATAAGGGATTTATTTATCATTATTTTCAAGAGATAATTGTTGGATTAAATTCTTTTAATTTGAATAAAGAGATAAAGAGGAAAATAAGGGAGAAGTGATGGCCAAGTAAGGGACTTTGAGTTTAATAATTTCATTTAAGTAAGGATAGTTGCTGAATTATCTTTTATTTTAAGGATAAAGTTATCAGATAGAGGAGTGGTGGCCAAGTAAGGGACTCCTTAGATGATAATTTTGGCTATAAAAGGAAGGAAGGAGGGCTACTCATCAATTTGTGCTTCCTCCTTTCTGCCGAATTCTTAGTGCTCTCTTCTCTTCTTTTCTTTCTTTTCTTTTGTCAAGTCGAGATTAAGTAATTGTTGGAACCTAGCCGAATATTTTCCTCTCCACTAGAAGCCATAGCCGAATCCTCCATCTTTATTCTTCCTTCTCTTTTCTTTCCAATCCATCGAAAGCCGAATCTTTGAGGGGCTTCAAGCATAGGTGCTGTTGATTTCTTCAAAGGTAAGAACAGGTTTGATTCCCATTCTTTTCTTTTAGATTAGCCGAGAGATAATCTAACCCCATACATATTATGGTTGCCGAATATGGAAGGACCTTTCGGGATTATCAGAGTAGTCGACTAAAAGGAGGAGTATTCGGGATTTCTAAGATTAAGGTAAGACATGTGAATATTCGGCCAAAGGCCTTAATTTATGTTTGATGATTAAGATTAAGTCTAACGTAAGGTTTTAGGGATTTTGACATTCCTAGTGAAACAAGGAACAGTTTCGGGATTTGTTGGTGTTCCAATCAGCAACAAGGAATTAAGGATCTAAGCGTTAGATCAAGCTTTTCGGGATTTCAAGGAAATTTTAAGCGAATCAGGTGTGTACCCCACACTAATTCTTAATATGTTTTATGGCTGTGTTTAATTAAAATATGTGATATTAAGAATATGAAAGTGGCTAAGGTACCATGTTATGGTACTAAATACTCAGGTACGTTTCCTACTTCTACTAGGAATATGAAAAATGTTATTTGTAACATGAGAATATGATAATAATGTGAATTCTGGCATATTATGCATATTATTATATGGGGCATATGGTTTTGTTTTGAAAGGGGAAGTGAATGTGGTGACCTAAGACCACGAACACGGTGATTTAAGACCGTGATATCTGAAAAGTGGTGACCTAAGACCACAGTAATCTAAAAGTGATGACCTAAGACCGCAGTATGCGGTGACCTAAGACCGTAGATTTGGAGTGTAGCGGAAGGAGGGTCGACTTAGTAGTCCCCACGGTGTGACTGGCAGGTACGGAGGTGTGTAGCGGATGGACAACTAGGTTTGGGTTTGGGAATGCATCATAAACTATATTCTATGTTTTGAATGTGTAATATGTGATATGCCTGATTCTATTATGATTTAGTGTCGTGTACACATTGAGTCTGTTTGACTCACCCCGTTGGGAACTTTTTTTAGGTGATGAATAGTGATGGACCGGGACTAGCAGAACTTGTGGTGGCCATGCTCAACATGAAGTTTATATTTTTGAGGACTCTTGAATTTATTTTAGTACTTTGAATTATTTTGGGAATTATTTGATGTAATAAGGCCATAAGGCCATAGTTGAATTGCTTTACACTTATTTTTATTTATTATGATTATGAATTTTATCTATTAAAATTTAATTAAAATTTCTTTTAAACTAAGCCCTAAATATTTTGTCACTTAAGATAAAAGGGATTTCAATATAAAACGAACCTGTTTTCAACACAAGCCCAACCCAAAACAATATTTTTCTTAAAATCACACAAGTTTTCCTAAGAACAAAAGAATTTTGAACCGGTTTACTTGAGGAACATACCAAATCTGGTCAAAGCTCGTGGGCCGGGTTTGGGGTGGTTCATGAACGCCCTTTCCCCTACTTTTGGGTTCTGTGGTTCTGTAAGTTATCACATGTGGATTTAAGCCATGTGTATAAACAATTTTGTTTAATAAAATCCGCTTGTAACGTAGATATTCATCAAGGAGTTTGTAATCAACCTTCGTCAGTGGTCTAAGAGGACTAAGCCACATTTGTTCAATCAAGGCAAGTTTGGTGCTCGCGGGTTATTCGCACTTTTTCGCAAACAAGTGTGTAAACACTACCCAAATCGTAAAACGATAAAAGTCAAAAAATATGTCAATTGACGCTACACGAGCATGCGCTCGCTCGTATGGTAATCTGAACGTATAAAATGTGGGCGTTTGACTATTGAGGTCACCATGAGTGATTTCATGGTCTTAGGTCGTTTTGGGCCATGTTGGGTCGAAATGGGCCGTGTGGGCCCAACAGGGTTGTGGGCCCCACATGGGTAAACCACACGAACAGGCCAAGCTGTGTAATTTACATGGCCGAGACAAATTCTGGGCTATGTGGGCCACACGGGCATGTGGGCCCACATGGGCCCGCATTATGGGCCTTGGGCCGCTTTTCACTGTTTGACTGTTAAGGTTGCACGGGTCGCCTGAGACGACTATGGACCTACTGATGGGTCGGTAAGTATACCTAGACCCCAAACTGATGAACTGACTGTTATGCCCCTATGATATAAAATGATTGTATGCCTTATGTTATGTATAACTGTATATGAGTATGCCACGATATATATGTTGCATACATGTGTGATATGTTGTATGGGAATGGGATTATTATGATTGGAGGAAGTGTACTATACTGGCAGCTCTGCTGCAAATACTGTTTAGTGCCCTAACCGGTGCTAATGTTTGGAGTGTAGGGATGGGTGGGTTGATTTTATCCTCACATGGAGTGTAGGGCTGGACGGAGTAGAGTGTAGAGGCTAGTTGGGCAGGATTTCTGATTGCATGCCCGAATCATTATCACATCCAAATGGGCTAAGGCCCACACCGATCATCGATCTTCAGAATGGACTAAGGCCCCAATCGAATCGAATCATATTGATTTGGGCCTAGGCCCAGCATCAGCACTGCCCTCAAACATGATTGGCTATTTGCTTATATGGGGTTACACACTAAGTTTTCGTAAACTCACCCCTCTGCTTATCTGTACAGGTAATCCCCAGTCTTAGGCGGATCGGTGCTGCGAGGGATTCGGAGGTGGCCACACAACCGCGCCTGCTTCTATATTTGACTTTTTATTTACAAGAAATTTAATTTGGGTATTTGTTTTTGTAATAAGGCCTCTTTAAATTTTAACATTTAATTTGGGATTTTACTTATTTTATTTCATATCTGAGAGTAGTAGAACGCGGATTCTCAAAAGATAAATGCTTTTCAAAACACCACGTTTTCGTAACATGCTATAGAAGCTTCCGCATCAAGCATTGTTTTAAAGTATAGTAACAAACTAATATGATCAACATTCTGCTAAAAACAACTTGAGTTTTAAATGAACGGGATACCCTAAAATTTCCATTAATATAGAACGGGTTTTCTATGTAACACCCCAAACCCGGCCCACAAGCCCTGACCGGATCTGGTATGCCACTGCAGAAAAACGTTTGAGAAGATTCGACCTAAAGATAAAATCATGACAACTTGTTGAGTTTGTAAAATGGTGACCATTTAAAATCTTAAGTGTGGTGTTTATAAAAATTTCCTGGTTAAAACTTTATGATACATTTTAGGATATAGTTTTGCCGAAAATAAACCGGTTTCAAAATAATAATTCAATCGTCACTTTGCTTTAACATAATAAAAATACTCAAATAGAAATACTTAAATACTTTAACTGGGCCTTATTACAACAAATAATTAAACAAAAGTTCTTAGTAATAAACTGAATAAAATAAAGAAGATGTCTTCTGCATGGGCCACCTCGTATCCACTCCAACCCGGTCCAATCACCACGAATCATCTGCGATGTTTAATAAAAATTGGGTGAGTCATACAGACTCAGTGTGTAATTAATCCACTAAATTCCACCCACATGTTAACCACATATTAACTCATATATCAGATATCAATTATCAAATTCACATATTATCACATTCTGGGCTTGGCCCATATTCATATAGCATTCATCTAATAGGGTAGTTAACCACATAATTTCCACATACTGGGCTTAGCCCATTTCCACACTGATCCATATTCATATACTGGGCTTTGCCCATTTCCACATTAATCCACATATCATATTGGGCTTGGCCCATTTCCACATATGTTCACATACGAAATCATGCAATTATGAAGCCCAACCCAAACCTAGGGTCCATCCGCTACACACCCCTTATCCAAATTACCACACACTAGGGATTATCAAATCACCCTCTCCTTTTCACTCCAAAGGCAATCATTGCCGTCCACGTGCAATTAAGCACAATAGTCCACAACGCGACCTTAGTCAGCGCCAATCCACGATGTAGCCGTAGCTAACACCAAAACCACGATGGGACACATAGTCACTCATCAACCACGATATGGCACATAGCCGATATCAACCACGATGAGGAGGCATAGCCACTCATCAAGCCACGCGAACTAAATCGCAATTAATCCACAACGTGACCTCGATCAACGTCAATCCACGATGTAGCTCAAGGCTAACATCAAAACCACGATGGGACACATAGTCACTCATCAACCACGATATGGCACATAGCCGATATCAACCACGATGAGGCACATAGCCACTCATCAAGCCACGCGAACTAAATCGCAATTAATCCACAACGTGACCTCGACCAACGTCAATCCACAATGTAGCTCAAGGCTAACATCAAAAACCACGATGGGACACATAGTCACTCATCAACCACGATATGGCACATAGCCGATATCAACCACGATGAGGCACATAGCCACTCATCAAGCCACGCGAACTAAATCGCAATTAATCCACAACGTGACCTCGATCAACGTCAATCCACGATGTAGCTCAAGGCTAACATCAAACCACGTACTCGAAGTACACCCCGCACCTTCTTTCATATCCCAACCCATGCACATGCCACATAAAATAATGATACAATGTAATGATGCATGAGCATGTTCATCAAGCATATTATCACATATTCATATTAATAATCACATATCATCGGGTTTGGTACTTACCGGATTATCGACATACCCCTTGAGGGTATCCTTATCACAATTTCCACTCGCACTAGTTAGCACATTCATAACACATACACATTTCACATACATATCATATACCCGGAAAATGGTGGGTTAATCACACACCGATCACTTGGAGAACTATGCTTTCGATCATCGATGCTATCACTAGGCGATACTACGGCTATTTGCCTACTTTCTTGTTCGACGCTGTCCACACCCCAGTGGCCAATCCCTAACTATGAAAATGATCTCTTCTTAAACTTGGGGACAGAGACCTTCCCTTTCCCTTCTTGAATGGTATTCGCCTCCATCAACACACTTAATCGTAACAATCGATTTAATCATCAATATACGAATTCTTAACCAAATATCCACAACTTATCATACTTACCGAAAGGGTTTTAAAATCCCGAAAAGCTTGATCTAATGCTTAGATCCTTAATCCCTACATTTGATTAATCACCTACTACTTTAATAAAAATCCATTCGGCCATAAATCCAAATCCTAGTAGGATTAGTATACTTAAACTTACCTTGTTGCCGTTTGACTTAAGAATCAAGTCTTGAAATCTCTGCTATACTCTTCTTGCATTCGGCCAAGCATTGAATCAATTAACTTGGTTAGTTTTCGGCTTTTGAATGATTAATGAACACATATATTTACCAAACATGGCCTTGGCCGAATATTATAGACACTTACCTTGTAGATTTTAAATCCCGAAACTCACCGAATAACTAAGGAACACGTGGCCTATGGTGTACCTTCGGGAAAAGAACTTCTCCTTCCTTGTAGTCGACACTTAGTAAATCCCGAAAGATCTCTTCAAAGTTTCGGCAATAAGATATTAATGGGGTTAGTCCTAGATTTCAGCAAATCTTAAGAAAAAAGGATGAAACCGAATGAGATCTTACCCTTTCTTGAAGAAATCGATTGCACCTTCACTTCAACCTTCAGAGATTCGGCTATGGCTAGATGATGATCTCACAACTTTCGGCTTTTGGAGGGATTAGAAAGAAAAGAGAAGAAAGAATAAGGATGGAGGATTCGGCTAGAACACAAGGTATTTCGGCTTGGCAAAAATAAAAGAAGAAGAAGATTTGGTGAAGAGAATTCGTCAGAGGCTTTCAAAGAACAGATAATAATGCAGAATGGCCTCTCTTTTCCTTTTATAGCCGAAATTATCATCTAAGGAGTCCCTTACTTGGCCACCACTCCTCTATCTGATAACTTTATCCTTTAATTATCACTTAAAATAAAAGATAATTCAGAACTATCCTTACTTAGCCGAAATTATTAAACTCAAAGTCCCTTACTTGGCCATCACTTCTCCCTTATTTTCCTCTTTATCTCTTTATTCAAATTAAAAGAATTTAATCCAACAATTATCTCTTGAAAATAATGATAAATAAATCCCTTATTTATCCACTATTTATAAAATAATAAAAGCTCCTAATATATAGCCATGTGCCGTCCACCTCTCTGCTCCTTGTAGCAAAATAAAATTTCTTTTATTTGCTTCCCATGTGACTTCGAACCTGTGCCCAACATCTTGCATGTGGCGCCATTTCCAGAGGCCCTAAGTTGCATCTTCAGGCCACTTTTCCAAGCCTGTTTGTGTGTCAAATTTCACAAACTTTTTCTTTTAAGGCCACCTTGCCTTAATTTCCTCTTTTAAACCTTAAAACTCGTCATTTCTAGGTCATTTCTAAGTTTCCAAAAATTTTCAATCGGCTCTGTAAACTTGACATTTCCTTACATTTCCATGACATTTCCTTACAAGACATTTCCTTACATTTCCAAGACATTTCCTTACATTTCCATGACATTTCCTTACAAGACATTTCCTTACATTTCCAAGGTTCTAAAAATGTTCACTTTCCTCTTTTAAACTTAACATTTCCATACATTTCTAGGTTTCCAAAAGTGTTCAAAATATATTCATAACACATAAGATATGTCATTTCGCATAAATTAAACCAAAAATGCATAGGCCCTTTTCAGGATGTTACAGCTTCTACCCTCCTTAAAAATAATTTCGTCCTCAAAATTACTTATTAATGAATAATCGTACATCTTAACTCACCGCACTACGCTTATGCTGCGCACTCTGATCTTAATAGAACCATCATACTTTCTAGGCACAGTCTCTAAGTTCACGTCCCCTAGAACTCATTTCTAACGTCGCGATTTAATCTGATTAAAAAGTTTTATGCATTAGAAATTTTGTTCCACTGATTATTCGCGAACAATTTTATGAAAAGAGATGTTCAGAAGTAGTTCTTTCGATCAACCAAAGTTTCTAGTTCAAGTTCACTACTCTAACTCAGGGAGTCACATTCACATTCATAAGCAGAGACACATTCATTTTTCCATGAAGTCACATTCATTCACAACATCATTCACTACACTTTTATGGCCATTCCATCCATTTCCCTACCCAGGGGTAATTTCGTCTTTTCCCCTACAGGGGTATTTTGGTAATAAATCGGGGTCAATTCGAAAATATTTTTCAAATTAGAGGTATTTTAGAATTTACAAAATCTCTGGGTTATTTTGTTTTCCAAATCAGCGGTGTTGCAAAAATTTCAGAAATCGAGGTTATTTCGGTAATTTTGGAAGTCAGGGGCAGTTCCGTAAATTTTCCAAATCAGGGTATCTTGTTATTTGTAAAATAGAAGTTTTTGATATCTTTGTAAAGTAGAAATATTTTAACAAAAGTCGAGGGTATTTTTGAAAATCTTAAAAACTAAGGGTATTTTAGTAATTTTCAATACATGGGCATTTTTGTAATTTTGTAAATCGGAGATATTTTGGAAAAAATTTTCACAATAATCTTTTACTACAATTAAAAGGGTAATTTAGGGATTTTAAAACTAGGAGTTTTATAAAACTGCATGGCTAGTCCCTTTCGGGTTTTAATGATTGGTTTAGCCCGTGAATAAGTCCTCTTGGTTAGGGTGAACCGTAGCTACGCACCAGGTAGGATTCGAGTAGAGAGGAGGTGAGTCACTAGGACTGCTTAAATACCAAGCTCTTACTGAATCCACTCCTAGACATGCGCACAACAGTTGCCACACCCTAGCTCGGCGACTTACTTCACATGTTTGTTTAATAGTCCTTAAGTCTTATGCATGTGTTTGAGTGCACTAGCCCTAGGGTTCAATAGATCCTAGTTCACTAATCTACGTTCCCTTCATACTTATAACATTCACATACACATTTCTCTTCAGTAGTCAAGGGTACTTACATGGTGGACTGCGGGTCGGAGACTTAGGTGCCATGCCAGAAAAACTGTTTATTTCATAAAATTCTTTCAAAAAGCTTACTTGGCTCGATTTGAAAACGTTTTGGGCCCTAGCCTACAGGCCGAGAGTTTAAAACTGGGCTCTGATACCAAACTGAAACACCCCAAACCCGGCCCACGAGCTTTGACCAGATTTGGTATGTTCCTCAAGTAAACCGATTCAAAATTCTTTTGTTCTTAGGAAAACTTGTGTGATTTTAAGAAAAATATTGTTTTGGGTTGGGCTTGTGTTGAAAACAGGTTTGTTTTATATTGAAATCCCTTTTATCTTAAGTGACAAAATATTTAGGGCTTAGTTTAAAAGAAATTTTAATTAAATTTTAATAGATAAAATTCATAATCATAATAAATAAAAATAAGTGTAAAGTAATTCAACTATGGCCTTATGGCCTTATTACATCAAATAATTCCCAAAATAATTCAAAGTACTAAAATAAATTCAAGAGTCCTCAAAAATATAAACTTCATGTTGAGCATGGCCACCACAAGTTCTGCCATTCCCGGTCCATCACTGCTCATCACCTAAAAAGTTCCCCACGGGGGTGAGTCAAACAGACTCAATGTGTACACGACACTAAATCATAATAGAATCAGGCATATCATATATTACACATTCAAAACATAGAATACAGGTTATGATGCATTCCCAAACCCAAACCTAGTTGTCCATCCGCTACACACCCCCGTACTTGCCAGTCACACCGTGGGGACTACTAAGTCAACCCTCCTTCCGCTACACTCCAAATCTGCGGTCTTAGGTCACCGCATACTGCGGTCTTAGGTCACCACTTTTAGATTACTGTGGTCTTAGGTCACCACTTTTCAGATATCACGGTCTTAGATCACCGTGTTCGTGGTCTTAGGTCACCACATTCACTTCCCCTTTCAAAACAAAACCATATACCCCATATAATAATATGCATAATATGCCAGAGTTCACATTCTTATCATATTCTCATGTTACAAATAACATTTTTCATATTCCTAGTAGAAGTAGGAAACGTGCACTCGAGTATTTAGTACCATAACATGGTACCTTAGCCACTTTCATATTCTTAATATCACATATTTTAATTAAACACAGCCATAAAACATATTAAGAATTAGTGTGGGGTACACACCTGATTCGCTTAAAATTTCCTTAAGATCCCGAAAAGCTTGATCTAATGCTTAGATCATTAATTCCTTGTTGCCGATTGGAACACCAACAAATCCCGAAACTGTTCCTTGTTTCACTAGGAATGTCAAAATCCCTAAAACCTTACGTTAGACTTAATCTTAATCATCAAACATAAATCAAGGCCTTTGGCCGAATATTCACATGTCTTACCTTAATCTTAGAAATCCCGAATACTCCTCCTTTTAGTCGACTACTCTGATAATCTCGAAAGGTCCTTCCATATTCGGCAACCATAATATGTATGGGGTTAGATTATCTCTCGGCTAATCTAAAAGAAAAGAATGGGAATCAAACTTGTTCTTACCTTTGAAGAAATCAACAGCACCTATGCTTGAAGCCCCTCAAAGATTCGGCTTTCGATGGATTGGAAAGAAAAGAGAAGGAAGAATAAAGATGGAGGATTCGGCTATGGCTTCTAATGGAGAGGAAAATATTAGGCTAGGTTCCAACAATTACTTAATCTCGACTTGACAAAAGAAAAGAAAGAAAAGAAGAGAAGAGAGCACTAAGAATTCGACAGAGAAAGGAGGAAGCACAAATTGATGAGTAGCCCTCCTTCCTTCCTTTTATAGCCGAAATTATCATATAAGGAGTCCCTTACTTGGCCACCACTCCTCTATCTGATAACTTTATCCTTAAAATAAAAGATAATTCAGCAACTATCCTTACTTAGCCGAAATTATTAAACTCAAAGTCCCTTACTTGGTCATCACTTCTCCCTTATTTTCCTCTTTATCTCTTTATTCAAATTAAAAGAATTTAATCCAACAATTATCTCTTGACAATAATGATAAATAAATCCCTTATTTATCCACTATTTATAAAATAATAAAAGCTCCTAATTTATAGCAATGTGCCGTCCACCTCAGTCTTCTGGAAGCAAAAATAAAACCTCCTTTATTTGCTTCCCAAGTGACTCGAACTCAGGCCCACTCCTCTTGCATATGGCGCCATTTCCATAGGCCCTAAGTGACATCTTCAGGCCACTTTTCCAAGCCTGTTTGTGTGTCAAATTTCACAAACTTTTTCTTTTAAGGCCACCTTGCCTTAATTTCCCCTTTTAAACCTTAAAACTCGTCATTTCTAGGTCATTTCTAAGTTTCCACAAATTTTCGATCGGCTCTGTAAACTTGACATTTCCTTACATTTCCAAGACATTTCCTTACATTTCCATGACATTTCCTTACAAGACATTTCCTTACATTTCCAAGGTTCTAAAAATGTTCACTTTCCTCTTTTAAACTTAACATTTCCATACATTTCCAGGTTTCCAAAAGTGTTCAAAATATATTCATAACACATAAGATATGTCATTTCGTACAATTAAACCAAAAATGCATAGGCCCTTTTCAGGATGTTACAGTTCAGCCTACACCCACGAATGCAAGACAAAATACTCAGATTAAACTTGCTGATTAAGAATATAGTTACCTTCGATCAAGTTATGAGAGAAAGGTTTCGAACGCTTCAATACTACTTGCAAACTCCTTCACTCGAGAAGTTCTAAAAACTGAAAGAAACACCACACATAAGGGAAGGAAGAAAAAAATTAGCAATAAGATAAAAGCGTATTCGGCTTAAATAGTGTAAGAAAGGGGAGACTTGATACACATTAAGAGAAAACAAGAAGGAGTCGAGTGCTCTTGCCGATTTGTCAGAGAATAATCGCTAAACCGAAGACAAAATAGCGATAGAAGGATGAAGTATTTCGCCTGGGTACCAACTAGAGAGAGATGGTAAGAGAAATGATTTAAGGGAGAAAAGAGAAGAGAAATATTGGAATATTCGGTCACAAAAGCAAGATAACTGCTAACAAAAGGATCGAAGGAGGGGAAGAAGGTATAATCGGCCAACAATAGAATCAATTGTGAAAAGAAATGAAAAATAGGCAATCGAAAGAGGAAGTGTTCGGCCAAAGAAATGGTTGTCAAAGACGAAAGAGGTGAAACTGAAGAATACTCGAATGCAACCCCTACCACATTCGGCCTTCAAGCAAAAAGAGAGAAAAAAAAAACAAATACAAAGGCAAAACCAAAAATGAGGAGCATACCACTCTGGCCGAATTCTTGAGTGCCCAAAGTCCAATTTCGGCACAATACTCCCTCTCCTCTCACTTCCCTTGATTTTCTCTAAAAATCCCTCCTCAAATCTCTCCACCCGACCACACCTCCCCAATTTGAATTCTTCTCAAGCACTTCAGTGTTTCAGTCAACCCACAACACCTCCCACAGTAGAGCAACAAAATAAATACTCCACTGTACCCACCAAGATTCGAACATCAGTCCTCTAGCATAGGTACACGCCACTTACCCCCTAGATCAGCAGTCTCTTTATGTCTTGCTTTACCCACAATAATTTAAAAGCCTACTAACTATAGGCAAGGGTTTATTCCTTAAAAACAAAACTTTTTGCACATGCCCAGGCTTGAACCATAGACTTCTCAGACACTCCCAAACACACCCAAATCACTTAACCCCTGAGTCAGGCAGATATTTGTGTTACAAACATACAAAAATAAATACTTAGATTTTAGGGCGTTACAATTTTCCACAAAGTTAGCTTCTTTCTGGTTGTTAGATGCCTTACGTGTGTCCAGTTGAATCTAGAATGGGTATTGAGTCTATTTCCTTCTACCATATCTTTGTATTTCTTGTGCTTTTCCAGCTTCTATGGTTGAAACCAAATTTTTACTTAATCAATATTTGCATAATTGTAAATTTAATTCAAAGATTGATGTTTAATCTAATTATTTGTACCATTAAGTTAATTATTGATTATTCATATGTACGCACATGTGTTTATTTTGTTGTTGTGTATTGTTATGAATGTGGTGATAATATGCCTTAAGTGAGGGATGAGTGAGGAGGAATTTTGAGAGTGATATAGAAAAAAGGGGCACATAGATGAGATGTTTTGTCCTGAAGTGTCTTTGATTCAATACGGGTGAGAAATGTTGGAATGGCTTCAATTCAAAATTGCTTAGGGAGACCAACTTCTATTTGGTTGTATACTTTGTGGTAGTTATAAAGATAATTTCCCATTCATGGGTTTATGAATTGCAAGTTGCGAGACCATGTTAACAACTGAGAGTGCTCCTTGGCTTTGAATTCTAAGGCATCGCAGATCCTCCCGATTACATTTTTTCTTTCTCGTTCTCTCCTCTTTGTGTTTTTTTCCTATGGCACTTGGGTTCTAACAGTTGAGAAAAATCTAAATGGTGATTGCTAAGCTCCTTCACAGTATGGTTTATGGATTTATGTTATTAGTATAAATGAATTGGTTGCTAATATTTACATAATTAATTATGTATAAATGTGCAGTCATGTTTTATTATTTGTAAGTTGGAGTGATTCTATGTTTTCTAAATAAATAAATAAAAATCATAAAGAATAAGGTTTTTGGTTTCTTATGGCGGTATTTAGATAACTTTATTTTAGATTATTTTGGAAACTGTTGTGTGATAATAAAAAATTAGTTTTCCCCTTTGACTGTTAAATGGAAATTTTAAATTTAAATATTGATATATTTATATATTTTTAAAATAATTTTTCCCCTTTTTATTTCTTTGTATTTCTTTATTTATTCATATATGTGATCTTATGAAAAGCTTGCACCTTTTTTGTAGTGATCAAATATTTGTGTGGCATTATTTTGTGTAGATGGATCGTAGTCAAGATCAAAATGCAATTGTCGGAGTCGTGGCTTCAGTTTTAGCTTTTGGGGCTCTTTGGATTAAAAAATTAAAAACTAGGAAGGAAATTGCTTCTCACCCTCGTGTGAATCGATATTATGAAAGAGAAAATTATATTAATAGTATTTTAAATAGTGGTGACCAACATTGTATTAATGTGATAAGGATGAGACCGATTGCCTTTTTTAATTTGTGTGATATTCTTAGTAGGAATAATTTGTTACAATCAACTAAATCTGTGAATATTAGGGAGCAAGTAGTTATATTTTTACATATAATTGGTCATAATGTAAGGTTTCGAGTGATTGGATTTAGATATTATAGATCAACTGAGACAATTCACCGTTACTTTAGGGTTGTATTGAGAGCTATTTTGAAATTGTATAAACTAGTTATTAGATTACCTGATGAGTCAACTCCTAGTGAAATCAGAAACAATCCAAGGTTTTATCCTTAATTTAAAGATTATATTGGAGCATTAGATGGAACTCATGTTCGTGCATCCGTTCCACTTAGCATTCAAGGAAGATTTCAGTAGTCGTAAAAGGGGACGACACAAAATGTATTAGTTTGCCATTACAATTGATTTGAAATTTTCCTATGTTCTAGCTGGTTGGGAAGGTAGTGCACATGATTCTCGTATTTTAAGTGATGCACTTTCACGCCCAAGAGGATTAAGAATTCCGGAAGGTAATAATTATCATTAAATACCAAATAGTTCTACTAAGCTCATAATTTATTAGTATTAATTATGTTTTGTAAAATTGTAGGTAAATATTATCTTGCTGATGCTGGATATGGCATCCAAAATAGATATATTACCCCATATCGTTGTGTCCGATATCATTTAAAAGAGTCTAGTGCTCAGGGGCCTGAAAATGCAAAGGAACTCTTTAATCTTCGACATTCATCATTGCGAATCACTATTGAACGTGTTTTTGGGATTTTGAAGAAACAGTTTCGTGTATTAGATGCTGGACCATTTTGGAATTTTCAAACTCAAGTAGATATAGTTTTGGCTTATTGTATCATTCATAATCATATAATAGGAGTTGATCCTAATGATTTACTTAATCAAGGATTATACGAGGAGCCTGAGTCTGATTTGATAATACCAACTCTTACGGAGCAAGAAGAAAGAGAAGAAGCAAGAGAATGGTCTGCTAAGAGAGACGAAATTGCACAAACTATGTGGACTGATTATATGGCTAGAAATATTAGGTAGGTTTAGGGCTTAGGGTTATTGTTTCTATGTTATGTATGTTTTAGTATTAAAATTGTTTTTTTTTTGTTAATGTTGGTTGGATAATGATATTGAAATTTTAGTTTGTTGGATTTTGAAGTTATTATGTCTTGAATTTGTTAGATATTGATTATGTTTTAAGCTTGTTAGATATTGAATTTCTTATGTTTTAAGCTTGGTGGATATTGAAATGATTGACAATGACAATTATTAATGTAGAATGGGTAAGGGCAACAAAGAAGGGACCTCCAAGCAATTCAGGTGGACAAAACCGATAGAACATATTTTTCTTGAAATTCTAGCAGAGGAGGCCCAGAAAGGAAATAAGCATTCTAATACTTTCAAAGCAGTTTCTATTAATCGAGTTGTTGAAGCTATTTCTGAAAGATTTCAAGTCCAATGCGATGCGAAGCATGTGGAAAATCATTGAGGACTGTAAAAAACCAGTGCAGATTATATGCAAAATTTGAGGTGAAAGTGGTTTTGGATGGGATGATAACATGAAAATAATCACATGTGATAGAGCGACATATGATGCAGCAGTGATGGTAATATATGTATATATATGTTAAGTATATTTCAATTGTTTTTTACTTGTTATTCTAATTGTGTATAATATCCAACAGGCACACAAGAAGTATGAACCATTTTTGAATAAAAGCATTGATCATTATGATGAAATGGCTTTGGTTGTTGGAAAAGATATGGCAACAGGGAGTTTTGCCAGAACATTTGCTGACATAGATTTGGATGATAGTAGCCAAGATTTAGTGCCTATAGACTGCGACAATGAAGAGACTGAAGAGGTAAGAACAAAAGTATCTTCATCTGGCACATCCAAACGTAAAAGAAAAAATGTTCAAGAAACTGTCGTTGATGAACAAATTAAATTTGTGGGTGAACAACTTGGCAAAATTGCTAATGCTTTGGAACAATTTACTGCGGATAAGACACCACATCTTTACGAAGAAGTGATGTCGATGGAGGAAGAAGGATTTGATGATGACTTCCTGTGTTCCGTGTTTGATTATCTAGTGAGTCATGAATCCGAGGCCAAAGCTTTTTTAGTTAAAAGTAAGAAGCATAGAAAAATTTGGCTTCAAAAATTTTCTCAAGGTTGAAGATATTGATACTTTTAATGTGGTGTAATATTAGTTATGCACTTGGACAATGTTGTTGTTATCATGTGATGTACTACTAATTATGTATTTGGATAATTTCTAGTATTAATTGTGGTTTGGAAGCTAATTTATAATTATTCAATCCTTGTTTTTTTATTTTTTTATAACACAATTACAAATAATTTATTTGACTTTGGTTGTTTTCAATTTATGACGGTTAATATTCTAGCTTAATAATTGAGTATTATATATTTAATTTGATTTATTTATTTATAAATAAATCATTGCAATTTATGTAAAAAAAATTAAAATATAAATTTATTAATATATGTAAAAACAACTTTTTCCTAAATATTTTCAGAAATCACCAAAACAACAAAAATATTTTACACAGATTCATCCAAACACCAGAAAAGTAAATCATTTCCTAAAAAGTAAATTATTTTCCAGAAATCATTTTCCGGAAAACATTTTACTGGAAAACAAACGGAGCCTTATATTAATTAATTTTGATCAAAATATAAAAGATATGGAAATTTATATTCTTTTGGGAAGAATATAATTAACATATGAATTTGATTCATACCAAATATTAGTTGTATATATTTATCGAATTTATTAATATAAAAAATTATATTGATGGGTTACTAAACTAACTAATATTTCGACAAAGGCAAGCGCACCTATCGAACAGTAGTATAGCTTTGATGAGCCCGGAATATCATCTCTTCAAGGACTAAAATTACTAGTGATAACTATCTTTTTATTATTTAGCCTAATAATTAAGGGGATTTATTTTAATCTAAAATTTAACTAACTAATTAAATATGAACGCGACAGAGAGTGAAGAGAGTAATCGAATAAACCAATGAATAAAGACAATACCCAAGGAAGAATCCACGTAGACTTCACTTATTATTCTGACTCTGAATTAAACGATTTATTCACTTGCCTTGATCCGTAGAAATCCCTAAATTATATTAATATCTCTTTCGAGACTAAAAACAACTGACTCTAGGTTGATTAATTGAAATATCTTTCTAATTAAAACCCCTATCGTCGCATTAACTCGATCTATGGATTCCCCTATTAAATTTGACTCTAATCCAATAGATTTATGTCATCCTATTTCTTGGGTTACAATCAACTCCGCTTAATTATGCTAGATCTACTCCTAAACAGTGACTTTTGCTCCACTGAATAAGCACATCAAACTTGAATTAATATCCTGAAAATATTAAAGCAATGGTTTAGAACACATAATTAAGAACAAGAACAAGTATTTATCATGTAATTCAGATAATTAAATAATAAGATTCATCATAGGTTTCATCCTCCCTAGGTATTTAGGGAGTTTAGTTCATAACGTAAAAGGAAAACATCTTAGAATTAAGAAAACAACAAGACATAAAGAACACAAAAACTTCTAAAGAACTTGATGGAGATCTTCAATCTTGGAGTGGATCTGCCTCCGAGATGATTCTAACGGCTTCCTTCGAGTAATTTCTTCGTTCTACTCTGCGTGCTCCCTTAGGTCTTCTTCTGGTGTGTATTTGTAGACTTTAGAATACCCAGAAACCCTAAAAATTGGCTTTTTCCACGTGAAAATGAAGCAGGGTGCGACAGGGGCACGGGCGTGTGATTAGCCCGTGTGAGAGTGCCCAGGCCGTGTGTAAATTTGGGTGACTCGCGATCAACACGGCCTGGCACACGGGCGTGTGTCCAGCCCGTGTGGTTCACACGGGCATGTGCTCCGCCCATGTGGTTCTGGCTTGGTTGTGTGGATCCTTAATATGGCCCGTTTTGTCTGATTTTGGCCCGTTTTCCGTTCCATTCGCTCCCCTATGCTCTCCTAAGTATAGAAACATGAATTTAAAGGATTAGGAGCATCAAATTCACCAAATTATATAAATAAACATCCAAAAACACGCTAAGCGTGGGATTAAAATGTGTTACTTTTATGGTTTATCAAATATCCCCACACTAAGCGTTTGCTTGTCCTCAAGCAAAATCCTGAACTCACAATTAAAATTAAACTTCCTTAATTCACAATTCTTATCAGTAATGTCTTATCATAATTCATAAATAATTCATTCATTGATAATTTAACTAAAAGAGTCTTAAAGATTCAAACAATCCAAGTCACAAATTTTTATAGCACGAAAACATAGGTGTTTCCCCTTATCTAAATAATTGCCTTTGATTCAAAACCGACAAGAATTGACATCCTCACTAAAGATTCACTCAAATCACTCAAAGTGTCTAAGGTTCAAATTAAGCACTCAAAAGTCAAAAATGAAAAGTTATTACCATAAGCTTGCATGAAAATCAAATCTCCACCACTATAAAAATGAGATGATACACAAATCAAAAGGTCTTTAAAAAGGGTTGTAATGGGGCTTGGGTTAAAGGTGTGGATAAAGGCTGAATTAGAGGGTTGGAATCGAGATCGAATTAACAATTTACCTAACTAAAAAAATAAACTAATACTGAATAATTACATCAATTGAAAACTTATCAATAATAGCACGAGCTTCTTCTCAAAATGTGAAATTAACTGTTTAAGCTCAAATAACATAGAACTAGTAATAATTAAAATATATATTTCCACCTTTTTTTCACGTACAATAATAAGACAATTTTAACAACTGAAATAAAGAACATAGTTAGGCAACTGACCAAATCAAATCTCGAGAAAAAGGGGGTTAATACAATAGGAAAAATTCTCAATGAATCAAAAAGAATAAGTTTTGGGTTAATATTAAAGGTAGATCAAGAAATGGTTTATTAGGCTCAAAGGGGTTCACTAAGGGTTAATTATGAAGGTAGGCTTTTAATGGAATAAGTGGGTTAAAACCTAGGTGCCTTTATCATCTCAGTATATTAAATCAAAGGTGTGGTCTCGACATGCATAATCAAAGCAAGTTCTAGAATAACAAATCAATATTGACACACTCATAACCAAAAAAGTGAGCAAGAAAAGTATATGCTCTAAAAGGCTCAAAATCTCACAAAAATTATGGTTTTTGATGTCAACCTTGCAAATTTCAAACTTCAAAGTAATATTTAAATTTAGGGAAAACAACCTAACAAATTTTTAATTCTGAAAATACACTTCTCATGCTTGATTCTCTAATGTCTTAAAGTTTAAACAATCAATGCACAATTACCTATGACTTAATCCAAAACATATCAATAAAAATCATAAGTCAATAGAAGTTTCATTCTAATAGTAATATGAGAAAATTACTTAAGAACAAGACATAATTCAGGGATTTTCTGATAATGATATAATTAACCTCCCCACACTTAAGATGTACATTGTCCTCAACATACCAAAATAGATAATGACAATATAATAAGAATATCATAAGAGAGGGAGAGAAGTGAAACTTCCTGAATTTTGGATGAAATCCATGGAATAATGAATGCGGAATTGTGGATATAGCAAATTGAAGTGCATTATTCTGAGCAACTATTAAGAAAATAAACACAACTGTGGAAGAAGATTAAGGGATTACTCGATTAGGAATAATCATAAAAACTAAAATATAGTTTAAAATATAAAAGATAGGTCTTTGAAAATATGATAAGAAACATAAAGAAAAATAGACTAAAAAATAAAAAGAAAAAGATAAATAAAGATAAAGACAAAAATAAAATAAGTGGACTCAAAGGTCCTCATCGTCAGGCGCGTCGCGAGGTGGCGATGCTGAAGGTGAAATATGGAGATGGTGGTAGATCTGCTGTAAGGTGGCCTCGAGACTGTCGAACCGCTAATAACACTGCTGCTCGAAGCGAGTGAGTCACTCGGATATGTCGTTCAAAGTAGCAGCAGAAGGAGGTCGGTGACTCGGAGGTGGAGGGTGAGGTGGATCCTCGTAAGGGAGAGGAACATCATCAGTGATGTCCACGGGATCATCCTACTCATCAGGACGAGACAATCGGTACTGGGGAGGATCAAATCCATGATGCCGCTCGATCATCCTCATGTGTAGCATGCTCGAGATGCCCTGAGGGAACATCTGGCCAACAAGTGTAAGCGAGGAGGACTACTCCTGTGTGTCAAGGAGACCGAAGTTTCGAGCGAGGCGAGTCACGTAAAGGCCTAGGCAGATAGGGCCCTTCCTGTGGCAGTCAGTCTGATGGCGGAAGGATAAACCGATGAAGTACACCAGATAAAATACATGGCCATATGCCATGCTCTATAAATAATATGCATCGTGTGTGCTCACGACTCCGGTGCTCTCTCTCCGTCCTGTCAAAGTATGAGCTAAAAGGGCGTGAAGGTACCTTAGGGCTGGAGAGAGAGAAGTCACCTTCGAGCGACTAGCGTCATAGTTCGTCAGGCCACCCGTGAGGTCAGTCCAACAACGTGAGGGCGAGTAATGAATATAAAGATGGAGCTGAAGAAAGTAATCGGCGGTCATGAACTCCTCTGTGTATAGTCCCAAAGACGCACCGAATTCTTGGACGCTCATGTGATGCACCAAACCGCCAAGGCGAAATATGATGGTGCCGGGCTCGTCATGGACTGACATGACGCTCTGAAGGTGAAACGTCGAGCAAAACTCCAAAGTAAGCTCCATATAGGTGGGCTCAACGATACTGAAGAAACGGTCCCATGGGGTGGTAATGATGAAGGCGCGAACCTCATCAGCAAGGTGGACCTACTCCAACGCGGCCCAATCAATGCAGCGACCCAAACCTAGGGGTCGTACTCGAAGGAGCTGAAATAGGTCCTTTGGTGGGTTCGCGGAAAATCTAAGGTAGGGATGGCGGACTTCAGCTGAGGCACTGGAGGAGGTCGCGCCAGGACCCTTCCGCTTTTTCGAAGTGGGAACGGCGACCTTAGTCTTGCCACGAGTATTTGTCATGATATCTGCATGAAAGCAATCGTAGAATTCAATTTGACGAAATAATAAACACGCAAATGAGAATTAAGCAGCCAAGTGTAGCTCAATCAAATAAACTAACTAAATTAACAATAATTAAATGTTCAATTGAAAACTAAATAAATGATCGATATATAAAAATGAATAGGCAAGCAAAATATGAAGAAAATCAATAAGACAATTACCTATAGAAATACTTTCGATGGGCTGAACAAATTGAAACATAAAAATAGAATTAATATTAAAGAATTTATCTAACTAAACAAAATAAAGCAAAGATAAAAATAAACACTAAATCAAGACAAAAACTAAGAAATAAAATAAAGTAAAATAACGTTACAATAAAGAAATAAATAAAGAAATAAATAAATAATAAGTAAATAAAATAATAATAATAACAACAATAATAAAATAAATAAATAATAATACAAGAACTAATTGGAATAATAAAATAAAATAAGAAGGGGCAAAAAGGGAAATGGGTGGACCGACAGCAGTGAGGTCGGTGGGTGGTGGCACGGCGATCGGCGATGGGTGGTTCGGTCAGCGGGTTTGGAAGAGGAAATGAAGAGAAGGGGGAAAGAAGAGGGGAGAAAAGGGAAAGAAAAGGGACGGGTGGGTTTCGGGTTAGGGAAGTAGGGAAAATGGGAAGGGTGGGGGTCGTCGGTGGTTGGAAGTGGCAAGGAGAAGGGGCGGTGGTGAGGGCATAAGGAAGAATGGGAGAAAAACAAAGAGAAAAGAGGAAAAGAAAAGAAAAGAAAAGGAAAGGGAAAAGGGAGGGGGAGTTTCTGGTTGGGGAAGAAGGGAGAATGAAGGAACGAGGGGGAAGAGGACAGTGGCCGGAGGTAGGGGAGCAGCGGCTAGGGTTTGGGGGGAGTTTTGGAGGAAGAAGGAAGAAGAAAAGAAAAAGAAAAAGGTGTTTAAATAAGTGACACGGTCGTGTAACGACCCGTGTTGGGCCACACGGCCGTGTCACATGCCTGTGCCGCTCGAATTCCAGCCCGTGTTCGTCATGAAATTTAAAAGCCTAGTATTCACACGGCCTTGGACACGTCCGTGTGTCCAAGCCGTGTGGTTCACATGGCCGCGTCGCACGGCCGTGTGCAAAGCCCTTCGCTTCTCCCACGCCCGTGTGATATTTTGACACGCCCGTGTGACCGGACACACGGCCGTGTTTCTTACCCGTGGAGCCCCCTGACTTGTTTTTAATTTTAAAATTTGAAAAATTAAGCTCCAATTTTCACACGGCCTAGGACACGCCCGTGTGGAATTTGACACGCCCGTGTGATCACACACACGGCCGTGTGTCTTACCCGTGGAGCCCTCTGACTTGTTTAAATTTTAAAAAGTGAGGCTCCAGTTTTCACACGGCCTAAGACACGCCCGTGTGTCCAGGCCGTGTGGTCCACACGCCCGTGTCGCACGCCCACGTGGAATAAATTTGGGCCGTGTCTCTGTCAATTTTTCGGGATTTTAAGCTTCAGGATCCACACGGCCAAGCACACACCCGTGTGTCCAGGCCGTGTGGGTCAAAAACCTCCATTAAAACATGAATGGAAGTAAAAATAAACTAATTAGTAGGGTTAATGCTCGGGTTGCCTCCCGGGAAGCGCTTGTTTAGAGTCTAAGCTCGACTTACCTCCCATTCGTACGGTCATGGTGGATCGCAGAGTCAAGACTCCTCTTTCTCGCAACCAATTCTATTATCAACATACAGTCTAAGTCGAGTAGTATTTACCTTAAAAGTGCCAAAATTAGAATGATTTACCTCGACTGTTCCGTACGGGAAGACATTGAGTATCGTAAAAGGAGTCGCTCAGTTTGCATTAAACTTTGAAGTGGTTATTCGAGGGTCTGTTTCATCTAACAGTACCTGGTCCCCAGCCTTGAAGTTGTTCGTTTCACCTTTAAGCTCGTCATGGAGTTGCGTCGGTTTTGCTTTGTGTATTCTTAGGTTCTCCTTGCCAAGTGTCCTCCATTCGTCTAGTTCATCAATTCGAAGCCTTCGCTCCTGATGAGTTGTTCTGTGTTTGTCACATAGGATAGAATGTGGCTCCATCACTTTCTTCCTAGGGATTTCCTTTAAAGAAGTTTGAGCTACAACGTTACTTTCATTAACAGAACTCGTAAAATCATCTCAATCACTAGATATCTTAATAGAATCACAAGCTTGGATTTTAATCGTGTCATCCCCTACACGAAGTGTAAATTCACCTGTGCCAACATCAATGATAGTTTTTGCAGTTGCTAAAAGGGTCGCCCTAAGATTAAAGGTGTGTCACTGTCCTCATCCATGTCTAGAACAATAAAGTCAACTGGGAATATAAATTCATCAATTTTTACAAGCACATCTGTAACAACCCAAACCCAGTCAATACGCCACAACCGAATTTGGTATGTCACAGGGGAAAACGTTTGAGGAAAAACGAGTTAGCGATTAAATTTTAGTGAAAAATTCTTTGTAATTCTATATTTGTAGAAATCAGATGTTTAATAAGTTAAAAACTGGAAATTTACTTTGAAATTCCATAAATAAAACTTTTAAACTAAGTGGATAAATCATAGGTTAGAAAGCATTTGTTTCATTTTAAGAAAACTCGAATTAATACTTTGAAACCGTTTGCATTTGAATGTAGAAACTTAAAATTTTTGGAAATCATTTAAGTTGTAGAAAACACTTAATTTATAATTTTATTATCAACAATTTAGATTACCTGATGGTAAGATAAAATACCATAAGCGTTTTTATAGTTTAGAAAACTTTAGCTCAATTATTAAATTAATCAAGTGACATACTTAAACATGTTTAGAATAAATCCCAAAGCATATAAATAATCCAAAACCATAATTAAAGAGGCCTTATTACAAATCCATAAAATATGAAAACCCAAATTAAAATATAATAAGGTACCCAAATGGAAGTTCTTGTAAAATCAAATTTTATTGCATGGCCTCCTCGAGTTCATCCGGCTCCACATCCGCGATCTCACGAATCACCTGAAAAGATAAGGAGAAGGTGAGTCACCAAGACTCAGGTGCATATTCCCTCTCCCTGCAATGCCACATACTTACACAAATTATAACAAAGCAATGTATATATATGATGCACCCAACCTAGCCATCCGTAACTCCTTTTTCTACCCCGTGGTACCAAACCACCGGTGGTGCTAAACCACCGTGTCTCAAGACACAAATGTGATGCCAAATCACCGGGTGACCAAAGTCACGAATAATCAAGTGTGGGGCCAACCCACGTGTGATACCAAATCACCGCGACGATCCCATATCTCAAAAGTGGGGCCAACCCACGGTGGTGTTAAACCACGTGGGGCGAGACGCTATGAGGTGCCAAACCTCCGGTGTCCGAAAACACGAATGTGATACCAAATCACCGGTGACTCAAAGTCACTAATAATCCATCCAGGGGCCAACCCACGTGTGATACCAAATCACCGCGACGATCCCATATCTCAAAAGTGGGGCCAACCCACAAAGTGGTGTTAACCACGGGGGACGAGTCGCTATGAGGTGCCAAACCTCCGTGTCCCAAAGACACAAGTGTGATACCAAATCACCGGAGGTGCTAAACCTCCGTGTCCAAGACACGAATATCAATCTTCCTCCTCTCATATTGCCCATACCAACGCAATAGATAGACAAATCATGTCAATATACTTTGATATAAATCACATAATGAAAATATCATAAATCGTAGATCATGATTTCAATCCACATATATCAACAACACATATAGAAACGGACTTACCCGAATCCTCATTCATACCATCATGGTATCATATCAAGATCTCATCGTATTTCCCACTTTAATAATATGATCAGTAAATTAATAATATTATAAGTACATATACAAAACCGAGTTATAAAGTGTGTAAGGTACACACCTTTCACCAACGCAAGAACTAACTTCGAAAAGTCCGATCTACCGCACTAGATCACCTTGTCCTACAATCGGTCAATACTAAGATTATGAACAAAGGCCATTCGGCCAACATCAAAATCCCAAAGAGTTATCCTTCGAAATACAAATCTTACCTAAAGGCTTACCCAAAACGATCGATAAAGATACGAGGCTTAGATTGATTGCTTCCAACGTCCCGAGGAGCCTAAAAGAAATCGATTCCTAAAATGGTTAAAACCTTGCAACAAATGCCCATAGGTTCGGCCCTTGTCCACAAGAAAATAACATAGAGAGGAGAAAATAATAGGAAAATCGGCCAAGAATACTTACTTATTAACCAAAATCGATTGAAGAAACCAAAGAGAGTCTACCCTTGAATATTTGGCCAAACTAACACTAAAAGGAAGTAGAAGATTCGGCTATTTGTTTATGAGAAAAGAAAGCAATTTATTTGAGTCTAATAGGATATGAAATACGAAAGTAGAAGAGAAGATAAAATGAGAGAGAGAATTCGATTTTAGTAAACAATGGAAGAAAAATCAAGTAAAGATAGGGAAGAGAAGGTTCGGCCAAAAAGAAAGAGAAAGGGAATGTGGTTGAGCAAATATCAAAAGAAGAAAAGAAGAGGGATGGGAGAAATGAGATTCGGTCAACACCTATTTTACCAAAGAAGAAAATGCACAAAATACAAAAATGTAGTTTTGGTTCAAAAGGACAAATGAAAGAAAGAAAGTGGTATTTGTTTCAAACAAAATGAGGCTAAAACCAAAAGCAATTTTGCACCAAAAGTACCATAGACATTCGGCCAAAGGTGAGAGTTTTTGGAGAGGAAAAACAAAATGCAAAAAGATGCACAAAAAGAAAAGTTGGCCAATTATTGCCCCCCCAAGCTACCTATCAAAATTCGGCCACCCCCCTAGCCCTACATGCCGTCCACATACAAGCACTCAAGACCTTGGAATAATTTCCAAAACATCATCCTACAACCAAGCCTTATGTCTCCCCAACCTTCCATAACTTTAAGTTTCTTATCGCCAATTTCATGCTTTCCTTAAACCAACATTCAACTTACCAAAAAATGAAAGTCCAACCTATCATAAACATAGGTTGACCGTCCATAAATGCTAGGATTCAAAAATAAAGTCCTCAAAAAGCTAAACATGCTACTCGAACCTCTAACCTCAAGCAACTCTTCAAGCATCCTAACCACTTTGCCACTAACTCCTCTTGTGCTTTAATTAACACTTAAATTAACTTAAGTGCTAAGCTCACTTAATCCACTTCATTAAATAAACCATACTAAAAATTATTCTAACTTCCTAAATAAAATCAAGCCTTCATAAGACTATGCTAACACACAAAATTCATACCCGAGCCAACACAAATAATATTCAAATTTTGGGATGTTACAATTCTACCCTCCTTAAAAAAAAAATTCCTCCTCGAAATTACCTGCTCAAAAGAGTTGAGGGTACTGCTGCCTCATCGCATCCTCCGGTTCCCACGTAGCTTCTTCCATGCCATGATTCCTCCATAAAACCTTCACTAAAGGAACGGACTTCCTACGCAAAAACTTTCACATCTCGATCTAGAATCGCACAGTTCTTCTTCTACCGCCGATCTGGACTCACCTCTATTTCTCTACCGCCACAACATGCGATGGATCAGAATGATAGCGTCTAAGCATGGAGACATGGAACACATCGTGAATCTGACTCAGCTCTGATGGCAACTCGAGCTGATATGCTACTGGTCCCACTCGTCTCAACACCTTATACGGTCCAATGAACCTTGGACTTAACTTGCCTTTTCTCCCAAATCTTAACACTTTCTTCCATGGCGAGACCTTCAGAAAAACTTTGTCACCCACGGCAAACTCTATATCCCTCCGCTTGAGATCTGCATATGACTTCTGCCTATCCGAAGCTTCCTTTAGACGAGCCTGAATCGTCTTAACCTTATCCTTAGTCTCTGCAACCAACTCTGGTCCTAACATCTGACGCTCATCCAACTCTTTCCAGCATGTAGGTGTGCGACACCTCCTACCATACAACGCCTCATATGGTGCCATCTTAATGCTTGTCTGGTAACTATTGTTGTATGCGAACTCAGCTAATGGTAAAAACTCTTCCCACCGCCTCAAGTCCAAAACACATCCTCTCAACATATCTTCTAAAATCTGAATAACCCTTTTCATTCGCCTGTCGGATCGTGGATGAAATGCGATGATCAAATCCAACCGCGCACTCCAAAGCCCGATGTAACGCTCTCCAAAACCTCGATGTAAATCTAGGATCTCTATCTGAGATGATCGACACTGGCACACCGTGCAACCTCACTATCTCCGCTACATACAACTTAGCTAACCTCTAAAGCGAATAATCCATCCTTACCGGAATGAAATGAGCTGACTTAGTCAGACGATCCACAATCACCCAAACTGAATCCTTCTTACTAGGCGTAAGAGGTAATCCACTGACAAAGTCCATAGCGATCCTTTCCCACTTCCACATGGAATGTTCACCATTGAAGTAACCTGCATTTGTAGCCGATGCTCGCCTTAACTCGCCGACACGTCAGACATTTGCCCACAAACTCAGTTACCTCACGCTTCAGACCTGGCCACCAAAACTGCTCTCTTAAATCTCGATACATCTTGCTACCTCCAGGATGCATAGCGTATGGGCTGCTATGTGCGTCCCGAAGAATCCTTTGCCTCAACTCAACATCCTTTGGCATACAAGCTCTTCCTTTAAAACACAATACTCCATCCTTGGACAAACTATAATCCTCTAAACCACCATTCTGAACCTGTAACCTTCGATCATTCAAACCATCATCCTCTAACTGTTTCTCCTTGATTTGCTCTAACCAAGTCGGCTTGACTTGCAATTCAGCCAAAATACTCCCATCGTCATATAAGCTAAGACGAGCAAACATCGATCTTAAGTCAATCACAACCTTACGGCTCAAAGCGTCTGCCACCACGTTAGCCTTGCCCGAATGATACTCAATCGAACAGTCATAGTCCTTCAACAACTCCATCCATCTACGCTGCCTTAAGTTCAAATCCTTCTGAGTCAAAAGATACTTAAGACTCTTGTGATCCGTGTAGACTATCGACTTCTCTCCGCATAAATAGTGTCTCCATATCTTCAAAGCAAAAACCAAAGCACTAATTCCAAGTCATGCGTCTTCGGATAATTAACCTTATGTGGTCTCAATTGTCGAGATGCATAAGCCACTACCTTCCCTTCCTGCATCAACACACATCCCAAACCAGTATGTGATGCATCACAGTAAACCGTGAATTCCTTGCCTCGCCTCAAAGTTGAATCAAACCGAGCTTCGCTTAGAATCTTCTTCAACTTGTCAAAACTTCCTTGCTGCTTCTCGGTCCACACAAATGGAACTCCTTTCCTCAATAACTTAGTCATAGGTGCTGCTATCAAAGAAAATCCTCTACAAATCTTCTGTAATACCCCGCTGCACCTAGAAAACTCCGAATCTCACCATCGACTTAGGCGGCTTCCAATCCAACACTTCCTCAATCTTCCGAGGATCCACTCTAATCCTCACCGATACTACGTGACCCAAGAAAGTCACATCTCGAAGCCGAACTCGCACTTACTAAATTTGGCGTACAACCGCTTTTCCTCGTAATCGCAACACTACTCGCAAATGCGCATCATGCTCCTCCTCCGACTTGGAGTATACCAAAATATCGTCTATAAATACCACAACAAACTGGTCCAAAATCTGGCTGGAATACCCGATTCATCATGTCCATGAATGCCGCCGTAGCGTTAGTCAACCCAAACGGCATTACGTAAACTCGTAGTGCCCATATCGAGTCGCGAAATGCCGTCTTATGGATATCACCTCTTTCACCTTCACCGATGATATCCGACCTTAAATCAATCTTGGAGAAAACCGCTGCCCCTCTTAAGTCGATCAAACAAGTCATCTATCCTCGCAAAGGATATTTGTTTTGATCGTCGACTTATTCAATCAAGCGTAGTCTATACACATCCGCATCGTACCATCTTTCTTCTTGACAAAAAGTACCTGTGCTCCCAAGGCGTAAACACTTGGTCGAATGAAACCTCGACCAACAACTCCCGAATTTGAGCCTTTAATTCCATCAATTCCTTCTTGCCATCCTATACGGAGCAATAGACACCGGCGCTGCCTGTGTAATGTGATCTATACCAAATTCAACTTCACGGTCCGGAGGTAGTCTCGGAAGTTCTTCAGAAATACGTCAATATATTCCTTTACTGCGTGCGCACATTCCCACATTAGACTCCTTAGCCTCCAATGCACACACATGGACCACGAATGCCTCACACCCTTTCCTAACCAACTTCACAGACTTTCAACGCAGATACCACATTGGATAGATAATCTCTTCTATTACCTATCATGACCACCTCTTCGCCCTCAATCGACTTCAAAACCATGCGCTTAGCAAATGCGCAATCCAAACTTGCTCGGTACTTGGCCAACCACCCATCCCAAGTATCGATCGATCTCCTCAAATGGAAATTCCATCGGATCGCCTACGAACACTATCCCTTGGAGTTCTAGGGTACATCTCTATACGCTTTATTTACTTCTACAAGTGACCCGTAGGGCTAAATCACATCTCTTCCTAGAAGTATTCTCGAGTCTAAGTTCATGGTCTCTACAATACTACTAGCAACATACTAATGTGTCGAACCCACATCTATCAAAGCCGTATATGGTTCACCAAAGATTAAGAACGTACCGGTTATGACGTCCAGTGCATCGCCCTCCTCTCGACGCCTCGCGCGCCATACCAAACCAGTCGTCTTGCCTCGGTGTTGCCAAGACCTCTGCCGAGATGCTCTGCGGCCTCGACCAGAACTATTACCCCCTCTACCATTACCACGACCTCTCTGCGGTGGCGGTCCCTCCTTTCTGAACTGAGCACGACCTTGACCCTCAGACTGGTTCTTGGGTAGCTTACGTGGGCGGTCTCTCACGCGATGATCCAAATAACCACACTAAACATCCTTTCCTCCGGTCAAACATTCGCCCCAATGAAATTTCTCACATCGGTTACACCGCGGCCGGTCCCCGATTAGCGAATGTGCCTCCTGCATCGATTCGCCCACTCGCCTAGGCCTCTTCTCGGTAAAAATTACCGGTGGACCCGGATGATCCATAACCTCTCTTATGCTTGTTCCGATCGTGACTCTGCCTTACAGATTCCTTTATCCCTTCGGCTATCTTAGCCTTTTCGACTAGGGTAGCAAACTCTCGCTCCTGATGTGGAGTAATCAGCAATCTCAGCTCATCTCTCAAACTGTCCTCGAACTGGACACATCGCTCGTGCTCCGAAGCCACGATACCTCCAGCATACCGGCTCAATCTTAAAAATTCTGCCTCATATTCTGATACGGACTTATTACCTTGGACCAAACTCAGAAATGCCTTACGCTGTGCATCAATGTAACTCAACCCAACATATTTCTTCTCATACGCTGCCTTAAAATAATCCCAAGTGAGATCCTCCGTCGCAGCACTATTCCGCACCGTGAGCCACCACTGATATGACTCATCCCGAAGAAGCGATAAAATCCCTTTCAGCTTGTCCTTAGCACTCAAATCCAAGTCATCCATGATTCGTTCCGTCGCCTCTAACCAATACTCTGCCGTACTGGGAGCCACACCTGAAACACCTTGAAATACCTCAGCTCCATTGGCTCTGAGTCGCCGGTGCAGATTTCAAACTCTCGCGCCTCCACCTATTCCAGCTACCCTCTCAAGGACTCACAGCATCGCCTGAGACACTGCGTCATCCCCCATTTGATCCTGATGCTCAACTCCAACCGCTGGTGGTGGGGGTAGTGGTACCTCATTCTCGGATCCTTGACCGCACCTCACCGGCTCGCATACGCCCATCCTACCCCGACCGCGTCCACGAGTAAAACGACCTCGACCACGAGTACTCATGTCTAAAGTCTCGACTTATCTGATTTAAAAGCGTTATGCATTAGTCATTATTGCACTTCCTTTAAAGCACAGTTTTATGAATAATTTTAATAAGAAGTTGTTTCGCGAGTACATTCAACCTATAGTTTGGGTCTCTAGAGTAGTTCCTACTACTATACACCATGCCAACATCATCATATCATATCATCAAAATCAACAGTTTGATGTACTTACTGAGTATGGATTGATGTCGAGACTCGAGGCCATGCCTTTCCAACCATAAAATTTTAAAAAAAAAACATTTTAAAACCATACTTTAAAACATTTTGGGCCTCGGGCCCACAGTCGAGCTTTTGAACTTGGCTCTGATACCAATTTGTAACAACCCAAACCCGGTCAATACGCCACAACCGAATTTGGTATGTCACGGGGGAAAACGTTTGAGGAAAAACGAGTTAGCGAATAAATTTTAGTGAAAATTCTTTTGTAATTCTATATTTGTAGAAATCGATGTTTAATAAGTTAAAAATCGAAATTTACTTTGAAATTCCATAAATAAAACTTTTAAACTAAGTGGATAAATCATAAGTTAGAAAGCATTTGTTTCATTTTAAGAAAACTCGAATTAATACTTTGAAACCGTTTGCATTTGAATGTAGAAACTTAAAATTTTTTGAAATCATTTAAGTTGTAGAAAACACTTAATTTATAATTTTATTATCAACAATTTAGATTACCTGATGGTAAGATAAAATACCATAGCGTTTTTATAGTTTAGAAAACTTTAGCTCAATTATTAAATTAATCAAGTGACATACTTAAACATGTTTAGAATAAATCCCAAAGCATATAAATAATCCAAAACCATAATTAAAGAGGCCTTATTACAAATCCATAAAATATGAAAACCCAAATTAAAATATAATAAGGTACCCAAATGGAAGTTCTTGTAAAATCAAATTTTATTGCATGGCCTCCTCGAGTTCATCCGGCTCCACATCCGCGATCTCACGAATCACCTGAAAAGATAAGGGAGAAGGTGAGTCACCAAGACTCAGTGCATATTCCTCTCCCGGTAAATGCCACATACTTACACAAATTATAACCAAGCAATGTATATATATGATGCACCCAACCTAGCCATCCGTAACTCCTTTTTCTACCCCGTGTGGTACCAAACCACTGGTGGTGCCAAACCACTGGTGTCCGAAGACACAAATGTGATACCAAATCACCGTGACCAAAGTCACGAATAATCAAGTGTGGGGCCAACCCACGTGTGATACCAAATCACCGCGACGATCCCATATCTCAAAAGTGGGGCCAACCCACGGTGGTGTTAAACCACAGGGACGAGACGCTATGAGGTGCCAAACCTCTGGTGTCCGAAAACACGAATGTGATACCAAATCACTGGTGACTCAAAGTCACTAATAATCCATCTGTGGGGCCAACCCACGTGTGATACCAAATCACTGGCGACGATCCCATATCTCAAAAGTGGGGCCAACCCACGGTGGTGTTAACCACGTGGGACGAGTCGCTATGAGGTGCCAAACCTCCGTGTCCCAAAGACACAAGTGTGATACCAAATCACCGGAGGTGCCAAACCTCCGTGTCCAAAGACACGAATATCAATCTTCCCCCCTCTCATATTGCCCATACCAACGCAATAGATAGACAAATCATGTCAATATACTTTGATATAAATCACATAATGAAAATATCATAAATCGTAGATCATGATTTCAATCCACATATATCAACAACACATATAGAAACAGACTTACCCGAATCCTCATTCATACCATCATGGTATCATATCAAGATCTCATCGTATTTCCCACTTTAATAATATGATCAGTAAATTAATAATATTATAAGTACATATACAAAACCGAGTTATAAAGTGTGTAAGGTACACACCTTTCACCAACGCAAGAACTAACTTCAAAAAATCCGATCTACCGCACTAGATCACCTTGTCCTACAATCGGTCAATACTAAGATTATGAACAAAGGCCATTCGGCCAACATCAAAATCCCAAAGAGTTATCCTTCGAAATACAAATCTTACCTAAAGGCTTACCCAAAACGATCGATAAAGATACGAGGCTTAGATTGATTGCTTCCAACGTCCCGAGGAGCCTAAAAGAAATCGATTCCTAAAATGGTTAAAACCTTGCAACAAATGCCCATAGGTTCGGCCCTTGTCCACAAGAAAATAACATAGAGAGGAGAAAATAATAGGAAAATCGGCCAAGAATACTTACTTATTAACCAAAATTGATTGAAGAAACCAAAGAGAGTCTACCCTTGAATATTCGGCCAAACTAACACTAAAAGGAAGTAGAAGATTCGGCTATTTGTTTATGAGAAAAGAAAGCAATTTATTTGAGTCTAATAGGATATGAAATACGAAAGTAGAAGAGAAGATAAAATGAGAGAGAGAATTCGATTTTAGTAAACAATGGAAGAAAAATCAAGTAAAGATAGGGAAGAGAAGGTTCGGCCAAAAAGAAAGAGAAAGGAATGTGGTTGAGCAAATATCAAAAGAAGAAAAGAAGAGGGATGGGAGAAATGAGATTCGGTCAACACCTATTTTACCAAAGAAGAAAATGCACAAAATACAAAAATGTAGTTTTGGTTCAAAAGGACAAATGAAAGAAGAAAGTGGTATTTGTTTCAAACAAAATGAGGCTAAAACCAAAAGCAATTTTGCACCAAAAGTACCATAGACATTCTACCAAAGGTGAGAGTTTTGGAGAGGAAAACAAAATGCAAAAAGATGCACAAAAGAAAAGTTGGCCAATTATTGCCCCCAAGCTACCTATCAAAATTCGCCACCCCTAGCCCTACATGCCGTCCATATACAAGCACTCAAGACCTTGGAATACTTTCCAAAACATCATCCGACAACCAAGCCTTATGTCTCCCCAACCTTTCATAACTTTAAGATTCTTATCCAAAATTTCATGCTTTCCTTAAACCAACATTCAACTTACCAAAAAATGAAAGTCCAACCTATCATAAACATAGGTTGACCGTCCATAAATGCTAGGATTCAAAAATAAAGTCCTCAAAAAGCTAAACATGCTACTCGAACCTCTAACCTCAAGCAACTCTTCAAGCATCCTAACCACTTTGCCACTAACTCCTCTTGTGCTTTAATTAACACTTAAATTAACTTAAGTGCTAAGCTCACTTAATCCACTTCATTAAATAAACCATACTAAAAATTATTCTAACTTCCTAAATAAAATCAAGCCTTCATAAGACTATGCTAACACACAAAATTCATACCCGAGCCAACACAAATAATATTCAAATTTTGGGATGTTACAACATCCTCAACAATTCCCCTAGGAAACCTAATAGTTTTATCTGCTAGTTGAATGCTCATCCTAGTTTGTTTAAGTTTCCCAAGACCTAGTTGCTTAAACATTTTATAGGGCATGAAATTAATACTTGCCCCTAAATCAGCCAAGGCATTATTAACATCTAAACTACCAATTAAACAAGGCAGAGTAAAACTCCCTGGATCCTTTAATTTGTTGGGTAGTTTATTCTGTAAAATGGCTAAGCAGACTGCATTTAGCTCCACGTGCGACGCATCATCTAACTTTCGTTTGTTTGCTAGAAGCTCCTTTAAAAAATTAACTGAGTTGGGAATCTGCGAAAGAGCTTCAATAAATGGTAAGTTAATATTTAGATTTTTTAAGAGTTTAAGAAATTTACCAAATTGCTCATTGGTATGGTCTTTCTTTGTCGCGTTAGGATATGGCACACGAGGTATATGCTCTTTACTTACCGATTTTTGTGTATTATGGCTTACCCCAACCTTACCTTTACTTACCACAGGTTCTTACCTCGGTTTAGATTCAGATTCCACTAACCCTTCTTCTTCGCGCTCGGTGATGGCATTGAGTTGCTCCCATGGGTTAGGTTCAGTATTACTCAACAAGCTACCTTGTGGTCATTCTGAGATTAGTTTAGCAAGCTGACCTATTTGGGTCTCGAGCCCTTGAATCGATGCTTGCTGATTTTTGAGTGCTGTTTCGGTGTTTTGAAAATGGGTTTCTGACATCGAGATGAATTTTTTTAGCATCTCCTCAAGGTTCGGCTTCTTCTCTTGTTGGTAGGGTTGTTGTTTAAAGCCTGGAGGGGGTTGTTGTCTCTGATTTCCTTGACAACCCCATGAAAAATTGGGATGATTTCTCCAACCTGCATTGTAAGTATTACTATAGGGATTATTCTGAGGTCTAGAATTGTTACCCATATAGTGAACTTGTTCGTTCTCTGTGCTAGGGTTGTAGGATAGATATTCTGTGTTGTTCACCCCTCCTCCATTTGTATCGCACGTCATCACCGGATGTACCTGTGTAGAACCATACAAACCATCAATTTTTTTTTATTTAAAAGCTCTACCTGGAAAGATAACATGGTGACAGCGTCGAGGTTGAAGACACCAGCGACTTTTGTCAACTTTGTTCTCATGACTTGCCACTGATAGTTATTCAGTGACATCTCCTCTATAAACTCATAAGCCGCTTTAGGTGTTTTATTGTTTAGGGTACCGCCGGCGGCTACATCAACCAGCTGTCTAGTTGAGGGGTTCAAACCGTTGTAAAAAGTTTGAACTTGTAGCCATAAAGGTAACCCATGGTGAGGGCACCTTCTCAATAAGTCCTTATACCTCTCCCATGCATCGTAAAGAGTTTCTAAATCCATCTGCAAAAAAGAAGATATATCATTCCTCAACTTTTCCATTTTAGCCGGCGGAAAATATTTTAATAAAAATTTCTCGGTCATCTATTCCCAAGTAGTGATGGAACCTCGTGGTAACGATTTTAACCACTGTTTAGCTTTATTCATCAATGAAAAGGGAAATAACCGTAAGCGAATGGCATCATCAAAAACGCCATTAATTTTAAAACTATCATAGAATTCTAGAAAGTTGGCAAAATGAGTATTTGGATCCTCATCTTGTAAACCATCGAACTGAACACATTGTTGGATCATCTCAGTATAGTGTTCTGCTTCAAATAAATTATTTGTAGCAACAAAGCAGCCTCACAATACTCGATTCACCCCCATCCAAATTAGGCTTAGCATAATCGCATATAGTACGAGGAGCAGGATTTATGGCAACCACGGAGAGGTAGCGATTATTATCACCATCTCCTCGGTACTATTGGAATCGCCCTCTTGCTCTTCCTCTATATACATCGTAGACTTCGCCTTATTTCTCTACGGTTTACATGTCAAGCCGCACTTTCATATCACAACAAAAAGCAATGGTCCCGACGGGTTCCTTCTAGTCATAAACTAAAAATAGCCGCCAAAAGCAAATAAAAGAAAAGTTAGTAAATTAAAATAAAAATAAAAAATATATTGCAATAAAAAATAAAAAAGGCTAAAGTAATAAAAATTAAGCGTTCCTAATATCTTAGTCCCCAACAACGGCGCCAAAAAATTGATGGGTCACTAAACTAACTAATGTTTCGACAAAGGCAAGCGCACCTATCGAACAGTAGTATAGCTTTGATTAGCCCGAAATATCGTATCCTCAAGGACTAAAATAACTAGTGATAACTATCTTTTTATTATTTATCCTAATAATTAAGGGGATTTATTTTAATCTAAAATTTAACTAACTAATTAACTATGAACGCGACAGAGAGTGAAGAGAGTAATCGAATAAACCAATGAATAAGGACAATACCCAAGGAAGAATCCACCTAGACTTCACTTATTATTTTGACTCTGAATTAAACGATTTATTCACTTACCTAGATCCGTAGAAATCCCTAAATTATATTAATATCTCTTTTGAGACTAAAAACAACTGACTCTAGGTTGATTAATTGAAATATCTTTCTAATTAAAACCCCTATCGTCGCATTAACTCGATCTATGGATTACCCTATTAAATTTGACACTAATCCGACAGATTTATGTCATCATATTTCTAGGGTTGCAATCAACTCCGCTTAATTATGCTAGATCTACTCTTAAACAGGGACTTTTGCTCCACTGAATAAGCACATCAAACTTGAATTAATATCCTGAAAATATTAAAGCAAGGGTTTAGAACACATAATTAAGAACAAGAACAAGTATTTATCATGTAATTCAGATAATTAAATAATAAGATTCATCATAGGTTTCATCCTCCCTAGGTATTTAGGGAGTTTAGTTCATAACGTAAAAGGAAAACATCTTAGAATTAAGAAAACAACAAGACATAAAGAACCCAAAAACTTCTAAAGAACTTGATGGAGATCTTCAATCTTGGAGTGGATCTGCTTCTGAGATGATTCTAACGACTTCCTTCGAGTAATTTCTTCGTTCTACTCTGCGTGCTCCCTTAGGTCTTCTTATGGTGTGTATTTATAGACTTTAGAATACCTAGAAACCCTAAAAATTGGCTTTTTCTGCGTGAAAACGAAGCAGGGTGCGACAGGGGCACGGACGTGTGATCAGCCCGTGTGAGAGTGCCCAGGCCGTGTGTAAATTTGGGTGACTCGCGATCGACATGGGGTGGCACACGGGCATGTTTTCAGCCCGTGTGGTTCACACGGGAATGTGCTCCGCCCATGTTATTCTGGCTTGGCCGTGTGGATCCTTAATATGGCCCGTTTGTCTGATTTTGGCCCGTTTTCTGTTCCTTTCGCTCCCCTATGCTCTCCTAAGTATAGAAACATGAATTTAAAGGATTGGGAGCATCGAATTCACCAAATTAAATAAATAAACATCCAAAAACAGGCTAAGCGTGGGATTAAAATGTGTTACTTTTATGGTTTATCATATATTAATTAATTTTGGTCAAAATATAATAGATATGGAAATTAATATTCTTTTGAAAAAAATATAATTACTATATGAATTTGATTTATGCAAAATATTAATTGTATACATCTTACCGAATATATTAATATAAATAGTTATATTAATTAATTTCGGTCAAAATATAAAAAGAAATGGAAATTAATATTCTTTTGGAAAGAATATTATTCATTATTCTAACTTTCCATTTGTCTTCTCTATTAATAAGGGAATAATCCTATATTCGTTAGGAAAGAATATAATTAATTTTTTTTAACTTTCCATTTTCCTTATCTATTAATAAGGAAATAATCCTGGTTTTTCTTTTTAACATGTGATATAAAAGAGGATAAAAGGATGATAATTCCTTTGTGTGTGAAGGTGACCAACTTTATAAAATAAAGGTCTAGCAACCGCTTTTTAATTATCTCTGAAAAGTTCAAGAGAAAGTGGTTGTTCAATTTTGACGAGGTGGACTAAGTAGAGCCTAGGACATTTTCGTTGTGGCTTGGAATCGACATTGAATCAGCAACATCCTTTCATCATTTTCACTAAAGAAGGTCTTGTACATGGATCTGTGGTTGATGATCGCCGGAATAATTTTTCCGTTTTGCCACGGACCATATAGACAATCCAACACCTAGGTATCTTAATATTCATAAATTTAGTCAACCAAATAATCACAAACTCAACAATGTATTATTCATACTAGCATGCTCGTTTCCTTGTATTCTATCATTTTGTACATTCAATTGCTTAATTCCTATTTACAGTGTAATATATAAAACTTAATAGTCTTATATCAAAAAATTTTAAAATCAAGTATCATGCTGACAAATTTACATTAAATACAATCATCCTATGTACATGTTCCTAACTAAACACTTGTAACTTTACAAGTTCAAGCACACAATTGACAAGAAAAAAAAAGCATAGAAAGTTAAAACAAATTTTCTATGTTACCCCCACACTTTAGAAAATACATTATCCTAAATGTGTAGCCCCGTAAAAGGTAAAGAAACAAGCTACCCGATTGATCGTGATAGTTTCATAGATTATTGGTGGATGCTTCCTTCTTTGGTCATTCAAAGCTCAAAATCGTTGTGCTTCTTCCATGTGGGGTTCCTACACAAAATAACCAAACACAAAACAACTACTAGTTTATTATTACTCCTACTCCTAATGGAAATAATAAAAATACCATCCCACATTTAATACAACATTTTTAAAAACAAAAAACAAAAATTGGAGGTACAATTATTCTCTTCAAAGACTGTCTCCTGCCTCATCACTTTCCTGCTCTTCCCCTTCCTAATGGGTTTGCGTTGAGCCAAACATATCTGGAAAATAATTTGGAACTCTCATGTTGTTTCGTTGTGCAAATTCTTGAAGAACTGGGCCCATTTTCTACATCCATCGTATCATCCCGTCTATTTTAGTTTTCCTGCTCTTGCCCATTCTTCTTGGCATCATTGTTTCTTTTCTTTTGAGTGAGGGAGGAACATCCATCTTTTCCTTTCTCCACTAATTCCAATCTATAATCTGATTTTGGTTGGGTTCTACATACTAAGTGTACATACAATCATCGATTAAACTCTTTGTTGTGTGCATAAATTTCTCGTTCTCCTCCATAGGAACCTTTGTACTCTTACAAAGTTTCATCACCAAAGGGGGAAAGAAAATCTTAACCTTTTGGCTACTGATACAACGCTTCATGTTTTCATAGATCCACTCTCTGATACATATATGTTTCTTCTGTAATATGCCATATAACAAGATAGATCTAAAAGTATTTACGTTAGAAACATTTTGTGCAGGTGCTATCATAGTATAGATAAATTGCATCCACATCTTAGCTATTGGAAACATGATTACCTGATTAAAATTTTTCAGAAGTTCTATATCTAGTCGGTGGTTCCATTCACCACGATTCTCAATTAAATATTTTACAATGCTTTCTATGTATAAATCCTCAAATTTATTTAAATTGCTATTTTCTAAATAATCAGTTTCATAATAAGGAGTACCATAAAATTCACAAATAGTTTCTGGGTTGAATGGTACATCCTTACCTCTTACCGTTACCGTATTCCATTGGACACTGTGTGGCTTCCGTGTCTTCTCATCCCTAAGAGCAGCATAAAATTCTTGGATAAGAGGAATAAGATTATTTTCTTTTAAGGTTACGTAAAAACGTTCCCATCTATGATATTGGACTAACGTCCATATTTCCTTGCAAAGAACCATTGATGGTTTGATTCCACTTTCTAGGATAAAAGCTTTTTTCTTAAAGTTTAAGATAATACTTCTCAGCATTCTAGCTTTAAAAATTTAAGGGATTTGAAACCGTTGGTGGTTCTTGTACAATCGACTTTTTAAGCTTCCTAGGTCGCATATTAACTATAATATACAAATGAGGTATCAAGCAATATATCCAATGTAACAGTAAAAAGGAAGTTTAGAACCCATAACCTTGATGTTGTAATCCTTGTTGCTTCATTTTCCACTTGTTGTGGTAATCCTGCATTAACTAATGTTCCAATTAGCAAGGAAATTTTGTAGATTTAGGGATTTAATAAAAAGAGGTTTTGGGGTTTGAAAGAGTTTTGAGAGGTTTAGAATGTTAATAAAGTTAACATTATGAAAAATTATGAAAATTAAATCGACCACACAGCCTAGACACATGCCTGTGTGTCTACCCGTGTGGACAACAATAAGGCTATTTACCAAGCCATTTTGCTACCCTTACTTGTACATACATACACAACTTCATATGGCACCAATCCAAGCATTTACATACAACCAAATCAGCCACAATCAAGACATCAACACATCATTTACATGCTACCATCTATCATACACAAACATCACATGCGTATTGTAAACGGAAAAATATATAGGATTTTTCCTATGTAATTTATCACCTTTTTACTTAAATCCATTGTTAAAACTAAGTAATTATTTAATAAATTAATGAAATATGTGAAAATATGAAATTAGGACATAAAAATTATTAAAATGTGATTTTATGCTTTATTATATAGTTTTCATGTAATAAATGGCTTATTTTATATTAATATATTATATTTTTAAGACATAAAGTGGGCCATGCATGATTAAATTAAATAATAAAATATAAAATTAAATTTAATAATTCATTTTAAAATATTTCATTAATAATTTAGGTTTTAATTAATTAAATTGATAAATTTTATTCTTTGGTACTTTAACTTGTTGATTTATTCTAGACAGGTCTGATAGCTTTGCTGGATTACAAAATCATCCAAATTGGAGACCAAGTCAACCCAATATTTGGCTAAACATGGCTGTCCATTTAAACCATTCTTTGGTTTAATTACACAATGTCCTTGCAGTGTTGAAGAAATTAGAGATTTGCCTGAAGATTTACGATTGACCGAGTCTCAGTCCTGAGTTGTGTGGCATCCAAAATTGCTTAAAAATCAAGCAAATATCAAGTCAAAAGCCACTAAGCATGGTGATAAACCGTAATATGTTCATATTTTAATCCCGCATTTAGCATACTTTTGGATGATTTATTCCCTGAATTGTGAAATATGGTGCTTCTAATCCTTTATTTTCATGTTTTATACTTAGGAAAGCATAGGAGGATGAAAAGAACGAGAAACGGGCCAAAAACAGACCGAATGGGCCAAAGTAGGAAACCAACACGGCCTGGGGTTTCACCACACGGCCGTGCCTCTTTAGCAGACCCAACCACGGCCTACAACTCGATTTACACGGGCGTGCCACACGAGCGTGTCCCTGTTGTGACAAAGAGGAATTTCACTCAGATTAGGATACTTAGAGGCGAAGAAACACATTCCGAATCCTATATAAACACCCTAAGTATAACCTAAAAGGTGCTTCTGTCATGGGGCGTCCAGCTAGGCCAAGGAGCCAATCCAGAGAGGTCAGAATCGTGGGATTTACTCGAGGAAAGCCAGTTGATTCATCTCAAGAAGCCGAAATCATACTAAAGACGGTGGATCTCTCCTTCAATTCCTTTAATGGGTTTTAGGGTTTTCTTATGTTTTGGTTTATCTTTTCTTCTGAGATGTATTCTTTTATTATTATGAACTAAACCCCTCAAATACCTGAGGGGGATGAAACCTAAGACGGATCTTGTTATTGTTTTCGGAACTATATGATAAATACTTGATTTGTTCTTAATTATGTGTTCTTAATTCTTGTTTTGATATTTCAGGATATTGATTCAAGTAGTGATGTGATTAGGAAGTGGAGCAAAAGTCCCTGTTTAAGAGTAGATCTAGCATAATTAAGCGGAGTTGATCGCAACCCTAGACATAGGATGACGAAAATCTGCAGGATTAGGGTCAAACCTAATATGGGAGACCATAGATCGAGTTAGTGCAATTCTAGGGGTTTTAATTAGAAAGAGATTTCAATTAATTAACCTAGGGTTAGATGTTAGTAGCCTCGAGAGAGGTATTAATATAAATTAGGGAATCCTACAGATCAAGTCAAGTGAATAAATCATCTGGTTCTGAGTTAGATAACAAGTGAAGTCTAGGTGGATTCTTCCTTGGGTATTGTCTTAATCAATTGGTTTTTCCCACAAGTATTTCCCCTTTTCATTCTTTGTGTCTTAGCATCTTTAGCTTAGTAGTTAGTTAATTTTAGATTAAACAATAATTCACTTCAATTCTTAGGCTAAATAATAGAAAGAAAGTATTAGTACTTTTGGTTCCTTTGGGTTCGACATTTCGGTCTTGCCACTAAACTATACTACTGTACAATAGGTGTGCTTGCCTCAATTGTTGTCACAGTTAGTTTCTAGGCTAGATCATTCATTATATAAATTTATAAGACTCTGACATAACGATCACATGGCCAGCCACAATTTGAGGAGATTTGAAGAGGTTAACATCCACTATTTTTAGCAAACTATCCCCCTCTCTTCACCTATAAATAAGACCCTTTCATTCCCTCATTCATCATCCCTCAATCATTCCTCATTCATTCTCATCATTTATCATTCTCTCTTCTCTCCAAATTCTCTTAGCCTTTTCCATTCCCAGGCATAGCATCATCTCTTCATAAAGATTTTAGCAATTAAGCCTCTTAAAGAACCCTTGGTCGGCCACCTTGGAGAGCCATCAGAAAAGGAGCAAAGCAAAGGAACGAAGGAGCCTCGTCAGTCAGAGTCTTGGGTGACAACCACTCTGAATTTGGTTTAATCTTTCTTTTCTTTAATTTAATCTAAAGATGTTTTCTGTGTGTTCTTTGTTCTTGTTAACAACAATGTTAGCTTAATTTTATTTAAGCTAGGATGATTGCTTTGATTAAATAATATTTATTTGATTCATGCTTATAATGTTTGTGCCTCAATCGATCATGTTTTCAATTAAAATCAAGTCTGTATTTCGTTCATACATGATTGAAATGCACCTGAATTAGATGAGTGATCCTGACCAGACGACGGCTAATGGACACATAATTGAAATGTGCAAACTCAATTTAGATCCTGACCCGATTAAATTGTAGGTTGCATAACAACTCTGACCAAGCTCATTATCTCGCATAGTTTTTATATTTGTGTGATTAAACTGTTTCAAACTCGACACGTCCTCGTTACCTCACACACGAATGCTAAGAAACCCTTAGTAAATAAGGATCGATAAAATGCGTATTTACTAAGTAAAGTATTCCGAAAGGACCTAATGTGGTTTCCAAACTCATGAAAGATCGAGTTGCCATGGAATGTTTTTCCGAATGTTATTAAGCATGTTGATAATAAATTGAGTTTAATTAAAGTAATTGTCCTAGTTTATTTATATTATAATTGTTGCAAATTGTGTTTAATTTTACTAAAATCTATTTCATTCATATAGTTTGCATACTTAGGATAATTTGTATTAGGGATCATTGCATTTAGTTTAATATATTTTAATCACCACTTCTCAACTATATTGTGTTTTTATTTACCAAATTTTTAATATAATTTTACAAATTAAGTGACTTAGCACAAATACAATCCCTGTGGAGACGAAAACTCGATACTTACTTATTACTTGATAACAATTGTGTACACTTGCACAAACCTACGCGTTACAAGTTTTTGGCGCCATTGCCGGAGATTGTCAACTGTTGCCATAGTCTTTTTTTTCGTGAAATTATTTATTTTCTATTTGATTCATTTCTAACATTACTAACTTATTGATTTTCTTTTCAGGTGTTTATGAGCATAGATCGAATTATTGAATTACTCATTGTAGACACTGAAATTGAGTGAACTTTCAGACAAAGAAGACGTGAACGAAAAACTCAAAGACAAGTCGAGATGGACCTTGGAAATCAAAATCAAGACCAAGGTAATAAAGTCGATCATGTACGAAATCCCATCCTCATTGCCGATGATAGGGATCGATGCATCAGACAATATGCTGTACCACTTTTTAGTGAGTTAAATCCAGGAATTAGATGGCCAGATATTGAGGCAACCCAATTTGAATTGAAACCAGTGATGTTTCAAATGCTACAAACGGTGGGCGAATTTAGTGGTATGCCCACGGAAGATCCACATATCCACCTTCGATTGTTTATGGAGGTGAGTGATTCATTCAAGATAGCCGGTGTGAGTGAAGACGTACTGAGGTTGAAGTTGTTTCCGTACTTGTTGCGAGATTGAGCACAAGCATGGCTCAATTCATTGCCACCAAGTTCCATATCTACATAGCAAGAATTAGCAGAGAGATTTTAGGTTAAGTATTTCCCACCTAGCAAAAACACTAAGTTGAGGAACGAGATCACAACTTTCCAACAATTGGAGGACGAGTCTTTGTATGAGGCTTGGGAGGGATTCAAGGAGTTACTTCGTAAGTGTCCTCATCATGGGATTCCTCATTATATCCAGTTGGAGACATTCTATAATGGTCTCAATGCACATACAAGATTTATGGTAGATGCTTTCGTAAATGGTGCAATTTTGTCTAAGTCTTATAATGAGGCTTTTGAGATCATCGAGAGGATCGCGAGTAATAAATATTAATGGCCAACAAATCGAACAACTTCAGGAAGACGTGTAGCCGAAGTTCATGAAGTTGATGCCCTCACTTCGTTATCAGCTCAGGTATCGTCTATTTCCTCTATGTTAAAACAGTTTACCGCTAATAGTGCTAATAATTTTACAGCTCAGCCACCAAGTCCGTTTGAAGTAGTTTCCTATGTATACTGTGGGGAAGGTCATTATTTTGAGAATCGTCCATCAAATCCCGAGTCAGTGTACTATGTGGGGAACCAATATCAAAATGGGAGTGGACAAGGACCGCAGTCCAACTTCTACAATCCTTCATGGCATAATCATCCTAACTTTTGTTAGAGCAACCAAGGAAATGGACCGAACAACAACTTATTACAGCAAAGACCCAACCAATCTCAAGGGTTTAATCAGCAAGCTCCAAAACCACCTCAAGCTGAGGCATCAAACAGTTTGGAGAACTTGTTGAAAGCGTAGATGGCAAAGAATGACGCTTTGATCCAAAGCCAAGCAGCAACACTAAAAAATTTGGAAAACCAAATGGGTTAGTTAGCTACGAAGCTTCGTAATAGATCACAAGGAACCTTGCCGAGCGATACTGAGAATATAAGAAATTTGGGTAAAGAACATATCAAGGAAGTGGCATTGTGAAGTGGTAAAATTCTGGAACCCCGATTGATTGATGTCGAAGATAAGCCCGTTGATAAGAATCAACTAGCTGTTGAAATTCCTACACCAAAGGAATCAGAATCTGCAAAGTCTGACAAGGTAAACCCTGACTTAGTGAATTCTGATATTTTAACATCTTCTTTGGATACAGATTTACCTACTCAGAAAAGTTGTTCGGTTGAACTGAAAGTTCCATCACCTCCATATCCGCAAAGATTGTAGCAACACAAGCAGAAATAGGAGGTGCAATTCAAGAAGTTTTTGGATGTTCTGAAGCAGTTACACATTAATATTCCGTTGGTGGAGGCTTTAGAAAAAATGCCAAATTATGTGAAGTTTATGAAGTACATACTGTCCAAAAAGAAACGAGTGAGTGAGTATGAGACTGTTGCCTTGACAAAGGAGTGCAGTATGTTCCTGCAGAACAAATTGCCACTGAAATTGAAAGACCCGGGAAGCTTTACTATACCCTGTAACATTGGTGAATCTTACTGTGGTAAAGCTTTGTGTGACTTAGGAGCGAGTATCAACTAGATGCCTAAGTCTATTTTGATGATGTTAGGGATAGGTGAAGTAAGACCTACAACTGTGACGCTTCAGCTAGCGAATCAATCTTTAGCATATCCCAAAAGAAAGATCGAGGATGTTTTGGTAAGAGTCGATAAATTTATTTTTCTTGCTGATTTCATTGTCTTAGATTTTGAAGTAGACAAGGAAGTGCCGATCATCCTTGGGAGACCTTTCTTAGCCATGGGAAGAACATTAATTGATGTGCAGAAAGGTGAACTCACCATGCGAGTTCAAGACGATTAGGTAACCTTTAACATTTTTAAAGCGATGAAATTTCTCGATCCGACAGAGGAGTGTTCAATTATGGAAGAGATAGAAACCTTGGTTTCTATGGAAAGCATTTTTGAAGAAGATCCATTGGAGAAAGCCTTAGATCTTAACCCTTTGGAGGATGAAGAATGTGAAGAAAACATGGCTTTGATGGAAGCCAATCCAAGAAATTTTATTCAATCCACACGGTTTGAACTGTTGGAGTTGGAAGTTAGAGAATTTGTGCAACCCAAGTTGTCAATTAAAGAACCACCTAAAATTGAACTAAAGGTACTTCCTTCCCATTTGAAATATGTTTATTTAGGTGACTGTTCTACTTTACCTATGATTATTTCAGCAGAACTGACAAAAGATCAAGAGGAGCAACTAATTGTTGTTTTAAAGAAATTTAAGAAAGCAATTGGTTGGACCATAGCTGATATTCGAGGTATAAGCCCTTCTTTTTGCATGCATAAATCATTTTAGAAGAAGGTGAAAGAGCTCGAATTGATGGGCAAAGGAGGCTCAATCCTATTATGAAAGAAGTTGTGAGAAAGGAAGTGATCAAATGGTTAGATGCAGGAATCATCTATCCTATTTTAGATAGTTCATGGGTAAGTCTGGTGCAGTGTGTGCCGAAGAAAGGTGGAATCACGATTGTTGAAAATGAGCGTAACGAGTTAATTCCAAGGAGAACTGTTCCCTGTTGGAGAATCTGTATTGATTATAGAAAGTTGAACAAAGCCACTCGGAAGGACCATTTTCTGTTGCCTTTTATGGATCAGATGTTAGATCGACTGGCAGGTAATGAATTCTATTATTTTTTTAGATGGCTATTCGGGATATAACTAAATAGTTGTAGCCCCGGAGGACCAGCATAAAACAACCTTTACTTGTCCATACGGTACGTTTCTTTTAGGCAAATGCCTTTTGGTTTATGCAATGCACCTGTAACTTTTCAACGATGCATGATGGCAATATTTACTGATATGGTTGAAAATTTTGTTGAGGTTTTCATGGATGATTTTTCTATTTTTGGTAACACTTATGATAACTGTTTGAGTAATTTGGCTAAGGTATTGAAGAGATGCGAAGAGACGAATCTTGTCCTTAATTGGGAAAAATGCCATTTTATGGTCAAGGAAGGGATTGTCTTACGTCATAAGATCTCAAAGAAATGAATTGAAGTCGATAAAGCAAAGGTGGACATAATTGAAAGATTACCGGCCCCAATGAATGTGAAAAGATTTAGAAGTTTCTTAGGCCATGCCGGTTTTTACCAAAGGTTTATCAAAGATTTCTCGAAAATTTCTAAACCGTTGTGTTTGTTGTTAGAGAAAGATACAATATTTTATTTCAACAAAGCATGTTTGGAAGCTTTTGAATATCTAAAGAATCGGTTAATCTCAGCCCCAATAATCGTTACACCTGATTGGAACTCACCTTTTGAGTTGATATGTGATGCAAATGACTATGTCGTTGGAGCTGTGATGGGTCAAAGAAGAAATAAAGTGTTTCACCCTATTTACTATGCAAGTAGAACTTTGACTGGAGCCCAACTCAATTATACGGTAACCGAAAAGGAACTCTTTGCTATAGTTTTTGCTTTTGACAAATTCTGCTCATATCTTATAGGTACCAAAGTTATAGTATTTACTGACCATGCGACCATTAAATACTTGCTCACAAAGAAAGATGCAAAACCAAGGCTAATTCATTGGATACTTTTACTCCAAGAATTTGACCTTGAGATCCAAGACAGAAAAGGTGTCGAAAATCAAATAGCTGATCATCAGTCGAGGTTGGAGCAAGATGAGGTAACTCAGTCATGTGTGCCTATCAACGAGAATTTCCCAGATGAACACTTATTTGAGGTAATTCGAATTCATGAAATACCCTGGTTTGCTGATTTTTCCAATTATCTTGCATGTGGAATAATTCCTCGAGAAATGACATACAACCAAAGGAAAAAATTCCTTCAGGATAGTCGGTATTATCTTTGGGAGGATCCGTTTTTGTTTAAACAATGTGTAGATAATATAATCCAAAAGTGTGTAGCTGAAAATGAGATTGCTGAGATCATATATCATTTCAATTCATCTCCAAGTGGGGGACACTTTGGTGGTTCACGTACTACAGCAAAGATTTTGCAAGCAGGTTTCTTTTGGCCTACACTATTTAAAGATGCTTATGCTTATGTGAAGAACTGTGATAAATTCCAAAGGATCGAAAATATATCAAGGAGGAATGAGATGCCCTTGACAAACATTTTAAAGATTGAATTGTTCGACGTATGGGGCATTGACTTATTAGGCTCGTTTCCTTCTTCGTATGGAAACAAATACATCTTAGTTACTGTGGATTATGTATCCAAGTGGGTTGAAGCTAAAGCATACACTACAAATGATGCTAAGGTAGTCATGTGATTCCTACATAAGCATTTGTTTACACGATTTGGGACACCAAGAGCTATTATTAGTGATGAAGGTTCTCACTTTGTCAATAAATGGCTTAAGTGGTTGCTAGACAAATATGATGTGAAGCACAAGACTGCTACTGCCTATCACCCCCAGTCTAATGGGCAAGTTGAAAGAGTGAATCACGAAATCAAAGGTATCCTTGAAAAGGTTGTACGCCCTAGCAGAAAAGATTGGTCTCGAAGGCTCGATGATGCATTATGGGCCTATCGAACAACATTTAAGACATCGTTAGGAATGACTCCTTATCGGTTAGTCTTTGGAAAGGCATGTCGTTTTCCATTAGAGTTGGAGAATAAAGCTCACTGGGCTTTGAAGCAGTTGAACTTTGATCTTATGCAAGCTGATGAGAGAAGGATGTTACAACTTGATGAGTTGGAAGAGTTGAGGTTGTTTTCCTATGAGAATGCCAAAATGTGTAAAGAAAGATCAAAGAGAGGGCATGATAGTCATATACAACCTCGCGAGTTTAAAGAAGGTTAGAAGGTTTTGTTGTTTAATTCAAGGTTGAAGTTATTTCCTGGGAAGCTTAAATCCCGATGGAAAGGACCTTATACCATCTACCGAGTTTGTCCTTATGGAGCTATTGAATTATACAACAATTATGGAGGTGAAGTTAATGGTCAATATCTCAAACACTACTGGGATGGTGAAGTTGAGCGAGTTGAATCCTCGTTCAACTTAAGAGACCCTTTGATAAACCGTAAAAGTAACATATTTTAATCCCACATTTAGCATGCTTTTGGATGAATTATCCCTTATTTTATGTAATTTTGTGCTCTTAATCCTTTATTTTTATGTTTTATACTCAGGAAAGCACCGGAGGATGAAAAGAACGGAAAATGGGCTTAAAACGGGCCAATTGGGCCAGATCACGAAATTGACACGGCCTGGACCCAAGACCACACGGCCGTGCCTCATTAATAGAGTCCAACACGACCTGGCCACGACTCACACGGGCGTGTGCCATGGCCGTGCCCCTGTCGTGGCAAAGAAAAGTTTCGTTCAGATTGGGATACTTAGGGGCAAAGAAACACATTCCAAAAGCCTATATATACACCTTAAGTATGACCTAAAAGGCGGAGCCCAAGGCTATCGTCTAGGGGCGTCTTGCTAGGCCAGAGAAGGCAGATTTGTAGGGATTCACTTAAGGATAGGCAGTTGATTCATCTCTAGAAGCCAGAATTATACTCAAGACGGAGGGACTCTCCTTTAATTCCTTCAGGGAGTTTTAGGGATTTCTTATGTTTTGTTTTATCTTTTCTTTTATTGTTATGAACTAAACCCTCAGATACCTGAGGGGGATGAAACTTAGATGAATCTTGTTATCGTTTACTGAACTATATGATAAATATTTGACTTGTTCTTAATTATGTGTTCTTAATTCTTATGTTGATATTTCCGGGATATTGATCCAAGTTTGATGTGCTTTGGTGGAGGAGAAAAAGTCCCTGCCTAAGAGTAGATCTAGCATAGTTAAGCAGAGCTGATCGCGTGCCTAGAGATAGGGTGACGAGATTTTGCCGGATTAGGGTGAAACCTAATATGGGATTCCATAGATTGAGTTAATACATTTCTAGGGGTTTTAATTAGAAAGAGAATTCAATTAATCAACCTAGGGTTAGACGTTATTCGCTTCGAGAGAGGGTTTAATATACATTAGGGAATCTTACGGATCAAGTCAAATGAATAAATCGTCTGGTTCAGAGTTAGATAAGAAGTGAAGTCTAGGTGGATTCTTCCTTGGGTTTCGTATTGGTTTTTCCTCAAGTTATTTTCCCAAATTCATTCTTCTTTGTCTTAGAGTCTTTAGTTTAGTAGTTAATTAATTTAGATTAAACACACAAATTCCCTTTATTTTAGGCTAGATAATAAAAAGAAAGTTAGTATTACTACTTTTAGTTCCTTTGGGTTCGACATTCCGGTCTTGCCACTAAACTATACTACTGTTCGATAGGTGCGCTTGCCTCAAATCATTGTCAGAGTTAGTTTTCAGGTTCGATCATTCTTTTTATAAATTTTAAGACTTTGACATCGCGAAAACAACGATCAAGTTTTTAGTGCCGTTGCCGGGGAACTAAAATATTAATAAAGCTTAATTTTTATTACTTTAGCCATTTTTTTATTTTTTGCAATTTAATTTATTTTTTTCTATTTTAATTTTTAACTTAGCTAATTTTTCTTCTGTTATTGTTTCTTCCTTTTAGGTACCTCTAGTTTATGACTAGAAGGAACCCGACAAGACCCCTACTTTACGATGGTGATATTGAAAGAAGAGTTCGCAGAAATCGTAGAGATAAAGCGAAGCTTAAACTACATGAAAATGAGCAAGAAGGCGAAACCAATTCTCACTTGAAGGGTTGGTGAGAATCATCTGCCACCTCCCGTGAGATGGCCAAAACAATGCTCCATGTACTATGTATGATTATGCTAAACCTAGTTTAACAGAACTGAATCTAGTATTGTTAGGCCTACTATTGTCGCAAATAATTTTGAATCAAAACCTAACACTATACGGATGATACAACAGTTTGTTCGGTTTGATGGTTTGCGGGATGAAGATCCTAACACACACTTAGCAAATTTTCTAGAATTTTGTGATACCTTCAAGATAAATGGCATTTCTGATGATGCCATCCGTCTTCGGTTATTTCCCTTTTCTTTGAGGAATAAAGCCAAACAGTGGTTACATTCTCTTCCACGAGGGTCAATCACTACATGGGATCAGATGACCAAAAATTTTTTATTAAAATATTTTCCACCGGCCAAAATGGCCAAATTGAGGAATGATATCTCTTCTTTTGTGCAGATGGATTTAGAGACACTTTACGATGCATGGGAGAGATACAAAGATTTGCTGAGAAGGTGCCCACACCACGGATTACCTTTGTGGCTACAGGTCCAAACTTTTTACAATGGTGTGAACCCTTCAACAAGGAAACTAATCAATTCAGATGCCGGCGGAACCCTAAACAATAAAACTCCTGAAGCGGCCTACGAGTTTATAGAAGAGATGTCACTGAATAACTATTAGTGGTAAATTACAAGGACAAGGCCAGCCAAAGCAGCCGGAGTTTTCAACATCGATGCAGTGACCGCGCTTTCAAACCAGGTAGAATTACTACATAAAAAATTTAATGGTTTATATGGTTCTTCGCAGGCACATCCAGTTATGCAGTGCGACGCAAGTGAAGGAGTGGTGAATCTTGAGTACCTACCCTACGGACAGGGCATGGAGAGCGAACAAATGAACTATATGGGTAACAATTTCCGATCTAACAATAACCCTTATAGTAATACTTATAATCCAGGTTGGAAGAACCACCCCAATTTCTCATGTGGCGGTCAAAGAAATCAACGGCAACAACCATCCCAAAACTTCCAACAACAAATTCTACCCACGGGAAAAGAAGCCAAACCTTGAAGAGATGTTGACAAACTTCATAGCAGCCTCAAAAATACGTTCCCAAAATACAGAAACACGTTTCCAAAAGATAGAAACAAAACTTGAGGCATTGACACAAGAGTTCAAGGATCAAATCGGGCAACTCGCTAATGAAATCTTCGAGAGACCACATGGAAGACTACCGAGCAACACCGAGACTAACCCAAGGGAGCAAGTTCAAGCCATAACAGCTCAAGATAGTGAAGGGTTAGACGAGCCCAATTCGAGGCAAGAGAACGTGGTCGAAGAAGGTAAGGTTGAGGTAAGTAATAATAAGCCAAAACCGATAATCAAAGAGTACCAACCTCGCATACCATATCCCGAAGCATTAAGGAGAGACGACACAGAGGAATAGTTCGGTAAGTTTCTTAAACTTTTAAAGAAATTACATATTAACTTACTGTTACTTGAAGATCTTACGCAGATGCCAGACTCTAGAAAATTCCTAAAAGAGTTGTTGACGAAAAAGCGAAGGATAAACGAAGCATCACATGTGGAACTAAACGCAATGTGCTCGGCAGTATTGCAAAATAGACTACCACGGAAATTAAAAGATCCAGGGAGTTTTACAATTCCATGCTTAATTGGTACTTTATCTATTGATAATGCGTTAGCTGATTTAGGGGCAAGCATAAATGTCATGCCTTATAAATTGTTTAAACAACTAGGTCTAGGGAGGCCCAAACAAACTAGGATGAGCATTCAATTAGTGATAAAATCATTAGAATTCCCGGGGCATAATTGAAGATGTACTGTAAAATTTACAAATTTGTATTCCCAGTAGACTTTGTCATTTTAGACATGGATGAGGACAACATGATCCCCCTAATTTTAGGGAGACCATTCTTAGCAACTGCCAGAACTAAAATTGATGTTGATGCAGGCGAACTTATATTCTGTGTAGGTGATGAGACAGTTACTCTTCAAGCCCTCGATTCAACTAGAACATCGAATAATCAAGGTGAGAAAATAAATTCAAATGATAACCATTCGGTTAACCCTTCTTTTCAGGAAGCACCACAAAAGAATACAACTGAACCCGATCCTATACCATGTGCCAACAAAAAAATAACTCATGAGGAATGAGGGATTCAGATCGATGATCTAAACGAGTTGAAGACAAATTTTAAGGAAAAATTAGGGATACAAAAAGTAGAACCAGAGCCACTCCACGCGGCAAACAAGTTCAAAATTGGAGATCAAGTATTGATTGATAAAGCAGACCCTCAAATATCTCCTCCTAACCCTAACACTAACAAAGAAATCCCTTTTAGGGTAATCAGTGTTTTTCCATATGGAACAGTCGAGGTAAGTAATCCTATCTTTGGCACTTTCAATATAAGCGCATCTCAACTTAAAATCTATCATGATAATAGAGCTGCCAGCATGAGGAAGGACTTTCAACTCCTCAAACCACCATGAATATACAAATGAGAGGAGAGTCTAGCTTAAGACTATAAACGAGCGCTTCTCGGGAGGCAACCCGAGCACTAACCCCATTAACTTTTACATTTTTATTTTGTCCTATTTATTCTATTTTATCATTTCTTTATAGCACCTAACTATAAACTAACCAAAAGTACAAAATTCCAGGCAACACGGCCTTGCACACGACCGTGGCCGTGGCCGTGTGGATGTATCGAATCTCCGTACTGACATGGCAGAGATGGTACGAGTCAGAGCGAATCAATTTTTGAATCACAGACTCCAACCACCACACCACGGGCACTGACAAAACCCCACGGCCGTGTGATGTGGTCGTGGTCGACACTGGTAGTTTACACACGGGCGTGGCACCCTGAACATGGGCGTGGGAGAAATGATACGATGCCTAACACGGCCGTGCGAGGCAACCGTGTGACTTAGCACGCCCACGATACACGGGCGTGGGGTTGTACCAGGCTTAAAAATCTATTTAACCCCCTCCTTTTTCTCTTCCCTTACTCACTTTCCTACTCCCCACCCCCTTTATTTTATCCCATTATTCAGACCTCCCCCTACTTTTCTTCTCCAATACATTACCAAAACCCTTGAGCTACACCAAATGCCGAAGAAGTGGGAGGAATCAAGCATAGTCTCCCAGAGGGAGACCGATCTATATAAGTTCATGCCGGCCGCTTCAATTATTCGACAAGCCAAGGGTCTTTGAGACCATTCTATTTTTCTTTTTCCTTTCTCTTCTCCTTTATTTTCCTTTTCTTTATTTCTCTTATGTTTAATTTAGTTTATTTTATCTTAGTTTCTTGGTTTTAGGTTCTAAAGGCTGCTAGGGAATCACACCTCGACCACGACCACCACTCCACCACAGCCTTAGAAATCACACCCACCTCGCAAACCATCCACCAATAAGGACTCTTCGGTCCATTAATCTTTTCTTTTAATTTGATTTCACTTTTATTTTCCTTCACTTTAGCTTGCTTTTCTTTAAATATATAATTAATATAGTTTGAATTATTATTATTATTTCCTGGCTAATTCTGCACGAGCTACCCAATTTCTTCATCTAGCGCAGAGACTGTGGACGGCCACCATACCACCACCAGAGACGCCTCATCTTTCACCTCCAACGCAAGGAATCCATCCAAATTCAGGGAGTTTCACTTCTCTCCATATATTTTAATTTTCTACTTGATTGTTTATATATATATATTTGTACATTGAGGACAATGTACATCTTAAGTGTGGGGGGTGAACAACCTAAAAAGGCGCCTATTTTTTTCATTATTCGCAAATTCTTGAAATTAGGTGCCAAACTTTTTACATTATTCTCAAATCCTGAATTATGTCTTGTTTCTTAAGTAAGTTTCTCATATTATGATTAGAATGAAATTCCCTATGATTCATGATTTTTATTGATATATTTTAGATTAAGTCATTGATAATTGTGCATTGATAATTAAATTCTAAGATACTAGAGAATCAAGCATGATAAGTCTATTTTTCAGAATTTAAAATTTTTTCTAGGTTGTCTACCTGAATTTGAATATTGCTTTGAAATTTGAAATTTACGAGGTTGACATCAAAATTCCCATAATTTTTGTGAGATTTTGAGCCTTATAGAGCATCAATTCTTTTCTTGCTCACTTTATTGATTATGAGTGTGTCAACATTGATTTGTTATTCTAGAACTTGCATTGATTATAAATGTCGAGACCACACTTTTTGATTTGATATATAGAGATGATAAAGGCACTTAGGTTTTAACCCACTTACTCCACTAAAAACCTACCTTCATAATTAACCCCTAGTGAACCCCATTGAATCCTAATAAACCTTTTTATTGACTTACCCGCTAATATTAACCCAAAACCCTTTTTATTTGTTATCACTATCCTTTTTAACTACCCTTATGTCGAGATTTGATTTGATTAGTTGCCTAACTATGATCTTTATTTCAATAATTTATTCCTTATTATGACTTGTTCTTAAAATAAAAAAATCGAAGTATATTCATTGTTAGATTTGTAATGAGCTTATACATTTGAATTCCAAATATTGAAGAAGAAGCTCGTAGTATTAGTATTATTAATTTTCAATTGATTACTTTTATTTAGTTCATTGTTTCTGGTTAGGTAATTTATCACCCAATCTCGATTCTAACCTCTAATTCACCCTTATCCACACTTTAACCCAAGCCCCATTACAACCTCATTAAAGACCTTTTGATTTGTGTATCATTTCATATCATAGTGGTGGAGATTTGATTTTCATGCAAGCCTATGGGATTAACTTTTCATGTTTGACTTTTGAGTGCTTAATTACAACCTTAAACACTTTGAGTGATTTGAGTGAATCTTTAGTGAGGATGTCAAACCACTGTCAATTTTGAATCGAGGTAATTATTTAGATGAGGGGAAACACCTATGTTTTGTGCTACAATTGTATGACTTAGATCTGTTTGAATCTTTAGAACCCTTTGAGTTAAATTATCCATGTATGAATTATCCTTGAATTATGACGAAACATTATTAATGACTATAATGATTTAAGGGAAGTTTGTTTTAATTATGAGTTGAGAATTTTGCTTGAGGACAAGCAAACACTTAAGTGTGGGGGTATTTGATAAACCGTAAAAGTAACATATTTTAATCCCACATTTAGCATGCTTTTGGATGAATTATCCCTTATTTTATGTAATTTGGTGCTCTTAATCCTTTATTTTCATGTTTTATACTCAGGGAAGCACTGGAGGATGAAAAGAATGGAAAACGGGCTTAAAATAGGCCAATTGCGCAAGATCACGAAATCGGCACGGCCTGGACCCAAGACCACACGGTCGTGCCTCATTAATAGAGTCTAACACGGCCTGGCCATGATTCACACGGGCGTGTGCCATGGCCGTGCCCCTGCCGTGGCAAAGAAAAATTTCGTTCGGATTGGGATACTTAGGGGCAAAGAAACACATTCCAAAAGCCTATATATACACCCTAAGTATGACCTAAAAGGCGGAGCCCAAGGCTATCGTCTAGGGGCGTCTTGCTAGGCCAGAGAAGGCAGATTTGTGGGGATTCACTCGAGGATAGCCAGTTGATTCATCTCTAGAAGCCAGAATTATACTCAAGACGGAGGGACTCTCCTTCAATTCCTTCAGGGAGTTTTAGGGATTTCTTATGTTTTGTTTTATCTTTTCTTCTGAGATGTTTTCTATTATTGTTATGAACTAGACCCTCAGATACCTGAGGGGGATGAAACTTAGATGAATCTTGTTATCGTTTACTGAACTATATGATAAATATTTGACTTGTTCTTAATTATGTGTTCTTAATTCTTGTGTTGATATTTCTGGGATATTGATCCAAGTTTGATGTGCTTAGGTGGAGGAGAAAATGTCCCTGCGTAAGAGTAGATCCAGCATAGTTAAGCGGAGTTGATCGCGCGCCTAGAGATAGGGTGACAAGATTTTGTCAGATTAGGGTGAAACCTAATATGGGATTTCATAGATCGAGTTAATGCAATTCTAGGGGTTTTAATTAGAAAGAGATTTCAATTTATCAACCTAGGGTTAGACGTTATTCACTTCGAGAGAGGGTTTAATATACATTAGGGAATCTTACGGATCAAGTCAAATGAATAAATCGTCTGGTTCAGAGTTAGATAACAAGTGAAGTCTAGGTGGATTCTTCCTTGGGTGTCGTCTTAATGAATTGGTTTTTCCTCAAGTTATTTTCCCAAATTCATTCTTCTTTGTCTTAGAGTCTTTAGTTTAGTAGTTAATTAATTTAGATTAAACACACAAATTCCCTTTATTTTAGGCTAGATAATAAAAAGAAAGTTAGTATTAGTACTTTTAGTTCCTTTGGGTTCGACATTTCGGTTTTGCCACTAAACTATACTACTGTTCGATAGGTGCGCTTGCCTCAAATCGTTATCATAGTTAGTTTCCAGGTTCGATCATTCTTTTTATAAAATTTAAGACTTTGACATCGCGAAAACAACGATCACCCTTAACTTTTCATGAACTCATTTTGTAAATAAATAAATAATTAGAACTTATTTTCTTAACTTATTACATTTAATTAATTCTGTTTAAGGAGATTGGAACTTAAGCGGGACCGCTGTGACCCCTCCAACCTTTCCTGGGAATTAATTTAATGTAATTTGTTAAGAAGAAATTTTCTAATTAAGATTTAAAATTTTTAATTCTCATTTTTTCTGTTTAAATTTTAATTTTTTATGTTAATAAAAGGGGTCAAATTTGGCCCAAGTACTAATTAGTTTTTTTTAGTAAGATACAGTCTGAGTTTGAAGCCCAAGACAGCAAAAAGGAGAGAAAAATCCATGCCTTGCCATCACACCCATTGCTTGCCACCCAAGTAACCTTAATGTAGCTAAATTTTTGTTACATGTTGCCCTATTTTTTTCCCTATATAAACCCCTCTCCATTCTACTAATTTTCATATCCCTCAAAGCAATTTGCTTACACCCTAAAAATCCCTAAATCTCCCTTTTGTGCCGTCAACCTCAAATCCCGAAAGAAACCCTAATTCTCTTCCAATTTTTTCCAAAATTTTCTATTACTGTCGCACGTCGTTGTCGCTACTGCACCATCCTTGTCGTTGCAAGATTTTTTACCGTAGCAAGTTCTACCCACTTTGCTGATTTCTCTTTTCTCTCTTGTGCAGAAACTTTGCCGAATTTTCGGGAAAAGATACCATGTCTCGAAAAAGAACTAGATCCTCAAAGACTACTTCTGAAAACCTGATTTCAATCGATGAAGAAGTGAAAGAGAGATTTAATTCAATCTTCAAGCATCAACCTATGATGCCGGAAAAAGGTTTTGACTTGAAGAATAATGATTTGATGGTTGTTCCTATACCGATTAGAAAGAAAATCAATGCTCTCAAATGGGAACGATTTTGTGATGCTCGTTCACTTTCCGATGATGAACTAGTTCAAGAATTCTATGCTAGTTTGACTACGCAAGATGCTACTGAAGTCATCGTTCGAAAGAAAAAGGTACCTCTTACTTCTAAGTCCATCAATGATTTGGTTAATTTGCCTGATGTTGAAGAATATGAGTACTACCCTATGATGAACAATATCAATTGGGATTTTCTTCAACAAGTGCTTGATGTTGTGACAAATTCGGGATCCCAATGGATTATAAGAAAGTATGGAAGCCATTCTTGTCGAAGAGAATACTTAAAACCAGTAGCAAAGGTATGGTTTTATTTCGTTCGCTATAGTTTTATGCCTATCTCACATAGTTCCACCATCTCGATGGAACGTATGCTTTTGTTATATGCAATTTTGACAGAAAAGTCCATTAATGTTGGAAAATTATCCTCAAAGAGATTCACGATTGTGCTAAAAAGAAGGCAGGAAGTGCTTATTTCCCATCATTAATAACTTCACATTTCTTAAAGGCCCGTGTTAAAACACAAGAAAATCTGAAGCGGCGATATGTTCAAGGATGCATTACAAATTATGATCTTGAAAGATCAGTAGAGAGGGTGCATGAGCTGAATCAAGGCGAGCAAGAAGAGCCAACTGAGCCGGATACCGATGAGTCAACAGATGGAACTGAAACTGAAGCTAATTCGATTCTGAGACAACTCGAAGAGGAAGAATCGATAAGGAACCGAACATTCCCGAACCAAGGGTTGACCTAAGAAGAAGAACCGAGTCAAGCTAAGTGTTGAACCTGAATATACAACTCCCATGCCGACTTCTACAAGTACTTCAAGGAAATCGGAGTTGTCAATTTTGATGGATATGCAAGTTCATGCACAATCAACAATAAACTTACTGGAAATATGCAAAAATTAGAGATGACTCAATTCGAAATACTTTTAAGAATATCTCTAATAATTTTGTTCCTGAGTTCCCAGATGCTATCTTTGAGACATGGACGGAAGATACTGACTATGCAAGCGGAGATGGAGCTAAAGAAGACAAGGGGAATGAGTGTAATATCCGGATTTAGGGGTCTCGCATTTTTCATATATGTGTGTGTGTGTGAGTATGCTTTGTGCACTGTTTGATTGTGTTTGGGGGCTCCGAAAAACCTTGGGGTTAGGTGGAAGCCTTAGTGAAACTTTTTGGTTTAAGCTGATTAGGGGGGAGCTAAGGGAGCTAGGCCTTAAGGGGTTTAAGGTTGCGTTTAGGGACACAAGAACTCAGTTGGTAAAGTGGCAGGGAGGCGCCACTTAAGGTGCAAGTGGATGACGCCTCAGGGAGTGAGAAGGGCCTTGGTTAGAGCAGCACTGGCAGCATTTTGGCATTTGTTTTTGTGTCAAGGGGAGTGAAGAGTTGGATCGGATATGGCACTTGGAAGGTGGAATTTGACTGAGTCAAATTGTTTTGAATGTGCGGCTAGGAGAAGAGATGAGAGTTTGACTCATTCAAACTCATTTGAATGTGGGGAGGAGAGGAAAATGTGGAGGAAAATAAGGGATGTGGAGAGGGGGTGAGAGTTGGCCGGCAGTAGGGCTCTTGGGATGGCATTTTTTGTCATGATAGGGGGTAGAGGCCGAATTTGCTTAGTGTGGTATTAGGAACCGTTTTTGCGTTTTCTCTCTTCCAAAAGCTCATTTGTTTTCTTTCTTTCCCTTTGTGATTGAAAGCCGAATGCACCCATCACCATAGCTAAAATTCCCTAAGCCTTCATCTTTTCATCTCAGTCTCGTTTCATCACTTTTTCATCTCTCTTAAATCGAGTTTTCTCTCCATAATTCCCTATAGCCGAACCTCTATTTGAGCCTCACCATCATTCTTTTCTTCTTTTGCTTTCTTCAAAACCGATTAGTGCTTTGGTCGAACCTTCTACCCATCGTTTTCTTTTATTCTTATCTACACTTTTCTTCTATTCTTTTTCTATCACGTTGATCTCCAAGGGTTGTCATCAAGTCGAATCTTCCAGTGCCGATCATATCGTGAAGGAAAGACTTATTTTGATAGACGACTTGTAGTGAGGTGCCGTCGGCCATCTTGTGCAATCCCTTCCAATCGACCTCAATAGTATGGTAAGGGATCTCTCTTGGGTTAAATCTCCCTTTTCTTACTTTGGCTGCCGAAATCAGAGACTTAACTCTGCATTTAGGTGTGTGGCCGAATCTATCCAAGGTCTTGGGTTCGTAACTTTTCTTTGAAGCCAGCGTTAGGAGCAAGAGCCTTCGGGGTTTGATCGAACAAGGTAAGGAGATAGTGATATTCGGCAAAAGGCCTTATCTTTTAGCTAAAAACTATTAGCCGATTCTAACTAGACTATTGTAGGGAGGTTTCGATAGAGGTTAAGGAGAAGCTTCGGGATTTGAATCTACTTCGGTAAGAGTACTCAATTAAGATGAGGTCTTTGTCTCATTTAGATTTTGATTTATCAATTAACTGGGTATTCTGATTAAGTGTTATTCAATGGATGCGAGTACCAGTCGAGGAGAGGAAGGGGTTGTCCCTACCCCTAAGTTCAAGAAACATTCGGTTTCGGCAGTTCGGGATTGGCCACCAGGGTGTGGGCCAACGTCGAAAAGGGACAAGCAGATCACTGTAGTCTCTTCGAGTGAGGACGCTAGGGAAATCGAGAGTGTAGTGCTTCAGGTATCAGGTGTGTGGTTAATTCGCAGTTTCCCTATTAATTAATTAGTTGTATGTATTATGTGTGAAATGGCCGAAACAGTGGCTGTGGTGGAATTGTCGGTAACCAGGTTAGTCTTTTATTTATGGTGTGGCTATGGATGATTGTTGTGGATACACGTAGCATGTCATATGCCTATATAATCTGTTCATGCATTATTTGGCCATGTCATTATAACATGTTGCATATGCATGGGGTGGTATATATATGGAATGAAGGACAAGGTGTACATTTATGTACGTGGATTGATGTTAGCCTTGAGCTACATCGTGGATAGACGTTGACCATGGTTCACGTTGTGGATTTTTGTGATTTAATCACGTGGACCAGTGGCTAGGCCACTAGGTGTACGGCATTGATTGCTGAATTGGTGTGTAGCGGTTGGAGGGTCGATTTAGTAATCCCCTGGTGTGTGGTGGCTGGATACAGGGGTGTGTTGCGGATGGACACTAGGCTGGGTTGGGTACATTTTGCATTATTACATGCCATGTGGATTTGGGTGGTTTTGGGCCACGCCCATATGCAGAAATTTGTGGGTTAATTACACCACTGAGACAGTTTGACTCACCCAATATTTACCATACAATGCAGGTGATACATGTTGTCTTGGACCTGGTTTGGAGTGGATTCGAGATGGCCATGCAGATGCGATTTTACTTACTTAAATACATTTTCTTTAATTTCGATTACATCAGGATGATTTTATTGTAATAAGGCCATTTTAAGTAGTTAGGATTTTCATTATGTGTTATGCTAGATCGACTATCGATTAATAATTGCAAATGATTTCGAAATCAAATTTTTACAACTTAAAAACTTAAGTTAAGATTTTCAAATCTGGACACTCGTAACAACCCAACTTTCCTAAAGTTTCAAACGTATACGATTTTCAAATTCACACGAACTTTAAAGTTGTACTTTTCCGGCAAATCGATTTCCAAAACGACAAACTTCTTATAAACAAGTTAACTCCTGTGGATGGGATATTTGATTAAAACCCAACACGTGTTTTCACCCTTCAAGTAAATTCTTTTCAAATGTTTTTCCCAGTAACATTCCGAATTCGGCCGTGGTGTTTTGGGCCGGGTTTGGGGTGTTACAATTTGGTATCAGAGCCTAAGCTTTAAACTCGGCCTATGGATTTTGAGGCCCACAAACGTTTTTAAACTCTTTATTTTAATTTGGTTAAAGAAATTTTTCATGGAAAGGGTTTATGAAGGCATGTCACTCGAATCTTCCGGCCCAGGTCTGCCAGGTAAGTCTTCTGCCTTGTTAAACGAAATGAAGTGGGTATGTGCTATATTGTGGTGGATATGGAAATTAGAACTTAAGATATTCTCTTTAGAGACTGAAACTTTAGGGATATGTGTTCTTTGTGAAAGAATAACTTGAAATCCTATAGCATAAAACTACTCTTTTAATCAATAAGTGAAAAAAAGCTAATACATAAAATTTCTTAAATCAGATTAAGAAGTGACGTTAGACATGAGTTTTAGGGGACGTGGTCATAGTATCCGTGGGCGTGGTAGAGGCAGAATGACCGTATCGGAACTAGTTGGGTCTGGTCAGGGTTCAGAGAACGAGGCGCCGCCACCGGCCGTAGGAGTGGAGTTTCAGGATCAAACGGGAGGAGATGACGCAGTGTCGCAGGCTATGCTGCGAGTTTTGGAGAGGGTCGCAGGAGCTAATATGGGTAATGGGGCTCGAAAGTCCGTGTCTGAGAGGCTTAGAGCAAACGGAGCTGAAGTATTTAGAGGGGTATCTAGGGTAGCTCCGAATGTGGTGGAGTACTGGTTAGAGGCAGTCGAAAGGATCATGGACGACTTGGACTGCACTGCTGAGGAGAAGTTGAAGGGCACTGTTTCCTTACTTCGGGATGAGGCCTACCAGTGGTGGCTCACTTTCAAGAGGGTACTCCGGCGGATTGAGTAGATTGGGGTTTCTTTAAGGTGAAGTTTGAGAGAAAGTACGTCGGGGCTAGTTACGTAGATGCACAGAGGAGGGTATTCTTGAACTTAGTGCAAGGGGGCAAGTCAGTAGCGGAGTATGAAGCAGAATTTTTGCGACTGAGTCGGTATGCTCGGGGGATTGTTGCTACTGACTACGAGCGTTGTGTGAGATTTGAGGATGGGCTGCGAGATGAGCTGCGGGTGTTGATCGCTCCTCAGCGAGAAAGAGACTTTGCTACTTTAGTAGAAAAAGCTCGGATAGCCGAAGAGGTTAAGCGAACAAAGAGGCAGAACAGAGATAGGGATAGGGGCAGGAATAGGAGGAGTTTTGGACCGTCAGCATTATCGGGGGGTTTTCAGAAAAAGCCTAGGGTTGAGGGTCCTGTTCGCGTTTCTGCGCCATCTACTGGAGGTCAGTTTTGTCCATGTGTTCAGTGTGGGAGGTCTCATGTAGGAGAGTCCTGGGGAAGGAATAAAGAGTGTTACAGGTGTGGGTCCAATGATCACTTGATTAAGAACTGTCCTCAGGACATGGCTAGGACTCGGACAGTAGGTCATGGGTATGTGCAGCCAGAAAGGGGTGGTCAACAGATGTCGAGGGGTCGTGGTCCGAACCAAGGAGGGAATGGTTCTAGCCGAGGCCATGGAGCACCGGGCAAAGGTGCTGGGAGCTCAGAGGCAAGACATCCTGGGTTGGTCTATGCAGCCAGACGTCGTGAGGAGGGGGATGCGCTAGATGTTATCACGGGTACGTTTCTCATTTTTGGGTTACCCTTTACTGCTTTAATTGATGTTGGATCAACTCACTCCTATATTGCTAGTATAGTGTCTGGAACTTTGGATGTAAAATCTGAAATTGCCTCTAGGAAGATGTCAGTACTTAGTCCTTTAGGGAAATCAGTAGTGGTAGATAAACTCTTTAGAGATGTGCCTTTAGAAGTTCAGGGGGCAGTGTTTCCGGTTGACTTGATGGAGTCGCCGTTTAGGAATTTGATCTCGATCCTAGGTATGGACCGGTTAGTAAGGTATCGTGCAAATTTGGATCAGGTCGCTAAGCTCATGACGTTAAAGACTCCCGAGAACAATGAGGTGTTGGTGATAGGTGAGAGGAGAGACTACCTGTCTAATGTAGTATTTGCTCTTAAGGCGGAAAAGATGGTGAAGAAGGGGTGCTTGGCTTTCTTAATGTTTGTTAGTGCTTCGGATGCAAAGGAAGCATCTGTGAGGGAGGTTAGAATGGTAAAAGAATTTGTGGATGTTTTTTCGGAAGAGCTTCCAGGGTTGCCTCCGGATCGTGGGGTAGAGTTTGGAATCGACCTGCTGCCGGGTACAGCACCGGTGTCAATCGCTCCTTATATGATGGCACCAAAGGAGTTGGTTGAACTTAAAGCCCAAATTCAGGAGTTGTTAGATCGCGGTTTTATTCATGGGGAGCACCGGTGTTTTTCATGAAGAAGAAGGATGTATCTATGCGTATGTGCATAGATTACCGCCAATTGAATAAGCTGACGATCAAAAACAAGTACCATTCTTGAGGATAGATGACTTGTTTGATCGGCAAAAGAAATTTGCGGTGTTTTTGAAGATAGACTTGAGATCCGGTATCACCAACTTAAGGTGTGGAAGCGGATATCCATAAGACGACTTTTCCCGAACTCGATCACGGGCATTATGAGTTCCTAGTAATGCCGTTCGGGTTGACGAACGCCCCGCCACGTTCATGGATATGATGAACCGGTTTTCCAACCCTACTTGGATCGATTAAATGCACGTGGTGTTCATAGACGACATCCCGGTATATTCCAAGTCCGAGGAGGAGCACGATGCGCATCTCTCGGGTAGTCTTTGCAGATTTTGAGGAAAAGAAGTTGTACGCCAAATTCGGCAAATGCGAATTTTGGTTAAGGGAAGTTGCTTTCCTGGGTCATGTGGTGTCTGCAGAAAGGATAAGTGGATCCTCGAAAGATTGAGGCGGTGTTAGACTGGAAACCACCTAAGTCGATGTGCGAGAGTTCACGAGTTTCTTGGGGTTAGCAGGCTACTACAGGAGATTTGTTGAAGGGTTTTCATCAATAGCAGCACCTCTGATGAAGTTGTTAAGAAAGGAGGTACCTTTCATGTGGACGGATAAGCAGCAGGAGAGTTTCGAGAAGCTGAAAAAGGTTTTGACAGAGGCTCCGATTTTGATTCAGCTTGAAGTGGGGAAAGACTTTGTAGTGTACTGTGATGCTTCGCACACGGGGTTAGGCTGTGTGCTGATGCAGGAAGGAAAGGTTGTTGCCTATGCGTCTCGGCAGTTAAGGTCGCATGAAGTTAACTATCCGACGCATGATTTGGAGTTGGCTGCAGTGGTTTTCGCGTTAAAGGTGTGGAGACATTACTTGTACGGAGAGAAGTCGGTGATCCACACAGACCACAAGAGTCTGAAATATCTGCTGACTCAGAAGGAGCTGAACTTGAGACAGCGAAGGTGGGTGGAGTTGCGGAAGGATTACGACTGTTCAATTGAGTATCACCCGGGTAAGGCGAATGTGGTGGCAGATGCCCTAAGTCGGAAGGTAGTATCGGATCTGAGGGCGATGTTTGCACATCTTAGTCTTTATGATGACGGGAGTTTGTTAGCGGAGCTGCAGGTGAAGCCGACATGGTTAGGTCAGGTGAAAGAGAAGCAGTTGGTAGATTACGATCTGAGTGCTAAGCTACTGCAAGTATAGAACGGGGGAGTGGAAGACTACAGTGTAAATAGCAACGGGGTGTTGTGTTTCTGGGGTAAAGTATGTATGCCGAAGGATGGGGAGTTAAGGCAGAAGATTCTTCAGGAATCGCATAGTAGCCCTTATGCTATGCATCCTGGAGGGAGTAAGTTGTATATGGATCTACGGGATCCGTTTTGGTGGCCTGGTCTGAAGCGGGAAGTTACAGAATTTGTGGGGAGGTGCTTAACGTGTCAGCAGGTCAAAGCTGAACACCAGGTGCCTTCAGGGTTGTTGCAACCAGTAAAGATTCCGCAGTGGAAGTGGGAGAGAATCACAATAGACTTCCTTAGTGGGCTTCCCCTTACGCATAGCAAGAAGGATTCAGTCTGGGTAGTTGTGGATCGGTTGAAAAAGTCTGCACATTTCATACCGGTGCGAGTTGACTATTCTCTGCAGAGGTTGGCAAAGTTGTATGTGGCAGAAATTGTGAGGCTACACGGGGTGCCGGTATCAATTATTTCAGACAGGGATCCTAGGTTTACGTCTCGGTTTTGGAGAGCACTACATCAGGCATTGGGCACCAGGTTGGACTTTAGTACGGCATTTCATTCGCAGACGGACGACCAGTCTGAAAGGGTAATTCAGGTGTTAGAAGATATGTTGAGAGGTTGCGTTATTGACTTCAAGGGTAGCTGGGAGGAGTTTTTGCCTTTAGCAGAGTTTGCGTACAACAACAGTTACCAAGCAAGTATTCGGATGGCCCCGTATGAAGCATTGTATGGGCCGGAAGTGTCGCACTCCTACGTCTTTGGGACGAATTGGGAGAACGTCATGTCTTGGGTCCGAGATAGTGGCGTAATCGGAGAGAAAAGGTTAAGGTAATCCAGCGCGCGGTTGAAGGAGGCATCGATGCAGGCGTAAATCGTGACGCAGATCTTAATCGAAAAGAAATAGAATTTGCGATGGGTGATCGTGTGTTCCTAAAGGTTTCGCCATGGAAGAAGGTGATGAGATTTGGATGCAAGGGTAAGCTGAGTCCCAGGTTTATAGGGCCTTATCGGGTTTTGAAGCGGGTTGGACCAGTGGTGTATCAGTTGGAGTTGCCCTTGGGATTGAAACAGATGCATGATGTATTTCACGTGTCGATGCTACGTCGTTACCGATCGGATCCATCTCACGTGGTGCCAGTTGAGGAAGTTGAGTTGAGACTAGACTTGTCTTACGAGGAAGAACCGATTCAGATCTTGGAGCGGGATGTGAAGGTATAACGGAGGAAATCAGTTTCTCTAGTCAAGGTGTTATGGCGGAATCATGGATCAGAAGAAGCTTCGTGGGAGCCGGAGGAAGCAATGCGACAGCAGTACCCTCACCTATTGTAGCCAGGTAATTTCGAGGCCAAAATTTCTTTAAGGAGGGTGGAACTGTAATATCCGGGATTTAGGGGTCTCGCATTTTGCATATATGTGTGTGTGTGTGTGAGTATGCTTTGTGTGCTGTTTGATTGTGTTTGGGGGCTCCGGGAAACCTTGGGGTTAGGTGGAAGCCTTAGTGAAACTTTTTGGTTTAAGCTGATTAGGGGGGAGCTAAGGGAGCTAGGCCTTAAGGGGTTTAAGGTTACATTTAGGGACACAAGAACTCAGTTGGTAAAGTGGCAGGGAGGCGCCACTTAAGGTGCAAGTGGATGACGCCTCAGGGAGTGAGAAGGGCCTTGGTTCGAGTAGCACTGGCAGCATTTTTGCATTTGTTTTTGAGTCAAGGGGAGTGAAGAGTTGCATTCGGCTATGGCACTGGGAAGGTGGAATTTGACTAAGTCAAATTGTTTTGAATGTGCGGCTAGGAGAAGAGATGAGAGTTTGACTCATTAAAACTCATTTGAATGTGGGGAGGGGAGGAAAATGTGGAGGAAAATAAGGGATGTGGAGAGGGGGTGAGAGTTGGCCGGCAGTAGGGCTCTTGGGATGACATTTTCGGTCATGATAGGGGGGTAGAGGCTGAATTTGCTTAGTGTGGTATTAGGCACCCTTTTTGCATTTTCTCTCTTCCAAAAGCTCATTTGTTTTCTTTCTTTCCCTTTGTGATTGAAAGCCGAATGCACCCATCACCATAGCCGAAATTCCCTAAGCCTTCATCTTTTCATCTCAGTCTCGTTTCATCACTTTTTCATCTCTCTTAAATCGAGTTTTCCCTCCATAATTCCCTAGAGCCAACCTCTATTTGAGCCTCACCATCATTCTTTTCTTCTTTTGCTTTCTTCAAAACCGATTAGTGCTTTGGCCGAACCTTCTACCCATCGTTTTCTTTTATTCTTATCTACACTTTTCTTCTATTCTTTTTCTATCACGTTGATCTCCAAGGGTTGTCATCAAGTCGAATCTTCCAGTGCCGATCATATCGTGAAGGAAAGACTTATTTCGATAGACGACTTGTAGTGAGGTGCCGTCGGCCATCTTGTGCAATCCCTTCCAATCGACCTCAATAGTGTGGTAAGGGATCTCTCTTGGGTTAAATCTCCCTTTTCTTACTTTGGTTGCCAAATCGAGACTTAACTCTATATTTAGGTGTGTGGCCGAATCTATCCAAGGTCTTGGGTTCGTAACTTTTCTTTGAAGCCAGCGTTAGGAGCAAGAGCCTTCGGGGTTTGATCGAAAAAGGTAAGGAGATAGTGATTTTCGGCGAAAGGCCATATCTTTTAGGTAAGAAGTGTTAGCCGATTCTAACTAAACTGTTGTAGGGAGGTTTCGACAGAGGTTAAGGAGAAGCTTCGGGATTCGGATCTACTTCGGTAAGAGTACTCAATTAAGATGAGGTCTTTGTCTCGTTTAGATTTTGATTTATCAATTAACCGGGTATTCTGATTAAGTTCTATTCAATGGATGCGAGTACCAGTCGAGGAGAGGAAGGGGTTGTCCCTACCCCTAAGTTCAAGAAACGTTTGGTTTCTGCAGTTCGAGATTGGCCACCAGGGTGTGGGCGAGCGTCAGAAAGGGACAAGCGAGATCACTTTGTAGTCTCTTCGAGTGAGGACGCTAGGGAAATCGAGTGTAGTACTTGAGTTATCGGTGTGTGTGCTAATTCGCGATTTTCTGTTAATTAATTAGTTGTATGTATTATGTGTGAAATGGCCGAAACAGTGGCTGTGGTGGAATTGTTACCTTTAATGGTATGTCGGTAACCAGGTTAGTCTTTTATTTATGGTGTGGCTATGGATGATTGTTGTGGATCCACTTAGCATGTCATATGCCTATATAATCTGTTCATGCATTATTTGGCCATGTCATTATAACATGTTGCATATGCATGGGGTGGTATATATATGGAATGAAGGACGTGGTGTACATTTATGTACGTGGTTTAGTGATGACGGCCTCGAGCCTCATCATCGTGGATTGATGTTAGCCTTGAGCTACATCGTGGATTGACGTTGACCATGGGTCACGTTGTGGATTTTGTGATTTAATCACGTGGACCAGCTGGCTAGGCCACTAGGTGGACGGCATTGATTGCCGAATTGGTGTGTAGCTTGATTGGAGGGTCGATTTAGTAATCCCCGGTGTGTGGTTGCTTTGGATACGGGGTGTGTAGCGGATGGACACTGGTCAAGGTTAGGTACATTTTGCATTATTACATGCCATGTGGATTTGGGTGGTTTTGGGCCACGCCCATATCGCGAAATTTGTGGGTTAATTACACCACCGAGTCGGTTTGACTCACCCAATATTTACCAAACAATGCAGTGTGATACATGATGTCTTGGACCGGGTTTGGAGTGGATTCGAGATGGCCATGCAGATGCGATTTTGCTTACTTAAATACATTTTCTTTAATTTCAGTTACATCGGGATGATTTTATTGTAATAAGGCCATTTTAAGTAGTTGGGATTTTCATTATGTGTTATGCTAGATCGACTATCGATTAATAATTGCAAATGATTTCAAAATCAAATTTTTACAACTTAAAAACTTAAGTTAAGATTTTCAAATCGGACACTCAGAATAACCCAACTTTCCTAAAGTTTCAAACGTATACGATTTTCAAATTCACACGAACTTTAAAGTTGTACTTTTCCTGCAAATCGATTTCCAAAACGACAAACTTCTTATAAACAAGTTAACTCCTATGGATGGGATATTTGATTAAAACCCAACACGTGTTTTCACCCTTCAAGTAAATTCTTTTCAAACGTTTTTCCCAGTAACATTCCGAATTCGGCCGTGGTGTTTTGGGCCGGGTTTGGGGTGTTACAATGAGTCAGAAAAATAAAAGAGGGATTCTTGTCTTGTTATTTATTTAATTATTTTTAGGTCCTTAGGAATTTATTTCTTTCGTAATTAGGATTTAATTTCTGTAGAATAAAACATAGCAAGCACGAACAAACTTAACACTTCTTTAGAAAGAATAAGACTAAGTGATGTGGTAATGGGAATGAACATGTCTAGGATTGGGTTATTAGGGAAGACTTGGTATTTAAGCAGTCTTAATGACTCTCCTCTCTTTCTTTACAACCCTACCTGGTGTTCAATTTTCATTCATTACTTTGTTCTTGCAATGAGGACATTGCTTATTTTTAAAGGGAGTAAGGCAAATAAATTGCTCAAACTTTTAAAATTTTCGAGTATGTTTCAATCATTTCTTTCATAAGTATGTTTTAATAAATGAATGTTTAGAGATATTTTTTGTTACTGAGATAGTTTGTATGCTAGTATGAATGATGATTTTATCTAAGTGAAAGTATGTTATCATAAAGAATGGAATGTTTGTATGATCTTAGCCTTCGTAATGTTTGCCATGAAAACTTAGTTTCTTTTGAGATTAGACATGCATGAAGGTTTATATCTTTAGAATTGACTTAGTAACTTTCTTGAGGCAAAATCCTAGGGGACATAAAAATTTAAAATGATATAGGCACTATTTCTTTGGACCGTTTGAGCCTTTTCAAGCCAACCCTATGATATTAGACCCTTGAAACTGTAATTTTGAGCTTAAAGGCATGTTTTTTGCAATGAATATTTTTAAAGTTATCCTAATTTTGTGCACCTATCTTAACTAAAGTTGTCTTGGGAATCAACATTTGAGGAAATTTTCATAAAGATGTATGTGCTCATGCTAAAAAAAAAAAAAAAGAGCAAAGAAAAGTTTGCTCAGTCTCCAAAAAAGGAAAAATGTATGAGCTTGAGTTCAAAATAAGTTTGGGGGTGCTCCAAAGGTTCACTTAAAGAAAACGGTTGTATTACGAGAAAACCATGACAAAGTTAAAGATTAAGATTTTTAAAACCGAAATGTCCCATCTCTTAAAATCCCTACCTTTAACCGAGCCCCATTACAACATTATAAAAGACCTATTGATTTGATGATTATGTCACCTAAATTAGTGGAGAGGAAGTCCTGAGTTCAGCATATGAAGATCATAAATAAGCCTTGTGATTGTTTGCTTGATTGATAGGAAATTATGTTAAATGAAGAATGTTATCTACGGCTATGACATACATGCAAACTATGATTCATGTTGGCATATTTTGAAGCTTAGTATAATCTTAAGGAATGTTTGCATATGAATTACTTGTTAATAAAGAAGATCGATAAGCATGAAGTTAGTAATGCATGATTATGGGACAAAGATTGATGCTGCTTACACAATTAGCAATTTTGCCTTAGCAAGACCTTTTGCTGTGCATAAACATTACTCAGGACGAGCAATGATTTAAGTTTGGGGGGGTGTAAACGGAAAAATATATAGGATTTTTCCTATGTAATTTATCACCTTTTTACTTAAATCCGTTGTTAAAACTAAGTAATTTTTAATAAATTAATGAAATATGTGAAAATATGAAATTAGGACATAGAATTTATTAAAATGTGATTTTATGCTTTATTATATATTTTTCATGCAATAAATTGCTTATTTTATATTAATATATTATATTTTTTAAGGCATAAAGTGGGCCATGCATGATTAAATTAAATAATAAAATATAAATTATATTTAATAATTCATTTTAAAATATTTCATTAATAATTTGGGTTTTAATTAATTAAATTGGATAAATTTTATTCTTTGGTCCTCTAACTTGTTGATTTATTCTGGACAGGTCTGATAGCTTTGCTGGATTACAAAACCGTCCAAATTGGAGACCAAGTCAACCCAATATTCGGCTACACATGGCTGTCCATTCAAAACAGTGCTGAAGAAATTAGAGGTTTGCCCGAAGATTTACGATTGACCGAGTCTCAGTCCTGAGTTGTGTGGTATCCAAAATTGCTTAAAAATCAAGCAAAAATCAAGTCAAAAGCCACTAAGCATGGCCGGCCACAATTTGAGGAGATTTGAAGAGGTTAACATCCACTATTTTTAGCAAACTATCCCCCTCTCCTCACCTATAAATAAGACCCTTTCATTCCCTCATTCATCATCCCTCAATCATTCCTCATTCATTCTCATCATTCATCATTCTCTCTTCTCTCCAAATTCTCTTAGCCTTTTCCATTCCCACGCCTAGCATCATCTCTTCATAGAGATTTTAGCAATTAAGCCTCTTAAAGAACCCTTGGTCGGCCACCTTAGAGAGCCATCAGCAAAGGAGCAAATCAAAGGAACGAAGGAGCCTCGTCAGTCAGAGTCTTGGGTGACAGCCACTCTGAATTGGGTTTAATCTTTCTTTTCTTTAATTTAATCTAAATATGTTTGCTATGTTTTCTTTGTTCTTGTTTAAAAAAATGTTAGCTTAATTTTATTTTCAATGGCCTTATACAAAATGAACTTTCAACCAATATAAGCCAACACATTTGGCCAAATCAATTATGACACATAACAAAATGACCAAGTCCCCTATACATGCCATAGCTCAAAATGTTGAACTCATAGGTACCAAAATAATAGTTGATAGTGTGAATGGATCTCCGTCGATCTCCAATCCCGAGCTAGCTTGGTGACACTATAAGATAAGGGAAAGAAAAGGGAGTAATCTATGTAGCTTAGTAAGTTCATATGCAAATATTAAACAACATTAACCATACAATTGCCGTATAAGTGACATACGTATATCAACCTAAATGTCATTAAAACCTCATGAACATAACATACTCAATCACATTCTTACCAATAGTTCATCATACACTGAATTCATTTCCTTCGAGTTTTTTGTACATACATGTACTAACTCGTAACATAATCACATGCTTTCTCGTCTTTGACATACCCGTTGAATTTCCTGTTGAACCATTTGGAATACTAAAGGATACTCGGGAATCTCGTACATGCAGTACCATACTAATGCCATATCCCAGATATGGTCTTACATGTAAATTCGTATCGATGCCAATAGCCCAGCTATGGTCTTACACGAAGTCTCATATCGATGCCATATCCCAGATATGGTCTTACACGAAGTCTCATATTGATGCCATATCCCAAATATGGTCTTACACGTAATCTCAGTAACCCTAATGTCATGACATTTGTATCCTATCTATTCCTAATGTTCAACTGGGATTTCTTTCTTGCCGGAACTTTGTCGAATATGCGCATAGAATCAATCATACATTTCATGCAATATCAAAACATTAAAATACAAATATAACATTTCATTATTTACATACGAACTTACCACAATACAAAATAGTGAAAATGGACCTAATCGTCAAACACTTTGTTTTTCCCCCGATCAAGGTCCAAATTTCATTTTTCTTGATCTATAACAGCAAATTCAGCTTATTTAATACACACATTATCCAATTCAGTCCAAAAATCACATTATGGAAAAATTACATTTTTGCCCCTAACTTTTTAACTTTTTACATTTTGGTCCCTAGGCTCGTAAAATGAAACGTATTCAATTTCTTTAAAACCCAAGCCTAGCCGAACTTTATTCATGCTCATAATATCCCACAATTTCCATTAAATCACACTTTTACTACATATTTTATAACTTTTACAAATAGGTCATTTTAAGCATTTTCATCAAAAATCGCTTAGTAAAAGTTGATTATCTAACACCAAACTTGCATAATCTACCATTAAACATCAAAATACACAAATATCCAACATGGGTAAAATTTTATACTCTGATTTTCTTTCAAATTAGTCCTTGAAATAGCTAGATTAGGTTACAAGGATCTCAAAAACATAAAAATCATTAAAAACGGGGCTAGAACGGACTTACAATCGAGCTTGGAAACTTGAAAAACCCTAGCTATGGTTCCTCTTGCAATATTTGGCCATGGGGATGAAATTTGGAGAAGATGGACACTTTTATTTTACTTATTTTGGCTTTATTTACTAAATGACTAAAATGTCCCTAACTTAAAACATTAAAATTCTCTTACTCCATGTCCATTTTTTTCAAAGCATAATGGTCTAATTACCATATGATGACCTCTAATTTAAAATCTCATAGCAATTGGACACCTATAACATGTAGAACTTAAATTTTGCACTTCTTGCAATTTAGTCCCTTTAACTAAATTGGGTGCCCAAACGTCAAAATTTTCGAACGAAATTTTCAAAAAATCATTTCATAAAAATATAGACCATAAAAATATAATAAGAATAAATTTTACTGCGTTGGATTTGTGGTCCCAAAACCACTGTTTCGACTAGACCCAAAATTGGGCTGTTACAATGGGAGCATGAGGAGAAGCCCCCATAAACTATTGTTACCATTAATTTATCATTTAAAAAAAAGGCTTCTCTTTGTGGTCCTTCAGATTCAAGTGGCACTCTTTGTGCCAAAAGTGGTTGTTATGTCCCTTGCTCCAAGTTTGGAGCATTACTATATACTTTTTCCTAGACCACTTCTCTTGAGTTGGCTGACATTCTATAATCACAATTTAAAATAGCTTGGGTCAGGATCACATCACGCCATTAATTTCCCTAAGTAGCATGTACTTATGGATGCCATGCAGTATCTCAGTTTAGCCCAATAATAGACTAAAATTAACCTCTAATACCACTAATTATAACACCCCTCGTCCTTCCCGACGTCTGATACGGATGAGAGATGCCACTGTAACACTTTTAGATCAAAATACTTGACTTTCTTTAAGAAAATAAATATTAAATTTTTTTTATAAAATCATATCAATTAGATAAATTAAACTTTAATAGTTTAAACTCATGCTATTAGCATTTAGAATCAATTCAGAGGTGATCAGAGGTATCTGGGGCCCAAAACGAGTCTTGGAAGGCTCAAAACTAACAAAACAATGTAGGGATCCTTCACTAACACTGTTGTATTGGTACAACTATCCATTTCTACAAATACAAGTGCGTAGAACTGTTCACTAAAGCCTTTTCGTAACACCAGTGTTGATACTTCTGGGTCCAACTACCAATACTTCAACCCCAGGAGTAAAAAACTGCCTGAAACACCCCTATTTCAACCCCAGTCTTTACCATATCAAAAGCAAAACTTTAAAAACTCAAAAATCTCATTTTAAGGGCAAAAAATGACTCTTGAACAACTCCAAACCATGATATTCATGAAACATGCTTCAAGTTTAAACAAAAACCAAAATATCCTTCATGGAACTTAATCAAAAGTAAGCAATTCTTGTCAAAACATTCAAGAATATAGCTACCATGATAAATCCCATATAAAACCGTACATGTAACAGTCCAGTTTACACCCTAGTCGGAACAGTGGTTTCGGGACCACAAATTCGAGTCTGTATAATATTTTAATATTATTTTTTGTGCCGTTGATATGTGATTAAGCATGTGGTAAATTTCCATAAGCTAATTTGTCTGTTCGTGTGTTTAATTTGACAAAAGGACTGAAATGCATTAAATGTGAAAGTTGCTTGCTATTTGTTAAAGTATCAATGTGTTGTGGCTTTGTAAAGGTGGAGGCCTTATATGGCAATTAAGCCAATTCTATGTTAGTGGGCGGTAATAAATGTAGTTACATGCATATTTTATATAATTATAAGTTTATAATATATGTTATTAATATATTATTTTTATAAGTTATAATATATGAAACAAAACATTAAAAAGAGAAAAAGAAAGCCATAGTGCTTATCTTCCACCGAAAACAAAAAAAGAAAAGAAAAGAGAAAGAAGCTAGGTATTAGGCATTCATCAAGCAAAATTAAGGTAAATTTTGACTTCGGTTTTTGATAATTTCTATGTTTTTGCAATCGTTACTTTGAGAGCAACAAAACCCATGTATTAATTTTGTGAATTGATGTTGTTTGTGTGATATGCCATTGATGATATGTTAAGCTTTTTGATGATTTATGGTGTTAAATGAAAGATTTGAGCTAGATGAACATACTGTGTTCTTGAATTTTTGATGAATTTAGCTAATTAAGGCTAAATGGAGAAAATATTATTTTGGAGGACTAATTTGTGAATTTGATGAAACATATGGACTTATATAGTCCCTAGGGAGATTTGGCTATGCATGGGTGTGAACAAATTATGTGAATTTGATGTTTTGTGAAAAATGGACTAAATTGATAAATTGTGCAATTATGAGGGCTAATTTGTAAATTACCCTAAATGTGTGTTTTTGGATTGAATTGAATGAATTAGTGAATAAAAGGGTTAATTCTGAATATGTTTAGATCAAGAATAGAAGAAAACGGGCTTAGATCGTGGGAAAGCGAAAGTAACCGAGTAGCTGTTTCCATTTCCATAGAATTGAATCCGAGGTAAGTCATATTGCAAATAAATGTAATTGTATTGAATTGAGTTTATTTACATGACTATCAATGATAATGACTGCTTATGAGATGCTATGTATATGAATTCTGGGATAAGGTCGATATAGTGATAAGTCTGAGAAGTCCGTATGAACTTAGGAATACAAAGGTATATGTTCTGGTTTTATTGTGTAAGACCACATCGGGACAAAGGGCATCGATATCTGATTACGTGTAAAACCCTATCTGGGACAAAGGCATCGATATCCGATTACGTGTAAGACCGTGCGGGGAAAGGCATCGATATCCGATTACGTGTAAGACCGCATGGGACAAAGGGCATCGATATCTGATTGCGTGTAAGACCACGTCTGGGACGTTGGCATCGATATGAGGTTTACGTGTAAGACCACGTTTGGGACATTGGCATCGATATGAGGTTTACGTGTAAGACCATGTCTGGGACATCGGCATTGTATTGATTCGTGTAAGACCCTGTCTAGGACAGTGGCATCGATGTCTGAGTGCATGTAAGACCTCGTCTGGGACGTTGGCATTGTACGACCATTCCGAGCTTTCTAAGTATCCTACTAGATTCCTTACGGTTCAACATGCAAGTTTGTGATACGAATTGCAAATCCGAGCTTTAATAAAATTAATGAATGAACATCCGTTTCAGGTACGTTGCTTATACACTAATTGTGTATATAAGGTAAGTATCCGTGTGATTATATCATGATGTTATGTATATGGAATTTATAATACGATATGCAAAGTCTTGACTATATGAACTATATGTATATATGGTAAGTTATGATTAAGCATATGAGCTTGAGAAAGAATGAAGTGATTTTTGTCATGAGAACCATATTGATCATCTTATTAAATTGGTTATGTGCAATCCATGCTAAGTTTGATTGTATATTGACTTACTAAGCTTTTAGAAAGCTTACTCTGTGTGTGTTTTCTCTGTTTTATAGGTCGTCAAAGCTACTGAAGGCTTGGGACCGTTACGGATTGTCATCACACTACTAAACTCATTTTGGTACACTTTGGAAATGTTTATAACTAGATATGGTATGTATAGGCTAGTTTTTGATATAAGTTGTTGTATAGACTTGGTCATGAGATGTGACTAATTATTGGTTCATATTATGCCTTGATGAATTTGGTATGTGTAGTTGTTTTGGTATGTTTTGATGCACATGAAATGGTTAAGATTTCGGGTAGGTAAATGAATGAAATATGCTTTAGTTATATATATGTTATGTCTTGAAAGTTGACATGAATGAAATGGGTAATGAAGATATAGATTGAATAGTCAATTTAGTATGTGATTGGCTGTCATATATGCATGATATGTGTTGGTAAAGATTTCTTGTAGGTATGACCCAAGTGGGTGGCAATTTGGTCTTGCAAATGACCTATAATGTCACACGGCCAGGCACACGCGCGCGTTTAGGGACCGTGGGTGAATATCGATTTAACCTTGTAGCACACACATTGACACGGGCATGTCAAGTAGCCGTGGGGCACAAGTCAGTAGCTGGCCTAAGAGCACACGGCCTTGGCACACGGACGTGTTTGCTGCCTAGTGACCGTGTGATTTTTGACAGGATCGACCACGGCCTGAGTACACGGGCGTGCTTAGTGGCCGTGGAGGATAAGTCGGTTCGACCATCGGGACACACGGGTGTGTCTATTATCCGTGGGAGGCACACGGCCTGCCCCCACGGGCGTGTAAGCCCTGAAACTTAGAAAAGTTTTAATTTTCCATGAAATTTTGTAAGTGTTTCGATTTAGTCCCGACTCGGTTTATAAGCATGTTTAAGGTCTCGATGACCTTATTAAGGGACACTATGCTTGAGAATGATGAATGAATGTATGAATTTCTGTAAATGCTTTCTGATCTGTTCAGTAACGCTCCTAATCCTAATCCGGCGATGGACACGGGATAGGGGTGTTACAGTATAAAACAAAGTTTCATGTCCAAAAATCAAAGTTCAAAGTATAGCAATCCATACGTATGTATGCAACCTACATAAAGATTACGACATCTATGGCCCAAGGCCTACCAAACATGTTCAAAATAGAATTAGTTACAACATTCATTATAAATTTATAGTAGCATGAAACTAAAGTATATACAATTTAAATGTACTCTCTAGTACGATGAAACTAAATAATATGCAATTTAAATGTTACCCTCTAGTACATGCCACTAGGAATAGAAATTACAAATAAAATTGTTTCATACTCTCTAATGATTGTAATGGTGTGATATAGTGATCCTCAAACTGAATCGAACTTCACAATTGGATAACCTACGTGCAAAGAAAAACATGTTAAGAAAAAAGCTTAATAAGATAATATGAAAATACTTTATATAATTACCTTTAAAACTATGGTTCGGACTTCATACAAAAGATTTATGAAACATTTAGAAGCAATGTTAAAGGCTACTACTTAACAATTTAGAAAATGGGGAATATTTTATTTCCACGAAGAACATATATAAATAATAACATCTAGAAGTTCAAAGAATTCACTTCCACAAAAACAGAATTAGGTTGATTTCAGAATCAACTTCAGTTATCCCACCCCGAAAATTGGGTTAGTAGAATCGGGCTATTAAATTGAGGGATTGAGTCAGATACCAAAATTAGGGTCGTAAATAATTAATTAAGATATTAAAATAATATAATAAGCTTTTTATATTATTAATCAACTTAAAATGAAATCTAATTATGAGTTCTAATTTAAAAATAGTGGGTTTTAGTTGAGTTAGGACCAAATTGAAAAAGGGCAGAAACAGGGGGTGACCAATAGGGCAATCTGCCCAATTTTTGAAAATTGGTCTTCTACTTGGAGTCATCCACGTCTTCTTCCCTCCCAAAAACCTATATCATTCAGAAATTTTCCCTAAACCTAATTAGAGAGTTTCCTTCAAAATTGATTTATCCTTTCAAATATATTATGTAACACCTCTAACCAGTATCCTTCGCCGGAATAGGGTTACAAAGCATTACCGTAAAAACGCAACTCAAATAATTCATTTCCAACATTTCATAATCATTGCAAAATCCAATCAAACACATGCATAATGTCCCTTTTTCGAGCCCTCGAGGCCTTAGAAACACTTTAGAAATGATTTGGGACTAAATCGAAAACATTTAGAATTTCATGGCAAAAGATAGAAAAATTCATACTACAGGGGTCACACTGCCGTGTGGCCAAGTCGTGTGACTCACACGGCTGAGACACACGCCCGTGTCTTAGGCCGTGTGGACATTTGAAGTAGGGAGACACGGCCGTGTCCCAGCCCGTGTTCGTGCCCGTGTAACTCTCTGACTTGGTTCACACGGCCAAGCCACATGCCCGTGTGCCAGGCCGTGTAACTCTCGAAATGAAACATTTAAAAACCTACAGGGGACACACGACCATGTCGCAGGGTCGTGTGACTCACACAACTGAGACACACGCCTGTGTCTCAGGCCGTGTGGACAAGAAATAGGTCATTTTCAAGCCATTTCTCTCACCTAAAACATGTTCATACATATAAGCCATTTGCACCTATTTCAAATATTAAAAAATGTACCTAAAACATGCATAATAAAACTAGATCAATATGGCATTTTTACATACAACCGATATGCCCAAAAGGCACCTCAAACATAAATCTTAAAATCAACCTAAACACATAGATGTTTTGAAATAAATCAATATACACAACCACAAATAATCATGCCAAGACATAGCACAATTGACCATATGTCAAACCTCAACAAAATATACCAAATTGATCATTAAAAACATACGTCTACTTGACCATTTCAACATTAACCATTTAAGCAACAAAATGTCAAAATGTCATCACTCGTAAAACCACGTATATATATATGTGCCAACACATACCACTTTGGCCATAAAACCATGCATCAATTAGATCATATTATCCACAACCAACAAGACATCATTAGTACCTTAAGTAACTCAAATCCAAGGCAACATTTCATGCCATAATCATCAACCAAAATGACATATACATGCCAAACTCATCAATGAAACATTAGACACAGTCCACCTATACATGCCATTATAACCTCAACTAAAACATCAAGATCTATCGATAAATTCGATGGATAGTGTGATGGATCTCCAACTAGCTTCCAACCCAATCGAGCTTCGAATAATCTGTAAAGTAAAGGAAAATAACTACGTAAGCAACGTATGCTTAGTAAGTTCGTATAAACTTTAAGCATAATATTCCATTTCAATAATAAACATTATATAATAAACATAAATTTGTGCCAATGTCATAAGATTCATAAATCGATATGATCAACAACTCACAAATGAGTAAGTTCATTAATGTCGCATATATTTATCATTCATAATGTGATACGATTTTATGGGACTTAATAGATAATCAACAACATTTCTCAACCAAAATTGATATCAACCTACTCCCAAAAATGCACATATATGCTAGCTGTAATCAAGCATCCAAAACAAACATAAGTAAGATTTAAACATGTAATATAATCACATACAACCAATATGGCCTTAGGAACCTCAAATGACAATTGAGAAACATGTCAACCATGTATCCAAAGTTACCTAAATGACCAAATACATATATGCATAATTCTACCAAAACCTATCATGTAGGTCACCTATTAAGCTCAACCATTTGGTACCCAAAATAACAATTCACAAGGTAAATCATTTTGCATCATTTCATGTCACTTAACTTACTTACCAAAACATACCAATATTTCCAAATGGTATCAAATATACCACTCTAACTAACATCACTATACCTATAATTTTTCCATAATAAAGCACTAAATCACACCAAGGTATATAACATATCTTATATGCATACTCAAACCACATTTTACTTTCCATCATTCTACCATATCAAACACACATCAAATATGATAAGGCCACATATGTATACTCATCAAAATATACCAAACACAAGCCATATAAGTAGCTAATCTCAATAAAACACTTATAAGCCAACATTGGCCAAATTAACCTATACATGCCATTATAACCGAAATTAAATAAACGAAAGTACTAAAAAAGCTGATGGATAGTGTGATATAGCTTCGACAAGCTTCCAGCCCGAACGAGCTTTCGAATCACTATAAAACATGAAAAATAACACAGAGTAAGCTTTTAAGATTAGTAAGTTCGTATAACAAAGAAATTAACTTACCATTTAGTCACATTTAAGGTAAGCATACAAAACATATCTAGCTCAATTTGGCCAAAAGCCTAAGCACATATCCTCAACAACCATGTTAGTCATGTAATTCATACAATATCAAGAAACATGTATGAATTCAACAATAATCAAACTTCCATGTACATATAATTTCCACTTCATGTAACTATATATCATGTACAAATCATTTTCATATATCTCATGTAAATACCTATAGTAGCTCGTATTGAATTCATGTAATCATGTAACAGAACAGTGCCCGTTGAACCATTTAGAATATCGTTGGACATGCGGGTAGTACACACGAGGTGTACTAAACTTTAATCCGTCAATTCATGTACATGTATTCTCATACAAGTTGTAAACGTTAAGCTCTTCCGAGCTGAATAACAGTAAGCTACTCCGAGCTGAATAACTGGAAGCTCATACGAGCTAAGTATCGATAACCCTAATGACATGTCACTTGTATCCTACGAATTCCTAAGGTTTAAACGGGGCTCGGTAATCGTTGTACATCATCGGATATGTGGTCGGTATTCATATATGATGATTACACACTTCAGAGACATATAATTCAATTTAAAACATATAAATGTACAATTTAATTACACGAACTTATCTCGACGAGTGTACGTAGATACGGAGGCGACTAATATGAGATTTTCTCTTTGCTTCCATCTAACTCCGTACAAGGTCTAACCGGATCTATACGAATTAATTTAACTCAATTCAATACAAATCACATTCAATTTAGTCCAACACACATTTTTGGAAAAATTACCATCTTGCCCCTATACATTTACATTTTTACAATTTAGGCCCTAGGCTTAAAAAAATGAAATTCATTCAATTTTATCCTTACCCAAGCCTAGCCGAATTATAAACATATTTATAGCAGCCCATATATTTCACAAATTCACACTTTTACCACACAATTTATCACATTTTTTAATTTAATCCCTAATTGATAATTTCATCAAAAATTCCTTTACAAAAGTTGTTTATCGAACAACAACCATTCATTTTCTAAAATTAAAATTCAAAACCCTAACATATTCATCAATGACAAAACTCAAATACTTTAACAGTTTCACAAATTAGTCCCCGGCTAGCTAGATTAAGCTACAACGATCCGGAAACATAGAAATTATCAAAAACGGGACAAAAATCACTTACCTATTGACAAATTACGGTTGACCGAAACAAGCTTCTTCCATGGCTATTCTAATCCTCCATTTTTGTTTGAAGTAAGAAATAAAGAAGAAAGCTTTAATTTGGTTTTATATATTTTATCTTTATTAACAAATTTACTTAATTAACCTTTCAATAATTGAAAATTTATTCAATATGCCAAGCCAACATCCTCCACTATCTCATTAATAGGCTATTTTCCACAATAAAGTTCTATAGCTATTTAATACCTTTAGTTATTAGAACCCAATATTTGTACCTTACGCGATTTAGTCCTTTTTATCAAATTGAGCATGTAAACAGTAAAATTTCTTAACAAAATTTTTATACGGTATTTCTATTATACTGTAGGCAATAAAATAATAATAAATTAAATTTTTTGACTTCAGATTTGTGGTCCCAAGACCACTGTTCTGATTTCACAGAAAATGGGTTGTTACAACTCTCCCCCTAAAGGAATTTTCGTCCCCGAAAATCTTACAAAAAGAAGGTTAGGATATTGCTTTCTCATAGCTTCCTCGGGTTCCTAGGTGGCTTCTTCTATTCCGTGTCACTGCCAAAGAACTTTCACTAAAGCTATGTTTTTATTTCTCAATTCTTTGACCTCTCATGCCAGAATTCTGATCAGTTCTTCACTGTATGTCATATCAGGCTGAATCTCAATATCCGTAGGGGAGATAACATGTGAAGGGTCAGATCGGTACCGTCGTAACATAGACACGTGAAAAACATCGTGAATCTTTCCTAGTTCTGACGGTAAAGCTAATCGATATGCAACATGTCTGATTCTTCTAGTAATCTCATAAGGCCCGATAAATCGCAGACTCAGCTTTCCTTTGCGACCAAACCGAAGAACTTTCTTCCAGGGCGATACTTTCAAAAATACTCTTTCGCTGACTTGGAACTCTATATCTTTACGTTTAAGATCTGCATACGATTTCTGACAATCTGAAGCTGCTTTTAAACTACTCGAACCACTTTCACTTTTTTCTTAGTCTAGCGAATCAAATCAACCCTGTGTATCTTTTTCTCACTGAGCTCAGTCCAATATAACAGAGATCGACATTTACGACCATACAGAGCCTCATATGGTGCCATTTTTATGCTCGACTGAAAACTATTATTATACACAAATTCGACCAACGGTAAATATTTCTCCCAGTTGCCTTCGAACTCTAAAACACAACAACGAAGCATATCCTCGAGAATCTGAATCACTCTCTCAGACTGACCATCGGTCTGAGGGTGAAATGCAGTGCTAAAATGCAACCGCGTACCCAGAGCTTCCTATAACTTTCTCTAGAATCGCGATGTAAACCATGGATCTCTATTCGAAATAATAGAGACTGGTACTCTGTGTAACCTGACAATCTCAGAAACATATAACTCAGCTAATCTGTCAAGTGAGAAACTTGTACGTATCGGAATAAAATATGCAGACTTCGTCAAACAATCAATAATAACCCAGATAGCATCTTTCTTTTTCGGAGATAGGGGTAACCCCGATACGAAATCCATAGTAACTCTATCCCATTTCCACTCCGGTATCATCACTGGCTGTAACAGTCCTGAAGGTACCTGATATTCATATTTAACTTGCTGACATATCAAACATGTGGATACAAAGTCAGAAATCTCGCGTTTCATTCCCGGCCACCAGTACATCTGTCTCAAATCAGTGCACATTTTATTGCTCCCTGGATGAACAGACAAGCTACCACTATGAGCTTCGTGCAAAATTTTTTGTATAAGCTCTAGATTCTTCGGTACACAAACTCTACCTCTGAACAACAAACAATCATCGAGCCCTATCTAAAATTCAGAATCAGAAGTCGAGTCACATTGTACCCACTTAGCTAACAATTTACTATCATATTTCTGAGTTTCACAGATTTGCTGTAAAAACATCGATTTAGCTTTTAACTCAGCTAAGATCGAGCCATCATCAGACAATGATAGTCGGGTATTCATCGCTCGCAAAGCATACAAAGACTTTCTACTCAGAGCATCTGCAACTACATTTTCTTTTCCAGGATGATAATCAATAACTAAATCATAATCTTTCAACAGTTCGAGCCATCTACGCTATCTCAGATTCTGATCTTTCTGTGACAACAGATACTTTAAACTCTTGTGATCGGTAAATATGTGACATTTCCCACCGAACAAATGGTGTCGCCAAATTTTCAACCTAAACACAATAGCTGCCAACTCTAAGTCATGTATCAGATAGTTTTTCTCGTACGACTTTAACTATCTAGAAGCATAAGCTATCACTTTGCCTTCTTGCATTAAAACACAACCTAAACCATTCAATGATGCATCGCTGAAAATCACAAATTCTTTACCCGATTCAGGCTGAACCAGAACTGGTGCTTTGGTCAACAATGCTTTCAACTGGTTAAAACTTTGTTGACATTTATCAGACCATTCAAACTTCACATCTTTCTGTAATAACTGTGTCATCGATGTAGCTATCATCGAGAAACCTTTTCCAAATCTCTGATAATAACCAGCCAATCCCAGAAATTTTCTAACTTCAGATACGTTTCTCGGTGGTTTCTAGTCAACAACAGCTAAAATTTTACTCGGATCAACTCTGATGCCTTCAGCCGATACAATGTGTCCCAGAAAACCAACTTCTCGGAGCCAAAACTCACATTTGCTGAATTTAGCAAACAGTTTTTTATCTCACAAAGATTGTAACACAATTCTTAAGTGCTCGGCATGCTCAGACTCATCTCAGGAACATATCAGAATATCATCAATAAATACCACAACAAATCTGTCTAAATACGGTCTGAAGACTCTATTCATCAAATCCATAAATACTGCAGGTGCATTAGTTGAACCAAATGGCATCACAAGAAATTCATAGTGTCTGTACCTGGTTCTAAATGCAGTTTTTGGCACATCCGAATCTTTCACTCGTTGCTGATAATATCCAGAATGAATATCAATCTTCGAGAACACTATGGCACTTTCAACTGGTCAAACAAATCGTCAATGCGAGGCAATGGATATTTGATCTTGATTGTAACTTTGTTGAACTGACAGTAGTCAATGCATAATCTCATCGATCCGTCCTTTTTCTTAACAAACAGAACTGGCGCACCCCAAGGTGAAAAACTAGGGCGAGCAAAACCCCTATCAGTCAACCATTGTAACTATGCTTTCAACTCTTTTAACTCTATAGGAGCCATTTTGTAATGTGCTATCGATATCGGTGTTGTTCCCAGTACAGGTTCTATAGCAAATTCAACTTCTCTAACCGACGGTAATCCAGGTAACTCCTCTGGAAACACATTGGAATATTCGCAAACCACTGGCACTGATTCAAGCTTCGATTCAGACACTTTAGTATCCAATACATATGCAAGGTAAGCATTGCAACATTCTCTCACATATTTCTACGCTGACATAGCTGATATCACAATAGGCAACCCGCTCGAATTATCTGATTCAATACGAAGCATCACATTCCAATACGAAAAGCTTTCATCTACAATTTACCACAGCATCATGCAGAGTTAGCCAATCCATGCCCAAAATCACATTGAATTCATCGAATGGTAATAACATCAAATTAGCCAGAAAACTGTAACCCTGAGTCATCAACGGACAGTTCTTGCAAACATTATCAACTAGCACATACTGGCCTAGGGGGTTTGATACTTTAACCACGAATTCAATGGACTCAACAGGTAAAAATTTACTAGACAATAAATTCATGAAAACATATGAATGAGTTGATCCGGGATCAATCAAAGCAGATACATCAGTACCATAAAGAGAAAAAGTACTGGTAATAACATCTGGCATAGAAGCATCTTCGCGTGTACGAATAGCATAAGCCCTAGCTGGTGCTCGTGACTCAGATCTTACAGTAGAATCTTTTGTCACACCACAACTACCACTCATATTTCCAGTATTACGAGGTGGTCTACCTCTCACAGCAATATTGCTTGGCCTCGTCGTCTGAGCTTTCTCTTTCTCAAACATCTCAGGGCAATCTCTAAGATAATGGTATAAGGAACCACATCTGAAACACGCTCCACTCTTCACTCGACACTCACCATAATGTGGTCTGTTATAGTGCTTGCACTCAGGTCTGGGGTTTCTAACACTACCCACACTCACTACAGAGGTAGACTGGGTTTAGGACTGGAGCGTCTCATATCTCTATCTCTATTAGAATGTCCCACAAAAGCAGTAGAACAGTAGTGATGTTGTAACAGCCCGATTTAGACCCCAGTCGGACAGTGGTTTTGGGACCACAAATCTGAGTCAGAAAAATATTTTAATATTATTTTTGGTGTCTACAGCATGTTAATTTATGTGTGTGAAAGTTTCGTGTGAAAATTTTATCGTTTGTGTGCTTGATTTAATTAAAAGGACTTAATCGCGTAACATGCAAAACTAGCATGCTATATGTAAAGGTATCTATTTGCTATGGTTTTTATTATATGGAGTCCTTATGTTGTAATATAACCTTTGGAATCATGCATGGACAAAAATAGACAACCATTAAATAGTTTCCTAATTAAATCATTAAGGTTAAAATTGTAAAATGTATATTAATATGTATTAAATAAAACAAAAATAAATGGCCATGCATGTGTTCATCTTTCTTGGCCGAATCTAAGAAGAAAAATAAAGCTTTGGAAGCTTTAAACATTCAGCACCTTTGGGAGCTTAATTCGGGTATGTGTTTTGCTCGGTTTTTGATAATTTTTACGTTTTTGAGATCGTTGCTTTGTAATCTATCAAGCCCATGTCTCAATTTCTGAATTTGATGATGATTTTGTGTTTTGTCATTGATGAAAGCTTGATGAATCTTATGTTTGATGATAGAAAATAAATATATGTTGTTAGATTAATATGTTTTGTATTTGAATTTTTGTTGAATTTGAGTAATTTGGACTAAATTGTGAAAATAATAAATTGAGGGACTAAAATGTGAAATAAATAAAATGTGTGGACTTATATGAGCTTAGTGAACATTCGGCCAAGCTATAGTGTGGTCAAATTTTTTAATATTTTGTATTTTGTGAAATAGGGACTAATTTGTGAAAAATGTCAAATGTCATGGGCAAAACTGTAATTTGCCCATTTATGTGTTTTTGGATGAATATTGATTGAACATCTGATTTAATAAGTTTAATTTATCCTAATTTAGATCAGGAAAAGAGGAAATCAGAATTGGATCGGGGGAAATCTAAAGTTGTTGAATAGTTGTCCCGGTTCATCCGTCTTTGCCGAGTTAAGTTCATAAGTAAATAAATGTCGTTAATGTAACACCCCAAACACGGCCTAGACGTTACGACCGGATCTGACGTGTCAAATCGAAGTGTTGATTTGAAAAAAACTGGTCTTGTTGATGAAAATTCGTGACTAAAGGTTTAAATCCTTTTAAAACTAATTGCTATTGAGACCGTTGGGTTTGTAAAATCAAAACTTGTTAACCACTTATTGGTCATATCATTTATTACAAGTTTATTAATCTGAATTAGAAACCGTGGGAGTTTTTAAATTTGTAAACCTTAAAGTTTGAAATGCGTGATTTTCTTTGGAAACAGTTATTATTTTGAAAAACCCATTTTTCCTAATCTAGAAGGTAGAAATAAGAAGTTAAAACCAAATAAAAGTTAAACCTCAAATGGCCTTATTACATAATCAAACCCAAACATAAATTAAAAATATTTAAAACTCAAGCAGAAAAACAGTGTTCACGTGGCCACCTCCGGGTCCCTCGCGGCTCCAAATCGATTAAGGCCGGGATTACTCAGATACGCTTAAAAGAAAGGGTGAGTTTGCAAAAACTCGGTGTGTAATCCCCATCACCAAACATCAATCGGTGCAAGTAGAAACAGATCGGGCCTAAGCCCTATACAAGAGCAGTCGATGCAGGCTTTAGCCCCTATACAAGATGCAGATGTGGGTCTAAGCCCAAAATAATAACAGTACAGAACAGAGATACAACCCAACCCAATCCAGCCAACACACCACCCGTACCAACCAACACACCATATGGGGACTAAGTCGACCCACCCAGCCAACACACCAATATTGCAGCATCACTGCTAATAGTAACGTAGCAAAGCTGCTAACAACAGTAAATGTGGCCCAGCCACTAAGATCAGGATATGTGGCGAAGCCACTAGAATAGTAAAAACGTGGCAGAGCCACTAGTACAGTACTTCCTCCAAATCAGAATCCCAACCCCAATGCAGAATGTCGTGTCATAAATATTACGTGTATGCAGTATGTCATATTCATAACCAGTCATATAGATACCGTACACACATCACTTAAACTACCACTAGGGGTATAATGGTCTTTTCGACGGTTAGGGGTAAAACGATAATTTCACCCCTCAGGGGTATTTCGATAATTCTATCCTACAACGGTATTTCGGTCGTTTTACTCACTAAGGGTATTTTAGTCATTTTACTCATTAAGGGTATTTCAGTCTTTTTACTCATTGAGGGTATTTCAGTCATTTTACTCATTGAGGGTATTTTAATCATTTTACTAATTAAGGGTATTTCAGTCATTTTACTCATTGAGGGTATTTCAGTCATTTCACGACCTTTTCTAAGGTCTACAGTCGCCTCGAGTGACAAAAATAATCCATTTGGTCGAAACAGTGTAAATGGGCTCAAAACCCAATATTCGGCCCAAATGGACCCACACGCTCGTGTGGGCCGTTTGGCCCAAATCCTATCACAGTTATGTGATCCACGTAAACTCAAAATAGTTTCTATTACTTTTCTCAAATTTTACCCGTGTGGGGTCCACGATCCCATTGGGCCCACACAGCCCATTGCGGCCCAACGAGGCCCGTATCAGCCTAAGCCCACGAGAATGTTCGTGGTGGCCTCTACAGTCAAATGCCCATGTTGGTGGGCTCGGTTCACCACACGCATGATCGCACGCTCGTGTGGCATCATACGCCATATTTCTGGCTTTTCGGCATTTAGCCGATCTACAGTCATAGCAGTGTAAATAACACATACTTCCGGCTTTTTAGCCGATCATCGAATACCGCATACAATTACACACCTGTTCATGAAACTAGCTAAGATCCAAGCTCTTCGAATCCTATAATCAACCAAAATATCGTATCAGATTTACAACCAATAAGGTTAATACTGTCCAAGCCCAAAGCGACAATCTATACTTACCCTGACTGATCGCTAATCAGTTTATTTCCCTTAGAACACAGTCTAGAGTTGATCACACTCCTCTTTGATGATTAACTGCATTACAAATACAACCTATCAATCACGATGGTCTAAAACCATGGTTTACCACACATTAGTCTAAAGGAAGTACACGCAACCCTTCCCCCAAAAAGGGGAAAGTGACATTCGGCCAACCACTTGAGAAATTACAAGCCCTCAACTTTACCTTTGATCGCGAGATGAGCGAACAGTTTGCACTCCTCATGGAATTCTATGAATCGAAGGCACTACCAAGCATAAGGAGGGAAAGAGAATCGACCAATAGAGAAAGGAGAAATGAACTTTGGAAAAGAAGTAGAGATGGAAGTAACAGAAAAGGAGAAGACCAATTCGGCAGAGAGAAAATGTGGAGAAGAAAGAAAGGCTTCAAGGGAGAATTCGGCACTTTTTCTTTTTGTTTCGGCAAAAGTGAATAATAGTTTGAGAAATAAGGTTAAAAAGAAAAATACCCGAAAGGTCAAAAATGCTGCACGAGATGCCACAAAGAGAGTAAAACCCAAAATGAAAAGAAAGAACCACCCAAAAAGCAGAGAGAACAATCACCTTCTACCCTTTCATCAAATGCCAAAAATGCACTAAATGAGCTCTCCTAGCCGAAATTCCCCTCCTCTAGCTACCCCAATTCGGCTATGACTCCCCCTCACACCTCAATCCCTCAAAAATCTCCACTAATTTCTTCTTGATTCACTCCAAACCCCCTATTCAAATCCATTCAAATTTTGATGACCAAGTCTCCAACCTCCTCTGCAGAGTTTGAATCGAACTCTACCTCTCACGCCACAGAGACATAAAATAAAACCCCCTCTTTGCATGCCATGGGATTCAAACCCACTCCCTCTTGCATGCCCAACACGCCACTTGCCACCACAACACAAGATCTCTTGTGTCATAAAACAAACACAACTTAATAGATGCCCTTTAAGCTAACATCCAGGTTTCCCAAAAGAGCAAAAAATCAAAATTTTGCCAAAGGCCATACTTGAACCCAGGCTTCCTAAATACCCCCAAACACACCCAAAACACTCAGCCATTAAAGCAAACAAGCAATTTTGTCAGGACATGAAAAATTAAAGACCCTATATTTTTGGGGCGTTACAGTTAAATTTGATTTTATATATTTTATTTGTGCCAAATTGAATTATTATGGGAGAAGTATTTACGAGCCTGAATTGATCGAGTTACAACGTTCGAAAGCCCCGTACGAACCTTAGGAATAGTTAGGATACATATGTCATGACATAGGATTTCGATATGTGTTTTCGTGTAAGACCATGTCTGGGACGTTGGCATCGACTTGTGATTTATGTGTAAGACCATGTTTGGGATAGTGGCATCGACATGTGATTACATGTAAGACCACGTCTGGGACGTTGGCATTGTACGAGCTTTCCGACTATCTGAGTATCTTTATTGATTCCGAATGGTTCAACGGGAAATATCGAGTTAAGATCGAATGTGAAATCGAGCTAAAAAGTCAGGTATGTGCTAAGTTAAATGATTGGAAAAGTAAGGTAAGTATATACTTGAGATGAATATATGAAATATGCATTATGAAAGTGAGAATTATATATGCTTATGAATATATGTGTATTCGGCCAAGTTAATATATTTTAATATTTTTCATTCATGGTATATGAGTTTCAAGTATGAAAAAAAAATGTGTATTTGATTAAAGATTGCTTGATTCGGCTTAGTTGATTTAATGTTAAGGTTCATTTGATTATTATTTGCTTATGACTTACTAAGCTATTCAAGCTTACTGTGTGTGTTCATTTATTGTTTTATAGATTTTGAAAGCTAGTTACGAGCTCGGGGATCGTCAAAGAAATTCGTCACACTATCAATCACTGTTTCGGTATTTTAAAAGCTTCAACTATGAACCTATGGCTTGTATAGGCTATTATTTGTTTTGGTTGAATTTTGTAATTGTATATATTTAGCCATGCGAAAATGGCTTGATCTTAATGCTAATGATCTAATGTTTAAGTAATTTTGGTCATAGTATATGTGTGTGTTATGCTTGGTATATGAATTTGGTATGATGTCATGATATATATATATGGCTTATGATTAGTTTATTTCGGTAAGCTTGATATATGGATGATGGATGTGTTTTGGTTGTGGTTTGTTTAATGATGCTAATGATAGTGAATTTTCGGTCATGTATTAGCTTAGTTTGTAATTGTGATTTATGGTATAATTTGTGTAATGGAATGGTCTTGAGATTTGGCTTGATTAAATAGGTAAAATGCTAAATATATTGAAGATGAAATAGTGGTTATTTCAATTTATGTGATGTAAATATAGGTAATGGTCATAATCTAGTTTGTGATTCGGTAATGGTGATTAAATCATGTAGTTAAGTGTTTACTCATATGTTAATTTTGAAATTGGTTGTATTTATTATGTGTGGACCATTCTATGCTATGGTTATTTGACAATTTGATATTGTTAATTTGAGTCAATTTGTAATGGTATGAGTGCATTGGTGAAATGAATTGAAATGGAAATCAATGTATTATTGTATATTCGGTTGATGTTGTAATAAAAAAAAATATACGCCTTTGATAAGTTATTTGATAATTCAGCTTGTGAAGGACTAATGGTTTATAATGCTTGAATTACAAAATGTATTATATGTACATGTAGTTGTATGATCGATTATGGTATTTGACTTATTATTATAAGTATGAGATTTGCATTGGTATGTGTTCTTATAAGTTTATGTAATATTTATGTCATTACTATGATTTGACTATTTAGGCTCAATATAGGGTGGCAAAGATTGTATGTGATTTAAATGTTATATGGAAGTTAATTTGCATGACCGAATATATATAATGAATTGATTGACGGTGTAAATGCATTATAGGCATATTATTTAGCATGCGAATTGAGTTATACTTGATAGGTTAAATGCATATATGGCTAGTATGTTTTAAAGTTTAACTTGACCATTTTGTGAAGTTGATATTGCCGTATATGTTAATGTACAAAAAGGCCATGTGGTATGATTTATTAGGTTTAATATGCGCATGAGTAGAGTTATGAAGTAAAATATTTTGGTTTTCATTAGGTAATAAAATACCATTAAGGTGATGTATTTATGATTTGAATTGCGTATTTATAAAGTATTAATATATTTAATATTTGGTTTTGAGGTATGATTCGTATATGCGTTGTTATTATTAATGTATGTTTAATATTTAATCATCCATATGATTTATTTATACGAATACGATTTGTGCGAATGTATGAATGTTCGGAAGCTGTGTTTTGTTCAGTAATGCCTCGTAACCCCAATCCGGTGACGGATACGGGTTAGGGGTTTTACAGATGTTCTTTAGATTTCTTTGATGCTGACTGATATGACTTTCCCGTCAATCCCTTTCTCGAACCTCTAGCTTCAAATTCAGCATGTCTTTTCTCTTTACTCAGCTCTTCGGCTTTATGTGCCCAATCAACCAATACAACAAATTCTTTCAACTCAAGGATCTCGACTAATAGCTTTTTATCTTCGTTTAATCCATCTTCAAATTGTTTACACATTGCAGTCTCAGTTGGAATCTACTCTCAAGCATATTTACTTAATCAAATAAATTCTCACTTGTATTCTGATACGGTCATGCGGCCCTGCTTGAGCTCTAGAAATTCCTTACGTTTCTAATCCAGAAACCTCTGACTGATGTTATTCTTACGGAACTCAATTTGAAAGAATTCCCAAGTGATTCTCTCTCTCGACACTACAGAAGTCAATGTATTCCACCACTGGTAAGCTAAATCTTTTAGTAGAGATACTGCACACTTTACACATTCAGTCGATGAATAGGATAACTTGTCAAAAACCCTGATGGTATTCTTTTACCAGAATTCAGCTCTCTCAGGATCATCTTCAGCAGTAGCTCAAAATTCTTCAGCCCCGTACTTACGAATCTTATCAATAGGTGGCTTACTAACTCGGATTGGTTCTGTACCTTGAGGAATAATGGGAACCTATTGGGGAACAGGAGGGGGTGGAGGTTGTCGAGCAGCTGGGTTCATCCGTACAAACTCGGTGAACCACTCATTCATCATCTGGAAGAAGGCTTCCTTAGCCTCTCTTCCCCGGCCCTCAGAAAGGGGCCTCGTACCACTCGAAGCTACTCTGTGAACGGAGGCTTGAGTGTTACTCTCTAATTCATCGGAATCAGCTCGGTTGCATGTCATTGCTATATAAAAACATGTTTTAAAACGGTCAGGAGATATTACACTATCATAGGTTATATAAGGGCATGTATAGCTAGACTCGTATACGCTACGTTCAGCCCGAGAATCGACTAAACTGTAGCTCTGATACCAATAAATGTAACACCCCTAACCCAAATCCATCGCTCGAACAGGGTTACAGAGTATTACCGAAGTTTAGAATTTAAACGAATAGAAAATTCAAACATTTCATAACATATAGCATTCATGTGAGAAACCAATCATAATTATGCATATTGTTCCTAATACGAGCCCTCAAGGCCAAAAATACACCTTAGAAACAAATTGGGACTAAATTGGAAACTCAGAAAATATTTCGAAAACATTTACATTTTTCAAAGCTGCAGGGGTCACACGGCCGTGTGGCCAGCCTGTGTGACTAACACAGCTAAGAGACACGCCCGTATCTTAGGCCATGTGGGCATTCAAAATAGGGACACGCCCGTGTGCTAGGCCGTGTGAGCATACTGACTTGCGCTCTTTAAAAGATACAGGGGACACACGGCCATGTCACCTGGCCGTGTGTCACACACGCCCGTGTCACTGCCTGCGTGGACGAAAATAGGCCATTTTTCAAGCCACATTTCTCACCCAAAAATGACATCAACCTACTCCCAAAAATGCATATATATGCTAGCTATAATCAAGCATCCAAAAAAAAAAAATTAAGCAAGCTTTTAACATGTACTATAATCACATACAACCGATATACCCTTAAGCACTTCAAATGACAATTTAAAAACATGTCAACTATGTATCCACACTTACCTAAATGACCAAACACATATATGCATAATTGTACCAAAACCTATCATGTAGGTCACTTATCAAGCTCAACCATTTGGTACCCAAAATACCAATTCACAAGGTAAATCATTTTGCATCCTTTCATGTCACCTAACTTACTTACCAAAACATACCAATATTTGCAAATGGTATCAAATATACTATTCTAAGTTTTCCATATCAAAGCACTAAATCACACCAAGATATATAACATATCTTATATGCATATTAAAACCACATTTACTTTCCATCATTCTACCATATCAAACACACATCAAATATGATAAGGCCACATATGTATACTCATCAAAATATACCAAACACAAGCCATATAAGTAGCTAATCTCAACAAAACACTCATATGCCAACATTGGCCAAATTAACCTATACGTTCTATTATAACCGAAATTAAATAACCGAAAGTACCAAAAGAGCTGATGGATAGTGTGATATAGCTCTGACAAGCTTCCAACCCGAACGAGCTTTCGAAGCACTATAAAACACGAAAAATAACACAGAGTAAGCTTTTAAGCTTAGTAAGTTCGTATAACAAAGAAATTAACTTACCATTTAGTCACATTTAAGGTAAGCATACAGAACATATCCAACTCAATTTGGCCAAAAGCCTAAACACATATCCTCAACAACCATGCTAGTCATGTAATTCATATAATATCAAGAAACATGTATGAATTCAACAATAATCAAACTTCCATGTACATATAGTTTCCACTTCATGTAACTATATATCATGTACAAATCATTTTCATATATTTCATGTAAATACCTGTAGTAGTTCATATTGAACTCATGTAATCACGTAACAGAATAGTGCCCGTTGAACCCTTTAGAATATCGTTGGATACGCGGGTAGTACACACGAGGTGTACTAAACTGCAATTCGTCAATTCATGTACATGTATACTCATACAAGCTGTAAATGGTAAGCTCCTCCGAGCTGAATCACAGTAAGCTCCTCCGAGCTGAATAACGGTAAGCTCATACGAGCTAAGTATCGGTAACCCTAATAACATGTCATCTGTATCCTACGAATTCCTAAGGTTCAAATGGGGCTCGGTAATCGTCGTACGTCATTGGAAATACAATCGGTATTCATATATGATGATTCTACACTTCACAAACATAAAATTCAATTTAAAACATATAAATGTACAATTTAATTACACGAACTTACCTCGACGAGTGTACGTAGATACAGATGCGACTAATCCGAGATTTTCTCTTTGCCTCCATCTAACTTCGTACGAGGTCTAACCGGATCTATACGAATGAATTTAACTCAATTCAATACAATTCACATTCAACTTAGTCCAACACATATTTTTGGCAAAATTATCATTTTGCCCCCATACATTTAATTTTTGCAATTTAGTCCCTAGGCTCGAAAAATGAAATTAATTTAATTTTATCCATACCAAGCCTAGACGAATTATAAAAATATTTATAGCAGCCCATATATTTCAAAAATTCGCACTTTTACCTCATAATTTATCACATTTTTCAATTTAATCCCTAATTGATAATTTCATCAAAAATTCATTTACAAAAGTTGTTTATCTAACAACAACCATTCATTTTATACAATTAAAATTAAAAACCCTAATATGTTCATCAATGAAAAAACTCAAATACTTTAACAGTTTCACAAATTAGTCCCCAGGCTAGCTAGATTAAGATACAATGATCCTGGAAACATAGATATTATCAAAAACAGGACAAAAAAACACTTACCGATTGAAAAATTAGGGTTGGCTGAAACAAGCTTCTTCCATGGCTATTCTAATCCTCCATTTTCGTTTCAAGTAAGAAATAAAGAAGAAAGCTTTAACTTGGTTTTATTTATTTTATCTTTATTAACTAAATTACTTAATTAACTTTTCAATAATTAAAAATTTACTCAATATGCCAAGCCAACATCCTCCACTATCTCATTAATGGGATATTTACCATATAAGGACTTCCACATTAAAGTTCTATAGCTATTTAATACATTTAGCTATTAGAACCTAACTTTTGTACTTTACGCGATTTAGTCCTTTTTATCAAATTGAGCATGTAAACAGTAAAATTTCTTAACAAATTTTTTATACAATATTTCTAACATACTGTAGGAAATAAAATAATAATAAAATAAATTTTTTGACTTCAAATTTGTGGTCCCAAAACCACTATTCTGATTTTATTGAAAACGGGCTGTTACAACCATAGTCACAAGCTAGTGATTAAACACATAACTTAGCAATATCATCACATGGTAAGATATGGTACATAAACATAACATCACTTAAATCATACCTTACATAATTATGAATATTCATACTTTGATCATTGGTACATCATACCTTTCCATATTTGTCGTGGTGAAGTCAATCGGAACCCTTACCAGAGCTCACACAAGTGTGCTAAACGATGATCGAAGCCATCCCTTTTCTTTAGTCAATGGTCGAAACCATCCCTTTTCATATTCGATGAACACTGTAAAGATGATTAAAACCCTGGTACACGTTTCATATTGTGCCATAGTCCAACTATGGTCTTACATGTGCATTGCCACAGCCTTGCCATGGTCTTAGCTCACAGTGCCATAACCCGGTTATGGTCTTATCATTAGAATTCCATAGCCCAGCTATGGTCTTAGATATATATATACACTGCCATGGTCCAACCACGGTCTTACGTTTGAAAAAGAACTGTCATAGCCTCGCTATGGTCAAACGTAAACATTGTCATGGTCCAACCATGGTCTTGTACATTTTTATGTTGTGTTGCCATAGTGTCTTTCAACCCTGGTTTTATTCGTTTCCTTCAAGCTGAAAAATTTGATTCACATATATACATAAATAGATAATAATTTATCGAAACAATAATTAATTTTACTAACCAAGTTACGAACTTACCTAGCTAAATTGCAGAAATGACAAAGTTTAGGGGCATTTTGGTAATTTTCCATTCTCCTCGACTTTCTACTCGATCTTTATCTAAATTAATAATTTTATTCAATTTATTAATTTAGACAGTCAAATAATGTATTTTATGCAATTTATTCATTTTTGACATTTTTACAAAATTACCCCTAAAATTTTACTTTTATTCAATTTTGTCCCTGAGCCTAAAACATGCAAATTAACCATTTTTATTGAAATTTTACACTAGCCGAATACTCATAGCCTCCCTTTCAACCCATTTCTGCAACAATTTCACATCAAATCCTTGTACTTTTATTATTTTAGCAATTTAGTCCCTAATTGATAAATTCATCAAAAATCACTTAACAAAATACTTTTAAATAACAACTAATATTTCAAATTCATCATTTAACATAAAAAATCACTAAATTCATCAATCGCAACATTCAAAATCTTTAGCAGTTTCAAAATCGAAGGTATGGGCTAGTTGGACCTAGTTGCAACGATCTCAAAAACATCAAAATTACTAAAACCAGGTAAGAATCAATTACCATGCAAGAGAAAATCACCATGGCCGAAAGCTTCATCCTTAACTCCATGGTATTCAGTTCCAAAATAGAAGAAAGATGATGAATATTCACTTATGTTTTATTTTTATTATGTTTTCATTATTATATTAACCTTTTATTTTATTTTATTAATAAAATAACATATAAAACATTATAATTGAAAGAAATTAAAGCATCCAACTGTCCCACTAACTTTAGGATGGCTAATTTACTTAATAAGGCCATCCAATTATAATTCTTTAATCAATTAACACCTTTAAACTAATAGTGATTGACTTTTTCAACTTTTATGATTTAGTCCTTTTCGCTTAATTAACTATCAAAACGTTAAAATTTTTCAACGAAACTTTAATACCACCTTAATGACATTCTGTAAATATTTAAAAATATTTATGGCTCGGTTTATAAAAACGAGGTCCCGATACCTCATTTTCTAAAACCACTTGACCTTAGGGTCTTACCACTTGAACTTAATTAATTGCTTAAATAACATAAATTATCAAATCAAAAACCTTTTAAAATCACATTTGACTCGTAAATATTAAATAATAACATTTACGAACGTACTCGTCGAATTTGGTGGCCCTAGAACCACTGTTTTCGACACCACTGAAAAACGGGTTGTTACATATTAACCTCCCAAACACCAAAATAACCCCCAATTTCAAAGAAAAATCACGTTCTCTTCTTCAAATCTTGTCATTGCTCTTCTCGTGTTCAATTTGAATTGGAGCTATAGATCTTCGATTCCAAAAAATTACGGTAATATTTTGGTTTTTTATGATTAAACAAAGAGTATTGTTAATCAAATTAAGTTTTAAACGGTTATATGGAGATTTATTCAGAATGGATGTTTTTAACGCAAGCTTGGATTCAAAAATGGAAAATCACATAATTTAGAGTAAATTCATTGTTTTAAAGTTATTTTTGATTCATTTTAACTAATTAGAAGGTATTTCAATTCAATTTGATAGATCATAATCAAATTTTTAAGAATCAAGCATTTTTCCCTTTTACAAGTTCTTGAAAGCTTGAATTTTCCAAAAATCTTAGATCCATGGATTTGGTTAAAATTAAAGGTTTAGATATGAAATTAAATGACGTTTAGGATGTTTCAAATCAAAATTGAGGATTAGAAATGAGATTGGAGTGTCGAAACTTTAATTTTGACAAACCTAGTTATGTTTTAGTAGTGAGAAAGGAGAGGATTGATTGACATTTTCCTTGTTGTTTTGTTGTGTTCAAGGTTATTTTTAATAGGTTTGTAATATGTTTATTGTGTGCAAAAAGTGTCGGATCAAGTGAGAGCATCTACAATCAAGTAAAAACGCAAGGAGAAGCTTATTTGAGCTTTCGACTAGTAAGCAAAAGCGTGATCGGAGAGTGTTTCAGAGTCATTGCTGGTATGTGTGATTCATAGTGTTAATCGAGAGCTTAGGATAAGCCTAAACACTATCCTAAGTTTCGAGAGTAAGCCTTTCTTATACTTTTGTTTTGTTTATAAAATCATGCTTGAGTAAGATATGTTGTGATACGTGATGCTAGTGCAGTAGGTAAAGTGTGATAATACATGAATGTGGTATGTAATTTACTAGTCTTCAATACACGCTTATGAGGTTTGATATATGATAGCTCAATGAGCACCATTGTGGCACTTCTAGCGCAATTAAATGTGTGACCAAAAAGTATGTAATGTATGAGATTCTGATGTGAAAATGATAAACATGAACAGAGATTATGTGCATTAAAACAATAAATAAATATGTGCAATTGTGGATATTTTGGCATTATGAAATCTTGAAACCTTTGGATATAGTTGGCATGCAATAGGATTATGAATACTCACTCTTCTATTTTGTGATTTGGGCGTTGAGGCCCTGGGACAGGTTGGAGAGATAAGAGAGTGTCGAGCTAAGCTCCATTCATCGAGACATGTTGGTGTGTTAGAGAGTGCTTAGCTTAATGATACATTTATGGGACATGTTAAACTTTTTAAGTCATTGGTGTGATGGAGTCCACTTAAATGTTTCATATTCTGAAGTTATCAAATTATCTTTATTTGTAATATATATAAGTATATGTTATGTTGTATTTGAACATATGTGATTGAATATGAAAAACTCATGAGATAATGAAGCATGAAAACGTTTCTTTGACTTCATAGGAAATAGGATGCAAATGTGCCTTAGTATGCTTTTGTTTAACCTATGCTATTATGTATGCTTAGTAATACTTTCGAACATTCACTGAGCTTGTTTGAGCTCAACCCTTTATCTAAATTCTGTAGAGAAATAGTAAGTTTGGGGAGTGTGAAGTGGCAAGAAAGTGATCTGCGCAAGGCATTGTGGTTAAGTATGTTTCGTGGTTTTGAATTCTAAGAATAAAGACAATGTGGGATATTTTTGTTAGAATTAGACTTTCTTATTGTTGAATATGTTTCAAGTTTTGATTTATAGACCATTTGAATGTTTATAAATGATGCCCATTAGTTGTATTAGGAAAGTGTTGCATGAATATTTTTGGAATACATGATTTAGGCTTGGTTGAGTTAAATATCATTTGTAAATTCAGCAAGAACACTACTTCGAGCATTAAATATTCTTTACAAAATGAAAAGTTTTCAAAAATAGACAGTAACCAAGTTTGATATCAATATCCAAAGACGAGTATCAATACTCGTGATAGAAATACTAATACTTCCACAAGGTATCAATAAATTGTTTTAAACCAAATTTGGAAGAGAGCTAAAATAGTATCGATACGTACTTTAGTATCGATACCTAACACATAAGAAATGATACCTGCTTATTTTGTATCGATACTTACTCTAGAGTTTTAAAATTTATTAAAATGGTTCATTTGACTTGAGTATCTTTGCACGGAATTATTGTAAAATTGCTTGTTTTAGGTAGGATTTAGAACACATTGCCTTTATTGAAATGTTTTTATAGTAATATGCCTTGGATCATTGCCGCCACTCACACTCTTGGTTTTTTTGTGTCTGTTTATAGTACTTACAATATGCCTTGAAGACGTGTTAATATGAATGTGAACGCTCTAGAGGATGGTACGTCCTTTACACCACCTGTGCCACCTCGTAGAGTAAACATATCAGATGAGAGTGTTGGCCCTCTGATGCAAGCCATGATTAGGACATTTCAATAGATTATTGGTGCCAACCCTGCTCCTGCCAATCAAAGACTACCACTTGAGAATCTACATGCATTGGGTGGTATGCTATTTAGTGGATTAAAGGGAGCTAATTTGATTATAACAAAGTATTGGCTTCATATTTTTTAGAGGATCCTCGATCATATGTCCTGCATTGATGAGGATAAGTTGGGTTGTATCGTGTCCCTACTCGACGGTGAAGCCTATCATTGGTGGAATACTGTGAAGTGAGGTACTGTTGCGGGTCGTTTGACTTGGTGTTATTTTCTAGAAGTGTTTTAAAGGAAGTTTATGGGTGAGCAGTACATGGAAGTCTATAAATGATAGTTTCTTGACTTGGTTCAAGGTATTATGACAGTGGTTTAGTATGAGTCAGAGTTTCTGTGACTCAGTTAGTATTCTCCTAAGATTGTTCTTACTGAGAAGGATCAATGCAAAATGTTTAATTTTGGGTTGAACCGGGATATTCAGGTTTATTTGATGGCTAAAAGTATTGAGATTTTTATAAAATGGTTGAGAAAGTCAAAGTTACGGAGGAGACTTTGGCTGAGCCACCACGAACAATGGTAACGAAATTGAGAAAAAAGACTTTTTATCAGTCTAGTGCATTTGGTGGACCACCTAAGAGAGGGCGTAATACTCAAGGTTCTAGTAGAGGTGCTACACGTGGGTTTCGACTGAGTCAGTCTAGGTAGCAGAACAGTGTTGTGGTTAGAAATGGTGGGTTATGTAACATCCCCAAACCCGGCCCATTCACTACGACCGAATCTGGTTATGTTAGTGAAAATATTTTTCTTTACTTAGAATTTAAATCATGAAAATTTAATATCTTTTTTTTAAAACCATGTCTATTTGGGATTTGTTTGAAAAAAAACCTTAATATTTTAGAATATCCAAATTTAAAACCTTAGTGCATATCCTTTGAATAAAGTTTATAAACGAAATCAACTTCAAATAGTGATTTAATGTCATCAAGCCTTAATTAATACAAGATTGCTAAAAACAATAAACATCAGCCTTTATTACAACCCATTTTCTAACAAAGTACTTCGTATTAAGAAAGCTTAAAAATAATTAAAACTTTTCCTTCGGCATGGGCCACCATGTGTCCTCTCCGATCCCGGTCCAATCTACGCATCACCTGAAATGTTAGGAAAATAATTGGGTGAGTCCACGGACTCGCATATAACCACAACACAAATTTCCCACACGTATGGGCTAGGCCCAATACCAAACAATTCACATAGCAAATCATGCACATATGCATCTCAGCCGAACCCACAAACCAACCGTACTCCAACCTTGGCAGACTCCCTGCCTAAGGCCGTGGATAAACCACCACTGATCACCTCGTGATCCAAATCATTACCTTGGCAACTCTCTGCACAAGGCCGTGGCTGAGCCACCGATCAACCAACATGATCCAACAACATATTCTGCCTACGGTGATGCACATAGCCATCAACCGCCGAGATGGGCATCAAGCCAACATCTCCCTTGATGAGGCACACAGCAACTCATCAAGCGCTAATGTAGCCTGAGCTAACATTAGTCCACGTACAACTTGTGTACTCTTCCTCCTTCCTCGAATCTAACCCCACCTCATGCAAATATGTAGATGCTACAATTTAAGTCATCATATACCATGCGTATAAATGCATATATCATATTATTACCACATCATACATGTATATAAATACATCATAAATAACTTATCACCACCAGATACTCATCACTTAGCCATCATAAACGGCTACCACACATAATACACAAAAGTTTAAACACGTTAGCAATCCAAACCACACGAAATAGTGCGATGATTACGCACTTTGCTTGATACTGATCAACTAAACCTCGAAGTCACACGCCGCCTAAAAGCTTGTCGAAACCCCTAAAGGAAACCATATTAGATTCGGCTTCAAAACCAATAAACATCAAGATGTGGCCTTTGGCCTAACACCTACCACTTCTTACCTTGATGAGTAACCGATTCAAACAGCCCCCTTAAGTGCTCCTCACACCGCTTAACAATAGATCCTCTTCTGCTAATAGCACTACCAACTGAGGGAAAGAAAATTCGGTACCAAGGTGGTGTGGATTCGGCTAACAAGAAAATCAAGGAGAGGAAATGGCAATTTCGGCCAAAGGTGTTTGAAAAGAGGGAAAGAAGAAGTGTGGGGTGTACTTTTGGTTTAGTAAAATGAAGGAAAAGGGAGGGATGAAATGGAATGGTTTTGGCTCAAATGAAATGGGGAGAAAAAAATAGCTAAATGACCTTGAAGCTTCGGCCAAAGGAAAAAGTGAAGCAATTCGGCAAGGAGATCAAATGATGGAAAAAGGGACCAAAAAGGTGAGCACTTCTCTATTTATAGAACACAATTTCGGCTCACCCTACCCACATGCAACAACACTGAAAATGCCCCCCAAGCTCCCCAAATTCGGCTACCACCTTCCTGGCCATTTAATTCAAATTGATTTGAATTAATCAAATCACTTAACTCACTCCCAGCCACCCATTTAAAATCAATTCAAAATTAAAAACAACAACCCACCTTTGTCCTACCTCCCTTCAAATTAAAAAGAATAAAAACATAATAATTATCCTTACTCCAGCCGAAATTAAAAGGATAAAAACTTAATCCCTTTCAATAAAAAAACCATGCGCCGCCCATTTGCTTCAAATCACTGCCCAAAAAACAAAAAAATAAAACCTTCCATGTGCCGCCCACTCACGTCAACCAGCAACAAAAGAAGGAAAAATCCCCCCCAGCAGCCTCCAAGGCTCGAACACACGACCTGGGGAACCAGCGACCATGTAGCACCCCAGGCCATTCGGCCTAGACGCTGTTCTGTAACAAAAGCGCGCAACAAAATCTTTTAAGCCTTCTCAGTACTTAACGCCTGCTTGCAAAATATCAAAACTCTGCCTCCCTTGCGCCTCGAACTCGCGACCTGCACCTAGCGCCTTTTCAAGTAGCGCCTCAGCCACTCCACCCACCTGCCTTTCATGTCCAAAGAGCCCCAACAATTATTCATAAAGCCTTCATACTCAGGTCCAACACTGCATATGAAAAAATAAAACGCCAAAACTGCTGCTGCCTCCACTCGAACCAGCGCCCTTCTCCCCCTTCAGCGCCTAAGTGGCGCACGCTAGCCACTTCGCCAAGCTCTTCCTTGTGCCAAAAATTACCAAAAAATATACTTAAGGCCTCCCTTGGCCCGATTCCCTTCTTACCCCTGAAAATCAAAATTTTCCAAAGTCTTCCCTTTTACTCCGAGCACTCTCAACACCTCTCAAACACATCCAAGCCTACCCAAAACCCACTAGAACATGAGTTATACCCCACATGCATAGCCCCTAAACCAGGGTGTTACAATTCTACCCTCCTTAAAATAATTTCGTGCTCGAAATTACTTGTCTAACAATCCCATTCCTCCCACTACGCTATGGCTGCGCACTCTGATCCTAAAGAGCTAACATACCTTCTAGGCATCGTTTCTAGGTTCATACTCAAGGTTCCAACTACTTTATGAGCAACAGATCAAACAATCACCAAAACGAACAAAACAACAAAGGATACTCCAAACATAAAATACTTACCAGCTGACACATCAGGCACATCATTATCCTCTCTCCGGCGAACCGCATAAACCAGACCTGGTTGCCTTGCCTCGGTGCCACCATTACCGCGGTCTACTGCTCCCCGACCTCGGTCAGAACCATTTCCTCCATGGTTCGGACCACGACCTCTCGTCGCTTGCTGACCACCTCTGCCTGGTTGCACATAACCTTGACCTTCTGTCCGAGTCCTATTCGGATTCTGGGGACAATCCTTAATCAGATGAGTCTTGGACTTGCATCTGAAGCATTCCCGAACCCGATTCCAGCACTCGCCAACATGATACCTTCCGCACTGTGCACACGGACGATCTGGATTTCCGGCGGCCGGCTTAGCAATATGAACAGGAGTCTCAACCCTCGGTCTTTTCTGGACCCTCTCAACCACTTCTGGCGATCCAACACTTCTCTTATCACGGTTCCTTTCTCTATTATGCCACTCAGCCTTCTTGACCTCCTCAGCTATTCGAGCTTTCTCCACTAAAACGGCGAAGTCTCTTTCCTGATGCGGAGCAATCAAAACTCGCAGCTCATCCCGCAGACCATCTTCAAATCTGACACATCTCTCATGATCCGTTGCCACGATGCCCCGAGCATACCGGCTCAAACGCAAAAACTCAGCTTCGTACTCCGCTATCGACTTGCTACCTTGCACCAAATTGAGGAACGCCTTCCTCTGGGCGTCCACATAGCTTATTCCGACATACTTCCCTTCGAACTTGATCTTAAAGTACCCCCAGTCCACTCGATCCGCAGGGGTACTTTCCTTAACCGTGAGCCACCACTGGTAGGCCTCATCCCGCAGCAACGAAACAACACCCTTAAGCTTCTCCTCAGCAGTTAAGTCGAGATCATCCATAATCCTTTCAACTGCCTCCAGCCAGTACTCTGCCACATTCGGAGCTACCCCAGACACTCCTCTGAAAACCTCGGCTCCATTCGCCCTAAGTCTCTCGGGTACCGACTTTCGATTCCTATTGCCCACATTGGCTCCTGCCACTCGTTCGAGTACTCGCAACACAGCTTGTGACACTACGTGGTCTCCTCCAGCCTGATCCTGCTGTTCAACCTCAACAGCTGGTGGCGGTGCATCGCTCTCTGACCCATGGCGTGACCCAACCGGTTCCGATACTGACATCCTGCCTCTACCACGTCCACGAGTATTGCGACCACGCCCCCTAGAACTCATATCTAGCCTCGATTTAATCTGTTTAGAAAGTTTTATGGATTAGAAATTATTGTTTCACTGTTATAACCACGAGCAATTTTATGCAATGAAGTTTCCGAGAGTAGTTCTTTCGAGCAATCAAGTTTCCTTCCCTACCCAGGGGTAAATTCGTCATTGTTCCTAAAGAGGGGTATTTTGGTAATAACTCAGAGTCAATTTTGAAAATAGTTTTCCAACTTCAAAATTTACAAAATCAGGGGTTGTCTTGAAAATTTTGTTTCTCAAACAAAGTGTGTTGCAAAAATTCCAAAAAGTAGGGTCATTTTCGTAATTTTGGAAATCATGGGCATTTTCGTAAATTCTCCAAATCAGAATATCACAGTATTTCACAAAAATAGAATTTTCTGATATTTGGTAAAATAGGAATATTTCAGTAAAAGTTGAGAGAAACCTGAAAATTTAGAAACCAAGGGCATTTCGGTAATTTGATCAACCAGGGGTATTTTCGTAAATTTTCAAAAACCAGGGTATCTTAATATTTGAAAACTCGAAATTTTGGTATTTTACCACGTAAAAAGCATTTTATCAAAAATTGAGGGTAGAACAGTAATTTTATAACACAGGGGTATTTTTGTAATTTTGCCACTAGGGCCATTTTGGTAATTTTGGTAAATCGAGAAAATGTTTTCCAAAACCAGATTTAGGGTTTACAAACCAAAGGGGTAAGTTTGAAAGTTTTAAAACTAAGGATTTTAAAACAATAAGGCTAATCCTTTCCGGGTTTTAATAATTGGTTTAGCCCATGAACAAGTCCTCTTGGTTAAGGTGAACCGTAGCTACGCACCAGGTAGGATTCGAGTGGAGAGGAGGTGAGTCACGCGGACTGCTTAAGTACCAAGCTCCCACCGAATACCAATCCTAGACATGCGCACACAGGTTACCACACCTTAACTCGGCGACTTACTTCATAGGTTTGTTTATTAGGCACTTTAAATCTTATGCACGTGTTTGAGTAGACTAGTCTTAGGGTCCAACAGATCCTATTATTCTATTCTACGAGCCTAACTAAGCCCAAATCAATTCATACAAGCAATCACTTCAAGAAAGTCCGAAGTACTTACCTGGTGGACTTCGGGTCGGAGGTACAGGTGCCATGCCAGAATACCTGAAAAACTTTTTTTTTTTAAAAGCCCACATTTCGAAAAGCCCATTTTGAAAATGTTTTTGGGCCCCAATCCCGCAAAGCCGAGTTTTGAACTGGGCTCTGATACCAAACTGTAACATCCCCAAACCCGGCCCATTCACTACGACCGAATCTGGTTATGTTAGTGAAAATATTTTTCTTTACTTAGAATTTAAATCATGAAAATTTAATATCTTTTTTTTAAAACCATGTCTATTTGGGATTTGTTTGAAAAAAAACCATAATATTTTAGAATATCCAAATTTAAAACCTTAGTGCATATCCTTTGAATAAAGTTTATAAACGAAATCAACTTCAAATAGTGATTTAATGTCATCAAGCCTTAATTAATACAGTACCCAAAAACAATAAACATCAGGCCTTTATTACAACCCCTTTTCTAACAAAGTACTTCGTATTAAGAAAGCTTAAAAATAATTAAAACTTTTCCTTCGGCATGGGCCACCATGTGTCCTCTCCGATCCCGGTCCAATCTACACATCACCTGAAATGTTAGGAAAATAATTGGGTGAGTCCACAGACTCAGTGCATAACCACAACACAAATTTCCCACACGTATGGGCTAGGCCCAATACCAAACAATTCACATAGCAAATCATGCACATATGCATCTCAGCCGAACCCACAAACCAACCGTACTCCAACCTTGGCAGACTCCCTGCCTAAGGCCGTGGATAAACCACCACTGATCACCTCGTGATCCAAATCATTACCTTGGCAACTCTCTGCACAAGGCCGTGGCTGAGCCACCGATCAACCAACATGATCCAACAACATATTCTGCCTACGGTGATGCACATAGCCATCAACCGCCGAGATGGGCATCAAGCCAACATCTCCCTTGATGAGGCACACAGCAACTCATCAAGCGCTAATGTAGCCTGAGCTAACATTAGTCCACGTACAACTTGTGTACTCTTCCTCCTTCCTCGAATCTAACCCCACCTCATGCAAATATGTAGATGCTACAATTTAAGTCATCATATACCATGCGTATAAATGCATATATCATATTATTACCACATCATACATGTATATAAATACATCATAAATAACTTATCACCACCAGATACTCATCACTTAGCCATCATAAACGGCTACCACACATAATACACAGGTTTAAACACGTTAGCAATCCAAACCACAGAAATAGTGCGATGATTACGCACCTGCTTGATACAGTCAACTAAACCTCGAAGTCACACGCTGCCCCTAAAAGCTTGTCGAAACCCCCTAAAGGAAACCATATTAGATTCGGCTTCAAAACCAATAAACATCAAGATGTGGCCTTTGGCCGAACACCTACCACTTCTTACCTTGATGAGTAACCGATTCAAACAGCCCCCCCTTAAGTGCTCCCTCACACCGGCTTAACAATAGATCCTCTTCGGCTAATAGCACTACCAACTGAGGGAAAGAAAATTCGGTACCAAGGTGGTGTGGATTCGGCTAACAAGAAAATCAAGGAGAGGAAATGGCAATTTCGGCCAAAGGTGTTTGAAAAGAGGGAAAGAAGAAGTGTGGGGTGTACTTTCGGTTTAGTAAAATGAAGGAAAAGGGAGGGATGAAATGGAATGGTTTTGGCTCAAATGAAATGGGGAGAAAAAATAGCTAAATGACCTTGAAGCTTCCTACCAAAGGAAAAAGTGAAGCAATTCGGCAAGGAGATCAAATGATGGAAAAAGGGACCAAAAAGGTGAGCACTTCTCTATTTATAGAACACAATTTCGGCTCACCCTACCCACATGCAACAACACTGAAAATGCCCCCCAAGCTCCCCAAATTCGGCTACCACCTTCCTGGCCATTTAATTCAAATTGATTTGAATTAATCAAATCACTTAACTCACTCCCAGCCACCCATTTAAAATCAATTCAAAATTAAAAACAACAACCCACCTTTGTCCTACCTCCCTTCAAATTAAAAAGAATAAAAACATAATAATTATCCTTACTCCAGCCGAAATTAAAAGGATAAAAACTTAATCCCTTTCAATAAAAAAACCATGCGCCGCCCATTTGCTTCAAATCTGCTGCCCAAAAAAACAAAAAAATAAAACCTTCCATGTGCCGCCCACTCACGTCAACCAGCAACAAAAGAAGGAAAAATCCCCCCCAGCAGCCTCCAAGGCTCGAACACACGACCTGGGGAACCAGCGACCATGTAGCACCCCAGCCATTCGGCCTAGACGCTGTTCTGTAACAAAAGCGCGCAACAAAATCTTTTAAGCCTTCTCAGTACTTAACGCCTGCTTGCAAAATATCAAAACTCTGCCTCCCTTGCGCCTCGAACTCGCGACCTGCACCTAGCGCCTTTTCAAGTAGCGCCTCAGCCACTCCACCCACCTGCCTTTCATGTCCAAAGAGCCCCAACAATTATTCATAAAGCCTTCATACTCAGGTCCAATACTGCATATGAAAAAATAAAACGCCAAAACTGCTGCTGCCTCCACTCGAACCAGCGCCCTTCTCCCCTTCAGCGCCTAAGTGGCGCACGCTAGCCACTTCGCCAAGCTCTTCCTTGTGCCAAAAATTACCGAAAAATATACTTAAGGCCTCCCTTGGCCCGATTCCCTTCTTACCCCTGAAAATCAAAATTTTCCAAAGTCTTCCCTTTTACTCCGAGCACTCTCAACACCTCTCAAACACATCCAAGCCTACCCAAAACCCACTAGAACATGAGTTATACCCCACATGCATAGCCCCTAAACCAGGGTGTTACAGGTTATCAGGAGTTTCAAGATGTTTTCTTTCTGGGAACTGTGATCATAGGCACCCTAGAAAGTGCTGGAAACTAACTGGGGGATGTTTTAAGTATGGCTATATGAAACATATGTTCAGGAATTGTCTGAAGAGAGTTGAGGTTTCGCAAACTTAGAGTTCTGCACCTGCACATGTGCCTGCTAGAGGCTGTGGTCAAGGTAGATGTGGTAATGGAAAACATGTTGGGCAGGAGGTTGTTGCTCATACCATTGCTTCTCAGGTTAAGACTGGAGGACCAGTTCGATTATATACTGTTAGGATGCCGCAGGATCAGGACTCAATCAACATTATCCCAAGTACTTTCACTTTGTAATATATTTCATTATTTTCTTTGGCTAATTTTGGTTCTACGCATTTGTATGTCTTGAGCGATTTGGCATGTGAGTTGGGGATTCTAGTAGAAATTATTAGTTTGGGTATGATTGTAACTTGTTCGTTCGGTGAAAGTGTTGTGGTGAATCGGGTATACCATAGGTGCCTCCTGATGATTCAGGGACATGTCTTCTCTATAGATCTTATGGAATTATCTTTTTATGGATTTTATGTGATTCTCAGTATGGACTGGTTAATCGAGCATAAAGCAATGGTAGACTTTGAATTAAAGCGAATGACCTTATGTAGTAGTGATGGGATGGAGATTGTGGTTGTTGGGGAGAGACCCAAATTTTTGTCTAATATGGTTTCGGCAACCAAGGCCGAGAAAATGATGGGTAAAGGTTGTGAAGCTTATGTAACACCCCTAACCCGTATCCATCACCGGACTAGGGTTAAGAGCATTACCGGACATATCAGAACATTTTACGCTCACTTCACAACATCAATCATACAACATTATTTCATAATAATTCATATTCATATAGTCCTTTTAGAAGGTCTATGAGACCTTAAACATACTTTAGAGAAGGTTCGGGACTAAACTGATCTCATACGAAAATTTTGTGGAACTTAGAAAATTTCTCTTTCAAAACAGGGCACACGCCCCTGTGGCTAGGCAGTGTGTCTCACACGGCCGTGCCTTGGACCATGTCTCAGCCCGTGTGCAACACTGACTTGGGTAACACGGTCTGGCACACACCCATGCTTCTTACCCGTGTGGCAATTTGACTTGCTTCGAATTGCAACCTTGAGAGACACGGTCGAGACACACGCCCGTGTGCTCAACCGTTTGGGCAAATATAGGCCATTTGCAAGGCCAATTTGCCACCCAAAATTGGGTCATACCTACAAGTATCAAACAAGCATTAATTCATGTCCCAAAGGTAGCCAAAAACATACCAAATCATGAGCACATCAAAACATACCAAATTTTGCATCACATAGGATGCACTAAATTCACTCCATAATCACATTCATTATCAAGCCATATCACATGGCTATAAGTACCCAACTTCAAAACCAATCAGATCAAAACTAGCCTATACATGCCACATAACCAAATCTCAAAGTTTTTATTTGCCGAAACAATATCCGGATAGTGTGATAAGGCCTCCTGCGACTTCCAACCCGAGAAAATCTCTGAAAATCTATAAACATAGGAAAAACACACAGAGTAAGATTTGAAAGCTTAGTAAGCTCGTATCTTAATAAACTTAACATAACAAATAATTTCATTAAAATGCCATAAGCATGATATGCTATCTCACATGCCAAAACACATTTTATCTTAAGTTTATAACATGATTTCATATCAAGTCATCACCATTCAATAATATACTTACTTACTTACTAACTTTAGCTTTCACCAGCTTATTCAATTCGATTCTCATATAAGATTCAATTCTCACTTTCATATAGCCAAATGAGCACATTTTGGGAAATAACATATTTATTCACATATCTTTCTCATATGAATCACATATCATCACTTATACCCAAATTCACCTTTCATTCATATAGTATCTGAAAATTTCACATATGCCACTTTATAAATCACATCTTATTCATTTGTTCATGTTTCATTTGCACATGTTCACATTTCATTATCAAATATCAAATATTGATATTTGATACATTTCATTATCAAATATATACTTACCTTTCATTATCAAATATTGTATACATTTCAACGTACCTGAATCGAAATGTCATTTACTTAATTACTTATTTCTCGGAATGCCCGTTGAACCATTCAGAATCAGTAAGGATACTCGGATAGCTCGGAAAGCTCGTACAATGCCAACGTCCCAGACATTGTCTTACATGTAATCAAATATCGATGCCACTGTACCAGGCAGGGTCTTTGTAACATCCAAAAATTGGGCCTAGTAGAATCGGACCTATTGGGCCCATTGGGCCTTGAGCGTAGAAGCGTTTTAAAATTTATGAGAATTTGAGAACGACATTATTTCAAGTTGGACTTATTAGGAAGGTGATTTTGGAAAGTTACGGGGTTCTATGAAGGCTCGGGGTTGAATTGGGCCCTAGTAAAAATTTGGTGTTTAAGCCTATTTAGGAGAAATCGTAAGTGGCATCAATACTTATGAAAATAAGTATTCAATTTGCTAGCATAATTGAGCATATGGAAAAGAGGTTATGGCATTAAGTGAAGAGTATGGAGGGAAGAGGTTCAAATCCCATTGTGTGCAAATTTTGACTATTATTTTTTTGTATTCTTTCCCTAAGTGTCGGCCAAGCATGTAAATAAGGCAAGGTGGACTTTTTATTTTTGGCAAGATGGCTAAGGAAAATAGGAAAGAATGAAGGTGAGGAAAGAAATCAAGAGAAAGGGGAAAGTAAGGGGAACATGTGGCCTTTTTCAAGGGAAGTGTTATGGAAAGTGTGGTTGGCCAATTTTTGACCATTATGGTCATGAATGTGGACGGTTTTGTGGTAAAAGGGAGGTAGCCAAATTTTACTTGGTGTTTTGGTAAAACTATAGTGTTTGTTTTGGTCAAAAATACCTTTGGCTTCAATAGTGTCATTTTCTCCAAATTGCTACTCTTTGTGAGTTTTAGTTTTTCTTCTTTCTTTCTTCTTTGCCGAAACCTCCTAGCACATTTGTGCAACATGTTCATCTCCCTTTGATAGCCGAATCACCTAGCATCCATCCAACCTTCCATCCTTTTCTTTTAACCATTCCTCTAATCTTTTCTCTTCTCTAAATCGACACCACCATAAAATCACATTTTCTTGTTTGATTATCCTCCATAGGCGAATATCAATATTCATTTTCTTCTATAACCGAACCTTCATCTCTTTTCTATCTTTTCTTCTCATCCGTATTTACACTCAATCCTTGATTAATCGGTAAGTGTTCATCTCAACATTTCTTATTTTCTTTCTCTTAATACCGAATCTATGTTTTGGTTTGGGATGGTCATTTTAACCGAGACCATCACCTTTTTCTCTCTCAAACAAGATCTTTTTCTTCTTCGTAGTGATATAGTGGAAGGCCGAAACTTTGAATCTTCCGAAGTTATCGTACAATCATTGGGAATCGGTCCTAAAAATCTTCAAGGTAAAGGAGCACAAGTGATTTGTATTAACCAAATCATTATCGTCGACTCGTCAAGCAAGTAGGGTAAGAACATTGTTATAAGATTTGTTTTGGCCAAAGGTGGGATAATTACTAACGACTCTTTCGCTCACCAAATATTGTTAGGACGGGATTTCAGTAGTCAAAGGTGTAACACCCTGATTTAGGGGCTATGCAATTTGAGTATAATTCAGGTGTTGGAAGATTTTTGGGGTGTTTTCGGATGTGTTTTAGAGTTTTAAGAATGCTCGGATGTAAGGGGAAGGCTTTGGAAAATTTTGGATTTTTAGTGTAAAAAGGGGAATAGGGCAAGAAGGCCTTAAAATAAATTGGTGGAATTTAGGACACAAGAAACAGTTGGGTGAAGTGGCGTGGAGGCGCTGCTTGGGGGCTTTGGAAGGGGACGCCTAAGGGAGCAAGGGTTCGAGCTGCTAAGGCAGCAAATTTTTGTTTTTGCGTCAGCCAAAGGATTGGGCTAGGTAGGCCTTAAAATAAATGGCAGGTTGGTGGACATGAAAGTCCAATCGCGGCGAAGTGGCTCTCATGCGCCACTTAGGCGCTGAAGGAGAGCAAGGGCGCTGGTTCGAGTGGGGGCAACAGCATTTTGGCGTTTTATTTTTCATATGCGGTTATGGGTTGAGATAAGAAGGGTTTAAAGATAAATGTTGGGGCCTTATGGCATAAAAATCATTGTGGCCGAGTGGCCTGGGGCGTTGGGGGAAAGGTGAGCAGCAGGTTGGTGCTAGGTTCGAACCAAGGCAGTGGCAATTGAAGTTTTTCTTTTTGGCAGCAATTTGAAGGTGTGGACGGCACATGGGGAGCTTCAAATAGGATAAGAATAGATTAGTATTTTGTTTTAATCCGGCTGGAGGAGATAATTATTAGATTATTCTTTTGGTTTTTATTATTTTAGATAGTGGTAGGATAATTGTAGGATTATTATTTTTAGTTTAAAATTTGTAATTAGAAGAGGAATTGTTGTTATTTTTTTAATAGATAAGGTTAGATGGGTGTTGTTTAGTTTTGAATTCGGCTGGTGAGTAGGTTGGTTTTATTTATTTTATTTTTGTTAAACATAGGATTATTTTATTTAGTTTACAATTAGTGATAAAGTATGGATAGATAGTGGGGGAGTTGGCTAATTCAAAATTAATTTGAATTAGTGGCCTGGAGCTTTTGAAGTGGCAGCCGAAATTGGGAGTCTTCTAGGGGAGGGGGTGCCGAATGTGCTATTTAATGGGCAGCTTCCTTCTTGAATTTCTTTTGACCCTTTAGCCGAACGTTTAATCTCTTCTAGACCTTCATTTTCTTTTTCTTCTCATACTCTATTCTCACCAAAACCGTCCCTCCTTCTTACATTGTTTAATTGGCCCAGAAACTTCGTGGTCGCTTAGCCGAATATTCCATTTGTTTCTCTCCACTTCATTCAAGCCAAATCACCCCTAAAAGCTTACCTTGGCGAACATTCCAACTCCATTTAGGAGTCATTACCAAACATTTAGCCTCTCATTCTCTCTGCTTTGTTTACAAGTCCACAGAGCCGAATCTTATTCCTTGTGGTAGCCGATTATTGGTTGGGCAAAGGTTGGAGCGTTGGGTTTTTCTTTAGTCGTTGTGAAAGGTAAGGTCGTATGATATTAAAACTATCTCTTGTAGTATTCGGACAAGGGACCTTTTTACATGGATGGTGGTTGATAGCCGATACTAATAGTCTTGTAACAGGATTTTCGGCAATTCCATTGGTGTTTCGGGATTCAAGTAAAGGGGTAAGTGGTTTGATTTTCGGCCTTAGGCCAATATATGTGGTTATGTGTTGACCGAGGGTTGACTATGGTCTTTTTAGGGGCATATCGACAAGAGCATAGAGAAGCCTTCGGGATCTCCGATTATTTCGGTAAGGATATTAGTAAGTGACTTAGACTCGTTAATAAGTAGATTATGACTTGTTGATTAATCGGGTGGTTCTGATTATGTGACTTTCGATGGAGGCCAATACCAGTCTTGAAGGAAAAGGGAAAGCTCCCATCCCAAAGTTTAAGAAAAGAGCTGTCTCAGCGGTTCGGGATTGGCCACCAGGGTGTGGGCTAGCAACAGAAAGCTATAGGCAGATAGCCGTAGTCTCGCTTAGCGATAGCGTCGAGGATCGAGAGTCTAGAACTCCAAGTAATAAGGTGTGTGGTTAGACCATTGTTTCTGGGATTTGTATGATATCTGTTGTGTTATATGTTTACTAATGAATGCGATTGCCATATGTGTAATGGATACCCTAAAGGGTATGATGACGACTGGTTAGTAGCAAATTGGCTAATATGTGATAATTGATTTTAACTATGTGAGCATGCCTATGATTGTTAATATCATGTACATGCATCATCTCAAAGATCATATTATGTTACATGTGCATGGGTGGGTTTTGAAAGAAGGTGCGGGTGTACTTGAGTGCGTGGTTGATGTCGACTTTGTGCTACATCGTGGATTGGCGCCGACGAGGTCGCGTTGTGGATCTTTGCGATTTAGTTCGCGTGGTTACCTTGATTGATATGGGCTTTATGCCATATCGTGGCTTGATGGATTGCTGTGTGCTCCATCGTGGTTTGATGTTAGCTATACGCTACATCGTGGATGGCATTGGTTGCCTTTTTGGAGATAAAAGGAGAGGGTGACTCGATAGTCCCCTTGTGTGTGGTAGGCTGGATAAGGGGGTGTGTAGCGGATGGACCTTAGGATTGGGTTGGGTATCATGATTGCATGGTTTCGTTATGAATTGATATGGAAATGGGCCAAGCCCAATATGACTTGTGGATTTGTATGTTTTGAGAACATACGTGGAAATGGGACAAGCCCAGTAATCAGTGGATTGATGAGAAAAGGGCCTAGCCCAGTGCTTGAATATGATTTGATTGTGGGCCAAGCCCAGATTGTAATATCCCGGGTTAAGGGCTATTTTGTTGTTGCATGTTATTGCATGTGTTTAGTGTGCTGTGTTGCTATTTCGGTGTTTTAGGGGCTTAATTGTGGGCTAGGAGTGTGCTCTGGTAGGTAGGAAAATTTTGGTTTTTGGGTGCTAGGTGAAGGGAGCCGAGGAAGTGGGGTTTAAGAAAATAATTTGTTGTTTTGTTGCACAAGTAAGGAGCTAGCTTAGTGGCAAAGCATGCGCTACATGGGGAGCTTGGTGTGGCGTCATCTACATGGAGTGGAGGTCTAGTGTTCGAGCTGCGAATTCCTCTTTTGGCTACATTTTGGGACGGCATGGAGGAGAGGTAGAAGGCTAGTGAAATTCTACCTTAGACCAAGTCATACTTTTCAAATGAAAGGTGGAGAGCATTTGTAGGAGGGTGACTTGGTCATGCATGTTTGAATGAGTGGTTGGGAGTCTTTGGAGGGTTGTGGCGAATTTTTGGAGAGGTATGGGAAGGGGGACGGCTTGGTAGTATGTTGTGGAGGAGTGCCGATTTCCACTTTAGCATTTTGGTTGGTTTCGGTCAAAGGTGGTAAGCGAAATTCTTTTTCTTTTGTCAATTTCCTAACCGAATTTCAAGTAAAACTCTCCCACTTTTGTTTCTTGAAACCGAAATCCCAAGCAACTCTATTGCCGAATTTTGTAGGTGGTTTTCTACATCTTGTGTTTGCTAGCCGAATGCCCCTCCCCACTCTTCTTCTTTCTTTCATTTTGAGTTAAGCCAAAATCATCTTACCTTGTTCTTCTAATTTTCGTTTTCCCTTTTCCATACCATTTAGCCAAACCCATCCTTCAAAACTCTCTTCTCATTTCTTCTTTTGGCAAACCGAAACTACTTTCATTCCATCCATTTCTCCCTTTCTCAATTGCCATTGCCGAAACTACTTTTTCTCACACTTCTTTTCTTTCTCTTCCACTCAAGCCGAAACGCTAGAGGTGATAAACACTTAAAGCCGTTTTCTTTCTTCTTTCTTTGGAAGCCTTGACCGAATCTATCCCCTCTTCTAGTGGTGTTTACGTTGGTGATTAAGGGTTGGTGATTGAGGTAAGTGCTAGCCGAATATTTTCTTTCTTTTCTCACTCGTACTCTATCGATTTGGGTTTTGTTAAGAGTTGTATATGACAACTATTGATGAGTGTTATCTCTTATGTAGGAACCGATTGTATCATAGGACAAAGGGGACTTGAAGCGATCAAGTGGAACTTTCTACCTTTGCTTAACCATTTGATAGGTGGTGGTAAGAAGATTATCTGTTAGTCTATTCTTTTGGATTTCAATAAGATAAGGCTTCAAGTGTTTTAAGCTGTTCTCTTTTTAGGGGTGGCCGATTGTTAAAGGAGAACCATCGCTTGGTTCAAGATTTGGTAGGAAATCAAATCTAATATAAAGGTAAGGGTTCGATATTAACCCCTTTGGTTAATTGATGTTGGCCGAATGTTAGGGATGCCTAACCCTTATGTTTGGCCGATTGTAGGAGCTAGTACTCGAGGGATTTAGATCGTTTCGTTGGGATTTTAGACTCGTATTACCAGGTGTGTAAACTAACACACTTCCGTTTAGTAATATGATTGATAACTGTGTGATAGTTAATGAAACAAAGATGATTGATATGATACCCTAATGGGTATGATCTTGGACTCGGGTTAGTCGAAGATTATTATTGATATGAGTTTACTAATGATCTATATGATACCATGGCTATGGATATATGTGACATGGGATATGAGGTTAGGCATATTAGCATGATATGCATGATTTGTATGATATGCATGATTACATGAGTATGGTATGTTGATGGGTGATATGAGTGGAGGGAGCAAAGTGATATTTTGTGCCGACGAGCACCAAAGTGTTTTGGTAACACACTTTGTGACTTTGGGTCACCAGAGGTTTGGCACCTCGGAGGTTTGGCACCTCATTGCGACTCGTCCCCGTGGTTTGACACCACCGCGGGGTTGGCCCCACATGAGATATGGGATCGTCTGCTAGTGATTGGGTATCACACGATGGGTTGGCCCCATCATTCGATTATTGTGACTACGGTCACCGTGGTTTGGTACCACATTTGTGTCTTTGGGACACCGAGGGTTGGGCACCTCATTGCGACTCGTCCCGTGGTTTGACACCACCGTGGGTTGGCCCCACTTGAGATACGGGATCGTCTGCTAGTGATTGGGTATCACACGATGGGTTGGCCCCATCATTGGATTTGTGACTTCGGTCACGGTGCTTTGGTAGCACAAACGTGTCTTTGGGACACCGGTGGTTTGGCACCACATTGATGGATATTGTGTCTTTGGGACACCAAAGTGTTTTGGTAACACATTGTGACTATATGTCACCGGTGGTTTGGCACCACCAAAGTGGTTTGGTACCACCACCCGGGGTAAAAAGGCGATACGGATGGTTAGGATCGGGTTGCATTAATTATGTTGCTATGTATGATGTGTGTTAGCATGTTGTGTTATCGGGAGCGGGATTTATACATCGAGTCATTCGACTCACCCTCTCCTTTGATATTTCAGTGACTCGTAGACGCGACAAGGAGCCGGATGGACTCGGGTGCACATGCCATGCTTTAATAAAAGTTTTGCTCGGACTTTTCAATTTGGGTACTTTAACTTATTTACTTTTAGTTGGGTTTTAGTTGGATTTGTAAAAGGCCTTTGATTTATGTTTTATGATGGTTATGGTTTAATTAGATTCTTAACCTGCTTTAACAAAATAACTTGGTATGAAATTTTACTAAAAATTTGGAAGGATAATGTTTTCAAAACTATAACGCAATGTGTTTTAAACTATACCATCGGGTATCTCACTATGTTTTGTTATAAAGTAAACTCAAATGATTTTCAAATCAAACTCGATTTTCTACTAAGTCAAAAATGTTTTAAAATAGCACTAAGAAACTATTGGAATTACTAAATGAAACCAACTCGTTTTTAACTATATACTTTGGATAAGTTTTCAAAATCTAATCAAACAAGCCTACTCCAATTTTCCTCAAATTCACTATGTTTTCACCCCGCTTTAAAACGAAAAATCGATCACTCAAAAACGTTTTTCCCGTAACATACCGCATTCGGACGTGGTGTCTGTCCGAGTTTGGGGTGTTACAATTGTGTATCGAGCCAAGTTCAAAGGCTCTCACTGTGGGCTGAGGCCCAAAAGTTTTTAAGAGTTTATTTTGAGTGTTTGTATGGTTTGAAAGGCATGGCACCGAGTCTCGACACTGGGCCGCCTGTAAGTACCCTTACTATTGCTTGTGAATTGATTGGATGTGATATGATTTGATGAATAGCAATAGTATACTACTTTAGAGATTGAAACTGATAGGATTACTGTGAACTCGCGAGAACAAATCTCCTTAAATATTCATAAGATTTGCCTTAAAATAGTGGAATATATGCTTTGATGCATAAAACTCTTAAATCGAATCGTAGAAAGATTAGTCATGAGCACTCGAGGCGGACGTGGTCGTAATACTCGTGGTAGAGGTAGGGGTAGGATGACGGTTTACGACCCGTAGGATCCGGTCGAAGTGGAAAAATGAGATACCGCCCGCCACCGCTTGGAGGTGGTGAGTTCCAAGATCGAGTCGGGACGATGCGATGTCACAGCGATCTTTGCGAGTGTTGGAAAGGGTAGCTGGTGTAGGTGGTGGTGCGGGAGCTAGGAAATGCGTGCTTGAGCGACTTCGGGCAAATGGGGCCGAATTCTTTCGAGGTGTATCTCGTGTCGCTCCCAACATCTGCGAGTATTGGCCGGAGGCAACCGAGCGGATCATGGATGATCTCGACTTGATCGCTTGAAGAGAAGCCGGAGGGCATCGTGTATCGCTTCTCGGGATGAGTCATATCGATGGTGGCTCACGGTTCGAGAGCGATTAATGGCGTGAGAGGATCCGACATGGGATTATTTCAGGTCGCATATCAAAAGAAATACATCGGAGCTAGTTATATTGACTCCCAGTGGAAGGCATTTACGAGGCTTGTTCGGGGAGTAAATCATTTCGAGTCTGAGTGAGTTCCTGGTGAGTAGGTATGCCAGGGGCATTGTGGCCATGAGCATGAGAGGTGTGTTCGTTTCGAGGATGGTCCGCGAGACGAATTGAGATCGCTGATTGCTCCTCGCGGAGCGCGAGTTTGTTGTCTTAGTTGAGAAGGCTAAGGTAGCCGAGGGTGTTAAGGAGCCGGTGAGACAGGCATGGACGAAATAGGCATAAGAGGAGCTTTGGGTCTTACGGATCGTCGGGTAATCCGCGAGAAGAGAGCTAGACCGAGTGGGCGAATCGATCTGCTAGGTTTGTTGTTTGCTAGGCGAGGACCGCCGCAGATGTAATCGATGTGGGAAATCTCATTGGGGTGGTTCTTTGGATTGGAGGAAAGGGTTGCTTTGAGTGTGGTTCTCTGGAGCACCGTGAGGGACCGTCCGCGTAGGTTGGCCGAGATTGATCCCGAGAGTCGTGGCCGTAATCGATTCGAGAGGTAATAGACCGCCACCGCAGAGGGGCCGTGGTAATGGCGGATGTGGTAATGGTTCGTCGGGGCCGTGGAGCACCGGCGAGAAGTGCGGGTAGTTCGATGCCGCATACTGGATTAGTGTATCTTTGCGGCGCGGGAGGAGGCGACGCACCGGGCGTCCATAATAGCATGCGTTTTTGATTTTTGGTTCTCCTTATCTTGCTTTGATTGATGTGGGTTCAACGCACTCTTATGTTGCCGATGAGTATAGTAGAGACCATGGATTTAGACTCTGAGATATCTTCTAGGCAGATGACTGTGATTAGCCTTCTAGGTCACTCTGTAGTAGTAGATAAACTGTTTAGAGAGGTACCCCTAGAACCTCAAGGGGTAGGGTTTGTCTTCTTGATCCGATGGAACCGCCATTTGGGGAGTTCGATCGATTCTTGGGATGGACCGGTTGGTCAAGTACCAGGCGAGGTTGGATTGCGCGACCAAGCGCATGGTTCTTAAGACGGTTGAGGGTGATGAGGTGGCTATGATAGGTAATAGGAGGGATTACTTATCAAATGTGGTATCTACTCTGAAAGCGGATAAGATGGTCGAGGAAGAATTTGTGAAGCATATGTAGTTCATGTGTATGCCTTGGAGGCTAAAGAGTCTGTTTGTGGAGAAGGTTCGTCTTCATTAAGGAATTTACTTGATGTGTTTCTGAGGAGCTTACGGTTTGCCGCCGGTCGCGAGGTAGAGTTCGGGATAGATCTATTACCCGCAATCTGCGCCGGTGTCTATTGCTCCGTATAGGATGGTGCCAAAGGAATTGGTGGAGCTTAAGGCTCGAGATCCGAGGAGTTATTGGATCGAGGTTTTATTAGGCCTAGTGTTTCGCCGCGAAGTGCGCTGTACTCTTTGTCAAGAAGAAAGATGGCACGATGCGGATGTGTATAGACTACACGCCAGATTGAATAAGTGGACGATTAAAAACAAGTATCTGCTGCCACGGATAGATGACTTGTTTGATCACCAAGGAAGTGCTGCTGCGGTATTTTCAAAGATCGACTTGAGGTCCGGTATCACCGATTAAGAGTTAAGGAGGCGATATCCATAAAACAGCGTTTGGACTCGGTATGGGCACTACGAATTTACTGTAATGCCGTTCGGGTTGACTAACGCACCGCCAGCGGCGTTTATGGATATGATGAATAGGGTGTTTCAACGATGTCTGGATCGGTTCGTCGTGGTTTTCATGAGACGACATCTTGGTGTACTCAAGGACGGAGGAAGAGCATGATAAGCATTTGCGAGTGGTGTTGCGATTTTGAGGAAGCGCAAATCTATGCTAAGTTCGATAAGTGTGAGTTACGGCTTAGGAAGTGACTTTCTTGGGTCATGTAGTGTCGGCCGAGGGGATTCGAGTAGATCCTCGTAAGATTGAGGCGATTTTGGATTGGAAGCCGCCTAAGTCGATGGTTTGAGATTCGAGTTTTCTCAGGTTTGGCGGATACTCACCGAAGGTTTGTTGAGGGTTTTTCGTTGATAGCAACACCGGTGACCAAGTTCTTGAGGAAAGAAGTTCCGTTTGTATGGGTGAGAAACAATGGGGGAAAGATTCGATAAGTTAAAGAAGATTTTGACCGAGGCTCGGTTTCGATACAACCCGAGGTGGTAAGGATTTCACAGATGTATTGTGACGCATCACATACGGGTTTGGGTTGTGTGCTTTGATGCAAGAAGGTAAGGTTGTGGCTTATGCTTCTCGACACCGAGGTCACATGAGGTCAACTATCCGACGCACGATTTGGAGCTAGCGGTGTAGTCTTCGCCTTAAAGATTTGGAGGCACTACTTGTGCGGAGAGAGATCGATAGTCTACACCGACCATAAGAGTCAAGTATCTCCCGACTCGGAAGGATTTGAATTTGAGGCGCCGCAGATGGGTTGAGTTCTTTGAAAGATTATGACTGCTCGATTGAGTATCATCCGGGCAAGGCTAACGTGGTGGCCGACGCGTTGAGCCGTAAGGTCATTTTCGACTTAAGAGCATTGTTTGCCCACTTGAGTTTGTATGACGACGGAGTATTCTCGCGTAATCGCAGTTAAGCCTACTTGGGTTGAGCGGATCGTAGAGAGACAAAGCTTAGAGGATGAGGTTACGAGGGCGAAGGTTGCAAGTGCGCGTAATGGTGGTTTGGAGGGTTACTGCTTGTCTAGTGATGAGGTGTTGTGTTTTCAGGGTAAGGCTTGTATGCCTAAAGATGTTGAGTAGGCGAAGATTCTTCAGACGCACATAGCGGTCCTTATGCTATGCATCCTGGAGGTAGCAAGATGTATAGGGATCTTAGAGAGCGATTTTGGTGGCTCGGCTTGAAGAAAGAGGTGACAGAGTTTGTTGGGAAGTGTCCGACTTGTCGCCAGTCAAGGCCGAACATCGAGTTGCCGTCGGGGTTGCTTGACTGTGAAGATTCCTCGATGGAAGTGGGAAAGGATAACCATGGATTTCGTCGGTGGGTTACCGCTTCGCCAAGCAAGAAGGATTCGATTTGGGTAGTGGTGGATCGTCGACTAAATCACCACTTTATTCCGGTGAGGGTTGACTACTCACTTGGTCGCTGGCCGTATGTGTCGAGAGATAGTAAGGTTGCATGGTGTGCGATTTGATAATCTCGGATAGGGATCCCGATTTACGTCAAGGTTTTGAAAGCGTTGCATCGGGCTTTGGGTACGCGTTTGGATTTCAAAGACGGCCTTTCACCCGCAATCGACGGTCAATCGAAAGGGTTATTCGATCTTAGAGGATATGCCGAGAGGTTGTGTCCTCGGATTTCGAGGGTAGTTGGGAGGAGTTTTTGCCATTAGTGAGTTTGCCTACAACAACGCTTACTGCGAGCATCAAGATGGCACCATATGAGGCGTTGTATGGTAGGAAGTGTCGCTCACCTACGTGTTGGGCGGAGTTAGGTGAACGCCAGTTGTTGGGACCCGAGTTGGTTGCTTTGAGATGCAGAAGGTAAGGTTAAGTTGATTCGAGCTCGATTAAAGGAAGCTTGGACCGCGAAGTCTTATGCCGATCTTAAGCGAAGAGATATAGAGTTTCTTTGTAGGGGATCGAGTTTTCTGAAGGTCTCGCCTTGGAAGAAGGTGTTGAGGTTCGGAAGGAAAGGCAAGCTAAGTCCGAGGTTTATTGGGCGTATAAGGTTTTGAGGCGAGTTGGACCGATGGCGTATCGGCTTGAGTTGCCAGTGAGCTTAGTCGATTCACGACATTTTCACGCTTCGATGCTTGAGGTATCGTTCGAATCCGTCACATGTGGTAGCGATGGAAGAGATCGAGGTGAATCCGGACTTGTCTATGGAGGAGGAACTGTGCGATTCTTGATCGGGATGTGAAGGTTCTGCGTAGAAAGTCGTGCCTTTGGTTAAGGTACTTTGGCGGAATCATGGCGTAGAAGAAGCTACGTGGGAACCCGAGGATATGATGAGACAAAGAATACCCGCAACTCTTTTGACCAGTAATTTGAGGCCGAAATTATTTTTAAGGGGTAGAAACTGTAATATCCCGAGTTAAGGGCTATTTTGTTGTTGCATGTTATTGCATGTGTTTAGTGTCTTTGTGTTTGCTATTTCGGTGTTTTAGGGGCTTAATTGTGGGCTAGGAGTGTGCCTGGGTAGGTAGGAAAATTTTGGTTTTTGGGTGCTAGGTGAAGGGAGCCGAGGAAGTGGGGTTTAAGAAAATAATTTGTTGTTTTGTTGCACAAGTAAGGAGCTAGCTTAGTGGCAAAGCATGCGCTACATGGGGGAGCTTGGTGTGGCGTCATCTAAATGGAGTGGAGGTCTAGTGTTCGAGCTGCGAATTCCTCTTTTTGGCTACATTTTGGGACGGCATGGAGGAGAGGTAGAAGGCTAGTGAAATTCTACCTTGGACCAAGTCATACTTTTCAAATGAAAGGTGGAGAGCATTTGTAGGAGGGTGACTTGGTCATGCATGTTTGAATGAGTGGTTGGGAGTCTTTGGAGGGTTGTGGCCGAATTTTTGGAGAGGTATGGGGAAGGGGGACGGCTTGGTAGTATGTTGTGGAGGGAGTGCCGATTTCCACTTTAGCATTTTGGTTGGTTTCGGTCAAAGGTGGTAAGCCAGAATTCTTTTTCTTTTTGTCAATTTCCTAACTGAATTTCAAGTAAAACTCTCCCACTTTTGTTTCTTGAAACCGAAATCCCAAGCAACTCTATTGCCGAATTTTGTAGGTGGTTTTCTACATCTTGTGTTTGCTAGCCGAATGCCCCTCCCCACTCTTCTTCTTTCTTTCATTTTGAGTTAAGCCGAAATCATCTTACCTTGTTCTTCTAATTTTCGTTTTTCCCTTTTCCATACCATTTAGCTTGAAACCCATCCTTCAAAACTCTCTTCTCATTTCTTCTTTTGGCAAACCGAAACTACTTTCATTCCATCCATTTCTCCCTTTCTCAATTGCCATTGCCGAAACTACTTTTTTCTCACACTTCTTTTCTTTCTCTTCCACTCAAGCCGAACGCTAGAGGTGATAAACACTTAAAGCCGTTTTCTTTCTTCTTTCTTTGGAAGCCTTAACCGAATCTATCCCCTCTTCTAGTGGTGTTTACGTTGGTCGATTAAGGGTTGGTGATTGAGGTAAGTGCTAGCCGAATATTTTCTTTCTTTTCTCACTCGTACTCTATCGATTTGGGTTTTGTTAAGAGTTGTATATGACAACTATTGATGAGTGTTATCTCTTATGTGGGAACCGATTGCATCATAGGACAAAGGGGACTTCGAAGCAGTCAAGTGGAACTTTCTACCTTTGCTTAACCATTTGATAGGTGGTGGTAAGAAGATTATCTGTTAGTCTATTCTTTTGGATTTCAATAAGATAAGGCTTCAAGTGTTTTAACTGTTCTCTTTTTAGGGGTGGCCGATTGTTAAAGGAGAACCACTGCTTGGTTCAAGATTTGGTAGGAAATCAAATCTAATATAAAGGTAAGGGTTCGATATTAACCCCTTTGGTTAATTGATGTTGGCGAATGTTAGGGATGCCTAACCCTTATGTTTGGCCGATTGTAGGAGCTAGTACTCGAGGATTTAGATCATTTCGTTGGGATTTTAGACTCGTATTACAGTGTGTGTAAACTAACACACTTCCGTTTAGTAATATGATTGATAACTTTGTGTGATAGTTAATGAAACAGTGATGATTGATATGATACCCTAATGGGTATGATCTTGGACTCGGGTTAGTCAGTATTATTATTGATATGAGTTTACTAATGATCTATATGATACCATGGCTATGGATATATGTGACATGGGATATGAGGTTAGGCATATTAGCATGATATGCATGATTTGTATGATATGCATGATTACATGAGTATGGTATGTTGATGGGTGATATGAGTGGAGGAGCGGTGATATTTTGTCTTGACGAGCACCGGTGTTTTAGTAACACACTTTGTGACTTTGGGTCACGGAGGTTTGGCACCTCCAGGTTTGGCACCTCATTGCGACTCGTCCTGTGGTTTGACACCACCGTGGGTTGGCCCACATGAGATATGGGATCGTCTCGCTGGTGATTGGGTATCACACGATGGGTTGGCCCCATCATTCGATTATTGTGACTACGGTCACCAAAGGGTTTGGTACCACATTTGTGTCTTTGGGACACGGAGGTTGGGCACCTCATTGCGACTCGTCCCTGTGGTTTGACACCACCGTGGGTTGGCCCCACTTGAGATACGGGATCGTCTGCGCTAGTGATTGGGTATCACCACGATGGGTTGGCCCCATCATTGGATTTGTGACTTCGGTCACGGTGCTTTGATAGCACAAACGTGTCTTTGGGACACCAAAGGGTTTGGCACCAAATTGATGGATATTGTGTCTTTGGGACACCAGTGTTTTGGTAACACATTGTGACTATATGTCACCAGGTGGTTTGGCACCACCAAAGGTGGTTTGGTACCACACGGGGTAGAAAAGCGATACGGATGGTTAGGATCGGGTTGCATTAATTATGTTGCTATGTATGATGTGTGTTAGCATGTTGTGTTATCGGGAGCGGGATTTATACACTGAGTCATCCGACTCACCCTCTCCTTTGATATTTCAGGTGACTCGTAGACGCGGACAAGGAGCCGGGATGGACTCGGGGTGCACATGCCATGCTTTAATAAAAGTTTTGCTCAGACTTTTCAATTTGGGTACTTTAACTTATTTACTTTTAGTTGGGTTTTAGTTGGATTTGTAAAAGGCCTTTGATTTATGTTTTATGATGGTTATGGTTTAATTAGATTCTTAACCTGCTTTAACAAAATAACTTGGTATGAAATTTTACTAAAAATTTGGAAGGATAATGTTTTCAAAACTATAACGCAATGTGTTTTAAACTATACCATCGGGTATCTCACTATGTTTTGTTATAAAGTAAACTCAAATGATTTTCAAATCAAACTCGATTTTCTACTAAGTCAAAAATGTTTTAAAATAGCACTAAGAAACTATTGGAATTACTAAATGAAACCAACTCGTTTTTAACTATATACTTTGGATAAGTTTTCAAAATCTAATCAAACAAGCCTACTCCAATTTTCCTCAAATTCACTATGTTTTCACCCCGCTTTTAAACGAAAAATCTGATCACTCAAAAACGTTTTTCCCCGTAACATACCAGATTCGGACGTGGTGTCCTGTCCGAGTTTGGGGTGTTACACAGATTGTGGTAATGTTTAAATGATTATATTTACATGCTGCATTTTATAATTGGGTTGATTTGTGGCTAACATGTGGGTGGATATCAGTGGTTTAATTACACACTGAGTCTGTATGACTCACCCAATTATTTATCCAACATCGCAAGTGACAGGATGATCGGATCGGGTTGGAGTGGATACAAGGTGGCCCATGCAGAGGGCGTTTTTAATCTTTTCTTTATGCGTTTTATTATCGAGTACTTGGATTAATTATTTTTGTAATAAGGGCCTTATTATTATTATTATTTTTTTTATCACTATTTTTGATATTACTTGATATTATGGTTTACTTAAAAGAAATTATTATGTGAAGATAATTTTAGTTTTAGCAACCTATTTAGTCAAAGTATTTATATATTTTTATACTAAAGTTTTAATATGGATTATTATTAATAACAAAGCTTTATTTATAATTTTGAAAGAAAAGACATGGTTTCCAAAAGTTAATAAAATTTTCAAGTTTTATTCAAGTCAAAGATTTTGCAAGCGGTTTCCAGATGACATAACCGATCCTGTCCAGACTTGTGGGCCGGGTTTGGGGGTGTTACAAAAGGATAGGATCGATTCTTGGTGCACTGAGGGAGATCACATTTGTGGTAAGTGGAGTTAGCCTAATAAAGTGTTTCTAGTTACGATTATCAAAGTTGAGACTAACCTTCTATCAACTATCATTATAGGTGTTGAAATTGGTAGAAAGCACAACTCGTAATCAAGGTGTGTAATCCCGTACCCTTCTGAATACATGTTTGAAATGGTGTGTAATCTCATACCTCTCTGTATGTTTGTATGATATGTTCTGTGATTCGGTCGAAATATCGAAGGAAAATTGGAAACCGGCATCCGTGACCACTCGGGCGTGCGTATATTCATAGTGGTAACCATATTTTTGCAATGAAACAGTTTGGTCAGCAGCAGTGACGTGATTTTAAAAAATCACGAAAAATAGGATAAAGGGAGTTAGAAAGTGAAAAAGATATCGAAATAAATCTTATTGTGTCTATTTTTATATGGAAGAAGCGGAGAAGGAAAAATAATTTTAAAGTCTGTGATATTTTAATTTTAGTGAGACTGGTTCTGAATGACTTCGTGGTTCCCTCATCTGTCTTGGAAAAATCGTATAAAATTGTACAAAGTGAATTATGAGTTATAGTTTATATGTATAGATTCCTTATTGAGTCTATTTTCAATAGAAACAAGTGGGAGCAAATATAAAAACTGTACAGTGAGATATTTGAAATTAAGGTAAGAGAGGTCAGAATCGTTGGACAGTGAAACAAGGGAAACTTTAAGAAATAAACTGTACTAAATGGTTAAGCCAAAAATTTTGGAAAAATAGTAGTAAGAAGATATATGAGTCTAGTTTCAAGGAAAATTTATGGATTTAGATTACGAGATTCCTAACTCGAGTTATATTCAATTTGGTCAGTATGACGTAGATGGACAGTTTCGATTTTTATGCCCCAAATTAGTAGTTAAGTCTGGTTTGCGAAATTTACCAAAATACCCTTGGAGGGTAAATTATCAAAATACCCCTGGATTGCGAGATTACCAAATTACCCTTAGTGGGTAAGATTACCGAATTACGAAAATGCCCCTAATGGGCCGATTTTGTTATACTGCCTTAACCGGCCGATTTGTTATACTGCCTTGACGGGCCAATTTGATATATAGCCATAATGGGCCGATTTCATATATAGCCATAATGGGCCGATCTGATATATTGCTTAATGGGCCGATTTTATTATACTGCCTTAACGGGCCGATTTGTTATACTGCCTTAACGGGCCGATTTGATATATAGCCATAATGGGCCGATCTGATATATTGCTTAATGGGCCGATTTTGTTATACTACCTTAACGGGCCGATTTGATATATAGCCATAATGGGCCGATCTGATATATTTCTTAATGGGCCGATTTTGTTATATTGCCTTAACGGGCTGATTTGTTATACTGCCTTAACGGGCCGATTTGATATATAGCCATAATGGGCCGATATGATATATGGCTTAATGGGCCGATTTGATATAATGCCCTAATGGGCCGATTTTGTAAAGTGTTAATGGGCCAAATTGTTTGTAATAAATCTCTGAGTTATTAATTATCGTGGCTATATTGTAAATATTATGATTTACGATGTATGTTGCATTTACATAAGTTGCATGGGATTGGGATATTGATGATCGGGGAAGTGAAATTTGGTGACTCTGCCACATATTACAGTGACTCTGTCACATTTTGTGTCAGTGGCTAAGCCACGTATATTTTGTTATTCTGGTGGCTTGTCCACAATTCGAATTTGATATAAATGGCTAAATGCTGCGATTGGTGTGTTGGCGGGTCGGTTGACAAAAGATCCCCACGGGTGTGATGGATGGTACGGGTGGTGTGTAGCGGATGGATTATTAGGTTGGTTTGGGTTTGCATACATTCATACATTGCAAATATATAAATATATTTTATTTTGTAAATGGGCTTCGGTCCAAGTGCATGTTAAATGGGCTTAAGCCCAAGATAATGCTATATGGGTTCAGGCCCAGTGGATGACGGTAAGGGGATTTCACACTGAGTTCTTGTAACTCACCCCCCTTTTTCTTAACCCTTGTAGGTAATGCTCCGTGACGAGGACTTGGGGCCATGGATGACTCGGTGGAGGCCATACTTCAGAAATGGTGTTAATGAAATTTTAAATTTCTATTCCCGTTTATTTTATTATTTTTCTATTTTGGTTTAAGTTGTAATAAGGCCTCTGGAGTGTTTTTATTATTTGCTTTATGGTTGTTATACTTACTATTTTGCTTAAATTGTTTAAAATGAGAATTTTCTAAAAACTTAAATAAAGGTTTTCCAAAATCGATTAACAAATAGATTTCATAATAAACTTTTATAAATATTTTAACACGGAAGTTTTCACTCAAACTTTCAAACGATATTTTCAAAAGTCACGGTTTTAAAGTTCACTACCTTGATTGTTGACTCATCAATCAATCTTTCAAAAATACTTGTATTTTATCTACGTTTCTGCAGCGATTTCAAAATGCTTCTGCAACTCTATTTCTAAACATCACATTTTTGTAAATTGTTCATTTCAAATATGCTTTCACTACTAAAAAGGTTTTAAAAGATTATTACGTTTTCAAGTAGTTAACAATTGCTTAAGTGTTTTTGGTTTAAACAAAGAGGCTGTATTTCTCAAGCAAGTTTTTAGTAAGCGCAAAGATGGTTTTTACTTCCATGTGACACACAAGATTTGGGCCTAACTTCTAGGCCGGGTTTGGGGTGTTACAGTCTTAGATGAAATCATATACGATGCAGATGTCCCAAATGTGGTCTTACACATAATCTCTAATCGATGCCAGTGTCCCAGACACGGTCTTACACGATATCTCATATCGTTGCCAACGTCCCAGACGTGGTCTTACATGAAATCATATCCTGGAATTCTATTTCATGGCATATGTATCCTCTACTATTCCCAGGGTTCGTACGGGGCTTTTCGAACATCGTCACGTTATCGAAACTTTCTTGTATTCATATATTCTGCTTCTCGAACAATTCAATATCATAATGACATATATATAACTTATTCAAAATACATACATTTGCATTACCATTCGGCATTGAATTTAATCATACAAATAATATGCATTTATAACATGATTTTGTAATGTCTATTAAATACAAACTTACCTCGTTCGTAGTAATGACAAATTAAGTCGACTAATCCGATATTTTGACTTTCCCTCGATCTAGATCTGAATTCTGCTTTTTCCAATCTAATTAATATCAAAATTAACTTACTTATTCAACATTTCATTCAATTTTCATCCAAGAACACATAAATGGGCAATTTGCATTTTAGCCCCTAACATTTCACATTTTTGCAATTTAGTCCCTATTTCACAAAACACAAAATATTCAAAATTTCACCACACCCATGCTTGGCCGAATTTTACTAAGGTCCCTAGCAGCCCATTTCTTTCATTTATTTCACATTTTGACCCCTCAATTTACAAATTTCACAATTTAATCCTTAATAAGCATTTTTATCAAAAATCACTTAATAAAATATGATAATCTAGCATCAAACTCTCATAATTCATCATCAAACAACAAAAAGCTTGAATATTCATCAATGGCATTTCACAAAATCATCCACCAATTCAAAAATTAGGGCATGGGCTAGCTAGAATACAAAGCAACGATCTCAAAAACATAAAAATTATCAAAAACAAACAAAATCCATACCTTAATTCAAGCTAGAAGTGTGCCGAACTTTAAAACTCAACCATGGCTTATTTTCTCTCCAACATTCGGGCAAAGATGAACATGCATGGCCATTTTTTTTTGTTTTTTTATTATATTACATATTATTTCTTAATTTACAAAACTAACCTTAATGATTTTAATGATAAAACTTATAATATAATCCCATTACCGTCCAGGCATGTTTCCAAGGGTGAAATTACATCTTAAGGACTCCACATTATCAAAACAATAGCAATGTAGCACTTTAACAAATAGCAAGTCACTTTTGCATTTTATGCGATTAAGTCCTTTTATCAATTTAAACAACCAATCGATAAAATTATTTCACGAAAATTTCACACATGTCAATTCATATGCTGTAAACACATAAAATAATATAAAAATAATTTTACGACCTCAGATTTGTTGTTCCAAAACCACTATTCTGACTAGGGTCTAAACCGGTGTAACACCCCAAACTCGGCCTAGAAGTTAGGCCCGAATCTGGCGTGTCACATTGAAGTATTTTTCGAAAACCATGTTTTCATTGAAAAGCCTTCTTGTTTAAAGGCTTAAGTAAAATCCCCGTTACGTTAGTTTATTTTCAAAACGTGGTACATTGAAAAATTATTAGTTTTATTCCCAAAACATCTTTTCAATTACGGAAGCTGATTTTGAAAGTAATTGATTTACGAAAAAGATTAAGTCGCGAAACCATTTTGAAAATGTTGCGAAAACGTAGTGTTGTTTTAAAAATAGTTAACATTTTGGAAAATCGTGATCTACTTCTAACAGATATAATTCAAAGTAAAGAAAGACCCAAAGTTAAAATCCAGAAACTTAAAGAGGCCTTATTACAACCCAAATCAAAATACTTGAATGTAAATAATCAAAACGAAAAACACAAGCAGTGTGTGGCCTTCTCCGAGTCCCTCGCGAGATGCGACCTGTCTAAAGTCGGGATTACTCTTGCACGATTAAAAACGGGGTGAGTTTACGAAAACTCAGTGTATAATCCCCTTACTAGAGTAACAGTCAGTATACAGAAACAGAAACCTAAATAGTCTGGGCCAAAGCCCTTTAACAGTAACAGTATAGTGACAGATCTCATAACATATATGCAATAGTATGAGGATGCATCCCACCCCGATCCAGCCAACATACCACCCGTACTAACCCTACACTTACGTGGGGATAAAATCGACCCACCCAGCCAGCACACCAATGTTAGCATCGGTTGCGGCCCTAACTGAAATCGCAGCAAAGCTGCTAGTATATATATACGGCTCTAAGCCTTCAGTAGTGGTATTATAATTGGCACAAAGCCATCAGTAACTGTATTATGTTTGGCACATAGCCATCAGCGACGGTAATATAATCGGCACACAGCCTTGGGTAAATATGATCGACACAGAGTCATCGATATATATGTTAGGCACATAGCCACGGGTAAATACGATTGGCACAAAGCCATAATCAAGATGGCACAGAGCCATATTTAGGTTGGCACAGAGCCATAATCAGATTACGCGGCTTTAAGTTGTCCGTCGGTCCAATGTCGTCTCATGCGACCCATGCGACCTTAACAGATCAATACTGGATCCATAGTCGTCATGCGACCCGTGCGACCCTATCAGAACTTCCTCCGTATCAATGTCCCAACCCCATGCAATATGTCGTGTATGTCATGCTCAATCATTACACGTGTATGCAAAATGGCCATGCTATGTAACAGTAATTTCAACATATATTAACAGCATATTAGTTAAACACCCACAGTCAAGTTAGTTAAAACACAGTCATACGATCACCGTCAATTCAGTCAAATTCATAGTCTAAGTCAGTCATTTACCCACAAGGGCAAAATAGTCATTTTACCCTATAAGGGTGTTTCGGTAATCCTACCTTTCAGGGGTATTTCGATAATTCTACCCTACAGGGGTATTTCAGTAATTCTACCCTACAACGGTATTTACATAATCCTACCCTACAGGGGTATTTAGGTAATTTTGCAACCCGAGGGTGTTTCGGTAATTTCACAAATCGGGGGTATTTCAGTAATTTTACAAATCGAGAGCATTTCAATAATTTTACAACTCGAAGGTATTTCAATAATTTTGCAAATCGAGGGTATTTTGGTAATTTTACAAATCGAGGGTATTTCAGTAATTTTACAACTCGAGGGTATTTCAGTAATTTTGCAAATTGAGGGTATTTCGGTAATTTTACAAATCGACGGTATTTCGATAATTTTACAAATCGGGGTATTTCAGTAATTTGCAAATCGAGGTCTCATCGACCCAATTGAAGGTCCACCGTCGCCTCGAGCGACTTAAGTAACCTAAACAATCACAACGGTGTAAATGGGCCTAAGGCCCATTACTTGGCCCAAGTGGGCCCACATGCTCGTGTGGCCCAATTAGCTTAGAAATAGCCTTGGCTATACGAGCAGCACAGTTCAAACCAATGGAAACCATATAACATGCAAATTAATCTGTGTGGGGCCTACAGGCCCAGTGGCCCACATGGCCCCTTTCGGCCCAACGAGGCCCAAAACTACCTAAGTCATGTGCGCGACATGACAAGTCTATCTACGTCCCACTTAACAGTGAAGTTTACCCACGCGGGCCCACGAGCCCATACGGCCCATTCTGGCCCAAGCCCGTGAGATCGCTCATGGCAGCCTTCCTCGTCGTACGCCCACGTTTTGTGAGCTCGGTTGATAACATGAGCGTTCGCATGCTCATGTGGCCCAAAAGCCCAATCCTTCAACTTTTCGGCTTTCCGGCAATTTGGCATTTCGACATTTGCCGCTACAGCTAACACCGTGCGAAAAACATTCACACTCTATCGGCTTTTGACCGATTAGCAAATACGGTACTAATAAACTCTTTCGACTTTTCAGCCGATCATCAACAGAGCACAAAGTTTCACACCTATTTATGAAATCAAGTGAGCCGCTCACAAGCCTGAAACCTACATTTTAATAAGGCACACAGTTAGCCTTCCAATCGATAAGATTCACAACATCAAATCCCCAAACCAACCTTGGTTGATAGTGACCTGGCTTATTATTCTAAAATCGCTGACTAGAATTAACGGATGCTCCTTGCCAATTAACTGCATAACGACAGATCTTGTCAGATAGGATGGATTATAGATGTGGTTAAAAACCACAAACATTAACTTACAAAATCAGTGGAATAATCGGCTTACCCAAGAGTAAGGTAACATTTTACCTTAATTGAATAATGGGAGAAAAGGGGTTTGACGACTTGAATACCTCACGCACTTCTTCACCCATCGGAAATCGAATACACCACTGGTAGCATAAGAGAGTCGTCGACCAAAACCAAACAACCCGATAAGTGCAAATAGTTAACAAATGGGGGTGGAGAATAGGTTTGAGAGTATTCGGTTAGGATACTAGATAGATAGATGAAGCGACCCAAAAGAGAAAATGGGAAGCAACCAGTAACTGTTGGAGCGACAGGAAGGAAATGAGGAGAAAGATTAGAAAGTGATCGGTTAACAACACGGGAAGGGACGCTTGAAGAAAATTGAAGGAATAGAGATGAGAAGAGATTTGGCTAACGACGGAGAAATGGTTAGAAAGGGAAGCAAAACCCAAAAGAATGCAGAAGGAGAAAAATACCTGAGTGGTCAAGGTAAAATTCGACTACCCAACAAACAAAAGAGAGAAAATATGCAGAAGGGAGAAAAACCACCGAGAAGAGAGCAAAACCAGAACAAAAATGACAAGAACTGTCAAAAAAATGAGAGGAAAATACACCTTAGCCGAATTTCCTAGGCTTCCAATCACCCATTTCGGCACAAGTCAAAACTGAATAGGCACCTATAGACTCCTAAGTTTGGCCAACTCCACCCCTTATCAAACTCCACGATTTTCTCCACCAAAATTTCCTCCATATCCACTCCTTAAATCCCTCAATTGACTCATTCAAACTCTCCAACATAGAGTTTGAATCCAACACCAACTCTTGCCCACTCATGAGCAAAATAAATAATCTCCTTTTGCATGCAGTGAGACTTGAACCTCTGCCCTCCTTGCCATACCTGTGACGCCACAACCACTCCACCACAGGCTCTCTTGTGTCTCCTTTTTAATCACAAATACTTATAAGGCTTACAACCTGGAGTCATGGTCCCCTAAAGCTAAAAAAAAAAAAATTTCCAAATGACATGGCTTGAACCCAGGACTTCATATAAGCCCCCTATCCTTCCAAAATCACTCACCTAATAGGTCCAACTTCCATTAATGTCGTTCTCTTATTCTCAAAAGTTTTAAACGCTCCCATGCCCAAGGCCCAATAGGCCCAATTCTACTAGGCCCAAATTCGGGGCGTTACAACCGGGCTGTTACAGCTTATATAGCTTATATGCTGAACTTGGACAATAAGGAACCGAGAGTTTAGGATATTCAAACCTTAAAGGACTTTCCTAATGTATTTCTAGAAGAGTTACCTAATTTGTCGTCGGATCATGAAGAATAGTTTGCCATTGAGCTCTTTCCTGGTATTGCACCGGTGTCTATTGCTCCCTATCCCATGGCACCAAAGGAGCTTAAGGAATTAAAAACACAGTTGCAAGAATTGCTTAATTGAGGTTTCATTAAACCAAGTAAATCTCCATGGGGTGTGTTGGTTTTGTTCCATAGGGTGTGTCGGTTTTGTTTGTAAAGAAGAAGGAAGGTACTTTGAGGTTGTACATAGACTATAAGCAGCGGAATAAGTTGACCATTAAGAACAAGTATCCATTGCCTCGGATCGATGACTTGTTTGATCGGTTTCGAAGAGGGACTGTGTTTTTGAAAATCTATATGAGGTTAGGGTATTATCAGCTAAAGATGAAGGAGTCTGACATCTTAAAAATGACATTCAGAACCCGGTATGGGCATTACGAGTTCCTTTTCATGTCGTTTGGTTTAACTAATGCTCCTATCGCATTCATGGACTTGATGAACCGTGTTTTCCATTCATATCTAAACCAGTTTTTGGTTGCCATGATAGATTACATTCTAGTGTATTCACATACTAAGGAGGATCACGATGCACATATGCGGATTATTTTGCAAATATTACTGGAAAAGCGACTCTATACGAAGTTGAGTGTAACAGCCCGTTTTTAGTCAAATCAGAACAGTAGGTTCGGAACCAAACATCTAAAGTTGAAGTTATTATTTTTATTATTATTTTAATGTCTACAGCATGATAATTGTGAAAATTTTGTTAAGAAATTTTATCATTTGATTAGTTAATTTGATAAAAAGGACTAAATCGCGTAAAGTGCAAAAGTGATGTTCTAATTGTTAAAGGTATTAAATAACTATGGAATATTAAAGTGGAGGTACTTATGTTGTAAATAGACCATTTGAAACATGAGTGGACAAAGATGGACATGGTTTATATGAAATGTTAATGTTTTAGTAAAGGGTAAATAGGTAAATTAGCAAATAAATGATAATAATTAAAACAAAAATATAAAATTTTCATTCATTCATCTTCCTTGCCGATTTTAAAGAAGAATAGAAGCCATAGTTAGGGTTGTAACATTCGGCCATTGCATTTCTCAATTGGTATGTAATTTTGACTCTGTTTATAATGATTTTTATGTTTTTGAGATCGTTGCAACTAGGTCTAGCTACCCGAGGAACTATTTTGCAAAACTGTTAAAGATTTTGAATGTTGCCATTGATGAATAAGCATGAGTTTTTAAGTTTCTTGATAGATTATGAATGTTTGTTGATAGATATACAAGTTTTGTTAAGTGATTTTTAGTGAAAATGCAAATTAGGGATTAAATTGTGAAATATGGAAACTTTGTGGTTAAAATGTAAAATAAATTAAAAATATGGGTTGATATGTGTACTAGAGAAATTCGGCTAGCATGGGTTAGTCTTAAATTGCATTAATTTGTGTTTTTATGAAATAAGTACTAAATTGTAAAAGTTGTGAAATACTTGGGGCAAAAGTGTAAATATGCTTTAATAAGTGTTTTGGACTAAATTGAATAGTGAGATAATTAAATAAGTTAATTTTGATTACATATAGATCAAGAAAAGTGAAATTCAGATCTAGATCGGGGGGAAAACAAAGTTATTGACTAATCGACCTGTTTCATCGTTTTTACATCCGACGTAAGTTCGTATGTAATAATCATTATTATAATTATGCTTTAAATGCTTTGATATTGCATAAATTGTGTATACGAGACTACAGTCATGTTCGATGATGATTCGGCTAATTATGTGCACTTAGTGTGTGAAATCGAGATAGCTTCGACTATATATTTGCACTTAGTGTGCGAGGTCGATATAGCTTCGACTATATATATATTGGAACTTAGTGTGCGATATTGATACAGCTTCGGCTATTTATTTGGCACAAAGTGTGCGAGTTCCCGAGTATCCAAAAATATTTCGAATGGTTTAACGGATATGTCAAAGATGTGAATGAGTATGAGTTAAATATGAGAAGGTACAGGTATGTACATGAACCGAGTAATACACTGAAATGATGAAAATTTTTGGAAATTACATCTAATTTGGTGGATGCAAATGTGGTAGGTTGGTGATTCATTATGAGATATGTTATGTTATGTTTTTGGCTTAATTTCAGTTTATATGATGAGTTGATATAAATGCTATACGAACTTACTAAGCTATAAAGCTTACTTTGTGTATTTCTCTATGTTTGATAGTGAATTCAAAGCTAGCTCAGATTCGGGGATCATCGGAGACTCCATCACATTATCCAACTATCGATTTGGTACTTTTGAGGTTATGTTTTAGGTATATGGCATGTATAAGGACCCTGGTCATACTGGTTATGTTTTGGTAGTGAATTTTGTCAATTGAGTTGGCTTGTGATTTGCTATGTTTTGGTTCGTATATATATGGCCATGAAAGTTGGTTTAATTTGGTTGGTTTGATTATGTAAATATATGTGCATATTTGGCTTGTATTATGTAACACCCCAAACCCGGCCCAAACACCACGACCGGATCTGGCATGTCACTAAGAAGATTTAGTAAAAACATGTTGCATTTTTTTTTAAAAACGTTGGTTGAGTCTATACATTTATACCGGAAAACTTAGTAATTTGATAATTTATATAAGATATAAATTCTATATGATGCCTTTATGAATTACAAACCGAAACTTAGTACATGCCCTGGTTTCAATTTTATCGGATGTTTCAAGTGTCTGAAAGTAAAGCCCAAAAACCGCAAATATAAAACTAATGGCCCATGGCCTTATTACAATAAAATATAAACCAGACAAATTGAAAATACTAAGGGAAAATAATTAAAACAACGTCCTTTATTGAATCATAAAAAAACTCCTGCATGGCCACCTTGCGCTCCTCTCCAGCCCGGTCCGATGCACTAGGTGTCACCTGGAAAAATGTTAAACAACGGGGTGAGTCACGAGACTCAGTGTGCAATCCCTCTTGCACCATTAGACTTGGCCTTAGCCCCACAGAACAGAATAGCAAAATATCACATATCAGAATTTAGCAAAGCCAATCCCAAACCTAGATCCATCTGCTACACATAACCCTTTCCTACCAATCACACCATTGGGGATTTCTACAATCACCCTCACCGCTACACACCACCGATGGCAGTCACGCTGCAGTTAGCTGCTCATCGTCAGATTTGTGACATAGTCACAAGAACAGATCATGGCAGAGCCACTACAATGGTCGTGGCGAGCCACCGAAAAAACTCTTCCCTTTCATCAATCACCCAACCCCGTGCATACATAGAAATCGGCATACATACAAAACATATCATCTCAATGAAACATTCACTTATGAATGATGTAAATCACTAACTCGGTGATTCGCCTTTACCCTCCACGGTTTTTCAACAACCATGCCGGGATTTTGGCATTTAACAGAATATAAACAGATTCATGCATATATATATATATATATATCAGACAACAAAGATGGTGTGAGAAATTACACACCTGATTATGCTTAATGCTATGCTATCGAAATTGATGCTTTCCTAGCCGGAATCGTGATTATCGGATCACTATGCCGCCGGTCAAAGACTTCACTTTAAGAGATTGATTTGAGTAACCACCCAACAAGGTTAAATGTCAGATTGGAGATAAACTGATTTAATAAAATGACGAAGATAAATCTCCTTACCTAAATTGATTGAATCCTGAAAGTAGTATAATTCGAGTGCTACCGATTAGAATCCTAGGTGATTAAATATACTTCAAATCTCGGGATGCCGCCCATGAAAGAAAACACGAGATCAGTTCACCATGTAACCATTCGGCTATGGTCTTTAAAAGCCAGAGAAGATTGGAAAAAATATAGCACAATCGACACTTACCTCTACAGAAGGTTTCGGCTACCCCTTTACAGAAAGATTCGGCAATCACAGAAGAAGATCGAAGCGTAGAAGATTAGAGATCTAGGAATTTCAGCTTTTAAGAAAATCCCGTAAAAGATGAACAAGAAGAATGCTGTCTTACAAGGGATATTCGGCCAATGTGTTTGAAAAAGAAGAGACAAAAAAAAACAGTGTTTCGGCGATTGATGAGACTTTAGAGGGTTTTGACTAGAAGGAAAAAGAAAAGAAAGTGGAGAGGGAGAATGAAGTGGTGATTTCGGTAGAAAAGAAAAAGATGACAAGAACTCAGTAGGCAAATTTTCGGCACACTCCTTGCCTATACTAAACTGATTCTTCCCCCTCTCCTGTGTTTGATTTTCGGCCAACACTAGCCTTCTAGATAGATCCTCATCCTATCCCTTATCTTTCTCAAAACACCCATCCAAAAGTGTCCTACATCACACCACTTCCTCCCTCCTTTATCTGAATAATATCACATATTTTAAAACATTAAAATCCCCTATATTTTAGCCTTGTTGCCGTCCCCCCCTTAGCCTCCTTTAGGTGCCGAATTTGGCCCAAAACATGGGCTCCAAGTGGCCCAAAACTTGGACCTTTAGTGACGCCAACTCCCTTCCCTCTTAGTGGCGCCATTTTCCCACTGGGCCACAAGCCCACTTTGATGTTCTCTCTTCTCTAAATCTGCTTATGAGGCCTCATGCTTGAGACTAGGGTCCACTAAGTGAGAAAAATAAATTTTTCCCTAAGGTCACCCCTAACTCTAAGGCTTCAATTAATCCCGATACTATCTTAATGATATTCTAAGTGATACTTAAATCTCAAAAATTTTACACGCTCCCATTCCCAAGGCCCATTGGGCCCAATTCTTCTAGGCCCAAATTTGAGGTGTTACAATTCTTCCCTTCTAAAAAAATTTTGTCCTCGAAATTTCCAACTAACTATTAATCGTACTACCCAAGTCTCACCACTATGCTTTCGCTGCGCACTCTAATTCTAAAGCCAAAAGAAACACTTAGTATATTATGGTAGAGTATGCACCGGTATTCTCATCTAGAGCGTCCTCGTCCCCTTGGCGACGTGCTGCATAGACCAAAGCTGGCTGCCTCGCCTCAGCATAACCTACACCTCCACGACCATGTCCTGTGCCATTGCCACCATTGACTTGACCATGGCACCTTGGTGGTTGTTGACCACCTCTTCCTGGCTGTGCATTCCCTTGGCCCGTGGGCCCATTCTTTGCCGTTCTTTGCGAGAGCTTTCTAACTTGGTGGTCCGTAGATCCACACCTAAAGCACTTCCCACAGCCTGCCAAACACTCGCCTACATGGAATTTACCTCATCGAACACACTCCTGTGTCTGACCAACAGCAGCAGGTCTCTCTTCCCGTCTCGACCCGTCTGACCTAGGCCTTTTTTGAGTATGCCCAGCTGCCCCTGACGATCCAAAATTCCTCTTACTTCCATCCCTATCGCTATCCCGATTTAGTTTCTCTGTCCGCTTCACCTCCTCAGATATTTTAGCTTTTTCAACCAGGACGGCAAAGTCCCTTTCTCGTTGCGGTGCTACCAACACTCTCAACTCATCCCACAATCCATCTTCGAACCGTACACAGCGCTCATAGTTAGTCGCTACAATTCCCCGAGCGTAATGGCTCAAACGCAGAAATTCCGCCTCATACTCGGACACAGATTTACTTCCCTACACCAAATTCAGAAATCCCTTCCTCTGTGCATCCACATAGCTGGCCCCAACGTGCTTTCCCTGAAATGATTCCTTAAAGAAATCCCAGTCAATCCGGTCTGCGGCAGCACCCTCCTTTACCGTGACCCACCACTGGTACGCCTCGTCTCGCAGAAGAGACACGACCCCTTTCAACTTCTCCTCCACCGTGAAGTCGAGGTTATCCATTATGCGCTCACTCGCTTCTAACCAATACTCAGCTGTGTTAGGGGCTACGCCAGAAACACCCCTAAACATCTCTGCTCTGTTGGCTCAGAGTCGTTCCGACATAGATTTCCGAGCTCCTAAACCCGTGCCTGTCCCAGCAACTCTTTCGAGGACCCGTAACATCGCCTGAGATACCGCATCATCTCCGGGCACCTGGTCTCGAAATTCTCCCTCCACAGTCGGCATATCCGGCATCTCGTTTTCTGACCCGTGGCCAGACCCTGCTGGCTCTGACACGGTTATCCTACCCCTACCACGACCACGGGGCAGACGTCCTCGACCCCTTGTACTCATTCTTCCGATTAGCATTTAACTGAATAGAAATTTTATGAATTAATAGGTTTCTTCCACTGATTAACCACGAACAGTCTTATGATCAGTAGTTTAAGAGTAGTTCTTTCGAATTCGAAATTATATCTACAAGTTTTAGTCTCAAGTTTGTCTCCTAGTTCTAGGAACCACACACATCAACCATTAACATACAGACGACATCCATGAACCCACATTCAACATATAGGGTATTTTCGTCATTTCACTACCCAGGGGTATTTTTGTAATTTTATCCTACAGGGTATTTTCGTAATTTTCTGAAATAGGGTTCCTTGGTGATTTTGTGAAAGAAGAGTATTTTGGTAATTTTTGCAATCCGGGGGTATTTCGATAATTTTACAATCCGGGGGTGTTTCGGTAATTTTATAATTCGGGGGTATTTTGGTAATTTTACAAATCAGGGATATTTTGGTCATTTATAAATCAGGGGTAATTTAGTAGTTTTATAAAATAGAATGGCTGGTCCCTTTCGGGTTTTAGTTATAAATTTTGGCCCGTCAACAAGTCCTCATGACTAAGGTGAACAGTCACTATGCACCAGGTAGGATTCTAGAGAAGAGGAGGTGAGTCACTAGGACTGCTTAAATACCAAGCTCTCCCTGAATCAAATCCTAGACATGCGTATGCCTGTTGCCACACCCTAATCTCGCGACTTGTTCACAGGTTTGTTTGGTTGGATTAAATCTTATGAATTTAGAGAGTTGTTTAAACTAAGCCTAAAGTCCATCAAGTTCTAATTAAAATAATCTACTTCCCTTAAAGCCCATCAAGCCCACATACATATATAACACACAGTGAGTTCTAAATACTTACCTGGCGGACTTGGGCCAGAGACGCATGTGCCATGCCGGGAAAACCATCCTGTATTATTTATAAACATGCATGTTTCCAAAACCCATCTTTAGAAAACGTTTTGAGCCCAAAATCCCCAAAGTCGAGTTTTGAACCCTGCTCTGATACCAATTTGTAACACCTCAAACCCGGCCCAAACACCACGATCGGATCTGGCATGTCACTAAGAAGATTTAGTAAAAACATGTTACATTTTTTTTAAAACGTTGGTTGAGTCTATACATTTATACCAGAAAACTTAGTAATTTGATAATTTATATAAGATATAAATTCTATATGATGCCTTTATGAATTACAAATCGAAACTTAGTACATGCCCTGGTTTCAATTTTATGGGATGTTTCAAGTGTCTAAAAGTAAAGCCCAAGAATCGAAAATATAAAACTAATGGCCCATGGCCTTATTACAATAAAATATAAACCAGACAAATTGAAAATACTAAAGGAAAATAATTAAAACAACGTCCTTTACTGAACCATAAAAAAACTCCTGCATGGCCACCTTGCGCTCCTCTCCAGCCCGGTCCGATGCACTAGGTGTCACCTGGAAAAATGTTAAACAACGGGGTGAGTCACAATACTCAGTGTGCAATCCCTCTTGCACCATTAGACTGGGCCTTAGCCCCACAGAACAGAATAGCAAAATATCACATACTAGAATTTAGCAAAGCCCATCCCAAACCTAGATCCATCCACTACACACTACCCTTTCCTGCCAATCACACCATTGGGGATTTCTACAAACAGCCTCACCGCTACACACCACCGATGGCGATCACGCCTGCAGCTTAGTCGCTCATCGTCGATTTTGTGACATAGTCACTGAATGGATCGTGGCGTGAGCCACTACAACAGATCGTGGTAGAGCCACCAGAACAGAACTCTTCCCCTTTCATCAATCACCCAACCCCGTGCATACATAGAAATCGGCATACATACAAAACATATCATCTCAATAGAAACATTTACTTATGAATGACAAAAATCACTAACCTGGTGATTCGCCTTTACCCTCCACGGGTTTTCAACAACCATGCCGGGATTTCGGCATTTAACAGAATATAAACAGAATCATGCATATATATATATCAGACAACAAAGATTGCGTGATAAATTACACACCTGATTACGCTTAATGCTATGCTATCGAAATTGATGCTTTTCCTACCCGAAATCATGATTATCAGATCACTATGCCGCCAGTCAAAGACTTCACTTTAAGAGATTGATTTGAGTAACCACCCAACAAGGTTAAATGTCAGATTGGAGATAAACTGATTTAATAAACGACAAAGATAAATCTCCTTACCTAAATTGATTGAATCTCGAAAGTAGTATAATTCGAGTGCTACCGATTAGAATCCTAGGCGATTAAATTTCCTTCAAATCCCGGGATGCCGCCCATGAAAGAAAACACAAGATTAGTTCACCATGTAACCATTTGGCTATGGTCTCTAAAAGTCAGAGAAGATTGGAAAAAAATATAGCACAATCGACACTTACCTCTACAGAAGGTTTCGGCTACCCCTTTGCAGAAAGATTTGGCAATCACAGAAGAAGATCGAAGCATAGAAGATTAGAGATCTAGGAATTTCGGCTTTTAAGAAAATCTCGAAAAAGATGAACAAGAAGAATGTTGTCTTACAAGGGATATTCGGCCAATGTGTTTGAAAGAGAAGAGATAGAAAATAACAGTGTTTCGGCGATTGATGAGACTTCAGAGGGTTTTGACTAGAAGGAAAAAGAAAAGAAAGTGGAGAGGGAGAATGAAGTGGTGATTTCGAGAAAAAGAAAATGATGACAAGAACTCAAAGAGAGGCAAATTTTCTACACACTCCTTGCCTATACTAAACCGATTCTTCCCCCTCTCCTGTGTTTGATTTTCGGCCAACACTAGCCTCCCAGATAAATCCTCATCCTATCCCTTATCTTTCTCAAAACACCAATCCAAAAGTTTCCTACATCACACCACTTCCTCCCTCCTTTATCTGAATAATATCACATATTTTAAAACATTAAAATCCCCTATATTTTAGCCTTGTTGCCGTCCCTCCCCCTTAGCCTCCTTTAGGTTCCGAATTTGGCCCAAAACATGGGCTCCAAGTGGCCCAAAACTTGGACCCTTAGTGACGCCAACTCCCTTCCCTCTTAGTGGCACCATTTTGCCACTGGGCCACAAGCCCACTTTGATGTTCTCTCTTCTCTAAATCTGCTTATGAGGCCTCATGCTTGAGACTAGGGTCCACTAAGTGCAAAAAATAAATTTTTCCCTAAGGTCACCCCTAACTCTAAGGCTTCAATTAATCCCGATACTATCTTAATGATATTCTAAGTGATACTTACATCTCAAAAATTTTTAACGCTCCCATTCCCAAGGCCCATTGGGCCCAATTCTTCTAGGCCCAAATTCGGGGTGTTACATATTATGAGTTCATTGATGGATTTGTGTATGGCTTATATTATGAAGCTTATGGATGTAGTTATGGTAGATGCTAAATGGTTAAAATTAGAGAACATATATGTTTGTGAAATTGAGCACAATGATGCATAATTGGGAATGTATAATTTGATGAATTGTATATGTGATTTTGGTATAAAGAGTATGGTATATTTTGTGACTTGTGTGTATGGAAAAAGGTGATATTGATTATGCATGAATTAGGTTTGAATTGGTTGGGTTAATTGTCAAATTATGCTATGTTTTGGTGCCAATTGGATTGATGTAGGTGTCCACAAGTTTAGGTGGCAAAATGGCTTGGTAAATAGCCTATTTTTGTCCACACGGGCAGAGACACGGGCGTGTGTCTCAGCCGTGTTCGATACATAGTCACGTACACAGCCGTGTGTCCGCTGGTATTGAATTAGAAATCAAGTCAGTATACTCCACAAGGCCTAACGCACGGGCGTGTGACTTGGCCGTGTGGCATAAGTCAGTATACCCTACAGGTTTGACACGGCCTAGCACACGGCCTGGCCCACGGGCGTGTATGGAAATTTTTAGGGCACACGGGCATGTGTGTTTGCCGTGTGACCCAAGTTAGAGAGTTACACGGGGTCAGACACAGGCTGGGACACAGCCATGTGCTCCCATTTTGAATGTCCACACGGCCTGTGACACGGGCGTGTCTGTTGGCCGTGTGAGACACACGGGCGGGTGCCCCCTATTTTTGTAAAAATTTCATAAGTGTTCAAAAAGTTTCCAAAGTTATCGGTTTAGTCCCGAACCACTCCTAATGCATGTTTAGGGCCTCGAAGGCTCGTATTAGGGACAAAATGATTGATTGTGAATGAATTGTATATGAATTGAGGAATTGTATGTGAAATATATGTTTAAATGTGTTATAAGTCCGGTAAAGCTCCATAACCCTATTCCGGCGTTGAATACGGGTGAGGGGTGTTACAGTGAGCAAATGTGAATTTTGGCTAAAGGAGGTGACATTCTTATGATGTTGTATCGGTAGACGGAAATTGTGTGGGCTCAAAAAAGGTTGAGGCGATTTTGGAATGGAAGTCGTCGAATAGTTTTACCAATGTTTAGAGTGTCTTTGGTTTGGCTGGTAATTATCGTAGGTTCTTAGAGGGGTTTTCCATTATTGTTGCAACCTTAACGAAACTACTATAGAAAAATGTAATGTTTGACTGGACGGATGAAAGGCAGAAAAGTTTCGAGCAGCTTAAGGAAATTCTGACTGAAGAACCTGTGTTGATTCAACTGAAGTCCAGAAAAGATTTTGTGGTTTATAGTAATTTTCCGTGTTTGAGACTCAGTTGTGTGTTGATGTATGAGGGTAAGGTTGTGGCATATGCCTCAAGATAATTGAAGCCACATGAGCATAATTACCCGACTCCCGACTTGGAAATAGTTGTTGTAGTATTTGTGCTTAAGGTTTCGCGCCATTATTTGTATGGTGAAAGATGTATTTTCTTTAGGAATCATAAAAGCCTTAAGTACCTCCTCACCCAGAAGGATTTGAATTTAAGGTAGAGACGGTGGATTGAACCACTAAAGGATTATGATTGTGTGATAGAATATCATCTCGGTAAAGCCAATGTAGTCGTAGATGACTTGAGCAGGAAGTAGATGATTGAATTGCGAGATCTGTTTGTGTAACACCCCAAACCCGGTCTAAACGTTACGACCAGATCTGGTATGTCACAGGAAAAAGGTTTTGGAAAATAGTGGTTTATAGCTTAAGAAAAATCTCTGAGTTTAATTAATCGCTAATTTGTTATCTTTGTTAGCATTTGAGAAAAAAAAACAGTTGTTTTATGCTTCTTATATTTTGAAAAATCCATTTTAACAATCATGTTTAAAAACGTAGGATAACATCATGTCATAACTAAATACATAATGTTAAACCAAATAGTAATTTAAGAGGCCTTATTACATCTACTAAAATCAACTAAATTCCCCAAATTAAAACAGTTTAAGAAAGAAACTGAGTTTACGGAATTTATCAAGCTATGGCCTCTATCTACGAGTCCGCCTCGACTCCCAAGTCCACGTCCTACTGATCACCTGCAAAGTTAAGCAGAGGGGGTGAGTCACCAAGACTCAGTGTGTAAATCCCCCCTTAAAGAACATAAATGGCTCCAGGCCCACAATAACATATTGGACCTTAGCCCACTTTAAAGTAGCATACTCAAATATGAATGCAATGTGCCCAGCCCAACCTAAATTTTCCATCCTCTACACACCACCCGTACCAGCCTATCACACCGTGGGGATTTCTACAATCGACCCTCCATCCGCTACACTCCTTATGTGGCACCTAGCCACTAGTGACAGAGTCACAAAATATCATATGTGGGGCCAACCCACTTGTGGTACCCAACCACTAGTGACAATCCCTAATAATCATGCATGTGGGGCCAACCCACTGTGGTACCAAACCACTGGGACAAGTCACGAAATCATATGTATGTGGTACCAAACCACTTTGGTGGTTCCAAACCACTTTGAGACTTAGTCACGAATCAAGAATGTGGGGCCAACCCACTTGTGGTACCAAACCACTAGTGACAGTCTTAAGCACTTCCCCTTTACACAACATATCAAACCCATGCATAACATATGCAACCCAAATGAAAGTATCATGCTATTTAAATGAACAGTATCATTATGGCATACATACATTAACTCATACATAACATCAAGGTACTTACCTGGTATTTCAACCATACCCATATAGGCATAACGACTATCCATCTAGTCACTTGACACTTTTCAAATTTAAACGATTAGTATCACATATTAATATTAAAGTGTGAAATTTTACACACCTGATTACACACAGCACTATGCTATCTATGTCGACACTATCACTAGCAGGAACTACAGCTATCTGTCTACTATTCTACTCAGAAGCTGGCCCACAACCTGGTGGCCAATCTCGAACAGCAGACACTGCGCGCCTCTTGAACTTTAGAGCTGAAGGTACAAGTCCAACCCCCTCCTTAGATTTGCTGGCATTCGAGTCCATGAACGATCTTGGTCAGAAGACCAGGTTAAGACATTGACATTAAAGCAACCAATAATAAATGCTCAAAGGCTAAGGTTCCTTACCTAGATCGACAAATCTCGGAGATTAAAAAGGCTTGGATCCTGCACCGATCGAATACCTAAGTCGACTAGAATCGAATGTCCCTTAACACACTTCAATCATAAACCAGAAGCCGGAAGAACGCGAAGACAAAGCCCCCCTCCAATCGGCCAAGAACATAGGATAAGATTAATGTCTTCGGCACTCAAAAGAGCGAAAAGAGAATTGAAATGAAAAGGGAAATACTTACCACGATCAATAGAGAATCCGATTGGGACTGGTGGAAGATGTGTAACATCGATCCACTGCAAACAAGAGTCGAAAGAAGAGATATGAATGCCAGAAAGATTCGGCTAACAAATAAATAAGGACTACCTAGAAAAGATGATAAGTTTCGGCTTTTCTTTTTAAAGAAATTGAGAGGAAAAGAGAAGAGATGGCTAGGGAGATTCGGCTAAAGCAAAAAGAACCCAAAGAACGAACGAAAACCGAAGGTGTTTTGCTCAGAAAAAGAAAGAAATGGAGAAGAGGGGAGTTTCGGCCAACCAATCAAAGAGTAGCAGAAAGGAGGAAGAAGCTGAAAAGAGAATAAAGAAAGAAATAGGTTTCGGCTAAGGCTCTTACCAATCGGCTGAGAAGAAACAATGGAGTAATTGACTTGGGGAATTCGGCTATGAAGGAAATGACTAGCAACACAAAGAGAAAAGCATAGAGAGCACAATCAAAATGCACTTTCGGCTAAGCACAAAAGAACAAGAAAAAGTAGAAGAGCATTAGGTGGTGTTTTGGTTTTGACCATTAAAAAAATGAGGCAAAAGTTCCCAAAATGCAAAATAAAAGAAATGAGAATGCTTTAGGTGTTTTCTAGCTAGCCAAAATGCTCACCATGCCCTCTAAGTGCTACTATTCAAAGTTCGGCCACCCCCTCCAAACCACTAAACTGTACACACACATACTCACACACCTCACTTCCCACTTTCGGCCAAACTCTCATCCTCTCTCCCCAATCCCATAATTCTCTCCACCGATCACTCTCCACTCCCCATTCAAAATTGTTGACCGATTCCTCCTCCCTGCTTTCCTCTCCTCTCTTCATTCAAATGTGTTGACTTATTCAACACTCATCAAACAGAGTCCAAGCCGAATCCACCTCCCCTACACCTTGGCGTCGAAAAGAAATCCCCAAAAGGAAACCACGCAACTCAAACCTGCTCCCTGCCAGCTCTCCTGAGGCGTCACTCACCTGCCCCTTAAGTGGCGCCTCCTTGCCACTTTACCAATAGCCTCCTTGTGCCAAATACCTACAAGCAACAACCCTTAAGTCCTATACCATCCAGCTCTCCCCTAAATTGCCCAAAAAGAGAATTTTGGCCAAGACTTCGGCTTAACCTTGAGCCTTTCCTGGACCCCCAAAACACCCTAACCAGCATATTAAGCATAACATACACACAAAACACACCACATGCACAGCCCCTAATTTAGGATGTTACAGTTTGCACATTCGAGTGTAACCGAAGATGGTGGGTTGTTAGCTAAACTTCATGTAAAGCCGACTTTGTCTCAACAGATTAAGGAAAAGTAATTAATGGATAAGAATTTGGTAAAAAAAGATTCAGCAAGTAGAACAAGATTTTGATTTTAATGCAAATGGTATATTGAGTTTTTGAGGGAGACTTTGTGTGCCAAATGATGTCGAATTAAGGCACGCGATACTTACCAAAGCACATAGTAGCCCTTGCGCTATGTATCCCGGTAGGAATAAAATGTATAATGATCTCTGAGAGATGTATTGGTGACCTACTTTGAATCATGATGTTATGGATTTCGTGACTAGGTGTTTGGTTTCTCAAAAGGTGAACGCAAAGCATCAATACCCTTCAGGTTTGCTCCAATCGATTAAGATTCTGGAGTGGAAATGGGAAAGGATCACTATTGACTTTGTCTCGAGTTTACCTTTGACCCCCAAAAAGGATTCTCTATGGGTAATTGTGGATCGTTTTTCGAAGAGTGTGTATTTTCTGGTAGTGCATACTAGCTACTCTTTGCAGAAGTTGGAGGAGTTGTACATAGCTAAGATTGTATGTCTCCATGGTGTTCCAGTTTCCATTATTGTCGATAGAGATCCGTGTTTTACCTCTATGTTTTGAAAGAGTTTGTAAGAGGCTTTGGGTATGAAACTTAACTTCAGTACGGCTTATCACCCATACACAAATAGATAGTAGGAAATGGTTATTCAAGTTCTTGAGGATATGTTATGTAGTTATGTAATACTTGCCTTTAGCTAAATTTGCCTATAACAATAATTTTCAAACAGGATTTCAAATGGCACTATTTGAAGTGTTGTGTGGTAGGAAGCGTATGACTCCATTTTGTTGGTAAGAATTGGATGAAAAGCGGAACATTGCGCCAGATTTGGTTCCAAAAACTAAGGAGAAAGTGAATTTGATCTGTAAGAGGCTGAAGGCAGCCTCGGACAGGCAGAAATCTTATACATATTTGAAATGTCATGATATCGAGTGTCAAGTCAGATATAAGGTGTTTTTGAAAGTTTCACCTTGGAAGAAGGTCCAAAGATTCGGATTGAAGGGTAAGTTGAGCCTAATATTTATTGGACCTTATGAGGTCATTGAGAAGATTGGTCCGGTAGCTTATTGACTCAAGTTGCCGCCAGAACTTGAGCGTAACCATGATGTCTTCCATGTGTCCATGTTATAGAACTATTGATCGGACACATCTCATATTGTGCCAGTAGAAGAGATCGAGGTTCGACCTGATCTCACTTATGATGAGGAGTTGGTTGAGATTTTTGCTCAAGAGGAGAAGGTTTTACAGAACAAAAGAGTTTTGTTTGTTAAATTTTTGTGGCGTAACCACAAAATAGAAGAGGTTACCTGGGAAGCTAAGGATGTGATGAGATGTCAATATCCTTAACTATTTAGTTTAGGTAAACTTCAAGGACGAAAAATTTTTTAGAGGGGGAGAGTTGTCACATCCTGAAAATCGTGTTAGTAGAATTAGGTTATTCAATTGAGGGATCGAGTCAGATACATAAATTAGGGTTGTAACTAATTAACTAAGATATTAAAATAATATAATCAGGTTTTTTTTATTAATCAATTTAAAATGAAATCTAATTATGAGGTTTGATTTAAAAATAGTGGGTTTTAATTGAGTTAGGACCTAACTGGAAAATAGAAGAAACAGGGGGTGACCAATAGGGTAATTTGCCCATTTTTTGAAAATTGGTCTTCTACTTGGAGTCACTCACATCTTTTTCCCTCTCAAAAATCTAACTCTTTCAAAAAATTTCCCTAAACCTAATCAGAGAGTTTCCTTCGAAATTGATTTATCCTTTCAAATATATTAACCTCCTAAACACCAAATAACCTTCAATCTCAAAGAAAAATAACGTTCTCTTCTCCAAATAACGTCATTGCTCTTCTCGTGTTCAAACTCGAGTTCTAGCTATGGCTCATTGTTTCCAACAAATTAAGGTAATTCAAATTGAGTTTTAAACAATTGTATGGAGATTTATTCACGGTTCATTTTTTAAAAGCAAGCTTGTATTTAAAAATGGTAAATCTCATAATTCTGAGTAAACTCGTTGTTTTAAAATGATTTTTTATTCATTTTAACCTAATTAGAAAGTATTTCTCTTCAATTTGATAGATCATAACTGAATTTTTAAGAATTAAGAATTTTCCCCTTTTACAAGTTATTGAAAGCTTAAATTTTTCGAAAATCTTAGATCTGTAGATATGGGTAAATGTAATCCTTTATATATGAAACTAAAAGATTGTAACAACCCATTTTCGATAAAATTGGAACAGTGGTTTCGGGACCATAGATCCGAGTCTGAAAAGAAAAAAAATATTTTAATACTATTTTATGATCTACAGTATGATAATAATATTGTGTGAAATTTTAGTAAAGAAATTTTATCGATTACATGTTTAATTTGATAAAGGACCAAATTGCACATAGTGCAAAAGTTGAGTTCTAATAGCTCAAGGGATTAAATAGCTATATAACTTTAAATTGGAGGTCCTTATATGGTAATTAAACCATTAAAAATACGTAGTTGTTAAGGATGATGATTCATCCATGGAAAATAAAATTAAAGAAAAGAACAAAATTGGAAAGATGAAAAATAAAGGTGATAAATAACAAAAAGATGAAAATATCATCATTTATCATCATCTTCCCCAAATATTTTGCATGGAAACCCTAGGAAAGAGAAAGCAAGCTTTCTTGGCCAAATTAGGTAAGTATTCAAGTCCCATTTTTAGTAATTTTTATATTTTTGAGATCGGGACAACTTTAATCTAGCTATTTTGGGGACTAATTTGTAAAGTTATCAAAGTATGAAAAATTTGCCATGGATGAATATGCTGAAATTTTAAAATTTATGGTAGAATATGAAAGGTTGTTGATAGATAAACAAATTTTACAAAGTGAATTTTGATGAAAACATGATTTAGGGACTAAATTGAAAAGTTGTAAAAATCATGAAAAATTTCTTAATTTTATGAAATACATGGGCTGTAAATGTTACATGTAAAAATCGGCTAAGCTTGGAAACAAGGATTAAATTGCATGAATTTCATTTTTCGAGCCTAGGGACAAAATCGTCATTAGTTAAAAGTTTAGGGGCAAAATGGTAATTTTACCTGTAATAACCCATTTTGCCCGGGCCCACACAGACAAAAAAAAAGAAAAAAACAAAATAAATAAATAAATCAAAATGTCCAAAACAGTCAATGTACAGAGCCCAAATTTAATTTACCCAACTACCCCATTACACCCGAGCCCAATACCTAAATCTGTGACCCACTAGCCCAACAAAGTACACGGCCCAATAGCCCTAACATGTTTCTAGAAACCCTAAACCCTAGGGTTTCCCTAGGTGCCGCAATGGCAGAAACTCAATCGTCGCGCCACAGTACCCCAGCCTTCGCACCGCAGCCTCGTCCGACCTTCGATCGTGTCTTGATTCATGCCCGAATCACCATCGTCGCCGGATTCTCCGTCAATCACCTGCAAAAGGAAAGAAAATTGACAGCAAAATATGGAAAAAAAAACGAAATCTTTATTTCCTTTTTTATTCTCATTTTTCGGGTTATAAAAACCCAATGAACAATCTGTAATGAAAAAAAAAAGACAGAGGATTCCCAGAGAAATAGGCAAAAATATACACAGTAAAACAAAAAAAAAAAGGCAAAAGTTACAGAGAAATAAAAATCAAGATCTATTTCAGAGGTGATTCTTTTTCTTTAATATTTTCATTTTTGTTTTATTTTTATACATTTGCGCATATAAAAAAAAATAGTTTTAAAAATTAAAAGGCGAGCGTTTTACCTTCCGATGGCGTTGAAAGGCTGAAGTCCTGGCCTCCGACCACCGTCCGGGGTGGCGCGTGAGGTGCATAGGGCAAATGGGCTAGGGACTTTGCAGGAACGGAGGCTGATGGGTTTGGAGAGTTTTTTTTGGAGTTTTTTTTTAAAAACTAAGTTTAAATGATTTTTTTTTTCGGAACGATGGTTTATATACGCATAGGAAACGACGCCGTTTTGGCATGGTCAGGTAAGGACCAAAACGACGTCGTTTTAAGACCTGTGACCCGCGCATTGACCCGACACATAAAGAGATCCGCGTGTTTTTATGTCGATGGTATATTTGCAGAATTGACCCTTCCGCATTTTCAATTTGTTTAATCCAATTTTTATTACTTTCTAATTTATGCCTCAAAGTTTATTTGCATTCCAATTTGGTCCCTCGGGTTACACTAAGGGCTAAATTCATTACGACACCGTTTTGAAAAAAGATTAATTACCCAATAAATCCCTGTGGTTTCAGGCGCGTTCTAATTCAATCCTTTTAATATGTTTTAATTACTGTTTAGCCCCTATTTCTTTATTTATTTTTAATTTTCTTATTTTATTCTTATTTTAAATTATTTTAACATTATAATTAATTATTTTATCATATTAAAATATTTTATATTACTTTCTTATATTTATTAATTCATTAGTAGTACGAAATTTATATATATATATATTATGTATAATCTTTATATATTTAATTATTATTATATATTATTTTACTTGGTTTAATAATTTATATATTATCTTATAATTCATATATTATTTATTATATTATATTTTAATTTCTAGATTATATAGTATTATATTATATCATATATTATTTTAAAAATTTTGTTTTGTATAAAGTTTATTATATTATATAACCTATTTCATTTATATTATTTATATAATTTTTTTAGTATATTATGTACCTATTGCTTTTATTATATTATTTATTAATTGTTTTTATTATGTATAATCCTTATATATTATTTTTAGTTATTTTATATTATTTTATTATATATTATTGATTTTTATTAATTATTATATATATTTATTTATATTCTTTAGATCGTTTATAATTGTTTAGCATAGTTCATTATATATTTATGTTATATTATTCTTTTATTATTCATTGTTAGTATAATTTGTAATTATGTAAAATTGTTATTAAATATATAGATCGTATATTCAAACCATTGTTTCATAAAAATCCTTTTTTGATGCATTTTTTTTATAAGTGGTATATGATATTTGGGGACTTCGAAAAGAATCTTGCCCTAACTTATTGGGTTTCGATTTTTCTCGTGGAACTTAAAATATTAAATATCCTTTCTCATTTTAAATAAAAACTTATTCTCGGAAATTTAAAATGTTGTGTCCTAACGTGCTGGATGTGACATTATGTCATCTCGAGGTAAGGTTTTTGAAAATAAGGCAATGTTTTGTATTTCGAAATTCGGGAAATAGTGCCCTAACGTGCTGGGTTGCGATTTTCCGTTTGTCTAAAGAGCTAAACATCCTTTTAATAAGTTTTGTAAATCATGAGATGTTTTTGATTATGAAGGTTTTTAAAACATCATGTCCTAACGTGCTGGATGTGATGTTTATATTCCTTCGGAACAAAGAAATCTCAAGTTTTAAATCAAATTGTTTAGTTTTTTTTTGTCATATTTTAAATGTTATTAAATTTCAAACATTCGGACATGATTTTATCGATTAGGTACCAGTTTTGGGCGTTATGAGGGTGCTAACCCTTCCTCATACGTAACCGACTCCCGAACCCATTTTTCTTGTTTTTCGTGGACCAAAATCGGTATTTTAAAATAAAACGTTTTTTAAGGTGATCCAATCACACCTAAGTAAAAAGGATTGGTGGCGACTCCCATTTTCGTTTTTAAAAAGTCGATCCCCGTTTTCTATTCAAATTTAAAAATGGTTTCGACAGCTTGGCGACTCCGCTGGGGAACAATAAGAGAGTCAAGCCGTAAAATCGATAATTTCGTGTCCTTTTGTCCGAATTTTAAAAATCTGGTTTTTAAAAAAAATTATGATCCTTTTATTGCATGTGGTTCTATTTTTATAAAATGTCTCTGCATTGCATTTGCATGACCGTTGTGGTCGCACCCTTAAGTGGGAGCGAGAAGCTACTCCTTCGTGAGGTTTTCACCTCCGTGCAGGATAGTGAATCGCTTTCGGGATATATCTGTACCTATGTCTTCGTGAGATTTTCATCTCCGTGCAGCCGTAAGGAAATGTATTCCCCTGAACTAAACTCGGTCCATATGAGCCTATAATGGGTGAGGATCGAGGAATCTGCTGGTTCGGGTACCTCAACTTTAGAACTAAACCACATATAGTGAAAACCTAAGGACTTACCATAGGTAGAACTATGTCAAACCCTAGTGGTCACCTAGATAGGTACCCTATTCTGTTATATATTTCTTTGTGCTAACGTGTTCTCTTTTGTTTTGATTGCATTGCATTCATATCATAGAAAAGAGGTAGTGATTCAAATTCGATTGCTAAATAGAAAAGTTTGTCATAAGGAAATGGATTTTTTGATAAAGTGGATTATAATACGGTTGTCCGAATATGTTTCAAGCAAACACAACGAGAGAAGACTGATAGTCGGTGAAGGAATACAAGAAGTTTATTGCCCAAGGATTCAAGCTGACAAAGATTATTCGAGAATCATCGGCAAGGCTTTCTTGAAGAGGTTAATAGGCATTGTAAGGATAAGTGAGCAGTGAGTCGCGGCCCAGATCAAGCAAAAAGGAGCTAATAGGATGCATCTATTAGAAGTTAGCAAGATTTGACCTATGCAAAGAAGGGGATTGATGTTTTTACTTGGAATATGAGGGCATGGTCGTATATGTGATCCATTTTATGTAAAGAAATGTAACACCCCAAACCCGGCCCATGCGGTATGACCGGATCTGACATGTCACATGAAGAAAATGTATAAAGAATTTGCGATTCTTACTAAAGTAGGCATTATTTGGTCATAGTTAAGAAAACAAGTTTGATTAGAAATATTCGATAAAAATACTACTAATCTAGAGAGGTTGATTGAAGAATCAATATTCAAATTAGTGATCCTTTAGAAACCGTGACTTTTGAAAATATTGTTGATAATTCGAAGGAAAATACAAGTTAAATTATTCGTACATATTTGTTATGAAATCCGTTTGTTGATAAATTTTAAGAAAAACCGTTGTTTATGATCTCAGAAAATCCCCGTTTAAAACAATTCATGGAAGATAATAAGTACGTCAAACATAAAACAAAATAAAAATCCCAGAGGCCTTATTACAACTTTAAACCCAAAATAGTAAAAGTAACGAAATAAAGCGGAAAAGAAATTTACTAAAGTTTGAAAATATCATTCCAAAAGTATGGCCTCCACCGAGTCATCCATGGTCCCAAGTCCTCAAATCGTTTGAGCATCACACTGCAAGGATTTAGAAATGAAAGGGGGTGAGTTTCAAGAAATCAGTGTATAATCCCCTTACCGTCATCCACTGGGCCCGAACCCGCATAGCATAATCTTGGGCCTAAGCCCATTTACATAGTAATAAATAAATGAAATGAACGTAACCCAACCCATCCATCCATCCATCACACCCCGGACCAGACAATCACACATGTGGGGATTAAGTCAACCCACCCCGCCGCTCACACCAATTTGCAGTCGAGCTGCTATTTGTATAATATTTTGTGGTCAAGCCATCGAAGTCATAATTAAGCATAATAATAAACATATTGTGGCTATGCCACCAGGCTACACTTCTCTCCATACAATTTTTCCCAACCCATGCAATATGTAAAGATGCAACATAATAAAAATATATCCACATATATAACAACCATTAATCTAATGAAATATTTCGGTGAATCGGTCCATTAAAGCACTTTGGTAATTCGGCCCACTAAGGCATTATAGCAAATCGGCCTGTTAGTGCATTTTGGTAAATCGGCCCATAGGGGCATTTTCGTAAAAACGGCCCATTAGAGCTTTTTAGTAATTCGGCCCATAAGGGCATTTTGGTAATTTTACAAATTAATACCGATTTTGACAGATCTTAGAATTAACGTTGTTTAAGCAAGTTACTCGATTCATGCCATATTACGGTTATTAGATTCGTAAGCAACATCGATCTATTTTTCCAACATGATGGTGAATCACGAATTTACAGGATTTCGGTGTGAGATTACACACCTGATTACGGTAAGGACTAAACCTTCTTGATCGTCGGCTCCTATGACACCATAACACTCGATTAACTAACAAAAATAGTGTCTTAATCCAAATCTAAATCAAACGATCTAAAGAAATGCTAACCTTTAGTATCGTGAACGACCACGATTTGCCTACTCTCACCAGAAGATGGTCCACAACCTGGTGGAAAATCTCGAACTGCCGATACCGCCCTACGTTTGAACTTGGGAGTAGAGATTGCAAGTCCACTCCCTTTTTGCCCTCCTATCGATTTTCCCTTAATAACACTACCACTTGCCTCCATTGAAAGAGTCTCGATAAGAATAATATTACGATGAGAGAAACTAGTTGTTTAGGGAGAGGATTTCGGCTTACCACTACTTCCGAAGGGTCAACGAGTAGAGAAGAATGAGTGATTTAGTCCCTAAAATAATCAATTAGTCATAACCTTCGATCCGATTTGCAAAATAACTGAGTAGAGAGATATCGAATGAACCAAGAAGAAACTCCTTACCTTATCGATGATGAACTCGACTCCCACTGATTCGACTTAAGGCTAAAGATTTGCTGGCATTCGAGCCCATGAATGATCTTGGTCAGAAGACCAGGTTAAGACATTGACATCAAAGCAACTGATAATAAACGCTCAAAGGCTATGGTTCCTTACCTAGATCGACAAATCCCGGAGATTAAAAAGGCTTGGATCCTGCACCGATCGAATACCTAAGTCGACTAGAATCGAATGTCCCTTAACACACTTCAATCATAGACCAGAAGCCGGAAGAATGCGAAGACAAAGCCCCCCTTCAATCGGCCAAGAACATAGGATAAGATTAATGTCTTCGGCACTCAAAAGAGCGAAAAGAGAATTGAAACGAAAAGGGAAATACTTATCACGATTAATAGAGAATTCGATTGGGAGTGGTGGAAGATGTGTAACGTCGATCCACTGCAAACAAGAGTCGAAAGAAGAGATATGAATGCCAGAAAGATTCGGCTAATAAATAAATAAGGACTACCTAGAAAAGATGATAAGTTTCGGCTTTTCTTTTTAAAGAAATCGAGAGGAAAAGAGAAGAGATGGCTAGGGAGATTCGGCTAAAGCAAAAAGAACCCAAAGAACGAACGAAAACCAAAGGTGTTTTGCTCAGAAAAAGAAAGGAATGGAGAAGAGGGGAGTTTCGGCCAACCAATCAAAGAGTAGCAGAAAGGAGGAAGAAGATGAAAAGAGAATAAAGAAAGAAATAGGTTTCGGCTAAGGCTCTTACCAATCAGCTGTGAAGAAACAATGGAGTAATTGACTTGGGGAATTCGGCTATGAAGGAAATGACTAGCAACACAAAGAAAAAAGCAAAGAGAGAACAATCAAAATGCACTTTCGGCTAAGCACAAAAGAACAAGAAAAAGTAGAAGAGCATTAGGAGGTGTTTCGGTTTTGACCATTAAAAAAAATGAGGCAAAAGTTCCCAAAATGCAAAATAAAAGAAAGGATAATGCTTTAGGTGTTTTCTAGCTAGCTGAAATTCTCACCACGCCCTCTAAGTGCTACTATTCAAAGTTCGGCCACCCCCTCCAAACCACTAAACCGTACACACACATACTCACACACCTCACTTCCCACTTTCGGCCAAGCTCTCTTCCTCTCTCCCCAATCCCATAATTCTCTCCACCGATCACTCTCCACTCCCCATTCGAAATTGTTGACCGATTCCTCCTCCCTGCTTTCCTCTCCTCCCTTCATTCAAATGTGTTGACTTATTCAACACTCATCCAACAGAGTCCAAGCCGAATCCAACTCCCCTACACCTTGGCGTCAAAAAGAAATCCCCAAAAGGAAACCACGCAACTCGAACCTGCTCCCTGCCAGCTCTCCTGAGGCGTCACTCACCTGCCCCTTAAGTGGCGCCTCCTTGCCACTTTACCAATAGCGTCCTTGTGACAAATACCTACAAGCAACAACCCTTAAGTCCTATCCCTTCCAGCTCTCCCCTAAAGTGCCCAAAAAGAGAATTTTGGCCAAGACTTCGGCTTAACCTTGAGCCTTTCTGGACCCCAAAACACCCTAACCAAAGATATTAAGCATAACATACACACAAAACACACCACATGCACAGCCCCTAATTTAGGATGTTATAGTTCTACCCCCTTAAAAAAAATAATTTCGGCCTCGAAATTACCTGATCAAAAGAGATGAGGGTATTGCTGTCGTATTACATCCTCTGGCTCCCACGTGGCTTCCTCTGAATCGTGATTCCGCCACAACACTTTAACCAAAGGAACCACCTTTCTGCGCAATACCTTAACGTCACGATCCATGATTTGAACTGGCTCCTCCTCAAAGGATAGGTCCGGCCTTACTTCGATCTCTTCCAATGGCACAACATGGGATGGATCCGAACGGTAGTGCCTCAACATTGAAACATGGAACACATCATGAATCTGGCTTAATTCTGAAGGCAGCTCGAGCTGATAAGCTACCGATCCCATACGCTTCAACACACGATAAGGCCCGATGAACCTAGGGCTTAGCTTACCTTTCCGTCCAAACCTCGGAACCTTTTTCCACGGTGAAACCTTTAAGAAAACCTGATCACCTATAGCAAACTCTATTTCCTTTCGCTTCAGGTCCGCATATGATTTCTGCCTATCGGATGCTTCTTTCAATCGAGCCCTAATTAGCTTAACCTTCTCCTCTGTCTCAGTGACCAATTCTGGGCCCAAAATCTAGCGTTCACACAATTCTGTCCAACATGTAGGAGTACGACATTTCTGCCCGTACAATGCTTCATAGGGCTCCATCTGAATACTAGCTTGGTAACTGTTGTTGTATGCAAATTCCGCTAACGGTAGAAACTCCTCCCAGCTACCCTTGAAATTGATGACACAGCCCCTCAACATGTCCTCCAAAATCTGAATCACTCTCTCAGACTGACCATCAGACTGAGGATGGAATGCTGTACTGAAATCCAACTTTGTACCCAACGCTAGGTGCAACGCCTTCCAGAATCTCGACGTAAACCTAGGGTCTCTATCTGATATGATCGATACCGGTACCCCATGCAACCTCACGATTTCTGCCACATACAGCTTAGCCAACCTCTGAAGAGAGTAGTCGACACGAATAGGAATGAAATGAGCCAACTTCGTCAACCGATCCACAATCACCCAAACCGAGTCTTTCTTAGTAGGCGTAAGAGGTAGCCCACTAACAAAGTCTATAGTGATCCTTTCCCATTTCCACTGTGGAATCTTCACCGGCTGCAACAATCCCGAAGGCAACTGATGCTCAGCTTTAACCTGCTGACATGTCAAACACTTTCCCACAAATTCCGTAACTTCCTGCTTTAATCTAGGCCACCAAAACTATTCCCGCAAATCCCGATACATCTTACTTCCTCCAGGATGCATAGCGTAAGGGCTATTATGCGCTTCCTGAAGAATCATCTGCCTCAATTCCATATCCTTCGGCATGCAAACCTTCCCACGGAAACACAAAGCTCCATCACTGTTGAAACTGTAATCCTCCACCCCACCATCCTGTACTTGCAGAAGTCGAGCACTCAAGACATCGTCCAATAACTATTTCTCTTTAACCTGACTTACCCATGTCGGCTTCACTTGTAGTTCAGCTAATAAACTTCCGTCGTCGTATAAACTCAGGTGGGCAAACATCGCTCTCAAATCTGATATTACCTTCCGGCTTAACGCATCTGCCACCACATTTGCCTTACCCGGATGATACTCAATTGAGCAATCATAATCCTTCAGCAGCTCAATCCACCTTCGCTGCCTTAGATTCAGCTCCTTCTGAGTTAAAAGGTATTTTGAACTCTTGTGGTCGGTGTAGATTACAAATTTATCTCCGTACAGATAATGTCTCTAGATCTTCAGAGTGAAAACCACCGCAGCCAACTCTAAATCATGCGTGGGGTAATTACTCACATGCGGTCTTAACTACCGAGACGCATATGCAACAACTTTTCCGTCTTGCATCAACACACATCCTAAACCCGTGTGTGAAGCATCACAATAAACCACAAACTCCTTTTCAGCCTCCGGCTGAATCAACACCGGAGCCTCCGTCAAAATCCTCTTTAGCTTCTCAAAACTTTCCTGTTGCTTGTCAGCCCAAACAAAAGGTACCCCTTTTCTTAATAGCTTGGTCAAAGGTGCCGCAATTAATGAGAACCCTTCAACGAACCTTCGATAATATCCAGCAAGACCAAGGAAACTCCGAATCTCAGCCACAGACTTAGGCGGTTTCCAATCTAACACAGCTTCAATTTTCCGATGATCAACTCTAATCCCCTCTGCCGACACCACATGGCCCAAAAAGTTAACTTCTCTTAGCCAGAACTCACACTTACTGAACTTAGCGAACAATTGCTTCTCCCTCAGAATTTGTAAAACCACCCGAAGATGCGAATCATGCTCCTCATCTGACTTTGAATAAACCAGGATATCGTCAATAAATACCACAACAAACTGGTCCAGGTAGGGTTGGAGTACTCGGTTCATCATGTCCATGAACGCTGCTGGTGCATTGGTCAACCCAAATGGCATCACCAGGAATTCGTAATGACCATAGCGAGTCCTGAAAGCCGTCTTATGGATATCCGCTTCCTTAACCTTAAGCTGATGATATCCTGACCTTAAATCTATCTTGGAGAAGACTGAAGCCCCCTTCAATTGGTCGAACAAGTCGTCAATCCGTGGCAACGGGTATTTGTTCTTGATCGTCAACTTGTTCAACTGACGATAGTCAATGCACATATGCATTGATCCATCCTTCTTCTTAACGAATAGCACAGGCGCTCCCCAAGGTGATACACTCAGTCGGATAAAACCTCGATCTAACAGCCTCGACCGAGCTTTCGCCCACTAACTCCTTTGGCGCCATTCTATATGGAGCAATAGACACCGGCGCTGCTTCGGGAAGGAGATCAATACCGAACTCCACTTCGCGATCCGGAGGTAATCCCTAAGCCCTTCTGGGAAAACATCAAAAATTCCTTCACCGCTCTAACATCCCCTACAGCTTAACTCCTTGGCTTCCAGAGTCTTAACAAAAGTTAAGAATGCCTCACATCCTTTCCTCACCATTCGCTCATCCTAGAGAGCAGACACTACGTTGGACAGGTAATTTCTCCTCTCACCTATTACCACCACCTCCTCGTCCTCGAGAGTTCTTAATACCATGCGTTTGGTGCACAATCCAAATTTGCTTGATACTTAACTAGCCACCCATGCCCAAGATTAAGTCAAACTCCTGAACGGCGGTTCTCCAACAGATCGGCGGAAAAACTACCCTTGAACTTCTAGAGGTACATTTCTATAAAGTTTGTTCACCACTACAGATTGTCCTAGCGGGCTAATAATATCATCTCCTAGAGGTAATCTCGAGTCTATACTTAAAGTTCCGTATACCACACTAGCAACATAAGAATGCGTCGACCCAATATCAATCAATGCGAAAAAGGCAATCCAAAAATTAAGAACGTCATTCGGCTTATGACATCCGGTGCATCACCCTCTTTTCGCGCGCCCGTCGCATAAACCAACCCCGGCTGCTCTCGCATCGCTGCTCCTGCACCACTTCCCTGGTGTTCCACGACCCGACTAACACCATTACCCCCTCCGACTGCACCCACGACCTCTCTCGTGGTTGGGTCGACTAACTCTACCCGACCAACATAACCCTAACCTATTGGTTACGCTCTGCCTCTCTCCGTGGGATGTCCCTTATTCGGTGCTCAGAAACCCACACTTGAAACAAATTTCTACTACCACCACCCAACACTCACCAAAATGAAATTTATCACAACGAGCACACCTTGGAGGTCGACTATCAACAAAGCAGGTCTTACAACACGATTCGGCCCCTCAACCCTGGGTCTTTTCTGAAACTGCCCAACTGATCTTGACGAACCAAAATTCCTTTTATTTTTATTTCTCTCCTGATTCTCGCTTTTGATCACAGCACCTCCACAAATTATCTTAGCCTTTTCCATAAGAACAAAGAAATTCCTCTCTCATTGTGGAGCTATCAAGACTCGCAACTCATCTCTCAGCCCATCCTCAAACCGAACACAACGCTCATGGTCTATGGCCACAATACCCCAGGCATAACGGCTTAGACGTAAAAATTCACCTCATACTCGGTTACCGACTTACTCCCCTAAACCAGATTTAGAAATGCCTTATGTTGCGCATCCACGTAACTTGATTCGACGTACTTCCTCTGGAATGCTGTTTTAAAGAAATCCCAGGTGATATTATCAACCATCGTACCATCAATGACCGTAAGCCACCACTGATACGCTTCGTCCCGAAGAAGAGATACAACCCCTTTCAACTTTTCCTCCTCTGTGAAGTCAAGATCATCCAATATACGCTCAACTACTTCTAACCAATATTCAGCTGCGTTGGGAGCTACACCAGAAACGCCCCTAAACATTTTCACTCCATTAGCTCGAAGTCGTTCCGATACAGATTTCTGAGCCCCTGTACCCATGCCTGCCCCAGCAACTCTTTCCAAGACCCGTAACATCGCCTGAGACGCTGCATCATCTTCGCCCGTTTGGTCCTAGAATTCTGCTTTCGCAGCTGGTGGTACTAGCATCTCATTTCCTGACCCATGACCAAATTCTACTGGTTCCGATACCGCAATCCTGCCTCTACCGCGACCACGTACATTACGTCCACGCCCCCGAGTGCTCATGACTAATGTTTGCGACTTAATCTGATTAAAGTTTTATGAGTTAGTATTTCTTTCACTATTTAACACCGAGTAGTTTTATGAGAAATAGTCTTAGAGTGTAGTTTCTGCCAGACACATTCAAAACGTTTCAGTCTCTAAAGTTCGGGTCTCTTAGAGCTAACAAACATACTCATTCATGCTAACAGTTATTTCATGCATACACCATCAATAATTTAGAACACTTACCTGCGTGGATCAGGTGCCGACGGACTCGGATGCCATGTTCCAATCAAAACGTTCCCAAAAATTATTTAGACCAACTTAATAAAACATCATTGAGCCCATTTTTACAGCCCGAGTTTTGTAACCTAGGCTCTGATACCAAAATTGTAACACCCCAAACCCGGTCTAAACGTTACAGCCTATTTTTACAGCCCGAGTTTTGCAACCTAGGCTCTGATACCAAAACTGTAACACCCCAAACCCGGTCTAAACGTTACGACCAAATCTGGTATGTCACAGGAAAAAGGTTTTGGAAAATAGTGGTTTATAGCTTAAGAAAAATCTTCGAGTTTAATTAATCGCTAATTTGTTATCTTTGTTAGCATTTGAGAAAAAAAACGGTTGTTTTATGTTTCTTATATTTTGAAAACTCCATTTTAACAATCATGTTTAAAAACGTAGGATAACGTCATGTCATAACTAAACACATAATGTTAAACCAAATAGTAATTTAAGAGGCCTTATTACATCCACTAAAATCAACTAAAATCCCCAAATTAAAACAGTTTAAGAAAGAAACTGAGTTTACAAAATCTATCAAGCTATGGCCTCTATCTACGAGTCCGCCTCGGCTCCCAAGTCCACGTCCTACTGATCACCTGCAAAGTTAAGCAGAGGGGGTGAGTCACCAAGACTTAGTGTGTAAATCCCCCCTTAAAGAACATAAATGGCTCCAGGCCCACAATCACATTTTGGACCTTAGCCCACTTTAAAGTAGCATACTCAAATATGAATGCAATGTGCCCAGCCCAACCTAAAATTTCCATCCTCTACACACCATCCGTATCAGCCTATCACACCGTGGGGATTTCTACAATCGACCATCCATCCGCTACACTCCTTTTGTGGCACCTAGCCATTGGTGACAGAGTCACAAAATATCATATGTGGGGTCAACCCACTTGTGGTACCCAACCACTAGTGACAATCCCTAATAATCATGCATGTGGGGCCAACCCACTGTGGTACCAAACCACTAGTGACAGTCTTAAGCACTTTTCCTTTACGCAACATATCCAACCCATGCATAACATATGCAACCCAAATGAAAGTATCATGCTATTTAAATGAACAGTATCATTATGGCAAACATACATTAACCCATACATAACATCAAGGTACTTACCTGGTATTTCAACCATACCCATATAGGCATAACGACTATCTATCTAGTCACTTCGGCTTTTCAGCCCCAAACGATTAGTATCACATATTAATATTAAAGTGTTAAATTTTACACACCTGATTACACACAGCACTATGCTATCTATATCGACACTATCACTAGCAGGAACTACAAATTATCATGCTCACTATTCTCGCTCGTAAGTGGCCCACAACCTGGTGGCCAATCTCGAACAGCAGACACCGCGCGCCTCTTGAACTTTGGGGCTGGAGGTACAAGTCCAACCCCCTCCTTAGATTTGCTAGCATTCGAGTCCATGAATGATCTTGGTCAGAAGACCAGGTTAAGACATTGACATCAAAGCAACTGATAATAAATGCTCAAAGGCTAAGGTTTCTTACCGAGATCGACAAATCTCGGAGATTAAAAAGGCTTGGATCCTGCACCGATCGAATACCTAAGTCGACTAGAATCGAATGTCCCTTAACACACTTCAATCATAGACCAGAAGCCAGAAGAATGCGAAGACAAAGCCCCCTCTTCAATCGGCCAAGAACATAGGATAAGATTAATGTCTTCGGCACTCAAAAGAGAAAAAAGAGAATTGAAACGAAAAGGGAAATACTTACCACGATCAATAGAGAATCTGATTGGGAGTGGTGGAAGATGTGTAACGTAGATCCACTGCAAACAAGAGTCGAAAGAAGAGATATGAATGCCAAAAAGATTTGGCTAACAAATAAATAACGACTACCTAAAAAAGATGATAAGTTTTGGCTTTTCTTTTTAAAGAAATCGAGAGGAAAAGAGAAGAGATGGCTAGGGAGATTCGGCTAAAGCAAAAAGAACCCAAAGAACGAACGAAAACTGAAGGTGTTTTGCTCAGAAAAAGAAAGGAATGGAGAAGAGGGGAGTTTCGGCCAACCAATCAAAGAGTAGCAGAAAGGAGGAAGAAGATGAAAAGAGAATAAAGAAAGAAATAGGTTTCGGCTAAGGCTCTTACCAATCACCTGAGAAGAAACAAGGGAGTAATTGACTTGGGGAATTCGGCTATGAAGGAAATGACTAGCAACACAAAGAAAAAATCAAAGAGAGCATAATCAAAATGCACTTTCGGCTAAGCACAAAAGAACAAGAAAAAGTAGAAGAGCATTAGGAGGTGTTTTAGTTTTGACCATTAAAAAAAATGAGGCAAAAGTTCCCAAAATGCAAAATAAAAGAAATGAGAATGCTTTAGGTTTTTCTAGCTAGCCGAAATGCTCACCACGCCCTCTAAGTGCTACTATTCAAAGTTTGGCCACCCCCTCCAAACCACTAAACCGTACACACACATACTCACACACCTCACTTCCCACTTTCGGCCAAACTCTCTTCCTCTCTCCCCAATCCCATAATTCTCTCCACCGATCACTCTCCACTCCCCATTCAAAATTGCTGACCGATACCTCCTCCCTGCTTTCCTCTCCTCCCTTCATTCAAATGTGTTGACTTATTCAACACTCATCCAACAGAGTCCAAGCCGAATCCACCTCCCCTACACCTTAGCGTCAAAAAGAAATCCCCAAAAGGAAACCACGCAACTCGAACCTGCTCCCTGCCAGCTCTCCTGAGGATTCACTCACCTGCCCCTTAAGTGGTGCCTCCTTTCCACTTTACCAATAGCCTCCTTGTGCCAAATACCTACAAGCAATAACCCTTAAGTCCTATCCCATCCAGCTCTCCCCTAAAGTGCCCAAAAAGAGAATTTTGGCCAAGACTTCGGCTTAACCTTGAGCCTTTCCTGGACCCCCAAAACACCCTAACCAACATATTAAGCATAACATACACACAAAACACACCACATGCACAACCCCTAATTTAGGATGTTACAGTTTGCACATTCGAGTGTAACCGGAGATGGTGGGTTGTTAGCTAAACTTCATGTAAAGCCGACTTTGTCTCAACAGATTAAGGAAAAGTAATTAATGGATAAGAATTTGGTAAAAAAAGATTCACCAAGTAGAACAATGTGTTAAGGGAGATTTTGATTTTAATGCAAATGGTATATTGAGTTTTTGAGGGAGACTTTGTGTGCCAAATGATGTCAAATTAAGGCACGCGATACTTACCAAAGCACATAGTAGCCCTTACGCTATGTATCCCGGTAGAAATAAAATGTATAATGATCTCTGAGAGATGTATTGGGGACCTGCTTTGAATCATGATGTTATGGATTTCGTGACTAGGTGTTTAGTTTGTCAAAAGGTGAAAGCGAAGCATCAATACCCTTCAGGTTTGCTCCAATCGATTAAGATTCTGGAGTGGAAATGGGAAAGGATCACTATTGACTTTGTCTCGAGTTTACCTTTGACCCCCAAAAAGGATTCTGTATGGGTAATTGTGGATCGCTTTTCAAAGAGTGTGTATTTTCTGGCAGTGCATACTAGCTACTCTTTGCAGAAGTTGAAGGAGTTGTACATAGCTAAGATTGTATGTCTCCACGGTGTTCTAGTTTCCATTATTGTCGATAGAGATCCGTGTTTTACCTCTATGTTTTGAAAGAGTTTGCAAGAGGCTTTGGGTATGAAACTTAACTTCAGTACGGCTTATCACCCATACACAGATAGATAGTAGGAAAGGGTTATTCAAGTTCTTGAGGATATGTTATGTAGTTATGTAATACTTGCCTTTTGCTAAATTTGCCTATAATAATAATTTTCAAACAGGATTTCAAATGGCACTATTTGAAGCGTTGTGTGGTAGGAAGCGTATGACTCCATTTTGTTGGTAAGAATTGGATGAAAAGTGGATCATTGCGCCAGATTTGGTTCCAAAAACTAAGGAGAAAGTGAATTTAATCTGTAAGAGGCTGAAGGCAGCTTCGGACAGGCAGAAATCTTATACATATTTGAAATGTCATGATATCGAGTGTCAAGTCAGATATAAGGTGTTTTTGAAAGTTTCACCTTGGAAGAAGGTCCAAAGATTCTGATTGAAGGGTAAGTTGAGCCTAATATTTATTGGACCTTATGAGGTCATTGAAAAGATTGGTCCGATAGCTTATTGACTCAAGTTGCCGCCAGAACTTGAGCGTAACCATGATGTCTTCCATGTGTCCATGTTATAGAACTATTGATCGGACACATCTCATATTGTGCCAGTAGAAGAGATCAAGGTTCGACCTGATCTCACTTATGATGAGGAGTTGGTTGAGATTTTTGCTCAAGAGGAGAAGGTTTTATAGAACAAAAGAGTTTTGTTTGTTAAATTTTTGTGGCGTAGCCACAAAATAGAAGAGGCTACCTGGGAAGCTAAGGATGTGATGAGATGTCAATATCCTTATCTATTTAGTTTAGGTAAACTTCAAGGTCGAAAAATTTTTTAGAGGGGGAGAGCTGTCACATCCTGAAAATCGTGCTAGTAGAATTAGGTTATTCAATTGAGGGATCGAGTCAGATACATAAATTAGGGTTGTAACTAATTAATTAAGATATTAAAATAATATAATCAGGTTTTTTTTATTAATCAAATTAAAATGAAATCTAATTATGAGGTCTGATTTAAAAATAGTGGGTTTTAATTGAGTTAGGACCTAACTGGAAAATAGAAGAAACAGGGGGTGACCAATAGGGCAATTTGCCCAATTTTTGAAAATTGGTCTTCTACTTGGAGTCACTCACGTCTTCTTCCCTCTCAAAAATCTAACTCTTTCAAAAAATTTCCCTAAACCTAATCAGAGAGTTTCCTTCGAAATAGATTTATCCTTTCAAATATATTAACCTCCTAAACACCAAATAACCTTCAATCTCAAAGAAAAATAACGTTCTCTTCTCCAAATAACGTCATTGCTCTTCTCGTGTTCAAACTCGAGTTCTAGCTATAGCTCGTTGTTTCCAACAAATTAAGGTAATTCAAATTGAGTTTTAAACAATTGTATGGAGATTTATTCACGGTTCGTTTTTTAAAGCAAGCTTGGATTTAAAAATGGCAAATCTCATAATTATGAGTAAACTCATTATTTTAAAGTGATTTTTTATTCATTTAAACCTAATTAGAAAGTATTTCTCTTCAATTTGATAGATCATAACCGAATTTTTAAGAATTAAGAATTTTCCCCTTTTACAAGTTATTGAAAGCTTAAATTTTTCGAAAATCTTAGATCCGTAGATATGGGTAAATGTAATCCTTTATATATGAAACTAAAAGATTGTAACAACCCATTTTCGATAAAATTGAAACAGTGGTTTCGGGACCATAGATCTGAGTCCGAAAAGAAAAAAAATATTTTAATACTATTTTATGATCTACAATATGATAATAATATTGTGTGAAATTTTAGTAAAGAAATTTTATAGATTACATGTTTAATTTGATAAAGGACCGAATTGCACATAGTGCAAAAGTTGAGTTCTAATAGCTCAAGGGATTATTAAATAGCTATATAACTTTAAATTGGAGGTCCTTATATGGTAATTAAACCATTAAAAATACTTAGTTGTTAAGGATGATGATTCATCCATGGAAAATAAAATTAAAGAAAAGAACAAAATTGGAAAGATGAAAAATAAAGGTGATAAATAACAAAAAGATGAAAATATCATCATTTATCATCATCTTCCCCAAATATTTTGCATGGAAACCCTAGGAAAGAGAAAGCAAGCTTTCTTGGCCAAATTAGGTAAGTATTCAAGTCCCATTTTTAGTAATTTTTATATTTTTGATATCGGGACAACTTTAATCTAGCTATTTTGGGGACTAATTTTTAAAGTTATCAAAGTATGAAAATTTTGCCATGGATGAATATGCTGAAATTTTAAAATTTATGGTAGAATATGAAAGGTTGTTGATAGATAAACAACTTTTACAAAGTGAATTTTGATGAAAACATGATTTGGGGACTAAATTGAAAAGTTGTAAAAATCATGAAAAATTTCTTAATTTTATGAAATACATGGGCTGTAAATGTTACATATAAAAGTCGACTAAGCTTGGAAACAAGGATTAAATTGCATGAATTTCATTTTTCGAGCCTAGGGACGAAATCATCACTAATTAAAAGTTTAGGGGCAAAATGGCAATTTTGCCTGTAATAACCCATTTTGCCCGGGCCCACACAGACAAAAAAAAGAAAAAACAAAATAAATAAATAAATCAAAATGTCCAAACAGTCCATGTACAGAGCCCAAATTTAATTTACCCAACTACCCCATTACACTCGAGCCCAATACCTAAATCTGTGACCCACTAGCCCAACAAAGTAAACGACCCAATAGCCCTAACTTGTTTCTAGAAACTGGAAACCCCAAACCCTAGGGTTTCCCTAGGTGCCGCAATGGCAGAAACTCAATCGTCGTGCCACAGTACCCCAGCCTTCGCGCCGCAGCCTCGTCCGGCCTTCGATCGTGTCTTGATTCACGCCCGAATCACCATCGTCGCCGGATTCTCCGTCAATCACCTGCAAAAGGAAAGAAAATCGACAGCAAAATATGGAAAAAATAAAACGAAATCTTTATTTCCTTTTTTATTCTCATTTTTCGGGTTATAAAAACCCAATGAACAATCTGTAATGAAAAAAAAGACAGAGGATTCCCAGAGAAATAGGCAAAAATATACACAGAAAAACAAAAAAAAGGCAAAAGTTACAGAGAAATAAAAATCAAGATCTATTTCAGAGGTGATTCTTTTTCGTTAATATTTTCATTTTTGTTTTATTTTTATACATTTGCGCATATAAAAAAAACAGTTTTAAAAAATAAAAGGCGAGCGTTTTACCTTCCGATGGCATTGAAAGGCTGAAGTCTTGGCCTCCGGCCACCGTCCGGGGTGGCGCGTGAGGCGCATATGGCAAATGGGCTAGGGACTTTGCAGGAACGGAGGCTGATGGGTTTGGAGAGTTTTTTTTGGAGTTTTTTTTAAAAACTAAGTTTAAATGAATTTTTTTCTAACGATGGTTTATATACGCATAGGAAACGACGCCGCTTTTGGCATGGTCGTAAGGACCAAAACGACGCTGCTTAAGACTCGTGACTCTCGCGCTGACCCGACTTCGCAAAGAGATCCGCGTGTTTTTATGTCGATGGTATATTTGCAGAATTGACCCTTCCGCATTTTCAATTTGTTTAATCCAATTTTTATTACTTTCTAATTTATGCCTCAAAGTTTATTTGCATTCCAATTTTGTAATATCCCGGGTTAGGGGCTGTTTTGTTGTTGCATGATATTGCATGAGTTTAGTGTGCTGTGTTGCTATTTCGGTGTTTTAGGGGTTTGATTGAAGTCTAGGAGTATGCCTGAGTGAATGGGAAAATTTTGGTTTTTGGGTGTTAAGTCAGGGGAGCTGTTGGAGCTGGGGTATAAGAGTTTTCTTTGGTGTTTTATTGCACAAATGAAGAGTGGCAGAGTGGCAAGGGAGGAGCTTGGTGTGGCGTCATCTACAGTGTGAGGGAGGTCCAGAGTTCAAGTCGTAGAGCTCCCATTTTGGTTCTCATTTTGGACGGCATGGAGGAAGAGGTTGAGAGCAACTTGAATTCTACCATGGACTTGGTCAAGGGGTGACTTGGATGGTGGAGAGAAATTGGTGGAGGATGACTTGTTCAAACTTATTTGAAATTGTGGTTGGGAGTGAATAGGGGGATTTGGCCGAATGTTGGGGAGTTGTGGAGTGGGTGGACGGCTTGGTGGTGTGTTGTAGTGGGTAATGCCGAAATTCATTTGGAGTTTTGAGGCATTTTCTGTCAAGTTGGAAGGCTATTCTTTCTTTCTTTTGTCATTGAATTTTCAAGAGAATTTCTCTCATTCTTTTACTCTTGGAACCGTAAGACCAAAACTCAAAATGGATTGCCGAAAGTTTCATTTTATTTCTTGTCTCCTAAAGTGTTTGTAGCCGAAAGTTCTTGAGCCTCAAGCTTGTACTTCTTTTTGTCTCTTTTGGCCGAATGCTCATTCCATTTCTCCTTCTTATCTTCTTTTGGAGCTAAGCCTAAACTAGCCTTCTCATATCTCATTTTTGTTTCATTTTCTCTCCCCTTTTGAAACACTAAAGCCGAAATTTACCTTGCCTAAACCGAAAATTCTATTCATTCCTTCCATTTCTTGTCATCTCAAAAACCGAAAAGCACCTACCACTTTTCCATTTTTCTTTCTTTTCTTCTCAAACTTTGGCCGATTCTTTCTTCTTGATCACATATTTCCCTTGCTTTATTTTAATTCTAGACCGAATTTTCTTTGGTTCAAAGTATTGACCTGATCCATCCCTTCTCCTAGTGGTTGTTGTGGCCGAACATCAATAGAGTGTTGGGGGTTTCTTGCTTCAACCGCTTGGAGGTTGGTAAGTCCATGGCCGAATGGTCATTTATTTTCTTTCTTTTCTCAATCGATTTTGGTTTAATTAAGGGCCGAATATGGTCATTTTGGAAGGATTCTAATCTCTTCGTTATAGGATCATTGGATTGTGGAAGCAAGCAAGAGGAGCCGCTTTTCTTCACAATTGATTAGTAAGGGTAAGTGATTGGTTGTTGTTAGTTTAATCGTCTCGTTTCGATTAAGTCGTGAATGATAAAGGATTAATCGTTATTCTTTTCAAGGTGGTGGCCGATCGCCTTAGAAGGACCATTGTGGTTCGGGGTTGGTTGGAAACCAAGTTAAGAAGTGAAGGTAAGGGTTTGAGATGACTTCTCTTGGTATAAAGCCTTTGGCCGAATGGTTTATGTGTACTAACCCCTATGTTGGCCGATTATAGGAGCCGATAATCAAGGGACTTAGATCGATTCGTTGGGATTTTTAGACGCTGCGTATATACCGTGTGTAACTAACACACCCATACTTAGTGATATTATTATTAAACCGGTTTGCCTATTAAAATCATGGCGCTTTGATGGATTGATATGATACCCTTTTGGGTATGATCTTGGACTCGGGTAAGTCAAGATTGTTACAAGTTTATCGATGATCTATATGGTATCATGACTATGTATGTATGTGATATGGGGTATGAGTCAAACATATTAGCATGATAGGCATGACTTGTATGATATGCATGATCACATGAGTATGGTATGTTGATGGGTGATATGAGTGGAGGAGCGGTGATATTTTGTGCCGACGAGCACCACCGTTGTTTTGGTAACACAACTTTGTGACTTTGGGTCACCAGAGGTTTGGCACCTCATTGCGACTTGTCCCCGTGGTTAACACCACCGTGGGTTGGCCCCACATGAGATATGGGATCGCCTCGCTAGTGATTGGGTATCACACGATGGGTTGGCCCCATCATTCGATTATTGTGACTACGGTCACCCACCGTGGTTTGGTACCACATTTGTGTCTTTGGGACACCGTGAGGTTGGGCACCTCATTGCGACTCGCCCCTCGTGGTTAACACCACCGTGGGTTGGCCCCACATGAGATATGGGATCGTCGCTAGTGATTGGTATCACACGATGGGTTGGCCCCATCATTGGATTTGTGACTTCTGGTCACCAAAGCTTTGGTAGCACAAACGTGTCTTTGGGACACCAAGGTTTGGCACCACATTGATGGATATTGTGTCTTTGGGACACCAGTGTTTTGGTAACACATTGTGACTATATGTCACTGGTTTGGCACCACCAAAGGGTTTGGTACCACACGGGGCGTAAAAGGAGATACTGGATGGTTAGGATCGGGTTGCATTAATTATGTTGCTATGTATGATGTGTGTTAGCATGTTGTTTCATCGGAGCGGATTTATGCACTGAGTCATTCGACTCACCCTCTCCTTTGACATTTCAGTGACCCGTAGACGCGGACATGGAGCCTGGGTGGACTCGGTGCACATGCCATGCTTTAATAAAAGTTTTGCTCGGACTATTCACTTTGGGTACTTTAGCTTATTTATTTTTATTTGAGATTTAATTTGGATTTGTAAAAGGCCTTTAAATTATGTTTTATGATGGTTATGTTTTAATTAGATTCTCAACTCGCTTAACAAATAACTTGGTATGAAATTTTACTCAAAAATTTGGAAGGATAATGTTTTCAAAACTATAACGCAATGTGTTTTAAACTATACCATCGGGTATCTCACTATGTTTTGCTATAAAGTAAACTCAAATGATTTTCAAACCAAACTCGATATTCTACTAGGTCAAAATGTTTCAAAATAGTACTAAGAAACTATTGGAAATGCTAAATGAAACCAACTCGCTTTTTAACTATATACTTTGGATAAGTTTTCAAAATCTAATCAAACAGCCTACTCCAATTTTCTTCAAGTTCACTATGTTTTCGCCCGCTTTTAAACGAAAAATTTGATCACTCAAAAACGCTTTCCCGTAACATACCGCATTCCTGACGTGGTGTCCCGTCCGGGTTTGGGGTGTTACAATTGTGGTATCGTGAGCCAAGTTCAAAGGTTCCTTACCGGGCCCGAGGCCCAAAATGTTTTTAAAAGTCCGCTTTAGGTGTTTTGTTTTGAAAGTATGGTTTGAAAGGCATGGCACCGAGTCTCCCGCACCAGCCGCCTGTAAGTACCCTTACTATTGCTTGTGAATTGATTGGATGTGATATGATTTGATGAATAGCAATAGTATGCTACTTTAGAGATTGAAACCGATAGGATTCTCGTGAACTCATGAGAACAAATCCTCTTTAATATTCATAAGACTTGCTTTTAAACAAGTGGAATAAATATCGATGCATAAAATTCTTAATCGATACGTAGAAAGTTTAGTCATGAGCACTCGAGGCGACGTGGTCGTAATACTTGTGGTAGAGGTAGGGGTAGGATGACGCTTTCGAGCCCGTAGGATCCGGTCGTGGTTCGTAAAATGAGATACCGATTCCGCCACCACCGGAGGTGGTGAGTTCCAAGATCGCACCGGGGATGACGCAGCGTCACAAAGCGATGCCGCGAGTGTTGGAAAGAGTAGCCGTGTAGGTGGTGGTGCAGGAGTTAGAAATCGCGGCTCGAGCGACTTCGGGCAAATGGGGCCGAATTCTTCCGAGGTGTATCTCGTGTTGCTCCCAAGACTCTAAGCAATCGGGCCGGAGGCAATCGAGCGGATCATGGATGATCCGGATTTGACTCGCAAGAGAAGTCAAGGGCATCGACGCTTCTTCGGGATGAGTCATACCAGTGGTGGCTCACGGTTCGGGACAGCAGTGGCAAAGAAAGGACCCGACATGGGATTATTTCGTGGTCGCATATCAAAAGAAGTACATCGGAGCTAGTTATATTGACTCCCAAATAAAAGCATTTCGAGGCTTGTTCGTGGAGTAAATCTGCTTCGAGTACGAGGCCGAGTTCCCGGTTGAGTAGGTATGCCGTGGGCATTGTGGCCACCGAGCATGAGAGGTGTGTTCGTTTCGAGGATGGTCTCATGAGACGAGTTGAGATCGCCGATTGCTCCTCGCCAGAGCGCGAGTTTGCCGCCTTAGTTGAGAAGGCTAAGGTAGCCGAGGGTGTTAAGGAGTCGCGAGGCAGTAGTATGGACGTAAATAGGCATAAGAGGAGCTTTGGGTCTTCTCGGATCGCCGGCAAATCCGCAAGAAGGGCTAGACCGAGTGGGCCGAACCACCGCTAGGTTTGTTGTCGCTAGCGGGACCGCCGCAGCGGTGATCGGTGGAAAATCTCATTGGGGTGGCCGGATCGGAGGAAAAGGTTACTTTGAGTGTGGTTCTCTGAGCACCGTGTGAGGGACCGTCCGCGTAGGTTGGCCGTGATTCATCCCGAGAGTCGTACGTAATCGGTTCAGAGGTAATAGACCGCCACCGCAGAGGGGCGTGGTAATGGCAGAGGTGGTAATGGTTCTGTCGGGGCCGTGGAGCACCGGCAGAAGTGCGGTAGTTCTGATGCCGATACCGGTTTGGTGTATCTTTGAGGCGCCGAGAGGAGGGCGACGCACCGGACGCCATAACCGGTACATTTTTGATTTTTGGTTCTCCTTATACCGCTTTGATTGATGTGGGTTCAATGCACTCTTATGTTGCCGTGAGTATAGTAGAGACCATGGATTTAGACTCTGAGATATCTTCTAGGCAGATGACCGTGATTAGCCCTCTAGGTCACTCTGTAGTAGTAGATAAATGCAAGAGAGGTACCCCTAGAACTCCAAGGGTAGTGTTTGCTGCTGATCCGATGGAACCGCCGCTTGGGGAGTTCGATCCGATTCTTGGGATGGACTGCTTGGTCAAGTACCAGCGCGAGGTTGGATTGCGCGCCAAGCGCATGGTTCTTAAGACGGTTGAGGGTGATGAGGTGGCTATGATAGGTAATAGGAGGGATTACTTATCAAATGTGGTATCCGCTCCGAAGCGAGAAGATGGTCGAAAGGGTCAGTGAAGCATATGTAGTTCATGTGTATGCCTTGGAGGCTAAAGAGTCCATTGTAGAGAGGGTCCTTACTGCTTAAGGATTTGCCGATGTGTTTCTCGAGGAGCTTCCGGGTTTGCCGCCAGACGAGAGGTGGAGTTCGGATTGATCTCATTGCACCGGGATCGGCTGTCTCTATTGCTCCGTATAGGATGGCGCTAAAGGAGTTGGTGGAGCTTAAGGCTCGCATCCGTGGAGTTATTGGATAGAGGTTTCATCAAAGCCAAGTGTTTACGCCATGGGGCGCGCCGGTACTTTTGTTAAGAAGAAAGATGGCACGATGCGATGTGCATAGACTACATCGCTACTTGAACAAGCCGACGATTAAAAACAAGTATCCGCTGCCACGGATAGATGACTTGTTTGATCACCGGAAGGGTGTCACAGTATTCTCAAGATCGACTTGAGGTCCGTATCATCGGTTGAAGGTTAAGGAGGCTAATATCCATAAAACAAATGTTTCGGACTCGGTATGGGCACTACAAATTCCCGGTAATGCCGTTCGGGTTGACTAACGACCGGCAGCGCTATGGATATGATGAATAGGTGTTTCAAACAAAGATCCGGATCGGGCCGTGGTGGTTTTCATAGACGACATCTTGGTGTACTCAAAGACGTAAGAAGAGCACGATGCGCACTTGAGGGTTGTGCCGCAGATTTTGAGGGAAAAGCAACTCTATGCTAAGTTCGGTAAGTGTGAGTTCGCTTAGGAAGTGACTTTCTTGGGTCATGTAGTGTCTACCGAGGGATTCGAGTAGATCCTCGTAAGATTGAGGCGCTTTTGGATTGAAGCCGCCTAAGTCGGTGGGTCGAGATTCGAGTTTTCTGGTTTGGCCGGATACTACCAAAGGTTTGTTGAGGGTTTTTCGTTGATAGCGCCACGGCGACCAAGTTGCCGAGGAAAGAAGTTCCGCTTTGTATGGACTCGAGAAACAAAGCAGAAAGCTTCGATAAGTTAAAGAAGATTTTGACCGAGGCTCCTGGCCTTGATACAACCTCGAGGTCGGTAAGGAATTACAGCAGTATTGTGACGCATCACATACGGGTTTGGGTTGTGTCTTTGAGGCAAGAAGGTAAGGTTGTGGCTTACGCTTCGGCGATTGAGGTCACATGAGGTCAACTATCCGACGACGATTTGGAGCTAGCGGTCGTAGTCTTCGCCTTAAAGATTTGGAGGCACTACTTGTACGGAGAGAGATCGATAGTCTACACCGACCATAAGAGTCCAAGTATCTCCCACTCGTAAGGATTTGAATTTGAGGCGCGCAGAGATGGGTTGAGTTGTCGAAAGATTATGACTGCTCGATTGAGTATCATCCGGCAAGGCTAACGTGGTGGTCGACGCGCTGAGCCGTAAGGTTGTTTCGGACTTAAGAGCTTTGTTTGCCCATTTGAGTTTGTATGACGACGGAGTATTCTCGCGCAGAGTTGCGTGTTAAGCCTACCGGTTGAGCGGATCGTAGAGAAACAGCTTATTGGATGAGGTTCTGAAAAGCGCGAAGGTTGCAAGTGCAGGATAGTGGTTTGGAGGGTTACAGCTTGTCTAGTGATGAGGTTCTGTGTTTCCAAGGTAAGGCTTGTATGCCTAAAGATGTTGAGCTAAGGCAAAGATTCTTCAGACGCACATAGCAGCCCTTATGCTATGCATCCCGGAGGTAGCAAGATGTATAGGGATCTTAGAGAGCGCTTTTGGTGGCTCGGCTTGAAGAAAGAGGTGACAGAGTTTGTTGGGAAGTGTCCGACATGTCAATGTCAAGGTCGAACATCAATTGCCGTCGAGTTTGCTTCACCGTGAAGATTCCTCGCTGGAAGTGGGAAAGGATAACCATGGATTTCGTCGGTGGGTTACCGCTACGCCAAGCAAGAAGGATTCGATTTGGGTAGTGGTGGATCGCCTCGACTAAATCAACCACTTTATTCCGGTGAGGGTTGATTATTCGCCTGGTCGGCGGCCGTATGTGTCGAGATAGTAAGGTTGCATGGTGTGCCGCCGATAATCTCGGATAGGGATCCCAGATTAACGCCAAGGTTCCGAAAGCGTTGCATCAAGCTCCGGTACTCGCTTGATTTCAAAGACGGCTTTTCACCCGCAAATCGACGGTCAATCGTAAAGGGTCATTCGTGATCTTGGAAGATATGCTTTGAGAGGTTGTGTCCTCGGATTTCGTGGGTAGTTGGGAGGAGTTTTTGCCATTAGTTGAGTTTGCCTACAACAACAACAGCTACTGCGAGCATCAAGATGGCACCGTATGAGGCGTTGTATGGTAGGAAATGTCGCCACCTACGTGTTGGACGGAGTTAGGTGAACGCCGCTTGTTGGGACCCGAGTTGGTTGCCGAGACCAAGACAAGGTTAAGTTGATTCAGCTCGATTGAAGGAAGCTTCGACCGGCAAAAGTCTTATGCCGATCTTAAGCGAAGAGATATAGAGTTCACCGTGGGGGATCGAAGTTTTCCTGAAGGTCTCACCTTGGAAAAGGTGTTGAGATTCGGGAAGAAAGGCAAGCTAAGTCCGAGGTTCATTGGGCCGTATAAGGTATTGAGACGAGTTGGACCAAAGAGCGTATCGCCTTGAGTTGCCAGCAGAGCTTAGCCGATTCACGATGTTTTTCACGCTTCGATGCTTCGCGTTATCGCTCGATCCGTCACATGTGGTAGCGGTGGAAGAGATCGAGGTAAATCCGCACTTGACTATGGAAGAGGAACCCGTGCGCATTCTTGATCGGGATGTGAAGGTTCTCGCGAGAAAGTCCGTGCCTTTGGTTAAGGTTCTTTGGCGGAATCATGGCGTAGAAGAAGCTACGTGGGAACCCGAGGATATGATGAGACAAAGAATACCCGCAACTCTTCTCGATCGTGTAATTTCGAGGCCGAAATTATTTTTAAGGGGGTAGAACCGTAATATCCCGGTTAGGGGTCAGCTTTTGTTGTTGCATGATATTGCATGAGTTTAGTGTGTCCGTGTTGCTATTTCGGTGTTTTAGGGGTTTGATTGAAGTCTAGGAGTATGCCCGAGTGAATGGGAAAATTTTGGTTTTTGGGTGTTAAGTCGTGGAGCCGTGGAGCTGGGTATAAGAGTTTTCTTTGGTGTTTTATTGCACAAATGAAGAGTCGGCAGAGTGGCAAGGGAGGAGCTTGGTGTGGCGTCATCTACAGTGAGGGAGGTCCAGAGTTCAAGTCGTAGAGCTCCCATTTTGGTTCTCATTTTGGACGGCATGGAGGAAGAGGTTGAGAGCAACTTGAATTCTACCATGGACTTGGTCAAGGGGTGACTTGGATGGTGGAGAGAAATTGGTGGAGGATGACTTGTTCAAACTTATTTGAAATTGTGGTTGGGAGTGAATAGGGGATTTGGACGAATGTTGGGGAGTTGTGGAGTGGGTGGACGGCTTGGTGGTGTGTTGTAGTGGGTAATGCCGAAATTCATTTGGAGTTTTGAGGCATTTTCACTGGTTGGAAGGCTATTCTTTCTTTCTTTTGTCATTGAATTTTCAAGAGAATTTCTCTCATTCTTTTACTCTTGGAACCGTAAGACCAAAACTCAAAATGGGTTGCCGAAAGTTTCATTTTATTTCTTGTCTCCTAAAGTGTTTGTAGTCGAAAGTTCTTGAGCCTCAAGCTTGTACTTCTTTTGTCTCTTTTGGCCGAATGCTCATTCCATTTCTCCTTCTTATCTTCTTTTGGAGCTAAACCGAAACTAGCCTTCTCATATCTCATTTTTGTTTCGCTTTCTCCCCTTTTGAAACACTAAAGCCGAAATTTACCTTGTCTAAACCGAAAATTCCTATTCATTCCTTCCATTTCTTGTCATCTCAAAACCGAAAAGCACCTACCACTTTTCCATTTTTCTTTCTTTTCTTCTCAAACTTTGGCCGATTCTTTCTTCTTGATCACATATTTCCCTTGCTTTATTTTAATTCTAGACCGAATTCTCTTTGGTTCAAAGTATTGACCTGATCCATCCCTTCTCCTAGTGGTTGTTGTGGCCGAACATCAATAGAGTGTTGGGGGTTTCTTGCTTCAACCGCTTGGAGGTTGGTAAGTCCATGGCCGAATGGTCATTTATTTTCTTTCTTTTCTCAATCGATTTTGGTTTAATTAAGGGCCGAATATGGTCATTTTGGAAGGATTCTAATCTCTTCGTTATAGGATCATTGGATTGTGGAAGCAAGCAAGAGGAGCCGCTTTTCTTCACAATTGATTAGTAAGGGTAAGTGATTGGTTGTTGTTAGTTTAATCGTCTGGTTTCGATTAAGTCGTGAATGATAAAGGATTAACTCGTTATTCTTTTCAAGGTGGTGGCCGATCGCCTTAGAAGGACCATTGTGGTTCGGGGTTGGTTGGAAACCAAGTTAAGAAGTGAAGGTAAGGGTTTGAGATGACTTCTCTTGGTATAAAGCCTTTGGCCGAATGGTTTATGTGTACTAAACCCCTATGTTGGCCGATTATAGGAGCCAGATAATCAAGGGACTTAGATCGATTCGCTGGGATTTTTAGACGCGTGTATACCAGTGTGTGTAACTAACACACCCATACTTAGTGATATTATTATTAAACCGGTTTGCCTATTAAAATCATGGCGCTTTGATGGATTGATATGATACCCTTTTTGGGTATGATCTTGGACTCGGTAAGTCAAGATTGTTACAAGTTTCATCGATGATCTATATGGTATCATGACTATGTATGTATGTGATATGGGGTATGAGTCAAACATATTAGCATGATAGGCATGACTTGTATGATATGCATGATCACATGAGTATGGTATGTTGATGGGTGATATGAGTGGAGGGAGCAGTGATATTTTGTGCTGACGAGCACCAGTGTTTTGGTAACACAACTTTGTGACTTTGGGTCACCAGAGGTTTGGCACCTCATTGCGACTTGTCCCTGTGGTTAACACCACCGTGGGTTGGCCCCACATGAGATATGGGATCGTCTGCTAGTGATTGGGTATCACACGATGGGTTGGCCCCATCATTCGATTATTGTGACTACGGTCACCAAAGTGGTTTGGTACCACATTTGTGTCTTTGGGACACCGTGAGGTTGGGCACCTCATTGCGACTCGTCCCTGTGGTTAACACCACCGTGGGTTGGCCCCACATGAGATATGGGATCGTCTGCTAGTGATTGGGTATCACACGATGGGTTGGCCCCATCATTGGATTTGTGACTTCTGGTCACCGTGCTTTGGTAGCACAAACGTGTCTTTGGGACACCAAAGGGTTTGGCACCACATTGATGGATATTGTGTCTTTGGGACACCGTGTTTTGGTAACACATTGTGACTATATGTCACCAGGTGGTTTGGCACCACCAAAGGGTTTGGTACCACACTGGTAGAAAAAGGAGATACGGATGGTTAGGATCGGGTTGCATTAATTATGTTGCTATGTATGATGTGTGTTAGCATGTTGTTTCATCGGGAGCGGGATTTATGCACCGAGTCATTCGACTCACCCTCTCCTTTGACATTTCAGTGACCCGTAGACGCGACATGGAGCCTGGGGTGGACTCGGGTGCACATGCCATGCTTTAATAAAAGTTTTGCTCGCACTATTCACTTTGGGTACTTTAGCTTATTTATTTTTATTTGAGATTTAATTTGGATTTGTAAAAGGCCTTTAAATTATGTTTTATGATGGTTATGTTTTAATTAGATTCTCAACCTGCTTAACAAATAACTTGGTATGAAATTTTACTGAAAATTTGGAAGGATAATGTTTTCAAAACTATAACGCAATGTGTTTTAAACTATACCATCGGGTATCTCACTATGTTTTGCTATAAAGTAAACTCAAATGATTTTCAAACCAAACTCGATATTCTACTAGGTCAAAAATGTTTCAAAATAGTACTAAGAAACTATTGGAAATGCTAAATGAAACCAACTCGTTTTTAACTATATACTTTGGATAAGTTTTCAAAATCTAATCAAACAGGCCTACTCCAATTTTCTTCAAGTTCACTATGTTTTCGCCCCGCTTTTAAACGAAAAATCTGATCACTCAAAAACGTTTTCCCCGTAACATACCAGATTCGGACGTGGTGTCCTGTCCGGGTTTGGGGTGTTACAAATTTGGTCCCTCGGGTTACACTAAGGGCTAAATTCATTACGACACCATTTTGAAAAAAAGATTAATTACCCAATAAATCCCTGTGGTTTCAGGCGCGTTCTAATTCAATCCTTTTAATCTGTTTTAATTGCTGTTTAACCCCTATTTCTTTATTTATTTTTAATTTTCTTATTTTATTCTTATTTTAAATTATTTTAACATTATAATTAATTATTTTATCATATTAAAATATTTTATATTACTTTCTTATATTTATTAATTCATTAGTAGTACGAAATTTATATATATATATATATTTTATGTATAATCTTTATATATTTAATTATTATATATTATTTTACTTGGTTTAATAATTTATATATTATCTTATAATTCATATATTATTTATTATATTATATTTTAATTTCTATATTATATAGTATTATATTATATCATATATTATTTTAAAAATTTTGTTTTGTTTAAAGTTTATTATATTATATAACCTATTTCATTTATATTATTTATATAATTTTTTAGTATATTATGTACCTATTGCTTTTATTATATTATTTATTAATTGTTTTTATTATGTATAATCCTTATATATTATTTTTAGTTATTTTATATTATTTTATTATATATTATTGATTTTTATTAATTATTATATATATTTATTTATATTCTTTAGATCGTTTATTATTGTTTAGCATAGTTCATGAAACACCCCAAACCCGCCCCACAAGCCCTGACCAGATCTGGCATGCTCCTGGTGTAAAACTCGTTTTGTTATCTTGAAAAAAAATAGGTTGATTTCGAAGAAAAATAGATTTGAAGTGTGTTCATGTTGAAAACCGTGTGGTGATTTAAGTTCGTGTCTCATTAAAACGTTATTTTCATGAGTTTAGAAAATTTTATAAGTCAAAAGGGAAAAAAACCCAATTTGGAACTTATTATTAAGTTGGAAACCTTAGGTGTTTAGGTGTTAAAACAGTTTAAGTTGTTTATCGAAAAAATTTTGAAACATTTAGTTGAAGTCTTTCGTAGCAGAAATAAAAATTTAAAACGTATAAAAACATAGCTAATGGTGGCCTTATTACAAAAACATCACCCAAAAATAAATCTCGAACAATAAAAGAAAATGTTGTAAATTCTATTAAAAGGAAAACCGAAATACTTGAGTTGAGCATGGCCACCACCTAGTCCTCATTGACCTTGGTCCATCACTAAGTATCACCGCAAAAGATATCCCACGAAGGGTGAGTCAACAGACTCAATGTGTAACAAAGACACTAAAACCCAATCGATCATAGTCTTAACGATAACATTTTTGGCAAAGCCCATTTGGATCACATTTAGCCATCACCCCATAACATAGCAAATCAAATAACGGCAGATTAAATCACATGTACATACAAAATGAAATGCAATCCCGAGCCCACCTAGATATCCATCCGCTACACAACACCCGCACTCGCCAATCACACCGTGGGGATTACTTAATCGACCCTCCATCCGCTACACACCATCGAAGCGATCACAGCAATCAACCGCACATCGCTCTTATAATCATGGCATAGCCACTCGATAATGTGACAGAGTCACCGGATTCATAATATGTGACAAAAGTCACCGGATATATAATATTGTGACATAAGTCACCGGATAATATGGTAAAAACCACCGTAACACTTCCTTTATCAAAATCACCCATATGCCCATGCAATAAACACATTATTCGGATATCATGCCATATACCCCAAAGTCATAACGAATCATACTTATCTCATATCCATACTTATAACATCATTAACTGAGTATATTAAGGGGTTTACGTGACTCAACGCATCGTACTACAAAGATGGTACCCATAGCCACATTCACACGCATTTCTTATTAACACATGCTATCACTAATACTATCAATCTATCGGAATTTTAGTGTAGGCTACACACCGATAACCGTAAGTACGATACTATCGATACCGACACTCTCTCGCTAGCGTGGATAACAAAGAATTGCTTATCCCTTCCGATGCTGCCCACACCCCGGTGGCCAATCACGAAACAAAGAAAAACCGAACGTTTCTTGAACTTAGGGGTATGCACTACCCCTTTCTCCCCTTTACTAGTACTCGCATCCATTGAATCAACACTTAATCGTAAAACCCCGGTTAATTAACATATGAGATCTTAATTGATTAACTACAACTTAAAAACCCTTACCGAATGGATCGTAATCCCGAGACTTCTCCTAATCCTGTCCGATCGCCTCTAAAAGATCATAGTCGAAATCGACCAACCTTAATAAACAATATGGCCTTTGGCCGAATATCAAGACCCCCTTACCTTGATTGTCTCGATCCCGAAAATGTCACTTGTCCTTGGAGATGTCGAAATCCCTACATGGTCTATGTTAGATTCGATTCTAACATTTAATGAACCAAAGTAAATGGCCTTCGGCCTAATACCACACTTCACTTACCTTGAATATTCAAATCCCGAACTGACCTTCAAGGTTTCGGCCAAAGAGAGTAAAAGGGATTAGATTCCACACTTTCGGCTAATCCAAAAGAAAAGAAAGAACAACGAATGGCAGTTAACCCTTACCCCTATCGGTGAGATCGATTGCACCCCTTGCTTGAACCCACAGAGATTCGGCAATGGTGGTATTTTGGAGTTTGCAATAAAGAAAAGAAGGAATAAGTGCTACAAGTTTCGGCTAAATTTGAATGTGCTTTCGGCTTTTGATAAATCGTGAAAATAAGAAGAGAGAAGGTTGAGATTTGATGCGATTTAGCTTTGGTATCCAAAGGGAGATTCGGCCTTAACAAAAAAAAAAGAGAAGAGAAGATGGTAGATTCGGCTTACCCTTAAACAAGTAAGAAGAGAAAGAAAAGGCAAATGACCCTAATGGTCTATGGATAGTTCGGCCAAAGTCTAACAAGAGAGGAAAAAGAGTGAATTTTGGTGCGGTTTGCTTATGAAAGAAAAATGGTTGAAAGCTCAGGAGAGAATGAAGTTGAATTTCTCGATGTAAGAAGATGGCAAAAATGGAACTTTGATGGCCTTAAACTTTCGGCACACTAGCCTATCCCCAACCGATTGCACTTCACCTCACTCCCCTCTCCCGAATTACTGACACTCAAACACTAGCTTCCCTTCCTTTTCTCCTATTTTTCCTCTTCTTTACTCATTCAAAATAATTTGAATGAGTCAACACCCTTTAGCCAAATTTTTAAAAGAATATGACCAAGTCTTATCCTCATCCACTTAAAGTCCTTGTGCCGTCCATCACTACTCCTCTTTGCCGCAAAATGCAAGCCCAAAATGCTACTTGTGCTGCTCGAACCTAAGCCCCCTTCCTCTGCTTGTGGTGTCACTCTCCTGACACCTTAGTGGCGCCTCTTTTGCCACTTTACCAAGGTAATTCTTGTGTCTAAATCCTCATACAAATTTTCTTAAGGCCTACCTTGCTTAGCTCCATTTTAAAACTCAAAATCTAATATTTTTCTAAGGCATTCTCCTACATTCGAAAGTTCCCAGAACCCCTAGAACATATTCAAACCACACCTAGGCATGCTACCACATACATTTGAGTTAAAAAGCATAACCCCTAAATCCCGGATATTACAGTTCATTATATATTTATGTTATATTATTCTTTTATTATTCATTGTTAGAATAATTTGTAATTATGTAAAATTGTTATTAAATATATAGATCGTATATTCAAACCATTGTTTCATAAAAATCCTTTTTTGATGCATTTTTTTTATTAGTGGTATATGATATTTGGGGACTTCGAAAAGAATCTTGCCCTAACTTATTGGGTTTCGATTTTTCTCGTGGAACTTAAATTATTAAATATCCTTTCTCATTTTAAATAAAAACTTATTCTCGGGAATTCAAAATGTCGTGTCCTAACGTGCTGGATGTGACATTATGTCATCTCGAGGTAAGGTTTTTGAAAATAAGGCAATGTTTTGTATTTCGAAATTCGGGAAATAGTGCCCTAACGTGCTGGGTTGCGATTTTCCGTTTGGCTAAATAGCTAAACATCCTTTTAATAAGTTTTGTAAATCATGAGATGTTTTTTATTATGAAGGTTTTTAAAACATCGTGTCCTAACGTGCTGGATGTGATGTTTATATTCCTTCGAAACAAAGAAATCTCAAGTTTTAAATCAAATTGTTCAGTTTTTTTTGTCATATTTTAAATGTTATTCAATTTCAAACATTCGGACATGATTTTATCGATTAGGTACCAGTTTTGGGCGTTATGAGGGTGCTAACCCTTCCTCATACATAACTGACTCCCGAACCCATTTTTCTTGTTTTTCGTGGACCAAAATCGGTATTTTAAAATAAAACGTTTTTTAAGGTGATCCAATCACACCTAAGTAAAAAGGATTGGTGGCGACTCCCATTTTTGTTTTTAAAAAGTCGATCCCCGTTTTCTATTCAAATTTAAAAATGGTTTCGACAGCTTGGCGACTCCGCTGGGGAACAATAGGAGAGTCAAGCCGTAAAATCGATAATTTCGTGTCCTTTTGTCCGAATTTTAAAAATCTGGTTTTTAAAAAAACTTATGATCCTTTTATTGCATGTGGTTCTATTTTTATAAAATGTCTCTGCATTGTATTTGCATGACCGTTGTGGTCGCACCCTTAAGTGGGAGCGAGAAGCTACTCCTTCGTGAGGTTTTCACCTCCGTGCAGGATAGTGAATCGCTTTCGGGATACATCCGTACCTATGTCTTCGTGATATTTTCATCTTCGTGCAGCCATAGGGAAATGTATTCCCCTGAACTGAACTCTGTCCATATGAGCCTATAATGGGTGAGGATCGAGGAATCTGCTGGTTCGGGTACCTCAACTTTAGAACTAAACCACATATAGTGAAAACCTAAGGACTTACCTTAGGTAGAACTATGTCAAACCCTAGTGGTCACCTAGATAGGTACCCTATTCTGTTATTTATTTCTTTGTGCTAACGTGTTCTCTTTTGTTTTGATTGCATTGCATTCATATCATAGAAAAGAGGTGTTGATTCAAATTCGATTGCTAAATAGAAAAGTTTGTCATAAGGAAATGGATTTTTTGATAAAGTGGATTATAATACGGTTGCCCGAATATGTTTCAAGCAAACACAATGAGAAAAGACTGATAGTCGGTGAAGGAATACAAGAAGTTTATTGCCCAAGGATTCAAGCTGACAAAGATTATTCGAGAATCATCGGCAAGGCTTTCTTGATGAGGTTAATAGGAATTTCAAGGATAAGTGAGCAGTGACTCGCGGCCCAGATCAAGCAAAAAGGAGCCAATAGGATGCATCTATTAGAAGTTTGCAAGATTTGACCTATGCGAAGAAGGGGATTGATGTTTTTACTTGGAATATGAGGGCATGGTCGTATATGTGATCCGTTTTATGTAAAGAAATGTAACACCCCAAACCCGGCCCATGCGGTATGACCGGATCTGACATGTCACATGAAGAAAACGTATAAAGAATTTGCGATTCTTACTAAAGTAGGCGTTATTTGGTCACAGTTAAGAAAACAAGTTTGATTAGAAATATTCGATAAAAATACTACTAATCTAGAGAGGTTGATTGAAGAATCAATATTCAAATTAGTGATCTTTTAGAAACCGTGACTTTTGAAAATATTGTTGATAATTCGAACGAAAATACAAGTTAAATTATTCGTACATATTTGTTATGAAATACGTTTGTTGATAAATTTTAAGAAAAACCGTTGTTTATGATCTCAGAAAATCCCCGTTTAAAACAATTCATGGAAGATAATAAGTATGTCAAACATAAAACAAAATAAAAATCCCAGAGGCCTTATTACAACTTTAAACCCAAAATAGTAAAAGTAACGAAATAAAGCGAAAAAGAAATTTACTAAAGTTTGAAAATATCATTCCAAAAGTATGGCCTCCACCGAGTCATCCATGGTCCCAAGTCCTCGTCACTGAGCATCACCTGCAAGGATTTAGAAACAGAAAGGGGGTGAGTTTCAAGAACTCAGTGTATAATCCTCTTACCGTCATCCACTGGGCTGAACTCCGCATAGCATAATCTTGGGCCTAAGCCCATTTACATAGTAATAAATAAATGAAATGAATGTAACCCAACCCATCCATCCATCACACCCCCGATCAGCCAATCACACCTGTGGGGATTAAGTCAACCCACCCCGCTGCTCACACCAATTTGCAGTCAAGCTGCTATTTGTATAATATTTTGTGGTCAAGCCATCGAAATCATAATTAAGCATAATAATAAACGTATTGTGGCTATGCCACCAGGCTACACTGCTCTCCATACAATTTTTCCCAACCCATGCAATATGTAAAGATGCAACATAATAAAAATATATCCACATATATAACAACCATTAATCTAATGAAATATTTCGGTGAATCGGTCCATTAAAGCACTTTGGTAATTCGGCCCACTAAGGCATTATAGCAAATCGGCCCGTTAGTGCATTTTGGTAAATCGGCTCATAGGGGCATTTTAGTAAAAACGGCCCATTAGAGCTTTTTAGTAATTTGGCCCATAAGGGCATTTTGGTAATTTTACAAAATAATACCGATTTTGACAGATCTTAGAATTAACGTTGTTTAAGCAAGTTACTCGATTCATGCCATATTACGGTTATTTGATTCGTAAGCAACATCGATCTATTTTTCCAACATGATGGTGAATCACGGATTTACAGGATTTCGGTGTGAGATTACACACCTGATTACGGTAAGGACTAAACCTTCTTGATCGTCGGCTCCTATGACACCATAACACTCGATTAACTAACAAAAATAGTGCCTTAATCCAAATCTAAATCAAGCGATCTAAAGAAATGCTTACCCTTAGTATCGTGAAACGACCACGATTTGCCTACTCTCACCGTAAGATGGTCCACAACCCGGTGGAAAATCCCGAATCGCCGATACCGCCTCACGCTTGAACTTGGGAGTAGAGATTGCAAGTCCACTCCCTTTTTGCCCTCCTATCGATTTTCCCTTAATAACTCTACCACTTGCCTCCATTGAAAGAGTCTCGATCAGAATAATACTATGATGAGAGAAGTAGTTGTTTAGGGAGAGGATTTCGGCTTACCAGTACTTCCGAAGGGTCAACTAGTAGAGAAGAATGAGTGATTTAGTCCCTAAAATAATCGATTAGTCATAACCTTCGATCCGATTTGCAAAATAACCGAGTAGAGAGATATCGAATGAACCAAGAAGAAACTCCTTACCTTATCGATGATGAACCCGACTCCCACCGATTCGACTTAAGGCTAAAGATGAGTCGGCAAGGATGTGATATTCGGCCAACCTATTAGAGCACTACAAAAATGAGATGATCACGATATGCGGGAGTAAAAGGGAATGGTGTTTCGGTTTAGAAACAAAGTGAAACAACCGAATGATGATGGACACACATTCGGCTAGAGAGAAAAGAAGATGAAAGGAATAAAATGAAGCCACTTACTCGATTCAACCAAGGAAGAAATGTCCAACGCACAAGAATGGAGAAGAGAGAATGGCTAAGAGTATTCGGCTACTTTGAGAGAAAGAAAAGAGGAAGATTCGTCCTCCAAATATGGTCGACTAAAGAAAGAAGAGAGAAAGATAGGAGGAACGGTGAGAAAAAAAACAAGAAAACAAGAACAAATTGGCTTGAGTGTTTCGGCAAAACAAAGGAAAAAGGTGAAAAAATTGGCTTGAGTGTTTCGGAAAAACAGGGGAAAAAGGTTGGAAAAGAAAGTACCAAAATGTTAAAAAGAAACAAAACCTTTCATGCACAAACTTGCAAATAGGCTATAGGAAATTTGACTCCCCCATTCCCCTACCAAAACCGTATACCTCTAACACTATAAAGGTAATGGTTGACAAAAAAATCTTTCCCCATCACCTCCCAAAATTCGGCCAACATATCCCCCCTTATCTATTTCCTTTATTTCATTCCTTATTTTCTCCTTGATCTCCTCCTTAGTCTTCTCCTTAGTGTTCTTTCCATCATTTGAAAGTCTTCCTTTCCTTCTTTAGAGCCATGGCCGACACTTACCATCTTCCTCCTGATTAGCACAAAAAACAAATTAAATCCACAAGTTGTAATAGGTGGGATTCGAACTCCACCCCATAAGCCTCTTCATGTAACACCACACCACTCTGCTACTAGCTCCACTTGTGCTAGCAAAATACACACTTATTCTTTTAAGTCTTGACACCATTTACCTTCTCCCCCCTTAAGTGCTTAAATACAAAAATTCTACCAAGGCCCAACTCAACCCCAAGCCTTCTTAGGGCCCCTAAACATACACAACTAACACTCTTAACTAGCTTAACGCATAGTATCATACAAAACATAAAATCCCGAATTTCAGGATGTTACAATTCTACCCCCTTAAAGAAATTTCGCCCTCAAAATTTACCTGATTAAAAGAGATGAGGGTATTGTTGCCGGATCGTGTCCTCAGGCTTCCATGTAGCTTCCTCTGACCCGTGATTACGCCATAATACTTTTACTAACGGAACTGACTTCCTTCTCAGCACCTTAATATCTCGATCTAAAATCTGTACTGGCTCTTCTTCAAAAGACAAGTCAGGTCTTATTTCGATTTCCTCCACTGGCACAACATGAGACGGATTCGAACGATAACGCCTTAACATCGAGACATGGAATACACTATGTATCTGACTTAACTCCGGAGGTAACTCAAGCTGATAAGCCACTGGCCCAACACGTTTCAATACACGATAAGATCCGATAAATCTAGGGCTCAACTTGCCCTTCCGACCAAATCTTAAAATCTTTTTCCAAGGTGAGACCTTCAAAAAGACCTGATCACCCACAGAGAACTCTATCTCCTTCCGCTTCAGATCCGCGTATGATTTCTGTCTATTTGAAGCTTCTTTTAACTGAGCCCGAATTACTTTAACTTTTTCCTCCGTCCCCGAGATCAATTCTGGACCCAATAACTGTCGCTCCCCCAGCTCAGTCCAGCAAGTAGGAGTACGACACCTACGACCATACAACGCCTCATAGGGTGCCACCTGGATGCTGGATTGATAACTACTGTTGTATGCAAACTCTGCCAATGGTAAAATGTAACACCCCAAACCCGGCCTAGAAGTTAGGCCCAAATCTGGTGTGTCACATGGAAGTAAAAAAAACCATCTTTGCGATTATTAAATACTTGCTTGAGAAATACAACCTCTTTGTTAAAACCAAAAACACTTAAGAAATTGTTAACTACTTGAAAATGTAATAATCTTTAAAAAAAACCTTTTTAGTAGCGAAAGCATATTTGAAATGAACAAAATAAAAATGTGATGTTTAGAAATAGAGTTGCAGAAGCATTTTGAAATTGTTGCGGAAACGTAGATAAAATAAAAGTATTTTTGAAAGATTGATTGATGAGTCAACAATCAAGGTAGTGAACTTTAAAACCGTGACTTTTGAAAATATCGTTTGATAGTTCGAGTGAAAACTTCCGTGTTAAAATATTTATAAAATTTATTATGAAATCCATTTGTTAATCGTTTTTTTTTTGAAAACCTTTATTTAAGTTTTTAGAAAAATTCTCGTTTTAATCAATTTAAGCAAAATAATAAGTATATCAACCATAAAGCAAATAATAAAACATTCTAGAGGCCTTATTACAACATAAAAACCCAAAATAGTAAATGAACGGAAATAGAAAACTAAAGTTCAAAATGAAACACCATTTTTGAAGTATGGCCTCCATCGAGTCATCCATGGGCCCAAGTCCTCATTATGGAGCATTACCTACAGGGGTTAAGAAAAAGGGTGGTGAGTTACAAGAACTCGGTGTGAAATCCCTTACTGTCATCCACCAGGGCTCGAACCCATATAGCAATCATCTTGGGCCTAAGCCCTTTGCATAACAATCTTAAAATGAAGCAAATGTATGAATGTATGCAACCCAACCCAACCTAGATATCCATCCGCTACACACCACCCGTACCATCCATCACACCTGTGGGGATCTTTTGTCAACCCACCCCGCCAACACACTAATCATAGGCATTTAGCCATTTATATCAAATTTGAATTGTGGACAAGCCACCAGAATAACAGAAGATACGTGGCTTAGCCACCAGACAAAATGTGACAGAGTCACTGGTTATGTGGCGAGCCACCAAATTTCACTTCCCCGATCATCAATATCCCAATCCCATGCAACTTATGTAAATGCAACATACATAGTAAATCATGATATCTACAATATAACCACGATAATTAATAACTCAGAGATTTATTACAAACAATTTGGCCCATTAACACTTTGCAAAATCAGCCCATTAGGGCATTATATCAAATTGGCTCATAAAGCCATATGTCAAATTGGCCCACAAAACAATATATATCAAATCTGCCCATTAACAATACATCAGATCGGCCCATTAGGGGCATTTTCGTAATTCGGTAAATCAGTCCATAAGGACATTTCGATAATTCGGTAATCTTACCCACTAAGGGTAATTTGGTAATCTCGCAACCCAAGGGTTTTTTCGGTAATTTACCCTCTAAGGGGATTATGGTAATTTCGCAACCAAGACTTAACTACTAATTTGGGGCATAAAAATTGAAACTGTCCATCTGTGTCATACTGACTAAACTGACCATAATTCGGATTAGGAAACTTGAAATTTAGATCCGTAAATTTTCCTTGAAACTAGACTCATATATCTTCTTGCGATAAGTTTTCTAGAATTTTTGACTTAACCATTTAGTACAGTTTATTACTTAAAGTTTCCCTTGTTTCACTGTCCAACAATTCTGACCTCTCTTATCTTAATTTCAAATTTCTTACTGTACGGTTTTCATATGCTGCTCCAACTTGTTTCTATTAAAAATAGGTTCAATAAGAAATCCATACATATTAATTATAACTCTTAATTCACTTTTTAAAATTTTATACGATTTTTCCAAGACATATCAGGGAACCACGAAGTCATTCAGAACCAGTCTCACTAAAATTAAAATATCACAGACTTTAAAATTCTTTTTCCTTCTCCGCTTATTCTATATAAAAATAGACACAGTAAGCTTTAATTTGATATCTTATTCACTTATTAATACCTTTTCTCCTATTTTATGTGATTTTTTAAAATCACATCACTGTTGCTGACCAAAAACTGTTTCATTGTAAACTATGGTTACCACTACGGACATACGCACGCCCAAGTGATCACGGATGCCGATTTCTGGTTTTCTTCGGTAATTCGACCGGATCATAGAACATTTTATGCAAACCATCAGAGAGATGTGAGAACACACACCATTTCAACATGTATTCGGAAGGGTACGGGATTACACACCTTATTTGGATTTCCTTAAGAACCACTCTTCTTTGATCCTAGAACAATACCAACCAAAAGTTAGCCCCGGATTTCCAAAAGATGTCATACCCAACGTATTACTTACACTTGCATCACTTACCACTATATCCGAAGGATTTGCAAATAGAATATATCGAGTGATTTTGTCTCTAAAACATAATCGATTAGTCGAAACTTCAATCCGATTTGCAACATAGCCAAATAGAGATATAACGAAAAATCCGAAAATGAACCCCTTACCTTAATGATGATAGATCCGACTTCAATCGTTTGACTCAAGACTAGAGAGGGATCAACAAGAATGTTCTTTACGACTACACACTAGAACACTACGTAAGGAAAGATGATCACGCTTAGAGAGAATAGAAGAAATGATGTTTTCGGTTAAGAAAACCATCCCAAGACGAGGGCACAGAATTTGGCATGGAGAAAAGAAAAATACAATGATAGAATAGAGTCTCTTACCGATCTAATTAAGAAGAGTTTTTTTCCCACATGATGGTGAACGAAATGATGAAGGAATAGGATGATAATGAGTTCGGCTATCAAAGGGAAAAGAAGAAAAGATGCCTTGAGGGTTTCGGTCAAAATAAGAGAAAAATATGCTCTCTTTTTGGCTTTGGAGTTTCGGCAAAGAGGGAAAAATTGGAGAAAGCAAAAGACACCAAAATGCTGAGGAGAAAACAACCTCTTCAAGCACCAAAAATTTGCAAATTCTTATAGAAAATTCGGCTACCACAAACCCCCCCTCCAAAACCATTATCATCTTTTCCAAAAGATGAACATTAACCAATTAAAATCTTTCCAAAACACCTTCCACACTATATGCCAACATGTTCCCTTATCCTTTCTTTTGTTTCATTTATTTCCCCTCTTTTTCCCTTATCTTCCTCCTTACCATATTCCTTAGCCTCCCTTCCAAAATTAAAAAGTCTTCCATACCATATTAAAGCCTTGGTCGACACTTACCTTATTAGTACAAAAATTTAATCCAAAATATTTGCACTTGGTGGGATTTGAACCTCTTCCCTTAAAGTCCTTCATGTGGCATCATATCCTCTTTGCCAATTGCTCATTTATGCAAGCAAATTACTCTCTTATTTCCATAAGCCTTGATGCCACTTACTATCTCTCCTTAAAGTGCTTAAACACAAAATTTTTCCTATAACTTAACTTGAACCCGGAACTTCCTAGAAACCTCGTAACTCTCCAAAATCACCTTCCTAATAAGTCCAACTTGAAATAATGCCGTTCTCAAATTCCCATGAATTTTAAAATGCTTCTACGCTTAAGGTCCAATGGGCCCAATAGGTCCAATTCTACTAGGCCCAATTTTGGGATGTTACAATTCTACCCCCTTAAAGAAATTTCGTCCTCGAAATTTCCAACCAACTACTAACCGCACCGCTTAAATCATTCCACTATGCTTTCACTGCGCACTCTGATCTTAATTACACTAATGTACTTTTAACATAATCTTGAATCCTCTTTCACACAACCAAACATCTAACCATAGAAGCAAGCAGTTATCTACCACTTATTCCTAAAATTTTCTACATTCAATCATCACGTCCAAACAAGACATTCCTGACTTAATGGTGACGAAACAATTCCGAGCCTTATGCTCCTTAGACGCGCATCTCAAGCATGCTCCTGACCTCCTCCAGCATTCGCCGGATGACACCTTCTGCAATAATCGCAAGCCAGAAAGTTTGGACGTGTCTTAACACGCTTCACAGAACGAGACTGCGACTCTAGAGAAGTATGATCTAATTTCTTCTTACAGTCCACGTGCCCAACTCGAAGTGTTCGACCAATTTCTCTAACCTCCTCCACAAGCTCCCTAACTAGCTAAGTTAGCTCATCAATTCCAGCTCGGTCATAAGACTCCGTCTCAGCTACTGGCGATGCCAACGCCTCCCTTTAGGATACAAGCCCCGATGCTGAAAATCTAGCCCTAGCACCTCGGCCTCTACCACGTCCACGTCTACCGCATCCACGTCCTCTAGCGCTCATGTTCACTAATGTCGATTTAATCTTATTAAAAGTCTTATGAATCAGTCTATAGTTCTAATATTTATTAAACAATGTCTTATGGAGTATAGGAAGTAAATTTGTTTTCGTAGCACGCATCCTATAGTCTCAATCTCTATAGTTTCAGCTCCTAAGACTAAAAGTTCTAGAGTATTCTATTTTGTGGAATTTTCTTACCACAGTACTAACACAATAATCATAAAATGATAACATATACTTACTTGACTTGGTGTCGGATACCCGTGGTGCCATACTTCCTTTGGAACATACATAATTTAAAATTTTAAACAGCTTTGAAAACGTGTTTGAACCCAAACAACAGTCGAGTTTTGCAATCGGGCTCTGATACCATAAAATGTAACACTCCAAACCCAGCCTAAAAGTTAGGCCCGAATCTGGTGTGTCACATGGAAGTAAAAAAAACCATCTTTGTGATTATTGAATACTTGCTTGAGAAATACAACCTCTTTGTTAAAACCAAAAACACTTAAGCAATTGTTAACTACTTGAAAACGTAATAATCTTTAAAAAAACCTTTTTAGTAGCGAAAGCATATTTGAAATGAACAAAATAAAAATGTGATGTTTAGAAATAGAGTTGCAGAAGCATTTTGAAATCGTTGCGGAAACGTTGATAAAATACAAGTATTTTTGAAAGATTGATTGATGAGTCAACAATCAAGGTAGTGAACTTTAAAACCATGACTTTTGAAAATATCGTTTGATAGTTTGAGTGAAAACTTTCGTGTTAAAATATTTATAAAATTTATTATGAAATCCATTTGTTAATCATTTTTTTTTGGAAAACCTTTATTTCAGTTTTTAGAAAAATTCTTGTTTTAATCAATTTAAGCAAAATAATAAGTATATCAACCATAAAGCAAATAATAAAACACTCTAGAGGCCTTATTACAACATAAAAACCCAAAATAGTAAATGAACGGAAATAGAAAACTAAAGTTCAAAATGAAACACCATTTCTGAAGTATGGCCTCCACCGAGTCATCCATGGGCCCAAGTCCTCATTACGGAGCATTACCTACAAGGGTTAAGAAAAAGGGGGTGAGTTACAAGAACTCAGTGTGAAATCCCCTTACCGTCATCCACTAGGCCTGAACCCATATAGCAATCATCTTGGGCCTAAGCCCTTTTGCATAACAATCTTAAAATGAAGCAAATGTATGAATGTATGCAACCCAACCCAACCTAGATATCCATCCGCTACACACCACCCGTACCATCCATCACACCTGTGGGGATCTTTTGTCAACCCACCCCGCCAACACACTAATCATAGGCATTTAGCCATTTATATCAAATTTGAATTGTGGACAAGCCACCAGAATAACAGAAGATACGTGGCTTAGCCACCAGACAAAATGTGACAGAGTCACCAGATTATGTGGCAGAGCCACCAAATTTCACTTCCCCGATCATCAATATCCCAATCCCATGCAACTTATGTAAATGCAACATACATAGTAAATCATGATATTTACAATATAACCACGATAATTAATAACTAAGAGATTTATTACAAACAATTTGGCCCATTAACACTTTGCAAAATCAGCCCATTAGGGCATTATATCAAACTGGCTCATTAAGCCATATGTCAAATTGGCCCATTAAACAATATATCAGATCAGCCCACAAAACAATATATATCAAATCGGCCCATTAACAATACATCAGATCGGCCCATTAGGGGCATTTTCGTAATTCGGCCCATAAGGGCATTTCGGTAAATCGGTCCATAAGGACATTTCGGTAATTCGGTGATCTTACCCGCTAAGGGTAATTTGGTAATCTTGCAACCCAGGGGTTTTTCTGTAATTTACCCTCTAAGGGTATTATGGTAATTTCGCAACCCAGACTTAACTACTAATTTGGGGCATAAAAATTCAAACTGTCCATCTGTGTGATACTAACTAAACTGACCATAATTCGGATTAGGAAACTCAAAATTTAGATCCGTAAATTTTCGTTGAAACTAGACTCATATATATTCTTACGATAATTTTTCCAGAAGTTTTGACTTAACCATTTAGTACAGTTTATTTCTTAAAGTTTCCCTTGTTTCACTATCCAACGATTCTGACCTCTCTTATCTTAATTTCAAATTTCTTACTGTACGGTTTTCATATGCTGCTCCCACTTGTTTCTATTAAAAATAGGTTCAATAAGGAATCCATACATATTAATTATAACTCTTAATTCACTTTGTACAGTTTTATACGATTTTTCCAAGATAGATCAGGGAACCACAAAGTCATTCAGAACCAGTCTCACTAAAATTAAAATATCACAGACTTTAAAATTCCTTTTCCTTCTCCGCTTCTTCCATATAAAAATAGACACAGTAAGCTTTAATTTGATATCTTATTCTCTTATTAATCCCTTTTCTCCTATTTTTTGTGATTTTTCAAAATCACGTCACTGTTGCTGACCAAAAACTGTTTCACTGTAAACTATGGTTACCACTACGGACATACGCACGCACAAGTGATCACGGATGCCGATTTCCGGTTTTCTTCGGTATTTCTACCGAATCATTGAACATTTCATGCAAACCATCAGAGAGATGTGAGAACACACACCATTTCAACATGTATTCGGAAGGGTACGGGATTACACACCTTATTTGGATTTCCTTAAGAACCACTCTTCTTTGATCCTAGAACAATACCAACCAAAATTTAGCCTCGGATTTCCAATAGATTTCATACCCAACGTATTACTTACACTTGCATCACTTACCACTATATCCGAAGGATTTGCAAATAGAATATATCAAGTGATTTTGTCTCTAAAACATAATCGATTAGTCGAAACTTCAATCCAATTTGCAACATAGCCAAATAGAGATATAACGAAAAATCCGAAAATGAACCCCTTACCTTAATGATGATAGATCCGACTTCAATCGTTTGACTCAAGACTAGAGAGGGATCAACAAGAATGTCCTTTACGACTACACACTAGAACACTATGAAAGGAAAGATGATCACGCTTAGAGAGAATAGAAGAAATGATGTTTTCGGTTAAGAAAACCATCCCAAGACAAGGGCACAAAATTCGGCATGGAGAAAAGAAAAATACAATGATAGAATAGAGTCTCTTACCAATCTGATTAAGAAGAGTTTTTTTCCCACACGATGGTGAACGAAATGATGAAGGAATAGGATGATAATAGGTTCGGCTATCAAAGGGAAAAGAAGCAAAGATGCCTTGAGGGTTTCGGTCAAAACAAGATAAAAATATGCTCTCTTTTTGGCTTTGGAGTTTCGGCAAAGAGGGAAAAATTGGAGAAAGCAAAAGACACCAAAATGCTTAGGAGAAAACAACCTCTTCAAGCACCAAAAATTTGCAAATTCTTATAGAAAATTCGGCTATCACAAACCCCCCTCCAAAACCATTATCATCTTTTCCAAAAGATGAACATTAACCAATTAAAATCTTTCCAAAACACCTTCCACACTATATGCCAACATGTTCCCTTATCCTTCCTTTTGTTTCATTTCTTTCCCCTCTTTTTCCCTTCTCTTCCTCCTACCATATTGCTTAGCCTCCCTTCCAAAATTAAAAAGTCTTCCATACCATATTAAAGCCTTGGTCGACACTTACCTTATTAGTACAAAAATTTAATCCAAAATATTTGCACTTGGTGGGATTTGAACCTCTTCCCTTAAAGTCCTTCATGTGGCATCATATCCTCTTTACCAATTGCTCATTTATGCAAGCAAATTACTCTCTTATTTCCATAAGCCTTGATGTCACTTACTATCTCTCCTTAAAGTGCTTAAACACAAAATTTTTGCTATAACTTAACTTGAACCCGGAACTTCCTAGAAACCTCGTAACTCTCCAAAATCACCTTCCTAATAAGTCCAACTTGAAATAATGCCATTCTCAAATTCTCATGAATTTTAAAACGCTTCTACGCTCAAGGTCCAATGGGCCCAATAGGTCCAATTCTACTAGGCCCAATTTTGGGATATTACATAGAAAATCTTCCCAACTTCCCCTGAAATCGATTACACAGCCCCTTAACATGTCTTCTAAAATCTGGATTACTCTTTCCGACTGACAATCAGTCTGCGGATGAAACGTCGTGCTGAAATTTAGTCTTGTACCCAACGCTTCATGTAAAGCCTTCTAGAACCGTGATGTAAACCTAGGATCCCTGTCCGATATAATAGACACTGGTACCCCATGCAACCTCACGACTTCTGCTATATACAACTTGGCCAACTTTTGCAACGTATAATCCGTACGAACAGGTAGGAAATGAGCAGACTTTGTTAACCGATCCACTATCACCCATACTGAATCTTTCTTAGTAGGCATTAAAGGTAACCCACTAACAAAGTCCATCGTTATCCTTTCCCATTTCCATAGTGGGATTTTCACCGGTTATAGCAACCCTGAAGGCAGTGGATGTTCCGCCTTCACTTGCTGACATGTCAAACACTTGCTCACGAAGTCAGTAACCTCCCGTTTCAACCTTGGCCACCAATACTGCTCACGGAGGTCTCGGTACATTTTGTTTCCCCGGGGGTGCATAGCATATGGGCTACTACGCGCCTCACGCAGAATCATTTGCCTCAATTCCGAATCCCTAGGCATACAAACTCTTCTGCGGAAACACAATACTCCATCACTATTTAATCCAAAATCCCCTTTCTCACCACCTTCCATTTGCTGAAGCCGAGAACCCAACCTTTCATCTAACAACTGCTTTTCCTTAATCTGACTTACCCACGCAGGCTTCACTTGAATTTTAGCTAACAAGCTACCATCTTCATAAAGGCTTAGATGAGCGAACATCGCTCTCAAATCCAATATCACCTTACGACTCAACGCATCTTCCACTACGTTAGCTTTACCTGGGTGATACTCAATTGAGCAGTCATAATATTTCAATAATTCTATCCACCTCTGCTGTCTTAAGTTCAACTCCTTCTGGGTAAGGAGGTACTTTAGACTCTTATGGTCCGTGTAGATAATCGACTTCTCCCCGTACAGATAGTGTCTCCATATCTTCAGAGCAAACACCACTGCAGCTAACTCCAAATCATGAGTGGGATAGTTCACCTCATGCGGCCTTAATTGACGAGATGCATAAGCCACCACTTTCCCCTCTTGCATCAACACACATCCCAAGCCCGTGTGTGACGCATCACAATAAACAATAAACTCTTTACTGTACCTCGAGTTTGAATCAATCTTGGCATACTTCGCCGAATCTTCTTCAATCTCTCAAAGCTTTCTTGCTGCTTATCTGACCACACAAACGATACTCCCTTATGCAATAGCTTAGTTAGGGGTGCAGCAATCAACGAAAACCCCTCAATGAAACGCCTGTAATACCCAGCCAAACCTAGAAAACTTCAGATTTCTGCCACTGACTTCGGTGGCTTCAAGTCCAATACAGCCTCGATCTTCCGGGGATCAACTCTAATTCCCTCGGCAGACACAACATGCCCCAAAAAGGTCACTTCCCTTAGCCAAAATTCACACTTACTGAATTTGGCATACAGTTGCTTCTCCCTTAATATCTGCAATATGACCCGTAGATGCGAATCATGCTCCTCTTCTGTCTTTGAGTACACCAAGATGTCATCTATGAACACCACCACAAACCGATCTAGATAGGGTTGGAAGACTCGGTTCATCATGTCCATAAATGCAGCTGGTGTATTTATCAACCCAAATGGCATCACCAAGAACTCGTAATGCCCATAACGAGTTAGGAAACGCAGTCTTGTGAATATCCGCCTCCTTGACCTTAAGCTGGTGATACCTCGATCTCAAGTCTATCTTCGAGAAAACCGAAGCTCCTCGCAGCTGATCGAACAGATCATCGATCCTCGGTAACGGGTACTTGTTCTTGATCGTCAACTTATTCAATTGTCTATAATCGATGCACATACGCATCGACCCATCCTTTTTCTTAACGAACAAAACCGACGCTCCCCACGGTGACACACTTGGTCGAATAAATCCACGATCCAACAACTCCTAAATTTGAGCTTTAAGTTCCACTAACTCCTTTGGCGCCATTCTACAAGGAGCAATGGACATCAGAGCCGTTCCTAGCAACAGCTCAATACCAAATTCCACTTCCCGATCCAGAGGCAATCCTGGAAGCTCCTCGGGAAAGACGTCTAAAAACTCTTTCACCGTTCTAACACTCTCTACCAATAACTCTTTGGCATCCAAAGCACTGATAAAGGATAAGAACGCTTCACACCCCTTTCGTACCAACCTTTCCGCCTTTAAAGCAGATACCACATTAGATAGATAATTTCTTCTTTCACCTATCATCATCACTTCCTTATCCTGTGAAGTTCTTAGTACCATCCGCTTTGCAGCACAGTCCAAGTTTGCACGATGCTTAAGCAGCCAGCCCATGCCCAATATAAGGTCGAACTCCCCGAACGACAGTTCCATCAAATTCGCCAGAAATACTACTCACTGAACTTCTAAGGACACATCCCTAGACAATTTATTTACTACCACCGACTGTACTAAAGGGCTAATCACAGTTGTTTCTCTAGCAGTAATCTCAGATCTAATATCCAAAGTTCCAGACACAGCACATGCAATATACGAATGGGTGGATCCAATGTCTATCAAAGCGGTAAAAGGTACATTAGATATGAAAAACGTACCGGTTATGACATCCAGTGCATCACCATCCTCTCGACGTCTGACCGCATAGACCAAACCTGGCTGTCTCGCCTCCGTGTTACCCCTATTACCGGTACCTCTACCCGGTGCACCTTGACCTCGTCCTATGCCATTACCACCTCGACCTGGCCCACGGCCTCTCGGCGGCTGCCGGCGCCTCCGCCGGCCGCGCAAATGCATATTGAACTACCCGAGTCCGAGCAGGGCTCTCGAGGGCAATCCCTAAACCGATGGTCTTTGGATCCACATCTAAAACAACCACCAGTTCTCTTCCAACATTCACCCGAGTGAAGTTTTCCAGAATCCACACAAGGTTGTAACTGATTGGTAGTAGCTGGAGCACTCACTCGAACTGGTCCCTCATTCCTGGGCCTTTTCTGAAATCCCCTAGCAGAACCTGAATATCCAGAGTCTCTCTTGTTCCCGCCTCTATCCTTGTCTCAATTTTGCCATTCCGAGTGTTTTACTTCTTCAGCAGTCTTAGTTTTTTCCACCAGTGTAGCAAAATTCCTCTCCTTCTGTGGGGCTATCAATACCCGTAACTCATCACGTAACTTGTCCTCCAAATGCAGACAACATTCGTAATCAGTTAGCACTATTCCCCGGGCATACCAGCTCAGACGCAGAAACTCTGCCTCGTATACTACCACAGATCTACTTCCTTGAACCAGATTCAGGAATTCCTTTCTTCGGGCATCTACATAGCTTGCTCCGACATATTTTCCCTAGAATGCTGTCTTAAAGAAATCCCAGGTAATACGATCAGCCTGAGTGCATTCCCAAACAGTGAGCCACCACTGATACACCTCGTCTTTTAGCAATGACACAACCCCTTTCAGTTTCTGCTCAGCTGTGCAATCCAGATCGTCCATAATACGCTCCACCGCCTCAAGCTAGTACTTCGCTACACTAGGGGCTACACCCGAAATACCCCTAAAAACTTCAGCCCCATTCGATCTAAGTCGCTCAGCTATCGACCCACGAGCTGCCGACCCAGTTCTTACCCCAGCAACCCTTTCTAGAACTCGCAACATCGCTTGGGACAGAGCGTCGTCCTCTCTCATTCGATCATGTGACCCGGCTTGATTCGGTGACGGTGCGGTGCGTCCATTTTCGCAGATATGTCCGGATGCCTCGGATACAACTCTAGCACCTCGGCCTCTACCACGTTCACGTCTACCGCATCCACGTCCTCTAGCGCTCATGTTTGCTAAGTCGATTTAATCTGATTAAAAGTCTTATGAATCAATATGCTATTCAATGTTTATTAAACAATGTTTTATGTAGTATAGGAAGTAAAGTTGTTTTCACAAAACGTATCCTAAAGTCTCAATCTCTATAGTTTCAGCTCATAAAGCTAAAAGTTCTAGAGTATCTCTATTTTGTGAAGTTTTCTTACTACAGTCATACCACAATAATCATTAAATTAAAACAAAAACTTACTAACTTGGTGTCGGATACTCGTGGTGCCATACTTCCTCTAAGGCATGTATTTATAATTCAAATTTCAAGAAGTTTTAGAAAACATTTTTGAACCCAAACCACAGCCGAGTTTTGCAACCGGGCTCTGATACCATAAAATGTAACACCCCAAACCCGGCCCATGCGGTATGACCGGATCTGACATGTCATATGAAGAAAACGTATAAAGAATTTGCGATTCTTACTAAAGTAGGCGTTATTTGGTCATAGTTAAGAAAACAAGTTTGATTAGAAATATTCAATAAAAATACTACTAATCTAGAGAGGTTGATTGAAGAATCAATATTCAAATTAGTGATCTTTAGAAACCGTGACTTTTGAAAATATTGTTGATAATTCGAAGAAAAATACTAGTTAAATTATTCGTACATATTTGTTATGAAATCTGTTTGTTGATAAATTTTAAGAAAAACCGTTGTTTATGATCTCAGAAAATCCCCGTTTAAAACAATTCATGGAAGATAATAAGTACGTCAAACATAAAACAAAATAAAAATCCCAGAGGCCTTATTACAACTTTAAACCCAAAATAGTAAAAGTAACAAAATAAAGCGAAAAAGAAATTTACTAAAATTTGAAAATATCATTCAAAAAGTATGGCCTCCACCGAGTCATCCATGGTCCCAAGTCCTCGTCACTGAGCATCACCTGCAATGATTTAGAAAAAGAAAGGGGGTGAGTTTCAAGAACTCGAGTATAATCCCCTTATCTTGTCATCCACTGGCCCGAACCAAGATAGCATAATCTTGGGCCTAAGCCCATTTACATAGTAATAAATAAATGAAATGAATGTAACCCAACCCATCCATCCATCACACCCCCGACTAGCCAATCACACCTATGGGGATCAAGTCAACCCACCCCGCCGCTCACACAAATTTGTAGTCGAGCTGCTATTTGTATAATATTTTGTGGTCAAGCCATCGAAATCATAATTAAGCACAATAATAAATGTATTGTGGCTATGCCACCAGGCTACACTGCTCTCCATACAATTTTTCCCAACCCATGCAATATGTAAAGATGCAACATAATAAAAATATATCCACATATATAACAACCATTAATCTAATGAAATATTTCGGTGAATCGGTCCATTAAAGCACTTTGGTAATTTGGCCCACTAAGGCATTATAGCAAATCGGCCCGTTAGTGCATTTTGGTAAATCGGTCCATAGGGGCATTTTCGTTAAAACGGCCAATTAGAGCTTTTTAGTAATTCAGCCCATAAGGGCATTTTGGTAATTTTACAAATTAATACCGATTTTGACAGATCTTAGAATTAACGTTGTTTAAGCAAGTTACTCGATTCATGTCATATTACGGTTATTAGATTCGTAAGCAACATCGATCTATTTTTCCAACATGATGGTGAATCACAGATTTACATGATTTTGGTGTGAGATTACACACCTGATTACGGTAAGGACTAAACCTTCTTGATCGTCGGCTCCTATGACACCATAACACTCGATTAACTAACAAAAATAGTGTCTTAATCCAAATCTAAATCAAACGATCTAAAGAAATGCTTACCCTTAGTATCATGAACGACCACGATTTGCCTACTCTCACCAGAAGATGGTCCACAACCTGGTGGAAAATCCCAAACTGCCGATACCGCCCTATGTTTGAACTTGGGAGTAGAGATTGCAAGTCCACTCCCTTTTTGCCCTCCTATCAATTTTCCCTTAAAAACTCTACCACTTGCCTCCATTGAAAGAGTCTCGATCAGAATAATACTACGATGAGAGAAAGTAGTTGTTTAGGGAGAGGATTTCGGCTTACCACTACTTTCGAAGGGTCAACGAGTAGAGAAGAACGAGTGATTTAGTCCTTAAAATAATTAATTAGTCATAACCTTCGATCCGATTTGCAAAATAACCGAGTAGAGAGATATCGAATGAACCAAGAAGAAACTCCTTACCTTATCGATGATGAACCCAACTCCCACCAATTTGACTTAAGGCTAAAGATGAGTCGGCAAGGATGTGATATTCAGCCAACCTATTAGAGCACTACAAAAATGAGATGATTACGATATGAGAGAGTAGAAGGGAATGGTGTTTCGGTTTAGAAACAAAGTGAAACAATCAAATGATGATGGACACACATTCGACTAGGGAGAAACGAAGATGAAAGGAATAGAATGAAGCCACTTACCCGATTCAACCAAGGAAGAAATGTCCAACGCACAAGAATGGAGAAGAGATAATGGCTAAGAGTATTCGGCTACTTTGAGAGAAAGAAAAGAGGAAGATTCGTCCTCCAAATATGGCCGACTAAAGAAAGAAGAGAGAAAGATAGAAGGAACGGTGAGAAAAAAAAACAAGAAAAGAAGAACAAATTGGCTTGAGTGTTTTGGAAAAACAAAGGAAAAAGGTGAACAAATTGGCTTGAGTGTTCCGGCAAAACAAGGGAAAAAGGTTGGAAAAGAAAGTACCAAAATGTTAAAAATAAACAAAACCTTTCATGCACAAACTTGCAAATAGGCTATAGGAAATTCGGCTCCCACATTCCCCTACGAAAACCGTATACCTCTAATAACATAAAGGTAATGGTTGACCAAAAATTCTTTCACCAAGCACCTCCCAAAATTCAGCCAACATATCCCCTCATTATCTCTTTCCTTTATTTCTTTCCTTATTTTCTCCTTGATCTCCTCCTTACTCTTCTCCTTAGTGTTCTTTCCATCATTTGAAAGTCTTCTTTTCCTTCTTTAGAGCCATGGCCGACACTTACCATCTTCCTCCTGATTAGCACAAAAAAAAATTTAAATCCATAAGTTGCAATATGTGGGATTCGAACTCCACCCCATAAGCCTCTTCATGTAACGCCACACCACTCTGCTACTAGCTCAACTTGTGCTAGCAAAATACACACTTATTCTTTTAAGTCTTGACACCATTTACCTTCTCCCCCCTTAAGTGCTTAAATACAAAAATTCTACCAAGGCCCAACTCAACCCCAAGCCTTCTTAGGGCCCCTAAACATACACAACTAACACTCTTAACTAGCCTAACGCATAGTATCATGTAAAACATAAAATCCCGAATTTCAGGATGTTACAAGAAATCTACTTTCTAGAAAAGTTTTTCTAATGGAATTGAATTCAGAATCAACGCCTCACCCTCTTTGCATTCATGCATTTGCATTACATTACATCATTTGTATTAGACTTTTACAAAAGAACCCTAATTAGGTAAAAATATTTTAGTTAACTTGGAAAACATGGAGCAAAGTTTGGAGAGAATAGAACAAATGCAAATACAGATGCAGGGGCAATTGACCAAGATTCAACAAGAAATGCGGGAACAAATGTTTGAGTTCCAAAAGAATGTGATTGGCTAGTTAACCCAGTTACTAGCTGAAAGACTTAAAAAAAGGAGTGGCCCAGCTGTCAATAGTGTGGATGAAGAGGAAGACATTGTTTATTCCCCAGCAGGTATCTCGACTCAACCAGACACACATTCGCATGGGGCACCCGTCATTATTGAACCTCAATGTCAAACTGACACTTCGGCCCTGTTGAAGTTTCCAATGGATTTTAACCCAAATGATAATCAAGCTAAACCAGTTGTTCTGGTAGAAAAAAAGGAAAGGAGAGAATGGACTTTGAAGGCCCTGAAGAAGAAGGAAAAGAGAGTGAATAGTACCGGTAGGTATAACAAGCCAATTACGGTAACTACCAGCCATCAGGTCTCCCCAAGGCGAAACTCTGAAAAGCTCCAATTTACGCTAATCCTGATAACGTATAAGGAGCTAAATTAAAGTTTATTTGATGCATGTATGGTGTCTCCATTTTATCTGAAGCCGTTACATCCCCCATATCCTAAGTGGTATGACTCGAACGCTCAATGCGATTACCATGCGGGAATAACGGGTCATTCAATTGAAAACTGTACTACGTTTAAAAAGTTGATCGAAAGGTTCATTAAAATGGGAATTGTGAAGTTTGACGATTCATCAAAACCTGATCACTTTGACGAGGCAGTAAATGCGGTAATTGAAGGAGGAAACAAGAAATTTGCGACTCCTTGAAGATGAAGAGGGAATCAGAGAATGAAGTTTCCAAGTCCTTACGTACTTGGGAGTGTCTCGAATAATAGGATTGTGGAAGAGATCCTTGCATTTTTAGAGCTGATCTATAGTAATGTGCAAAACATGCTTGTTGCCTTAAGCCTAGAGGCAATAAGAACTCTTTTGTGAAATAGGCTTATGTCCGAAACTTTATTTCAATAAAATGCCTTTTTAAGCAAATATTCTTTTATTCTTTCCATTTCATATTGTACATTCTTTTGTTTTACAATATTCTTTCATTCTTTATTCATGATCATACAAATAATTGTTCTTTAAATCATTTACTTGAAATATTCTTTCGAACCTGTACTAGGTCCCCAGATATCAACGGTATGAGCGATGTTGTTACTGACTCCCTTTTTGAATGAGATATGGGTCTAGGGGATCTAAGGACTTTGAAGATGACGGAGAATGTAACATACCTTCTGATTTGTTAAGAATGATCCAACAAGATGAAAAATAGACCTTATTCAACAAAGGGTCAACGGATATTATGAGCCTAGCTCATCACAGAAATATGGCGAGACATTATTGAGTTATCTTCGAGAATTCAAAGATTTTTTTGCGATCATATCAGGATATGCCTGGACTAATAGGACGCGGGATAAACAAGAGGATGAGGCACTGTTGGTCTACCATGGAAGGGGATTGCATCAGTCATACCACAAATACTGAATTGAAGAAGACGAGATTTATGTGACTCTTTTATTTTCTTCACAGAATTTTCTATATGTGGGGCATGGATATTATGGGTCCAATTTCGTCAAACGCTTCAAGTTGTCATCGATTTACCGTTATGGTCATCGTCTACTTCACTAGGAGGGTGGAAGTAGCTTCATATGTCAATGTTACAAAGTCGAAAGTCATCAAATTTCAAAAAAAAAAAAATCAAATGTCAGCAAAGAATGCCATAAAGGATCACGTTTAATAATGCATAACTGTACAAAGTCAAAGTTTACAGTTTGTCCAAAGATCAGGCACCATATCACAGTGCAACAAAAGTGGCCAAAAAAAAAAGGTGGCTAAGACTTGTAAAGATTGGCATAAGAAGTTACCATTTACTCTCTATGCTTATCAAACGTCGACCAGGACTTTCGCTGGGGTAACACTTTTCCCATTGGTTTATGAAGTGGTTTAACCCATGAAAATCAAGATTCCTTTGCTCCAAGCTTCAATTGAGTTAGGAATTGGAAGAATGCCTCCAGTGAACTTGGATGAAGAAATGGGTTTGAAAGAATTTATCATGGTCAAATGTACTAAGATTGATGATTTATGATAGAAATGGTCCACCCAAAGAAATTTCATGATGGGCACCTAATATTGAAAATTTTAGAAGAAAGCAGATCTTAAATTGAGAAGGACCTTATGTTGTAAAGAAAGCCTTTTCTAGAGGAGCATTGATATTGACCGAGAAGGATTCTTAAGACTTGCTCAATCCGGTAAATTCAGGGTCAATCAAGAGGGATTTTACCTGAAAGAGGAAAGACTAAGGTGAAAACTCGCAAAGGGTGCCTTGAGTTCGAATTCAAATTCAAATTCAAATTCAAAAAAAATAATAAAAAAAGAAGAAAAAAGAAAAGAAAAGAAAAGAAAAAGAAAAAGGAGAGGCCAAGGCAAAAACCCGCAAAGGGCGCTTTGAGACCAAAGGGGCTTTGAGCTGAAAACCCAGAAGGGCGGCTCAAATTTTGATCAAAGATAGGGCATGTGGTAGTCTTGCTAGGCCTAAATTAACAATGAGGAAGTATGTTGTGACTTGGGGCATCGTCAAAGTACTCCGAATCCCCTAAACACATATTGAGCTTAAAATGGTCCTCAAGAAGTTTGAACAGAGAAGCTCAGGCTACGATATCTGGGGCACTTAGCTTCTATCTTACCCATTTTTTTGAATTGGTTATCTTTGATTGCTTTTTCCTTTTCAAGATACACCTTGATTAAATTTTCTTTGGTTATTTTTGATTAATTTATTCATTTCGAGCTATGCTTTTGATTAATTTCTTTCTCATCCATTATTGATCTTTTCAAGCATTTTATATTGAACTAATGATTATTGGACTTATAATACTTTCATAAAAGGAGTTTTGCATATTACTCTGAAAACTTCTAAATAATATGAGAATCTGAAACAGGACTATTGTTCAGAACTCACCAAGCCTAAAGGTCGAAAACATTGAAAAATGATTATCTCTTCAGATTCTTATGAGATAAGAAAATTTCGTTGGTGATACTATATTGCAAATGACGAATAAGGCCAATTCATGTGTAAAAAGGGATCATTGTCGGGATACCCTGCATTCATGTAAATTTCAGACTCATACATCTGGTTATTACACCCAGGGAATGGTGTAACAGATCAAATTGATGAAAAATGATACAAGTTTTATACCTCACGAGTGGTAAATGAGATTGGATGGAAGAAACCAAATGTTATTGCAAAGTAGGATGGTACAAGCCTTATGTTCTCAAGATCCAAGTGAAGTTGACTCTGAAATTACATTGGGGCAAGCTGGTTGAGCAGAACATGATTGATGAACAAAGATGAACAACAATAGAGTGATAACATCTAGAGTAGGAATCATACTCATAACACTTTTGCATCATAACAAATCTCATTAGGAGCATTTGATTCTTTCCAATCATTGCATCCTAATCCTTTAAAAGGAATCATTTTCATGACATGTTACATTCGTGTCACTCATAATACATGTAGCTAGAAGCATTTGATTCATTTTGATCATAGCATCTTAGTCATGTGATATAAACATATGGAATCGAGTCTCACGAGGATATGTCCTCGTGGGCAAGTGTAGCAATACTGGTGAATTTGAAGATCTCATCTTCCTGAAGTTGTAGGAAGCAGATCGAAAAGAATTTCAGCCTTATCTCCCTGAAGTTGTAGGGAGTAGATTGAAGACAGAGGATCTCATCTTCCTGAAGTTGTAGGAAGCAGATCGAAAAGAATTTTAGCCTTATCTCCCTGAAGTTGTAGGGAGTAGACTGGAGACAGAAGATCTCATCTTCCTGAATTTGTAGGAAGCAGATCGAAAAGAATTTCAGCCTTATCTCCCTGAAGTTGTAGGGAGTAGACTGAAGACAGAAGATCTCATCTTCCTGAAGTTGTAGGAAGCAGATCAAAAAGAATTTCAGCCTTATCTCCCTGAAGTTGTAGGGAGTAGACTGAAGACAGAAGATCTCATCTTCTTGAAGTTATAGGAAGCATATCGAAAAGAATTTCAACCTTATCTCCCTGAAGTTGTAGGGAGTAGACTGAAGATCTCATCTTCCTGAAGTTGTAGGAAGCAGATCGAAAAACACTTTTCGGCCCTATCTCCCTGAAGTTGTAGTGGAGTGGACTAAAGACAGAAGATCTTATTTTCCTGAAGTTGTAGGGTGTAGATCAAAGATAGATGATCTTATCTTCCTGAAGTTGTAGGAAGTAGATCAAAGATAGAAGATCTTATCTTCCTGAAGTTGTAGGAAGTAGATCAAAGATAGAAGGTCTTATCTTCCTGAAGTTATAGGAAGTAGATCAAAGATAGAAGATCTTATCTTCCTGAAGTTGTAGGAAGCAGATCAAAGAGATTAGTTTGATCTCCCTGATGTTGCAGTGGAGCAGATTAAAAGATAGTGGATATCGCCTCCCTGAAGTCGCAGTGAAGCAGATTAAAAGATAGTGGATATCGCCTCCCTGAAGTCGCAGTGAAGCAGATTGAAGCTATCAAACTTATTGAAATCAAGATGAAGTTCCAAATACCACTGAAGATGCAGTTGGGATTAGAAGCCATTTGAAGAAGGCGAGGATCAAGAAGTCGAGGCTCGGCCAAAACCAGGCAAAATGGGTCCTTTTATAGTCTTTGCTCCATTCTCATTACACGACAATGAGCAAAGAGGGGTAGCTGTGATAACCCATTTTGCTCGGGCCCACACAGACAAAAAAAAGAAAAAACAAAAAAAATAAAAAAATCAAAATGTCCAAACAGTCCATGTACAGAGCCCAAATTTAATTTACCCAACTACCCCATTACACCCGAGCCCAATACCTAAATCTGTGACCCACTAGCCCAACAAAGTACACGGCCCAAAGAGCCTAACTTGTTTCCGGCTGAAACCCCAAATCCTAGGGTTTCCTAGGCGCCGCAATGGCGAAAACTCAATCGTCGCGCCACAGTACTCCCCCACCGCGCGCAGCCTCCTCCGGCCTTGGTGCGTGTCTTGATTCACGCCCCCGATCACCATCGCCACCGGATTCTCCGTCAATCACCTGCAAAAGGAAAGAAAATCGACAGCAAAATATGGAAAAAATAAAACGAAATCTTTATTTCCTTTTTTATTCTCATTTTTCGGGTTATAAAAACCCAATGAACAATCTGTAATGAAAAAAAAAGACAGAGGATTCCCAGAGAAATAGGCAAAAATATACACAGAAAAAAAAAAGGCAAAAGTTACAGAGAAATAAAAATCAAGATCTATTTCAGAGGTGATTCTTTTTCTTCAATATTTTCATTTTTGTTTTATTTTTATACATTTGCGCATATAAAAAAAATAGTTTTAAAAAATAAAAGGCGAGCGTTTTACCTTCCGATGGTGTTGAAAGGCTAAAGTCTTGGCCTCTGGCCACCGTCCGGGGTGGTGCGTGAGGCGCATAGGGCGAATGGGCTAGGGACTTTACAGGAACGGAGGCTGATGGGTATGGAGATTTTTTTTGGAGTTTTTTTTTTAAAACTAAGTTTAAATGAATTTTTTTTTCCGGAATGATGGTTTATATACGCATAGGAAATGACGCCGTTTTGGCATGGTCAGGTAAGGACCAAAACGACGTTGTTTTAAGACCTGTGACCCGCGCGTTGACCCGACCCGCAAAGAGATCCGCATGTTTTTATGTCGATGGTATATTTGCAGAATTGACCCTTCCGCATTTTCAATTTGTTTAATCCAATTTTTATTACTTTCTAATTTATGCCTCAAAGTTTATTTGCTTTCCAATTTGGTCCCTCGGGTTACACTAAGGGCTAAATTCATTACGACACCGTTTTGAAAAAAAAGATTAATTACCCAATAAATCCCTGTGGTTTCAGGCGCGTTCTAATTCAATCCTTTTAATCTGTTTTAATTCTTGGTTTAACCCTATTTCTTTATTTATTTTTAATTTTCTTATTTTATTCTTATTTTAAATTATTTTAACATTATAATTAATTATTTTATCATATTAAAATATTTTATATTACTTTCTTATATTTATTAATTCATTAGTAGTACGAAATTTATATATATATATATATATTATGTATAATCTTTATATATTTAATTATTATTATATATTATTTTACTTGGTTTAATAATTTATATATTATCTTATAATTCATATATTATTTATTATATTATATTTTAATTTCTATATTATATAGTATTATATTATATCATATATTATTTTAAAAAATTTGTTTTGTATAAAGTTTATTATATTATATAACCTATTTCATTTATATTATTTATATAATTTTTTTAGTATATTATGTACCTATTGCTTTTATTATATTATTTATTAATTGTTTTTATTATGTATAATCCTTATATATTATTTTTAGTTATTTTATATTATTTTATTATATATTATTAATTTTTATTAATTATTATATATTTATTTATATTCTTTAGATCGTTTATTATTGTTTAGCATAGTTCATTATATATTTATGTTATATTATTCTTTTATTATTCATTGTTAGAATAATTTGTAATTATGTAAAATTGTTATTAAATATATAGATCGTATATTCAAACCATTGTTTCATAAAAATCCTTTTTTGATGCATTTTTTTTTATAAGTGATATATGATATTTGGGGACTTCGAAAAGAATCTGGCCCTAACTTATTGGGTTTCGATTTTTCTCGTGGAACTTAAAATATTAAATATCCTTTCTCATTTTAAATAAAAACTTATTCTCGGGAATTTAAAATTTCGTGTCCTAGCGTGCTGGATGTGACATTATGTCATCTCGAGGTAAGGTTTTTGAAAATAAGGCAATGTTTTGTATTTAGAAGTTTAGGAAATAGTGCCCTAACGTGCTGGGTTGCGATTTTCCATTTGGCTAAATAGCTAAACATCCTTTTAATAAGTTTTGTAAATCATGAGATGTTTTTTATTATGAAGGGTTTTAAAACATCGTGTCCTAACGTGCTGGATGTGATGTTTATATTCCTTCGGAACAAAGAAATCTCAAGTTTTAAATCAATTTGTTCAGTTTTTTTTGTCATATTTTAAATGTTATTAAATTTCAAACATTTGGACATGATTTTATCGATTAGGTACCAATTTTGGGCGTTATGAGGGTGCTAACCCTTCCTCATACGTAACCGACTCCCGAACCCATTTTTCTTGTTTCTCGTGGACCAAAATCAGTATTTTAAAATAAAATGTTTTTTAAGGAGATCCAATCACACCTAAGTAAAAAGGATTGGTGGCGACTCCCATTTTCGTTTTTAAAAAGTCGATCCCCGTTTTCTATTCAAATTTAAAAATGGTTTCGACATTGCCTAAGATGTGAATTGGACTGAATTGAGTTTAAATTGTATTATATTGATGTTAAATTTACTCGTATAGATCCGGATAGACAAAATTCGAAGCTAGAACGAGAAAAATAGAAAAATGTCGAATTACTAGATTTTATGTATACGAACATTTGTCGAGGTAAGTTCGTGTAACTAAATTGTATATATTTATCTGCTTGAATTATGTTGTGTATGTGAATTGTATAAATATCATATATGTATGACATTGAAAACATATCCGAAAAAACCCGATAAAAGATAATGCCCGATGAATTATAAATGATTAAAAATGTTACTTTTATGCTTGAAATGAATGTGAAATGTGTTTATTTAAGTATTGTGAATATTATAAATGTATGAAATAATCACATGCCTGATAATGCCTGAAAAATGTTAAATCCTGCTTGAATAAATGAAAGTCGATGGATACATTATTTTCCATTATAATATTAAGGTCCTGCATATGTTGCGGATGGGATTTAGCTCAGACGAGTAATCCTGATAAAAGTCCTCTCGAGCATCATGTTATATAGTTCCTGCGAGCATCCTGATCGGTAGTGATTTAACATGTGTTGCGCACTACCGCAGCTCTTTGTGAGTGTCCAATATGCGATCGGTTGTGATCCTGCATATAATGCGGACACAAACACAGCTCTTCATGAGCGTCCTGTTAAGCTCGCTTGAACTCTCTGCTACCTTATCCGGTGCTTCTTTATAGTATCTTTTCAGAGATATCTGATAAGCTCTTTGAGCTTCCTAAGTAAAACTCTTATGAGTTTTCTAATTAGCCTCCTATTACATGGTTACATGGCTCATCTGAGCATCCTGATATGTGGCTCGAGAGTGTGCTCCCTGGTTATGTGCCCTAATGGGTACCCCTGAATATGAATTGACGAATCCTAATTTGTACACCTCGAGTGTACTACCTGTGTATCCATCGATATTTCGAATAAATTCAATGGAAAAAATCCTGACATAAGAATATATGAATAGGAAATGATTTATTACACGTATCTGACTAAAATGTGTGAAAATGATGATACATGATATATGGAAATATGAGATAATGATATCTGTACATGGAATTTATTTGATGAATACGCTGATCCATGATTATAGATTTGTACACCTTGAGTGTACTATTTGTGTGACATTGATAATTCGAATGATTTAATGAATAAAGTTTCGACATGGAATAATCTGAGCTCGAGATAAATTATTATGAAATTGAACTTGAAATACAGGGATATGATTTTTACATGTTACATGAATACATGATTTGAAAAGCATATGAATATGGAAATCTGATTATTGTTGAGCCCATATATGTTTCTTGATGTTATAGTGGAATGTATAACTAACACGGGTGATGAGGATATGTGTTAGGGCTCGTGATTTAGTTGACTGAATATGACTTGTATGTTTATATTGAATTTAAATGAATGGTAAGTTTATTACCATGTTATACGGACTTACTAAGCATAATATGCTTACTCTGTTTTATTTTCCCTTGTTCTATAGTAATTCGAAAGCTCGTTGGATTGGAAGCATTGGCGGAGATCACTCACACTATCGATCAGCCCATCTTGGTATATATGGTAAATTAATTATGGTTATAATGGCATGTATAGGTTAATTAGCCAATGTTGGCATGTAAATATTTAGGTTATAACTAGCCATTAGAATGGCTAGTGATGGACATGTATGGTATATGCTTGAAATGGTTGATTGATACAAATTATATTAGCATATTGATGATCAAATTAAGTTAGCATATTTGATAAAATATGTATACAAGTGAACATGGTAATATAAGTAAATTTGTACTTGGTTATATGAGGTACAATATCATGTATATGACTTGGATTTTAAGTTTGTTTAAATGACCTATATTGACGTGTGAATATGTTAAAGTGTTGGTATAGGTGGATGACAATTTGGGGTGAGAAATATGGCTTGAAAAATAGCCTATTTTTGTCCACACGGGCAGAGACACGGGCGTGTGTCTCAACCGTGTGTGACACATGGCCTAGAACATGGGCGTGTGATCTGGCCGTGTGACCCTTACATCTTTAAAATGTCAAAACAAAATGCTTAGAATTGATCACACAGCGTGGCACACGGGCGTGTGGCTTGGCCGTGTTACCCCTGCACCTACACACGGCTTAGCACACAGGCGTGTGACTTGGCCGTGTGACCCAAGTCAGAGAGTTACATGGCCTAAGACACGAGCGTGTGACCCCTGTAGCTAGGAAAATATTTAAAATTTCACGAAAAAATTTTTGAGTACCTGATTTAGTCCCGACTGATTCTAATGCACGATTTGGGCCTCGAGGGCTCATGTAGGGGACTATATGATGAAATTTGATCGGAATCTGATATGAATAATAAAAAAATTATGAAATGTCTGTTATTTTTTCTGTAAATTCTGGTAATGGTCTGTAACCCTATTTTGGCGATGGATTCGGGTTAGGGGTGTTACAATGATATTTAGGATGTTTGAAACAAAATTGAGGATTAGAAATGAGATTAAAGTGTCAAAACTTCTGTTTCAGCAAAATTAGATAGTTTTCAATAGTGAGAAAGGAGAGTCTTGATCCATGTTTTGTTGTGTTATATTTTCAATGGGTTTGTAATGTGTTTATTATGAGCGTAAAGTACTTGATCAAGTGAGATCCTTTACAAGCAAGTCAAAAGGCAAGGAGAAACTTGTTCGAGCTTTCGGCTAGTAAACAAAAGTGTGAACGGTGAGTGTTTCATAGTCGCAATTTGTAACATCCTGAATTTTTGGGCCTATGCATTTAATGGGTGAATATGTGTAATGAGTTAATTTGAGCATTAGGGGTCCAAATTGGGCTCAGGATTGGGCTGAAGCCTTAGTTAAATTTTTGTTTGGGCACTATAGGGTTTAAAAGGTGGTATCTGAGTTTAAAATATCAAAATGGGCTTGTGGCCCAGTGGTCAGTGGCGCCACTTAGGGAGCATGGAGGTGACGCCACACAAGGGAGTAAGGGGCCCAAATTTAAGTTACATGGAGCCCAACTCTTTTAATTTAAGTTAGCTAAATTTCGGCATTAGGGTTAGGTAGAGTGGACGGCAACAAGGCTCAAAAATAGGAGGATTTATGTGAATGGGATAATGTAGATAATATAGTTGATAATATGGAAGGAAAAAAAAAGAGTAAAGATAGGAGCTATCTACAAGGCTAGGAGTTGGCCAAAATTCCATCACCTAGAGAAGTGAAGAAATCGGTTTCTTTATGGAAAAGGGGGTACCGAATTTTCCCTTTTTATTTGATTAATTTTTAGTTATCAGGAAGGGCACTTTCGGTTTTTCATAGGTAAGTGCCGAAATTTCTATAAATAGGGAGGGTTCTCTTCTTTATTTTTAGGCATTTAGGGTTTCCACCTTTTTTTTCTCTTCTTTCTTCTAAAAGACGAAAACTCCATTATTCTCTTCTTTCTTCTAAAAGCCGAAAACTCCATTATTCTCTTCTCTTCTTTCTTCTAAAAAGTCGAAAGCCGAAAACTCCATCATTCTTTTCTCTTCTTTCTTCTAAAAGCCGAATCTCTATAGATTTCTTCGAATCATCTACTCTTTCTAATTTTTCGCAAAAAGCCAGAATCCTCTGGGAGTACCCGAATCTTCTCTAGTAAGATCTCTTAGATCTAAAAGCCGGAAACATTAGTTCCTGAATCTCATATCACTTTTCGAGATTTCAAGGCAGATAGCGGTGGTGTTGGCTACGGATAGAGTCGACTTAGAGGTCTCGTTCTAACAGATGTCAGTGTGTAGATCTCTAACACACTAATTAATCTGTACTAAATATATGTTATGGGCTAAAAGCCGGAAAAAAGTCATATAGTAATCAGTACTAAATATATGTTATGGGCTAAAAGTCAGAAAAAGTCTGTATAGACAGTCGGATTACCCAAAAAGGGTAGGCAAGGGATGCAGTGCGTAATCATAGAAACTTCTCTATGTGTATCGATGTATGTGATAGGCGTGAACTTTTAGGTAGTATATTGTTTTGATTACGCATGTATGTATGAATGGGATGGGATTGATATGATGAAGGGGAAGAAGGTCGCATAGCGATCGGTGGCTTTGCCACATAGGTCACATAGTGATCGGTCTTTATGACATGACACTCATTTGTCGAAATGCTACTATGTATTATTAAGATCGCATGGCGATCGGTGGCTTTGCCACATAGGTCACACACGATGATCGGTCTTTAAGACAAAGTAAGACACATTGTCGATATGGTGTATAAGCGGTTGGAGGGTTGATTGTAGAAATCCCCAGGTGTGATGGTTGGTACGGGTTAGTGTGTAGAGGATGGATTTCTAGGTGGGATGGGCCATGATGCATATATAGTTACCCTTGTATACGGGCCAAGGCCATAATGTGTTTGTGGGCCAAGCCTTTGATGTGTTTTCGGGATTTACACACTTGAGAGTCTTGGTGACCCACCCTATTATTTTTCCCTAACTTTGCGGATGAGCGAGATCGTGGACATGGGAGCAAAGGTGGACTCGAGGGGCCATCAAGTTTTTATCCCTATAGATTATATCGGTTTTTCCTTAAGTTTTTAATTTTGGAAACATATATGTAATAAGGCTTTATAGTTTATACTCACCACTTAGTTTTTAATATTTGCAACTTATGGAACTTTGTCAAAGGTTTTATTATTCAAAATAATAATAATACAAGGTTTTCTTTTCAAAAGTCACTTGTTTATTCGAATTTTGCCTAATAACTTATGATTTACTAAAACCAACTTAGCAAAAGTTTTCAACGTACAACCCGTAGCATACCAGATCTGGTCGAAACTTATGGGCTAGGTTTGGGGTGTTACACTATTGGTATGCGTGATTGATATTGTTAATCGAAAGCTTAGGATTAGCCTCAAACACTATCCTAAGTTCTGAGAGTAAGCAATTCCTATACTTTCACATTTTTTTGTAACATCATGCTTGTGTTAGATGTGTTGTGATACGTGATGCTAGTGCATCAGGTAAAGTGTGATAATACACTAATGTGGTATCTGATTTGTTTTTAATTTTAAGGCATGCTTATGAGGTTTGATATATGATAGCTCAATGAGCATCATTGTGGCACTTTTAGTGCAATTAAATGTATAAGTAGAAAGCATGTAATGTATGAGATTGTAATGTAAAACTGATGAACATAAACTGAGATTATGTGCTTTAAAATAGTAAAAAAAAATGTGTAATTGTGGATATTTTTCCCTTGTGAACTCTTGAAACCATTGGATATAGTTGGCATGCCATTGGATTGTGAGTACTCACCCTTGTGTTTTGTGATATAGGCGTTGAGACCCCGGGACAAGGTTGAGAGATAAGGGAATGTTAAGCTAAGCACCATTCATCGGGACATGTTGGTGCATTGGAGAGTGTTTCACTTAATGCTAAAATTATGGGACATGTTAGACTTTTTGAGTCAGTGGTGTTATGGAGATCCATTTTGACCAATGTGTGGTGATTGAATCCACCTATATGTTTCATATTCTAAAGTTGCCAAATTATCATTATTTGTAATATATATGTATATGTTGTGTTGTATGTGAACATATGTGATTGAAAATGACAAACTCATGAGTTAATGAAGCATGAAAACGTTTCTTTAACTTTATAGGAAATAGGATGCGAATGTGCCTTAGTATGCTTTTGGTTAACCTATGTTATTGTGTATGCTTAGTAGTACTTTCGAACATTCACTGAGCTTGTTTGAGCTCACACTCTTTATTTAAACTATGCAGAGAAATAGTACGTTCAGTGAGTGTGAAGTGGGAAGGAAGTGATCCACACAAGGCATTGTGGTTAAGTATGTTTCGTGGTTATGAATTCTAGGAATAAAGGCAATGTGGGATATTTTTGTTAGAATTATACTTTCTTATGGTTGCTATATGTTTTAAGTTTTGTTTTGTGAACTATTTGAATGTTTATAACTGATGCTCATTGGTTATAAGTTAGAAAATTATTGCAAGAATATTTTCAGAATACACAATTTAGGCTTGGTTGAGTTAAATATCATTTGAAAATTAAGAAGGAACACTGCTTCGAGCATTAGTTATGCTATAGCTTGTAAAATTTTAGAAAATTAAGTAGAAGTATCGATACTCGAGACTAAACTATCGATACCTAACCAAATGAAAAGTTTTCAAAAATCGATAGTAACAAAGTTTGGTATCGGTACCCAAAGACGAGTATCGATAGTCGTGACAAAAATACTGATACCTCCACAAGGTATCGATAAATTGTTTCAAACCAAATTTGGCAGAGAGATAAAATGGTATTGATACATACTTTATTATCGATACCTAGACATAAGAAATTATACCTACTTTCGTAGAATCTATACTTACTCTAAAGTTCTAAAATTTATTAAAATGATCCTTACTTCTCAAGTAAATCCACTTCTATTGCCACTTAAGAGTTTAATTAGTCAAGATTTCATTTGTAATGGTTAACTGTGGTAACATTTGTAATTACTTATTGCTGTGTATGTACCTGTATAAGTTCCGATAGTTGTTGTAACATCCGATAACGCGGGTCCGACAACTGGGCCAAGTTACCAGTGTTATATTTAGTGGTATCAGAGTGTAGGTTATTTAAACACCTAGACCTAAGTTGTTAATACTTGAGAATAGAGTAACGTAACCCTTGGACCTAGATTTTCATAATACCTAAACCGTTTGACTTGAGTAGCTTTCTACGAAATTATTGTGAAATTGCTTGTTTTGGGTAGGATTGAGAATGCATTGCCTTTACTGAAAATTTTACAATAATATGCCTTGGATCATTGTCGCAACTGTAACACCCCAAACTCGGCCCAGAAGTTAGGCCCGAATCTGGCGTGTCACACAAAAAAAAACTCGTTTGAAAATTTCAGCCTCTTTGTTAAAACCCAAAACACTTAAGCAATTTATTAACTACTTGAAAACGTAATTATCTTTAAAAACCTTTTTGGTGGCAAAAGCATATTTGAGATAAACAATTTACAAAAATGTGATGTTAGAAATAGAGTTGCGATATTCTGAAATCGTTTCGAAAACGTAGATAAAATACAAATATTTTTGAGAGATTGATTGATGAGTCAACAATCAAGGTAGTGAACTTAAACCGTGACTTTTGAAAATATTGTTTGATAGTTCGAGAAAATAACTTCCGTGTTAAAATATTTATAAAGTTTATTATGAAATCTATTTGTTAATCGATTTTGGAAAACCTTTATTTATGTTTTACAAAAATTCTCGTTTTAAACAATTTAAGCAAAATAATAAGTATATCAACCATAAAGCGATAATAAAATACTCTAGAGGCCTTATTACAACTTAAACCAAAATAGCAAAATAATAAAATAAACGAAATAGAAATTTAAAATTCAATAACACCATTTACAGTATGGCCTCCACCGAGTCATCCATGGGCCCAAGTCCTCATCATCGAGCATTACCTACAAGGGTTAAGAAAAAGGGGCGTGAGTTACAAGAACTCAGTGTGAAATCCCCTTACCGTCATCCACTAGGCCTGAACCCATATAGCAATCATCTTGGGCCTAAGCCCTTTTGCATAACAATCTTAAAATGAAGCAAATGTATGAATGTATGCAACCCAACCCAACCTAGATATCCATCCGCTACACACCACCCGTACCATCCATCACACCTGTGGGGATCTTTTGTCAACCCACCCTGCCAACACACCAATCATAGGCATTTAGCCATTTATATCAAATTCGAATTGTGGACAAGCCACGAATAATAACAGAATATACGTGGCTTAGCCACCAGACAAAATGTGACAGAGTCACCAGATTATGTGGCAGAGCCACCAAATTTCACTTCCCCGATCATCAATATCCCAATCCCATGCAACTTATGTAAATGCAACATACATAGTAAATCATGATATTTACAATATAACCACGATAATTAATAACTCAGATATTTATTACAAATAATTTGGCCCATTAACACTTTGCAAAATCAACCCATTAGGGCATTATATCAAATTGGCTCATTAAGCCATATGTCAAATTGGCCCATTAAACAATATATCAGATCGGCCCACAAAACAATATATATCAAATCGGCCCATTAACAATACATCAGATCGGCCTATTAGGGGCATTTTCGTAATTCGGCCCATAAGGGCATTTCGATAAATTGATCCATAAGGGCATTTCGGTAATTCGATAATCTTACCCACTAAGGGTAATTTGGTAATCTCGCACCCAGGGGTTTTTCAGTAATTTACCCTCTAAGGGTATTATGGTAATTTCGCAACCCAGACTTAACTACTAATTTGGGGCATAAAAATTGAAACTGTCCATCTGTGTCATACTGACTAAACTAACCATAACTTGGATTAGGAAACTCAAAATTTAGATTCGTAAATTTTCCATGAAACTAGACTCATATATCTTCTTACGATAATTTTTCCAGAATTTTTTACTTAACCATTTAGTACAGTTTATTCCTTAAAGTTTCCCTTGTTTCACTGTCCAATGATTCTAACCTCTCTTATCTTAATTTCAAATATCTTACTGTACGGTTTTCATATGCTGCTCCCACTTATTTCTATTAAAATTAGGTTCAATAAGGAATCCATACATATTAATTTTAACTCTTAATTTACTTTGTACAATTTATACGATTTTTCCAAGACAGAACAGGGAACCACGAAGTCCATCAGATTAACTTCTTAGTGATGTGGTTCATGTTTGATTGAAAATGGTTTGTTTAATATAAATCTAAAGGTAGCTAATGGTTGATGAACTGAGATTGGTTATGTTTGTGAATTAGTGCAAAGTGTTGTAATTTGGGTAAAGGCTTAGTGAGTTGATTGATATATGTGTTTTGGTATGAATGATGTATGATTGAGGTTGTATAATGCCTTTAAGTGTTATGTTTTTGGTGCCATTGGAATTTGGTTTAGGTGAGCACAATTTGGGTGGCAATTTCCCTTGGTAAATAGCCTATTTTTGTCCACATGGGTAGAGACACGGGCGTGTGTCTCATCTGTGTGCGACTGTAACACCCTGAAATTAGGCCTAGTAGAATTGGGCCTATTGGCCTTGGGCATGGGAGCATTTAAAATTTTTGAGAACAAGAGAACGGTACAATTGCATGTTGGATCTGTTGGGAGAGTGATTTTGGAAGGTTAGGGGGCTTCTATGAAGTCCTGGGTTCAAGCCATGTCATATGGAAAATTTTTATTTTTAGCATTAGGGGAACCCTGACTCCTGGTATTAAGCCTTTTAAGTAACAGTGTTTAAAAAGAGACACAAGAGAGCCTGTGGTGGAGTGGTTGTGGCGTCACAAGTATGGCAAGGAGGACAGAGGTTCAAGTCTCATTGCAGGCAAAATTGATTATTTATTTTACTCTTGTGTGGGCAAGAGTTTGTGTTGGTTTGAACTCTGTGTTGGAGAGTTTGAATTGGTCAAGTGAGTGATTTAAGAAGTGGATTAGGGAGTGATTTATGGAGGAAAAAGTGGAGTTTGAGTTGGTGTGGTATTGTGCCGATTTTGCTTAGGAGGTACTCAGAATTTCAGTGGAGGGTTATTCCTCAAGTTTCGGTTTTGTATGTTTTTTCTTTTTTCATTTGGTTTTTGTGCTTGTTGGTGAACCGATTCTCTTTGTTCTGGTTGTGGTCTCCTTGACCGAGTATTCCACCTTCTCCCTCCACTCTTTCGATTTTGTTGACTGATCATCCCTTTTTTCTCTGGCTTTTGGAATTGGATGTGTTGGCCGAATAGTCTTTCTCCCCCTCTCTCAATTCTTTTGGGATAACAACTCTTTCTCTCCACCTTATTTCTTTGGCCGACTGTTCCTTTCTTCTTAAGTAACTTTGCGATTCGAGAATTTCATAGGCCTAGTAGTTAATCTTTGGTAGTAGTGTAGGGGTGTGGCCTTCTGTCGATCGATCAAGGTAAGGATTTAGAGTTCTTTAATAAGTATGACAACGTAAGGATTTATTGGATGTTGGTCTGGTTGTACAAGAAGGGGATTGATGACAAATGTGTTTGAATGTAGGCTTTGGGCTCGTAAGCAGTTCACTCGAAATCATTAATAGGTGTGTATTTTACCCTGTACCTGATAGTCGGCTGATAAGCCGAAGGTGTGTACACGCACACACCACTCCAAGTAGATCGGCAAATACCGAAAAATTGAAATACTGGCGAATAATGCCACACGAGCATGCGATCGCACGTGTGGTGGACCGAGCCCACGAATATGGGCGTAAGATGGTTGAGGCCACCGTGAGCGTCCTCATGGGCTAAGGCCATTTTTGGGGCCAAATGGACCGAATTTGGCCGAGTGGGCCCAATGGGCCTGTGGGCCCTGACTTGAGTAAATTTTGTGATTGATAGGAATTAATGAGCCGTCCATGACGATCATATGGCCAAAGGCAGTTTTGGGCTAAATGGGCCACACGAGCGTGTGGGCCCATTTGGGCCGAATAATGGGCCTTGGGCCCAATAATACCGTTTTGACCATATATGTTATCTGTGTCGCTCGAGGCGACTGTAGACCTTCGGAAAGGTCGTAAATTGATTAAAATACCCCTGTAGGGTAAATTAACTAAAATACCCTTGTAAGGTAAATTGACTGAAATACCCCTGTAGGGTAAATGACCATAATACCCCATAGGGTAAAATGACCGTTATGCCCTTGAAGGGCAAAATGACCAAGATCCCCCTACATGTTATATGATTGTTATTGTATGTCGTTTATAGTATGTTTGCATTCATGTGATATTATGTTGCATGAGGGAATGGGATCATTGATTTGGAGGAAGTGTATGACTTGCTAGGGTCGCATGGTCACTTGACGACTGTGGATCCATCGATGGCTTTAAGCCGATTATGAGATTGGCAGCTCTGCTACAATATTGGTTAGTGCCGCAACCGGTGCTACATAAGGAGTGTGGGGATGGGTGGGTCGATTAAATCCCCACAGGAGTGTTGGGTTTGAAGGGATTCGGAGTGCAGGGTTGGTTGGGCATTTGTGCATTGCATGATTTGATTTTATTGAGATATGGGCTCAGTCCCAACTGAGGCTATTATGGTCTAAGGCCCAAATGCCACCATTACTGTGTTGGGCTTAGGCCCACATTGGTTACTGTAATGGGCTTAGGCTTGGATTAATGTGATGCATGCTTTATGATCGATGAGGGTTGTACACACTGAGTTTTCGTAAACTCACCCCCTCTTTTTAATTTTTCTGGTAATCCTCAGTAAGCGGTTCGACGTACTGGAGGACTCGGAGGTGGCCACACTACGAACAGCTTTAAATTTTAGTAGTCTAGTTTACCTTACTTAAACCGCTTTCTTATTGGGTTGTAATAAGGCCTCTTTTAATTTTTGGTTTTTAATTTTGGATTTTTTTTAGTTATTACGTTTCCTATCTGTTAAAAGTAGATCGTGGTTTTCCAAAACAATAACTATTTTCAAAACACTATGCTTTCACAATTTAATCTTTAAACATCACGTTTTCGTAAATCGGTTACTTTTAAACTTAGCTTCCTCAACTGAAAAGAAATTTTGGGGATAAACTTAAGAATTTTTCTATGTACCACGTTTAAAATAAAATAATAATAAACTAACGTAACTGGGATTTTACCCAAGCTTTTAATTAAGAAAGGTTATCAATGAAAATATGGTTTTCGAAAAACACTTTAATGTGACACGCCAGATTCGGCCATAATGTCTAGGCCGGGTTTGGGGCGTTACATTTTGTGGTATCAGAGCCAAGTTACAAAACTCGGCTGTGGAGTGGGTTTTGAAAATTGTGTACTACAAGAGATTGGTTTCAAATATGTGAAGTGTTTTGAGGTATTTCCTCTGAAAAGTGTGGCACACCGAGTCTCTGGCGTCAGACCAAGTAAGTTCTCCTGATACTGAAGTCTGTTTTAAACTGTTATACTGTAAATAGATACTGGGCTTACTTTAGAGGATAGACTATACTGAGACTCTTTAGCTAGAGTAAACTGAGAAACTATAGGAAACTAAAACTGTATTGAGCTTGCGATTGCGAAAACAACTCTTAACTACTACTTCCATAAAACATCTGTTTAATTATTGAAACTATGAGCTAAATTCATAAAATTTCTAATTCAAATAATACACGAAGCGTTAATGAGCACTAGAAGAGGTGCAAGAGGCTGTGGCAGAGGCCGTGGAAGTGTTAGGGCTGGATCTTCGGTATCAGACCATATGCCTAACGTTGAAGCGAGAGAGGCTCCGGCTTCACCGGTAACCAAGACAAGGTCGTTCGACCGAGCTACAAGGGATGGCGCTCTGTCTCATGCGATGCTTCATATTTTGGAAAGAGTTGTTGGGTCTGTTGGGCCTAATATCGTTATTGGGGGCCGTGGGTCGGTTACGGAATGACTCCGGTCAAATGGAGCAGAGATATTCAGGGGAGTTTCTGGGGTGGCCCCAAGTATGGCAGAGTACTGGTTGGAGGCCACCGAAAGAATTATGGACGACCTCGACTGCACGCCGGAACAAAAGTTGAAGGGTGCCGTGTCCTTGCTTAGGGATGAAGCCTACCAGTAGTGGCTTACGGTAAAAGAGGGTACCCCGTCTGATCGATTGACCTGGGAATTCTTCAAGTCCACATTTCAAGGAAAGTATATGATTGCTGTGAAGTCAGAGTTTTAAAATTTATAAAGAGAATAATCGAACACGAAACTAACTATGACAACGATTGAGGCAAGTGCACCTATCGAACAAAGAGTATAGCTTAGGCAAGACCGGATTATCGAACCCAAAGGAACTAAAAGTACTAATACTAACTTTCTTTCTATTATTTAGCCTAAAATAAGTGAAGTTGTTTATCTAGTCTAAATTAATTAACTATTAAACTAAAAATTCTAAGACAAAGAAGAATGAAATTGGGAGAATAACTTGGGAAAAACTCGGTTGATTAAGACGACACCCAAGGAAGAATCCACCTAGACTTCACTTGTTATCTAACTCAACTGAACGACGTGTATTCACTTGACTTGATCCATAAGACTCCCTAACGTATATTAAACCCTCTCTCGAGGTGAATAACGTCTAACCCTAGGTTAATTAATTGAAATCTCTTTCCCATTAATAACCCCCTAGAATAGCAGTAAATCGATCTATGGATTCCCATATTAGGTTTCACCCTAATCCAGCAAAATATCGTCACCCTATCTCTAGGCGCGCGATCAACTCCGCTTAATTATGCTAGATCTACTCTTAAGCAGGGACTTTTGCTCCACCACCTAAGCACATTCGAGTTGAATTAATATCCGCGAAATATCAACACAAGAATTAAGCACACATAATTAAGAACAAATCAAGTATTTATCATATAGTTCAGAAAACAATAACAAGATTCATCTAGGTTTCATCCCCCTCAGGTATCTGAGGGGTTTAGTTCATAATAATAAAGAAAAACATCTCAGAAGAAAAGATAAAACAAAACATAAGAAATCCCTAAAACCCCCTGAAGGAATTAAAGATGAGATCCTCTGTCTTGAGTAGAATTTCGGCTTCTAGAGATAGATTAACTGGCTATCCCTGAGTGAATCCCCACAAATCTGCCTTCTCTGGCCTAGCAAGACGCCCCTAAACGATGGGTTTGGGCCCCCCTCGACAGAGGGTTTCTGTCGAACTCCCCCTTCAAGTTGCCCCCTAGGGTGTTTATAAAGGTTTTTGAGATGTGTTACTTGGCCTCCAAGTATCCTAATTTGAGTGCAATTCCTAATTGGGGGTTTAATTAGACTTTAGAGTGTGTTTCTTTGCCTCCAAGCATCCAAATCCAAGTAAAACGCGGTAGGGCACGGCCTCTGGTACACGCTCGTGTGAATTGTGGCCAGACTGTGTGGACTTCGTTGATGAGGCACGGCCGTGTAAATCATGGTCCAAGCCGTGTTCGAGATCTTTAAGGAGGCACGGCCGTGTGATCTTTGGTCCAGGCCGTGTCGATTTCATGCTTTGGCCCATTTGTCCCATTTTAAGCCCGTTTTACGTTCTTTTCATCCCCTGGTGCTTTCCTGAGTATATATCATGGAAAGAAAGGATTAAGAGCATCTTTTTACATAAATCAAGGGATAATTCATCCAAAAGTATACTAAATGTGGGCTTAAAATGTGTTACTATTTCGGTTTATCAAATACCCCCACACTTAAGCTTTTGCTTGTCCTCAAGCAAAATTCTCAACTTACAATTAAAACGAACTTTCTATAATTCATAATTCCTATCAACAATGTCTTATCATAATTCATAGATAATTTATACATGGATAATTCAATTCAAAGTGTCCTAAGGATTCAAACATTCTAAGTCATAGATTTGTAGCTCGAAAATATAGGTGTCTCCCCTTATCTAAATAATTACCTTTAATTCAAAACCGACAAGGATTGACATCCTCACTAGAGATTCACTCAAATCACTAAAAGTGTTTAAGGTTCAGGAAAAAGCGCTCAAAAGTCGAACATGAAAAGTTAATCTCATAGGCTTGCCTGAAAATCAAATCTCCACCACTATAATATGAGATGATGCACAAATCAAAAGGTCTTTGACAGGGTTGTAACGGGGCTAGGGTTAAGGTATGGCTATAGGCTGAATTAGAAGGTTAGAATCGAGATTGAATTGATAAAATACCTAACTAGAAACAATAAACTGAATAAAATTACATCAACTGAAAGCTAATAATACTAATAATATGAGCTTCTTCTTCAATATTTGGAATTCAAACGTATAAGCTCATTGAATCAAAAAACTAGTAATGAATAATGACTATACTTCAATTTTTTTTAAGAACAAATCAAATATACATAACAAAGGATAAATTACTAAGATAAAAACATAGTTAGGCTATTAATCAAATCAAATCTCGATATAAGGGAAGTCGAAAAAGAATGGTGATAACAAAAACAAAGGGTTTTGGGTTAATTTTAGTGGTTATGTCAATAAAAAGGGTTGTTAGGATTAAAAGGGGTTCACTAGGGGTTAATTGTGAAGGTAGGCTTTTAGTTGAGTTAGTGGGTTAAAACCTAGGTACCTTAATCATCTCTGTATATCAAATCATAGGTGTGGTCTCGATATGTATAAACGAGGCAAGTTCTAGAATAACAAATCAATGTTGACATACTCATAATCAATACAGTGAGCATGAAAAAGAATATAAGCTCTATAAGGCTCAAAATCTCACAAAAATTATGGGTATTTTGATATCAACCTTGTAGATTTCAAACTTCAAAGTAATATTTAAACTCAGTTTGACAACCTAGAAAATTTTTAATTTCTGAAAAATAGACTTATCATGCTTGATTCACTAGTATTCTTAGAATTTAATTATCAATGCACAATTATCAATGACTTAATCTAAAACATATCAATGAAAATCATAAATCATTAGAAATTTCATCCTAATTATAATATGAGAAATTTACTTAAAAAACAAGACTAAATTCAGGATTTTGAGAATAATGCGAAAAGTTTGGCACCTAATTTCAGAAATTTGAGAATAATGAAAAAAGTTAGGCACCTTTTTAGGTTGTTCACCCCCCACACTTAAGATGTACATTACCCTCAATGTACAAATATAGATAATAGCAAAATAAAATCATAAAATCATAAGATGTGGAGAGAAGTGAAGCTTCCTGAATTTTGGATGAAGTTAATGAAAAGAAACCGGATAGGATTGGAGGTGAACGTGGGGAAGTGCCTCGAACCGTTGAACTTGAATCCTCAAAGTAGCTAATTTAATTTTATTGTATCCTAAGCTAAATCTAAATTGCATAAAGAATAAGAAGAAAATAATAAAGAAAAATAAAAATAAAATAAAAATAAAAGTAAATAAAGGAAAATGAAAGAAGAAAAACAACTGGAAAAGAAAAAAGAAGAGGGGGTTAAATAGAAATTATGGATCTGGTGGTTGCCCCCGCCCTTGTACCTTCCTGTGGTGGCCACACGACCACGGCCACGGCCGTGTGCTAGGCGGTGTGGCCTGGAAATCTGCATTTTTGGTTAGTTTAAAGCTAGATACTAGAAAGAAAGGATAAAATAGAATAAATAAGAAAAAATAAAAATGTAAAAGTTAATGGGGTTAGTGCTCGGGTTGCCTCCCGAGAAGCGCTCGTTTATAGTCTTAAGCTAGACTTTACCTCTTATTCGTATGGTCATGGTGGTTTGAGGAGGTGAAAATCCTTTCTCATGCGATCGATTCGGTTTTTGATAAATAGTTTAAGTTGAGTAATGTTTACCTCAAAAGTGTTGAATTTAGGATTGCTTACCTCGACTGTGCCGTATAGGAAGACATTAATTACCTCAAAAGTGATTTTTTCGTTTGTCTTGAGGTCTGAATTGGTGATTCGAGGGTCTTCCTTATTCAACAATACCTGGTCCCCTATTTTGAAGTGATTTGTTGTTCCTATCAGCTCGTCTGGGGTTTTCTTTGGTTTCACTTCGTGTATTCCTAGTTTCTCTTTAAAGTGTGTTTTCCACTCGTCTAATTCATCGACCTGAAGCCTTAGTTCTTCATGAATTATTTCTTTATGGGTACGAGGTCTAAGATCTAGCTCAGCTAGGTGATTTCGTGATGCTTCCTGTAAAGAAGGTTGAACCAAATGGTTATCAATAGAATTAACGTTCGTACCTTTATTACTCGATGTCCTAGCTGAGTCAAGACCTTGAAGAGTGATTGTTTCATCGTCTACATGAAGTGTGAGTTCACCGACTTCTTCCTCTGTTTGGTCTTTCTTTATTGCATCAGGATATGGCACACGAGGTTGGTACTCTATAATTGCCGGTTTTGGTATATCATGACACACTTCAACCTTACCTTCACTTACCACAGGTTCTTTCCTTGGGTTTGGTTCATCTAACCCTTCACTATCGTAAATGGCTTGATTTTGCTCTCTCGGGTTAGTTTCAGTATTGCTTGGAAAGCTTCCTTGTGGTAGTTCTAAGATCAGCTTCGCAAGTTGTCCAACTGACTTAGAAATTTCCTCAACTGACTTAGTGACTTCCCTAACTTGGCTCTCGATCCCTTTGATCGATGCTTGTTAGGTCTTAAGGGTGGTTTCAGTGTCCTGGAGACAGTTATCTGTGGTTGCCATGAATTTTGTCAGCATCTCCTCGAGGTTCGACTCCTCTTCCTGTTGGTAAGGTGGTTGTTGAAAATTTTGAAAAAGTTCCGGTCCTTGGCTACTTTGATCATCCCACGAGAAATTTGGATGGTACCTCCAACCTGCATTATAAGTGTCATTATAAAAATTATTTTGTGGTCTAGCATAGTTACCCATATAGTTGACTTGTTCGCTTTCCATTCCATGTCCGTAGGGTGGGTACTCAGGATTCGCCACGCCTCTGCTTGTTTCACACTACATAACTGGATCTGCCTGCGAAGAACCGTATAAACCATCAAATTTTTTATGTATCATCTCTAACTGGGTTGATAGCCTGGTTACTGGGTCGAGGTTGTAGATATCGGCTGCTTTTGCCATCTCCTCTATAAACTAAAATTTTCCTGACAAAAGCAAATAAAAGAAAATTTAGCAAAGTAAAAAAAAATAAAAATAAAAATAAATTGCAAAAAATAAAAAAATATGGCTAAAGAAATAAAAATAAAGCTTTCTTAATATTTTAGTTCCCCGACAACGGCGCCAAAAACTTGATTGCTGTGAAGTCAGAGGTTTAAAATTTATAAAGAGAATGATCGAACCTGGAAACTAACTATGACAACGATTGAGGCAAGTGCACCTATCGAACAGTAGTATAGCTTAGGCAAGACCAGATTGTCGAGCCCAAAGGAACTAAAAGTACTAATACTAACTTTCTTTCTATTATTTAGCCTAAAATAAGTGAAGTTGTTTATCTAGTCTAAATTAATTAACTATTAAACTAAAAATTCTAAGACAAAGAAGAATGAAATTGGGAGAATAACTTGGGAAAAACTCAATTGATTAAGACGACACCCAAGGAAGAATCCACCTAGACTTCACTTGTTATCTAACTCTGAACTGCATTTATGTATTCACTTGACTTGATCCGTAAGACTCCTAACATATATTAAACCCTCTCGAGGCGAATAACGTCTAACCCTAGGTTAATTAATTGAAATCTCTTTCCCATTAATAACCCCTAGAATAGCAAATAAATCAATCTATGGATTCCCATATTAGGTTTCACCCTAATCCAGCAAAATCTCGTCACCCTATCTCTAGGCGCGCGATCAACTCCGCTTAATTATGCTAGATCTACTCTTAAGCAGGGACTTTTGCTCCACCACCTAAGCACATTCGAGTTGAATTAATATCCGCGAAATATCAACACAAGAATTAAGCACACATAATTAAGAACAAATCAAGTATTTATCATATAGTTCAGAAAACAATAACAAGATTCATCTAGGTTTCATCCCCTCAGGTATCTGAGGGGTTTAGTTCATAATAATAAAGAAAAACATCTAAAAAGAAAAGATAAAACAAAACATAAGAAATCCATAAAACCTCCTGAAGGAATTGAAGAGGAGATCCTCCGTCTTGAGTAGAATTCTGGCTTCTAGAGATGGATCAACTGGCTATCCCTGAGTGAATCCCCACAAATCTGCCTTCTCTGGCCTAGCAAGACGCCCCTAAACGATGGTTTTGGGCCCCCCTTGACAGAGGGTTTCTGTAACACCCCTTACCCGGGTTCTACGCCGAGAACCGGGCCCGAGGCGTTACCGAACTCAAACCGATTAATCGCCACTTAGGCTCAACGTCATTACTCGCTATAACCTCATTCTCGACTTACGAGGCCTCACTCATACACATGAGGACTCTCGAGACTAATCCGAAACTTTTACGATCCTTAAAATTTTTCTCTTTTATACAGGTCTCACACGCCCGTGCATGAGCATAGATGCCCATGTCCCTAGACCATGCCTAAAAACCCAAGCATTCTGCCAAATGCCCCACGGCCATGGCACGCCCGTGCTCCCCAACCGTGGTGAACACTGACTTCCCTCGAACGGCCTAGAGTCTAGACACACGCCCGTGCGGCTAGCCCTTGGCAACCACTAATTAATCCCACATGCCCTAGGCACACGTCCGTGTAACTAGTCCGGGGTCTATTCTGTTTTCAAATATTAACATGCAGGGGACGCACGGCCACAACACACGCCCGTGGGCTGACCGTGTGTCACACATGGTCTAGACACACGCCCGTGTGTCTACCCACATGGTCAAGAACAAGACTAAGTGTCAAGTTCTTTTCACCCTTCTAACATACACAACATATACTCATCTAACACCATCATAATCAACTCAAATTGAAGTGCATTCTCACATAGAAAACTACATCTTTCTTTCATATAATGTAATAGCCAACAACCATGGCATTATACAAAATAAGCTATCCATCTATAGGCCAACACATCTTAGCCATTTACAATAAAATTTACTAACTTATCTAGCCCTTATACATGCCATATACAAAACATTAAGTTTCATGTACCAAAGTGTGCTGATATGTGGGCTATCTTCTGATGATCCTCGTATCTCGATTCAACGCTTTAATCTATAAGACAAGGGAAAAGAAAGAGAGTAAGCTTTGAGCTTAGTAAGTTTACACATAAACAAATAAGCAACATAGTAGAAGCTAAGCAACTATTAGCATTATACCAACAAGTAATTCACAACTATGCTTACTAATTCTATCATTACCACATTTCCAACACATCATGAGTCACATACTCATAACCATTGAAATGCACCCCTGCATTCAATATCACATTTACGTAATATACAACACATCATTATTAATCGTAATACATCCACACAAATAATCCACATAACTTATCCACACAATGTACTCATCCACACAACTAGTTTACATAACTAATCCACACTACTCATCCACAAAGTTAATACACACATCAATCCACACACCAATATCTCGGTGGTTTCGCACTTAGCACACCACATTTGATTAATAAGGTGGTATCGCACTTAGCCTACCACAATGGTATTCGTAGTGATTCAGCACATAGCTCACTAGATGATATACCTCACGATAGCATCGCACATAGCTAGCTCATCTTCAATATGCATTAGGATGGTATCGCACTTAGCCTACCATCTAGCATTATCACAACACATGCACAAGTCTACTTAAACCACATAGATTCCCAATCATTCTCGATCATACATTCATGCACCATTTCTACTACATTCATTCTACTTGAACCACATAGGTTCTAAATCAATCTCGAATTAGCTACACACTAGCTATCATCAACAAATTGTAAGTATGAATGCATTGTTTATGCATAGACTTACCTCGATACTCAAAAGTATTGAAATGTACAATTTAGTCCACCACCTTGCTTTTGCCTCGGTTTCCATCCGGGCTTCATCTTTCTTGATCTATAATGAATAAATCAGCTTATTCAATACACACATTGACTAAATTGACCCACATCTCATACTTTAGCAAAATTACTATTTTGCCCCTAAACTTTCTCATATTTACACTTTAGTCCCAAAGGCTCGTAAAGTGATTTTTATTCAACTTTCTACTCTTTCATGCTTAGCCGAACCACTTACTCAACTAAGGCATTCATCAAATCTCACTAAATCACCCATGTATGACCAAACTTAAGATTTTCACAACTAAGTCCCTACATGCATTTTCATGGAAAATCACTTAGCAAAAGATGTTTCTACTACATCAAGCCTTCATATTCTTCCATAAAACATCAAAATACATGCAAGTCATACATGTTTACATTTTTGAACATCCATAATAGCTCACCAAATAGCTATAAATAGCTTACTCATGCTACTAGGATTTCAAAAATACGAAGAATATCAAAAACCGGGCTTAGGAGCACTTACTAGCAAGCTTGAAAAATTGAAGGAGCCCTAACAATGGCTTCTCTAATTTTCGGCAGCTATGGGAGGAAGATGAATGAATTTCTATCATCTTTTCACCTATTTAAATCACTTAATTGATAAATGACCAAAATGCCCTTTTTGATAAACTTTCAATTTTAACTCATCCATGCCCATTTTTGTCCAAAAATTAGAATTTGGATAAATTGCTATTTAAGGACCTCTAATTAATAATATAAAGCTATTTCACACATATAGCTTCTAGAAACACACATTTTGCAACTTTTGCAATTTAGTCCTTTTGGACAATTCAACCACAATTTCACAAAATTGCTTCATGAAACTTTCACACTAGCATGCATACATAATATAAGCCTCAAAACTCATTCATGACCCTCGGATTTGTGGTCTCGAACCACTATTCTGACTAGGCACTAAATCGGGATGTTACAACTCTCCACCCTTTAGAGATTTTTGCCCCCAAAAATCTTACCAGAAAAGAGGTTTGGATGTTGCTCTCTCATAGCTTCTTCCATTTCCCACGTAGCCTCTTCCACGCCATGTTTCTGCCATAATACTTTCACTAGTGCTATGCTCTTATTTCTCAACTGTTTCACTTCTTGAGCAAAGATCTTAATCGGCTCCTCTTCATAAGACATATCCGGTCTTATCTCAATTTTCGTTGAAGGAATCACATGTGAAGGATCAGAGCGATACCGTCGTAACATCGACACGTGGAACACGTTATGAATCTTTTCCAACTCTACCGGTAAAAGCCAACCGTAAGCTACGAGAGCCTAATTACATGCCTGTAATCTCATACGGCCCTATGAACCTTGGACTCAATTTCCTTTTCGTCCAAATCTCATAATCTTCTTCCACGCGATGCTTTCAAAAATACTTTGTCACCTATCTCAAACTCAATTTCTTTTCTTTTCAAATCGCATACGACTTATCGTCGGTCCGAGCGATGTTCGGACTATTACGGATTACTTTCACTTTCTCTTGGTCTCTTTTACTAGATCGACCCCATGGATCCGCTTCTCACTAAGCTCGGTCAAAATAAAGGAGTCTGACACTTACGACCATACAAAGCCTCATACGGTGCCATCTGTATACTCGACTGATAACTATTGTTATAGGCGAATTCGACCAAAGGTAGATATCTCTCCCAACTACCTTCGAATTCTAACGCACAGCATCGAAGCATATCCTCAAGAACTTGAATCACTCTTTTAGACTGACCATCAGATTACGGATGGAACGCAGTACTGAAATTCAATCTCGTACCCATGGCTTTTTGTAACTTCTTCATAAACCTCGAAGTAAACCTCGGATCTCTATCCGATATAATAGACACAGGTACACCATGCAATCTCACTATCTTTGCCACGCATAACAACTCAAATGCTAACTTATCCAAAGGAATAATCAACGCGTACTGGAATAAAGTGAGCTGACTTCGTCAATCTATCCACAACAACCCACACAGCATATCTCTTTCTTGGAGTCATCGGCAACCCCGTCACAAAATCCATGGTAACCCGATCCCACTTCCATTCGGGAACCATCACTGGCTGAAGCAATCCCGAAGGCACTTGATGCTCAGCTTTCACTTGTTGGCAAATCAGACACTTTGCCACAAACTCTAAAATATCTCTTTTCATACCCGGCCACCAATACGACTTCCTCAAATCGTTGTACATTTTTTCGCATCGCCGGATGTCTTGACAAGCATCCACTGTGGGCCTCATACAAAACCTTTCGAATCAACTCCTCATTTTTAGGAACACAAATTCTATCACGATACATCAGACAACCATTCAAATCCACTCGAAAATCAGAATCACTTTCTGATCCGCACTTAGCTATCCTAGCTTGCATCTCATTGTCATTTCTCTCCGAGCTCGACATATTTGTTGAACAAATAGTGACCTAGCTCTCAACTCGCCAAAATAGCACCATCATCAGACAATGCTAAACTCACCCTCATAACTCTTAGAGCGTACAAGGATTTCCTACTCAAGGCATCCACAACCACATTCGCTTTTCCCGGGTGGTAATCAATGACTAACTCATAGTCTTTCAACAACTCAAGCCACCGTCTCTGTCTCAGATTTAGATCCTTCTGATCCATCAAATACTTTAAACTCTTGTGATCCGTAAAGATTCGGTACTTTTCGCCATACAAATAATGTCGCCAAATCTTTAACGCAAACACAATCGCAGGCAACTCCAAATCGTGAGTTGGATAATTCTTCTCGTGCGATTTTAACTGCCTCGAGGCGTAAGCGACTACCTTACCCTCTTGCATCAACACGCAACCGAGACCATTAAACGACGCATCACTATATACCACAAACTCCTTCCCCGATTCTGGTTGAACCAAAACCGGTGCCTCAGTCAACATTATTTTCAATCTCTCGAAGCTCTGTTGACATGTCTCAGTCCATTCAAACTCGACATCCTTATGCAATAGCTTCGTCATCAGGGTAGCAATCACAGAGAACCCCTTTACGAAACGTCTATAATATCCCGCTAATCCCAAGAAACTTCTGATTTCTGACACGTTCCTCGGCAATTTCCAATCCATAACAGCCGATATCTTACTCGGGTCAACTCTGACACCATCACCTGACACCATGTGTCCTAGGAATCTGACCTCTCGGAGCCAAAACTCACTCTTGTTAAACTTAGCATACAACTGCTTATCTCTCAAAGTTTGCAAGACAATTCACAAGTGCTCTTCATGATCGTTCTCATCCCGAGAATAAATCAATATGTCGTCAATAAAGACAACCACAAACTTGTCCACATATGGTCTGAAAACACGGTTCATTATATCCATAAAAATTGCAGGTGCATTCGTCAGACCAAACGACATAACCAAAAACTCATAATGGCCATACCTTGTCCGAAATGCGCCAACACATCTTGCTCTTTCACTGAAATGATAATAACCAGACCTCAAGTCTATCTTGGAGAACACTGTAGCTCCCTTCAGTTGATCGAAAAGATCATCAATCCTTGGTAAAGGATACTTATTCTTAACCGTAACCCTGTTCAGTTGACTATAGTCTATACACAACCTCATAGACCCATCTTTCTTCTTCATAAACAATACCAGAGCACCCCACGGCGAGTAGCTCGGTCTTGTAAAACCTTTATCTGTCAACTCTTGCAACTGAACCTTCAGTTCTTTCAACTTTACAGGTGCCATTCTGTATGGGGCAATCGAAATAGGTGCCATTCCCGGAACCAACTCAATTCCAAACTCGACCTCTCTCACTGGAGGTAATCCGGGTAACTCTTCCAGAAACACATCTGGGTACTCACATACCACTGGCACTGTTTCAAACTCTACTCCAACCTCTTGAGTATTCAACACAAATGCAAGATAGGACTCACACCCTTTTCTTAAACATTTCTCAGCCACTAAGGAAGAAATCATCACGGGTAGACTGTCCGATCCACCTGATTTAACCCGAACCACATCTCCACTCTCACATTTCAATTCAATGTACTTACTACCACAGTTCACTAAAACACTATGGGTAGTTAACCAATCCATGCCTAGGATTAAATCAAACTCATCAAACGGCAACAACATAAGGTTTGCCGGAAAATAATGATTCTCAATCAACAAAGGACAATTCTTACACACTTTGTCCACTAACACATGCTTTCCTAACGGGTTTGACACCTTAATCACAATGTCCGTAGACTCAATGGTCATACTCAAACTAGATGCTAATCTCATGCAAATATAAAAGTGAGTAGACCCTGGATCTATTAAAGCAATAACAGAGGTGTCAAAGAGAGAAAAAGTACCTGTTATCATATCAGGGGAGGATGCCTCTTCGCGAGCGCGAATGGCATACGTCCTCGCAAGTGCCCGACCCTCTGGTCTCACAGTAGAGTCCCTGGACGCACCTCTACCACTAGCCCCACCTCTTGGGTTCCTTGGTGGTCTACCCCTCGTAGACACATCACTAGGTCTCACTTCTTACCTCTCTTCCTTATCATCCCTCTCGGGACAGTTACGGATAAAGTGGTCAGGCGAACCACATTTGTAACATTTTCGACTGTTTCCCCAACACTCTCTGGTGTGATACCTACCACAACTTGGACACTCCGATTTACTCTTTGTATTGCCCACACTTTCCATCGAGGGGGATCAGACTCTCGAACCCTGACGAGCATTGTCCAAGTCTCGATGCGAATATCCCATTGAGGCTAACGTTCGAGGATTCACTTCCTTGGATTTTTTCGACTGGGCTTGATACGACTTGCCCATCGGTCTCTTTCTCGCATCTCGGGCTTCACTCACAGCCCTTCTCTTTTCTGAACTCAATTCCTCGGCTTTACTTGCCCTCTCAACTAGCACCACAAATTCTTTCAACTCTAAAATGCCCACTAGGAGTTTGATATCCTCATTCAGCCCATCTTCGAACCTCTTGCACAAGATGGTCTCTGTCGACACACATTCTTGAGCGTATTTGCTAAGCCTAACAAACTCACGCTTGTATTCAGCTACTGTCATCCTTCCTTTCTTCAGCTCAAGGAATTCTTTCCTTTTTCGGTCAGTAAACCTCTGGCTTATGTACTTCTTCTGGAACTCTTCCAGAAAGAAGTCCCACGTTACCCGCTCTCTCGGGACCACTAATGTTAGTGTCTTCCACCAATGGTATGCCGAGTCTCTCAGCAAAGATACGGCACACTTCAAACTTTCCTTAGGTGTACATGAGAGCTCATCGAACACCCTCATCGAGTTCTCCAACCAGAACTCGACCCTCTTAGGGTCGTCATCTACCTTAGCTCTAAACTCTTCAGCCCCGTGTTTCCTAATCTTATCCACAGGGGGTTTCGATATCCTCACTACATCCATACCTTGAGGAGCCACAGGATTTGGCTGAGGTATAGGAGGAGGTGGAGGAGGTTGAGCGTTAGGGTTCGCTCGAACGTAGTTCGAGTACCAATCACTCATCATATGGAGAAAGGCTTCTCGTGCCTCTTCCTCTTGACCCCTCGCCTCGGGTCCACTTTGCACCGGCACGGTTCCTTGTGCAGGAGCCAGCGCATTACTAGCTACTTCATCAGCAGTCAATGGATCAAAATCCATATTCTATATAAAACAAGATTTAAAATCATCAGAAACCACCACACTATCATCGTACACTTATGGCATGTATAGCTAGACTCTTACACCCGCTACGGTAGTCCTAGAACCGACTAAACCATAGCTCTGATACCACTAAATGTAACACCCCTTACCCGGGTTCTACGCCGAGAACCAGGCCCGAGGCGTTACCGAACTCAAACCGCTTAATTGCCACTTAGGCTCAATGTCATTACTCGCTATAACCTCATTCTCGACTTACGAGGCCTCACCCATACACATGAGGACTCTCTTGACTAATCCAGAACTTTTACAATCCTTAAAATTTTTCTCTTTTAAACAGGTCTCACACGCCCGTGCATGAGCACAGACGCCCATGTCCCTAGACCATGCCTAAAAACCCAAGCATTTTGCCAAATGCCCCACGGCCATGGAACGCCCGTGCTCCCCAACCATGGTAAACACTGACTTCCCTCGCACGGCCTAGAGTCTAGACACACGCCCGTGTGGCTAGCCCGTGGCCAACACTGATTAATCCCACACGCCCTAGGCACACGCCCGTGTGACTAGTCCGGGGTCTATTCTATTTTCAAATATTAACATGCAGGGACGCACGGCCACAGCACACGCCCGTGGGCTGACCGTGTGTCACACATGGTCTAGACACACGCCCGTGTGTCTACCCACATGGTCAAGAACAAGACTAAGTGTCAAGTTCTTTTCACCCTTCTAACATACACAACATATACTCATCTAACACCATCATAATCAACTCAAATTGAAGTGCATTCTCACATAGAAAACTACATCTTTCTTTCATATAATGTAATAGCCAACAACCATGGCATTATACAAAATAAGCTATCCATCTATAAGCCAACACATCTTAGCCATTTACAACAAAATTTAATAACTTATCTAGCCCTTATACATGCCATATACAAAATATTAAGTTTCATGTACCAAAGTGTGCTAATATGTGGGCTATCTTCTGATGATCCTCTTATCTCGATTCAACGCTTTAATCTATAAGACAAGGGAAAAGAAAGAGAGTAAGCTTTGAGCTTAGTAAGTTTACACATAAACAAATAAGCAACATAGTATAAGCTAAGCAACTATTAGCATTATACCAACAAGTAATTCACAACTATTCTTACCCTTTCTATCCCTTACCACATTTCCAACACATCATGAGTCACATACTCATAACCATTGAAATGCACCCCTGCATTCAATATCACATTTACGTAATATACAACACATCATTATTAATCGTAATACATCCACACAGTCAATCCACATAACTTATCCACACAGCTCATCCACACAACTAGTTTGCATAACTAATCCACACTACTCATCCACACAGTTAATACACACAGTCAATCCACACAGCCAATATCTCGGTGGTTTCGCACTTAGCACACCACATTTGATTAATAAGGTGGTATCGCACTTAGCCTACCACAATGGTATTCGTAGTGATTCAGCACATGGCTCACTAGATGATATACCTCACGATAGCATCACACATAGCTAGCTCATCGTCAATATGCATTAGGATGGTATCGCACTTAGCCTACCATCTAGCATTATCACAACACATGCACTAGTCTACTTAAACCACATAGATTCCCAATCATTCTCGATCATACATTCATTCACCATTTCTACTACATTCATTCTACTTGAACCACATAGGTTCTAAATCAATCTCGAATTAGCTACACACTAGCTATCATCAACAAATTGTAAGTATGAATGCATTGTTTGTGCATAGACTTACCTCGATACTCAAAAGTATTAAAATGTGCAATTTAGTCCACCACATTGCTTTTGCCTCGGTTTCGATCTGGGCTTCGTCTTTCTTGATCTATAATGAATAAATTAGCTTATTCAATACACACATTGACTAAATTGACCCACATCTCATACTTTAGCAAAATTACTATTTTGCCCCTAAATTTTCTTATATTTACACTTTAGCCCCAAAGGCTCGTAAAGTGATTTTTATTCAACTTTCTACTCTTTCATGCTTACCCGAACCACTTACTCAACTAAGGCATTCATCAAATCTCACTAAATCACCCATGTATGACCAAACTTAAGATTTTCACAACTAAGTCCCTACATGCATTTTCATGGAAAATCACTTAGCAAAAGATGTTTCTACTACATCAAGCTTTCATATTCTTCCATAAAACATCAAAATACATGCATGTCATACATGTGTACATTTTTGAACATCCATAATAGCTCACCAAATAGCTATAAATAGCTTACTCATGCTACTAGGATTTCAAAAATACGAAGAATATAAAAAATCGGGCTTAGGAGCACTTACTAGCAAACTTGAAAAATTGAAGGAGTCCTAACAATGGCTTCTCTAATTTTCGGCAGCTATGGGAGGAAGATGAATGAATTTCTATCATCTTTTCACCTATTTTAATCATTTAATTGATAAATGACCAAAATGCCCTTTTTGATAAACTTTCAATTTTAACTCATCCATGCCCATTTTTGTCCAAAAATTAGAATTTGGATAAATTGCTATTTAAGGACCTCTAATTAATAATCTAAAGCTATTTCACACATATAGCTTCTAGAAACACACATTTTGCAACTTTTGCAATTTAGTCCTTTTGGACAATTCAACCATAATTTCACAAAATTACTTCATGAAACTTTCACACTAGCATGCATACATAATATAAGCCTCAAAACTCATTCATGACCCTTGGATTTGTGGTCTCGAACCACTATTCCAACTAGGCCCTAAACCAGGATGTTACAGTTTCTGTCGAACTCCCCCTTCAAGTTGCCCCCTAGGGTGTTTATATAGGTTTTGAGATTTGTTACTTGGCCTCCAAGTATCCTAATTTGAGTGTAATTCCTAATTGGGGGTTTAATTAGACTTTGGAGTGTGTTTCTTTGCCTCCAAGCATCCAAATCCGAGTAAAACGCGGCAGAGCACGGCCTCTGGCACACGCCCGTGTGAATCGTGGCCAGACCGTGTGGACTTCGTTGATGAGGCACGGCCGTGTAAATTGTGGTCCAAGCCGTGTTCGAGATCTTTAAGGAGGCACGGCCGTGTGATCTTTGGTCCAGGCCGTGTCGATTTCATGCTTTGGCCTATTTGTCCCGTTTTAAGCTCGTTTTGCGTTCTTTTCATCCCCTGGTGCTTTCCTAAGTATATATCATGAAAAGAAAGGATTAAGAGCACCTTTTTACATAAATCAAGGAATAATTTATCCAAAAGTATACTAAATGTAGGCCTAAAATGTGTTACTATTTTGGTTTATCTGTATGTGGGCGCTAGCTATGTCGACGCTCGTAGGAAAGAATTTCTGAATCTGGTTCAAGATGACAAGTTTGTGGCTGAGTACGAGGCAGAATTTTTGCAACTTAGCTGGTATGCTCAAGGAATTATGGCAATGGAGTACGAATATTGTGTTCGATTTGAGGACAGCCTCAGAGACAGTCTCCGAGTGTTGATAGCTGCACAGAGGGAGCGGGACTTTGCTGCGTTAGTAGAGAAAGAAAAGATCGCTGAAGATGTGAAGCGCTCTGAGCGCCTAAACCGAGAAAGAGAAAAGGGCAGAAATAAAAGGGATTCTAAGCCCTCCAATTCTGATCAAAGACCTAAGAGTAGGGCCAGAGTGGATGGGCCAGTCAGAGCTGGGCCCCCTGTTGCTACTACTGGGTTACCACCTTGTGCTATTTGTGGGAAAGGTCATGTGGGCAAGTGCTGGAGGAGGACATGAGCTTGTCTGAGTTTTGGTTCCATGGAACACCATCTCAGAGAGTGTCCCAGAAGACCGGATCAAATACAAGTTTTTGGTAGGGGTGATGTACAGCCACCTAGGGGTGGACAATAGCCGCCTAGAGCCCGGGGACAGGCCAGGGGTGGAAACGGTTTAGGTCGCGGAGCTCCAGGCAGAGGTGCTGGTCATGCGAAGGTGAGGCAGCCAACATTGGTTTATGCAGCACGTCGCCGAGAAGACGGAGATGCTCCAGATGTGAATACTTGTACGTACTTTACCCATAGTGTACTCTTTACCTAATTTGCAATTAGGATTAGAGTGCGCAGCAAAAGCGTAGTGGTGTAACCTGTGTGGTGCGACTATTAGATAGTTGGAAATTTTGAGGACGAAATTTCTTTAAGGGGGTAGAATTATAACACCCTGAAATTGGGCCTAGTAGAATTGGGCCTATTGGGCCTTGGGCATGGGAGCGTTTAAAATTTTTGAGAACAAGAGAATGACACAATTGCATGTTGGATCTGTTGGGAGAGTGATTTTGGAAGGTTATGGGGCTTCTATGAAGTCCTGGGTTCAAGCCATGTCATATGGAAAATTTTTATTTTTAGCATTAGGGGAACCCTGACTCCTGGTATTAAGCCTTTTAAGTAACTGTGTTTAAAAAGAGACACAAGAGAGCCTGTGGTGGAGTGGTTTTGGCGTCACAGGTATGGCAAGGAGGACAGAGGTTCAAGTCTCATTGCATGCAAAATTGATTATTTATTTTACTCTTGTGTGGGCAAGAGTTTGTATTGGATTTGAAATCTGTGCTGGAGAGTTTGAATTGGTCAAGTGAGTGATTTAAGGAGTGGATTAGGGAGTGATTTATGGAGGAAAAAGTGGAGTTTGAGTTGGTGTGGTATTGTGCCGATTTTCCTTAGGAGGCACTCAGAATTTCAGTGGAGGGTTATTCCTCAAGTTTCAATTTTGTGTGTTTTTTCTTTTGTCATTTGGTTTTTGTGCTTGTTGGTGAACCGATTCTCTTTGTTCTGGTTGTGGTCTCCTTGACTGAATATTCCACCTTCTCCCTCCATTCTTTCGATTTTGTTGACTGATCATCCCTTTTTTCTCTGGCTTTTGGAATTGGGCGTGTTGGCCGAATAGTCTTTCTCCCCCTCTCTCAATTCTTTTGGGATAACAACTCTTTCTCTCCACCTTATTGCTTTGGCCGACTGTTCCTTTCTTCTTAAGTAACTTTACGATTCGGGAATTCCATAGGCATAGTGGTTAATCTTTGGTAGCAGTGTACGGGTGTGGCCTTCTGTCGATCGATCAAGGTAAGGATTTAGAGTTCTTTAATAAGTATGATAACGTAAGGATTTATTGGATGTTGGTCTGGTTGTACAAGAAGGGGATTGATGACAAATGTGTTTGAACATAGGCTTTGGGCTCGTAAGCGGTTCACTCGACTTCGTTAATAGGTGTGTATTTTACCTTGTACCTGATAGTTGGCTGATAAGCCGAAGGTGTGTACACGCACACACCACTCCAAGTAGATTGGGAAATGCTGAAAAGTCGAAATACCGACGAATGATGCCACACAAGCGTGCGATCACACGTGTGGTGGACCGAGCCCATGAATATGGGCGTAAGATGGTTGAGGCCACCGTGAGCGTCCTCATGGGCTAAGGCCTTTTTTGGGGCCAAATGGACCGGATTGGGCCGAGTGGGCCTAATGGGCCCTGACCTGAGAAAATTTTGTGATGGATAGGAATTAATGAGCCAGCCATGACGATCACATGGCCAAAGGCAGTTTTAAGCTTAATTAGCCACACGAGCGTGTGGGCCCATTTGGGCCAAATAATGGGCCTTGGGCTTAATAATACTGATTTAACCATATATGTTATATGTATCGCTCGAGGCGACTGTTGACCTTCGAGAAGGTCGTAAATAAAACTGAACTACCTCTGTAGGGTAAATTGACTAAAATACCCTTGTAGGGTAAATTGACTGAAATACCCCTATTGGGTAAAGACCGTAATACCCCATAGGGTCAAATGAGCATTATGCCCCTGAAGGGCAAAATGACCAAGATGCCCCTGAAGGGCAAAATGACCAAGATGCCCCTGCATGTTATATGATTGTTATTGTATGTCGTTTATAGTATGTTTCATTCATGTGATATTAAGTTGCATGGGGGAATGGGATCATTGATTTGGAGGAAGTGTATGACTTGTTAGGGCCGCATGGTCGCTTGACGACTGTGGATCCACCGATGGCGTTAAGCCGATTATGAGATTGGTAGCTCTGCTGCAATATTGGTTAGTGCCGCAACCGGTGCTACATAAGGAGTGTAGGGATGGGTGGGTCGATTAAATCCCCACAAGAGTGTAGGGTTGGAAGGGATTCGAAGTGCAGGGTTGGTTGGGCATTTGTGCATTGCATGATTTGATTTTATTGAGATATGGGCTCAGGCCCAACTGAGGCTATTATGGGCTAAGGCCCAAAAGCTACCGTTACTGTGTTGGGCTTTGTAGACCTTGGGAAAGGTCGTAAATTGACTAAAATACCCCTGTAGGGTAAATTGACTAAAATACCCCTGTTGAATAAATGACCGTAATACCCCATAGGGTAAAATGACCGTTATGCCCCTGAAGGGCAAAATGACCAAGATGCCCCTACATGTTATATGATTGTTATTGTATGCCGTTAATAGTTTGTTTGCATTCATGTGATATTATGTTGCATGGGGGAATGGGATCATTGATTTGGAGGAAGTGTATGACTTGTTAGGGTCGCATGGTCGCTTGACGACTATGGATCCACCGATGGCTTTAAGCCGATTATGAGATTGGCAGCTCTGTTGTAATATTGGTTAGTGCCGCAACCGATGCTACATAAGGAGTGTAGGGATGGGAGGGTCGATTAAATCCCCATAGGAGTGTAGGGTTGGAAGGGATTAAGACTGCAGGGTTGGTTAGGCATTTGTGCATTGCATGATTTGATTTGATTGAGATATGGGCTCAGGCCCAACTGAGGCTATTATGGGCTAAGGCCCAACTGCCACTGTTACTGTGTTGGGCTTAGACCCACGTTGGTTACTGTAATGGGCTTAGGCCCGGATTGATGTGATGCATGCTTTATGATTGATGAGGGTTGTACACACTGAGTTTTCGTAAACTCACTCCCTCTTTTTAATTTTTCAGGTAATCCTCAGTAAGCGATTCGACGTACTTGAGGACTCGGAGGTGGCCACACTACGAACAGCTTTAAATTTTAGTAGTTTAGTTTACCTTACTTAAACCGCTTTCTTATTGGGTTGTAATAAGGCCTCTTTTAATTTCTGGTTTTTAATTTGGGATTTTTTTAGTTATTACGTTTCCTATTTGTTAAAAGTAGATCGTGGATTTCCAAAACAATAATTGTTTTCAAAACACTACGCTTTCAGAATTTAATCTTTAAACATCACGTTTTCGTAAATCGGTTACTTTTAAACTTAGCTTTCGTAACTAAAAAGAAATTTTGGGGATAAACTTAACAATTTTTCTATATACCACGTTTAAAATAAAATAATAATAAACTAACGTAATTGGGATTTTACTCAAGCTTTTAATTAAGAAGGGTTATCAATGAAAACATGGTTTTCGAAAAACACTTCAATGTGACACGCCAGATTCGGCCATAACGTCTAGGCCGGGTTTAGGGCGTTACAGTGACACACGATCATGTTACACGACCGTGTGTCCCCTGGTGTTGAGATTGAAATGAAGTCAGTATGCACCACACGGTCTCACACACGGGCGTGTCATTGGCCGTGTGGTACAAGTCAGTATACCCCTTAATTGGCACACGGCCTAGCACACGGGCGTATGACTTGGCCATGTTGCATAAGTCAGTATACCCTACAGGTTTGACACGGCCTGGCACACAGGCGTGTGTGGCCACTTCAAAGGGCACACGGGCTAGACACACGGGCGTGTGGTTGGCCGTGTGACCCAAGTAAGTAACCTCACTTGTTTGGACATGGGCTGGGACACGGCCATGTGATCCCTTTTCGAATGTCCACATGGTCTGTGACAAATATGCCTTGCATCATTGTCGCAACTCACTCTCTTGGTTTGTTTGTGTGTGTTTATAGTAGTTACAATATGTCTCGAAGACGTGTTAATGTGAATACGAATCCTCCAGAGGATGGTCATCCTTTGCACCACATGTCCCGCTAGTGTAGGACGTAAAGTGTGATAATACATGAATATGGTATGTGATTTCCTGATTTTTAACGCACGCTTAGGCAGTTTGATATATGATAGCGTAATGAACACAACTATGGCACTTCTATTGCAATTAAATGTGAGACCGAAAAGCATGTAATGTTTGAGATTGTGATGTGAAACTAATAAACATAAATAGAGATTATGTGGATTAAAGAATAAATAAATATGTGTAATTATGGATATTTTGGTCTTGTGAACTCTTAAAACCATTAGATATAGTTGGCATGCCATAGGATTATAAGTACTCAACCTTGTGTCTTCTATTTTGGGCGTTGAGGCCTCAAGACAGGATGGGGAGATAAGGGAATATCAAGCTAAGCTCCCTTTATCAGGACGTGTTGGTGTGTTAGAGAGTGCTTAGCTTAATGCTACACTTATGGGACATGTTAGACTCTATGAGTTATTTGTGTGATGGAGATCCATTTTGTCCAATGTGTGGTTATTGAATCCACCTATATGTTGCATATTCTCAAGTTGTAAAATTATCATATTGGTAATATATATATATGTATATGTTGTGTTGTATGTGGACATATGTGATTGAATATGACAAACTCATGAGATAATGAAGCATGCAAATGTTTCTTTGACTTCACAAGAAATATAATGCAAATGTGTCTTAGTATGCTTTTGTTTAACCTATGTTGTTGTGTATGCTTAGTAGTAATTTCGAACATTCACTGAGCTTGTTTCAACCCAACTCTTTACTGAAATTCTATAGAGAAATAGTACATCTGGGGAGTGTGAAACACCCCACACCCGGCCCACGAACCCTGACCGGATCTGGTATGTTCCTGGAGTAAAACAGTTCAAAACTTGTTTGTTACTTTGGAAAATTTGGTCATTTTGAAGAGAAATCGTTTGAAGTTGTGATTACATTGAAATCGGTGTCATTTTAAAAGTCTAGGTGCTAATAAAACTTTATTCAAATATTTCAAAACTCATAAGTTAAAGAAATATCGAGTATTTAGAGTTTATCATTAAATTGAAAATCTTTTGTGTTTGGGTGTCGAAACATTTAAAATATATTTTTAAGAAAAGTTATTTAATAATAAACGAATCATAATAAACCGAATAGAATGCATGCTTTAAACAGTTAAAAGTAATGGCCTTTTTACAACTGAAAAAAAATACCACATAAATCCTGAAAAATAAAATAATAAGAAAACGCAAGTTCAACTTTTGAAATCCCAAAATATTCACTGCCACCATATAGTCTCCACGACCGGTCCATCTACTAAGTGTCACCTAAAAGATATCCCACAACGGGGTGAGTCAAACCGACTCAATGTGTAACAACCAACACTAAGTCCCAAACGATTCGAGCATATCACTCATACATATACATATAGCAATTACATATAATGATGCAATCCCGAACCCAACCTAGATAACCATCCGCTACACATCACCCGCACGCCATCACACCGTGGGGATTACTAAATCGACCCACCATCCGCTACACATCATCGAAGCGATCGCTGCGGACGACTTGTACATCGCCTCTTATAAATTGTGGCATAGCCACTGAGATAATGTGACAAAGTCACCAGATAGTAATTTGTGACATAAGTCACCACATTCGATTATGTGACCTAAGTCACCGATATTGTGGTAAAACCACCGATCACTTCCCCAAAATATCACCCATATGCCCCATGCCATACAAATATGCATAAATCATGCCATATCTCTTATTTCACATTCGTTACAATTTCACATGTATGCCATAACAGATATTCATAATAATATAACCACAGTTGTAGTAGGTTAGCGTATTCTGGTGCTTTGTACCATTGCATGGTACCTTAGCCACATTATTACACTTTCATTATCACATATATTAAAATGACACCATAAATCTTTTAAGAACTGGTGTAGGGCTACACACCTGATTACTTAACGCTTTCAATGAAATCCCGAAATTCTATCGAATCGGATTGTACTCTTCCCTAAATAGTCAAAGTTAGAATCGGCCACTCACATAATCACTAAATATGGCCTTGGCCGAATATGCTTATCCACTTACCTTGCGAATCTCAAATCCCGAAATTAATACCTAGTTGTGGTATCTGTCGAAATCACTATAGGCATATGTTAGGTCCAATTCTATTATTTAATCACAATAAGTGGCCTTTGGCCTAAGACCCCATTCGCTTACCTGAGATCCTGAAATCCCGAATGATTTCCTCCTTGTAGTCGACAACAACCAAATCCCGAAGCCTCCTTCAAAGTTTCGGCCAAGAACATTATTGGGATTAGATTCCTACTTTCGATTTAATCTCAAAGATAAAGGAAAGAAAATCGAATACCACTTGATCTTACCCCTACTACTGTATTCGACGGCACCCTTGCTTAGATCCACAGAGGTATTCGGCTATAGGCTAAATGTTGATCACTTAAGTTTCAGCTTTTGATCTAGTGAAGGAATCGGCTCCCTTCTCAAAAGAACAATCGGCTATGGCCACCAAAATAGAGGATTCGGCTTTTGGAGAGTTGCGAAAAGAAGAAGAGAAAGGTTGAGCAATTTCGGCAACGGTGATAGATAAATATTCGGCTAGCACAAGGGATATTTCGGTTTTTGATGTTATGAAGAAATTGGCTAAACTTACTTGTGTTTTCGGTTTTGCCAAAACAAAATAAAAGAGAAGAGAAGAAGATGACTAGAGAGGAAAAGTGCACAAGGAAAAATACCTAACTCTACTATGCACATTCGGTTTCTCCTCCCTTCAATATGACCGAATATGACCAACAAAAGAGTCCCTTGGCCGGCCAACACACACTCTCCTCTCAAATTCCATCCTTTTCTCCTTATTTTTCTCTTTAGCACCCATTCAAAATAATTTTATTAAATCAATCATTATCCTTGCCCTTAGCCGAAAGTTTAAAGAGAATTTAATCACATCTAAAGCTCCTCCCCGCCTCCCAATGCCGTTCACTACTACTCCGCTTTGCCGTAAAATAAAAACTCCCATTTTGCTTCCTCGTGGCTCGAACCTAGGCCATTGCACCTTTCACATGGCGTCACTTACGTGGCTTTTTAAGTGGCGCCTCCATGCCACTTTACCAAGCCCAATCTTATGTCCAATTTCCCTACAATTTCTCTTAAGGCCTATCAGGGCTTAGCTCCCTCTTTGAAACTTAAAATCAAATAATTTCTAAGGCATTTTCCCTATATTCCAAAGTCCTAAAAGTTCACAAAACTCATTCATAACACACAAAGGCATGCTACTTCATATAATTAACCATAATGCACAAGACCAAAGTCCTGGATGTTACAATTCTACCCCCTTAAAATAATTTCGGCCTCAAAATTACCTGGCTAAAATAAGTGAGGGTATTGTTGTCGCATTGCCTCTTCTGGCTCCCACAAAGCTTCTTCCGATCCATGATTACGCCATAACACCTTGACCAGATTCCTCCATAGCACTTTCACATCTCGTTCCAAAATCTGGATCGGCTCCTCCTTGTAGGACAAATCTGGCCTTAGCTCCACCTCTTCAACCGGCACTACATGAGATGGATCCGATCGGTAACGACGTAGCATAGAAATATGGAATACATCGTGCATCTGCTTCAAATCTGGTGGCAACTCTAACTGGTATGCCACTGGTCCAACCCGCTTCAATACCCGATAAGGTCCTATAAACCTTGGACTTAACTTCCCTTTGCGACCAAATCTCATCACCTTCTTCCATGGCGAAACTTTAAGAAACACCTGATCTCCCATAGCAAATTCTATTTCCTTTCGCTTAAGATCCGCGTACGACTTCTGCCTATCAGATGCCTCCTTTAACCGTGCCCGAATTAACTTAACCTTTTCTTCGGATTCTGCCACAATCTCTGAACCCAAAACTTGACGTTCCCCCAATTCTGTCCAACACGTAGGAGTGTGACACTTCCGTCTATACAGCGCTTCATACGGTGCCATTCGAATACTGGCTTGATAGCTGTTATTATATGCAAACTCCGCTAAAGGCAAATATTCTTCCCAACTTCCTCTGAAGTCTATCACACAGCCCCTCAACATATCTTCCAACACTTGGATCACTCGCTCAGATTGACCGTCTGACTATGGATGAAATGCCGTAGTGAAATCCAATCTGGTGCCTAAAGCTTGATGTAGTGCTTTCCAAAACCGAGACGTAAACCTTGGATCCCTGTCTGAAATAATCGAAACTGGTACTCCATGCAATCGCACAATTTCTGCCACATACAACTTTGCTAGCCTCTGCAAAGAATAGTCAACCCGCAGTGTAATGAAATACGCGGACTTTGTCAATCGATCCACTATCACCCATACCGAGTCCTTCTTAGTAGGCGTAAGAGGAAGCCCACTAACGAAGTCCATGGTGATTCTCTCCCACTTCCATCGGAATCTTTATCGGTGAAGCAATCCTCGACGGAACTTGATGTTCACTTTGACTTGTCGACACGTTAAGCATTTCCTACAAATTCTCGTAACTTCCTCGCTAAGACCAGGCCACCAAAACTCGCTCCCTTATATCTCTATACAACTTACTACCTCCGGGATGCATAGCATAAGGGCTACTATGAGATTCTCAAGAATTCTCCGTCTTAACTCCTCGCTCTTCTTGCATACGCACCTTACCCTTGAAACACAATACTCCATCGCCATTAACACCATAATCCTCTAGCCGTCCATTCTCGCACTTGCCACAACTTAGCACTTAAATCATCATCCGCCAACCGTCCTTCTTTCACCTCATTCACCCATGACGGCTTGACTCGCAACTCGCGCCAAAACTTCCATCGCCATACAAGCTAAGTTTGTGTAAACATCGCCTCGATTCGACACTACTTTCCGACTTAGGGCATCTGCTACCATATTTGCCTTGCTCGGGTGATACTCTATGGAACAATCGTAGTCTTTTAATAACTCCACCCACCTTCATTGTCTCGTGTTTAGCTCTTTCTCGAGTCACAGATACTTAAGGCTCTTGTGGTCTGTGTAAATCACTGACTTTTCTCCATATAGATAGTGCCTCCATACCTTAAGAACGAAGACCACCGCCGCCAATTCCAAGTCATGCGTCGGATAGTTAACCTCATGTGGCCTTAATTGTCGAGACGCATGTTTACTACCTTCCCGCCTTGCATCAAAACACATCCTAATCTCGTATGAGAAGCATCACAATACACCACGAAATCCTTCCCACCTCAAAGCAAATCAAACCGAGCTTCACAAAACCCTCTTAAGCTTCTCAAAGCTCTCTCCTGTTGCCTATCTCGCCCATACGAAAAGGTACCTCCTTTCTCAACAACTTCGTCAAAGAAGCAGCTATTGATGAGAACCCTTCCACGAACCTTCAGTAGTAGCCTCGCCAATCCCAAGAAACTACGTACCTCGTACCACGCACTTAGGTGGTTTCCAGGTCCTAGCACCGCCTCAATCTTCCTAGGATCCACCCTTATCCCTTCTGCAGACACTACATGCCCTAAGAACGCAACTTCCTTAAGCCAAAATTAACACTTGCTGAATTTGGCATATAGCTTCTTTTCCCTTAACACTTGCAACACTATCCGGAGATGCTCATCATGTTCTTCCTCAGACTTGGAATACACTAGGATGTCGTCTATGAACACAACGACGAATCGATCCAAGTAGGGTTGAAAAACCCGGTTCATCATATCCATGAACGCAGCTGGGGCGTTTGTCAACCCGAACGGCATTACCATGAACTCATAATGCCCGTATCTTGTCCGGAAAGCTGTCTTATGGATATCCACCTCCTTCACCTTAAGCTGATGATATCCCGACCGTAAATCTATCTTTGAAAATATCACGGCCCCCTAAGCTAATCGAACAAGTCGTCTATCCTTGGCAACGAGTACTTGTTCTTGATGGTCAGCTTATTCAACTGACGATAATCTATGCACATACGCATAGTTCCATCCTTCTTCTTCACAAACAGAACCGGTGCTCCCCATGGAGACACACTGGGTCGAATGAATCCATGATCCAGCAATTCATGAATTTGAGCCTTGAGCTCAACCAACTCCTTCGGTGCCATTCTATACGGAGCGATAGAAACTGGCGCCGTTCCAGGCAACAAGTCAATTCCGAACTCCACCTCCCTGTCAGGGGGTATTCCAGGTAACTCATCATGGAAAACATCCACAAATTCCCTTACTGTTCTAACTCCACTAACTCCCTCTTCTTTTGCATCCAACGCACTAACGAAGGTCAAAAACGCCTTGCACCCTTTTCGCACCATCTTATCAGCCTTTAATGCCGAAACTATGTTAGACAAATAGTTTCTTCTTTCTCCTATCATAATTATCTCCTCATCCTCCGGGGTCCTTAACTCCATTCGCTTAGCCGCGCAATCCAACTTAGCCCGATGTTCCACTAGCCAATCCATGCCAAGAATGAGATCAAATTCTTCGAAGGGTAGTTCCATAAAGTCGGCAGGGAATACCACTCCCTGAATCTCTAGAGGTACATTGCGAAATATCCTATTCACCACTACAGTTTGACTTAACGGGCTCACTACAGTCATCTCCCTACTAGATAGTTCAGATGCTATGCCTAGCGTTTCGACTACTCTACATGCAACATACAAGTGGGTCGAGCCAACATCAATTAAAGCAAAGTAAGGCTTATTAGCTATAAGGAACATACCGGTTATGACGTCCGGTGCGTCTCCATCCTCCTCCTCCGTGAACTCGCATACACCGTGCACTGGCCGTCTTGCCTCAGATACCAACACCTCTGCCCGGTGTTCCCCGTCCTCTTCCTGAACCATTACCTCTGCCAATCGGACCATGACCCCGCGGTGGCTGCAGTCCACCTCTCCCCGCCTGATTAGCACCCTGACCTATTGGTCGGCCCCCGTCTGTTTTCATGGGACAGTCCCTAATCATGTGTTCCTTGGACCCACACTTAAAGCATCCCCTGTCTTCTTCCAACACTCTCCTAGGTGCATCTTCCCACACCGAGTACAAGTACGGTGATCGCCCTCCCCAGTAGCAACCTCGCCGACCTCGCGCCCATCAACTCTCTCGTCTCTTTTGAACATTCCCTGATGACCCCGAGGCTCCAAAACCTCTCCTTTGTCTGCTTCCCTATCCGTATTCTCGCCTCACGGATTCCTTAACCCTTCGGCTACCTTAGCCTTTTCTATCAACACTGTAAACTCCTGCTCCTGCTTTGTGGGGCTATCAACAACCTCGTGTCATCCTCACCCGCCCTCAAACCGGACACATCGCTCATGCTCCGTAGCCACGATTCCTCGAGCGTCACTGCTCAACCTTAAGAATTCTCGCCTCGTACTCGCTACGGACTTATTCCCTTGAACCAACCTCAAAAATGCCTTCCTCTGCGCATCAATATAACTAGTCCCAACATACTTCTTCTGATATGCCGCCTTAAAATTCTCCCAAGTGAGATCCTCAACTATAGCACCATCCTGAACTGTGAGCCACCATTGACATGACTCGTCGCGAAGTAGCGACACCACTCCTTTCGCCCTCCTCGCCGATGATCCAACTCGCCCATAACTGCCCGTCGCCTCCAACCAATACTCAGTCGTATTAGGCGCCACACCGGATACACCACAGTACACCTCAGCTCTATTGGCTCGGAGCCGCTCGGGTACAGATTTCCAAGCTCCCCCACCTCCATCTGCTCCAGCCACCATCTCAAGAACCCGCAAAGATCGCCTCACGATCATCGCATCATCATCCCCGCCCGATCCGATGCTCAACGCCAAAAGAAATGGTGGTGGTGGTGGTACCTCATTCTCGCACTTTGACCAGACCTAACGGGTTCCGAGCACGGCCATTCCGCCTCTACCACGCCCTTGCACATTACGACCACGTCCCCAGAACTCATGTCTACGATCGCGATTCAATCTGTTTTAAGAAGTTTTTTGCATTAGTCTTTGTTCCACTGACACCCACGAAGAAATTTTATGTAAGGAGTTTAGTAGTAGTTCTTTCTGGTCATTACAGGTTTTCATTTCAAGTCTTCTACCCTAATTCAGAAAGCACATCCATTCAATAGTATCTACCACACACATTCATCACTCAAACATTTTCGTCCGATCCAATCCTGTGGGTATTTTCGTAATTTGTCCTATAGGGGTATTTTGGTAATTTTCCAAATCAGTATCTTGATATTTCATGAAAATAGGGGTTTTGGTGTTTTTGTAAAGTAGAAGAATGTTTTAGTAAAAATCGAGGGTAGTATGGTAATTTTATAAACCAAGGGTATTTTAGTAATTTTACAAACCAGTGGGTATTTGGGTAATTTTGTAAACCAGATTTTCTTTTAAAATCTGGAATAGTTTTTACAAATCAAAGGGGTAATTTGGTGATTTTAAAACTAAGGTTTTTATAAAACGGTGTAGCTAGTCCCTTTCTGGTTTTAATTATTGAGTTTATCCTCAGTAAATAAGTCCTCTTGGTTAGGGTGAACTGCTTACTACGCACTGCAGGATTCGAGCGAAGAGGAGGTGAGTCACTAGGACCGCTTAAATACCGTGCTCTTCCCGAATCCAATCCTAGACATGCGCACAATGGTTGCCATACCCTAACTCGCGACCAAGTCACAGGTTTGTTTAATTAGGCCTTAAGTTTTATGTAATTCTTGTGTTGAAGTAAACTAATCCTAGGGTTCCATAACTTAATATACTAATCTACGTTCCCGTTATACCCATATACAAATCATACATTAATTCACACAACGGTTAGGGGTACTTACCGTGGACACCGGCCGGAGACTTAGGTGCCATACCGTGAGAAAACTCGCTCAATTCCAAAATTTTCACAAAAACTTATTTGGGCTCAATTTTTGAAAACGTTGTGGGCTTTATACCCAAGGCCGAGAGTTTAAAACCTAGCTCTGATACCAAATTGAAACACCCCACACCCGGCCTACGAACCCTGACCGGATCTGGTATGTTCCTGGAGTAAAACAGTTCAAAACTTGTTTGTTACTTTGGAAAATTTGGTCATTTTGAAGAGAAATCGTTTGAAGTTGTGATTACATTGAAATCGGTGTCATTTTAAAAGTCTAGGTGCTAATAAAACTTTATTCAAATATTTCAAAACTCATAAGTTAAAGAAATATCGAGTTTTTAGAGTTTATCAAGAAATTGAAAATCGCTTGTGTTTGGGTGTCAAACATTTAAAATATATTTTTAAGAAAAGTTATTTAATAATAAACGAATCATAATAAACCGAATAGAATGCATGCTTTAAATAGTTAAAAGTAATGGCCTTTTTACAACTAAAAAAAAATACCACACAAATCCCGAAAAATAAAATAATAAGAAAACGCAAGTTCAACTTTTGAAATCCCAAAATATTCAACTTTGGCCACCATATAGTCTCCACGACCGGTCCATCTACTGAGTGTCACCTAAAAGATATCCCACAACGGCGTGAGTCAAACCGACTCAATGTGTAACAACCAACACTAAGTCCCAAACGATTCAGCATATCACCATACATATAGATATAGCAATTACATATAATGATGCAATCCCAACCTAACCTAGATAACCATCCGCTACACATCACCCGCACTCGCCATCACACCGTGGGGATTACTAGATCGACCCACCATCCGCTACACATCATCGAAGCGGCAGCGCGCAGCACGACTTGCACATCGCCTCTTATAAATTGTGGCATAGCCACTGTGATAATGTGACAAAGTCACCAGATAGTAATTTGTGACATAAGTCACCACATTCAGATTATGTGACCTAAGTCACCAGATATTATGGTAAAAACCACCAGATCACTTCCCCTTAAAATATCACCCATATGCCCCATATCATACAAATATGCATAAATCATGCCATATCTCTTATTTCACATTCGTTACAATTTCACATGTATGCCATAACAGATATTCATAATAATATAACCACAGTTGTAGTAGGTTAGCGTACCTGGGTACTTTTGTACCATTGCATGGTACCTTAGCCACATTCTTACACTTTCATTATCACATATATTAAAATGACACCATAAATCTTTTAAGAACTAGTGTAGGGCTACACACCTGATTACTTAACGCTTTTAATGAAATCCTGAAATTCTATCGAATCGGATTGTACTTTTCCCTAAACAGTCAAAGTTAGAATCGGCCACTCACATAATCACTAAATATGGCCTTGGCCGAATATACTTATCCACTTATCTTGCGAATCTCAAATCCCAAAATTGATACCTAGTTGTGGTATCTGTCGAAATCACTATAGGCATATGTTAGGTCCAATTCTATTATTTAATCACAATAAGTGGCCTTCGGCCTAAGACCCCATTCGCTTACCTTAGATCCTGAAATCCCGAATGATTTCCTTCTTGTAGTCGACAACAACCAAATCCCGAAGCCTCCTTCAAAGTTTCGGCCAAGAACATTATTCGGATTAGATTCCTACTTTCGATTTAATCTCAAAGATAAAGGAAAGAAAATTGAATACCACTTGATCTTACCCCTACTGCTGTATTCGACGGCACCCTTGCTTAGATCCACAGAGGTATTCGACTATAGCTAGATGTTGATCACTTAAGTTTTGGCTTTTGATCTAGTGAAGGAATCGACTCCCTTCTCAAAAGAACAATCGGCTATGGACACCAAAATAGAGGATTCGACTTTTGGAGAGTTGCGAAAAGAATAAGAGAAAGGTTGAGCAATTTCGGCAACGGTGATAGATAAAGATTCGGCTAGCACAAGGGATATTTCGACTTTTGATGTTATGAAGAAATCGGCTAAACTTACTTGTGTTTTCGGTTTTGCCAAAACAAAATAAAAGAGAAGAGAAGAAGATGACTAGAGAGGAAAAGTGCACAAGGAAAAATACCTAACTCTACTATGCACATTCGGTTTCTCCTCCCTTCAATATGACCGAATATAACCAACAAAAGAGTCCCTTGGCCGGCCAACACACACTCTCCTCTCAAATTCCATCATTTTCTCCTTATTTTTCTCTTTAGCACCCATTCAAAATAACTTTATTAAATCAATCATTATCCTTGCCCTTAGCTGAAAGTTTAAAGAGAATTTAATCACATCTAAAGCTCCTCCCTCAGTCTCCCAATGCCGTCCACTACTACTCCTTTTTGCCGTAAAATAAAAACTCCCATTTTGCTTCCCTCGTGGCTCGAACCTAGGCCCTTGCACCTTTCACATGGCATCACTTACCAGGGCTTTAAGTGGCGCCTCCATGCCACTTTACCAAGCCCAATCTTATGTCCAATTTCCCCTACAATTTCTCTTAAGGCCTATCAAGCTTAGCTCACTCTTTGAAACTTAAAATCAAATAGTTTCTAAGGCATTTTCCCTATATTCCAAAGTCTTAAAAGTTCACAAAACTCATTCATAACACACAAAGGCATGCTACTTCATATAATTAACCATAATGCACAAGACCAAAGTCCCGGATGTTACAGAGTGTGAAGTGGTAAGGAAGTTATTCGCGCAAGGCATTGTGGTTAAGTATGTTTCGAGGTTTCCAATTCTAGGAATAAAGGCAATGTGGGATTTTTTTTGTTAGAATTAAACTTTTTTATGGTACTATATGTTTCATGTTTTGATTTGCGAACTATTTGAATGTTTATAAAAGATGCTCATTGGTTATGCGTTAGGAAATTATTGCATGAATTTTTTCGGAATACAAAATTTAGGCTTGGTTGAGTTAAATATCATTTGTAAATTAAACAGGAACACTATTTAAAAAATTATGTAGACTTTAACTTCTCAACTTTTAGCAAACTAAGTAGAAGCATCAATACTCGGGAACAATGTATCGGTACCTTACCAATGGAAAAGTTTTCAGAACTCGACAGTAACCAACTTTGGTATCGATACCCAAATATGGGTATCAATACTGTGAATAGAAATACCGATACCTCCATAAGGTATTGATAAATTATTTTAAACCAAATTTTACTGAGAGCTAAAATGGTATCGACACGTACTTTAATATAGATACATACACATTAGAAATGGTACCTGTTTGTTTAGTATCAATACTTACTTTGGTGTTTTAAAATTTATTAAAATGGTCATTACTTCTCAAGTAGATCCACTTCTATTGCCACTTAAAAGTTTAATTTGTCACGATCTCGTCTGTAATGACTAAATGTGATAAAATCTGTCATTTCTTGTTGTTGTGTATGTACCTGTATAAGTTTCGATAATTGTTGTAAGATCCTATAAAGCAAGTCCAACGACTGGGCTGAGTTAGTGGTGTTACATTTGGTGGTATAAGAGTGTAGGTTATTCAGACACCTGGACTTAAGTTGTTAATACTCGGGATTAGAGTAATGTAACCCTTGGACCTAGATTTTCATAATACCTAGACTGTTTGACTTGAGTATCTTTGTACTAAATTATTGCGAAATTGATTGTTTTGGGTAGGATTGAGAACACATTGCCTTCATTGAAATGTTTTTACAATAATAGGCCTTGGATCATTGTCGCAACTCACACTCTTGGTTTTTTTATGTGTGTTTATAGTAGTTATAATGTCTAGTTGACGTGTTAAAGTGAATGCGAATGCTCTAGAGGATGGTACATCCTTTGCACTACATGTGCCACTAGTACCGATGGTAAAGTGTGATAATACATGAATGTGATATGTGATTTACTAATTTTTCACGCACGCTTAAGTGGTTTGATATATGGTAGTGAAATGAACACAACTATGGCACTTCTATTGCAATTAAATGTGTGACCAAAAAGCGTGTAATGTATGAGATTATGATGTGAAACTAATAAACATGAATAGAGATTATGTGTATTAACAAAATAAATAAATAAGTGTAATTGTGGATATTTTGGTCTTTTGAACTCTTAAAACCAATGGATATAGTTGGTATGCCAAAGGATTCTAAGTACTCACCCTTGTCTTTAGTGATTTGAGAGTTGAGGCCCCATGACAAGTTGGAGAGATAAGGGAATGTCAAGCTAAGCTCCATTCATTGAGACGTATTGGTGTGTTAGAGAATGCTTAGCTTAATGGTACACTTATGGGACATGTTTGTAACAACCTGATTTAGGGCCTAGTCGAAATAGTGGTGCGAGACAACAAATCTGAAGTAAAAATATGTGTTTAAATAATTTCATAAGGCTTAAGAGGTATTTGCATGATTGTGTGAAAATTCCATTAAGGAATTTTATTAATTAGTGAATAAATTGTCCATTAGGACTAAATTGCAAGGATTGGAAAATATGAGATTCTAGAAGATTTGTAACATCCTGAATTAGGGGCTAGGCATGTGATGTGTTTTGTGTGTATGCTATGTTTAATGTGTTAGTTTAGGGTGTCTGGGGGTCTAGGAAAGGCTCGTGGATAAGCCGAGCCTTGGCCAAAATTCTCATTTTAGGCACCTTAGTGGAAAAGCTGGCTAGGATAGGACTTAAGGGATATTGTTTGTATTTGGTTGACACAAAGCAAGGTGTTGGTAAAGTGGCAAGGTGACGCCACATAAGGGGTTGGAAGGTGACGCCACAAGGGAGCAGAGAGGGAGTAGGTTCAAGTCACATGAAGCTCATTTTGGGAGTTATTTTTGGCGTCAAGGGGAGCAGAAGCAGAGTTCAGCTGGGACACTTCAAGATGGGAGAGTGGACTGAGTCAAATAATTTGAATGAGTGGCTGAGAGGAAAAAGTGGAGTTTGAAGCATTCAAATTTATTTCAAATGGGTGATCAAGAGTGAATTAAGGAGAAAAGAAGGGGATGGACATATGATCAAGGTGTTGGCCGAATTTCAAACACTTGGTATAGGGGGGAATTAGTTTTTGGCTTGTGTTGGGGTGTGCCGAAATTCACTTAGGCCATAGGACCTTTAGGTTCTTTTTGTGCAATTTTTGGCTTTGGGGGTTTTAGGTGTAAAATTTTGGTTAGCTTCAACTCTTTCTCTTTTTACTTCTTTTCTTGTTCGTTCTCCACTTCTTCTTCATTTAGCCGAAACCTGTTGCCTCCTTCTTGAACCTTTTCTTTGTTTTAGCCGAAACCCTTCTCCATTTCCCTACTAAAGTCGAACACCCCTTGCCCCATTATCCTTTTTCTAAATCTCTTCTTTAGGTCGAATCTTCTAGCCATCCTTTCCTGCGTCCTCTTCTCAATCTCTCTAAAAGCTGAAACTCTTAAGCCTCCATTTGAAGTTATTTTACTTTCATTTCTGGTTCTTTCATCTTGTTCTCTTTTACCATAGTCATTGTCGAATCTTCTCTACTGCTGTGCTAGTGCCGAATCCTCTTAGGCGTTAATCGAATCTTCTGTGTTAAGGTAAGAGGCGATTTCTTTATTTCTTTATATCTCATTTGGTTTTTTGGAGCCAAAGACGAATGGCTAATAGGCTTGGTGAGGCCATCGTTTGGACTTATGTTTTCTTCTTATTTTCCTGCTTTCTTTGGGGGCACCTATTCCGGGAATCTAAGCTCATCGAATCATCTGAATCTTAAGCCCAGAAGTTGTTAATCTCTGAACCCTATCTCTCTTTTCGGGATTCCAAGGCAAAGGAGGGGGTTGGACCCGTAAACCTAGCCCCTAAGTTTAAGAAACGGGCGGTGTCAGCAGTCCAAGATATGCCACCGGGTTGTGGACCAGCTTCAGAGCAGAGTCGTAGACAGATAGCAGTTGTTTCCGCTACCGATGGTGTCGACGTAGAGAGTATTATTTTGCGTGTTACCAGGTGTGAAAACCCTCACACGCTTTAGTTTAATTAAAATATTAAATGTATGGGCTAAAAAGTCGAAAAAAGGCTGTGATGACTGTCGTGATACCCGTATGGGTAAGGCAAGGAATGCCAGGTACGTGATTATAGTATCGTTTTTGCGTGTAGGGATGTATGTGGTAATCTAATACCTTGTTAATAGCATGTGCATTTGTTATGTTATGTATGTCATGCATGGGAGATGGATATGATGTTTATGGGGAAGTGCTCGATTATGAGGTCACATAGTGATCGGTGGCGAAAGCCACGTTATATTATGAGGTCACGTAGTGATCGGTGGCTAGGCCACGTGATATTATTAGGTCACATTGTGATCGACATTATGACTGACAGCATGACTATCGAAGTGGCGTGTAGCGAATGGAGGGTTGATTGTAGAAATCCCCATGGTGTGATTGGTTGGTACGGGTTGGCGTGTAGAGGATGGAAAAACTAGGCTTGGGTTGGGACATGATGCATTCATTTATCTTTATGTCATCTTAAGTGGGCTAAGGCCCAATATGCGATTGTGGGCCTCGAGCCGTTTATGTGTTATAGGGGAATTACACACTGAGTCTTGGTGACTCACCCCTTTGCTTAACCTTTCAGGTAATCAATAGATCGTGGGTATGGGAGCCGAGGCGGACTCGTGGAGGCCATAAAGTCTTTTCTTCTCGTAAACTTTTTACTGTTTTAATTTAAATTTTAATTTGGGATTTTGATGTAATAAGGCCTTTCTGAATTAATCTTTGGATTTTTATTTTATTTACTTATTATCTACTTCAAAAAAATGACACTATGCAAACTTAATCACGAAAATACAAAAAAAAAATAGGGTTTTCAAAATGCGAGTAACTCAAAACATGCGTTTTGTTTCAAGTATCACCAAGCTTAACGAATGTCTGATTAACCAAATGCTGAAATTTTTCCCACACTACCAAGCCACTGTTTTCAAGACATCGCCTTAATTGAAGAGTTTTCAAATCTATGATTTTTCTTAAATTTAACGAAACTTTGTTTTTACTTCACCCTGTAACCTACCAAATCTTGTCGTAACGTTTAGGCCGGGTTTGGGGTGTTACAATTATGGTATCAGAGCCTAGGCTGCAATACTTGGGCTGTGAAATAGGTCCAGCGAATTGGAGGAAATATTTTGTTTGAAATATGGCACCCGAGTCTACCGGTACCCGATCCACGCAGGTAAGTATTCTAAATTACTGATGGTGTATGCATGAAATAACTGTTAGCATGAATGAGTATGTTTGCTAGCTCTAAGAGACCCGAACTTTAGAGACTGAAACGTTTTGAATGTGTCTGACGAAAACTACTCTCTAAGACTATTTCTCATAAAACTACTTAGTGTTAAACAGTGAATGAAATACTAACTCATAAAACTTTTAATCAGATTAAGTCGTAAATATTAGTCATGAGCACTCGGGGACGTGGACGTGGTGTGCGTGGTCGTGGTAGGGGCAGGATTACTATGTCAGAACCAGTGGGATCTGGTCATAGGTCAAGAAATGAGATGCCAGTACCAGCAGCTGCGAAAGCAAAATTTTAGGACCAAACGGTTGGAGATGATGCGGAGTCTCAGGCGATGTTGCGGGTTCTGGAGAGAGTTTTTGGGGCAGGCATGGGTACAGGAGCTGTAAAATCTATGTCGGAACGACTTCGAGCTAATGGAGTGAAAATGTTTAAGGGTATTTCTGGTGTAGCTCCTAATGCAGCTGAGTATTGGTTGGAGGCGGTTGAGCGTATAATGGATGATCTTGATTTCACAGAAGAGGAAAAGTTGAAAGGGGTTGTATCTCTCCTTCGGGATGAAGCATATCAGTGGTGGCTTACGGTCAGGGATGGTACAGTGGCTGACCGTATTACCTGGGATTTCTTCAAGTCGGCATTCCAGAGTAAGTATATCGGATCAAGTTATGTGGATACGCAGCGTAGGGCATTTTTGAATTTGGTTCAGGGAAGTAAATTGCTGGCTGAGTATGAGGCGGAATTCTTACGTCTTAGTCGTTATGCCCGGGGGATAGTGGCCACAGACCATGAGCGATGTGTTTGATTTGAAGATGGTCTGAGGGATGATTTACGAGTGCTGATTGCTCCACAACGAGAAAGGGAATTTACGGTTTTAGTGGAAAAGGCTAAGATAGACGAGGAAGTGAAGCGGTCCGAAAAGCAGAATCAGGATAGAAATAGAGGTAGGAATAAAAGGGATTTTGGATCGTCGTGGGGCAATGGGCGTTTCGTAAAAGACCTAGGTCGGATGGGTCGAGTCGGGTTGTGAGACACATTGTCGACATCGACCTCGAGGTATGCTCGATGTGGTAAATTTCATGTGGGCGAGTGTCGGACGAGTAACGGAAGATGTTTCAGGTGTGGGTCTACTGATCATCAGATTAGAGACTGTCCACAAGAGCGGAGCGGTGCAGGGCCGGTAGGTCAGGGTTATGCTCAGCTGAGTAGAGGTGGTCAGAAATCGCAGAGAGGTCGTGGTTTAACCAGAGGAGGTAATGGGTTCGGTCGGGGCCGTGGAGCACCAGGCAGAGGTGTAGGGAGCACTGATGCGAGACAGCCAGGGTTAGTCTATGTAGCTAGACGCCGAGAGGAGGGTGATGCACCGGATGTCATAACCGGTACGTTCTTAATCTTTGGATTGCCTTTTTTTGCACTGATTGATATTGGGTCGACACATTCTTATGTTGCTAGTGTAGTATCTTGAACTTTAAGCATAGACTCTGAGATTGCTTCTAGGGAGATGACTGTAATTAGACCGTTAGGACAATCTATAGTGGTAAACAAACTTTATAGGGATGTACCTCTAGAAGTTCAAGGGGTAGCTTTTTCGGCTGATCTGATGGAACTACCATTTAAGGATTTTGATTTGATCTTGGGCATGGACTGGTTGGTGAAGTATCGAGCGAATTTGGACTGTGCAGCCAAGCGTATGGTGTTAAGAACTCCTGAGGATGAGGAAATTTTAGTGATAGGTGAAAGGAGGAACTATTTGTCAAATGTAGTGTCTGCCTTAAGGGTAGAAAGAATGGTGAGGAAAGGATGTGAGGCATTCTTAACGTTCATTCGGGCTCTGGAAGCCAATGAATTAACTGTGGAGGATGTTAGAATGGTGAAGGAATTTTCTGATGTTTTCCCAGAAGAGCTTTCGGGATTACCTCTGGATCACGAAGTGGAGTTTAGTATTGATCTTCTTCCGGGAATAGCGCCAGTGTCTATTGCCCCATATAGGATAGCGCCGAAGGAGTTAGTGGAACTGAAAGCTCAGATACAGAAACTTTTAGATCGAGGTTTTATCCGACCGAGTGTATCACCATGGGGAGCGTCGGTGCTATTCGTTAAGAAAAAAGATGGATCAATGCGTATGTGCATTGACTATCGTCAGTTAAATAAGTTGACAATCAAGAACAAATACCCGTTGCCGCAGATTGACGACTTGTTCGATCAGTTGAAGGGGGCTTCAGTCTTTTCAAAGATAGATTTGAGGTCAGGGTATCACCAACTCAAGGTTAAGGAAGCGGATATCCATAAGACGGCGTTTTGTACTCGCTATGGTCATTACGAATTTTTGGTGATGCCGTTTGGGTTAACCAATGCACCAGCAATGTTTATGGATATGATGAACCGAGTATTTCAACCCTACCTAGACCGGTTTGTTGTGGTATTTATAGATGATATTTTGGTCTATTCAAGATCGGAAGAGGAGCATGATTCGCATCTTCGTGTGGTTTTGCAAATCTTGAGGGAGAAGCAGTTGTCCCAAATTCAGTAAGTGCGAATTTTGGCTAAGCGAAGTTACTTTTCTGGGCCATGTTGTGTTGGCAGAGGGGATTAGAGTTAATCCTCGAAAAATTGAAGCTGTGTTAGATTAGAAACCACCTAAGTCTGTGGCAGAGATTCGGAGTTTTCTTGGTCTTGCTGGATATTACCGAAGATTCGTGGAAGGGTTTTCTTTGATTGCGGCACCATTGACCAAGTTGGTACGGAAAGGGGTTCTGTTTGTTTGGTCTGATAAACAACAGGAGAGTTTTAAAAGGCTAAAGAGGATTTTGACGGAGGCTCCGGTGTTGATTTAGTCGGAGGCTAGGAAAGAGTTCGTGGTTTACTGTGATGCTTCGAACACGGGATTAGGATATGTGTTAATGCAAGACGGAAAGGTTGTTGCGTATGCGTCTCGGCAGTTAAGACCGCATGAGTTAAACTATCCAACGCATGATTTGGAATTGGCGGCAGTAGTGCTTGCTTTGAAAAGTTGGAGGCATTATCTGTATGGCGAGAAGTCTGTTATTTATACAGACCACAAGAGCCTAAAGTATCTCCTTACCCAGAAGGAATTGAATTTGAGACAGTGGCGGTGGATTGAGCTATTGAAGGATTACGATTGCTCGATTGAGTATCATCCGGGTAAAGCCAACATGGTGGCAGATGCATTAAGTCGTAGGGTGATCTCTGATTTGAGAGCAATGTTTGCTCATCTCAGCTTGTACGATGATGGAAGTCTATTAGTTGAACTTCAAGTGAAACCTTCCTGGGTTGGTCAGATTAAAGAGAAGCAGTTGTTGGATGATGCCTTGTGTACTCGACTACTTCAAGTACAGAATGATAGGGTAGAGGGTTATAGTATGAACAGTGATGGGGCTCTGTGTTTCTGTAAGAAGGTTTGCATGCCGAGGGATGTTGAGTTAAGACAGTTGATACTTCAGGAAGCGCATAGTAGCCCATATGCTATGTATCCTGGCAGGAGTAAGATGTATAGAGACTTGCGAGAACTTGGTGGTCGGGTCTGAAGCGGGAAGTAACCGAATTTGTAAGTAGGTGTTTGACATGCCAACAGGTAAAAGCAGAACATCAGTTGCCTTTGGGTTTGTTGCAGCCGTTAAAGATCCCGCAGTGGAAGTTGGAGAGGATCACGATGGATTTTGTTAGTGGGCTACCCCTTATGCCTACTAAAAAGGATTCGGTATGGGTAATTATGGACCGATTGACGAAGTCTGCTCATTTCATACCAGTTCGCGTTGACTACTCTCTCCAGAAATTGGCTAAGTTGTATGTAGCAGAGATTGTGAGGTTGCATGGGGTACCAGCATCGATCATATCAGATAGGGACCCGAGGTTTACGTCACGATTTTGGAGGGCATTGCATCAGGCATTGGGCACCCGATCGACTTCCAAGACTTTTCCACCCACGCATCGATGGTCGATCCCGAGAGAGTGATTCGAGTTTTGGAGGACATGTTGAGGGGTCATGTCATCGATTTCGTGAGGTAGCTGGGAGGAGTTTCTACCAAGTAGCGAAATTTGCATACAACAACAGTTACCAAGCTAGTATTCAGATGGCGCCCTATGAAGCGTTGTATGGGCGGAAGTGTCGTACTCCTACCTGTTGGACAGAATTTGGGGAACGTCAGATTTTGGGTCCGGAATTGGTTGCTAAGACGGAAGAGAAGGTTAGGTTAATTCGAGCTCGATTAAAAGAAGCTTCTGATAGACAGAATTCTTACGCGGATCTGAAGCGTAAGGACATAGAATTTGCAGTGGGTGACCGAGTCTTCTTAAAAGTGTCACCGTGGAAGAAGGTGCTATGGTTTGGGCGGAAGGGTAAGCTAAGCCCCAGGTTCATTGGGCCTTATCGTGTGTTGAAACGTGTGGGACCAGTAGCTTATCAACTCGAGTTACCTGCAGAGTTAAGCCAGATTCATGATGTGTTCCACGTTTCGATGCTAAGACGCTATCATTCGGATCCATCTCACGTGGTGCCAGTGGAAGAAATCGAAGTAAGGCCCGATCTATCCTTTGAGGAGGAACCCGTTTGAATTTTGGATCGTGATGTCAAAGTGTTACGTAGGAAGACGGTTCCATTAGTTAAGGTTTTGTGGCGTAATCACGGTTCTGAGGAAGCTACATGGGTACCAGAGGAAGCGACGCGACAGCAATACCCTCATCTCTTTTGATCAGGTAATTTTGAGGCCGAAATTTTTTTAGGGGGGTAGAACTGTAACATCCTGAATTAGGGGCTAGGCATGTGATGTGTTTTGTGTGTATGCTATGTTTAATGTGTTAGTTTAGGGTGTATGGGGGTCTAGGAAAAGCTCGGGGATAAGTCGAAGCCTTGGCCAAAATTCTCTTTTTGGGCACCTTAGTGGAAGAGCTGGCTAGGATAGGACTTAAGGGATATTGTTTGTATTTGGTTGACATAAAGCAAGGTGTTGGTAAAGTGGCAAGGTGACGCCACATAAGGGGTTGGAAGGTGATGCCACAAGGGAGCAGAGAGGAGCGAGTTCAAGTCACATGAAGCTCATTTTGGGAGTTATTTTTACGTCAAGGGAGCGAAGGCAGTTCTACTGGGACACTTCAGATGGGAGAGTGGACTGAGTCAAATAATTCGAATGAGTGGCTGAGAGGAAAAAGTGGAGTTTGAAGCATTCAAATTTATTTCAAATGGGTGATCAGGAGTGAATTAAGGAGAAAAGAAAGGGATGGACATATGATCAAGGTGTTGGCCGAATTTCAAACACTTAGTATAGGGGGAATCGGTTTTTGGCTTGTGTTGGGGTGTGCCGAAATTCACTTAGGCCATAGGACCTTTAGGTTCTTTTTTGTGCAATTTTCAGCTTTGGGGGTTTTAGGTGCCGAATTTTGGTTAGCTTTAACTCTTTCTCTTTTTACTTCTTTTCTTGCTCATTCTCCACTTCTTCTTCATTTAGCCGAAACCTGTTGCCTCCTTCTTGAACCTTTTCTTTGTTTTAGCCGAAACCCTTCTCCATTTCCCTGCTAAAGCCGAACACCCCTTGCCCCATTATTCTTTTTCTAAATCTCTTCTTTATGCCGAATCTTTTAGCAATCCTTTCCTAAGTTCTCTTCTCAATCTCTCTAAAAGCCGAAACTCTTAAGCCTCTATTTGAAGTTATTTTACTTTCATTTCCAGTTCTTTCATCTTGTTCTCTTTTACCATAGTCATTACCGAATCTTCTCTACTGCTGTGCTAGTGCCGAATCCTCTTAGGCGTTAATCAAATCTTCTGTGTTAAGGTAAGAGGCGATTTCTTTATTTCTTTATATCTCATTCGATTTTTCGGAGCCAAAGCCGAATGGCTAATTGGCTTGGTGAGGCCGTCATTTGGACTTATGTTTTCTTCTTATTTTCCTGCTTTCTTTGGGGGCGCCTATTTCGGGAATCTAAGCTAATCAAATCATCTGAATCTCAAGCCCGAAAGTCGTTAATCTCTGAACCCTATCTCTCTTTTCGGGATTCCAAGGCAAAGGAGGGGGTTGGACCCGTAAACCCAGCCCCTAAGTTTAAGAAATGGGCGGTGTCAGCAGTCCGAGATTGGCCACCGGGTTGTGGATCGGCTTCAGAGTAGAGTCGTAGGCAGATAGCAGTTGTTTCTGCTACTGATAGTGTCGACGTAGAGAGTATTATTTTGCGTGTTACCAGGTGTGTAAACCCTCACACACTTTAGTTTAATTGAAATATTAATTGTATAGGCTGAAATGCCGGAAAAAGGCTGTGATGACAGTCGTGATACCCGTATGGGTAAGGCAAGGAATGCCAGGTACGTGATTATAGTATCGTTTTTGCGTGTAGGGATGTATGTCATAATCTAATACCTTGTTAATAGCATGTGCATTTGTTATGTTATGTATGTCATGCATGGGAGATGGATATGATGTTTATGGGGAAGTGCTCGATTATGAGGTCACATAGTGATTGGTGGGGAAAGCCGCGTTATATTATGAGGTCACGTAGTGATCGGTGGCTAGGCCACGTGATATTTTTAGGTCACATTGTGATCGACATTATGACTGACAGCATGACTGTCGAAGTGGCATGTAGCGGATGGAGGGTTGATTGTAGAAATCCCCACGGTGTGATTGGTTGGTACGGGTTGACGTGTAGAGGATGGAAAAACTAGGCTTTGGTTGGGACATGATGCATTCATTTATATTTATGTCATCTTGAGTGGGCTAAGGCCCAATATGCGATTGTGGGCCTCGAGCCGTTTATGTGTTATAGGGGAATTACACACTGAGTCTTGGTGACTCACCCATTTGCTTAACCTTTCAGTGTCATCAGATCGTGGGTATGGGGCCGAGGCGGACTCGTGGAGGCCATAAAGTCTTTTCTTCTCGTAAACTTTTTACTGCCTTAATTTAAATTTTAATTGGGGATTTTGATGTAATAAGGCCTTTCTGAATTAATCTTTGGATTTTTATTTTATTTACTTTTTATCTACTTCAAAAAAATGACACTATGCAAACTTAATCACGAAAATGCAAAAAAATGGGGTTTTCAAAATGCGAGTAAGTCAAAACATGCGTTTTGTTTCAAGTATCACCAAGCTTAACGAATGTCTGATTAACCAAATGCTGAAATTTTTCCTACACTACCAAGCCACTGTTTTCAAGACATCGCCTTAATTGAAGAGTTTTCAAATCTACGATTTTTCTTAAATTTAACGAAATTTCGTTTTTACTTCACCCTGTAACCTACCAAATCTGGTCGTAACGTTTAGGTCGAGTTTGGCGTGTTAAAAGATTTAAATATGAAATAGAATTATAAAGACTACTAGAGGTCCTTATTTAGCAATTAGACCATTATATTTTAAGATGGACAAAAATGGACATGGGAAGGAAAAATCTTAAGAAAGGACCATTAAGGGCATTTTTATCATTTGGTAAATAAAAGATTAAAAAGGGAAAAAGAAGTAAAAAATGATGTCCATCTTCCTCCCCCTTGGCCGAAAATCACAAGGAAGACATAGCTAGGGTTTCTTCAACTTCCAAGCTTGATAGTAAGTGCATCCTAGCCTCGTTTTTAATGTTCTTTGTATTTTTGAGACACTCGTAGCTCGATTTAGCTATTTCTTGCTTTATTTTGAGCTAAGATTTATGTTCAAAAATTTACCCATGTATGACATGCATGTATTTTGATGTTTTATGGAAGATTATGAAAGTTTGATGTATGATAAACATCTTTTTCTAAGTGATTTTCTTGAAAAATGCATAAAAGGACCAAATTGTAAAAGTTGTAGAAATGGTCATACATGAGTGAAATAGTGGAAATTGAATGTTGTTATAGTTGAGAACATGATTTGGCTAGGCTTGAAATTCAAGAAAGTTGAATGAAAATCAATTTACGAGCCTAGGGGCAAAAATGTAATTATGTAAAAGTTTGGGGGCAAAATCTTAATTTTTGTCAAAATATGAATTACGAGTCAATTTATTCAATGTGTGTATTTAACAAGTGAAATTGTTATTATAGATCAAGAAACACGAAGCTCGGATCGAAACCGAGGCAAGAACAAAATCGAGGACTAAATCGAGCATTGATACACATTTTGAGAATAGAGGTAAGTTTGTATGAAGTTAGAATTTCATAATGTTTGATAATTGAAACTACTTAATATTATGACAATGTATATTATTGTTATGAAAATCGAGTGATGAAGCCTCGATGAGAAAACGTTGAAAATAAGTATGTGAAATTCCGGATAAAGATTCGGAACAATGAGGTTACCCATGTATTAGCATTGAATAAAGAAGGTCATGTGTAAGACCATGTCTGGGATATGGCCTCGGCACCAAAGGAAGATTTCGTATAAGACCATGTCTGGGACATGGCATCGACATTCATGTACAATCTCATATAAGACCATGTCTGGGACATGGCATCGACAATGAGTTATAAGATCCCGTGTAAGACCATATCCGGGATATGGCATCGACATCAAGGGGTGATCCCATGTAAGACCATATCTGGGATATGGCGTTCGCATCAAATTTTATGAACGATGAGTTCGAGTATCCTACGATAATTTGGTTAATTCGTGGGTAAAAGAGCTAAGTATGTAAGATGGTATAGAGTTAAATTCGTTTATGGATGACCTTGGGTATCACCTATGATCAGAATGATGAAGATATGAGTTTATGTTCATGATAGCAAATTTGATAAGTCATGTGACTAAGTGATACAGGTACCATGAGTAAAATACAGAGTATGAAATCATATTGTGAAATGAGAAGGGTAAGAGTAAGTATGAGTAAGTATGCTTGAGCACTTGATGCTTATGATGTTCGTGTATCATGAGATGGATGAGTTTATTTTGAGTATTTATGTTGCTATATAAATTTCATGCAAACTTACTAAGCTATATGCTTACCCTTCTCTTTCCCCGTTTCCTTGTAGTTTCGCCAAGTTAGCTCGGGAATCACAGAACGTCGGAGCTCGGATCACACTATCAACCGTTCTTTTGGTATAGTAAAGTTAATTCATTTTGAGTATGGCATGTATAAGAACTTGATCGTTTTGTGTCATGTCATGTTTGAATGCCAAAGGGTTGGCTATTAATGTTTCACACTCATTTTGTAAAAGGGGCATGGTGAATTGGCCAATATTGTTAAGTTTATGTTATAAAGTGTTAAGTTAAATGAGATGAATGTTCATGCAAGTAATTAAGTAAAATATGGGTGGAATGAATGATAATTTAAGGATTCTTAAGAGGTTGGTATTGCTATGTTATGTGCTTCTTCTGATGAAATGAATGAGTTTATGTTTTAGGGTGGCAAGAAGGCTTGGAAAATAGCCTTAAACTATCCACACGGGTAGACACACGGGCGTGTGTCTAGGCCGTGTGTGAGACACGGCCAGCTCCATGGGTGTGTTAGTAGGTCGTGTGTCCCCTGCATTTATTTGCGAGGATTCAATTCGTCACATGGGCCAGCACACGGGCGTGTGCTTAGGCCGTGTGCTCCTTAAGGGGTTACTAACGTCATAAACAGAATACCCCTAGTTTTCACACACGGGTGAGGACACGGGCATGTCTAGGCCGTGTGAAGGACACGGGCTATTGACACAGGCGTGTGTCCGGCCGTGTGAAAACCCCTGTAGGTTCGAAATAAAAATAAATTCTACACGGGATTGGGACATGGGCGTGTGTGACCACACGGCCTTCCCACATGGGCGTGTGACCTCTGTTTAGGCAAAAAATTTTAAAGAGTGCAAAAGTTTTCGGTTGAACTTCGTAACCTTCCGGATGAATGTTTAAGGCCTCGTAGGCCCAGGGTATGTGTGTTATGGTTAAGAGAGAAAAGTTTTAAGTTGGAATGAAATTTTATAGCCCGTAATTGCATGTACAAGCAAGGTCAAGCATACTAATGCCTCGTATCCGGTTCTGGCGTCAGACACGGGTAAGGGGTGTTACATTTAGTGGTATCAGAGCTACGATTTAGTCGATTCTCGGAATAACGTAGCGTGAGTATGAGTCTAGCTATATATTCCATACGTAAGAGTACTTGTGTAATGATAGTGTGACGACTCCTGACGATTTGAATTGTATTTTTATATAGTTAATGGATCTTGATCCTGACCGAGCTGCAGCCGATGATGCTGCAAGTAATGCATCGGCTCCCGCATAAGGGACCGCGCCAGTAGAGAGTAGACCCGAGACTTTGGGTCAGGGAGAAGAAGCCTGGGAAGCCTTTCTCCGTATGATGAGTAATTGGTACACAGAGTACATTCGAGCAAATCTTAATGCTCCACCTTCTCCACCCCCGCCTATCCCTCAATGAACCCCGGTAGTTCCCCAATTGGTAGAAGTTGTAAGAAGAGAAAAGCCTCTGGTTGATAGAATCTAGAAACAAGGAGCCGAGGAATTCCGGGCTAGTAAATATGATGATCCGGAAAGAGCCGAACTTTGGCTTGAAAATACCATCAGGGTATTTGATGAATTATCTTGCACACCTGAAGAGTGCATGAAGTGTGTGATTTCTCTTCTGAGAGATTCCGCTTATCAGTGGTGGAATACCCTTGTGTCGGTTGTACCAAGGGAAAGAATTACATGGGAGTTTTTCAAAGAAGAATTTCGGAAGAAATACATAAGTCAAAAGTTTATTGATCAGAAAAGAAAGGAATTCCTTGAACTGAAACAAGGTAAGATGACGGTGACTGAGTACGAACGCGAGTTTGTAAGACTCAGCAAGTACGCTCGGGAATGTGTGTCCTCCGAAGCCATCATGTGTAAGAGGTTTGAGGAAGGACTAAATGAAGATATCAAATTGTTCATTGGTGTCCTTGAGTTGAAGGAATTTGTTGTGTTAGTGGACCGGGCTTGTAAGGCTGAGGAATTAGTGAAAGAGAAAAGAAAAGCTGAGATGGAGTCTCGTGACTCAAGAAAGAGACAATTAAGTAAGTCATTTCAGTCCTCGTCCAAGAAGTCGAGAGAGTTTCCTACCCGATTAGCTATTTCAGTCGGGTTTTCAAACAAAAGTAAGAACAAACAATACTCAGGGTCTAAAGCCCAGACCACCTCAGTTGCTAGTGCTGGCAACGCCCGACCGAGTAGACCGGGGTGCCCCCAGTGTGGTAAACGTTATTCTGGTGAATGTCGAGCAAATGAAAAGGCTTGTTTCAGGTGTGGGTCCCTAGATCATTTTATTAGAAATTACCCCGAAATGGATGAGAAAGAGAAGCCTCAAGATGCAAGACCGGGAGGCACTACTAGAGGGAGACTACAGAGAAACAAGAGAAGTGGAACAAGTAGTAAGAATGCGCCCAGAGAGCAGGCTGTGAGATCTGAGGGTAGAGCGCCTGCGAGGACCTATGCCATCCGTGCCCGCGAAGAGGCATCATCTCCTGATGTAATTACGGGTACATTTTCTCTTCATGATACTAAAGTTATTGCTTTAATAGATCCGGGATCTACCCATTCATACATTTGCATGAAATTAGTATCTAGAATGAGTATGCCCAGAGAGTCTCTGCAATTTGTGATAAAGGTGTCTAATACTTTAGGCAAAAGTGTGCTAGTTGATAAGGTATGTAAAGATTGCCATTGATGATTAGAGGTCATTGTTTTAAGGCAAATCTCATGCTATTTCCATTTGATGAATTTGATATAATTCTTGGTATGGACTGGTTAACCACTCATGATGTGACAGTAAATTGTGGAAAGAAATATATTGAGTTGAGATGTGAAAATGGGGACACTTTTCATGTTAAATCAGATGAACAAGTTAGGTCGCCAGTAGTGATCTCTCACATGTCGGCTCAGAGATATGTAAGAAAGGGTATAAGGCGTATCTTGCTTTTGTGATGAATGCCAAGGAAACTGAGTTAAAGATTGAATCAGTACCGATAGTATGTGAGTACCCAGATGTTTTTCTCGAGGAATTGCCAGGATTACCTTCGGTTAGAGAGGTAGAATTTGGTATTGAGTTAGCTCCCGGTACTACTCCTATATCGATTGCTCCGTACAGAATTGCCCCAACTGAGTTGAAGGAATTGAAGGAACAGTTGCAAGAGTTGACGGACAAAGGTTTTGCTAGACTGAGTTATTCTCCGTGGGGTGCTCCAGTGCTATTTGTGAAAAAGAAAGATGGCTCTATGAGATTGTGCATAGATTACCGACAACTTAATAAGGTAATGGTGAAGAACAAGTATCCGTTGCCAAGGATCGACAATTTGTTTGATCAATTGAAGGGAGCCATTGTGTTCTCCAAGATAGACTTGAGGTCAGGATACTACCAGTTGAGAGTAAAAGACTCAGACGTGCCTAAAACTGCATTCCGGACGAGGTATGGGCATTTTGAATTCTTAGTCATGCCTTTTGGTTTAACTAATGCCCCTGCTGTGTTTATGGATTTAATGAATCGTATTTTTCGGCCATACTTGGACAAGTTTGTTGTGGTTTTTATTGATGACATACTGATATATTCTCGCGATTAGCATGAGCATGCTGAGCACTTGAGGATCGTTTTACAGATTTTACGAAATAATTAGTTGTATGCCAAGTTCAGCAAAAGTGAATTTTGGCTCAAGGAAGTTAGATTTTTGGGACACATTGTCTCGAGAGATGGAGTCCGAGTTGACCCAAGTAAGATTTCAGCCCTTGTTGATTATAAACCGCCAAAAAATATATCTAAGGTTAGGAGTTTTCTTGGCTTAGCCGGCTATTATAGGCGATTTGTTAAAGGGTTTTTTATGATAGCGACTCCAATGACGAAACTTTTATAGAAAAATGTAAAGTTTGAATGGACAGAGGAGTGTTAACAGAGTTTCGAGAAACTAAAGGCAATGTTGACAGAGGCTCCAGTTCTAGTACAATCGGAATCGGGAAAAGAATTTATGGTCTACAGCAATGCGTCCTTGAATGGATTGGGTTGTGTACTTATGCAAGAAGGTAAAGTGATAGCATATGCCTCCAGACAGTTAAAGCCACATGAGAAGAATTACCCGACGCATGATTTGTAGTTGGCTACTATTGTCTTTGCATTGAAGATTTAGAGACACCATTTGTATGGTGAAAAATGTCTGCTTTTCACCGATCACAAAAGTTTAAAGTATTTGATGACTCAAAAATAATTGAACCTAAGGCAGTGAAGATGGCTAGAGTTGATAAAGGATTATGAGTTGGTTGTTGATTACCACCCGGGAAAGGCGAATGTAGTCACTGATGCTTTGAGTAGAAAATCCCTATTTGCACTGAGAGCTATGAATACAGGGGTGACACTGTCAGAGGATGGTTCTATTCTAGCTGAGTTGAGAGCTAGACCGTTGTTCCTTTAAGAGATTCATGAGGCTCAGAAGGATGACAGTGACTTGTAAGCCAAAAGAGTTCAGTGTGAGTCGGGTGTTGAGTCTGAATTTCAGATCAATTTAGACGGATGTTTAAAGTTCAGGGACCGAGTATGTGTACCGAGGAACGATGAGCTCATTCGTAAAGTTTTGCATGAGGCACATAATGGATGTCTATCTTTACATCCAGGTAGCACCAAGATGTATAATGATTTGAAGAAGTGGTATTGGTGGCCGAATATAAAGAAAGATATTTCTGAGTTTGTTTCAAGATGTTTGATTTGTCAACAAGTAAAGGCTGAACACCAAGTACCCTCAGGTTTGCTTCAACCTATTATGGTGACCGAGTGGAAGTGGGACCGAATTACCATGGACTTTGTAACAGGGTTTTCGTTAACACCGAGCAAGAAAGATGTTGTATGGGTCGTAGTCGATAGACTTACGAAGTCAGCCCATTTTATACCGGTGCGTGTCGACTACTCATTGGATAAGTTAGCAAACTTGTATATTTCTGAGATTGTGAGGATACACGGAGTGCCCTTATCGATTATATCGAATAGAGATCCGAGATTCACGTCCAGATTTTGGGCACAAAGTTGAATTTTAGTACGGCTTTTCACCCCCAAACCGACGGTCAGTCGAAGAGGTTAATACAAGTACTTGAAGATATGCTCCGATGTTGTATTCTTGAGTTTCAGGGCAGCTGGGAGAAATATTTACCTTTGGTGGAATTTGTCTACAATAACAGTTTTTAGTCGAGTTTGAAAATGGCGCCTTATGAGGCTTTATATGGGCGTAAGTGCCGAATGCCTTTATATTGGACTGAACTTAAGGAAAACCAGATCCACGGGGTTGATTTGGTTAGAGAAACTGAAGAGAAGGTAAAAGTGATTCGAGATTATTTAAAGGCTGCTTCTGATAGACAAAAATCCTACTCGGATTTAAAAAGATAAGAGATTGAGTATCAAGTCGGTGATAGAGTATTTCTGAAAGTGTCGCCATGGAGGAAAGTTCTTAGATTTGGCCGTAAACGCAAATTGAGTCCTCGTTTTATCGGACCATATGAGATCACCGAAAAGATAGGGTCGGTAGCTTATCGATTGGCTTTGCCATCTGAATTAGAGAAGATTCATGATGTGTTTCACGTGTCTATGTTGCGACGCTACCGATCAGACCCTTTGCATGTGATCACACCGATAGAGGTTGAGATTCAACCCGACATGACATATGGTGAAGAACCAGTTAAGATCTTAGCACGGGAAGTCAAACAGTTGAGAAATAAGAGTATAACTCTTGTGAAAGTTTTATTGCAAAGACATAGGGTAGAATAAGCTACATTGGAGCCCGAGGAGGCTATGAGGAACCAATACCCAAACCTTTTTGCTGGGAAGGAAAAATCTTAAGAAATGGCCATTAAGGGCATTTTTGTCAGTTGGTAAATAAAAGATTAAAAAGGGAAAAAGAAGTAAAAAATGATGTCCATCTTCCTCCCCCTTGGCCGAAAATCACAAGGAAGACATAGCTAGGGTTTCTTCAACTTCCAAGATTGATAGTAAGTGCATCCAAGCCCCGTTTTTAATGTTCTTCGTATGTTTGAGACCTTCGTAGCTCGGTTTAGCTATTTCTAGCTATATTTTGAGCTAGGGTTTATGTTCAAAAATTTACCCATGTATGACATGCATGTATTTTGATGTTTTATGAAAGATTATGAAAGTTTGATGTATGATAAACATCTTTTTCTAAGTGATTTTCATGAAAAATGCATAAAAGGACAAAATTGTAAAAGTTGTAGAAATGGTCATACATGAGTGAAATAGTGGAAATTGAATGTTGTTATAGCTGAGAATATGATTCGGCTAGGCTTGAAATGCAAGAAAGTTGAATGAAAATCATTTTACGAGCTTAGGGGAAAAATGTAATTATGTAAAATGTTGGGGGCAAAATCATAATTTTTGCCAAAATATGAATTACGAGTCGATTTAGTCAATGTGTGTATTTGACAAGTAAAATTGTTATTATAGATCAAGAAACACGAAGCCCGGATCGAAACTAAGGCAAGAACAAAATCGAGGACTAAATTGAGCATTGATAAACATTTTAAGAATCGAGGTAAGTTTGTATGAAGTTAGAGGTTCATAATGTTTCATAATTGAAACTACTTAATATTATGACAATGTATATTATTGTTATGAAAATCAAGTGATGAAGCCTCGATGAGAAAACGTTGAAAATAAGTATGCGAAATTTCGGATAAAGATTCGAAACAATGAGGTTACCCATGTATTAGCATTGAACAAAGAAGGTCATGTGTAAGACCATGTCTGGGATATGGCCTCGGCACCAAGGGAAGATTTCGTATAAGACCATGTCTGGGACATGGCATCGACATTCATGTACGATCTCGTATAAGACCATGTCTGGGACATGGCATCGACAATGAGTTATAAGATCCCGTGTAAGACCATATCCGGGATATGACATCGACATCAAGGGGTGATCCCATGTAAGACCATACCTGGGATATGGCGTTGGCATCAAATTTTATGAATGATGAGTTCGAGTATCCTACGATAATTTGGTTAATTCGTGGGTAAAAGAGCTAAGTATGTAAGATGGTATAGAGTTAAATTCGTTTATGGATGACCTTGGGTATCACCTATGATAAGAATGATGAAGATATGAGTTTATGTTCATGATAGAAAATGTGATCAGTCATGTGACTAAGTGATACAGGTACCATGAGTAAAATACAAAGTATGAAATCATATTGTGAAATGAGAAGGGTAAGAGTAAGTATGAGTAAGTATGCTTGAGCACTTGATGCTTATGTTGTTCATGTATCATGAGATGGATGAGTTTATTTTGAGTATTTATGTTGCTATATAAATTTCATGCAAACTTACTAAGCTATATGCTTACCCCTCTCTTTCCCCATTTCCTTGTAGTTTTCCCAAGTTAGCTCGGGGATCACAGAACGTCGGAGCTCGGATCACACTATCAATCGTTCTTTTGGTATAGTAAAGTTAATTCATTTTGAGTATGGCATGTATAGGAACTTGATTGTTTTGTGTCATGTCATGTTTGAAGGCCAAAGGGTTGGCTATTAATGTTTCACACTCATTTTGTAAAAGGGGCCATGGTGATTTGGCCAATATTGTTAAGTTTATGTTATAAAGTGTTAAGTTAAATGAAATGAATGTTCATGCAAGTAATTGAGTAAAATACGGGTGGAATGAATGATAATTTAAGGATTCTTAAGAGGTTGGTATTACTATGTTATGTGCTTCTTGTGATGAAATGAATGAGTTTATGTTTCGGGGTGGCAAGAAGGCTTGGAAAATAGCCTTAACCTGTCTATATGGGTAGACACACGGGCATGTGTCTAGGCCGTGTGTGGCACACGGCCATCCCCATGGGTGTGTTAGTAGGCCGTGTGTCCCCTGTATTTATTTGCGAGGATTCAATTCGTCACACAGGCCAGCACACGGGTGTGTTCTTAGGCCGTGTGCTTTTTAAGGGGTTACTGACGTCATAAATAGAATACCCCTAGTTTTCACACACGGGTGAGGACACGGGCGTGTCTAGGCCGTGTGAAGGAACGGGCCATTGACACGGGCGTGTGTCTGGCCGTGTGAAAACCCCTGTAGGTTCGAAATAAAAAAAATTCTACACGGGATCGGGACATGGGCGTGTGTGACCACACGTCCATCCCACATGGGCGTGTCCCAAGTCACACGGGCGTGTGACCTCTGTTTCGGCAAAAAAATTTAAAGAGTGCAAAATTTTCCGGTTGAACTCTGAAACCTTCCGGATGAATGTTTAAGGCCTTGTAGGCCCAGGATATGTGTGTTATGGTTAAGAGAGAAATGTTTTACGTTGGAATGAAATTTTATAGCCCGTAGTTGCATGTACAAGTAAGGTCAAGCATGGTAATGCCTCGTATCCGGTTCCAGCGTCAGACACGGGTAAGGGGTGTTACAATGTTAGACTATTTGATTCATTTGCGTGATGGAGATTCGTTTTGTCCAATGCGTGGTTATTGAGTCCATTTATTTGTTGCATATTCCCAAGTTACAAAATTATCATTATTGGTACTATATATAACTATATGTTGTGTTGTATGTGAACTATGTGATTGAATATGACAAACTCATGAGATAATGATGCATGAAAACATTTCTTTGACTTCACAAGAAATAAGATGCAAATGTGTCTTAGTATGCTTTTTTAAGACCTATGATATTGTGTATGCTTTGTAGTACTTTCGAACATTCACTGAGCTTGTATGAGCTTAACTCTTTATGTAAATTCTGTAGAGAAATAGTACGTCCGGGGAGTGTGAAGTGGCAAGGAAGTGATCCGCTGAAGGCATTATGGTTAAGTATATTTTGTGGTTTTGAATTCTTGGAATAAAGGTAATGTGTGATATTTTTTGTTCAAATTAGACTTTCTTATGGTTTCTATATGTTTCATGTTTTGATTTGCGAACTATTTGAATGTTTATAAAAGATTCTCATTGGTTATACGTTAGGAAATTGTTGCATGAATATTTTCAGAATACACGATTTAGGCTTGGTTGAGTTAAATATCATTTGTCAATTAAGCAAGAACACTACATCAAGAATTAAGTATGCTTTAACTTCTGGACTTTTAGCAAACTAAGTAGAAGTATCGATACTCGGGAATAATGCATCAGTACCTTACCAAAGGAAAAGTTTTCAAAACTCAACAGCAACCAAGTTTGGTATAATATAGGTATCGATACTTTGGATAGAAATACCGATACCTTCATAAGGTATCGATAAATTTTTTTAAACCAAATTTTGCTGAGAGTTAAAACAGTATCGATACATACTTTAATATCATTACATACACATAAGAAATGATACCTACTTGTTTAGTGTTGATACTTACTCTGGAGTTTTAAAATTTATTAAAATGGTCCTTACTTCTCAAGTAGATCCACTTCTATTGCCACTTAAAAGTTTAATTAGTCATGATTTCATCTGTAACGGTTAACTGTGAAAACATTTGTAATTACTTGTTATTGTCTATATACCTGTATAAGTTCCAGTAGTTGTTGTAACATCTTGTAACTCAGGTTCGACGACTAGACCAAGTTGGCAGTGTTACATTTGGGAATATCAGAGTGTAGGTTATTCCAACACTTGAACATAAGTTGTTAATACTCGGGACTAGGTTAACGTAACCCTTTGACTTAGATTTTCATAATACCTAGACCATTTGACTTGAGTATCTTTGTTCGAAATTATTATGAAATTGCTTATTTTAGGGGTAGGATTGAGAACACATTTCCATTATTGAAATGTTTTTACAATAATATGCTTTGGATCATTGCCGCAACTCACACTCTTGGTTTGTTTTTGTTTGTTTATAGTAGTTACAATATGCCTCGTAGACGTGTTCATGGGAATGGGAATGTTCCAAAGGATAATGCATCCTTTGCACCACCTGTGCCACTAGTGTAGCAAGTAAAGAGTGATAATACATGAATGTGGTATGTGATTTATAGATTTTTAAAGCATGCTTATGAGGTTTGATATATGAAAATGTAATGAACACATTTGTAGCACTTCTGCTGCAATTAAATCTATGACCGAAAAGCATATAATGTATGAGATTGTGATATGAAACTAATAAACGTGAACAAATATTATGTGCATTAAAAAATAAATAAATTGTGTAATTGTTGGTATTCTGGTCTTGAGAACTCTTAAAACCATTAGATATAGTTGGCATGCATGGGATTGTAAGTACTCACCCTTGTGTCTTTTGATTTCCCCAAGACAGATTGGAGGGAAAAGGGAATATCGAGCGAACCTCCATTTATCGAGACATGTTGGTGTGTTAGAGAGTGCTTAGCTTAATACTACACTTATTGGACATGTTGGACTCTTTGTGATACGATCTCGCCTCGAGAATGATTCGAATCGTTTGTTGTGCCCGATCATAAAATTGAGGAAGTATCGTTCCAATTGAAATAAGCTGAAATTGGTTAAGAATAAGCTTTAAACAAAGGGATTTTTGAAGAGTTTTAGAATGGATTAGGAAAGGATCGGCTAGGTGTTGGAACAAAGGGGAATAAAGAGAAGGGCTGAATTGGCTAAGTGAAATGACGATGGAAATGGCTAAGTGATTGAGGCTGGAAATTGGATTGTAAAAATGGCTCACAAAGGTTTGGAAGTAGATGGATGTTGATTCGGCTAACAAAGAAGTTAAGATAGCTTAGAAACGGAAAAAGTCGAATGGATGGAATAGGCTTAAGGCCAAGGAAGAACCAATACTATAGGGAGTATTGACCCGAACCTTATACGACACTTAAGGTGGATGGATGTTGAAGGATAGGACCTTGACCCGGTAAATAGGAAGTTAGGAACCACAGGTATCAATGGGGTGAATGCCACACTCGATGGTGAGTTATAAGTTCTAAAGAAATAGAATGACGCCACTAGCAAGCTAGATAAGTCAAGCTGAGTCTAAAACGAATTAAGAGAGTTGAAAAACTCACAAATGTTATAAACATTCATAAAAGTAGCAAAAAAAGTCTCTAGAAAATGAAATTAGCTAAGTATTTATAGCTAGAAGTCTAGGCTAGCCGAATAGTCAAATGGATAACTAAATGGACACCTGATTTCAGCTTTTAATGAGCTGAAAAATTCCAAAAAATTTCAAGAAAATTCCAGGAAGCTCCTTCCTCCTTGGTGACACCAATGGACAGCTTCTACATGCCTTCATTTAGCTGAAAATTAATTGAGGTGATTGGGGAGTTGAATTGGTTGAATGGAGTTGTTTAGACTAGGCTAAATTCGTCCAAAGGGTGTGAAAGGCTTTAATGAGCAGGCCTTGGTCAGTTGAATGATCTTGAGGTGTTAAATGATGTCTTGAGTACTCCAATGGACATTAGGTGTGAAAATCGAATGTAAACAGCCCCTTATGTGTGAATGCACAAACCGAATGGGCATACAATTTGAAAGGAATGTCCAGCTTGTGTGAAAGCTTTTAAGGCTGCTTTGGTGAGCTCAATGGCCAGCTTGGGAACAAGAATCATCACCGGTTGTGGCTTTTGCAATGACCGAACCATCATCTCACTTGGAAGAAATAAATCAGCAGCTCACTTGCATTTATGCTATCCCAAGCATGTACCTGCACCTAATTAAATCAGTAAATTAATTCAATTAAGACATAATAAATTCGGCAGCTTAAAGACACATAAAAACAACTTTTAAACTAGGACATATTTATAACCTGTTTTTAAGCTAAGACTCCAATTAAATTCTGCTGTAGCTAGACATATTAAAAACATGTAATAACTAAAACACAAATTAAATTTGGCTATACGTAGGACACATTAAAAATATGTATTAGACTAGGACACATTTAACACTCTAATTTAACATGTTCAGATTAAAGACATATTTATTAACACTTATTTATTAAATTAAGCTAACTAGCTGAATTAACTAAATGCATTTATTTTATTCTAGCAACTAAAATTGTAAAAATTAAAATAAACTCAAAACTCAAAACGAGCTCATTAAGCTGGAAACGAGCTGATTTGAGCTCAACGAGCTGGAATCGAACTAATTCAGTTCGCAAGGGATTGCAAGCAACGCTTAGGGAGCTGGTCCAAGAGTGTGCTCGAGGCATGGCCGTATCATCCCCTCCCTCTTTAAAGCGATTTGTCCTCAAATCGGGCCACTTGCTCACGAAAAATCTTTCACTGTCACAGCCCCCTTGGTTGATGAAGTTGGCAATGTTGCTCCTGATAACCTGAAATTGACACATAACTTGAACACAAAATAGGTTGTTTGCACGCCCTCCCTCTTTTGGAGGGAACCTTTCCAAAGTGCCACCTACACGAAAATTAAATGGATTAGTGACACCATGGTTTATAGACACAATAGAACTTGCGAAAATCTTATTCACAAATTGAACATATGAATCGATGCCAGTATCAAAAACAGAAGTTGATTTTACCTTGTTCCTTCATGGAAACAAACCAGAATCATGGAGCATTCGAGAGTAATACTTTTGGACAAAAAAAGTCCATAACTCAAATCCTTTGAACAATGATAGAGAATAATGTTCTCCGGGATCAAAAACCATATTTCCTCTTACCTCTCCAATCTGACCCGAAAGTGTCATGACCGGCAACTCAGAAAGAACAGAAAGAACATGTAGCATTTGAGTAGTATAATCTTGCAAAACACGGTCGAATCTTTTAAACCACAATTTAGAACAACCTCTGGAGTCAAAGATTCGAGTTTGACTTTGCAAGCCAACAAAATTCACTTCTTTTGTTTTCGAACAAAATGATAAAATTCGGAGTAGATGAAAAGGTTCAACACATTTATTTAAAACGAAATTACGATGCTCAGCTTTTCTTAGTAACAACTTAAGATGACTTGCTCCGGGCTTAAACACACGATTTTGGTCGTTCATTGTTAAAAGCAGCAAAGGCTTTACTTTCATCAACAACTCACATATTCGAAACAAAGAAGATGTGAGCATACAAACATTCAAACAGACAAACCTGTCACATTTCCTCTGCAAAGGCATGCTTATACAAGAGGATTTTGCACAAAAATTTAAAGACTCCACATAACCATCACAATCAAACAAAACAAGCTTTTTATGTGAATGATCTCTATCACACACGTCCAAATTTTGTATATGCTGAATTAACCCAACGTCTTCAACAGATTTTTCAACGCAGAACACATCAAGTAAACAACGCTTCAGGCCTCCATTTACAACAAAATTATCAACCACAAACAGAGAATAGCAGTTAACCAAAACAAAATATGAAGGTCTTTTGAGGACTATGTCACCAGCAACTTTCTCAACAATATTCAACTTTAATTGCCGTGATTCAAAAATATCGATAGGTCTTACCTTTTCATGATGAATCAAAAATTTTATAACCGGCAACGTAGAATGAACATAGATCAATTTAAAGTTATAATCAGCTTGCACAAGTTTTGCTTTTTAATTAAAGGCCAAACATCAATTAAGCATACATTGTGCACATACTTATTCACACAAAATTTAGGTTGCTGGCTCTCTCTCAACGGTGAACCAGAATAGCGAACTCCAGGGTTGAACACACGAGATTATTCACTCGTTCCAAAATGCAGCGCGAATTTCTCAATCACCAATAATTCACACAAGTGAAACAAAGAAAATTTGAGCATGCACATATTCAAACAATCATACATCGTATATCTCATTCGAACAGACTTGCACAAACAGGTGGTATTCGCACAACAATTTAGAGACTTCATTTTATCATCACAAACAAACAAACTAGGCATTTTACATGGCAACTTTTTATCACAAAAGATCAAAATTTGTTTGTGCTGGTTTATTCTTACTTTATCAAAAATATTGCCAATGCCATACTCATCAATAGGAAAACGCTTCGTACCACTATGTAAAACAAAATCTTCATCAATCAGAATATGACAATCAGCCAAATTACGGTGAGGAGTTCTTTCAAAAACTAAGTTTTCGGCTTTCTCATCAATAACATGCGAGTGAATTTGTTGAGGCTCGCATAACAAAGAACCCTTACCTTGCTTACCTTTAAGAAATTGAGGAATAATTTCACCTTCAACCTTACCTTTCTCGATCAATTGAAATCGTCTCTCATCGGGAAGGTATTGTACTTGAAATTTGTCAATGGGATCTTCAGAAACCTGGAAAGAAGAAGTAATACGGGGACAACTTGCACATTGGTTAGTAAAATCATTCCTCGCTTGTTCACTTTCATCTTTTCCACTTGTTTCTTTTGCATTCTCGTTTCTTTCTTCAATCTCACTGTCTTTTTCAGCTTTCTTTTCTTGCTCACATTCTTTTTCGCTCTCAATCTCTTTTTGCTCTCTTTCATTCTCTTTTTCTTTTTCGATTTATTTTTCTTTAATTTCTATTTTTCTTCTCTTGATTTCATTTAAGATCCGCTCATTCTCTCGCATTAACATTTCTTGTCTCTCTTTTCGTTTAATTTCCTTTTCTCGCTTCCTTTCATTACAAGATGAAGGTAACATGAAAGATTCAGGATGACAAGTTTTTCGATGGAAAGAAGGAAAAGCATCTACATATGAAAAACGTTCATCTCTTCGTGATTGATCCTCCATGGACGAGTACTTTGATGCATACAAAGAATGACTTGTGCTTCCTCGTTCGTTACCTTGATATGCTTCAAACTCGAAGCTGACTTTTCTTCGTCTCGAATTCCTCATCATATAAGAATCACGGTATGGGTCTCTTCTTGAATAATCATTGGATGTGTCTCTCCGTGATGATCTTGTCTCCGTCTCTCGACTTGGTAAAATTTGCTCACGTTGGACTCGTTCATTCAATCACTTCAATCATTCTTTTGCGGGTTCTAATTTTCTTTGGAGCATTTGATCCACCTCGTGAAAGAATGCTTGATATGTTTGATCGAACAGAACATCACCATCACCAACAATCCTTTCAGAACTTCTTAACATTTTGTTTAATCACACAACAAATCTCGCAACTTCTCTTGCAAAGAAATTTTCACACACTTTGGCTTTTACTCTCTCGATTAGTCTCACCTTACTCTTGCCTTTTTCCACTCGATTCTCCTCTCGAAGTTCGCAGAAGACTCGTTTAGACTTAGAAGCAAGCTTAGGGTTCAGTTTCAAAGGGTTAACAAGGGTAGATGATGTTTGGGTATTGGGAAGGCTGAAAAAAAAATAAGAAGGGCTGAAAGTGTGGCGCAAGGGGTTGATTGTGGGCAGAAATGGATTTGGAAGACCGGGTACAAATTGAGCACTTTCAAAACAACTTCTTTCTTCTTCTTTTTTTTTTAAATTTCAAATCTCTTCATTTTTTTTTTCTTTTTTTTCACACGAATTTTTTTTGAATTTCTTTCTCTTTTTTTTCAATACAAATATTCTAAATGTATATATTCCATTGCAAACGAAATAATTTTTTTTGATTTTTTTTACTTTTTTTCAAAACTTACCCCGGGACTTCATGAACGTCTGTACTCCCCGATTTTAGCTAGCTCTGATACCAAATGATACGATCTCGCCTCGAGAATGATTCGAGTCATTTGTTGTGCCCGATCGTAAAATTGAGGAAGTATCGTTCCAATTGAAATAAGCTAAAATTGGTTAAGAATAGGCTTTAAACAAAGGGATTTTCGAAGAGTTTTAGAATGGATTAGGAAAGGATCGGCTAGGTGTTTGAACAAAGGGGAATAAAGAGAAGAGCTGAATTGGCTAAGTGAAATGACGATGGAAATGGCTAAGTGATTGAGGCTGGAAATTGGATTGTAAAAATGACTCAAAAAGGTTTGGAAGTAGATGGATGTTGATTCGGCTAACAAAGCAATTAAGATAGCTTAGAAATGGAAAAATTCGAATGGATGGAATAGGCTTAAGGCCAAGGAAGAACCAATACTATAGGGAGTATTGACCCGAACCTTATACGACACTTAAGGTGGATGGATGTTGAAGGATAGGACCTTGACCCGCTAACTAGGAAGTTAGGAACCACAAGTATCAATGGGGTGAACGCCACACTCGATGGTGAGTGATAAGTTCCAAAGAAACAGAATGATGGCACTAGCAAGCTAGATAAGTCAAGCTGAGTCTAAAACGAATTAAGAGAGTTGAAAAACTCACAAATGTTATAAACATTCATAAAAGTAGCAAAAAAAGTCTCTAGAAAATGAAATTAGCTAAGTATTTATAGCTAGAAGTCTAGGCTAGCTGAATAGTCAAATGGATAACTAAATGGACACTTAATTTCAGCTTTTAATGAGCTGAAAAATTCCAAAAAATTTCAAGAAAATTCCAGGAAGCTCTTTCCTCCTTGGTGACGCCAATGGACAGCTTCTATATGCCTTGATTTAGCTGAAAATTAATTGAGGTGATTGGGGAGTTGAATTGGCTGAAGGGAGTTGTTTAGACTAGGCTAAATTCGTCCAAAGGGTGTGAAAGGCTTTAATGAGCAGGCCTTGGTCAGCTGAATGATCTTGAGGTGTTAAATGATGTCTTGAGTACTGCAATGGACATTAGGTGTGAAAACTGAATTCAAACAGCTCCTTATGTGTGAATGCACAAAATCGAATGGGCATACAATGTGAAAGGAATGTGCAGCTTGTGTGAAAGCTTTTAACGCTTCTTTGGTGAGCTCAATGGCTAGCTTGGGAACAAAAATCAACAGCTCACTTGCATTTATGCTGTCCCAAGCATGTACCTGCACCTAATTAATTTAGCAAATTAATTCAATTAAGACAATAAATTCGGCAGCTCAAAGACACATTAAAAACAAGTTTTACACTAGGACATATTTATAACATGTATTTAAGCAAAGACTCCAATTAAATTTAGCTGTAGCTAGACATATTGAAAACATGTAATAACTAAAACACAAATTAAATTTGGTTGTACCTAGGACACATTAAAAATATGTATTAGACTAGGACACATTTAACACTCTAATTTAACATGTTCAAATTAAAGACATATTTATTAACACTTATTTATTAACTTAAGCTAACTAGTTGAATTAACTAAATGCATTTATTTTATTCCAGCAACTAAAATTGTAAAAATTAAAATAAACTCAAATGAGCAAACGGGCTCATTGAGCTGGAAATTAGCTGATTGGAGCTCAACGAGCTGGAATTGAACTAATTCAGTTCGCAAGGGATTGCAAGCAACGCTTAGGGAGCTGGTCCAAGAGTGTGCTCCGGGCGTGGCCATATCACTTTGAGTTATTAGTGTGATGGAGATCTGTTTTGTCTAATGTGTGGTTATTGAATCTACCTATATGTTTCATATTCTCAAGTTGTCAAATTACCATATTGGTAATATATATATGTAGATGTTGTGTTGTATGTGAACATATGTGCTTGAATATGACAAACTCATGAGATAATGAAGCATGAAAATGTTTCTTTGACTTCATAAGAAATAGGATGCAAATATGCCTTAGTATGCTTTTGTTTAACCTATGCTATTGTGTATGCTTAGTAGTACTTTCAAACATTCACTGAGCTTGTTTGAGCTTAACTCTTTATCTAAATTTTGTACAGAAATAGTACGTCTGGGAGTGTGAAGTGGAAAGGAAGTGATCCGCACAAGGCATTCTAGTTAAGTATGTTCCGGGGATTTCAATTCTAAGAATAAAGGCAATGTGGGATTTTTTATTATTTAGAATTAGTCTTTCATATGGTTTCTATATGTTTCAAGTTTTGATTTGCGGGCTATTTGAATATTTATAAATCATGCTCATTGCTTCTACGTTAGGAAATTGTTGCACGAATATTTTCGGAATACACAATTTAGGCTTTGTTAAGTTAAATATCATTTTTAAATTAAGCAGGAACACTACTTCAAGCATTAAGTATGCTGTAACTTCTGGACTTTTAGCAAACTAAGTAAAAGTATCAATACTCGGAAACAAAGTATCAGTACCTTACCAAAGGAAAAGTTTACAAAACTTGACAGTAACCAAGTTTGGTATCGATTCCAAAATATGGGTATCGATAATTTGGATAGAAATATCGATACCTACACAAGGTATCGATGAATCAAATTTTGGTAGAGAGCTAAAATGGTATCGATAAGTACTTTAGTTTGATACCTAACACAAAAGAAACAACACCTGCTTGTTTAGTATCGATACTTACATTGGTGTTTTGAAATTTATTAAAATGTTCCTTACTTTTCAAGTAAATCCACTTCTATTGCTACTTAAAAGTTCAATTAGTCATGATTTCATCTTTAACAGTTAACTATGATAACATTTTTACCTATCTGTTATGCACATGTATTTGTATAAGTTCTAGTAGATGTTGTAACATCCTGTAACTTGAGTCCGATGACTGGACCGAGTTAGCGGTGTTACGTTTAATGGTATCAGAGCGTAGGTTAGTCAAACACTCAGACCTATGTTGTTAATACTCGGGACTAGGGTAACGTAACCCTTGGACTTAGATTTTCATAATACCTAGACTGTTTGACTTGAGTATCTTTGTTTGAAATTATTGTGAAATTGCTTGTTTTGGGGTAGGATTGAGAACACATTGCCTTTTTTGAAATGGTTTCATTGGAATATGCTTTGGATCATTTCTGTCATTCACACTATTGGTTTGCTTATGTGTGTTTATAGTAGTTACAATATGCTTCGTAGACGTGTTAATTTGAATGCACACACTCCAGAGGATGATACATCATTTGTACCACCTGTGCCGCTAATGCAGCAAGTAAAGTGTGATAATACATGAATGTGGTATGTGATTTACTGATTTTTAAAGCACATTATGAGGTTTTATATATGATAGCGCAATGAACACCATTGTGGCATTTCTACTGAAATTAAATGTGTGACTGAAAAGCATGTCATGTATGAGATTGTGATGTGAAACTGATAAACTTGAATAGAGATTATGTGCATTAAAAAATAAATAAATATGTGTAATTATGGATATTTTGGTCTTGTGAACTCTTGAAACCGTTGGATATAGTTGGCATGTCATAGGATTCTGAGTACTCACCCTTGTGTTTTGTGATTTGGGCATTGAGGCCCTAAGGTAGATTAGAGAGATAAGGGAATATTGAGTTAAGCTCCATTCATCGAGACATTTTGGTGTGTTAGAGAGTGCTTAGCTTAATGCTACACTTGTAGGACATGTTAGACTCCTTGAGTTATTGGTGTGATGGAGATCCGTTTTGTCCAATGTGTGGTTATTGAATCCACCTATATATTGCATATTCTCAAGTTGTTAAATTATCATTATTGGTAATATATATATATGTATATGTTACATTGTATGTAAACTTTTGTGATTGAATATGACAAACTCATAAGATAATGAAGCATGAAAACGTTTCTTTAACTTCACAAGAAATAGAATGCAAATGCCTCAGTATGATTTTGTTTAACCTATGCTATTATGTATGCTTAGTAATACTTTCAAACATTCACTGAGCTTGTTTGAGCTTAACTCTTTATCTAAATTCTATACAGAAATAGTACGTTTGGGGAGTGTGGAGTGGTAAGGAAGTGATCCGTGCAAGGCATTCTGGCTAAGTATGTTTCGTGGTTTTCAATTCTAAGAATAAAGGCAATGTGGGATTTTTTATTTAAAATTAGTCTTTCTTATGGTTTCTATATGTTTCAAGTTTTGATTTGCGAACTATTTGAATATTTATAAATCATGCTCATTGGTTTTACATTAGGAAATTGTTGCACGAATATTTTCAAAATACACGATTTAGGCTTTGTTGAGTTAAATATCATTTGTAAATTAAGCAAGAACACTACTTCAAGCATTAAGTATGCTTTAACTTCTGGACTTTTAGCAAACTAAGTAAAAGTATCGATACTTGGGAACATAGTACCGGTACTTACCAAAGGAAAATTTTTCAAAACTCGATAGTAACCAATTTTGGTATCGATACCCAAATATGGGTATAGATAATTTGGATAGAAATATCGATACCTGCACAGGGTATCGATAAATTGTTTTGAATCAAATTTTGGCAGAGAGCAAAAATGGTATTGATAAGTACTTTAGTTTTATACCAAACACATAAGAAATAACACCTGCTTGTTTAGTATCGATACTTACTCTGGTGTTTTGAAATTTATTAAAATGTTTCTTACTTCTCAAGTATATCCACTTCTATTGCCACTTAAAAGTTTAATTAGTCATGATTTCATCTTTAACAGCTAACTATGATAACATTTGTACTTATCTGTTATGCCCATGTATTTGTATAAGTTCTAGTAGTTGTTGTAACATCTTGTAACTTGAGTCTGGTGACTGGACCAAGTTAACGGTGTTATGTTTGGTGGTATCAAAGTATAGGTTAGTCAAACACTCGGACCTAAGTTATTAATACTCGGGACTAGGGTAACGTAACCCTTGGACTTAGATTTTCATAATACCAAAATTGTTTGACTTGAGTATCTTTGTTTGAAATTATTGTGAAATTGCTTGTTTTGGGGTAGGATTGTGAACAAATTGCCTTTATTGAAATGGTTTCACACTAATATGCCTTGGATCATTGTTGCCACTCACACTACTGGTTTGTTTATGTGTGTTTATAGTAGTTACAATATGCTTCATAGATGTGTTAATTTGAATGCGAACACTCCAGAGGATGATACATCCTTTGTACCACCTGTGCCACTAGTACAACAGGAAAAGTGTGATAATACATGAATGTGGTTTTTAAAGCACGCTTGTGAGGTTTTATATATGATAGCGCAATGAACACCATTGCGGCATATTTACTACAATTAAATGTGTGACCAAAAAACATGTCATGTATGAGATTGTGATGTGAAACTGATAAACTTGAACAAAGATTATGTGCATTAAAACAATAAATAAATATGTGTAATTCTGGATATTTTGGTCTTGTGAACGCTTGAAACCGTTGGATATAGTTGGCATGTCATAGGATTGTGAGTACTCACCCTTGTGTTTTGTGATTTGGGCGTTGAGGCCCTAGGATAGATTGGAGAGATAAGGGAATATCGAGCTAAGCTGCATTCATCGAGACATTTTGGTGTGTTAGAGAGTGCTTAGCTTAATGCTACACTTATGGGACATGTTAGACTCTTTGAGTTATTGGTGTGATGGAGATATGGTTATTGAATCCACCTATATGTTGCATATTCTCAAGTTATTAAATAATCATTATAGGTAATACATATGTATATGTTTCTTTGTATGTGAACATATGTGATTGAATATGACAAAATTATAAGATAATGACGCATGAAAATGTTTTTTGACTTCATAAGAAATAGAATGCAAATATGCCTCAGTATGCTTTTGTCTAACCTATGCTATTGTGTATGCTTAGTAGTACTTTCAAACATTCATTGAGTTTGGGGAGTGTGAAGTGGAAAGGAAGTGATCCGTGCAAGGCATTGTGGTTAAGTATGTTTTGTGGTTTTGAGTTCTAAGAATAAAAGCAATGTGGGATATTTTTGTTAGAATTAGACATTCTTATGGTTTCTATATGTTTCAAGTTTTGATTTGCGGACTATTTGAATGTTTATAAATGATTCTCATTGGTTAAAAGTTAGGAAATAGTTGCATGAATATTTTTGGAATACACAATTTAGGCTTGGTTAAGTTAAATATCATTTGTAAATAAAGCAGGAACACTACTTTGAGCATTAAGTATGCTTTAACTTCAGGACTTTTAGCAAACTAAGTAGAAGTATCGACACTCAAGACCAAAGTATCGATACCATACCAATTGAAAAGTTTTCAAAAATCAACTGTAACCAAGTTTGATATCGATATCCAAAGACAAGTATTGATAATTTGGATAGAAATACCGATACCTCCACAAGGTATCGATAAATTATTTTGAACCGAATTTTGGTAGAGAGCTAAAATGGTATCGATAAGTACTTTAGTTTGATACCTAACACATAATAAACAATACCTAATTGTTTAGTATCGATACTTACTATAGAGTTTTGAAGTTTATTAAAATGTTCCTTACTTCTCAAGGAAATCCACTTCTATTGCCACTTAAAAGTGTAATTAGTCATGATTTCATCTATAACGGTTAACTGTGATAACATTTGTACTTATATGTTGCTATGCATTTATTTGTATAAGTTCTAATAGTTGTTGTAATATCCTGTAACTCGAGTCTGACGACTGGGCTGGGTTAGGGGTGTTACATTTGTTGGTATCAGAGTGTAGGTTATTTAAACACTCGAACCTAAGTTGTTAATACTCAGGACTAGGGTAACGTAACCCTTGGACCTAGATTTTCGTAGTACCTAGACTGTTTGACTTGAGTATCTTTGTTCGAAATTATTGTGAAATTTCTTGTTTTTGGGGTAAGATTTAGAACACATTGCCTTTGTTGAAATGTTTTTGCAGTAATAAGCATTGGATCATTGCCGCCACTCGCACTCTTTATTTGTTTATGTGTGGTTATAGTAGTTACAATATGCCTCCTAGACGTGTTAATGTGAATGGGAATGTTCCAGAGGATGGTACATGTAACAGCCCAATTTTGGGGCTAGTCGGAACATTGGTTTCGAAACCACTAATTCAAGACCAGAAAAATTAATTTTTATATTATTTTATGGGTTATGGCATGATTATATGAGTGCATGAAAATTTTGGTGCATTAATTTTAGTGATTGTATGTTTAATTTTGAAAAAGGACTAAATCGCATAAAGCGTGAAAGTTTTATTCTACAAGCTAGAGGTGTTAAATAGCTATAGAACCTTAAATTGGAGGTCCTTAAAGTGCAATTAGGCCTTTCTAAAGGTGATAGTCGGCCATAAGGGACAAGAGATTTAATTTAGTAAATGTTTGGTGACATTAGGTGACTAAATGAATAAAATAAAATAAAACAAAGAAAGCTATCATTTTTTTTCCTATCATCTTCTTCTTCCACCGATTTTTAACTCAAGCATAAGGGTATGGAAGCTTGAAATTTTCAGCAACTTACACTCCTTGCAAGTAAGTGATTTTGGTGATCATTCTTGATAATTTTTGTACTTTTGGGACCTTTGTAGCATGATCTAGCTAATGAGGGGACTATTTTGCAAAATGGTTGAGATTTTAGGGTTTTTCCATGTGAGTATTCATGTGTTTGCTGAAATTTTATGGAAGAACATGAATCTTGGTTATTTAATGAACAAGTTTTGTGAAAGGATCTCTCATGAAAACACCTAATAGAACTATTTTGTAAAAGTCATAAAATGGATAGTAAATGTGTGAATTAATTGAAATTTTGAGTTACTATAAGAGAGAATATGATTCGGCTAGGCTTGGGTGTGTGAAAAATGAACACATTTTATTTTACGAGCCTAGGGGCAGAATCGTAATTTTGTGAAAGTCTAAGGGCAAAATAGTAATTTTGCCAAAATAGGAATTTTTGAAGTGATTTGATTAATGAGGTTATTTAATAAGCAAAATATGTCATTATAGATCAATAAGAACGTGGAATCAACCTTGACCGAGGAAAAGGCAAGGTTTCAGACTAAATTGCAAATTGACATATTTTGTATCGAGGTAAGTTTATATGTAAATGATACATCCTTTTTACTTATATTTTCACATATTAATGTACTATGTGAAATGTGATTGAATATTATTGATATCTATTAAAATGATAGAAAGTGAGGAAATTCTCGGATGAACCTTAGGATAGGAAAATGATAAGGATATACACCATGATTAAATGATTATTGATGGGCTGAGTGCGATACCATCGTAATTATTATTATTTGTGGGTTGTGTACGATACCACCTTGGACATGTGAATATTGGTGGGTTGTGTGCGATACCACCGTGTTATTTATTAATGGTGGGCTGTGTGCGATACCACCGTGTTATTTATTAATGGTGGGCTGTGTGCGAAACCACCGTGTATCAAGTATTATTCCGAAGTGTTCATCGAGAAACTCTGACTAAGTAAAATTACGTGTGATTATGTGATGACAAGTGCAGGTTATATGTACATGTAAATGTGAGCAATGTTTATGATGTGTATTTGGGATGTGGTAAGATTTGAAATGAGTAAGTATAACTACAAGGTTTTGAATTGTTCTTGATTTGTATGTAATGTTCTTGATGAATAAGTATGTGGTATGATGTTCATTGTTTACATGTAGACTTACTAAGCTTAAAGCTTACTCCCTTTTTTTTCCCTTGTTTTATAGTGTCAAAAAGCCAGCTCGGGATACGGATACCGTTGGAGGATCACCCACACTATCCACACATTTTGGTATATTGAGATTTACCTTGAATTATGGCATGTATAGGGGCTTGATCTTTTTGGTTATATGTCATATTGGTTTAGCCAAAATGTTGGATTAGGATGATAATTGATTCATTTTGTATAAGGCCATGAGATGTGGCTCATAATGATTATTTGGATGTAAATCTATTCAGATATGCATGTATGTGTCATTGCCATTATGATATGACCTATGATTATGGATGTTTGATGATGGTAAAGCACTTAGTTATGCTATATTAAGTGCCTTGAATTTATATGTATATTTTTGGACTAGTGTGGTTTTGATGTTGTGTAGGTTGGTGCAAGTATGGGTGGCAAAAAGGCTTGGTAAATAGCCTTATTTTGTCCATACGGGTAGACACACGGGCGTGTGTCTAGGCCGTGTGTGACACACGGTCTGCCCCATGGGCGTGTCGTTTGGCCGTGTGTCCCTCTGCATCCTAATTTGGCAAAACAGAATGCCTATTAGTAACCACACGGGCTAAGGCACGGCCGTGTGTCTCAACTGTGTAGAAGACACGGCCATAGGACATGGGCATGTGCTCAGGCCGTGTGAAGTCTGCACTTGATTTTAGGAATTTAATTCGCCACACGGCCTAAGGACACGGGCGTGTGTCTTGGCCGTGTGACCTTATTTGTGTGATGACATCATAAACAGAATGTCCCCTAATTTTTGACACGGCCTGACGCATGGGCATATGATGTGCCACACAGGCGTGTGGACCTTTTTGATGAAAATTTTCTCTAAGTTTTCTAGAAGTTTCTAAAGTTCTCGGGTTAATCCCGAACTACTCCTTATGTAGGTTTTGGGCCTCGTAGGCTCGTGTAAGGGGTGATATGAATGTTTATGAAAGGTTTTAAATTTGAGTGGAAAGTCATTTCTTGGTTTTGTATGATTGCTTGCATAAAAGTTTGGTAATGCCTCGTACCCTGTTCTGGCGTTGAATATGGGTAAGGGGTGTTACAGTACATCCTTTGCACCACCTGTGTCGCCTCGTAGAGTAAACATATCGGATCAGAGTGTTGGCCCTCTTATGCAAGCCATAGCCATGATTGGGGCATTTCATTGGATTGCTGGTGCCAACCCTGCTCCTGCCAGTTGAGCGTCTACAAGCATTGGTTGGTAAGGAGTTTAGTGGAGTAAATGGGGTTGATCCGACTATAGTAAAGTATTGGCTCGAAAGTGTTAAGGTAATCTTCGATTAAATGTCCAGTAATAGGAGTATCGAATTACTAAGCCCGAAGGCTAAGCCACAATCGAAATCGCATCTGCAAACAGATGTAATAGAAGTCCCTTATTAGCATGTCAATTGTATCCTAATTACTTATCTAAGCTACCAGGTCCTTGTTTAAATATTTCTATATTATTTTGATTTATGTTCCAAAATAAATTTACAATTCCAAAACAATGTTCAAAGCAATAACCACTATAACAGGAATAAGTAATTTCAGTCATAGCATAAAATCAAATTTTAAAGCTTTCATTTACATCTCCACAAGGAGACTTCATTCAAAAATCATTTATATAATAATTTTCATGACATTAACCAATTTTACGATCATTCGACATATTCAAACTTTTACAAACATGTTTGAAACCATATTTTGACAAACATATAAGTACCATCATACAATTTTATACTCAATATAATATATAAAAAAACTATTAAATCACAAGGTAAGTATTTTTATGAGAATTCCATAAAATCTTACCACACAAAATTCTCAAAAGTGATGGAAAAGCCTTCTTCACTCTCAATATACTATTTTATCCTTTCCCTTTCTTGATTTCTTTGTTTTTTCTTCAATTTGTTTTTCATAACCAATAAATAGACATTAACTTATAATAATTAAATATCCATTAATATGGCTCAACAACTCAATAGCTTGCAATAAATATGAAAATAAGCATGTATGAGATCAAAACTTTAAAACCCATACCTTAAACAACCCTTTCTCACTCCTACCAAGTTCAACCACTTGCTAGAGTTCAAACCCTAACTTATTGGATGATGGATATGATGAGGGAAATGGCTCAATCAAGGTTTTATAATGAATATTTTACAAAGAAATGTTGAAAATGGTGAAATAGGGATAGAAATGAGTAGAATTAGTGGAACAATAGAGAAAAATTGTAACGCCCCAAAAATGTGGGGTTTGTAATTTTACTGAAATTGCTTAAATTCCATGATGTGCTTGAACGGCTAGTTATTTGAGCATATTTGGGGGTTTTTAGGAAGCCGGGGTCCGAGTTTGGGCTTTGGAAAATTTTTAATTTTTGCTCTTAAGTGGAACTGGCTGTTAGCAGTAGGACTTGTATAAATGTGTGTGTTTATGTTCACAAAGAGAGCTTGTGACTTAGTGGCTGTGGCGTCACTGAGATGGCAAGGGGAGTGGGGTTCGAATCCCATGACAAGCAAATGGGGGATTCTATTTTATAATTTGAGGGTGCAAGAGGTAGAGTTTGGATCAAACTCTGCAGAGGAGGTTGAGGACTTGGTCAACAAATTCGAATGGGAGGCTGTGAGCAATTCAAGGAGGATTTGGTGGAGAGTTTGAGGGAGTTGGGGAGTGTAGGAGTCTTAGCTGAATTTGGGAAGAGATGAGTAGGGGAATTTCGGCTAGAGGGTTCTAAATTATGCAATTTCAGCAATTTGGGTGAGTGAGGAAGCCAGATATTCTCTTTGGTTTTTAAGTTTTTCTTTGGTTGCATTTCAGGATTTATTCCTTTTGGTGGCGTTTCGTGCAAACTTTTACCATTCGAGTCTTATTTTTCTTCTTCTTTTCATCGTTATTTCTCTGTTGCTGCCTACCTTCTACTGAACCACCCTTTCATCTTTCGGTTTCTCCTTTGGCTGAACACAACTCTTCTTTGCCCTCTTGTGATTCTTTTCTTTTCTTTGCAAGATAGCCGAACACCTTCTTTCTTCTTGTGCCAGCCGAATCTATTAGGGCCTAAGTATCTTCTTCTCTTTGTTCTAACCATTTCCGAACCTCTTCGATTGGTTAGTAAGTGGTGACTATAGCCGAATCTAGGTTGGCTTTTTCTACTTATTCAATTTTGTTTCCTTTTGGCCAAAAGGCTTTTTCCCCTATTTGTCGTGGAGTTATGTATTGTGATAAACCATAATAGTAACATATTTTAAGCCCACATCTAGCATGCTTTTGGATGATTTAAGCCTTGAATTATGTAATTTGGTGCTCTTAATCCTTTGTTTTCATGTTTTATACTCAGGAAAGCACCGGAGGATGAAAAGAATGAGAAACGGGCCTAAAACAGAGTAAATGGGCCATATCACGAAATCGACACGGCCTGGGCCCGAGACCACACGGCCGTGCTCCTTTAGCGGCCTCGAACACGGCCTGGCCACGATTCACACGAGTGTGTGCCATGGTCGTGCCCCTGCCGTGACAAAGATAAATTTCACTTGGATTAGGATACTTAGAGGCAAAGTAACACATTCCGAAGCCTATATAAACACCCTAAGTATGACCTAAAAGGAAGACACCCAGGACTTTCGTCAGGGGATGTCCAGCTAGGCCGAAGGAGGTAGATTTGTGGGGATTTACTCGAAGATAGCCAGTTGATTCATCTCAAGAAGCCGGAATCATACTCAAGACGGAGGATCTCTCCTTCAATTCCTTCAGGGGGTTTTAGGGATTTCTTATGTTTTCTTTTATCTTTTCTTTTAAGATGTTTTCTTTTATTATTATGAACTAAACCCTCAGATACCTGAGGGGGATGAAACCTAAGATGAATCTTGCTATCGTTTGCTGAACTATATGATAAATACTTGATTTGTTATTAATTATGTGTTCTTAATTCTTGTGTTGATATTTCCGGGGTATTAATTCAAGTTTGATGTGCTTAGGTGGTGGAGCAAAAGTCCCTGCCTAAGAGTAGATCTAGCATAGTTAAGAGGAGTTGATCGCACGCCTAGAGATAGGGTGACGAGATTTTGCCAGATTAGGGTGAAACCTAATATGGGAGTCCATAGATTGAGTTAATGCAATTCTAGGGGTTTTAATTAGAAAGAGATTTCAATTAATCAACCTAGGGTTAGACGTTATTCGCCTCGAGAGAGGGTCTAATATACATTAGGGAATCCTACGGATCAAGTATCGTTTGGTTCAGAGTTAGATAACAAGTGAAGTCTAGGTAGATTCTTCCTTGGGTATCGTCTTAATCAATTGGTTTTTTTCCCACAAGTATTTTCCCCAAATTCATTCTTCTTTGTCTTAGAGTTTTTAGTTTAGTAGTTAGTTAATTTAGATTAAACAACCAATTTCCTTTACTTTAGGCTAGATAATAAAAATAAAGTTAGTATTAGTACTTTTAGTTCCATTGGGTTTGACAATCCGATCTTGCCTTAACTATACTACTGTTCGATAGGTGCGCTTGCCTCAAATCGTTGTCATAGTTAGTTTCCAGGTTCGATCATTCTCATTATAAATTTTAAGACTTTGACATCGCATAAAACAACGATCAAGTTTTTGGCGCCGTTGTCGGGGAACTAAAATATTAGAACGCTCAATTTTTATTACTTTAGCCATTTTTTATTTTTTCAATTTACTTTTATTTTGTTTTTAACTTTGATAATTTTTCTTCTTTTATTTGTTCCTTGCAGGTATCTCTAGTTTTTGACTAGAAGGAACCTGACAGGACCCCTACTTTACGAAAGTGATATTGAAAGAACAGTCCGCAGAAATCATATAGAGATAAGGCGAAGCTTAAACTACATAGAAGAGGAGCAAGAAGATGAAATTAATACCACCGAAGAGATGGACGAGAATAATCCACCACCTCAAGAGATGGCCGAAAATCATGCTCCTCGAACTATGTATGATTATGCTAAACCTAGTTTAACAGGAGCTGAGTCAAGTATCGTTAGACCTGCTATTGCTGCAAATAATTTTGAACTGAAACCTAACACAATTCAGATGATACATGTAATATCCTGAAATAGGGGTTAGTTGTGATTGAATTGTTTTGCATGAGTATGGACTGTGGTGTTGTTATTTGAGGTGTTTTAAGAGCTAGTTATAAGTCTAGAGTAGGCCCAGGTGGCAGGAAAATTTTTGCTTTTAAGTTTTAAGAAAAGGGAGCTGAAGGAGCTAGGGGTTAAGTGTAATTTGTAGGGTATTTTTAGCACAAGAATTGGCTTGGCGGAGTGGCAAGGAGGCGCCACTTAGAGCCTAGTGATTGACGCCACATGCAGGAAAGGGAGAGCTCAGGTTCGAGCAGTAGAAATTTCATTTTCTGCTTTGCATTTTGATGCCAAGGGGGAGGAGTTGTGCTCAGCACAAACTCTGTCAGATAAGCATGGACTAAGTCAAAATATTTAAATGGGTGGCAAGGAGAAAATTTAGGAACTTGTGGAATTCAAATTCATTTGAATTAGTGACCGAGAGGAATTTGGGGAAGTGGTCGAATTTTGAACTCCTGCTTAGGGGAGTGTTCGGTTTTGAGAGTTTGGAAGGGGTTGCCAAAATTCTTTAGTGGCTAGATGACATTTTCTGGCTAGCCTTTGTTTGTGTATCAAAAGCTGAAAACCCCTTTTTGAGCATTGCCGATTTCTCCTAGTGCACCATAGTGAAACAAAAGCCGAAAGATCATAGGTGTGTGTCGATTTCTCTCTTAGGCATTTGGTGAACCTCCTTTGGAGCCCCTCTCTCATCCTTTATTTTCTTTGTAGCCGAAAAGAAACCCTCTTCCCCTCATCTTCTCTTCTTCTCAAGTGTTTGGCCGAATCTCCCTCTCTTCCATCTTTCTTTTTCTTCTTTTCATAATCGCTCAAAACCACATCTTCTTCTTTACTTTCTTTTGCTTTGAAACTTTTGAATCTCTTTTCTTTAAGCCTAAGCCGAATACTAAATATCTTTCTCCCATCTTCTTCTTTTCACTCTAACCGAATCCCATCTATTTGTTTTCTATCAACCATAGCCGAAACTCCCTTCATCATTCAACTCTTTGTCGAAATTTCTTCCATTCTTTCTCGTATTGTGTTGGCCGAATATCAACAAGGGTGGATCTCGTTTGGTTTTTCTCCAATCGATTTTGAAAAAGGGTAAGGGTTCTTGACCAAAACTACATTCTCACTTTCTCTCTTCTCTGTCGACTCATATGGTAGGAAAAGCCGAACTTCGGCATTTTTGGGTGTTTTGCTAACCATCTATTGGAACTGATTTCTCCTAGGTTCTCCGGGATTTTGGAAGCAGTCTATCTAAGCCCTCTACTCTCTGTCAATCGGATTTGGTAAGTCTGTGGTAAGGATCCATCTCGGTTTAATCATTCTTTAAGTTATTTGGAAAAGCCAAAGGCTATTAAGACTAAGTTATGATAATTGCCGATTGTAGGGGAAGGATCAATCTCACATACTTAGTGTGGTTAGTATTCAAAGAAGCATTGAGGATCAAGGAGATCTAGTGCAGTAGATCGGTCCTTCGGGATTTAATGCTTACGTTAGTGACAGGTGTGTAACTTACACACTTTATAACTAAGTAAATATGTTAATAACCTGAATGTGTTAAAAGTCGGAATATGTGTAGATCTTGATATGATACCTTATGGGTATGAGCAAGGATTCGGGTAAGTCCGTTTCGATATGACTTTTTGCGATATGGTGCATAATAATATGATTTATGATATATTTGCTTTATGTTGCACGTTAAAGCATGATGGCATGAATTGCACTTGTAATGCATTGGTATGGGTGATATGAGTGGAGGGGGAAGATGATATCCATGACTTTGGGTCACCAGAGGTTTGGCACCTCCAGTGGTTTTGTACCACAGATTATTTTGTGACTTTGGGTCACCAGAGGTTTGGCACCTCATAGCGACTTGTCCCAGCTGGCTTAGCACCACAAAGGGTTGGCCCCACGATGATATTTTGGGATCGTCGCCCGATTTGGTATCACACGGGTTGGCCCCACACTCGATTATTGATATTTCGTGACTTTGGGTCACCGGAGGTTTGGCACCTCATAGCGTCTCGCCCCAAAGGGCTTAGCACCACAGTGGGTTGGCCCCACATTTGATATAACAGGATTGACGCCAGTGATTTGGTATCACACGTAGGTTGGCCCCACAGATGGATAACTCGTGACTTTGGGTCACCAGTGGTTTGGCACCATATTATTATTGGATATCGTGACTTTGGGTCACCAGTGGTTTGGCACCACCAGTGGTTTGGTACCACACGGGGTAGAAAAGGAGTTATGGATGGCTAGGTTTGGGTGCCTTATATATATTGCTTGGTTATGATTTGTGTAAGTACGTTGCATTAATAGGGAGGGGGATTATGCACTGAGTCGTGGTGACTCACCTTCTCCCTTATCTTTTCAGGTGATTCATAGATCGAGGATGAGGAGCCGGGCGGACTCGAGATGGCCATGCATTAAATAAACTCAGTTTTTACGTGGACTTTGGTTGGGTACTTTATTTCATTTTAATTTGGTTTCACTTTTACTTTGGGTTTGTAATACGACCTTTTGATTATGTTTGGATTATTTTTATGCTTTGGAATTGTGTTAAACTTAGCTAAGTACGCCACATGGTTAACTTAATAATTTGAGCCAAGGTTTTCTAAACTCAAGAACGCAATGGTTTTCCAATCTTTACCATTGGGTTAAACAAATCAACTGATAACAACAACAACTCAACTGGATTTCAAACTTAAGTTTTCCACTATCAACTTAACTGATTTCTAAATAGTTAAGGAAGGAACATCGGGTTTTAAAATGACTTAAGCGTTTTCTAAACCTATGGATCGACAACTAAGTTTTAAAGATTTATTACCGGGATTTCAAAGTATATCATGGGTTTTTTACTAATCATGCACCTGGTTTCTACAAACATAAAATAACAAATAGTTTTTCAATGAAAACAAACTGGTAACCTGTTTCCTTCAAAATGATTTCCTCTGTGACATGCTAGATTCAGTCGTGGTGTGTTGACCGGGTTTGGGGTGTTACATTTTTTATATCAGAGCCAAGTTCAAAGGCTCGGCTGTGGGCCCGAGGCCCAAAATGTTTTAAAGTATGGTATTGTTGGAAAATACATGGGTTGAAATGCATGGCACCGAGTCTCCGGCACCAATCCACCCCAGGTAAGTACCCCTAACTGATGTTTGCATTTGATTATGATGATATGCTATGAATGACTAGTGATAGTGGACTACCCTAGAGACTGAAACCTATAGGATTGTATGAACTCGCGAAAAACAAAACCCTTTAATAAGAACTATTCATAAGACTGTGCTTTAATACAGTGGAATAAAGACTGACGCATAAAACTTACAAATCAGATAAGTCGAGACATTAGACATGAGCACTCGAGGTCGTGTTCATAATACACGTGGACGCAGTCGGGGTAGGATGACTGTGTCTGAACCAGTGGGATCTGGTCAGGGGTCGGAGAATGAGATGCCACCACCACCAACTGCTGGTGTTGAGTTTCGTGATCGCATGGGATGATGCCGTGCGCAGCGATGCGCCTTTGCGAGTTTTTGAGAGGGTGGCTGGAGCAGGTGGAGGCACGGGAGCTCGTAAGTCTGTATCTAAGCGACTCCGAGCCAATGGAGCTGAGGTTTTTCGAGGTGTTTCGTGTGGCTCCCAAAGACGATCGAGTATTGGTTAGAGGCGACGGAGCGAATCATGGACGATTTGGATTTGATCACGAGGAGAAACTAAAGGGGATAGTATCGCTCTGCGAGATGAGTCATACCAAAGTGGTGGCTCACGGTTCGGGATAGTGTCTTTGCGGCGGATGATCTCACTTGGGAATATTTTAAGGCGGCGTATCAAAAGAAATATATTGGATCTAGCTACATTGATGCACAGCGAAAGGTGTTTCTGAGACTGGTTCAGGGGAGTAAGTCCGTATCGAAGTACGAGGTGGAATTCTTAAGGTTGAGCCGATATGCTAGGGGTATCGTGGCTACAGAACATGAGCGGTGTGTCAGGTTTGAGGACGGTACGATACGGGTGTGTATAGACTACCGCCAATTGAATAAGATGACGATCAAGAACAAGTATCCATTGCCCAGGATAGATGACTTGTTTGATCAACTTAAGGGTGCATCGGTGTTCTCGAAGATCGATCTAAGGTCAGGGTACCATCAGCTAAAGGTGAAGGAGGCTGATATCCATAAGACGACGTTTCGCACTCGGTATGGGCACTACGAATTCCTAGTGATGCCGTTTAGGTTGACTAACGCTACCGGCAAAGATTCATGGACATGATGAATCGGGTGTTTCAAAGAAGATTTGGACCAGGTTTGTCGTGGTGTTTATAGACGACATATTGGTGTATTCGAAATCGGAGGATGATCATGATGCACATTTGCGAGTAGTGTTGCGCACTCTAAGGAAAAGCGCTTATTTGCTAAATTTAGTAAGTGCGAGTTTTGGCTTAGAGAGGTGACTTTCTTGGGTCACGTAGTATCAGCTGAGGGGATTAGAGTGGATCCTCGAAAGATTGAGGCAGTTTTGGATTGGAAGCCGCCTAAGTCAGTTGTAGAGATTCGGAGTTTTCTAGGTCTGGCAGGATATTATCGGAGATTTGTAGAGGGATTTTCTTTGATCGCAGCACCGATGACCAAGTTGTTGAGAAAAGGGGTTCCATTTGTGTGGTCCGAGAAACAAAGAGAAAGTTTTGACAAGTTGAAAAGGATTCTGATCAAGCTCCGGTTTGATTCAAATGGAGGTAGGGAAGGAATTCACTGTATATTGTGATGCATCACATACTGGCTTGGGATGTGTGCTGATGTAGGACGGGAAGGTAGTGGCTTATGCATCTCGACAGTTAAGACCGCATGAGGTTAATTATCCGACGCACGACTTGGAACTAGCAGCAGTGGTTTTTGCCTTAAAGATTTGGAGGCATTACTTATATGGAGAAAGGTCGATAGTCTACACAGATCATAAGAGTCTAAAGTATCTTTTGACTCAGAAGGATTTGAACTTGAGACAGCGCAGATGGATTGAGTTGTTGAAGGACTACGACTGTTTAATCGAGTATCATCCAGGCAAGGCTAACGTGGAGGCAGACGCGTTGAGCCGTAAGGTTGTACCAGACTTAAGAGTGATGTTTGTTCATCTTAGCTTGTATGACGATGGGAGTCTTTTGGCGGAATTACAGGTTAAGCCGACCTGGGTAGAGCAAATCAAGGAGAAACAATTAGTGGATGAGGGTTTGAATGCGCGGAGGTTGCAAGTTCAGAATGGTGGTTTAGAGGATTACAGTTTGCCCAGTGATGGAGTACTGTGTTTTAAAGGAAAAGCTTGTATGCCGAAGGATGTCGAGTTAAGGCAGAGGATTCTTCAGGACGCACATAGCAGCCCATACGCTATGCATCCCGGAGGTAGTAAGATGTACAGGATTTAAGAGAGCGCTTTTGGTGGCTGTGTCCAAACGGAAGTAACGGAGTTTGTGGGAAAGTGTCCGACGTGTCGATGAGGTCAAGGCTGAACATCGCTCGCCGTCAGGTTTGCTTTAGCCGGTGAAGATTCCACAGCTGGAAGTGGGAGAGGATCACTATGGATTTTGTCGCGGATTACCCCTTACACCTAGTAAGAAGGACTCGATGCAGGTAATTGTGGATCGTCTCGACTAAGTCACTCACTTCACACCGGTAAGGGTTGATTACTCGCCTGAGTTAGCTAAGTCGTATGTGTCGTAGATAGTGAGGTTGCATGGTGTGCCATGATCGATCATCTCGGATAGGGATCCCGATTTACGTCGAGGTTTTGGAAAGCGTTGCATCAGGCTTTGGGTACGCGGTTGGATTTCAGTACGGCATTTCATCCACAGTCTGACGGGCAGTCGGAAAGGGTTATGCAGATTTTGGAGGATATGCTGAGAGGTTGTGTTTTGGACTTTAGTGGTAGCTGGGAAGAGTTTTTACCATTAGCTGAGTTCGCATACAACAATAGTTACCAAGCAAGCATCAAGATGGCACCATACGAGGCGTTGTATGGTAGGAAGTGTCGCACACCTACATGTTGGACGGAGTTGGGTGAATGTCAGATGTTGGGACCAGAGTTGGTTGTAGAGACTAAGGACAAGGTTATGTTGATTCAGGCTCGATTGAAGGAAGCTTCGGACAGGTTAAAGTCATATGCCGATCTCAAGCGGAGGGATATAGAGTTTACCGTGGGCGACAAGGTGTTTCTGAAGGTCTCGCCGTGGAAGAAGGTATTGAGGTTCGGAAGGAAAGGCAAATTAAGTCCAAGGTTTATTGGGCCGTATGAGGTAATCGAGACGAGTGGGACCAAAGAGCTCTATCACTCGAGTTACCAAAGAGAGTGAATCGATTCACGATGTGTTCTATGTCCCCATGCTTAGGCGTTATCATTCGAGATCCATCGCATGTTGTAGCAGTGGAAGAAATAGAGGTGAGTCCAGATATGACCACGGAAGAGGAACCAGTGCAGATTCTAGATCGAGATGTGAAAGTCTTGCGTAAGAAGTCCGTTCCACTGGTGAAAGTATTATGGCAAAACCATGGCGTGGAAGAAGCTACGTGGGAACCCGAGGATGTGATGAGACAGCAATACCCTCAACTCTTTTGACCAGGTAATTTCGAGGCCGAAATTATTTTTAAGGGGGGTAAAACTGTAATATCCTGAAATAGGGGTTAGTTGTGATTGAATTGTTTTGCATGAGTATAGACTATGGTGTTGTTATTTGAGGTGTTTTAAGAGCTAGTTATAAGTCTAGAGTAGGCCCAGGTGGCAGGAAAATTTTTGGTTTTAAGTTTTAAGAAAAGGGAGCTGAAGGAGCTAGGGGTTAAGTGTAATTCGTGGGGTATTTTTAGCACAAGAATTGGCTTGGCAGAGTGGCAAGGAGGCGCCACTTAGAGCCTAGTGATTGACGCCACATGCAGGGAAGGGAGAGCTCAGTTCGAGCAGCAGAAATTTCATTTTCTCGCTTTGCATTTTGACGCTAAGGGGAGGAGTTGTGCTCAAAGACAAACTCATCGATAAGCATGGACTAAGTCAAAATATTTAAATGGGTGGCAAGGAGAAAATTTAGGAACTTGTGGAATTCAAATTCATTTGAATTAGTGACCAGGAGGAATTTGGGGAAGTGGCCGAATTTTGAACTCCTGCTTAGGGGGAGTGTTCGGTTTTGAGAGCTGGAAGGGGGGGTTGTCGAAATTCTTTAGTGGCTAGATGACATTTTTGGCTAGCCTTTGTTTGTGTATCAAAAGCCGAAAAACCCTTTTTGAGCATTGCCGATTTCTCCTAGTGCACCATAGTGAAACAAAAGCCGAAAGATCATAGGTGTGTGTCGATTTCTCTCTTAGGCATTTGGCCGAACCTCCTTTGGAGCCCTCTCTCCTCCTTTATTTTCTTTGTAGCCGAAAAGCAACCCTCCTCCTCATCTTCTCTTCTTCTCAAGTGTTTGGTCGAATCTCCTCTCTTCCATCTTTCTTTTCTTCTTTTCATAATCGCCAAAACCACATCTTCTTCTTTACTTTCTTTTGCTTTGAAACTTTTTGAATCTCTTTTCTTTAAGCCTAAGCCGAATACTAAATATCTTTCTCCCATCTTCTTCTTTTCACTCTAGCCGGATCCCATCTATTTGTTTTCTATCAACCATAGCCAAAACTCCCTTCATCATTCAACTCTTTGTCTAAATTTCTTCCATTCTTTCTCATATTGTGTTGGCCGAATATCAACAAGGGTGGATCTCTTTTGTTTTTCTGTGTCGATTTTGAAAAGGGGTAAGGGTTCTTGACCAAACTATATTCTCACTTTCTCTCTTCTCTGTCGACTCATATGGTAGGAAAAGCCGAACTTCGGCATTTGTGGGTGTTTTGCTAACCATCTATAGGAACTGAATTCTCCTAGGTTCTTCGGTATTTTGGAAGCAGTCGATCTAAGCCCTCTACTCTCTGTCAATCGGATTTGGTAAGTCTGTGGTAAGGATCCATCTCGGTTTAATCATTCTTTAAGTTATTTGGAAAAGCCGGAGGCTATTAAGACTATGTTATGATGATTGCCGATTGCAGGGGAAGGATCATTCTCACATACTTAGCGTGGTTAGTATTCAAAGAAGCATTGAGGATCAAGGAGATCTAGTGCAGTAGATCGGTCCTTCGGGATTTAGTGCTTACGTTAGTGACAGGTGTGTAACTTACACACTTTATAACTAAGTAAATATGTTAATAACCTGAATGTGTTAAAAGCCGGAATATGTGTAGATCTTGATATGATACCTTATGGGTATGAGCAAGGATTCGGGTAAGTCTGTTTTGATATGACTTTTTGCAATATGGTGCATAATAATATGATTTATGATATATTTGCTTTATGTTGCACGTTAAAGCATGATGGCATGAATTGCACTTGTAATGCATTGGTATGGGTGATATGAGAGGAGGGGGAAGATGATATCCGTGACTTTGGGTCACCAGAGGTTTGGCACCTCCAAAGGTTTTGGTACCACAGATTATTTTGTGACTTTGGGTCACTGAGGTTTGGCACCTCATAGCGACTTGTCCCGGTGGCTTAGCACCACAAAGGGTTGGCCCCACAGATGATATTTTGGGATCGTCGCCAAAGATTTGGTATCACACGTGGGTTGGCCCCACACTCAGATTATTGATATTTCGTGACTTTGGGTCACCAGAGGTTTGGCACCTCATAGCGTCTCGTCCCAGTGGCTTAGCACCACAGTGGGTTGGCCCCATATTTGATATAACGGGATTAACGCCAGTGATTTGGTATCACACGTGGGTTGGCCCCACAGATGGATTACTCGTGACTTTGGGTCTCCAGTGGTTTGGCACCACCAGTGGTTTGGTACCACACGGGGTAGAAAAGGAGTTATAGATGGCTAGGTTTGGGTGCCTTATATATATTGCTTGGTTATGATTTGTGTAAGTACGTTGCATTAATCGAGATGGGGATTATGCACTGAGTCGTGGTGACTCACCTTCTCCCTTATCTTTTCAGGTGATTCATAGATCGCAGATGAGGAGCCGGGCGGACTCGAGGTGGCCATGCATTAAATAAACTCGGTTTTTACGTGGACTTTGGTTGGGTACTTTATTTCATTTTAATTTGGTTTCACTTTTACTTTGGGTTTGTAATACGGCCTTTTGATTATGTTTGGATTATTTTTATGCTTTGGAATTGTGTTAAACTTAGCTAAGTACGCCACATGGTTAACTTAATAATTTAAGCCAAGGTTTTCTAAACTCAAGAACACAATGGTTTTCAAATCTTTACCATTGGGTAAAACAAATCAACTGATAACAACAACAACTCAACTGGATTTCAAACTTAAGTTTTCCACTATCAACTTAACTGATTTCTAAATAGTTAAGGAAGGAACATCGGGTTTTAAAATGACTTAAGCGTTTTCTAAACCTATGGATTGACAACTAAGTTTTAAAGATTTATTACCGGGATTTCAAAGTATATCATGGGTTTTTACTAATCATGCACTGGTTTCTACAAACATAAAACAACAAATAGTTTTTCACTGAAAACAAACCGTGTAACTGCTTCCTTCAAAACAATTTCCTCTGCGACATGGCAGATTCGGTCGTGGTGTGTTGACCGGGTTTGGGGTGTTACAATACAGCAATTTCTTCATTTTGATGGTTTGCGGGATGAAGATCCAAATAATCACTTGGCAAATTTCCTAGAATTTTGCGATACTTTCAAGATAAATGGCATTATCGACGATGCCATCCGTCTTCTGATTATTTCCTTCTCTTTGAGGAATAAAGCCAAACAGTGGTTGCATTCTCTTCCACGAGGGTCAATCACTACATGGGATCAAATGACCAAAAATTTTTTATTGAAATATTTTCCACGCCCCAAACGCCAAGTTAAGGAATGATATCTCTTCTTTTGTGCAGATGGATTTAGAGACACTTTACGACGCATGGAAGAGATACAAATATTTTCTTAGAAGGTGTCCACACCATGGATTGCCCTTGTGGCTATAAGTCCAAACTTTTTACAACAGTGTGAACCCCTCAACAAGGCAATTAATCGATTCAGCCACCAGCGGAACTCTAAATAACAAAACTCCTGAAGTAGCCTACGAATTTATAGAAGAGATGTCGCTGAATAACTATCAGTGGCAAGTCGCAAGGACAAGGCCAACAAAAGCAACCGGAGTTTTCAACCTCGACGCAGTAACCATGCTATCAAATCAGGTAGAGATGTTACATAATAAATATGATGGTTTATATGGATCCTCGTAGGTACAGCCAGTTATGCAGTGCGATGCAAGTGGAGGCGTGGCGAATCCTGAGTACCCACCCTACGGACAGGGCATGGAAAGCGAACAAATGAACCATATGGGTAACAATTTCTAATATAATAATAACCCTTATAGTAATACTTATAATCCAGGTTGGAAGAACCACCCCAATTTCTCATGGGGTGGTCAAGGAAATCAAAGGCAACAACAATCCCAAAACTTCCAACAATAGCCCTACCCACAGGAAAAGAAGCTGAACCTCGAGGAGGTGCTGAGAAAATTCATGGCAGCCACAGAAACACGTTTCCAAAATACCGAGACAACATTTAAAAATCAACAAGCATCGATTCAAAGGATCGAGAATGAGTTAGGACAAATAGCTAAGGCGATCGCTGAAAGACCATAAGGAAGCTTACCAAGCAACACTGAGACTAACCCAAAGGAGCAAGTCCAAGCCATAACAGCTCAAGAAAGTAAAGGGTTAGATGAGCCCAATTTAAGGCAAGAGAATGTGGTTGAAGAAGGTAAGGTTGAGGTAAGTAATAACAAGCCAAAACCGACAATCAAAGAGTACCAACCTCGCATGCCATACCCCGAAGCAATGAAGAGAGACGACATAGAGGAACAGTTCGGTAAGTTTCTTAAACTCTTAAAGAAATTGCATATTAACTTACCACTACTTGAAGCTCTTTCGCAGATGCCAGATTCTAGAAAATTTTTAAATCAGCTATTGACGAAAAAGCGAAGGATATACGAGGCATCACATGTGGAACTAAACGCAATGTGTTCAGCGGTCTTGCAAAATAGACTACCACGGAAATTAAAAGATCCAGGGAGTTTTACAATTCCATACTTAATTGGTAGTTTACCTATTGATAATGCGTTAGCTGATTTAGGGGCAAGCATAAATGCCATGCCTTATAAAATGTTTAAACAACTAGGTCTAGGGAAACCCAAACAAACTAGGATGAGCATTCAATTAGCTGATAAAACTGTTAGAATTCCTAGGGGTATAATCGAAGATGTACTCGTAAAGGTTGATAAATTCGTATTTCCAGTAGACTTTGTCATTCTAGACATGGATGAGGACAACACGATCCCCTTAATTTTAGGAAGACCATTTTTAGCAACCGCCAGACTAAAATTGATGTCGACGCAGTGAACTCATACTGCTGTGTAGGTGATGAGACAAATCACCCTTCAATCTCTCGATTCGGCTAGGACATCGAGTAATCAAGGTCAGAAAGTAAATTCTATTAATAACCATTCAGTTAACCCTTCTTTGCAGGAAGCACCACAAAAGAACACAACTGAACCCGATCCTGGACTACGTGCCAACAAAGAAATAACTCACAAGGAATGAAGGTTTTAGATCGATGAACTAGACGAGTGGAAGACGCATTTCAAGGAAAAACTAGGGATACATGAGGCAAAACCAAAGACACTCTACGAGATAGACAAGTTCAAAATTGGAGATCAGGTATTGTTAGATAAAGCAGACCCACGAATATCTCCTTCTGACCCTAACACAAACAAGGAAATCCCTTTTAAGGTAATCAGTGTTTTCCCACACGGAACAGTCGAGGCAAGTAATCCTATTTTTGGCACCTTCAAAATAAACGCTACTCGACTTGAACTACATCCTGTTAGTAAGACTGATAGCATGAGGAAGGACTTCCAACTCCTTAAACCACCATGATTATACGAATGAGAGGTAAGTCTAGCTTAAGACTATACACGAGCGCTTTTCGGGAGGCAACCCGAGCACTAACCCTATTAACTTTTACATTTTTTTTATCTTTTACTTTTATTTTTCCTTTTCAGTACCTAACTATAAACTAACCAAGTGCATATTTTCATACCACACGGCCATACACACGGCCGTGGTCGTGGCCGTATGGATACTATGGACTCCTGTACTGACATAGCAGAGGTAGTACGAGCCAATGACGAAAGATTCCCAGATCACAGACGACTATAAATTACCACGGCCGTGTGATATGGCCATGGCCGACACTAAGGGAAGTCACACGGGCTCCGACTAAACACCAAGGCCGTGCGATACAGCCGTAGTCGACACTGTTTTATCAAACATGGGCGTGGTGACCACGAAACGGGCGTGGGAGAAATGAACGAAGCACAACACGGCCGTGCGATACAGTCGTATGACCCAACACGCCCATGGTACACGGGCGTGGGGATGTACCAGACATCAAAACTCTATTTAAACCACCCTTCTCTTCTCAACTACTCCCCATTCCCCTTCCTCCATACATTCTCAGACCCCCCTTCCATATTCTCCATCCTTGGCCCTTTTCCAAACTCTAGATGTACACCATATCCATGTCAAAGAAGCGAAAGGATCCTAGCACAGTCTTCCCCTATTGGAGACCGATCATCATAAGTTCATGTCGGTCGCTTCATCCACTCGACAAGCCAAGGATATTTGAGGCCATTTAGTTTTTAATTTTCTTTTTTCGTCGCATTTATTTTCCTTCTCTTTATCTTCCTTGTCCTTATATAAATAATTAGTTTATTTTGAATTTTTCTTAGTATTTCTTGGCTATTTCTTCACGGGCTACCCAATTTCTTCAACTAGCGCAGTAATAGTGGGCAGCCCCCACCACCACTAGAGACGCCTCCTCCAACTTATCTTTCACCCCCGAATCAAGTTTCCACACCTCCAACTCAAGGAATCTATCCAAATTTAGGAAGTTTCATCTCTCCCTATCTTTTATGAATTTCTATCTATCTTTGTACATTGAGGGCAATGCACATCTTAAGTGTGGGGGTGAATCTTAAAAGTGCCAAACTTTTTGCATTATTCTCAAAACCTGAATTATGTCTTGTTCTTAAGTAAAATTTCTCATATTACTGTTAAAATGAAATTTCCTTTGATTTATGATTTTTATTGATATGTTTTGGATTAAGTCATTGATAATTGTGCAGTGATGATCTAAACTGTAGGAAACTAGAGAATCAAGCAGGATAAGTCTATTTTTCAGAAGTAAAATTTTTGTTAGGTTGTTTACCCAAATTTAATTATTACTTTGAAGTTTTAAATTTACAAGGTTGATATCAAAAAGGCCATAATTTTTTGTGAGATTTTGAGCCTTTTAGAGCATATATTCTTTTTCTTGCTCATTTTATTGATTATGAGTGTGTCAACATTGATTTGTTATTCTAGAACTTGCTTCGATTATACATGTCGAGACCACACCTTTGATTTGATATACAGAGATGATAAAGGCACCTAGGATTTAACCCACTTACTCCACTAAAAGCCTACCTTCATAATTAACCCCTAGTGAACCCCATTTGATCTTAACATCTTTTTTTTATTGACTCACCCACTAATATTAACCCAAAACCCTTTATTTTTGTTATCACCATTCCTTTTGACTACCCTTATATCGAGATTTGATTTGATCGATTACCTATTTATTTCGATAGTAAATTCATCATTTATTATGTATACTTGATTTGTTCTTAAAAAAAAACGAAGTATATTCATTATTAGTTCTATGTTCTATGAGCTTAAAACAGTTAAATTCACATCTTTAGAAGAAGCTCGTGTTATTAGTATTAGTATTATAATTTTCAATTGATGTAATTATTTATACTCATTTCATTGTTTCTAGTTAGGTAATTTGTCAATTCAATCTCGATTCTAACCCTCTAATTTAGCCTTTATCCACACCTTTAACCAAGCCCCATTACAACCCTGTTAAAGACCTTTTGATTTGTGGATCATATCATATTATAGTGGTGGAGATTTGATTTTCATGCAAGCCTATGGGATTAACTCTTCATGTTTAACTTTTGAGTGCTTAATTCTGAACCTTAAACATTTCGAGTGATTTGAGTGGATCTTTAGTGAGGATGTCAATTCTTGTCGATTTTGAATCAAAGGTAATTATTTAGATGGGGGGAAACACCTACGTTTTGTGCTACAAAAATGTATGACTTAGATTGTTTGAATCTTTGGGACTCTTTGAGTTGAATTATCCATGTATGAATTATCTTTGAATTATGATGAAACACTATTGATGAATATCATGAATCAAGGAAGTTTGTTTTAATTATGAGTTGAGAATTTTGCTTGAGGACAAGCAAAAGCTTAAGTGTGGGGGTATTTGATAAACCGTAATAGTAACATATTTTAAGCCCACATCTAGCATACTTTTGGATGATTTAAGCCTTGAATTATGTAACTTAGTGCTCTTAATCCTTTCTTTTCATGTTTTACACTCAAGAAAGCACCGGAGGATGAAAAGAATGAGAAACAGGCCTAAAACAGAGTAAATAGGCCATATCACGAAATCAACACGGCCTGGGCCTGAGACCACACGGTCGTGCTCCTTCAGCAGCCTCGAACACGGCCTGGTCACGATTCACACGGGTGTGTACCATGGCCGTGCCCCTACCGTGACAAAGAAAAATTTCACTCGGATTAGGATACTTAGAGGTGAAGTAACACATTTCGAAGCCTATATAAACACCCTAAGTATGACCTAAAAGGAAGACACCCAGGACTTTCATCAGGGGGCGACCAGCTAGGCCGAAGGAGGCAGATTTGTGGGGATTTACTCGAAGAGAGCCAGTTGATTCATCTCAAGAAGCCGAAATCATACTCAAGACGGAGGATCTCTCCTTCAATTCCTTCAGGGGGTTTTAGGGATTTCTTATGTTTTGTTTTATCTTTTCTTCTAAGTTGTTTTCTTTTATTATTCCCTCAGATACCTGAGGGGGATGAAACCTAAGATGAATCTTGTTATCGTTTGCTGAACTATATGATAAATACTTGATTTGTTCTTAATTATGTATTCTTAATTCTTGTGTTGATTTTTTCGGGGTAATAATTCAAGTTTGATGTGCTTAGGTGGTAGAGCAAAAGTCCTTGCCTAAGAGTAGATCTAGCATAGTTAAGCGGAGTTGATCGCACGCCTAGAGATAGGGTGATTTAGATTTTGCCGATTAGGTGGAACCTAATATGGGAGTCCATAGATCGAGTTAATGCAATTCTAGGGTTTTAATTAGAAAGAGATTTCAATTAATCAACCTAGGGTTAGACGTTATTCGCCTCGAGAGAGGGTCTAATATACATTAGGGAATCCTACGGATCAAGTCAAGTGAATAAATCGTCTGGTTCAGAGTTAGATAACAAGTGAAGTCTAGGTAGATTCTTCCTTGGGTATCGTCTTAATCAATTGGTTTTTTCCCACAAGTATTTTCCCCAAATTCATTCTTCTTTGTCTTAGAGTTTTTAGTTTAGTAGTTAGTTAATTTAGATTAAACAACCAATTTCCTTTACTTTAGGCTAGATAATAAAAAGAAAGTTAGTATTAGTACTTTTAGTTCCTTTGGGTTCGACAATCCGGTCTTGCCTTAACTATACTATTGTTCGATAGGGGCGCTTGCCTCAAATCGTTGTCATAGTTAGTTTCCAGGTTCGATCATTCTCATTATAAATTTTAAGACTTTGACATCGCATAAAACAACGATCATATTGCTAACACTTTCTTTCTCGTCAATTGTTGCTAGGGACTCATTTTCCTTAGCAAAAGGAGTAGGCCAATTACTCTTCCACTGCAAGAGATCTTTTGTTTCGTGGTAAGTGAAGTTAGTTTGATTAAAGCGTTTCAATATTATGGATTAACAAGAGTTGTGGCTAATTAATGGGGCGGTTGTTATCGTAGGTGTCTTGGAAGCGCTTCAAACTACAACTCGTAACATGTGTGTAATCGTACACCCAATACCGTACTATTCAAACACTGGATAAAGGTGTGTCACACACTTCTGCTACTGTGAATCGGCAAAAGTCGAAAAGTCGAACTTTTTGCATCTGAGGGCCCTCGAGCGTGCGAACGCTCGTAGGGATAAATCAAGCCACAACCGTTGGTGTTAGACCGTAGATGCCGTCACGGACGTGTTCGTTTGCTTAGGGCGTAATGGGCCTCGTTGGGCCGAGACGAGCCACGTGGGCCCAATGGACCCCCGATGGGTAAAATTACCGAAATACCCTCGATGGGTAAAATTACTAAAATACCCTCGATGGGTAAAATTATCGAAATACCCTCGATGGGTAACATTACCGAAATACCCTCGATGGGTAAAAATTACCGAAATACCCTCGATGGGTAAAATTAACGAAATACCCTCGATAGGAAAAATAACCAAAACACCCTCGATGGGTAAAATTATCGAAATACCCTTGATGGGTAAAATTACAGAAATACCCTCGATGGGTAAAATTATCGAAATACCCTCGAAGGGTAAAATTATTGAAATACCCCTAGTGGTAGCTTAAGTGATGTATGTGTGAAATGTATATGACTGATTATGATTGTGACATATTGTATACACAAATTATTTATGACACGACATTCTACATTAGGGTTGGGATTTGTATTGGGAGGAAGTACTGTACTAGTGGCTCTGCCATATTTTACTGATTTAGTGGCTTCGCCACGTATTCTAATCTTAGTGGCTTGGCCCATGTTTACTGTCATTAGCAGCCTTGCTACATTACTACTTGCAGCGATGCTGCGATTTTGGTGTGTTGGCTGGGTGGGTCGACTTGGTCCCCACATGGTGTGTTGGTTGGTACGGGTGGTGTGCTGCCTGGATTGGGTTGGGTTGCATATTGTTCTGTTCTGTGATCATTTGGGCTTAGGCCCACATCACATCTTGATAGGGCTAAAGCCCGATCGAATCGACATCATGAGGGCTCGTGCCTAGACTATTATTGAATGATTGGGGATTACAGACTGAGTTCTCGTAACTCACCCTTCCCTTAACTGTGCAGGTAATCCCCAGCCTTAGATGAATTGGAGCTGCAATGAACTCGAAGGTGGTCACACGCTCGATATAATTTAATCTTAGACCTAGTTGATTTATTTTTATTATATTGGGTTAATAATTATGTAATAAGGCCATTTGGGGTTTTAACTTGGATTTGGTGTTTCTCTTTATTTCAACCTACTTGTCTAGAAAACACGGGTTTTTGAAACAATAACCATTTTTGAAAATCACGATTTCAAATCTTGAAGTTTACAACTAGAAAAGGGCTTCCGCGGTTTTATTTCAGATGGGTAAGCTTATAATAATTGATACGACCTAAAATTAGGCAACAAGGTTGTACAACACTAACATTTTCAAAACAATTGTTAAATGGGATTTTAAATTTAGTAACAAACTTTTATCGACAAACTCGGTTTGCAAACAACACTTCGATGTGACACGTCAAATTCGGTCGTAACGTCTAGGCCGGGTTTGGGGTGTTATATTTAGTGGTATAAGAGCCCGGTTGTAAAACTTGGCTATGGAATGGGTTTTTGAATTTTTTTCTCAAATTGTCTAAATTTTGGTTTGGAAAGAAAGGTTGTTACTGAAAGTGTGGCACACCAAGTCTCCGGCGCCAAATCTGTAAGTTCTCTGACACAATTTATTATCGTAGATCTAAATGTTATACTGAGAAACTACTGTAGATAGTAATACAGTACTGAAACTCTTTAGTTAGAGTAAACTGAAACTATAGAAGACGGAAAACTATAGTGAGGTCTCGATCCGCGAAAACAACCCTAATTACTGTTTATCATAAAATATTTGTTATTAATTATTGGAATTATAAGCTGATGCATAAAACTCTTAAATCAGATAAATACGCTACATCGATATGAGCACAAGAGGTCACGGAAGGGGTACACGTGGCTGCGGTAGAGGTCGAGGTGCTAGGGCTGGGTCTTCAGTATCGGGACACATGCCGGCTAGAGAGGCGCCAGCCTCACCAATAACAGAGACTCACCAGTAATGAAGACGGGGTCTCATGATCGAGCTGTTGGGGATGATGCTCTTTCCCAAGCAATGATGCGGGTCTTGGAAAGGGTTGTTGGAGCAAGTACTGGGTTAATTGGCCGAGGGTCAATTTTTGAGCGACTCCGGTCTAATAGAGCGGAAATCTTCAGAGGTGTTTCTTGTGTAGCCTTGAACATGGTAGAATATTGGTTAGAGGCTATCGAGCGGATAATGGATGACCTCGACTGTAAGGTGGAACAAAAATTGAAGGGAGCAGTGTCCTTACTGCGAGACGAGGCATACCAATGGTGACTCACTGTGGGAGAGGGTATGCAGGTCGACCGCTTGACATGGGACTTATTTAAGGCGACCTTCCAAGGAAAATATGTTGGGGCGAGTTATGTGGATGCCCGGAGGAAGGAATTTCTTAGTCTGGTCCAGGGGAATAGGTCTGTAGCAGAGTGTGAGGCAGAGTTTCTACGGTTGAGCCGGTATGCTTGGGGCATAGTCGCGACTGAGTATGAACACTGTGTGCGTTTCGAGGATGGCCTCCAAGATGAGTTGCGGGTGCTGATAGCTCCGCAGAAGGAAAGAGATTTTGCTGCCCTTGTTGAGAAGGAAAAAATTGCTGAAGATGTGAAGCACTCAGAGCGCCAGAACCGTGAGAAGGATAGAGGCAGAAATAAGAGGGATTTTGGGCCCTCAAGTTATTTTGGTGGGCCTAAGAAGAAGCCTAGATTTGATGGGCCAGTCCGAGTTGGGGTTCCTGTTGTTGCTATTAGACCGCAGCCTTGCGCTGATTGTGGGAGATCTCACCAGGGTGAGTGCTGGAAAAGAACTGGGGCGTGCTTCAGATGTGGGTCCATGGATCATCAGGTTAAGAACTGTACTCAGAGGCCTATTCAGATGCAAGCCACAGGTCAAGGCTATGTTCAGCCAGGGAGAGGTGGTCAGCAGCCACCAAGAGGCCGTGGTCAGGCTAGAGGGGGAAATGGTTTGGGTAGAGGTCGTGGAGTACCGGGTAGAGGTGCTGGTAACACTAAGGCGAGACAGCCAGCGTTGGTCTATGTTGCTCGGCGTCGAAAGGATGGCGACGCTTTTGACGTCATAACTGGTACGTTCCTCATTTATAATGTACCATATACCGCTTTAATTGATATTGGGTCTACACATTCGTATGTTGCATGTACTGTGTCTGGGACATTAGGTATTCAGTTCAAAATTATTGATAGTGAGATGACCGTGTTAAGTCCACTAGGACAGTCGATTAGGGTGAATAAGTTGTTCCGGGACGTGCCACTGGTGGTCGAAGGGGTTGTCTTTCTGGCGGATTTGATGGAACTGTCGTTTGGCGAATTCGATCTTATTTTGGGCTTGGATTGGCTAGTGAAACACCATGCGAATTTGGATTGCGCTGCTAAGCTATGGTGTTGAAGTCTTCTAAGGATGAGGAGGTGGTTGTGATAGGGGAGCGGAGAGATTATCTGTCTAATATAATCTCTGCATTAAGGGCTGAGAAACTGGTTCGCAAGGGTTGCGAGACGTTCTTAGCTTATGTCAACATTCCTGATGCAAAAGATCCTTCTATGAGATGTCAAAATTGTGAAGGAGTTTCTGGATGTATTTCCAGAAGAGCTTTCTAGGTTGCCTCCAAACTGTGAGGTCGAATTCGGCATTGAGCTCTTACCGGGAACAGCTCTGGTGTCCGTCGCCCCTTATAGGATGGCACTGAAGGAGCTGGTAGAGTTAAAGGCTCAAATTTAAGAGCTACTGGATCGAGGATTCATTCAGCCGAGTGTGTCTCCATGGGGAGCACCAGTGTTATTCGTAAAGAAGAAGGATGGGTCCATGCGCATGTGCATCGATTATCGTCAACTGAACAAACTGACGATTAAGAACAAGTACCCTTTACCAAGGATAGACGATCTGTTTGACCAGCTGCGAGGAGCTTCGGTTTTCTCCAAGATAGATCTTCGATCTGGGTACCATCAGCTAAGGGTTAAGGAGGCAGATGTGTATAAGACTCCGTTCAGGACTCGTTATGGGCATTACGAGTTTCTGTTCATGCCGTTTGGGTTGACGAATGGGCCAACTACTTTCATGGATATGATGAACCGGGTATTCTAGCCTTATTTGGACCGGTTCGTAGTTGTATTTATAGATGACATTCTGGTGTATTCAAGAACCGATGAGGATCATGATTCGCATCTTCAGATTGTATTACAAATACTGAGGGAAAAGCAGCTGTATGCAAAGTTCAGCAAGTGTGAGTTCTGGTTGCGGGAAGTGACATTTCTGGGTCACGTGGTGTCTACCGAGGGGATTAGGGTGGATTCTCAGAAAATTGAAGCCGTCTTGGATTGGAAACCACCAAAGACTGTATCTGAGATTCGAAGTTTTATGGGTCTGGCTGTGTATTACAGACATTTTGTTGAGGGGTTCTCACTGATTGCTGCACCTCTGACTAAGTTACTGTGCAAAGGGGTACCTTTCAATTGGACTGATAAGCAGCAAGAAAGTTTTGAGAAACTGAAGAAGGTTCTCGACCAAGCCCTGCAGCAATACAACCAGTCCGGGAAGGAATTCATTGTCTACTATGATGCATCGCACGCCGGATTGGGATGTGTGTTGATGCAAGAGGGTAAGGTGGTTGCTTATGCGTCTCGCCAGCTTAAGCCTCACGAGGCGAATTACCCCACTCACGACTTGGAGTTAGCTGCGGTGGTATTCACACTGAAGATTTGGAGACATTATTTATACGGTGAGAAGTCTATTATTTACACCGACCATAAAAGCCTCAAGTACCTCCTTACTCAGAAGGAGTTGAATCTTAGGCAACGAAGATGGATAGAGTTGCTTAAGGATTATGATTGCTCGATTGAGTACCATCCGGGTAAAGCTAACGTAGTAGCGGATGCACTGAGCTGTAAGGCTGTATCTGATCTGAGAGCAAAGTTTGCTCGTCTCAGCCATTCTGAGGATGGTAGTCTGTTGGCTGAACTCCAAGTGTGACCGACCTGGATTGATCAAATTAAGGAGAAGCAGTTGCTGGATGAATTGTTGGTCCCTCGTTTTCGACTAGTTGAGAAGGGGGAGACTGCAGATTTTGGGTTGAATAGTGAGGGTGTGCTATGCTTTCGGGGGAGAGTCTGTGTACCGAGGGATTTTGAGTTAAGGCAGTCTATACTGCGAGAGGCGCATAGTAGTCCATACGCTATGCATCCTGGCGGAAACAAGTTATACCGAGATCTGCGTGAACTGTACTAGTGCCCAGGGCTCAAGTGGGAGGTTACAGATTTCGTGAGTAAGTGCCTGACATGCCAGCAAGTTAAGGCTGAGCATCAACTGCCCTCTAGATTTCTGAAACCCGTTAAGATTCCACTCTGGAAGTGGGAGAGGGTAACCATGGACTTTGTTAGTGGGCTACCCTTGACGCCTACTAAGAAGGATTCGGTATGGGTTATTGTTGATCGACTGACTAAATCTGCCCACTTCATACCGGTCTGCACTGATTATTCGTTGTAGAAGTTGGCTAAGTTATACGTGGCTGAGATTGTGAGACTGCATGGGGTACAAGTGTCTATCATTTCGGACAGAGATCCTAGATTCACATCTCAATTCTGGAAAATGGTACAGGAGGCTTTGGGTACAAGGTTGGATTTCAGTAGGCATTTCATCCTCAGACTGATGGTCAGTCGGAGAGGGTGATTCAGATATTAGAGGACATGCTAAGAAGCTGTGTAATCGATTTTCGAGGCAGCTAGAAGGACTTTCTATCGCTAGAAGAGTTTGCGTATAACAATAGCTACAATGCCAGCATTCAGATGGCACTGTACGAAGCGTTATAGGGTCGTAGGTGTCGCACCCCAACTTATTGAACATAACTTGGTGAGCGGCGAGTGTTGGGGCCAGAGTTAGTTTCGTAATCGAAGAAAAAGTAAAGTTGATCCGAGATCGGTTAAAGGAAGCTTCTGATAGGCAGAAGTCGTATGCCGATTTAAAATGTAAGGAGATAGAGTGCTTTGTGGGGGACTATGTCTTCTTGAAGGTCTCTCCGTGGAAGAAGATTCTGAGATTTGGGCGGAAAGGCAAACTGAGCCCTAGATTCATCAGACCTTACCGGATATTAAAGCGTGTGGGACCGGTTGCCTATCAGCTTCAATTACCTCCTGAGGTAAATCAGATACATGATGTGTTCCACGTCTCCATGCTGAGGCGATACCGCTCTGATCCCTCACATATAGGGCCGGTGGAGGAGATCGAGGTTAGACCTGATCTGACTTTTGAGGAAGAACCGGTGCAGATATTGGATCGTGACGTTAAAGTATTAAGGAGGAAATTTGTTCCGTTAGTCAAGGTGCTTTGGTGTAATCACGGTTTAGAGGAAGCCACGTGGGAGCCTGAGGAGGCGATGCGACAGCAATACCCTCACGTCTTCTCACCAGGTAAATTTCGAGGCTGAAATTTCTTTAAGGGGGGTAGAGTTGTAACGCCCCAAAAATGTGGGGTTTGTAATTTTGCTGAAATTGCTTAAATTCCATGATGTGCTTGAACGGCTAATTATTTGAGCGTATTTGGGGGTTTTTAGGAAGCCGGGGTCCGAGTCTGGGCTTTGGAAAATTTTTAATTTTTGCTCTTAAGTGGAACTGGCTGTTAGCAGTAGGACTTGTATAAATGTGTGCATTTATGTGTCACAAAGAGAGCTTGTGACTTAGTGGCTGTGGCGTCACTGAGATGGCAAGGGTAGTTGGGTTCAAATCCCATGACAAGCAAATAGGGGATTTTATTTTATGATTTGAGGGTGCAAGAGGTAGAGTTTGGATCAAACTCTGTAGAGGAGGTTGAGGACTCTGTCAACAAATTCGAATGGGAGGTTGTGAGCAATTCAAGGAGGATTTGGTGGAGAGTTTGAGGGAGTTGGGGAGTGTAGGAGTCTTAGCCGAATTTGGGAAGAGATGAGTAGGGGAATTTCGGCTAGAGGGTTCTAAATTGTGCAATTTCGGCAATTTGGGTGAGTGAGGAAGCCGGATATTCTCTTTTGTTTTTAAGTTTTTCTTTGGTTGCATTTCAGATTCATTCCTTTTGGTGGCGTTTCGTGAAAACTTTTACCATTCGGGTCTTATTTTTCTTCTTCTTTTCATCGTTATTTCTCTGCTGCTGCCTACCTTCTGCCGTATCACCCTTTCTTCTTTCAGTTTCTCCTTTAGCCGAACACAACTCTTCTTTGCCCTCTTGTGATTCTTTTCTTTTCTTTGCAAGATAGCCGAACACCTTCTTTCTTCTTGTGTCAGCCAAATCTATTAGGGCCTAAGTATCTTCTTCTCTTTGTTCTAAACGTTTCCGAACCTCTTCGATTGGTTGGTAAGTGGTGACTATAGCCGAATCTAGGTTGGATTTTTCTACTTATTCGATTTTGTTTCCTTTTGGCCGAAAGGCTTTTTCCCCTAGTTGTCATGGAGTTATGATTGCTAACACTTTCTTTCTCGAAGATTGTTGCTAGGGACTCGTTTTCCTTAGCCAATGGGGTAGGCTGATTACTCTTCCACTGCAAGAGATCTTTTGTTTCGTGGTAAGTATAGTTAGTTTGATTAAAGCGTTTCAATATTATGGATTAACAAAAGTTGTGGCTAATAAATGGGAGGTTGTTATCGTAGGTTTCTTGGAAGCGCTTCAAACTACAACTCGTAACAGGTGTGTAATCGTACACCCAATACGTACTGTTCAAACACTGGATAAAGTTTTCTCACACTCTTGTGCTACTGTGAATCGGTAAAAGCCGAAAAGCTGAACTTTCGGCACCTGAGGGCCCTCGAGCGTGCGAACGTTCGTAGGGATAAATTGAGCCACAATCGTTGGCGTTAGACCGTAGATGCTGTCACGGACGTGTTCGTGGGCTTAGGGCGTAATGGGCCTCTTTGGGCCGAGAGGGGCCACGTGGGCCCAACGGACCCCCGATGGGTAAAATTACCAAAATAACCTCGATGGGTAAAATTACCGAAATAACCTCGATGGGTAAAATTATCGAAATACCCTCGATGGGTAAAATTACCGAAATACCCTCGATGGGTAACATTACCGAAATACCCTCGATGTGTAAAAATTTCCAAAATACCCTCGATGGGTAAAATTACCGAAATACCCTCGATGAGTAAAATTACCAAAATACCCTTGATGGGTAAAATTACCAAAATACCCTCGATAGGTAAAATTATCGAAATACCCTCGAAGGGTAAAATTACCAAAATACCCCTAGTGGTAGCTTAAGTGATGTATGTGTGAAATGTATATGACTGATTATGATTGTGACATACTGCATACACGAATTATTTATGACACGACATTCTGCATTGGGGTTGGGATTTGTATTGGGAGGAAGTACTGTACTAGTGGCTCTGCCACATTTTACTGATTTAGTGGCTTCGCCACGTATTTTGATCTTAGTGGCTTGGCCCACGTTTACTGTCATTAGTAGCCTTGCTGCGTTACTACTAGCAGCGATGCTGTGATTTTGGTGTGTTGGCTAGGTGGGTCAACTTGGTCACCACATGGTGTGTTGGTTGGTACAAGTGGTGTGCTGGCTGGATTGGGTTGGGTTGCATATTGTTCTGTTCTGTAATCATTTGGGCTTAGGCCCACATCACTCTCAGATAGGGCTAAAGCCCGCACTAAACGACATCGGAATAGGGCTCAGGCCCAGACTATTATTGCATGATTGGGGATTACACACTGAGTTCTCGTAACTCACCCTTCCCTTAACTGTGCAGGTAATCCCCAGCCTTAGATGATTTGGAGCTGCGAGGGACTCGGAGGTGGTCACACGCTCGATATGATTTAATCTTAGACCTAGTTGATTTATTTTTATTATATTGGGTTAATAATTATGTAATAAGGCCATTTGGGGTTTTAACTTGGATTTGGTGTTTCTCTTTATTTCAACCTGCTAGTCTAGGAAACACGGGTTTTTGAAATAATAACCGTTTTTGAAAATCATGATTTTAAATCTTAAAGTTTACAACTAGAAAAGGGCTTCCGCGGTTTTATTTCAGATGGATAAGCTTATAATAATATATACAACCTAAAATTAGGCAACAAGGTTTTACAACACTAACATTTTCAAAACAATTGTTAAATGGGATTTTAAATTTAGTAACTAACTTTTATCGACAAACTCAGTTTACAAACAACACTTCGATGTGACACGTCAAATCTGGTCATAACGTCTAGGTCGGGTTTGGGGTGTTACAAAAATGAAGTTTCTTCTCTTGATGGTTGGCCACTGGTATGAATAAAAGAGAAGATATGTATCTCTTTTAACCCATGTTTATTTTGAAAAAAATGTTGAAATGGAAAACAAGTCAATAACAAATTCAACATGTGATTAAAAAGATCATTTTAACAATAAAATTTAAATAAAAAAGTTTCATCATCTCATCACCACAAGTCTAAAATTACTCTAATATTTAATTTCTTATGGGTTCTAAATATCTAAGTTACCTTTAGTGGAAAAATCAAAATACAGTCGTGTTGACATAAATTGCTTTATAAAGGCTACTTAATAATTTAAAATAAATTAATCCATCAGAAAATCAAATTTCAAATATAAAAATTTACCAAGTTCCTTAGTAGCAATATACGGTAAATAAAAATTTTCGAAGTGTTACATAGCCTTTTTCCATGTTTTACCTAGAATCGACTTTATCGACCACTTGAAGAAACTAATAAAGTAATATAATTTATTTTTACTATGATAACTTTATTTATATTCTCACATTAACAACATAGTTTATACTCCTCAAATAACACTTTTTATAATAACTAATTTCTTCACCACTGATATATGTATTTTTCATATTTCATAATGTAATGATTTAAATACTTTTTACATTAGTATTACCAATTTCATAAACTTTTAAAATAAGTAAGAGAATCCAAGGTACTTACCTTTGGATGCTCCAAATCACATAATCAAGCCTCCAAAACTTGATTTCATCCTCAACTAAACTAAATCTCTGTACTTTCCAACCTTTCCAATTTAGTCCCAAAAGTGATTTTCATTACCACAATACATATTCCAACTTATGGTTGTTCACCTTTAAGACTCACTTTTCCTAATGTGGTCATATTTGCACTTTGGTCCTTAAACTTTTCAAAATATGCAATTTAGTCCTTTTGTCGCATTTTTACTTATAAAACTATTTTCACAAATTGTCAGATCCAAAATCTTTTTTTTCCTAAGAATTCCTTTAACTTACTTATTTTACAATTTTTTCTGCCAATTCACTATATCTACTACCAGAATAGTGCTACATGTCTGCTACTGGAAATTTTGGCATGTCACAAATAGATCCTTCCATTGCTAGCAATCAATAACACTAGGAATCACCACCAATTACTTTAAGTGTGTAACTCTGATACCAAATTTTGGAACCTAAAGTTGTTAATTCTTTAAACAAAATATGTTGAATGGAACTGTCAAACTATAGTGGCCACTTTAGTTGCCACTACACAAAGTAAACAATGAACACATATGATTGTTTACGTAGTTTGGTTTTTCAACTTTTGCAGATTCTAACTCGATGAGTAATTCTGCTATCTTTAATTCACAATACAACAAGTGGATCAAGCCCTGTCACTCTTTAAGTATAGAGATCTCACTTTTGTACCTAAAGGTTAGAACACTCACCTCTAAATTCTCCCCTTGAAAATTAGGTTGTAAACATAATTTTTTTACTGTAACACTCATCACCCGAGCTCGACGCCGGAACGGGATATGAGGTGTTACCGGACTTAAACACAAGCATACGAATCTTTTCTAAGTTATAAGATTTCGTTCAAATTTAAAACTTTTCAAAATTCATCTTGAAGTCCCTACTATGGGCCTACGAGGCCTAACACATACTTTAGAAATGGTTCGGTACTAAACCAGGCACTTTAGAAAACTTTGGAAAATTTCACTAAAAAAATAGGGGCACACGCCCGTGTGGGCAGACCGTGTGATCAAACTCGCCCATGTCCCTAGCCGTGTGGATTTATTTTTTTTCAATTCAATCCTACAGGGGTTTTTACACGGCCTGGCACATGCCCGTGTCTATGGCTCGTGTCCCTCACACGGCCATGACAAGCCCGTGTCTCCGCCCGTGTGCAAAAACCTTAACATTCTATTTCTGACATCAACAACATCTTAGGGTCACACGGCCAAGGGGCACACCCGTGTCCTTAGGCCGTGCGGCTAATTAAATTCCTAAAATCAAGTGTAGACTTCACACGGCCTGGGCACGTGCCCATACCCTATGGCCATGTCTTCCACACGGTTGAGACACACGGTCGTGCCTCAACCCGTGTGGTTACTACTGGGCATTCTGTTTTACCAAATTAAGGTGCATGGGAGCACACGGCCGGACCGGACGCCCATGGGGAAGACCGTGTGTCACACACGGCCTAGACACACGCTCGTGTGTCTACCCATGTTGAAAAAAACAATGCTATTTACCAAGCCCTTTCTGCCACCCTTACTTACACCAACATAAGCCACATCAAATAACCTACTCATTCATGCATTAACATACCAAATACTCAACCATGCAATTTGCACATTCATGAAAAACATCATCATTTTCATATATCAATAACAAGAATAAGCCAACATCTACGGCCTTATGGAAAATGAATCAATCTTCAAGACAAGCCAACACATTTGGCTAAAATAATATGACACTTGACAAAAAACCAAGTCCCTATACATGCCATACTCAAAGTGATAAATCTAACTATACCAAATGTTCAGATTGATAGTGTGACCGAGCCTCCGACATCCTTTGATCCTTGAGCTAGCTTGGCGATACTATAAGAAAATAGAAAGGAAAGGGAGTAAGCATAAAGCTTAGTAAGTCGCATGTAAATAATTAACAACAATTACCATGCATTATTATTGATACGGGCACGCCCTATCATGAGACCAGCCTGAGCCGAGATCCGATAGTGTTGCCTCAAGGGCTGATCACAAGGGCTCGTGCAAGGCAATTCAAGGACGCTATTGGGGCTATGGTTCAGCAAGTGTGGAATGAAATCGATGCTAGCCCATTCGAACAAGCTGATGGCAACCTAATGAGTCAATGTCGCACCCTCCTACAAGCTCAAGTTCAAGTTTTCGAGCTCAACCTTAGCTCCATGTCAATTTTTGAGCTCCAATCCAGCAACAAGACAGCTCACGAGCTTCCTTTAGCTCAACTCTAGCTCATGCGTGCATGTTGAGCCCATTAAGGCTATTCGACCTTAACCATTACATAAGTTAGCTACATTAAATAAAATCTGGACATATTATTTAGTTGTTTTAAATTTACTGCATTTAATTAAGTTTAAATATGTTTTAATTATTACAAATATAATAGCTAAGATTTAATATGCCTAGCTTAGGAAAAATTTAGTAGCTTGCTGCCATTTAATTTATCTAGCCAAATTGCTCATTTAAAGTGTCTTAAACTCCAGCCGAATTTAATGTAAGCAATAACCAATTCTTATTTAATTTGTTCCAGCTCAAAACATGGTTTAAATGTTGTCTTAAGCTTCTGGAAATTAATGTGCCGAATTTATTAATGTGCAGGTGTTTTATTGGACGGCATTTAAGGCCATTAAGCAAGCTTGGGCGGCAGCATGCATGGAACATCATTTAATGAGATGTTGGTGCTTGGTTGGGACGGCATTAAAGCTATTAAGCATGCTTGGTTTGGACGGCACAATAAATAGCTGATTGTTCAGCTTTTCGAGGCTTCTCTTCGTGAATAACAAGGGTATAAATGAGCTGGTTGCTTCGTGAAAGGGAAAAGAGTAGCATTAAAAGAGCCGAATTAAAGATGCTGCTGGGTTTGGTTCTCCATGCGTGGGCAACATTTAAAGGCTGGTATGGATGTTTGGGATGGCTATTCATGTCCCCAAGTCAGCCTAGAACGTTGCATGCCCATCCGGCTTTCCAAGGCACCTCATTCAAGTCCCAAGGCCGAATTTTTAAGTGCATTTCAGCCCCATTTTCTTTTCATTAAATTCGGCTGCACATAGCTTTCTAGAAGCTGATTGTTTGTGTTCCAATGGATGAACGTGGACAGCAAGATGAGGAGTTCTTTTATAGATTAATCTAAGCTAATTATGGCTGAATATTACTTAGACACTAAGCATGCCCATTCGGCTAGCTCCCTACGCTTATAAATAGCTTGTTAATTTCAGTTGTAAAGGACTTTTGGAAAATATTTTAATGTTACTCTGCCGAATTTGTGAGATATCCTTTCTCCAATTTCATTTAGGATTCGTTGGCTTATCTAGCGAGCTAGTGCCGTCAACCGTTTCCTTCACTATCCACTGATACCGAGGTTCCTATCAATCCCGATAGTGGGTCAAGGTCTAATTTCCATCCAAAAAACTGAGCCTTAAGAACCTTATAAGTAACTTGGGTCGATACCGATTTGGTATTTGTTCTTACTTTTTTTTAAGCCTTATTTCGTACCATTCCGTACCCAATTCCAAAACTGAACACTTTCGATTACCTTACGTTAACCATATCGAAGACATCCTTCTAAACTCCAATTACCTGAACCATAACTTTTCGAATCTCATTATCTTCCATATTCCGCATTTCTTTTCTAAAATTCATCGAGCATAAACCGAAACCAACTTATTTCCTATTTAGTTTCACTTTACTTCAAGCCTTCTCTTGTTTAATTTTATGCTTAGTCGAACTAAACCCTTGCTTCTTTCCTTTTACACTCTTCTTTCACTTCTATGTTTACGATCGGGCAATTACGAATACATCTCGATTTCATCTCAAAGCCGGGACTATATCATCTGGTATCAGAGCTATTTAAAATGAGAAGTACGAAGCTTCGAAGATAATTCCGAAGCTGCTTAGTGAAGATCCGAAGTAAGTTTTAAAAAAAATATTCGAATAAAAAAAAGAAATTCGTTTATTAAAAAAATCATGAATAAAAAAAAAAATCAGTTCGATCTAATTTTGATTTATCATCTTCTTCTTTGAATTACATTCTTCTCGACCCTATTCTACTTACCTTCGTCCCACACCCATCCCCAAACTCACCTAAATTCATTCTTCAGCCTACCCTACCACCCTTGCGTTACAACTTTTGAAACCCCTTTGAAGCCGACCCCTAAGCCTACTACTAGGCCTTGGCGAGTCTGTAAATGAAATCACGAGAAAGGAGGAGAGGTAAAAGGCACGAGAGCGTGAGTTCATTCGAGGGGAGGTAAAAGCCAAACTAAGAGTGTAAACACGAGTGTAAGTGTCATTGAGATTCTTTCTTTTCGAGTGAACTGTGAGGTTTTGTTGTGAGGTTTAAATTTTGTTTAAAATGTCACAAAATACTGGCCAACACGTGGAAGAACAGCCAGGGAGACAACCGGTCAGAAACGTTCCGGATTAGCAAATGCAAGCCCTTTTGCGTAAGATGGAACAACTACTTGATCGAAGACTCAATCCTCTTGAAGATCGGCTCTACCAAGTTGAGAACCAAAGGCCACGCGATGAAACACCCGAAGAAGTTAGACGAAGGTGCGGACGACCTAATCAACGACGAGAGCGACCACGAGTCCTCGATGATGAACTCAACGAACTTAGTGAAGATGAAAGTGATGACAAGTCTAATCTGAGTATTGGTGGGAGAGAGCCCCAAAATCGCGGCCAAAGAGATTGAAGGCGAGAAGATGACGACCTGAAGAACATTAAACTCTCTATCCCCCCTTTCCAAGGAAAGTCAGATCCCGAAGCGTACCTAGAATGGGAGAAGAAAATCGAACTCGTGTTCGATTATCATAATTATTCAGAAAACCAGAAGGTCAAACTAGCCGCAATAGAATTTTCAGATTACGCTAGGATATGGTGGGACCAGTTGACCACTAGTCGGAGGCATAACGGAGAACGGCCAATCACCACTTGGGCCGACATGAAGGCGGCAATACGACGACGATTCATCCCATCATACTATCATAGGGAGTTACATCAAAGGCTCCAAAACCTTACCCAATGGACGAAGAGCGTCGAAATTATTATAAGGAGATGGAGGTGGCGATGATCCGGGCTGATATCCAAGAAGAACGAGAAGCTACAATGGCTCGTTTCCTAGCCGGATTCAACCGGGAGATCGCAAACGTTGTTGAGTTGCAACATTATATTGAGGTGGAAGACATGGTCCATATGGAAATCAAAGTGGAGAAGCAATTGAAGCAAAAAGGTGCAAACCGAAGCTATCCCAATGCCAAACCTTCTAAGTGGGGCCAAAACACAAACAAAGGGTTCCCAACCAATCGATCGAAGGAATCCACAACAAATTCTAAGCCAAACAAGCCTGTGGTCGAGACAAACAAATGAAAGGCTCCTGAAAGTTCCACAGCTCGTTTAAGGGACATAAAATGTTTCAAGTTCCTTGGCCGAGGACATATTGCGAGTCAGTACCCGAACAGACGTACCATGGTGTTGCGGGCCGACGGCGAGATCGAAACAAAAGATGAAGAAGAACATGAGTCCGAATCAAATTCTGAGAACGAGGAGGACTTAGAGCAGCCCGTTGAAGGAGAGTTTCTTGTGGTAAAACGAAGTCTAAGTCTTCAAAGCATGGGAAACGAGGAATAATGAGAGAACATCTTCCACTCAAGATGCCAAGTGCAAGGGAAAGTGTGCAGCCTCATAATCGATTGAGGGAGTTGCACGAGTGTAGCAAGCACCTTCATGGTGGAAAAGCTAGGATTAACCACCACTAAGCACCCGACTCCGTACAAACTTTAGTGGCTTAATGATGGAAAAGAGTTGAAAGTTACGAAATAGGTCCTAGTGTCTTTTAGCATCGGGAAGTACTCCGAAGAAGTGTTATGCGATGTTGGGCCGATGCACGCGGGTCATCTACTCCTAGGACAACCATGGTAGTACGACCGAAGGGTGATGCATGATGGCTACACCAATCGATATTCCTTCAAACATCTTGGAAGAAATGTGACGCTTGCACCCCTAACTCCTAAACAAGTGTTCGATGATCAAAAAAAACTCAAACTTTCCATTGATCAAGCAAGAAGAAAAGAAAAGAGTACGAAAGAAAAAGTTAAAAAAATGAGCGAGAGAAAAATAAAAATGCAAAAGAAAGTGAAAGAAAACAAAAGATAGAGAAAAATGGAGATGAAAAAGAGAGTGGAAAAATGAGTGTCTTTGCGAGGGTTTGTGATATTCGGAGAGCAATGTTTTTAAGACAACCCAGGTATGTACTCCTGTACAAAGAAGCGTTTTTGAATACTAACGAGTTACCCGAAAACCTTCCTGCTTCTGTGTTGTCTTTGATTCAGGAATTTGAAGACATTTTTCCGGAGGAGATACCAAGTGGATTGCCTCCCATTCGAGGCATTGTGTAACACCCCAAACCCAGCCTAAACGTTACGACCAGATTTGGTAGGTTACAGGGTGAAGTAAAAATGAAGTTTCGTTAAATTTAAGAAAAATCGTAGATTTGAAAACTCTTCAATTAAGGCGATGTCTTGAAAACAGTGGCTTGGTAGTGTAGGAAAAATTTCAGCATTTGGTTAATCAGACATTTGTTAAGCTTGGTGATACTTGAAAGAAAACGCATGTTTTGAGTTACTCGCATTTTGAAAACCCCATTTTTTTGTATTTTCGTGATTAAGTTTGCATAGTGTCATTTTTTAAGTAGATAATAAGTAAATAAAATAAAAATCCAAAGATTAATTCAAGAAAGGCCTTATTACATCAAAAATCCCCAATTAAAATTTAAATTAAAGCAGTAAAAAGTTTACGACAAGAAAAGACTTTATGGCCTCCACGAGTCCGCCTCGGCTCCCATACCCACGATCTACTTATTACCTGAAAGGTTAAGCAAAGGGGTGAGTCACCAAGACTCAGTGTGTAATTCCCCTATAACACATAAACAGCTCGAGGCCCACAATTGCATATTGGGCCTTAGCCCACTCAAGATGACATAAAGATAAATGAATGCATCATGTCCCAACCCAAGCCTAGTTTTTCCATCCTCTACACCCCAACCCGTACCAACCAATCACACCATGGGGATTTCTACAATCAACCCTCCATCCGCTACACGCCACTTCGACAGTCATGCTGTCAGTCATAATGTCGATCACAATGTGACCTAATAATATCACGTGGCCTAGCCACCGATCACTATGTGACCTCATAATATAACGTGGCTTTCGCCACCGATCACTATGTGACCTCATAATCGAGCACTTCCCCATAAACATCATATCTATCTCCCATGCATGACATACATAACATAACAATTGCAGCATGCTATTAACAAGGTATTAGATTACCACATACATCCCTACACGCAAAAACGATACTATAATCACGTACCTAGCATTCCTTGCCTTACCCATACGGGTATCACGACTGTCATCATAGCCTTTTTTTGGCTTTTCAGCCCATACAATTAATATTTCAATTAAACTAAAGTGTGTAAGGGTTTACACACCTGGTAACACGCAAAATAATACTCTCTATGTCGACACTATTGGTAGCAGAAACAACTGCTATCTGCCTACGACTCTGCTCTGAAGCCGGTCCACAACCCGGTGGCCAATCTCGGACTGCTGACACCGCCCGTTTCTTAAGCTTAGGGGCTGGGTTTACGGGTCCAACCCCCTCCTTTGCCTGATCAGTATTGGATTCCATTAAAAGATCTTGTCAGATGGTACTATAAGAAAATATGGTTATTTAACAACAACACAGGGTTAGGGTAGCGATTAAACAAAAGTGAATCTAAACAAAAACCTAAAGAGACAACCCCTTACCTTGAAATCCCCAAAAAAGAGATAGGGTTCAGAGATTAACGACTTCCGGGCTTGAGATTCAGATGATTCGATTAGCTTAACACAGAAGATTCGATTAACGCCTAAGATGATTCGGCACTAGCACAAAGAAGAGAGAAGATTCATAATGACTATGGTAAAAGAGAACAAGATGAAAGAACCGGAAATGAAAGTAAAAGAACTTCAAATGGAGGCTTAAGAGTTTTAGCTTTTAGAGAGATTGAGAAAATGACGCAGGAAAGAATGGCTAGAAGATTCGGCCTAAAGAAGAGATTTAGAAAAAGAATAATGGGACAAGGGGTGTTCGGCTTTAGCAGAGAAATGGAGAAGGGTTTCGGCTAAAACAAAGAAAAGGTTCAAGAAGGAGGCAACAGGTTTCGACTAAATGAAGAAGAAGTGGAGAACGAACAAGAAAAGAAGTAAAAGAGAAAGAGTTGAAGCTAACCAAAATTCGGCACCTAAAACCCCCAAAGCCGAAAATTGCACAAAAAAGAACCTAAAGGTCCTATGGCCTAAGTGAATTTCGGCACACCCCAACACAAGCCAAAAACTGATTCCCCCCTATACCAAGTGTTTGAAATTCGGCCAACACGTTGATCATATGTCCATCCCTTTCTTTTCTCCTTAATTCACTCCTGAACACCCGAAATAAATTTGAATGCTTAAAACTCCACTTTTTCCTCTCAGCCACTCATTCAAATTATTTGACTCACCCACTCTCCCATCCAAAGTGTCCCACCAACTCGTCGCTTCTCCCCTTGACACCAAAAATAACTCCCAAAATGAGCTTCATGTGACTTGAACCTGCTCCCTCTCTGCTCCCTTGTGGCGTCACCTTCCAACCCCTTATGTGGCGTCACCTTGCCACTTTACCAACACCTTTCTTTGTGTCAACCAAATACAAACAATATCCCTTAAGTCCTATCCTAGCCAGCTCTTCCACTAAGGTGCCCAAAAGAGAATTTTGGCCAAGGCTTCGGCTTATCCCCGAGCCTTTCCTAGACCCCCATACACCCTAAACTAACACATTAAACATAGCATACACACAAAACACATCAAATGCCTAGCCCCTAATTTAGGATGTTACACATTGAGCATCAGATCGACTTGCTGCTCGGAGCTGCTTTACCCAACCGCCCCACATACCGGAGCAATCCCGAAGAAATGAAGGAACTTCAAAAGCAAATTACCGAACTATTAGAAAAAGGATACATCCGAGAGAGCCTAAGCCCCTGTGCGGTACCGGTGTTACTTGTGCCCAAGAAATATGGTTCATGGCGTATGTGTGTCGATTATCGCGCCATCAACAAGATTACTGTTAAGTATCGACATCCGATCCCTCGCCTCGACGACATGCTCGACGAACTAAGTGGAGCGCGAATCTTTACAAAGATCGACCTTAAAAGTGGCTATGACCAGATCAGGATGCGTGAAGGTGATGAATGGAAAACGACCTTCAAGATGAAGTTAGGTTTGTACGAATGGTTGGTAATGCCATTCGGGCTTACGAATGCCCCAAGTACTTTTATGCGACTTATAAATCATGTATTGCGTGTGTTCATTGGTAAATCATGTGTAGTCTACTTTGATGATATCTTAGTGTACAGCAAATCCTTGGAGGAGCATGTACAACACTTGCGCGCGGTGCTGGAAACTCTACGAAATGAGGTATTGTACGCTAACCTTAAAAAGTGCTCTTTCTGTACTGATAAGGTTGTGTTTCTAGGCTATGTCGTGAGTGCCAAAGGCTTGGAGGTGGATCAAGAGAAGGTACGAGCAATCCAAGAATGGCCATGTCCGACGAACATTAGCCAAGTTCAAAGTTTCCATGGGTTGGCTAGTTTCTACCGCCGATTTGTGCCCAACTTTAGCACAATAGCTGCCCCATTAACAAGTGTAATTAAGAAAAATGTTGCATTTCATTGGTCTGAAGAACAAGAACGATCATTTAATTTGATTAAAGAATGTCTTATAAAAGCTCCCTTATTATCTCTCCCTGACTTTACTAAAACTTTTGAGATTGAGTGTGATGCTTCAGGTGTAGGAATCGGAGCTGTGCTAACTCAAGACGGAAGACCGGTGGCGTACTTTAGTGAAAAATTGAGTGGAGCCGCCCTCAACTATCCAGTGTACGACAAGGAGATGTATACCCTGATTCGATCACTCTAAACATGGCAGCATTATTTGAGACCGAGGGAGTTCGTTATTCACTCTGACCGTGAAGCACTTAAGTATGTCAAGGGCCAGCATAAACTCAACAAACGACATGCGAAGTGGATCGAGTACTTAGAGTCATTTCCGTACGTAATTAAGTACAAGAAAGGTAAAAAAAATGTAGTGGTTGATGCCCTATCACGGAGGTATACCTTATTAACTTCTCTTGACTCTAAATTGCTTGGTTTTCATCATATGAAAGAGTTGTATGTTGGAGACGATGATTTTTGAAATATTTATGCTGCTTGCGAAAATGGTGCTTTTGAGAAGTTTTACAGGTACGAAGGATTTCTCTTCAAAGAGAACAAGCTATGTATACCACAAAGCTCCATTTGAGAGTTGCTCGTGTTTGAGGCACATAGTGGTGGCCTTATGGGTCACTTCGGAAGAGACAAGATGATGTCAACCCTCCAAGAGAATTTTTATTGGCCGGGAATGCGAAAGGATGTAGAACGGATCTGCGGGCGTTGCATAGCTTGTAAGTGGGCTAAATCGTGAGTCCAGCCTCATGGATTATACACGCCCCTTCAAGTTCTGGACACTCCGTGGGCCGACGTATCCATGGATTTTATCCTTGGATTACCGAAATCTAAGACAGGGAAGGATTCGATCTTTGTTGTAGTCCATAGATTCTCTAAAATGTACCATTTTATTTCATGTGCTAAGACTGACGATGCAGTGCATATTGCTAATTTGTTTTTCAGGGAAATCGTTGATAAACCGTAAAAGTAACATATTTTAGTCCCACATTTAGCATGCTTTTGGATGAATTATTCCTTATTTTATGTAATTTGGTGCTCTTAATCCTTTCTTTTCATGTTTTATACAGAGGGAAGCATCGGAGGATGAAAAGAATAAGAAACGGGCTTAAAACGTGCCAAATAGGCCAAAGCATGAAATTGACACGGCCTGGGCCCAAGACCACACGGCCGTGCCTCATGAAAGGAGTCCACACGGCCTGGCCACAATTTACACGGGCGTGTGCCATGGGCGTGTCCCTGCCCCGGCCAAGAGGAGTTTTACTCGGATTTGGATGCTTGGAGGCAAAGAAACACACTCCAAAGTCTAATTAAACCCCCAAATAGGAATTGCACTCAAATTAGGATACTTGGAGGCCAAGTAACACATCTCAACACCTATATAAACACCCTAGAGGGAAACTTAAGGGGGGAGTTTGGCAGAAGCCTTCTGCCAGGGCTTTTGTCAGGGCGGTTAGCTAGGCCAAGGAGCCGAGCCGAAGAGGTCGATTGTGGGAAACTCTCAAGGATAGCCGGTTGATCCATCTCCGAAGTCGAATTCTACTCATGCGGAGGATCTCTCCTTCAATTCCTTCAGGAGTTTTAGGGATTTCTTATGTTTTGTTTTATCTTTTTTTCGAGATGTTTTTCTTTATTATTATGAACTAAACCCTTGAGATACAAGGGGATGAAACCTAGATGAATCTTGTTATTGTTTTCTGAACTATATGATAAATACTTGATTTGTTCTTGATTATGTGTGCTTAATTCTTGTGTTGATATTTTGCAGATATTAATTCAAGTTGAATGTGCTTAGGTGGTGGAGCAAAAGTCCCCGCTTAAGAGTAGATCTAGCATAATTAAGCGGAGTTGATCGCGCGCCTAGAGATAGGGTGACGAGATTTTGTCGGATTAGGGTGAAACCTAATATGGGAGTCCATAGATCGATTTACTGCTATTCTAGGGGTTTTAATTAGAAAGAGATTTTAATTAATCAACCTAGGGTTAGACATTATTTGCCTCGAGAGAGGGATTAATATAAATTAGGGAGTCCTACGGATCAAGTCAAGTGAATAAATCGTCTGGTTCAGTGTTAGATAACAAGTGAAGTCTAGGGGGATCCTTCCTAAGGGTATCGTCTTAATCAACTGAGTTTTTCCCAAGTATTTCCCCAATTCATTCTTTTTGTCTTTGCGTCTTAGCTTAGTAATTAGTTAATTTAGATTAATAAACAACTTCACTTATTTTAGGCTAAATAATAGAAAGAAAGTTAGTATTAGTACTTTTAGTTCCTTTGGGTTCGACAATCCGGTCTTGCCTAAGCTATACTACTGTTTGATAGGTGCACTTGCCTCAATCGTTGTTATAGTTAATTCTAGGATCGATCATTATAAATTTAAAACTTTGAAATACAACGATCAAGTTTTTGGCGCCGTTGCCGGGGAACTAAAATATTAAGAACACTCTATTTTTATTACTTTAGCCAATTTTTTTTATTTTTGCAATTTACTTTTATTTTTTTAATTTTTTTTTTTAGTTTTAACTTTTCTAATTTTCTTTCTTTCTTTTTCCTAGTAGGTACCTCTAGTTTATGACTAGAAGGAACCCGAGAGGACCACTAGTATACGACAGTGATATTGAAGCTACCGCTCGTAGAAATCACAGAGAAATTATGCGAGCCCTAAATTACACAAAAGAAGAGCGAGAAGACAGATCCAATCCTACTGAAGGGATGGACAAAAACAATCCTCAACCACAAGATGTGGGAGAGAATAATGCTCCACCTACTATGTATGATTATGCTAAACCTCATTTAACAGGAGCAGAATCAAGTATTGTTAGGCCTGCTATAGCCACTAATAATTTTGAATTTAAGCCTAACACTATACAAATGATTCAACAATTTGGTCAATTTGATGGTTTACAGGACGAAGATCCAAATACTCATATAGCTAATTTTTTAGAGTTCTGTGATACGTTCAAAATAAATGGCGTTTTTGATGATGCCATACGTCTTTGGTTATTTCCCTTTTCATTAAGAAACAAAGCCAAACAGTGGTTAAACTCGTTACCACGAGGGTCAATCACTACATGGGATCAAATGACCGAAAAATTTTTATTAAAATATTTTCCACCGGCCAAAACGGCCAAATTACAGAATGATATCTCTTCTTTTGTGCAGATGGATTTAGAGACATTATATGACGCATGGGAGAGATATAAGGATCTCTTGAGAAGGTGTCCGCACCATGGTTTACCCTTGTGGCTCCAAGTCCAAACTTTCTATAACGGTGTAAACCCCTCAATGAGGCAACTAATTGATTCAGCCGCCGGTGGAACCCTGAACAATAGAACTCCTGAAGCAGCCTACGAGTTTATGGAAGAGATGTCACTGAATAACTATCAGTGGCAGGTTACAAGGACCAAACCAACAAAATCAGCCGGAGTTTTCAACATAGATATAGTAACCATGCTATCAACACAGGTAGAGATGATGAATAAAAAGCTTGATAGTTTGTGTTCTTCGCAGTACATCCAAAGTCTGCAAAGGCGACGTAAGTGGAACCGTGGCGAATCCTGAGTACCCACACTACCAACCGGGCACAGAGAGCGAACAGATGAACTATATAGGTAATAATTTTAGATCTAATAATCCATATAGTAATAATTATAACCCAGGTTGGAGGAACCACCCAAATTTTTCGTGGGGAGGTCAAGGAAATCAAGGAAATCAAAGACAACAACCTCCTCAAAATTTCCAAAATCAGCCCTATCCACAGGAGAAGAAGCCGAACCTTGAAGAGATGCTGACAAGATTCATGGCATCCACAGAAAATTGTCTCCAAGACACTGAAACCACCCTTAAGACCCAATAAGCATCGATCAAAGGGATCGAGAGCCAAGTTAGGGAAGTCACTAAGTCAGTTGAGGAAGTTTCTAAGTCAGTTGGACAACTCGCGAAGCTAATGTCTGAACGATCGCAAGGGCGTCTACCAAGCAACACTGAGATTAATCCAAAGGAGCAAATCCAAGCCATAACAGCTTAAGAAAGTGAAGGATTAGACGAACCCAGTCCAATACAAGGAAACGAGGTAGAAAAAGGTAAAGTTGAGGAAACAAAAGACAAGCCAAAACCGGTAATCAAGGAGTACCAACCTCGTATACCATACCCCAATGCGACAAAGAAAGACCACACAGAGGAAGAATTCGGTAAGTCTCTTAAACTTCCAAAGAAATTTCATATTAACTTGCCGTTTCTTGAAGCTCTTTTGCAGATGCCAGATCCTAGACCTCGTATCGATAAAGAAGAAATTCATGAGGAACGAAGGCTTTGGATCGATGAACTAGACGAATGGAAGATACACTTCAAAGAGAAACTAAAAATACACGAAGCAAAAACGAGGCAACTCCACGAGAAACTTAACGATGGGACAACCCAGCTTAAGATAGGAGATCAGGTACTCAAAATCTCCCCAGATGGAACAGTCGAGGTAACTAGTCCTAAAATCAGCACCTTTAAGGTAAACACTACTCGACTGAAACTTTATATCCACAACCGAATTGATCGCAGGAGAAAGGATTTTCACCTCCTCAATCCACCATGACCATACGAATGAGAGGTAAAGTCTAGCTTAAGACTATAAACGAGCGCTTCTCGGGAGGCAACCCGAGCACTAACCCCCATTAATTTTTACATTTTTTTTATTTTTACTTTTATTTTTCCTTTTAGCACCTAACCATAAACTAACCAAGGTACAGATTTCCATACCACACGGCCTTGCACACGGCCATGGCCGTGGCCGTGTGGCCATCACAGGAAGGTACAAGGGCGGGAGCAACCACCAGATCCATAATCTCTATTTAGACCCCCTTCTTCCTTTTTCTTTTTTAGTTGTCTTTCTTCTTTCATTTTTCCATTATTTACTTTTATTCTTATTTTTATTTGCTTCTATTTTTATTTTTATTTTTATTTTTATTTTTATTTTTATTTTATTTATTATTTTCTTCTTATTCTTCATACCATTTAGATTTAGCTTAGGATACAATAAAATCAGACCGGCTACCTTGAGGATTCAAGTTCAAATGGTTCGAGGCGCTTCCCCACGTTCACCTCCAATCCTATTCGGTTTCTTTTCATTAACTTCATCCAAAATTCAGGAAGTTTCACTTCTCTCCACATCTTATGATTTCATGATTTTATTTTGCTATTATCTATCTTTGCATATTGAGGTCAATGTACATCTTAAGTGTGGGGGGGTGAACAACCTAAAAAGGTGCCTAATTTTTTTCATTATTCTCAAATTCCTGAAATTGGGTGCCAAACTTTTTGCATTATTCTTAAAATCCTGAATTATGTCTTGTTTCTTAAAGTAAGTTTCTCATATTATCATTAGAATGAAATTCCTATGATTTATGATTTTTATTGATATGTTTTAAATTAAGTCATTGATAATTGTGCATTGATAATTAAATTCTAAGAATACTAGAGAATCAAGCATGGTAAGTTTATTTTTCAGAAATTAAAAATTTTCTAGGTTGTCCACCTAAATTTGAATGTTACTTTGAAGTTTGAAATTTACAAGGTTGATATCAAAACACCCATAATTTTTGCGAGATTTTGAGCCTTATAGAGCATAAAATCTTTTCCTTGCTCACTTTATTGATTATGAGTGTGTCAACATTGATTTGTTATTCTAGAACTTGCATCAATTATATATGTCGAGACCACATTTTGATTTGATATACAGAAATGATAAAGGCACTAGGATTTAACCCACTTACTCCACTAAAAACCTACCTTCATAATTAACCCCTAGTGAACCCCGTTTAAACCTAACAACCCTTTTTATTGACTCACCCACTAATTTCAACCCAGAAACCCTTTGTTTTTGTTATCCCCATTCCTTTTGACTACCCTTATATCGAGATTTGATTTGATTAATAGCCTAACTATGTTTTTTTTATTTCAGTAATTTATCCTTTGTTATGTATTTATGATTCGTTCTTAAAAAAAATCGAAGTATAGTTGTTATTCATTATTAGTTTTGTGATTAAGTGAGCTTATACGTTTGAATTCCAAATATTGAAGAAGAAGCTCGTAGTATTAGTATTTTTTTTTCAATTGATGTAATTACCTTTATTTAGTTCATTGTCTCCGGTTAGGTAATTTTTCAGGTCAATCTCAATTCTAACCTTCTAATTCAACCTTTATCCACACCTTAACCCAAGCCCTATTACAACCCTGTTAAAGACCTTTTGATTTGTGTATCATCTCATTTTATAGTGGTGGAGATTTGATTTTCATGCAACCTTATGGGATTAACTCTTCATGTTTGACTTTTGAGTGCTTAATTCTTAACCTTAAACATCTCGAGTGATTTGAGTGAATCTTTAGTGAGGATGTCAATTCTTGCAGAGGTAATTATTTAGATAAGGGGAAAACACCTATGTTTTGTGCTACAAATGTATGACTTAGATTGTTTGAATCTTTAGAACCCTTTGAGTTGAATTATCCATGTATGAATTATCCTTGAATTATGACGAAACATTATGATTTAAGGGAAGTTTGTTTTAATTATGAGTTGAGAATTTTTCTTGAGGACAAGCAAAAGCTTAAGTGTGGGGGTATTTGATAAACCGTAAAAGTAACATATTTTAGACCCACATTTAGCATGCTTTTGGATGAATTATTCCTTATTTTATGTAATTTGGTGCTCTTAATCCTTTCTTTTCATGTTTTATACTCAGGGAAGCACCAGAGGATGAAAAGAACAAGAAATGGGCTTAAAACGGGCCAAACGGGCTAAAGCATGAAATCGACACGGCCTGGGCCCAAGACCACACGGCCGTGCCTCATGAAAGGAGTCCACACGGCCTGGCCACGATTCACACGGGCGTGTGCCATGGGCGTGTCCCTGCCGCGGCCAAGAGGAGTTTTACTCGGATTTGGATGCTTGTAGGCAAAGAAACACACTCCAAAGTCTAATTAAACCCCCAAATAAAAATTGTACTCAAATTAGGATACTTGGAGGCCAAGTAACACATCTCAAAACCTATATAAACACCCTAGAGGGCAATATAAAGGGGAGTTCGACAGAAGCCTTCTGCCAGGGCTTTTGTCAGGGCGGTTAGCTAGGCGAAGGAGCCGAGCCGAAGAGGTCAGATTTGTGGGAAACTCTCAAGGGATAGCCAGTTGATCCATCTCCAGAAGCCGGCATTCTACTCAAGACGGAGGATATCTCCTTCAATTCCTTGAGGAGTTTTAGGGATTTCTTATATTTTGTTTTATCTTTTCTTACGAGATGTTTTTCTTTATTATTATGAACTAAACCCTTGAGATACAGAGGGGATGAAACCTAGATGAATCTTGTTATTGTTTTCTCAACTATATGATAAATACTTGATCTGTTTCTTAATTATGTGTGCTTAATTCTTGTGTTGATATTTCTGATATTAATTCAAGTTGAATGTGCTTAGGTGGTGGAGCAAAAGTCCTCGCTTAAGAGTAGATCTAGCATAATTAAGCGGAGTTGATCGCGCGCCTAGAGATAGGGTGACGAGATTTTGCAGTTAGGGTAAAACCTAATATGGGAGTCCATAGATCGATTTCTTCGCTATTCTAGGGGTTTTAATTAGAAAGAGATTTCAATTAATCAACCTAGGGTTAGACGTTATTCGCCTCGAGAGAGGGATTAATATAAATTATGGAGTCCTACAGATCAAGTCAAGTGAGTAAATCGTCTGGTTCAGTGTTAGATAACAAGTGAAGTCTAGGTGGATCCTTCCTAAGGGTATCGTCTTAATCAACTGAGTTTTTCCCAAGTATTTCCCCAATTCATTCTTTTTGTCTTTGCGTCTTAGCTTAGTAATTAGTTAATTTAGATTAATAAACAACTTCACTTATTTTAGGCTAAATAATAGAAAGAAAGTTAGTATTAGTACTTTTAGTTCCTTTGGGTTCGACAATCCGGTCTTACCTAAGCAATACTACTGTTCGATAGGTGCACTTGCCTCAATCGTTGTTATAGTTAACTCCAGGATCGATCATTATAAATTTAAAACTCTAAAATACAATGATCAATCGTACGACTACATGGAGTTCCGAGGACAATTGTGTCTGATCGAGACGTGAAGTTTCTAAGTCATTTTTGGCGGACATTATGGGGAAAACTCGGAATGAAGTTGATGCTTTCGACCACTTGTCATCCTCAAATGGATGGACAGACCGAAGTGGTGAACCGGGTCCTATCAACCCTGTTACGAGCATTGGTGCAGAAAAACCTAAAACATGGGAAGAATGTTTACCCCACATCGAGTTCCCCTACAATCGATTCATCCACTCAGCGACTAATTTTTTGCCTTTCGAGATAGTTTACGGGTTTAATCCTCTAACTCCTCTTGATTTATTACCCTTGCCTAATGATAAATTTGTTCATTCCGATGCTAGGAAAAAGGCAGAATATGTCAAGGAACTACACCGGATGGTACGCGAGAACATTGAAGCAAGGACCAAACAGTACGTCCAACGAGCCAACAAAGGGCGAAAGCAAGTTGTGTTTGAACCCGGAGACAGGGTCTGGGTGCATATGAGAAAAGAACGGTTTTCAGCTCGACGAAGATCCAAATTGTCACCTCAGGGAGACGGACCCTTCCAAGTTATCGAGCGAATCAATGAAAACTCATACAAGCTTGATTTTCTAGGTGAGTACAATATTAGTGCTAGCTTTAATGTTGCTGATTTGACTCCTTTTGATGTAGGTACTGACTTGAGGACAAGTCATTCTCAAGAGGGGGAGGATGATATAGGCACACCCTATCATGAGACTAGCTCGAGCCGAGATCCGATGGTGTTGCCTCAAGGGCCAATCACAAGGGCTCGTGCAAGGCAATTCAAGGACGCTATTGGGGCTATGGTTCAGCAAGTGTGGAATGAAATCGATGCTAGCCCATTCGATCAAGCTGATGGCAACCTAAGGAGTCAATGTCGCACCCTCCTACAAGCTCATGTTCAAGTTTTCGAGCTCAACCTTAGCTCCATGTCAATTTCTGAGCTCCAATCCAGTAACAAGACAGCTCACGAGCTTTTTAGCTCAACTCTAGCTCATGCGTGCATGTTGAGCCCATTAAGGCTATTCGGCCTTAACCATTACATAAGTTAGCTACATTAAATAAAATCTGGACATATTATTTAGTTGTTTTAAATTTGCTGCATTTAATTAAGTTTAAATATGTTTTAATTATTACAAATTTAATAGCTAAGATTTAATATGCCTAGCTTAGGACAAATTTAATAGCTTGCTTCCATTTAATTTATCTAGCCGAATTGCTCATTTAAAGTGTCTTAAACTCAAGCCAAATTTAATGTAAGCAATAACTAATTTTTATTTAATTTGTTCCAGCTCAAAACATAGTTTAAATGTTGTCTTAAGCTGCTGGAAATTAATATGCCGAATTTATTAATGTGCAGGTGCTTTATTGGACGGCATTTAAGGCCATTAAGCAAGCTTGGGCGGCAGCATGCATGGAACATCATTTAATGAGATGTTGGTGCTTGGTTGGGACGACATTAAAGCTATTAAGCATGCTTGGTTTGGACGGCACAATAAATAGCTGATTGTTCAGCTTTTCAAGGCTTCTCTTCGTGAATAACAAGGGTATAAATGAGTTGGTTGCTTCGTGAAAGGGAAAAGAGCAGCATTAAAGGAGCCGAATTAAAGATGCTGATGGGTTTGCTTCTCCATGCGTGGGTAGCATTTAAAGGCTGGTATGGATGTTTGGGATGGCTATTCACGTCCCCAAGGCAGCCTAGAACATTGCATGCCCATCCGGTTTTCCAAGGCACCTCATTCAAGTCCTAAGGCCTAATTTTTAAGTGCATTTTAGCCCCCTTTTCTTTTCATTAAATTCGGCTGCACATAGCTTTCTAGAAGCTAATTGTTTGTGTTCCAATGGCTGAACGTGGACAGCAAGATGAAGAGTTCTTTTCTAGATTAATCTAAGCTAATTATGGCTTAATATTACTTAGACATTAAGCATGCCCATTCGGCTAGCTCCCTAAGCTTATAAATAGCTTGTTAATTTCAGTTGTAAAGGACTTTTGGCAAATATTTTAATGTTACTCTGCCGAATTTGTCAGATATCCTTTCTCCAATTTTGTTTAGGATTCGTTGGCTTATCTAGCGAGCTAGTGGCATCAACCGTTTCCTACACTATCAACTGATACCGAGGTTCCTATCAATCCCGATAGTGGGTCGAGGTCCAATTTCTATCCAAAAAACCGAGCCTTAAGAACCTTATAAGTAACTTGGGTCGATACCGATTCGGTATTGGTTCTTACTTGTTTCTTAAGCCTTATTTTGTACCATTCTATACCCAATTCCAAAACCGAACACTTTCGATTACCTTACGTTAACCATATCGAAGACATCCTTCTAAACTCCAATTACCCAAACCATAACTTTTCGAATCTCATTATCTTTCATATTCCACATTTCTTTTCTAAAATTCATCGAGCATAAACCGAAACCGACTTATTTCCTATTTAGTTTCACTTTACTTCAAGCCTTCTCTTGTTTAATTTTATACTTTGTCGAACTCTACCCTTGCTTACTTCCTTTTACACTCTTCTTTCTACTTCTACGTTTACGATTGGGCAATTACGAATACATCTCGATTTCATCTCGAAGCCGGGACTGTATCAATTATACTCATAGCATATTATAAACTTGCACATAATTCTCAAATGATTTAAGGCATAACTTACTCATTTTCATCCTTACTAATCACACAACATAAATCGAACTCATTTCTTATGAATTTCGAGTAGGTACCTGTATCACTTACAACATAGTCGTAACTATTCTCACTTTTAACACAAGCTTTAAATTACCCGTTGAACCAGTTGGAATACCAAAGGATACCTGAAAAGCCTCACACGAGAGGGTACGATGCCGATGCCATGTCCCACACATGGTCTTACACTGGCTCACATATCGAGGCTGATGCCATGTCCCAGACATGGTCTTACACTAGCTCTCATCTCAATGCCGACGCCATGTCCCAGACATGGTCTTACACTGGCTCTCATAATGTGGCCGAACCATGTCCCAGACATGGTCTTACACTAGCACACATATCAACGCCAATGCCATGTCCCAGACATCGTCTTACACTGGCTTTCATAATGTGGTCGATGCCATGTCCCAGACATGGTCTTACATTAGCACACATATCAACGCCGATGCCATGTCCCAGACATGGTCTTACACTGGCTTTCATAATATGGCTGATGCCATGTCCTAGACATGGTCTTACACTAGCACACATATCAACACCGATGCCATGTCCCAGACATGGTCTTACACTAGCACACATATCAACCAAATGTCATGGCTTGGATATCCAATCTATTCCTAAGGTTCAACCGGGAGTATACCACATCAAATTTCGTCATGCATATTCATAACAATAATCAAACATTTTATGCAATATCAATTGTTTAATACATAATGACAATAAAGTTGTATTATTTACGTACAACTTACCTCGGTATACAAAATATGGGCGACTAGTTCGATTTAGTCCACTATTTTGGTTTTCCCCCGGTCTAAGTTCGGATCCCATTTTTCTTGATCTATAATGACAAAATTTACTCATTTAATCACCACATTAATCAAAACATTTCAAAATTCCTACTTTGGAAAAATTACCATTTTGCCCTTAGACTTTAACAAAATTACAATTTTGCCCCTAGGCTCGTAAAACGATTTTCATCAAATTTCCTCAGTACTCAAGCCTAACCAAACCTTTATTACTCTTATAGCAACTCAAAATTTTCAATTATTTCACACATTTACAACCTATTTTTATAAACTTCACAAAATGGTCCTTTTAGGTGTTTTCATTAAAATCACTTAACAAAAGTTGTTTATTTAACAACCAAGATTCATTTTCTTCCATAAAATTTCAGTAAACAACATGAATACTCACATGGTAAAACCCTAAACTCTCAACTATTTTGCAAAATAGTCCCCTCATTAGCTAGCTTAAACTACAAGGGTTCTGAAAACACAAAAATCCATAAAAATAACCATCAAAATGACTTACTTGCAAGGGGAAGAGCTTGGCTGAAATTTGAGCTCTCAAAACCCTTATGTTTGCTGAAAATTTTGGTGGAAGAGGAAGAATGAAAAAGGATGAAGCATATTATTTTATTTTATGATTATTTTATCAATTAAGTCACCTAAAATCCACCTAACCTTTGACCAATTTCATTTCCTTGTCCCTATGGTCGGCCATCACTCTCTTAAGGGCCTATTTGCACATTAAGGACCTCCAGTTTAAGGTTCTATAGCTATTTGACACCTTTAGCTTGTAGAACAAAACTTTCGCACTTTATGCGATTTAGTCCCTTTTCAAAATTAAGCATGAAATCACTAAAATTAATTCACCAAAATTTTCATGCACTCATATAATCATGCTATGACACATAAAATAATATTAAAACAAATTCTCTTACCTCATATTTGTGGTCTCAAAACCACTATTTCGCCTAGGCCCAAAATCGGGTTGTTATAATTCTCCCCCTTAGGATTTTTGTCCCCGAAAATCTTACTGTTAAAAAGGTTTGGGTATTGGTCTCTCATAGTCTCCTCGGGCTCCCACGTGGCCTCTTCCACCCCATATCTATGCCATAATATCTTCACTAGTGCTATACTCTTACTTCTCAATTGCTTAATCTCTCGGGCTAAGATCTTAACCGGCTCTACACCATAAGTCATAACCGGTCGAATTTCAACCTCTGCAGTTGAAATAACATGTGAAGGGTCAGAACGATAATGGCGCAACATAGACACATGGAAAACATCATGGATCTTCTCTAACTCGGATGGTAAAGCTAATCGGTATGCTACCGGTCCAATTCTCTCAATAACCTCATATGGCCCAATAAAACGTGGACTTAGTTTGCCTTTCCTACTGAATCTGAGGACTTTTTTCCATGGGGATACTTTCAAAAACACCTTATCACCGACTTGAAACTCAATTTCTTTTCGTTTTAGATCCGCGTAGGATTTCGGTCTATCCGAAGCAGCCTTCAAATAGTCACAAATTACCTTTACTTTCTCTTCGATCTCTTTGACTAAGTCAACCCCATGAATCTGATTTTCTCTGAGTTCGGTCCAATAAAAGGGCGTTCGGCACTTATGCCCATACAAAGCCTCAAAAGGCACTATTTTCAAACTCGACTGATAACTATTGTTGTAGGCAAACTCTACCAACGGTAAGTACCTTTCCCAATTGCCTTGAAACTCAACAACACAACATCGCAACATATCTTCAAGAGCCTGAATTACTCTTTCCGACTGACTGTCGGTTTGTCGGTGGAAAGCAGTACTAAAATTCAGTTTCGTCCCCAACGTTTCTTGCAACTTTTTCCAAAACCGTGATGTGAACCTCGGATCTCTATCTGAAATGATCGATAAAGGTACCCCGTGAAGTCTCACAATTTCAGAAACATACAATTCAGCCAATTTCTCAAGTGGATAATCGGTACGCACCGGTATAAAATGAGCCGACTTAGTTAGTCTATCAACCACAACCCATACAGCATCTTTCTTCATTGGCGTCAACGGCAATCCAGACACAAAATCCATAGTAACACGGTCCCATTTCCACTCGGGGACCATCACGGGCTGAAGTAAACCCGAAGGTACTTGGTGTTCGGCCTTCACTTGCTGACAAATTAAACACTTAGAGACAAACTCTGGGATGTCTCTTTTCATTCCCGACCACCAATACATTTTCTTCAAGTCATTGTACATTTTTTCACTACCCGGATGGATAGACATAAAGCTGCTATGTGCCTCATGCAAAACTTTCCGAATAAGCTCATCGTCTTTGGGTACACAAATTATGTCTTGAAACATTAAACAGCTATCTAAACCAATCCGAAAGTCTGATTCAATACCCGTCTCGCACTGAGTTATCTTGGCTTGCAGCTCTTTATCACTTTTCTATGCTTTACAAATCTCTTGCAGAAATATCAGTCTAGCTCTTAACTCTACTATGACCGAACCATTATCAGTCACAGACAACTGGGTATTCATAGCCCTCAAGGCAAACAATGACTTCCTACTCAAAGCATCGGTGACCACATTCGCCTTTCCAGGGTGATAGTCAATTATCAACTCGTAATCCTTTATCAACTCTAACCATCTCCGCTGTCGTAGGTTTAACTCCTTTTGAGTCATCAAATACTTTAGACTTTTATGGTCAGTGAATACTCGGCATCTGTCGCCATACAAATGGTGTCTCCAAATCTTCAGTGCGAACACTATGGTGGCTAACTCTAAGTCATGAGTCGGATAGTTTTTCTCATGCAGCTTTAGTTGTCTCGAGGCATATGCTATTACCTTACCTTCTTGCATGAGCACGCATCCCAATCCATTTAAGGATGCATCGCTATACACCATGTAACGCGGGTTTGGGGTGTTACACACCACAAATTCCTTTCCTGATTCTGGTTGCACTAAAACTGGGGCTTCAGTCAACAATGCTTTTAGTTTCTCAAAACTCCGTTGGCACTTCTCTGTCCATTCGAACTTGACATCTTTCTGTAGCAACCTCGTCATCGGTGTAGCAATCATGGAGAATCTTTTAACAAACTGTCTGTAGTATTCGGCTAAGCCCAAAAAGCTTCTAATCTTTGATACATTCCTCGGCGGTTTCCAATCAATGATAACTGATATCTTACTCAGGTCAACTCTAATTCCATCACCCTACACGATGTGTCCTAAGAATCTGACTTCTCGAAGCCAAAATTCACTTTTTCTAAACTTAGCATACAACTGTTTATCTCTTAAAGTTTGTAAGACAGTTCTCAAATGCTCCGCATGCTCACTTTCATCATGAGAATAAATTAATATATCATCAATAAAAACAACTACAAACTTATTCAAGTATGGTCGGAAAATACGGTTCATTAAATCTATAAATACTGCAGGAGCATTCGTTAAGCCAAAGGGCATGACGAGGAACTCATAATGGCCATACCTCGTCCGAAATGCAGTTTTCGGTACATCTTGTTCCTTAACTCTCAGCTGATAATAACCGGACCTCAGGTCTATCTTAGAAAACACTGTGGCTCCTTTCAATTGGTCAAACAAATCGTCGATCCTTGGCAAAGGATACTTGTTCTTAACTGTAACCTTGTTGAGCTGTCTGTAGTCTATACATAACCTCATCGACCCGTCTTTCTTTTTCACAAAAAGTACCGGAGCACCCCACGGAGAATAGCTCGGTCTTACGAAACCCTTATCCGTTAACACTTGTAGCTGAACCTTCAACTCTTTTAAATCCAACAGTGCCATCCTATATGGGGCAACCGAAATAGGTGCCGTACCAGGGACCAACTTAATACCAAACTCGACTTCCCTAGTTGGAGGCAATCCGGGCAACTCTTTCAGAAACACATCCAGGTACTCACATACCACAGGCACTAACTCAATCTTTACTTCTGACACTTTAGTATTCAACACAAACGCGAGATAAGACTCATACCCTTTTTCTTATACATTTCTCAGCCGCCAAAGAAGAAATCACTACAGGCAAGCTATCTGATTCACCTGATTCAACCCGAAGGATATCCCCATTTTCACATTTTAGTTCAATAAATTTTCTCCCACAATTTACTATCACATCATGAGAAGTTAACCAATCCATGCCATGAATCACATCAAATTCATCAAACGGCAACAACATGAGGTTAGCCGAAAAATAATGACCTCTAATTGTCGAGGGACAATTTCTACATATTCGATCAACTAACACATGCTTGCCTAATGGGTTTGACACTTTTATCACAAATTCTGTAGACTCAACAGGTATATTCATGCTAGACACCAATTTCACACAAGCATACGAATGGGTAGACCCCGGATCAATCAAAGCAACAACAGAGATATCATGAAGAGAAAAAGTACCCGTAATCAAATCTGGGGATGAAGCCTCTTCGCGAGCGCAAATGTCATAAGTCCTTGCAGGAGCTTTATCCTCTGATCTCATAGTGGAATCTCTAGGCGCACCTCTACTGCTAGCCCCACTTCCCGGGTTCTTCTGTGGTCTACCTCTAGAAGGAGCATTACTCGCTCGCACATCTTACTTTCTATCTTTCTCATCCATCTCAGGACAGTTTCGAATGAAGTGGTCTAGTGAACCGCACTTGAAATAGCCTCTTTCATTTCCTCGACACTCACCGAAATGTCGTCTACCACACTGCGAACACTCCAGTTTATTTGGTCGAGCACTACCAACACTCGCAATAGAAGTGGTCTGAGCCTTAGAAACCGAATACTGCTTGCTCCTATTTCTGTTCGAGAATCCAACTGAAGCATCTGTTCAAGTAGTAAACTCTCTCGATTTCTTAGATGAGGACTGAAATGATTTTCCCAACTGTCTTTTCTTCGAGTCACGAGACTCGATTTCATCTTTTCTTTTCTCTTTGGCCAATTCTTCAGCCTTGCACGCTCTCTCAACAAGCACTACAAACTCCTTTAATTCCAGGATGCCAACTAATAGTCGGATGTCTTCATTTAATCCGTCCTCAAACCTCTTACACATGATGGCTTCGGTGGATACGCACTCCCGAGCGTATTTGCTGAGCCTTACAAACTCACGCTCATACTCGGTTACCGTCATTCGACCTTGTTTTAGCTCAAGGAATTCCTTTCTTTTCTGATCGATAAACCTCTGGCTAATATACTTTTTACGGAACACTTCCTGGAAGAATTCCCAAGTTATCCTCTCCCTCGGTACAACTGACACAAGGGTGTTCCACCATTTGTAACAACCCAATTTTGGGCCTAGTCGGAACAGTGGTTTCGGGGCTACAAATCTGACGAGGAAAATCTTATTTTTATTATATTTTTATGGTCTACGATTTCACGAAAAGATTTTGTGAAAATTTCGTTCGAAAATTTAAACGTTTGGGCACTCAATTTATTCAAAAGGACTAAATTGTAAATATTGCAAAAGTTGAGTTCCACATGTTAGAAGTGTCCATTTGTTATGAAGTTTTAAATTCGAGGTCCTTAAATGGTAATTAGACCATTGGTTAAATTTTTGGACAAAAATGGACATGAAATAGGTGAAATAGAATATTTTTAAGTTAGGGGCATTTTGGTCATTTAGTGATTAAATGATTAAATAAACAAAATTAAAAGCCAATTTTTGTCCATCTTCAACCCCATGGCCGAATTTCACAAGGGGAAACCATGGATAGGGTTTTTCAAGCTTCCAAGCTCGATTATAAATCGTTTCTAGCCCCGTTTTTAATGATTTTTACGTTTTTTAAATCCTCGTAACAAGATCTATCTATTTCTACCACTAATTTGAGATATGGTTAAAGTCTAGGGTTTTGACCCATGATGAATATGTGTGTATTTTTGTGTTTAATGGTAGAAAATGCTTGTTTATGGTTAGAGAAATGACTTTTACTATGTGATTTTCGGTGAAAATGCCTAAAAGGACTAATTTGTAAAAGTTATAAAATGTGTCATAAAAGTGCATTTTAATGGAAATTGTGGGCTTTTATAGTTATGAAAATGGTTCGGCTAGGCTTAAAGTACAAAGAAATTGAATGAAAATCATTTTACGAGCCTAGGGGCAAAATTGTAAATATGTGAAACTTTAGGGGCAAAAATGTAATTTTGCCATAATGTGATTTTTGGGTTACATTGAATAATGTGACTAATAAATAAATTAAATGTGATACTATAGATCAAGGAAAATGAGGTTTGGAACTAGAACGAGGGAAAAACGATAAATTGACGATTAAGTCATTTTCACCGATTGTGCTACCGAGGTAAGTTTGTATGTAAATAATGCATCATTTTTACTTACGTTTTCATATTTTGATAAATGGTATGAATTGTGGCTGAATATTTGATGTAATTGACAAAATATCGACAAGTGAGAAATTTCCCGGTTGAACCTTAGGAATAAAAATGGATACGAGTGACATGTTCACTAGAAACCTATGTGAAATCTAAGTGAAATAAGTGATCCGGGTGCTGGTCCGTACGTTCTACCGGTGGCTGAGTTATTCGGCATGTGTTACGGACACTCGACAGCTTGTGTAAGCAACGCCGTGTAGTTTCGTCATGACCGACAGCTTGTGTGAGCATACCCGAGATTGTGACTATGTGAAACGGGTGCTGGTCTTATAAGTTCTACTAGTGGCTGGGTAATCCGGCATGTTTTGCGAATACCTGACAGCTTGTGTGAGTAGCACTGAGTAGTTACATATGACCGACAGCTTGTGTGAGCAGACCCATGAATGTGAATAGCTCGAGAGTGAGCCTATGTGAAAAGTGTGATATGAAGTATCTTTAGCTACAAGTGTGGCACTTATGTGCAAATTTTCGTGTATCCATTATTATTCCGATGCGTTCATTGGGAAATGACTAAGTGCAAACGAATATGACTATGTGATGAATAAGTGCAGGTATGTGTGTGTAAACTTATAAGCAATGTGCTCGATATGTGATCGAACTTTGGTAAGATTGATATAGAGTAAGTGTTACAATGAAAGTTACTATAAAGAAAACATGAAAGAGTGAAATTTAGAAATAAAACAGTTTTGGACAGCAGCAGTTATGTGTTTTTGAAAAATCACGAAAAATGGTGTAAATTGAATTAGAAGCTGAATAAGATATGAAATTAAATCTTATTGAGTCTATTTTCTCATAAAAGAGACGGTGTAAGCAAAAGAATTTCATATTCTAAGATATTTGAATTTTTGTGAGACAGAGTTATAATGATTTCAGAATCCCCTGTTCTGACTTTGGAAAATTATTAAAAATTGTAAAAAAATAATTATGGGTTATAATTTATATTTTTAAAATCCTGAATGAGTCTATTTTCAATAAAAACAAACGGAAACATCTTCCAAATCCTGTACGAATAGATAATTAATTTTTAGTGAAGAAGGATTGAAACTGTCAGACAGCAGAATAGGTGAGAATTTAAAGAATAAACTGTACTTATCGGCTAAACCAAAAATTCTTAAAATTTTATGGTAAAAATATATGTGAGTCTAGTTTCAGGGAAAATAAATGGATCTTAATTTGGAGTTCTGTAGATCGAGATATAAATAATTTAGTGACTGTGACTCGAGTAGACAGCTTCATATGAACATGAATATATAGTGGAACTATGTGCAATTATGATTGTATTATCTTGAGAACATATTGTGAAGATTTATAAAAGCCTATTAATAAATCACTTATTATTTACATACCTACTTACTAAGCTATAAGGCTTACCCCCCTTCCTTTCCTTTTTCCTATAGTGTCACAGATGCTAGCTCGAGTTGGAGGTCGTCGGAGATTCTATCACACTAACAAGTTATTGATTGGTATTGTATCAACGATCTTCAAGTATTTTTAAGTCTATGACATGTATAGGGACTTGATTATGTGTATATGTTATTATGAGTTGGCCTAGAATGTTGGCCTATGCTATTTGATGGTTATTGTTGTATAAGGCCATTTAATGTGGCCAATTTTTGTTATGTTATAAGTCTATGATGATGCATTTCAAGGATGTGTATGCTTGCATGTGAATGGTTAACTGTATGTGTTTCGGTAATGCCTCGTACCCTATTCCGACGTCGAATATGGGTAAGGGGTGTTACACCATTGGTAGGCCGAGTCTCGCAGGAGTGATAGAACACACTTCATGCACTCCTTAGGTGTGCAAGACAATTCATCAAATACCCTAATGGTATTTTCTAGCCAGAACTCTGCCTTTTCTGGGTCATCATCTATATTCAATCGAAATTCCTCGGCCCCTTGCTTTCGAATTCTGTCTACCGGAGGTTTTTCCCTTCTAATAATTTCCACTACTTGTGGAGCTGTAGGGGTAGGCTGAGGGATTAGAGGGGGTGGAGGAGGTGGAGCGTTCGGGTTTGCACGAACAAACTCTGAATACCAGACATTCATCATATGGAGGAAGGCTTCTCTAGCCCCTCCGCCCTGACTCATTGTCACGGGCCCACTTTCGACTGGCGCGATCCTTCTGCGGGAGCCGGCGCATTACTTTAGACGTCATCCGCACTACTCCGTCATGATCCATTTACTATATAAAACACATTTTAAATTGTCAGGAGTCATCACACTATCACAATTCATATATGGCATGTATAGCTAGACTCGTACACATGCTAGATTAGTCCGAAAATCGACTAAACCATAGCTCTGATACAACTAAATGTAACACCCCTTACCCGAGTTCGACGCCGGAACAGGATACGAGGTGTTACCGGACTTAAACATAAGCATACGAATCTTTTCTGAGTTATAAGATTTCGTTCAAATTTAAAACTTTTCAAACTTCATCTTCAAGTCCCTATTATGGGCCTACGAGGCCTAACACATACTTTAGAAATGGTTCGGTACTAAACTAGGCACTTTAGAAAACTTTGGAAAATTTCACTGAAAAAAATAGGGGCACACGCCCGTGTGGAAAGGGACACGCCCGTGTGGGCAGACCGTGTGATCACACACGCATATGTCTTTAGCCATGTGGATTTATTTTTTTTCAATTCAAACCTACAGGGGGTTTCACACGGCCTGGCACACACCCATGTCCATGGCCCGTGTCCCTCACACGGCTATGACATGCCCGTGTCTCCGCCCGTGTGCAAAAACCTTGGCATTTTGTTTCTGATGTCAGCAACATCTTAGGGTCACACGGCCAAGGTGCACGCCCGTGTCCTTAGGTCGTGTGGCGAACTAAATTCCTAAAATCAAGTGCAAACTTCACACGGCCTGGGCACATGCCCATACCCGATGGTCGTGTCTTCCACACGGTTGAGACACACGGCCGTGCCTCAGCCCATGTGGTTACTACTGGGCATTCTGTTTTACCAAATTAAGGTGCAGGGGAGCACACGGTCGGACCACACGCCCATGGGGAAGACCGTGTGTCACACACGGCCTAGACACACGCCCGTGTGTCTATCCATGTAGACAAAAACAAGGCTATTTACCAAGCCCTTTCTGCCACCCTTACTTACACCAACATAAGCCACATCAAATAACCTACTCATTGATGCATTAACATACCAAATACTCAACCATGCAATTTGCACATTCATGAAAAACATCATCATTTTCATATATCAATAACAAGTATGAGCCAACATCTATGGCCTTATACAAAATGAATCAATCTTCAAGACAAGCCAACACATTTGGCCAAAACAATATGACACTTGACAAAAAACCAAGTCCCTATACATGTCATACTCAAAGTGATAAATCTAACTATACCAAATGTTCAGATTGATAGTGTGATCGAGCCTTCGACGTCCTTTGATCCCCGAGCTAGCTTGGCGATACTATAAGAAAATAGAAAGGAAATGGAGTAAGCATAAAGCTTAGTAAGTCGCATATAAATAGTTAACAACAATTACCATGCATTATTATACTCATAGCATATTATAAACTTGCACATAATTCTCAAATGATTTAAGGCATAACTTACTCATTTTCATCCTTTCTAATCACACAACATAAATCAAACTCATTTCTTATGAATTTTGAGTAGGTACCTGTATCACTTACAACATAGTCGTAACTATTCTCACTTTTAACACAAGCTTTAAATTACCCGTTGAACCAGTTGGAATACCAAAGGATACCTGAAAAGCCTCACACGAGAGGGTACGATGCCGATGCCATGTCCCACACATGGTCTTACACTGGCTCACATATCGAGGCTGATGCCATGTCCCAGACATGGTCTTACACTAGCTCTCATCTCAATGCCGACGCCATGTCCCAGACATGGTCTTACACTGGCTCTCATAATATGGCCGAACCATGTCCCAGACATGGTCTTACACTAGCACACATATCAACGCCGATGCCATGTCCCAGACATCGTCTTACACTGGCTTTCATAATGTGGTCGATGCCATGTCCCAGACATGGTCTTACATTAGCACACATATCAACACCGATGCCATGTCCCAGACATGGTCTTACACTGGCTTTCATAATGTGGCCGATGCCATGTCCCAGACATGGTCTTACACTAGCACACATATCAACCAAATGTCATGGCTTGGATATACAATCTATTCCTAAGGTTCAACCGGGAGTATACCACATCAAATTTCGTCATGCATGTTCATAACAATAATTAAACATTTTATGCAATATCAATTGTTTAATACATAATGACAATAAAGTTGTATTATTTACGTACAACTTACCTCGGCATACAAAATATGGGCGACTAGTTCGATTTAGTCCACTATTTTGGTTTTCCCCCGGTCTAAGTCCGGATCCCATTTTTCTTGATCTATAATGAAAAAATTTACTCATTTAATCACCACATTAATCAAAACATTTCAAAATTCCTACTTTGGAAAAATTACCGTTTTGCCCTTAGACTTTCACAAAATTACAATTTTGCCCCTAGGCTCGTAAAACAATTTTCATCAAATTTCCTCAGTACTCAAGCCTAACCAAACCTTTATTACTATTATAGCAACTCAAAATTTTCAATTATTTCACACATTTACAACCTATTTTTATAAACTTCACAAAAATGGTCCTTTTAGGTGTTTTCATTAAAATCACTTAACAAAAGTTGTTTATTTAACAACAAAGATTCATTTTCTTCCATAAAATTTCAGTAAACAACATGAATACTCACATGGTAAAACCCTAGACTCTCAACTATTTTGTAAAATAGTCCCCTCATTAGCTAGCTTAATCTACAAGGGTTCCAAAAACACAAAAATCCACAAAAATAACCATCAAAATGACTTGCTTGCAGGGGGAAGAGCTTGGCTGAAATTTGAGCTCTCAAAACCCTTAAGTTTACCGAAAATTTTGGTGGAAGAGGAAGAATGAAAAAGGATGAAGCATATTATTTTATTTTATGATTATTTTATCAATTAAGTCACCTAAAATCCACCTAACCTTTGACCAATTTCATTTCCTTGTCCCTATGGCCGGCCATCACTCTCTTAAGGGCCTATTTGCACATTAAGGACCTCCAATTTAAGGTTCTATAGCTATTTGACACCTTTAGCTTGTAGAACAAAACTTTCACACTTTATGCGATTTATTCTCTTTTCAAAATTAAGCATGAAATCACTAAAATTAATTCACCAAAATTTTCATACACTCATATAATCATGCTATAACACATAAAATAATATTAAAACAATTTCTCCTACCTCAGATTTGTGGTCTCGAAACCACTATTTCGTCTAGGCCCAAAATCGAGTTGTTACATTTACGGTCAATTCCATTCATAAAATATTTTCTTCAATGAACAATAAAATGCTTTCTATGTTCACTTACAAAACCTATACAACTTTCTCAATATATAAGAGATTTTGAGACTTTATAACATACTAGAGACCAATTACAATCCAAGCCCTTAATAATATTATCTAAACAATAGCAAAAGCAATATACTAATTAGCTGCAATATAAAGTGAACTCAATAGAGATTCATTCTTTAAAGAAGTCTTCAATGTGATTCTAATCCCATCCAATCTTCAAGGATAGTAGCATTTAATAGATTGGTGTTCAAAGTTTGGCTTCCATATATCCACAATATTAGCATAGTTCAAAACCCAAAGATTTTATTTCAATAAATTGTCAACTCCAAATATGACAAATTTTTTGGACTGCTACAGAGTCGATGGAAGTGGCTACTTCTGACAAGCACTTAGCAGACTAGTTCAAAACTTGCCTCAACATTGACCAATATGTTTTATGTCATTCATTTTAATTTTTTTTAAAATTTTTATGTTTACGATTCTATATTACTCGAGCCTCAAGATATAAGATATATATATTTGAATCTTTTCTATTTTATATTTGCATATTTTTTATATAAATTATTTTGAATATTAAGTTATTCTTTGAATTTTTGTAGAAATTTTTGTATATTTTTTGAATTAGTTATATTTTATATAGTATAAATAATAATTATAGCAATTATATATATATATATATATTAATTTTATTTTGAATTTTAATTTTTTTTATTTTTTTACATATTTTTAAATTTTATATAACTAATATCATTAAAGGAAAGCTAACTCTTTCATTAGAAGTCTTTGAATATCTATTTTTACAGCGGTCCTTATTGAAGCCATATTTTTTTTATTTTTTCAATTTTCTACTCATCCATAATGAATATGATGGATAAATTAATGTTCAAAATCAAATGAACTTGAGAATCCATGTCCAGATTCATTTTCGATATACATTTTTATTTACTTTTTAATTAATGTTTTAATTTTTATTTTTATTTTGTAAATTTTCAATGTCATCATTCACATTGCATTCCTCATGCTAACTTCACATTACTTCTATTTGTAAGGTTAACAACTTTCAAATTCATCAACAATAATTTTCATTAATAATTTTCATTAATTATGAGAATAACTTATATTAGGATAATCCTAAAAACCATAGTTTTTATAAAGCAAATGGCGTCTCTCTCTGTTAATCCTGGTTCTGAAAAATCCATTACGGAGGAGTTGATTCCTAAAAAGATTCGATTCAGGGGGAATGATGATGATACAAGCAATGACATAATGATCAATCTATCTTCGCAACAACCTATCTCGTGGAAAGATATGCTAGTCGGTCAACCATCAAACAATGCCTTCAATGGATCGAAAGAAAAAGAAGATCTTGATATCCTAGAAGGGGACATTCAGAAATCATTTGTGAATGGCATGCCTTTTATTACTTTCTCGGATAGGATTCTTCAAATCCTCATGCAAGGTATGGAGAATATTGTGATTTTAAAACTTCTTGGTCGTAATATTAGTTTTTCAGTTTTGCAGAATAAAATATACAACCTGTGGAGACCCTCAATGTCTTTACACATGATGGATATTGAAAACGGATATTTCCTGGTCAAATTCCAAAATAAGTTGGATTGCGAAAAGGCTGTTTCTGAAGGTCCTTGGACCATTTTTGGTCAATATTTGACTGTTCAACCTTGGACATTAGCTTTTGATCCCATGCAAGCTTACCCAAGTGTTGTAATGGCATGGATCGGATTTCCTGGCTTACCTAGTTATTTGTATAACCATAAAATTATTACTGAGATAGGGGAAATGGTTGGAAAAGTGGTTAAATTAGATATGAATATGGATAACAGGGCTAGGGGCGATTTTCTAGAATGGCAATTTACGTTGACTTAGAAAAGCCTTTGGTATCCCATATTTTGATTAATGGTCGTAAACAGAATGTGGAATACGAATCTTTATCTACAATTTGTTTTCATTGTAGGAGGTATGGCCATGTGGAAAACTTTTGTCCCTTCAGGAATTCTGGTCCCACTGGAGACAAGGAAAATGACCCGATTGAATTGACATCAGAGAATCAAAACACGGTCGTGGATGGCTTAGAGAAGAAGGACGGAAATTTTGGGTCATGGATGATCGTTGAAAGGAAATCAAGGCGGAAATTTAGAGAGAATGTGTAGAATTCCCTAGGTAATCAAGAAAGTGAAAAGGAAGGATCTCGTTTTAAGATCCTTAATAATAGGGATTTGTCCAAAGATGATTATGCGGGAGATTTGAATGATTCTTGACATGCTAAAGGGAAAGAAGTCATGAATGGTAATTCCATTGGGAAAGAATCTGCTTTCCAGCATAACGGTCGAACAGACTTAAGGAAAAAAAATAGTAATAAAGGAAAATCAAAGGAGGTGGGCTCTATTGATAGTCTGGGGCTGATCATTAAAGAGAAAAATGGGCCAAATACGGAGCCCAGATCGTATGTTAACAGTTTTAATGGAGACTTACAGGTCACTAAGGAGCCGACCAAATCCCTGGGCCTTGGGAGTAGGCCAGATGTTCAGGCTCGAGATTTACTGGATCAACCTGGCCCAAATTTTGTGGCCCAGCAGAGACCCCGATCTTTGCCGTGAGTCAGTATAACACCCTAACCCAGTAAATCGCGCTGAATAGGGTTATGAGGCATTACCTATCAAATCACAACATACAACATACATTTATGCATCCATTCTCAAACACCATTCAATCATAAACACATTGTCCCTTATAAGGGCCTACTAGGCCTTAAACATGTTTTAGAAATAGTTCGGGACTAAACTGATAACTTACGAAAATTCTTGAAAACTAAGAAAAATTTCAAGCATACAAGGGTCACACGCCCGTGTGAACAGGCCGTGTGCCTCACACGGCTCTAAACACGCCCGTGTCCCAGGCCGTGTGAAAACAAGGCATACATACTGGCTTGGGTCACACGGCTGACCACACGCTCGTGTGTCTAGCCCGTGTGCCCTTCGAAATGGCCACACACCCCCGTATGCCAAGCCGTGTGCTAGGTCGTGCCAATCCTATAGGGTATACTGACTTATGCAACACAGCCAAGTCACACGCCCGTGTGCTAGGGCGTGTGCCATTTAGGGGGTATACTAACTTTTGCCACACGGCCGGTCACATGCCCGTGTGTAAGGCCGTGTGGAGCATACTGACTTCAATTTAATTCCAACACCAGGGGACACACGACTATGTATCATGACTGTGTGTCGCACATGGCTGAGACACACGCCCGTGTCTCTGCCTGTGTGGACAAGAATAGGCCATTTGCAAGGCCAATTTGCCACCCTTTCTCATGCTCACCTAAACAAACAAAATAATACCATTTCAACACATTTATAGGCAACCAAAACATGCCAATTCATATACAAATTATGCCATTTCATCTTCAACCATTTCACTACTCAAATCATAACCATAAACATACCAAAACAATATGTCATTACCAACAATTTCACCTATCTTCCCTATGCATTTTTCTCATCATTTTGTCAACTAATTCATGCCACAAAATATACCAATTCGTCATCCCTATATCATACCAAAACATGCCAAAACACAAGGCCATATATATACATCACATATCACTTACCAAATTCATAAATTAAGCCAACTTAGATGGCCAAATACTCACCAACATGTACATCATTTACAAGCCAACTCTCATGGCTAAAATCACAACTCAAAACATATCATCTTAAGACTAGCCTATACATGCCATATACCATATATACATAATATCAAAAGTACCAACAAGTTTATCGATAGTGTGATGATGTTCCTGATGATCCCCGAGTCCGAGCTAGATTCAATTATCTATAAAACAGGAAAAGAACACACAAAGTAAGCTTTAAAAGCTTAGTAAGCTATATACAAATAAAATTACCACATGAATCAACATTATTTCCATCAATAAGTAAACTATGAATAAACACATATAAGCTCACAAACCTTTCCCAATGTATACATATTCAATATCATAAGTGAATTCATCAAATACTTCTCTTTTCAATACTTATATGAATCTCGTACGTACCTGAGCCACTTAACTCATTCACACATTCTTTCTTGACTTGACTTTACCAATTGAACCATTCGGAATCGTTAAGGATACTCAGAAATCACATATAGCTCGTACAATGCCATATCCCGGATATGCTCTTACATGTTATCACATATCGATGCCACTGTCCCAGACAGGGTCTTATACGAAATCAAATAACGATGCCAATGTCCCATACATGGTCTTACATGTAATTACATAATGATGCCAATGTTCCAGACATGGTCTTACACATAATCACATCTCGATAATCCTAATGTCATGACATTTGTATCCTATACTATTCCTAAGGTTCGTACGGGACTTTTGGATATTGTAACCCCATCGATTCTTGCTCGTATTTGATCATTCAACATTCACAGTAGTTCAATGACAATTAAACATATATAATTCAATTTAAAGACATTTATTTGCATATGAACTTACCTCGTATTAGGGATAAACGGACTGGATCGACTATTCGATAACCTTTGATTTTCCCCGATCTAAATTCGATTTCTTTTGTTCTTGATCTATATACATTAAAAGTTAACTCATTTATTCATCAAATCATTCAATTCAATCCAGAAACACATATTTGGGCATTTTTACACTTTAGCCCCTAAAGTTCAAAATTTTTACAATTTAGTCCCTATTTCATAAAAACACAAATTACACAAAATTTAACAAAACACATGCTTAGCCGAATTACCATAGTACCCATAGCAGCCCATATTTCACATTTATTTCAAATTTCGACCACCCAATTTACAAAATTCACAATTTAATCCCTAACTTGTATTTTCTTCAAAAAATCACTTAATAAAACATGAAAATCTATCATCAAGTTTTCACATTTCATCATCAAACATCCAAAAGCTCAAATAATCATCAATGGCACTTCAAAAAATCATAAAAAAATTCAAAAATTAAGGCATGGGCTAGCTAGAATACAAAGCAACGATCTCAAAAACGTAAAAATCATCAAAACCGAGCTAAAACCATACCTTAATCAAGCTATTGCAAGTGCCGAACCCTAAATGAGCAACAATGGTTCTTTTTCTTCTTCAATACTCGGCTAGGTGATAAAATTTGAAAGAAAAATGGCTTTTGTTTTATTTAATTAAACTTAATTTAAAATTTTACTATTATAACCTTAATGAAACCATTATAAAATCACCTAATATATGCCCATTTATGTCCATTCCCACTATCAATGGTCTAATATCATCATAAGGACCTTTCATTTAATAAAACATAGTAATTAAACACCTTTAACAATTAGAATGCAACTTTTGCATTTGACGCGATTAAGTCCTTTTGTCAAATTAACCATCCAATCGATAAAATTAAAACATGAAACTTTCACACATATATAATCACATGCTATAAACACCAAAAATAGTATTAAAATAATTTTCTGACCTCATATTTGTGGTTCCAAAACCACTATTCCGATTTAGCTAAAACTGGGTTGTTACAACTCTCCCCCTTAGGGATTTTCGTCCCCGAAAATCTTACCAGTGAATAGGTTCGGGTATTGATTTCTCATAGCATCCTCGGTTTCCCACGTAGCTTCTTTAACCCCGTGCTGATGCCACAAGACTTTCACTAATGCGATTTTCTTATTTCTCAATTCTTTGATCTCCTGAGCTAAAATTCGAATTGGTTCTTCATCATATGACATATCTGACTAAATTTCAACCTCAGTCGAGGAAATGACGTGTGAAGGGTCGGATCGGTATCGTCGTAGCATTGATACGTGAAACACGTTATGTATTTTTTCTAATTCAGACGGTATGGATAATCGATAACCAACTGGCCCGATTCGCTCGATAATCTCGTAAGGTCCGATATATCGCGGACTCAATTTTCCTTTCCGACCAAGCCGCAATATCTTTTTCCATGACGACACTTTCATAAACATGTTATCCCCGATCTGAAACTCAATATCTTTTCATTTCAAGTCTGCGTACGATTTCTGTAGATCTGACGCTGCTTTCAGACTATCACGAATTACTTTCACTTTTTCATCAGTCTCTCTGATCAAATCAACCCCATGAATCTTATTTTCGCTGAGCTCACTCCAATACAACGGTGTTCGACATTTACGACTGTATAGAGCTTCGTATGGTGCCATCTTTATACTCGATTGAAAGCTATTATTGTAAGGAAATTCAATCAATGGTAGGTATTTCTTCCAGCTACCTTCAAACTCAAGAATGCAACATCTCAACATATCTTCAAGTATCTGAATAACTCGCTTGGGTTGACCATCCGTTTGCGGGTGAAAAGCGGTACTGAAATGTAGCTTTGTACCCAATGCCTCTTGCAGTTTCTTCCAAAATCGTGAAGTAAATCTCAAATCTCTATCCAAAACTATAGATAACGACACTCCATGCAAACGAACAATCTCTGAGATATACAACTCAGCTAATTTATCAAGTGAATAATCCGTACGTACCGGAATAAAATGAGCGGATTTCGTCAATCTGTCAACAACAACCCAGATTGCATCTTTCTTTCTCGGAGTTAAGGGTAAACCCGAAACAAAATCCACGGTTACTCTGTCCCATTTCCGGTTAGGAATCATGATAGGTTGTAATAAACTTGACGGCACTTGATGCTCAGCTTTGACTTGCTGGCAAATAAAACATTTCGAAACAAATTCTGAGATATCCCTTTTCATGCCATGCCACCAATAAAACTGTTTCAAATCATTATACATTTTCGTGCCTCCCGGGTGTACTGATAGACAATTACTATGTGCTTCATTCAAAATCATCTGAATCAACTCTGAATTTCTCAGAACACATATTTGATCTCTGAATCTCAAACAATCATCAGAATCAATTTGAAACTCTGAATCATAATTTGACTCACACTGAACTCGTTTTGCCTATAGTTCATTATCAAGCTTTTGAGCCTCATAAATCTGTTGTATAAACAACGGTCTCACTTTCAACTCGGCTACCAACAAACCATCGTCGGACAAAGCCAAATGTGTATTTAAAGCACGTAAGGCAAACAAGGACTTTCGACTTAAAGCATCAGCAACTACGTTCACTTTCCCCGGATGATAGTCTATCACTAATTCATAGTCATTTAGCAATTCTAACCATCTCCGCTGTCGTAAATTCAATTCTTTCTGAGTCATCAGATATTTCAAACTTTTGTGGTCAGTATAAATATGACACTTCTCACTAAATAAATAATGACGCCAGATTTTCAATGCAAACACTATCGCAGCTAACTCAAGATCGTGCGTCAGATAATTCATTTGGTGTGATTTCAACTGTCTCGAGGCATAAGCTACAACTTTTCTTTCCTGCATCAAAACACAACCCAGGCCATTTAACGATGCATCACTGAAAATTATGAATTCTTTACCCGACTCAAGTTGAACTAACACTGGAGCTTCAGTCAATAAAGCTTTTAACTACTCAAAAATTTTATGGCATATTTATCTGGCCACTCGAATGATGTGATCCAGCTCGGGATGGTTGAGTTGATTCACTTGTTTGCCCAATCGTCGACGAGGAGAAGCTTGAGTGTCAAAAAGGGGTAATTTAGAGTAAAGTTTGCGGAAGCTTAACAAGTTGGTTTAAAGTGAATGGTAGGTTTAGAAGGATATAGTAGGTTCGGTTTAAAAATAAATTAAAGAATAGATAGGTTGGATAAGGGGTGGTGATGGAAATAGGAACTTAAGCATCAAGAACGATTCGATACTATAGCGAGTAACGCCCTGGGACTTATATTCCTTAAGGTGAATGATGGAAATAGAAGATGGACCTCGACCCGTTACTTAGCAAAGTAGGAATCGAAGGTATAAAAAGATGGACGAACGCCACACCAGGGTTGGTGATAAGTTTGGAAGGAGTTCGGTTGATGCCACTAGCATGCTAGATAAGTCAATTCGAGACTCACACGAAATATGAGAGTGAGAACCTCACAAGAACAATAGTTCATTAACAAATTTGGTAAAAAGTCCTTTTACAAATGAAATAACAAGCCATTTATAGCTTATCTAGCTAGCTAGCTGAATGGACAAAATACAAAGCTTAAAGACTAAGACTTTCGACTAGAATATGCTAGACTATTCTAGTATAAAACAATTAATTTGCTAAGTCTTTGTTTGGCTGAATGGGGAGCTCGAATGGACAGCTTAATGCTTAAGCAAATGTACTTGAAAATATGAATGCATGGGGAGGCCAATGGCCATGTCTAGGTTTGGCCATAGCCTTAAATTGGCTCATTGAATTGGCACCTCTTGGCTGAATAGTTAGGAGCAATTAAGAAGGTCTTTGAACAGCCAAATGATGTGTGAACATCTGATTTTGAAAAGCCTTCATGGTGTGAAAAGGCTTAGCCGAATGGTCACCAATGTGAACACTTGGTGTGAACGGATTGATGCTACCTTGGAGAGCTAATCGGCCAAGCTTGGGGAATTCATTGTGCAGCTATTCCTTGGCTGAATAGGTGCTTGGGAAGTCAAATGAATAAGCCACCATTCATTGAAGAGAACCATGCATGAATCCTCCCATGTGTTGAGCCCAACCTTGCATGTACCTAGCTTTAATGCTCCTTCATGCATTCGGCCAACTTATAAAAAGGCATGAACCAAATTTAAACTAACCAAATTCGGCTGAACATAGATTATAATATATTTAGACATAATAAATAACAACTAATTAAACTAGGAAAAATTTATTGAAGTAAGAACACATTAAACTCGGCTAGGACTATGACATCATTAAAACATGTAATAAACTAAGATATATTTATGAGCTGCAATAATTCAAACTAAATTAATGAAATAATTAATTTATTCAAACATTAAAATAAATGAGCTGAAAAGAGCTTAAAACGAGCTCAATGAGCTGAATGGAGCTCGTGTGAGCTGACTTGAGCTCAAGTGAGTTGAACCGAGCTAAAATCAGCTTGGACTAAGGTGCAAGGCTTCTCTAAAATGTTGACCCAAGCTTTTCCATCTTCATCGAGCTGAGTTTCAGTCTAAAATTGGATCAATAAAGACGAAACAGCTTCTTGGAGTTGTTTAGCTTGGGCTCGAGTTATTGGGTCTTTAGGGAGTTCGAGAGGTTCGAAAATTGCATTCGCTGGAACCCCGGGCGTGCTCACATAATTCCCCCTTCTTCAAAGCGACTTGTCCTCAAGTCGAGTCATTTATTCTATGGATAACATTCTTTCGTACTCAACTCTACTTGGACGACTGGGGTGAATGGGCTTTCGTACATCTGAAAGAAAGTCAACACTTGACAAAGAAACAAATTAATATTGTCACAGAGCAAAAGATTGATAAAATAACAAGCTGATGATGAACCTATCCTTTTTGGTTTAAGAACAGATGGTTGATGACCGAATGCTAAGTAAAAATTGAGTCTTACTTTTCCAAATTGATTTTCCAAGTTCACCAATGATCTAGACATGGGAGGTAATTCAAAGGATGTGAGAAGATCATTCAAATAGGCACTTACTCCACATCTCACTCGATCGAATGGATTCGAACACACACAAGTCAAACAACCAAACTGATTTGTTACATCCTTGCCAAGCAAAGTTTCATCAAATGAATTAATTAATTTAAACGAGTAACTACAAGTCAACGAGATATCATTCGAGTAAACATGTGGGCTTAGTATTATTCGGCCAGAACAATCATGATCTACGCAAGAAGGTAAATGCAAAATTTTATGCCCACATTCAATTGAACGAAGCTTTTTGTATGTTAAGATCCTACCACTTAATCAAATCAAGTTTTGCATATTTAGGCTTAGCAGTGACCAATGATCTTTCACTTTTTCAACAAACTCATCATCATCACAGATTTCATCACTCTTTGAACAAAACAGAGATGTTTTTAATTCTTCGAAAACCAAACCTTGTTTACCTTTAAGATTATGGATTTGAGGATTGGTTTTACCATTTTCTCGCAACACGAACATTTTCTCCTCGAAGATGTAATGAAGTCGGATTTCCTTGCTTGAACTAACCTGAAAAGATGAATAAATATGAAGACATAGGTTAATTAAAACATCTTTCTTTTTCTCACTCATTTTTCTTTCACTTTCTTTTTCTTTTCCTTTTTTTTTCAATACTCTCATTTTCTTCACAACTCAAATTCTTTTCACTCGATTTTTCCTCTTTTCTCTCTTTTTCTTTTTGATTTCTTTCTTTTTCTCTCATGCTCTCCATGGATTGTTTTAAGTGTTGCTGATCTTCCAAGACTTGTTGTGGCGATAAAGGGGCCAAAGTGACATTTTTACCATTATGCTTGAAAGTGAATTGGTTGGCGAATCCATCGTGTTTGACTCTCCGGTCAAACTGCCATAGCCTTCCGAGTAGTAAGTAGCCCGCATGCATGGGCACTACGTCACATAGTACCTCGTCTTGGTATTTTCCAATAGAGAATGGAACGAGAGCTTGTTTGGTTACCTTTAATTCAACACCTTCGTTGAGCCATTGCAGCTTGTACGGGCTCGGGTGTTTAGTCGTCGGCAAATCTAACCTTTAGATCATGAGTGTGCTCGCGACATTCGTACAACTTCCGCCATCGATAACAAGGCTGCAAACTTTTCCTTGAACATGACAACGAGTATGAAACAAATTTTCTCGTTGCAGTTCACTTACGGAGCTTTGCGCACTAAGGTTTCTTTTTACGACGAGCATCTCACCTTCAACTACATATTCTAACTCGTCTTCGTCATCAGAGGGATTTTTGTCATCTTCTTCGTTCTTTTCTACTTCCTCATCCGATTCGATTTCACCGTTAGGAAGAATCACCATTGTATTGCGATTTGGACATTGACTCGCAATGTGCCCTCTTCCTTGACACTTAAAACACTTGATGTCTCGGGACCGGGTTTGAACATTTTCAATGGACTTACATTTGCTGGATTCAGCTAAAGGTTTAGTGGACTTCAGCGGCACCGATGGTTCTTTTGCTTGACTTGCCGAAGGAGTCTTGTTTGCACCTTGACTCCGTTTGGACACGTTTGAAGTGGAGTAACCCCGGGCTGAACCTTTTTTCTTTAGTTGCTTCTCGACTTTAATAGCCATATGCACCATGTCAACGATCTCCACATAGTGTTGCAACTCGACAATGTTGGCTATCTCGCGGTTTAATCTGGCTAGAAATCGAGCCATAGTCGCCTCGCGGTCTTCTTGCACGTCCGCACGAATCATAGCAACTTCCATTTCCTTGTAGTAATCTTCCACGCTTTTGGATCCTTGGGAGAGGTTTTGGAGTTTTTGATACAACTCCCGGTGATAATAAGATGGGATAAATCGTCGTTGCATTACGGTCTTCATCTCGGCCCATGTATTGATGGGTCACTCTCCATTTCGTCTCCGGCTCATCGTGAGTTGGTCCCACCAAATCATTGCATAGTCAAAAAACTCAATAGCAGCCAACTTAACTTTCTTGGCCTCGGAATAGTTGTGACACTCGAACACAAGTTTGATCTTCTTTTCCCACTCGAGATAAGCTTTGGGATTCGATCGGCCTTGGAACGGAGGGATGGATAATTTGATGCTTTTAAGGTCATCATCGATCCTTTCTCGATCTTGTTGGCCTCGGTTGCGTTGGCCTCTCCTCCTGTAACACCCCTAACCCGTATCCGTCATCGGATTAGGGTTATATAACATTACTGATCATATTACAACTTATATAAATATGCATTGTATATTACAACTCAACTTTAATATCGCATTAGTGAGTATAATCATTTCATACACCAGAACCTAAAAATTTCATCATTCATCACATGGTATAAACAAAATATATCTAATTAAATCTTATTTCACAGTTTAGCAAACAACTACGCATGCAATATAAATTCAGTATAACATAGTCGAATACATATATACATACATAATTGATTTCATATTCGAATTCTTATTATATACCAATAACAAATTCCATAGCCTAACACAAATCAAATCCATTTGTATCACATTTTATTATCTAACTCGAATACATATCATAACCAAATATGCATAGTTTACAACATCAATTTAAACCATCCTATTAAAGTCTCAGTGACTAAACAAATCCTCCTATCTATTTACCATATTCGAATCTATATAACACCAAAACCAAATCACACAATACAAGTATATAATTATACATTTTGTTTGAGTCCATTTCATAACTAAAATCAATCCATCACCCAAAGCATAATAAAGATACATGTACTAACCACTCAACCAAATTCATTATTAACATTTAACTAAACATTTAACTACCACTTAATGTCATGATTTTAACACCAATACCGAATCACAAATAACTTATAATTATCACATTTATTTCATCACATAACCGCTTACCTAATTTACAATACAAACAATTTCCAATTTGATTCATGTTTCGAATTATGTAACTCAATAATAGGTCATTAACAACCCACATCTCAAACATATGCCTCAATCACATATATAAAACTTTCCAAAAAGAACTCAGCATAAATCATAAATGGTTACTCCATACCCAAACATATATATGTACCTAGCATGAACTCATATCACAGCCAAATTTATAAACCAAGCATAACACTCACATATAGTACGATTAATATTACTTAAACTTTAGATCATTAACATTAAGATCAAGCCATTTTCGCATGGCTCAAAATTACATATTCAAAGTTGAACAAAAATGCATATTAGCCTATACATGCCATAAGTTCAGAAATAAACTTTCTAGAAGTACCAACGATTGACGATAGTGTTGATGACTTCAATAACGATCCCTGAGCCTGAAGCTGAAGTCCAAAATCTATAAACAACATAAACATATCACACAGAGTAAGCTAACATAGCTTAGTAAGCCTTAAGCATATAAAACAATTTAAAAGAACATTCAAACATTTTAACTATTTAATTTGTATTATTAACATGATAATATATTATAAATAGACTATCATAGCCGCATACTAATGTTCTTATATGGCATATCATTATTCACTTCTCAATCCCAAAATTTCACTATCTCATTTAAATTTACAAACTTACAAATTAAGTAAAAAGGTTTAAAATCTAAAATGTTATCTCTTAATTACCTACTCATATTGCCGAATACACATAGTTCAATATGTCCCCATATACAATCGAATGTGTAAACACCATATATCAATATATGCATATATAATCGAACATACAAATATCAAATACATATTTATCATGTATATAACCGAATATATATATATTCATTAAACATCACATGTATCCCAAAGATTCAAATTTAGTATAACATCACATGTATTCAAATATATAATATCGTTACATTACCATTTTATCCACATACCTAAGAGGCCGAATATACAAGAGCATTTTGTCAACTTACTTGCTTAAAAATCACAAAATTACGAGGCCTTAAAAATGTAAATTTGAAGATAGATCACCGGTATAAAACCTGCTAGGCATAAGCTTGAATCATACACTGACACTAGGCCTGCTAGACCCGAGGTCTGATATTCAATTACCGGTAATATGTAACAGCCCAATTTATGGGCTAGTCAGAATAGTGGTCTCGGGATCACTCATCCGAGATTTGAGAAATTTATTTTCATGATATATTATGAGTTAGAACATGATAGCATATGTACATGAAAATTTTGATGCTTTAATTTTAGCGATTTCGTGTTTAATCGCGAAAAAGGACTAAATCGCATAAAGTGCGAAAGTTCCATTCTATAAGCTAAAAGTGCCAAATGGCCATAGATTGTAAACTGGAGGTCTTTAAAAGGCAATTAGACCCCCAAATATAGCATGGCCGGCCATAGGAGACAAAGATGGACAATGTTGGTCAAAGTTGGTGATAGTTGGTGACTTATTTGACTAATATTAATAAAATAAGGAGAGAAAAAGATATCATCTTTTCTCCTTTCATCTTCCACCGAAAATTAGCAGCAAATAGGGGTTTTGAATTCTCAAAATTTCAGCAAGCTCTCATCCATTCAAGTAAGTGTTCTAGAGAACTTTTCTTGAAAATAATTGTACTTTTGAAACCCCTAAAGCTTAAGCTTCCAAATGAGGGGACTATTGTGCAATATGGTAAAGAGTTTAAGGTTTTTCCATGAAAGCTATTTTAGTTATTGTTACATTTTTATAGAAGAGAATGAGTCTTAGTTGTTGTATGAACAACTTTTGTGAAAGGTGTTAGCATGAAAACACCAATAAGGACCTTGATGAAAAGGTTACAAATTTTGTAGTAAGTATGTGAAATATTAATTTTTGATGATAGCTTTAAGAGCATTAAATGTTTATCTAGGCTTGTTGAAGGTAGAAATGTGATTAGAATTTATTTCTGAGCCTAGGGGCAAAACAGTCATTTTGCCAAAGTCTAGGGGCAAAATGGTAATTTTGCTTAAGCATGATTATTGAGATGCTTATATTAATGTAGTGATTAAAATGAGCTAATTTGCTATTATAAAGCAAGAGGAGACGAGAATCTGCCTCGATCGGGGAAAGAATAAAGTCGTGGATCGAATCAAGAACTAACTCATTTTGAAAACGAGGTAAGTTGTATGTGACTTAAATAATATGCATATCAGCATGTTGAGAAATGCTTGGCATTATATTAGAGCATAATGCATTACTAAATTGAGTAGTTAATGTGAATGAGATGTTGGAGTCCTAATTGGGCCATGTTGATTACAGAAAATGCTATCATTGAATTATGAAATAAATAAGGTCCCGTATAAGACCATGTCTGGGACATGGCCTCGGCACCAAGTTGAGATCCCGTATAAGACCATATCCGAGATATGGCTTCGGTGATGAACATGGAAATCGTATAAGACCATATCCGGGATATGGCATCGTTACACCTAGAGGTAATCCCATATAAGACCATATCCGGGATATGGCATTGGCACCTAGAGGTAATTCCATATAAGACCATGTCCGGGATATGGCATTGGTGTCTAGAGAAGACTCCATGTAAGACCACCTCGGGGATGTGGCATTGGTTTTATGTTTATAGTAATGACGGTAAACACGTGTCTTTGACTATCCCTTGTGAGTGGTGGGATAAGTAGATGAATTTAGAAGTAGAGATGCGAATGATATTTAAGTCATGTGAATGAGTGAATACAGGTACTCGTGATTGGGTCACGAAGAAACGATTGCGATGTGTGGCACCGTATGTGCTAAATAAGGGCAATTGTAAGTAAGCATGGCAAGAAGCCTTGATTTGTGTATGGTTAGATAATACCATGGATAGATTATTTTTATGAGTATTATGATTGTTATTTATTTCCATGCAACTTACTAAGCTTTATGCTTACCCCTTTTTTTCATTGCCCTTCTTCCTTGTAGTATTGCCAAGGTAACTCGAGGATCGTGACTGCAGGAGTTCGAAAATCACACTATTGACAGCACTTTGGTATAACAATCTTAGACTTGTTTTGAGTATGGCATGTATAAGACTTGAGTATTTTGTCAAGATGTGATTGTTAGTTAAAGTGTTGGTTATGTAAGTCATTTTGTAAATGGCCTTATGAGTTAGGCAAATACTTGGCAACTCTTTTGTTTAATGAAGATGAAATTCATGAATTGTATGTTCATTTCAATAATGTGTATGTTGGATGAGTTCTTATACTTGCAAAAGGGCTAGGAGTTGTATTGTTCTGAGTGGAGGTATGTTTGTGTGCACCCTTAGGTGGCAATGGCTTGGTATATAGCCTACTAATTGCCCACTTAGTTACACACACGGGCGTGGGTCTAAACCGTGTGGGAGGCACGGCTAGCCCATGGGCGTGCACCCAGGCCGTGTGAAGTCTGCACCTTACTCATGAAATTATAAATTCCCCACGGCCATGATACACGGGCGTGTGTATAGGCCGTGTGGTTAAGTCAGAATGCTAAGGTTTTATACACGGGCTAGGGCCACGGGCCTGCCATGGCCGTGCGATTTTAGTCAGTGCCGACCACGGGTGGAAGGCACGGGCGTGTCCAGGCCGTGTGGATTTAGTCAGTGTCGACCACGGGTAGAAGGCACGGGCATGTCTTAAGGGTACACGGGCGTGTCCCTATACCAACACGGGCGTGTGGCCCCTGTTTTAAAGAAAAGTTTCTTTTAGCCTGTAAAAGTTTCCAGATGCAAGTTTAAGGCCTCATAGACCCTCGATATGGATGATTTGACTAAGAAAGAGAAGTTTTTTTTTTATTTGGAACGAAATTTTATAGCCCGTAAGTACATGTTTAAGGAAGTTCAAGCATAGTAATGTCTCGTATCCGATTTTAGCCTCAGAATCGGGTATGGGGTGTTACACAATAAGCCTGCTAGGCACAAAGCCCGATTAAGTTCACCAGCCCAAGGCTTGCTAGGCTCACAGCCTGAATAACGATACTTTTAAGCTGTCTCACACATATTTCATATATCGAACCCTTTTATACACTTCATAATCTTTGTACGAACATTTCAATAACATATCTCAATCGAACAAACTTTAACACATTAAATTTTAGGTTTATTAACATTCGGCTATTCATTGTTGATTCCAAAAATTTCCAAAACAGCAAATTACTAAGTTACATGCATAACTTACAATGTTTTATCGCTCAAAGACTTACCTCGGATATCGACGGACGACAAAAACTAGCTATTCAACTATTTTCGTTTTTCCCCGATCCAAGTCTGACTTCTTTTGTTCTTGATCTAAACATATTCAAATTAAGCTCATTCAAACATATTTTCATTCAATTTAATCCAAAAACTCATAAATGGGCAAATTACCATTTTGCCCCTAGCATTTCACACTTTTTACAATTTAGTCCTATTTGCACAAAACACAAAATACACAAAATTTGACTATACACCTTAAGGGCCGAATATTCCTAGTCTTCATACAAGTCCATACATTTCATTTATTTCACATTTTAGTCCCCCTAAAATTTATTTTTGCAATTTAGTCCAACATACTCAATTTCATCAAAAATTCAAAGACAAAACTTATTAAGCTAACACATATTTATCATAATTCATCCTCAAACAACATAAACAACAAACTATCATCAATGGCTCAACTCAAAATATTCATCAAACTCAAAAATTAAAGCATGGGTCTTAAAGATTTCTAAGCAACGATCTCAAAAACGTAGAAATTATCAAAAACCGAACAAAAACGAACCTTGATTGAGCTTGAATAAGTGCCGAAACCTAGCTTGGTTTCTTTCTTTTTCTTTTCTTTGTTATCCGGCCATGGAAAGAGAAATGAAACTATGGCTTTATTATTATTTATGTCATTTTATTATAATATAACATTATTATACATTAATATATATTTTTAATTATAACAAATAATATATAAAACATATAACGATGGAATGTTGCCGTCCACTACCTTTGAAAATGGGCTATTTTCCCTTTAAGGACTCCATATTAAAAAGCCACTATCAACTAAGCACTTTAGACTATAGTTTGTAACTTTTACATTTTACGCGATTAAGTCCTTTTATTTAATCGAGCACTTAAACGACAAAATTAAGTCACGAAAATTTAACACCAACAAATTCACACATAGTAAACACACAAAATAATTTAAAAATATTTTTCAGACTCGGATTTGTGGTCCCGAAACCACTATTCCGATTAGGGTCTAAATCAGACTGTTACAACTCTCCCCCCCTTAGGAATTTTCGTCCCCGAAAATCTTACCGATGAAAAGGTTTGGATAACGTTCTTTCATTGTATCTTCTGATTCCAAAGTTGCCTCTTCAACTCCGTGCCATAGTACTTTAACTAACGGAATTTTCTTATTTCTCAATTCTTTTATCTCACGAGCCAGAATACAAATCGCTTCCTCTTCATATGTCATATTAGGCTGAATCTCAACTTCTGTCAGACAAATCACATGTGAAGGATCAGATCGATATCTACGAAGCATCGAAACATGAAAGACATTATGGATCTTTTCTAGCTCAGGTGGTAACTGCAATCTATAAGCAACCGGCCCGATACGCTCTGTGATTTCATACGGTCCAATGAATCTCATACTCAATTTGCCTTTACGACCGAATCTGAGTACCTTCTTCCACGGTGAAACTTTCAAAAACACTTGATCTCCGATCTGAAACTCAATATCTTTACGCTTCAAATCTGCATATGACTTTTGGCGATCTGATGTGACTTTCAAACTATCACGGATCACCGCCACTTTCTGTTCAGTTTCTTTAATCAATTCAACCCCGTGTATCTTATTTTCACCAAGCTCAGTCCAGACAATGGTGTACGACATTTACGACCATACAAAGCCTCGTAGGGTGCCATATTGATACTAGATTGAAAGCTATTATTGTAAGCAAATTCAATCAGAGGTAAATATTGTTCCCACGTACCTTCGAACTCAAGGATGCAACATCTCAACATATCCTCAAGTGTCTGAATGATCCATTCAAACTGACCATCTGTCTGTGGATGAAAAGCCGTGCTAAAATGCAGTTTCGTACCTAGAGCATCTTGCAACTTCTTCCAAAACCGTGATGTAAATCTCGGGTCTCTATCTGAAACAATAGAAATAGGCACACCATGTAATCTCACAATTTGTGATACATACAATTCAGCAAGCTTATCGAGTGAATAATGTAACACCCCTTACCCGTATTCAACGCCGGAACCGGGCACGAGGCGTTACCGTAATAAAACCCTCAAGATCGCCACTTAGGCACCACGTGACCACTCTCTTTGGCCATCACAAAAACCTCAGACCCAACTTACGAGGCCTCTCTCAACCACACGAGGGCTCTCGAGACCATATCGAAAACTCTTACGATCTTAAAATTTTTCCATCTATACAGGGATCACACGCCCGTGGGTTTCACGCACGCCCATGGTCACTACCCGTGCACGAAAACTCAAGCATTCTGCCAATGCCCCACGGTAGGGAACACGCCCGTGCCCTCCGCCCGTGGTGCACACTAACTACCTTAACACGGCCTAGAGTCTAGACATACGCCCGTGTGGCTAGCCCGTGGCCAACACTGATTAATCCCACACGCCCTAGACACACGCCCGTGTGGCTAGTCCGTGGTCTATTCTGACTTAAAATACTAACATGCAGGGGACACACGGCTGAATCACATGCCCGTGGGCTGGCCGTGTGTCACACATGGCCTAGATACACGCCCGTGTGTCTATCCACATGGACAAGAATAAAGCTTTATGCCAAGTTCTTTTCACCCCTCTAGCATACACAACATGCACTCATTCAACACATCCAATAATCAACTCATAATCTTACAATCTCACATAGATAACTACATCTTTTCATCTATTAAAATGCCAACAACTATGGCATAATACAAAAGAGATCATCCTTCTAAAGGCTAACACATCATAGCCATTTACAACAAAATTCACTAACTTGTCTAACCCATATACATTCCATATACAAAACATTGAGTCTAATGTACCAGTGTGCTGATAGTGTGGGCGATCTTCCAATTGATCCTCGTATCTCGATTCAACACTTTACTCTATAAGACAAGGGAAAAGAAAGAGAGTAAGCTTTGAGCTTAGTAAGTTTACAAATAAACAATTAAGCAACATGGTATAAGCTAAACAATAATTAGCATTATACTAACATAAAATGTACAACTATGCTTACTCTTTCTATCCCTTACCACATTTATTCCAACACATTATGAGTCACTTACTCATATCCATTGACATGCACCCCTGCATTCAATATCACATTTATACAATATACAAAACATCATTATTTCTCGATAATACATCCACACAGCTAATCCACACAGCTAATGTCTCGGTGGTTTCGCACTTAGCCCACCACAATCAATTGATAAGGTAGTATCGCACTTAGCCTACCAACAAGGTATTCATAGTGGTTTCGCACATAGCCCACTAGATAATATACTTAACGATAGCATCGCACATAGCCAGCTCATCGTCCATATGCATTAGGATGGTATCGCACTTAGCCCACCATTTAGCATTATCACAACACATTCACAAATCTACTTACTTAGTCATTCATCCATTCCTTTCACTTGAACCACATAGGTTCTCAATCATTCTCAACCATGCTATACACTATCTAGAATTAACAAATTGTAAGTATGAATGCATTGTTTATGCATAGACTTACCTCGATATACAAAAGTATAGAAACGTGCAATTTAGTCCACCACTTTGCTTTTGCCTCGGTTTCGATCCGGGCTTCGTCTTTCTTGATCTATAATGAATAAATCAGCTTATTCAATACACACATTGACCAAATTGACCCACATCTCATACTTTGGGAAAAATTACTCTTTTGCCCCTAATCTTTCTCATAATTACATAATTGCCCCCAAGGCTCGTAAAGTGATTTTTATTCAACTTTCTAGCCTTTCATGCTTAGCCGAACCACTTACTCAACTAAAGAAATCATCAATTCTCATCACAACACATATGTATGACCAAACTCAAGATTTTTACAAACTAGTCCCTACATGCATTTTCCATGGAGACTCATTTAGCAAAAGATGTTTCTACTACATCAAGCTTTCATAATCTTCCATAAAACATCAAAATACATGCATGTCATACATGGCCACATTTTTGAACATCCATCATAGCTCATCAAATAGCTAAAAATAGCTTACTCATGCTACAAGGACTTCAAAAATACAAAGAATATAAAAAACGAGGCTAGATGCACTTACTAGCAAGCTTGAAAAATTTGAAGAACCCTAACAATGGCTCTTGAAAATTTTGGCAGCCTTGGAGAAGAAGATGAGTGAATTTTGTCATCTTTTCTCCTATTTTAATCACTTAATTATCAAATGACCAAAATACCCTTTTTGATAAACTTTCTATTTTAACTCATCCATGCCCAATTTTGTCCAAATATTAGAAATTGGGAAAATTGATATTTAAGGACCTCTAATTAATATTCTAAAGCTATTTCACACAAATAGCTTCTAGAATCTCACATTTTGCAACTTTTGTAATTTAGTCCTTTTGGACAATTCAACCGCAATTTCACAAAATTGCTTCATGAAACTTTCACACTAGCATGCATACATAGCATAAACCTCAAAAACTCATTATATACCTCAGATTTGTGGTCTCGCACCACTATTCTGACTAGGCCCTAAATCGGGATGTTACAACTCTCCCCCCTTTGGAGATTTTCGCCCCCGAAAATCTTACCAGTAAAGAGGTTTGGATGCTGCTCTCTCATAGCTTCTTCTGTTTCCCACGTAGCCTCTTCCACACCGTGTTTCTTCCATAACACTTTCACTAGTGCTATGCTCTTATTTCTCAACTGTTTCACTTCTCGAGCCAATATCTTAATCGGCTCTTCGTCATAAGACATATCCGGTCTTATCTCAATTTTTGTCAGAGGAATCACATGTGAAGGATCGGAGCGATACCGTCGCAACATCGACACATGGAACACATTATGAATCTTTTCCAACTCTACCGGCAAAGCTCACCGGTATGCTACTGGTCCAATTCTATCTGTAATCTCATACGGCCCTATCAATCTTGGACTCAATTTTCCTTTTCGTCCAAATCTCATAATCTTCTTCCATGGGGACACTTTCAAAAACACTTTGTCGCCCACTTCAAACTCAATTTCTTTTCTTTTCAGATCCGCGTACAACTTCTGTCGGTCCGAAGCAACTTTTAGACTATTACGGATTATTTTCACTTTCTCCTCGGTCTCTTTTACAAGATCGACCCCATGGATCCGCTTCTTACTAAGCTCAGTCCAATACAAAGGAGTCCGGCACTTACGACCATACAAAGCCTCATACGGTGCCATTTGTATACTCGACTGATAACTGTTGTTGTAAGCAAATTCAACTAAAGGTAGATATCTCTCCCAACTACCCTCGAATTCTAACACACAGCATCGAAGCATATCCTCGAGAACTTGAATCACTCTTTCAGACTGACCATCGGTTTATGGATGGAACGCAGTACTGAAATTCAACTTTGTTCCCAAAGCTTCTTGCAACCTCTTCCAAAACCTCGAAGTGAACCTCGGATCCCTATCCGATATTATAGACACAGGTACACCATGTAACCTCACTATCTCTGCAACATACAACTCAGCTAACTTATCCAGTGAATAATCAACACGTACTTGAATAAAGTGAGCCGACTTCTATCCACAACAACCCACACAGCATCTCTCCTTTTTGGAGTCATCGGCAACCCCGTCCCAAAATCCATGGTAACCCAATCCCACTTCCATTCGGGTACCATCACTGGCTGAAGCAATCCTGAAGGCACTTGATGCTCAGCTTTCACTTGTTGACAAATCAAACTCTTTGTCACGAACTCTGAAATATCTCTTTTCATACCCGGCCACCAATAAGACTTCTTCAAGTCATTATACATTTTCGTACTGCCCGGATGTACTGACAAACATCCACTATAGGCCTCATGCAAAACCTTTTGGATTAGGTCCTCATCTCTAGGTACACAAATTCTGTCACGGTACAACAAACAACAATTCGACTCCACTCGAAGATCGGAATCACTTTCTGATCCACACTTAGCTCTCTTAGCTAGCATCTCACTGTCATTTCTCTGAGCCTCACATATCTGTTGAACAAATAGTGGCTTAGCTCTCAACTCTGCCAGAATAGCACCATCTTCAGACAATGCCAAACTCGTCCTCATAACTCTTAGAGCATACAAGGATTTCCTACTCAGGGCATCCGCAACCACATTCGCTTTTCCCGGGTGGTAATCAATGACTAACTCATAGTCTTTCAACAACTCAAGCCACCGCCTCTGCATGCAAATTCGGATCCTTCGATCCATCAAATATCTCAAACTTTTGTGATCCATAAAGATTCGGCACTTCTTACCATATAAGTAATGTTGCCAAATCTTTAACGCGAAAACAATCGCAGCCAACTTTAAAACATGAGTCAGATAATTCTTCTCATGCGGTTTCAACTGTCTCGAGACGTAAGCGACTACCTTACCCTCTTGCATCAACACGCAACCGAGACCATTAAGCGGCGTCACTTTGAAACCACGAACTCTTTTCCCGATTACGGTTGAACCAAAATCGGTGCCTCGATCCAATAATGTCTTGATCTCTCGAAACTCATTGACATGACTCACCCATTCAAACTTGACATCTTTGTGTAATAGTTTTGTCATCGGGGTAGCAATCATAGAGAACCCTTTTACGAAACGTCTGTAATATCCTGCTAATCCCAAGAAACTTCTGATTTTCGACACGTTCCTCGGCAGTTTCCAATCCACAACAGCCGATATCTTACTCGGGTCAACTCTAACACCATCACCCGACACAATGTGTCCTAGGAATCGACCTCACGGCCCAAGACTCACTCTTGTTAAACTTAGCGTATAAATCGCTTATCTCTTAAAGTTTGCAAGACAATTCTCAAATGTTATTCATGATCGTTCTCATCCCGAGAATAGATCAATATGTCGTCAGTGAAGACAACTACAAACTTGTCCACATATGGTCTGAAAACACGGTTCATCAGAACCATAAAAATCGCTAGTGCATTCGTCAAACCAAACGGCATAACCAAAAACTCAAAATGGCCATACCTTGTTCGAAATGCAGTTTTCAACACATCCTGCTCTTTCACTCTCAACCGATAATAACTGGACCTCGTGTTTATCTTGGAGAACACTTTAGTAGCTCCCTTGCTTGATCAAAAGATCATCAATCCTTGGTAAAGGATATTTATTCTTAACCGTCACTTTGTTAAGCTGTCTATAGTCTATACACAACCTCATACACCCATCTTTCTTCTTCACAAACAATACCGGAGCACCCCACAGTGAGCAGCTCGGTCTTACAAAACCTTTATCTGTCAACTCTTGCAACTGAACCTTCAGTTCTTTCAACTCTAAAGGTGCCATCCTATATGGAGCAATCGAGATAGGTGCCGTTCCCGGAACTAACTCAATCCCAAACTCAACCTCTCTCACTAGAGGTAATCTAGGTAACTCTTCCGGGAATACATCCGGATACTCACAAACCACTGGCACTGTTTCGAACTCTACTCCAACCTCTAGAGTATTCAACACAAAAAGCAAGATAGGACTCACACCCTTTTCTCAAGCATTTATCAGCCACTAAGGAAGAAATCATCACTGGTAGACTATCTGATCCACCTGATTCAACTCGAACCACATCTCCACTCTCACCTTTCAAATCAATAAACTTATTACCACAGTTCACTAAGACACTATGGGTAGTCAAACAATCCATGCCTAGGATTAAATCAAACTCATTAAATGGCAACAACATTAGGTTTGCCAGAAAGCAATGATTCTCAATCATCAAAGGACAATTCTTACACACCTTGTCCACTAACACATGCTTACCTAACGGGTTTGACACCTTAACCACAAAGTCTGTAGACTCAATAGTCATACTCAAACTAGATGCCAATCTCATGGAAATATAAGAATGAGTAGACCCTGGATCTATTAAAGAAATAACAAGGGTGTTAAAGAGAGAAAAAGTACCCGTTATTACATCAGGGGAGGATGCCTCTTCGCGAGTGTGAATGGCATACGTCCTCGCAGGTGCCTGACCCTCCGGTCTCACAGCAGAGTCTCTAGATGCACCTCTACCACTATTCCCACCTCTCGGGTTCCTTGGTGGTCTACCCCTTACAGACACATCATTGGATCTCATCTCTTGCTTCTCTTCTTTATCATCCCTCCCGGGGCAGTTTCGGATAAAATGGTCGGGGGAACCACACTGATAACAGTTTCGACTGTTACCCCAACACTTTCCGGTGTGATATCTACCATAACTTGGACACTCCGGTTTGCTCTTCGGATTGCCCACACTTTCCATCGAGGTAACTTGGACTCTTGAACCCGAACGAGTATTGCCCAAGTCTCGATGCGAATAACCCACTGGTGCTGTCGTTCTAGGACTCACTTCCTTGGACCTTTTCGAGTGGGCTTGATACGACTTGCCTATCGGCCTTTTTCTAGCATCTCGGGCTTCACTCATAGCCCTTCTCTTTTCTATACTCAACTCTTTGGCCTTACTTGCCCTTTCGACCAACACCACAAATTCTTTCAACTCCAATATACCCACTAGGAGTTTGATGTCCTCATTCAGTCCATCTTCGAACCTCTTACACAACATGGTCTCTGACGACACACATTCTTGAGTGTATTTGCTAAGCCTAACAAACTCACGCTCATAATCCGCTACTGACATTCTTCCTTGCTTCAACTCAAGGAATTCCTTCCTTTTCCGATCAGTAAACCTCTGGCTTATATACTTCTTCCGGAACTCTTCCAGAAAGAAGTCCCACGTCACCTACTCTCTCGGGACCACTAACGTCAACGTCTTCCACCAATGGTATGCCGAGTCCCTCAGCAAGGATACGACACACTTCAAGCTCTCTTCAGGAGTACAAGAGAGTTCATCGAATACTCTCATCAAGTTCTCTAACCAGAACTCTACCCTCTCAGGGTCATCATCAACCTTAGCTCTAAACTCCTCAGCCCCGTGTTTTCTAATCTTATCTACCGGGGGTTTTGATATTCTCACTACATCAATACCTTGAGGAGCCACAGGAATTGGCTGAGGTATAGGAGGAGGAGGTGGAGGAGGTTGAGCATTAGGGTTCGCTCGAACATAATCCGAGTACCAATTGCTCATCATCTGGAGAAAGGCTTCCCGAGCCCCTTCCTCTTGACCCCTAGCCTCGGGTCCACTTTGAACAGGCACGGTTCCTTGCGCAGGAGCCGGCGCATTACTAGCTACTTCATCAGCAGTCAATGGATCAGAATCCATATTCTATATAAAACAATATTTAAAATCATCAGAAGCAACCACACTATCATTGTACACTTATGGCATGTATAGCTAGACTCTTACACCCGCTACGGTAGTCCTAGAACCGACTAAACCATAGCTATGATACCACTAAATGTAACACCCCTTACCCGTATTCAACGCCAGAACTGAGCACGAGGCGTTACCGTAATAAAACCCTCAAGATCGCCACTTAGGCACCACGTGACCACTCTCTTTGGCCATCACAACAACCTCAGACCCACCTTACGAGGCCTCTATCAACCACACGAGGGCTCTCGAGACCATATCGAAAACTCTTACAATCTTAAAATTTTTCCATCTATACAGGGATTACACGCCCGTGTAAGATTTGGTATGCCCGTGGGTTTCACGCACGCCCATGGTCACTACCCGTGCATGAAAACTCAAGCATTCTGCCAATGCCCCACGGTTAGGGAACACGCCCGTGCCCTCCACCCGTGGTGCACACTGACTACCTTAACACGGCCTAGAGTCTAGACACACGCCCGTATGGCTAGCCCGTGGCCAACACTGATTAATCCCACACGCCCTAGACACACGCCCGTGTGGCTAGTCCGTGGTCTATTCTGACTTAAAATACTAACATGCAGGGGACACACGGCTGAATCACACGCCCGTGGGTTGGCCATGTGTCACACAAGGCCTAGACACACGCACGTGTGTCTATCCACATGGACAAGAATAAAGCTTTATGCCAAGTTCTTTTCACCCTCTAGCATACACAACATGCACTCATTCAACACATCCAATAATAAACTCATAATCCTACAATCTCACATAGATAACTACATCTTTTCATCTAATAAAATGCCAACAACTATGGCATAATAAGAAAGAGATCATCCTTCTAAAGGCTAGCACATCATAGCCATTTACAACAAAATTCACTAACTTGTCTAACCCCTATACATGCCATATACAAAACATTAAGTGTAACACCCCTTACCCGGGTTCTACGCCGGGAACCGGGCCTGAGGTGTTACCGAACTCAAACCGCTTAATTGCCACTTAGTCTCAACATCATTACTCGATATAACCTTATTCTCGACTTACGAGGCCTCACTCATACACACGAGGGCTCCCGAGACTAATCCAGAACTTTTACGATCCTTAAAGTTTTTCTCTTTTATACAGTTCTCACACGCCCGTGCAAGATTAGACACGCCCGTGCATGAGTACACACGCCCATGTCCCCAGACCGTGCCTAAAAACCCAAGCATTCTGCCAAATGCCCCACGGCCATGGCACGCCCGTGCTCCCCAACCGTGGTGAACCCTGACTTCCCTCGCACGGCCTAGAGTCTAGACACATGTCCGTGTGGCTAGCCCGTGGCCAACACTGATGAATCCCACACGCTCTAGGCACACGCCCGTGTGACTAGTCCGTGGTCTATTCTATTTTCAAATATTAACATGCAGAGGACGCCTTGCGGCCACAAAGACACACTCCGTGGCTGACCGTGTGTCACACAAGGTCTAGACACACGCCCGTGTGTCTACCCACATGGTCAAGAACAAGACTAAGTGTCAAGTTCTTTTCACCCTTCTAACATACACAACATATACTCATCTAACACCATCATAATCAACTCAAATTGAAGTGTATTCTCACATAGAAAACTACATCTTTCTTTCATATAATGTAATAGCCAACAACCATGGAATTATACAAATTAAGCTATCCATCTATAGGCCAACACATCTTAGCCATTTACAACAAAATTTACTAACTTATCTAGCCCCTATACAAGCCATATACAAAACATTAAGTTTCAAGTACCAAAGTGTGCTGATATGTGGGCTATCTTCTGATGATCCTCGTATCTCGATTCAACGCTTTTAATCTATAAGACAAGGGAAAAGAAAGAGAGTAAGCTTTGAGCTTAGTAAGTTTACACATAAACAATTAAGCATCATAGTATAATCCCAACCACAATTAGCATTATACCAACATATAATATACAACTATGCTTACTCTTTCTATCCCTTACCATATTACCAACACATCATGAGTCACATGCTCATAATTATTGAAATGCACCCTGCTTCAATATCACATTTACACAAGATACAACACGTCATTATTACTCAATAATGCATCTACATAGCTAACTCACATAGCTAATCCACACAAATTAATCCACATATCTTATCCACACAAATTACACACAACTAATATACACCATTAATCCACACAGCCAATATCTCGGTGGTTTCGCACTTAGCACACCACAATCAATTTATAAGGTGGTATCGCACTTAGCCTACCACAAAGGTAATCATCGTGATCTCGCACATAGCCACTAAATGATATACCTAACGGTAGCATCGCACATAGCCAGCTCATCGTCAATATGCATTTGGATGGTATCGCACTTAGCCCACCATCTAGCATTATCACAACAGATGCACAAGTCTATTTACCCAATTATTCATCCATTCACATCTATATCACATTCATTCTACTTGAACCACATAGGTTCCCAATCATTCTCATTCATTCTCATTCTTGCTACACCCTAGCTAGCATTTACAAATTGTAAGTATGAATGCATTGTTCATGCATAGACTTACCTCGATACTCAAACGTATTGAAATGTGCAATTTAGTCCACCACCTTGCTTTTCCCTCGGTTTCGATCCGAGCTTCGTCTTTCTTGATCTATAATGAATAAATCAGCTTATTCAATACACACATTGACTAACTTGACCCACATCTCATACTTTAGCAAAATTACTATTTTGCCCCTAAACTTTCTCATATTTACACTTTAGTCCCAAAGGCTCGTAAAGTGATTTTTATTCAACTTTCTACTCTTTCATGCTTAGCCGAACCACTTACTCAACTAAAGAATTCATCAAATCTCACTAAATCACCCATGTATGACCAAACTTAAGATTTTCACAACTAAGTCCCTACATGCATTTTCATGGAAAACCACTTAGCAAAAGATGTTTCTACTACATCAAGCCTTCATATTCTTCCATAAAACATCAAAATACATGCATGTCATACATATGTACATTTTTGAACATCCATGATAGCTCACCAAATAGCTATAAATAGCTTACTCATGCTACCGGAACTTCAAAAATTCGTAGAATATCAAAGATCGGGCTTAGGAGCACTTACTAGCAAGCTTGAAAAATTGAAAGAACCCTAACAATGGCTTCTCAAATTTTCGGCAGCTATGGGAAGAAGATGAATGAATTTCTATCATCTTTTCACCTATTTTAATCACTTAATTGATAAATGACCAAAATGCCCTTTTTGATAAACTTTCAATTTTAACTCATCCATGCCCATTTTTGTCCAAAAATTAGAATTTGGATAAATTGCTATTTAAGGACCTCTAATTAATAATCTAAAGCTATTTCACACATATAGCTTCTAGAAACACACATTTTGCAACTTTTGCAATTTAGTCCTTTTGGACAATTCAACCACAATTTCACAAAATTGCTTCATGAAACTTTCACACTAGCATGCATACATAATATAAGCCTCAAAAACTCATTCATGACCCTCAAATTTGTGGTCTCGAACCACTATTCCTACTAGGCCCTAAATCGGGATGTTACAACTCTCCCCCCTTTTAGAGATTTTCGTCCCCAAAAATCTTACCAGTAAAGAGGTTTGGACGTTGCTCTCTCATATCTTCTTCCGTTTCCCACGTAGCCTCTTCAACACCATGTTTCTACCATAACACTTTCACTAGTGCTATGCTCTTATTTCTCAACTGTTTCACTTCTCGAGCCAAGATCTTAATCGGCTCCTCTTCATAAGACATATCCGGTCTTATCTCAATTTTCGTTGAAGGAATCACATGTGAAGGATCGGAGCGATACCGTCGCAACATCAACACATGGAACACGTTATGAATCTTTTCTAACTCTACCAAAGCCAACCTGTAAGCTACAGCCCAATTCTCATCAGTAATCTCATACGGCCCTATGAACCTTGGACTCAATTTCCTTTTCGTCCAAATCTCATAATCTTCTTCCACGTGAAACTTTCAAAAATACTTTGTCGCCTATCTCAAACTCAATTTCTTTTCTTTTCAAATCCGCATATACGACTTACATCGGTCCGGTCAGCGACTTTCGGACTATTACAGATTACTTTCACTTTCTCTTCGGTCTCTTTTACTAGATCGACCCCATGGATCCGTTTCTCGCTAAGCTCAATCCAATACAAAGGAGTCCGACACTTACGGCCATACAAAGTCTCATACGGTGCCATCTGTATACCCGACTGATAACTATTGTTATAGGTGAATTCGACCAAAGGTAGATATCTCTCCCAACTACCTTCGAATTCTAGCACACAGCATCGAAGCATATCTTCAAGAACTTGGATCACTCTTTCAGACTGACCATCGGATTGCGGATGGAAAGTAGTACTGAAATTCAATCTCGTACCCATGGCCTCTTGCAACTTCTTCCAAAATCTCGAAGTAAACCTCGAATCTCTATCCGATATAATAGACACAGGTACACCATGCAATCTCACTATCTCTGCCACTTACAACTTAGCTAACTTATCCAGTGAATAATCAACACGTACTGGAATAAAGTGAGCCGACTTCGTCAATCTATCCACAATAACCCACACAGCATCTCTCTTTCTCGGAGTCGTCGGCAACCCTGTCACAAAATCTATGGTAACCCGATCCCACTTCCATTCGGGAACCATCACTGGCTGAAGCAATCCTGAAGGCACTTGATGCTCAGCTTTCACTTTTTGGAAAATCAGACACTTAGTCAGAAACTCTGAAATATCTCTTTTCATACCCGGCCACCAATACAACTTCCTCAAAATGTTGTACATTTTCGTACTGCCCGGATGTACTGACAAGCATCCACTGTGGGCCTCATACAAAACCTTTCGAATCAACTCCTCATTTTTAGGTGCACAAATTCTGTCACGATACATCAGACAACCATTCAAATCCACTCAAAAATCAGAACCACTTTCTGATCCGCACTTAGCTATCTTAGCTTGCATCTCGCTGTCATTTCTCTAAGCCTCACATATTTGTTGAAAAAATAGTGGCCTAGCTCTCAACTCTACCAAAATAGCACCATCATCAGACAATGCTAAACTCGCCCTCATAACTCTTAGAGCGTACAGGGATTTCCTACTCAAGGCATCCGCAACCACATTCGCTTTTCCCGGGTGGTAATCAATGACTAACTCATAGTCTTTCAACAACTCAAGCCACCGTCTCTGTCTCAGATTTAGATCCTTTTGATCCATCAAATACTTTAAACTCTTGTGATCCGTAAAGATTCGGCACTTTTTGCCATACAAATAATGTCGCCAAATCTTTAACGCAAACACAATCGCAGCCAACTCCAAATCGTGAGTCGATAATTCTTCTCGTGCGGTTTTTAATCGCCTCGAGGCGTAGCGACTACCTTACCCTCTTGCATCAACACGCAACTGAGACCATTAAACGACGCATCACTATATACCACGAACTCCTTCCCCGATTCTGGTTGAACCAAAACCGATGCCCCAGTCAACATTGTTTTCAGTCTCTCGAAGCTCTGTTTACATGTCTTAGTCCATTCAAACTTGACATCCTTATGCAATAGCTTCGTCATCAGGGTAGCAATCACAGAGAACCCCTTTACGAAACGTCTGTAATATCCCGCTAATCCCAAGAAACTTCTGATTTCTGACACGTTTCTTAGTGGTTTCCAATCCATAACAGCCGATATCTTACTCGGGTCAACTCTGACACCATCACCTGACACCATGTGTCCTAGGAATCCGACCTCTCGAAGCCAAAACTCACTCTTGCTAAACTTAGCATACAACTGCTTGTCTCTCAAAGTTTGCAAGACAATTCTCAAGTTCTCTTCATGGTCGTTCTCATCTCGAGAATAGATCAATATGTCGTCAATAAAGACAACCACAAACTTGTCCACATATGGTCTGAAAATACGGTTCATCAGATCCATAAAAATCGCAGGTGCATTCGTCAAACCAAATGGCATAACCAAAAACTCATAATGGCCATACCTTGTCCGAAATGCAGTTTTCAACATATCTTGCTCTTTCACTCTGAGCTGATAATAACCAGACCTCAAGTCTATCTTGGAGAACACTGTAGCTCCCTTCAGTTGATCAAAAAGATCATCAATCCTTGGTAAAGGATACTTATTCTTAACCGTCACCTTGTTCAGTTGTCTATAGTCTATACACAACCTCATAGACCCATCATTGTTCTTCACAAACAATATCAGAGCACCCCATGGCGAGTAGCTCGGTCTTGCAAAACCCTTATCTGTCAACTCTTGTAATTGAACCTTCAGTTCTTTCAACTCTACAGGTGCCATTCTGTACGGGGCAATTGAAATAGGTGCCGTTCCCAGAACCAACTCAATTCCAAACTCGACCTCTCTCACTGGAGGTAATCCGGGTAACTCTTCCGAAAACACATCTGGGTACTTACATACCACTGGCACTGTTTCAAACCCTACTCCAACCTATTGAGTATTCAACACAAACGCAAGATAGGACTCACACCCTTTTCTTAAACATTTCTCGGCCACTAAGGAAGAAATTATCACGGGTAGACTATCCGATCCACCTGATTCAATTCGAACTACATCTCCACTCTCACATTTCAGTTCAATAAACTTACTACCACAGTTCACTAAGACACTATGGGTAGTCAACCAATCCATGCCCAGGATTAAATCAAACTCATCAAACGGCAACAACATCAGGTTTGCCGGAAAACAATGATTCTCAATCAACAAAGGACAATTCTTACACACTTTGTCCATTAATACATGCTTTCCTAACGGGTTTGACACCTTAATCACAATGTCCGTAGACTCAATGGTCATACTCAAACTAGATGCTAATCTCATGCGAATATAAGAGTGAGTAGACCCTGGATCTATTAAAGCAATAACAGAGGTGTCAAAGAGAGAAAAAGTACCCGTTATCACATCAGGGGAGGATGCCTCTTCGCGAGTACGAATGGAATACGTCCTCGCAGGTGCCCGACCCTCTGGTCTCACAGCAGAGTCCCTCGACGCACCTCTACCACTAGCCCCACCTCTTGGGTTCCTTGGTGGTATACCCCTCGTAGACACATCACTAGGTCTCACTTCTTGCCTCTCTTCCTTATAATCCCTCTCGGGACAGTTACGGATAAAGTGGTCAGGGGAACCACATTTGTAACATTTCCGATCATTTCCCAAACACTCTCGGTATGATACCTACCACAACTAGGACACTCCGGTTTACTCTTTGTATTGCCCACACTTTCCATCGAGGGAGCTCGGACTCTCGAACCCTGACGAGTATTGTCCAAGTCTTGATGCGAATACCCCACTGAGGCTGACATCTGAGGATTCACTTCCTTGGATCTTTTCGACTGGGCTTGATACGACTTGCCCATCAGTCTCTTTCTCGCATCTCGGGCTTCACTCAGAGCCCTCCTCTTATCTGAACTCAACTCTTCGGCCTTACTTGACCTCTCAACTAATATCACGAATTCTTTCAACTCCAAAATGCCAACTAGGAGTTTGATATCCTCATTCAGCCCATCTTCGAACCTCTTGCACGAGACGGTCTCTGTCGACACACATTCTTGAGCGTATTTGCTAAGCCTAACAAACTCACGCTCGTACTCAGCTACTGTCATCCTTCCTTGCTTCAGCTCAAGGAATTCTTTCCTTTTTCGGTCAGTAAACCTCTGGCTTATATATTTCTTCCGGAACTCTTCCAGAAAGAAGTTCCACGTCACCCGCTCTTTTGGGACCACTAACGTCAGCGTCTTTCACCAGTGGTACGCCGAATCTCTCAGCAACGATATGGCACACTTCAAACTCTCCTCAGGTGTACATGAGAGCTCATCGAACACCCTCATCGAGTTCTCCAACCAAAACTCCGCCCTCTCTGGGTCATCATCTACCTTAGCTCTAAACTCCTCAGCCCCGTGTTTCCTAATCTTATCCACCGGGGGTTTTGATATCCTCACTACATCCATACCTGGAGGAGCCACAGGATTTGGCTGAGGTATAGGAGGAGGTGGAGGAGGTTGAACGTTAGGGTTCGCTCGAACGTAGTCTGAGTACCAATCACTCATCATATGGAGAAAGGCTTCTCGTGCCTCTTCCCCTTGACCCCTCACCTCGGGTCCACTTTGCACCAGCACGGTTCCTTGCGCAGGAGCCGGCGCATTACAAGCTGCTTCATCAGCAGTCAATGGATCGGAATCCATATTCTATATAAAACAAGATTTAAAATCATTAGAAACCACCACACTATCATCGTACACTTATGGCATGTATAGCTAGACTCTTACACCTGCTACTGTAGTCCTAGAACCGACTAAACCATAGCTCTGATACCATTAAATGTAACACCCCTTACCCGGGTTCTACACCGGGAACCGGGCCTGAGGCATTACCAAACTCAAACCGCTTAATCGCCACTTAGGCTCAACATCATTATTCGATATAACCTTATTCTTGACTTACGAGGCCTCACTCATACACACGAGGGCTCTTGAGACTAATCCGGAACTTTTACGATCCATAAAATTTTTCTCTTTTATACAGGTCTCACACGCCCGTGCAAGATTAGACACGCCCGTGCATGAGTACACACGCCCATGTCCCCAGACCGTGCCTAAAAACCCAAGCATTCTGTCAAATGCCCCACGGCCATGGCACGCCCGTGCTCCCCATTCGTGGTGAACACTAACTTCCCTCGCACGGCCTAGAGTCTAGACACACGCCCGTGTAGCTAGCCCGTGGCCAACACTGATGAATCCCACACGCTCTAGGTACACGCCCGTGTGACTAGTCTGTGGTCTATTCTATTTTCAAATATTAACATGCAAGGGCGACGGCCACAAAGACACGCCCGTGGGCTGACCATGTGTCACACATGGTCTAGACACACGCCTGTGTGTGTACTACCACATGGTTAAGAACAAGACTAAGTGTCAAGTTCTTTTCACCCTTCTAACATACACAACATATACTCATCTAACACCATCATAATCAACTCAAATTGAAGTGCATTCTCACATAGAAAACTACATCTTTCTTTCATATAATGAAATAGCCAACAACCATGGCATTATACAAAATAAGCTATCCATCTATTGGCCAACACATCTTAGCCATTTACAACAAAATTTACTAACCTATCTAGCCCCTATACATGCCATATACAAAACATTAAGTTTCATGTACCAAAGTGTGCTGATATGTGGGCTATCTTCCGATGATCCTCGTATCTCAGTTCAACGTTTTTAATCTATAAGACAGGGGAAAAGAAAGAGAGTAAGCTTTGAGCTTAGTAAGTTTACACATAAACAATTAAGCATCATAGTATAAGCCCAACCACAATTAGCACTATACCAACATATAATATACAACTATGCTTACTCTTTCTATCCCTTACCATATTACCAACACATCATGAGTCACATGCTCATAATTATTGAAATGCACCCCTGCGTTCAATATCACATTAACACAGTATACAACAAGTCATTATTGCTCAATAATGCATCCACATAGCTAACTCACATAGCTAATCCACACAGCTAATCCACATATCTTATCCACACAGCTATTACACACAACTAATATACACCATTAATCCACACAGCCAATATCTCGGTGGTTTCGCACTTAGCACACCACAATCAATTTATAAGGTGGTATCGCACTTAGCCTACCACAAAGGTAATCATCGTGATCTCGCACATAGCCACTAAATGATATACCTAACGGTAGCATCGCACATAGCCAGCTCATTGTCAATATGCATTTGGATGGTATCGCACTTAGCCCACCATCTAGCATTATCACAACACATGCACAAGTCTATTTACCCAATTATTCATCCAATCACATCTATATAACATTCATTCTACTTGAACCACATAGGTTCCCAATCATTCTCATTCATTCTCATTCCTGCTACACCCTAGCTAGCATTTACAAATTGTAAGTATGAATGCATTGTTCATGCATAGACTTACCTCGATACTCAAAAGTATTGAAATGTGCAATTTAGTCCACCATCTTGTTTTTGCCTCGATTTCGATCCGGGCTTCGTCTTTCTTGATCTATAATGAATAAATTAGCTTATTCAATACACACATTGAGTAACTTGACCCACATCTCATACTTTAGCAAAATTACTATTTTGCCCCTAAACTTTCTCATATTTCCACTTTAGTCCCAAAGGCTCATAAAGTGATTTTTATTCAACTTTCTACTCTTTCATGCTTAGCCGAACCACTTACTCAACTAAAGCATTCATCAAATCTCACTAAATCACCCATGTATGACCAAACTTAAGATTTTCACAACTAAGTCCCTACATGCATTTTCATGGAAAACCACTTAGCAAAAGATGTTTCTACTACATCAAGCCTTCATATTCTTCCATAAAACATCAAAATACATGCATGTCATACATATGTACATTTTTGAACATCCATGATAGCTCACCAAATAGCTATAAATAGCTTACTCATGCTACCAGGACTTCAAAAATACGAAGAATATCAAAAACCGGGCTTATGAGCACTTACTAGCAAGCTTGAAAAATTGAAAGAACCCTCACAATGGCTTCTCAAATTTTCGACAGCTATGGGAAGAAGATGAATGAATTTCTATCATCTTTTCACCTATTTTAATCACTTAATTGATAAATGACCAAAATGCCAATTTTGATAAACTTTCAATTTTAACTCATCCATGCCCATTTTTTCCAAAAATTAGAATTTGGATAAATTGCTTATTAAGGACCTCTAATTAATAATCTAAAGCTATTTCACACATATAGCTTCTAGAAACACACATTTTGCAACTTTTCCAATTTAGTCCTTTTGGACAATTCAACCACAATTTCATAAAATTGCTTCATGAAACTTTCACACTAGCATGCATACATAATACAAGCCTCAAAAACTCATTCATGACCCTCGGATTTGTGGTCTCGAACCACTATTCTGACTAGGCCCTAAACCGGGATGTTACATTGAGTCTAATGTACCAGAGTGTGCTGATAGTGTGGGCGATCTTCCAATTGATCCTCGTATCTCGATTCAACACTTTACTCTATAAGACAAGGGAAAAGAAAGAGAGTAAGCTTTGAGCTTAGTAAGTTTACACATAAACAATTAAGCAACATGGTATAAGCTAAACAATAATTAGCATTATACTAACATAAAATGTACAACTATGCTTACTCTTTCTATCCCTTACCACATTTATTCCAACACATTATGAGTCACTTACTCATATCCATTGACATGCACCCCTGCATTCAATATCACATTTACACAATATACAACACATTATTATTTCTCAATAATACATCCACATAGCTAATCCACACAGCTAATTCACACAACTAATCCACACAGCTAATCCACACGGGTAATGTCTCGGTGGTTTCGCACTTAGCCCATCACAATCAATTGATAAGGTAGTATCGCACTTAGCCTACCAACAAGGTATTCATAGTGGTTTCTCACATAGCCCACTAGATAATATACTTAACGATAGCATCGCACATGGCCAGCTCATCGTCCATATGCATTAGGATGGTATCGCACTTAGCCCACCATTTAGCATTATCACAACACATTCACAAATCTACTTACTTAGTCATTCATCCATTCCTTTCACTTGAACCACATAGGTTCTCAATCATTCTCAACCATGCTATACACTATCTAGCATTAACAAATTGTAAGTATGAATGCATTGTTTATGCATAGACTTACCTCGATACACAAAAGTATAGAAACGTGCAATTTAGTCCACCATTTTACTTTTGCCTCGGTTTCGATCCGGGCTTCGTCTTTCTTGATCTATAATGAATAAATTAGCTTATTCAATACACACATTGACCAAATTGACCCACATCTCATACTTTGGCAAAAATTACTCTTTTGCCCCTAATCTTTCTCATAATTACATAATTGCCCCCAAGGCTTGTAAAGTGATTTTTATTCAACTTTCTAGCCTTTCATGCTTAGCCGAACCACTTACTCAACTAAAGCAATCATCAATTCTCATCACAACACACATGTATGACCAAACTCAAGATTTTTACAAACTAGTCCCTACATGTATTTTCCATGGAAACTCATTTAGCAAAAGATGTTTCTACTACATCAAGCTTTCATAATCTTCCATAAAACATCAAAATACATGCATGTCATACATGGCCACATTTTTGAACATCCATCATAGCTCATCAAATAGCTAAAAATAGCTTACTCATGCTACAAGGACTTCAAAAATACAAAGAATATCAAAAACGAGGCTAGATGCACTTACTAGCAAGCTTGAAAATTTGAAGAACCCTAACAATGGCTCTTGAAAATTTTATAGACCTTGGAGAAGAAGATGAATGAATTTTGTCATCTTTTCTCCTATTTTAATCACTTAATTATCAAATGACCAAAATGCCCTTTTTGATAAACTTTTTATTTTAACTCATCCATGCCCAATTTTGTCCAAATATTAGAAATTGGGAAAATTGCTATTTAAGGACCTCTAATTAATATTATAAAGCTATTCCACACAAATAGCTTCTAGAATCTCACATTTTGAAACTTTTGCAATTTAGTCCTTTTGGACAATTCAACCGCAATTTCACAAAATTGCTTCATGAAACTTTCACACTAGCATGCATACATAACATAAACCTTAAAAACTCATTCATATACCTCGAATTTTTGGTCTCGCACCACTATTCTGATTAGGCCCTAAATCATGATGTTACAAATAATCCGTACGAACTGGAATAAAGTGAGCTGATTTGGTCAATCTATCCACTATAACCCAGATTGCATCTTTCTTGCTCGGTGTCATAGGTAAACCGGATAGAAAATCCATAGTGATTCTGTCCCATTTCCATTCAGGTATCATGATCGGCTAAAGTAACCCAGAAGGTACCTGATGCTCGGATTTTACTTGTTGACAGAATAAGCATTTCGAAACAAATTCAGATATGTCTCGTTTCATACCAAGCCACCAATAGTACTGTTTCAGATCGTTATACATTTTTGTGCTACCCGGATGAACAGATAATCGGCTGCTATGAGCTTCATTCAATATCATCTGAATCAACTCTGAATTTCTTGGAACACATATTCGATCTTTGAATTTCAAGCAGTCATTCTCATCAATTCAAAACTCTGATTCAACATCACTTCCACACTGAGCTCGTTTTGCCGACAAATCCTTATCAACTTTTTGGGCATCGCCAATTTGTTGAACAAACAACGGTCTTGCTTTTAATTCGGCTACTATCGAACCATCATCAGACATAACCATATGCGCGTTCATTGCACGTAAAGCAAATAATGACTTTCGACTTAAAGCATCCGCAACAACATTTGCTTTTTCCCGGATGATAGTCAATTACTAGCTCATAATCTTTCAAAAGCTCTAACCATCGGCGTTGTCTCAAATTCAAATCTTTCTGAGTCATCAAATACTTTAGGCTTTTGTGATCTGAATAAACATGACATTTCTCACCGAACAGATAATGACGCCATATCTTTAATGCAGACACAATGGCTGCTAGCTCCAAATCATGTGTCAGATAGTTTCTTTCGTGTGGCTTCAACTGTCTCGAGGCATAAGCTATGACTTTGCCTTCCTGCATCAAAACACAACCCAGACCATTCAAAGATGCATCACTATAAATAACAAATTCTTTACCCGATTCAGGCTGAACTAACACTGGAGCTTCGGTCAAATGAGCTTTCAACTGATCAAAACTTTTCTTACACTTTTCTGACCACTCGAACTTAACATCTTTCTGTAACAGCTTTGTCCACGGTGTAGAAATTATAGAAAAACCTTTCACAAACCGTCTATAGTAACCCGCGAGCCCAAGAAAGCTTCGAACTTTAGAAACATTTTTTGGTGGTTTCCAGTCAAGTATAGCAGATATTTTATTCGGATCAACCCGAATACCTGATGCTGAAACAACATGGCCCAGAAAACTGACTTCACGTAACCAAAACTCACACTTACTAAACTTTGCATACAACTGTTTATCTCGCAAGGTTTGTAGCACAAGTCTCAGATCCTCGGCATGCTCGGTTTCATCTCTGGAGTAGATCAGAATATCATCTATAAACACTACCACAAACCGATCCAAATACTGTCTGAAAATCTGATTCATCAGATCCATAAAAATAGCAGGTGCATTAGTAAGTCCGAAATGCATACCCAAAAACTCGTACTGTCCGTACCTCGTCCGAAAATAAGTCTTTGGCACATCAGAATCTCTGACTCGCAACTAATAATAACCCGACCTCAAATCTATCTTTGAAAACACTGAAGCCCCTTTCAGTTGATCAAACAAGTCGTCAATTCGCGGTAACGGGTATTTATTCTTTATAGTCACCTTATTTAGCTGTCGGTAATCAATACACATTCGCATAGTTCCATCTTTCTTCTTCACAAATAGAATCAAGCACTTCCCAGGGGAGAGAAACTTCGGTCGTGCAAAACCCATATCTGTTAACTCTTGCAACTGTGCTTTCAACTCTTTTAATTCGGTAGGTGTCATTCGATACAGAGCTATCAAAATCGGAGTCGTTCCCGAAACTAACTCAATACCAAACTCTACTTCTCTAATAGGTGGCAAACCCAGTAATTCTTCAAGAAATACATCCGGATACTCGCTCACAACTGGTACCGATTCAATCTTCTTTTCAGTCACTTTACTATCAAGCACATAAGCAAAGTAAGCTTTATAACCTTTTCTCACATACTTCCGAGCTAGCATCGAAGATATTACTACTGGTAACCCATTCAAATCATTAAATTCAATCCGAATAATTTCACTGTTCTGACATCTCAAATCAATGGTCTTTCTTTTGCAATTAACAACAGCATCGTGCAAAGTCAACCAGTCCATACCCAAAATTATATCAAATTCGTCAAAAGGCAACAACATCAAATCGGCTGGAAAACATGAATCTCGAATCATCAACAGGTAGTTTTTACATACTTTGTCAACCAATACACACCGGTCCAAGGGGTTTGATACTCAAATCACAAACTCAGTAGACTCAACAGGTAGAGTCTTACTGGATACTAATGTTTCACACACATAAGAATGAGTCGAACCAGGATCAATCAATGCAATAACACTAGTATCATAAAGAGTGAAAGTACTGGTAATAACATCTGGGGAAGAAGCATCCTCACGAGCGCTTATAGCATATGCTCTAGCAGGTGCATGAGCCTCAGATCGGACTGCTGTATCTTTCGTCCCTCTCTGACTACAACTTATATTACCCGAATGCCTGGGTGGTCTGCCTCGCGCTGACATGTTGCTCGATCTCGCATTTTGGACAGTGTTTTGTTTGGCTAACATTGGGCACTCTCGGATAAAATGATCCATCGATCCACATTTAAAACATGACCGATCATGTAATCTACAACTTCCAGAATGCCATTTACCATAGTGCTTGCACTCAACCCTTTTTCTGCTGAACATTACCAACACTGGCAATCGATGTAGCTTGTGAACCCACAAGAGGTCGGTCTCGGTCTCGTCTAGAAAAGTCTGAAGTAGATTTATGTCGACTAGAATCATATCTGAACTTCTTTGATACTGAGTGAAAAGTCTTACTCGATGATCTTTTACGGAAGTCTCTGGCTTCAAAATCAGCTTTTCTTTTCTCTTTTCCAAGCTCTTCGGCTTTACAGGCTCGCTCAACAAGTACCACGAACTCTTTAATCTCAAGTATGCCGACCAACAATTTAATGTCTTCATTCAAGCCATCTTCGAATCTTTTACACATGATAGCTTCGGTTGAAACACATTCGCGAGCATACCGGCTTAGTCTCACAAATTTCCGTTCATACTCAGTTACGATCATACAACCCTGTTTTAATTCCAGAAATTCTTTGCGTTTTGATCGATGAATCTCTGGCTGATGTATTTCTTACGGAACTCAGTCTGAAAAAATTTTCAAGTCACTTTCTCTTTTGGAACCACCGATACAAGTGCATTCCACCAGTGATATGCGGTGTCTCATAATAAGGATATAGCACATTTTAAGCATTCATCCGGAGTACATGATAGCTCGTAGAACACACGGATAGTATTATCAAGCCACAGCTCAGCTCGTTCAGCATCATCATCATCATTAGCTTTAAACTCTTCGGCCCCGTGTATCTTGATTTTATCTACTGGGGGCCTGCTCAATCTCATCGGATCTATCATCGAGGGTACCATAGGTATCGGAGATGGATTATTCGGGGGTGGAGGTTGTTGTGCAGCCGAATTAGTCCGAATATACTGTGTAAACCAATCATTCATCATTTGGTAGAAGGCTTGTCTAGCCTCCCCCTCTGGATTACTCGAAGTAGGTCGAGAATCTATCGGCGCTGTCCCTGGCACGGGATTAGGCGCTATGCTCTCGACATCATCAGCTATGGCTCTATCGGGATCCATTTACTATATAAAAACACATTTTAGATGTCAGAAGTCATCACACTATTGCATTATAATTTATGGTATGTATAGCTAGACTCATACGCGCTACGGTAGTCCTAGAATCGACTAAACTGTAGCTCTGATACCAATCAAATGTAACACCCCTAACCCGTATCCGTCACTGGATTAGGGTTATATGACATTACCGATCATATTACAACTTATATAAATATGCATTGTATATTACAGCTCAACTTTAATATCGCATCAGTGAGTATAATCATTTCATACACCAGAATCTAAAAATTTCATCATTCATGACATGGTATAAACAAAATATATCTAATTAAATCTTATTTCACAGTTTAGCAAACAACTACGCATGCAATATAAATTCAGTATAACATAGCCGAATACATATATACATACATAATTGATTTCATATTCGAATTCTTATTATCTACCAATAACAAATTCCATAGCCTAACACAAATCAAATCCATTTGTATCACATTTTATTATCTAACTCGAATACATATCATAACCAAATATGCATAGTTTACAACATCAATTTAAACCATCCTATTAAAGTCTCAATGACTAAACAAATCCTCTTATCTATTTACCATATTCGAATCTATATAACACCAAAACCAAATCACACAATACAAGTATATAATTATACATTTTGTTTGAGTCCATTTCATAACTAAAATCAATCCATCACCCAAAGCATAATAAAGATACATGTACTAACCACTCAACCAAATTCATTATTAACATTTAACTAAACATTTAACTACCACTTAATGTCATGATTTTAACACCAATACCGAATCACAAATAACTTATAATTATCACCTTTATTTCATCACATAATCGATTACCTAATCTACAATACAAAAAATTTCCTATTTGATTCATGTTTCGAATTATGTAACTCAATAATAGGTCATTAACAACCCACATCTCAAACATATGCCTCAATCACTAATATCAAACTTTCCAAAAAGAACTAAGCATAAATCATAAATGGTTACTCCATACCCAAACATATATATGTACCTAGCATGAACTCATATCACAGCCAAATTTATAAACCAAGCATAACACTCACATATACTACGATTAATATTACTTAAACATTAGATCATTAACATTAAGATCAAGCCATTTTTCACATGGCTCAAAATTACATATTCAAAGTTGAACAAAAATGCATATTAGCCTATACATGCCATAAGTTCGGAAATAAACTTTCTAGAAGTACCAACGATTGACGATAGTGTTGATGACTTCAATAACGATCCCCGAGCCTAAAGCTGAAGTCCAAAATCTATAAACAACATAAACATATAACACAGAGTAAGCTAACATAGCTTAGTAAGCCTTAAGCATATAAAACAATTTAAAAGAACATTCAAGCATTTTAACTATTCAATTTGTATTATTAACATGATAATATAGTATAAATAGACTATCATAGCCGAATACTAATGTTCTTATATGGCATATCATTATTCACTTCTCAATCCCAAAATTTCACTATCTCATTTAAATTTACAAACTTACCAATTAAGTAAAAAGGTTTCAAATCTAAAATGTTATCTCTTAATTACCTACTCATATTGCCGAATACACATAGTTCAATATGTCCCCATATACAATCGAATGTGTAAACACCATATATCAATATATGCATATATAATCGAACATACAAATATCAAATACATATTTATCATGTATATAACCGAATATATATATTCATTAAACATCACATGTATCCCAAAGATTCAAATTTAGTATAACATCACATGTATTCAAATATATAATATCGTTACATTACCATTTTATCCACATACCTAAGAGCCCGAATATACAAGAGCATTTTGTCAACTTACTTGCTTAAAAATCACAAAATTACGAGGCCTTAAAAATGTAAATTTGAAGATAGATCACTGGTATAAAACCTGCTAGGCATAAGCCTAAATCACACACCGGCACTAGGCCTACTAGACCTGAGGTCTGATATTCAATCACCGGCAATAAGCCTGCTAAGCACAAAGCCCGATTAAGTTCACCAGCCCAAGGCATGCTAGGCTCACAGCCTGAATAACGATACTTTTAAGCTGTCTCACACACATATTTCATATATCGAACCCTTTTATACACTTCATAATCTTTGTACGAACATTTCAATAACATATCTCAATCGAACAAACTTTAACACATTAAATTTTAGGTTTATTAACATTCGGCTATTCATTGTTGATTCCACAAATTTCCAAAATAGCAAATTACTAAGTTACATGCATAACTTACAATGTTTTATCGCTCAAAGACTTACCTCGGATATCGACTTTAATCGATAAAAACCTATTATTCAACTATTTTCGTTTTTCCCCGATCCAAGTCTGGCTTCTTTTGTTCTTGATCTAAACATATTCAAATTAAGCTCATTCAAACATATTTTCATTCAATTTAATCCAAAAACTCATAAATGGGCAAATTACCATTTTGCCCCTAGCATTTCACACTTTTTACAATTTAGTACTATTTGCACAAAACACAAAATACACAAAATTTGACTATACACCTTAAGGGCCGAATATTCCTAGTCTTCATACAAGTCCATACATTTCATTTATTTCACATTTTAGTCCCCCTAAAATTTATTTTTGCAATTTAGTCCAACATACTCAATTTCATCAAAAATTCAAAGACAAAACTTATTAATCTAATACATATTTATCATAATTCATCCTCAAAAAACATAAACAACAAACTATCATCAATGTCTCAACTCAAAATATTCATCAAACTCAAAAATTAAAGCATGGGTCTTAAAGATTTCTAAGCAACGATCTCAAAAATGTAGAAATTATCAAAAACCGAACAAAAACGAACCTTGATTGAGCTTGAATAAGTGCCGAAACCTAGCTTAGTTTCTTTATTTTTCTTTTCTTTGTTATTCAGCCATGGAAAGAGAAATGAAACTATGGCTTTATTATTGTTTATGTCATTTTATTATAATATAACATTATTATACATTAATATATATTTTTAATTATAACAAATAATATATAAAACATATAATAATGGCATGTTACCGTCCACTACCTTTGAAAATGGGCTATTTGCCCTTTAAGGACTCCATATTAAAAAGCCACTATCAACTAAGCACTTTACACTATAGTTTGTAACTTTTACATTTTACGCGATTAAGTCCTTTTATTTAATCGAGCACCTAAACGACCAAATTAAGTCACGAAAATTTAACACCAACAAATTCACACAGAGTAAACACACAAAATAATTTAAAAATATTTTTCAGACTCGGATTTGTGGTACCGAAACCACTATTCCGGTTAGGGTATAAATCGGACTATTACACCTCCGGTCGCTTACATTGGAACCTCACTTTCGGGATCGCTTGGTTCAAAAAGTTCATCGTCTTGAACTCGACGTCAGCTCGATTCCTCGCAGGGCTTAAGGGAGTTCTTTCTTGTTGGGCTCTTCTTTCCACAAGGTCGAGTCTTTCTTGTATCGGCTCCAACTTGCAGTCGAACAACTGTTCAACCTCTCGTAGTAGTGCTTGTAAATTCAAATTCGGCACATTCCGAACAGGTTGCCTTTTCGCCATATTTTGTTCAGGACTTCTTGACATAAGAATTTTATAAGCCTCACCACAAAATTCTCACAAGTCACTCGGAAAGAAAATAAGAATTTATCACTCTCACTCGTGTTTCACTCTTTTGATAGGCTTTTTCTTCTCTCTAATGATCTCACACTCTCTCGCCTTTTATTTCTCTTTCTTACTCTCATAATTTCGTCTTTCGTCTTGTTAGACCTATTTGTGGCTTTGGGAGTCGGTTTCAAAAGGGTTGCAAAGGATAAAATGTTCGGGTGTAGGGTAGGCTGAACAAAAAGAATTTTTGGAGTTAGAGTGTGGCGTTTGGGAAGAAATGATGGTAGATAGAAGAACGTGATGATTGGGGTAGAAGAGATGTAATCGAAATAAAACTTGCAAAACTTTCACTATTTTTTTTTAATTTCGTATTTCATTTTTTTAAAACACTTCAATACAATAGCTGAATACAAAAGAAATAAAATACAACTTGATTTTTTTTCATTTTTTTTCACTTCACGAACCTACTCCGGCTTGATTCAATCGTCGGTGCTCTTCGTTTGCAAGCTCTGATACCAAATGATGTGATCTGGCTCGGGATGTCGAGTCGATTCACTTGTTTGCCTGATTGTCGACGAGGAGAAGCTTGAGTGTCAAAAAGGGGTAATTTAGAGTAAAGTTTGCAGATACTTAACAAGTTGGTTTAAAGTGAATGATAGGTTTAGAATGATGTAGCAGGTTCGGTTTAAGAATAAAATAAAGGATAGATAGGTTGGATAAGGGGTGGTGATGGAAATGGAAACAGGGACTTATATGGCTTAAGGTGAATGATGGAAATAGAAGATGGACCTCGACACGTTACTTAGCAAAGTAGGAACCGAAGGTATAAAAAGATGGACGAACGCCACACCAGGGTTGGTGATAAGTTTGGAAGGAGTTCAGTTGACGCCACTAGCACGCTAGATAAGTCAATTTGAGACTCACACAAAATATGAGAGTGAGAACCTCACAAGAACAATAGTTCATTAACAAATTTGGCAAAAGGTCCTTTTACAAATGAAATAATAAGCTATTTATAGCCTATCTAACTTGCTAGCCGAATGGACAAAATACAAAGATTAAAGACTAAGACATTCGGCTAGAATATGCTAGACTATTCTAGAATAAAACCATTAATTTGCTAAGTCTTGGGTCGGCTGAATGGGGAGCTCCAATCGACAGCTTAATGCTTAAGCAAATGTACTTGAAAATATGAATGCATGGGGAGGCCAATGGCCATGTCTAGGTTCGGCCATAGCCTTAAATTGGCTCATTGAATTGGCACCTCTTGGCTGAATAGTTAGGAGCAATTAAGAAGGTCTTTGAACAGCCAAATGATGTGTGAACATCTGATTTTGAAAAGTCTTCATGGTGTGAAAAGGCTTAGCCAAATGGTCACCAATGTGAACACTTGGTGTGAACGGATTGATGCTACCTTGGAGAGCTAATCGACCAAGCTTGGGGACTTCATTGTTCAGTTGTTCCTTGGCCGAATAGGTTCTTGGGAATTCAAATGAATCAGCCACCATTCATTGAAGAGAACCATGCATGAATCCTCCCATGCGTTGAACCCAACCGTGCATGTACCTAGCTTTAATGCTCCTTCATGCATTCGACCAACCTACAAAAAGGCATGAACCAAATTTAAACTAACCAAATTTGGCTGAACATAGATTATAATATATTTAGACATAATAAATAACAACTAATTAAACTAGGAAAAATTTATTGAAGTAAGAACACATTAAATTCGGCTAGGACTAGGACATCTTTAAAACATGTAACAAACTAAGACATATTTATGAGCTGCAATAATTCAAACTAAATTAATGAAATAATTAATTTATTCAAACATTAAAATAAATAAGCTGAAAAGAGCTTAAAACGAGCTCAATAAGCTTAATGGAGCTCGTGTGAGTTGACTTGAGCTCAAGTGAGCTGAACCAAGCTGAAATCAGCTTGCACTAAGGTGCAAGGCTTCTCTAAAACATTGACCCAAGCTTTTCCATCTTCATCAAGCTGAGTTTCGGTCCAAAATTGGATAAATAAAGACGAAACAGCTTCTTGGAGTTGTTTAGCTCGGGCTCGAGTTATGGGGCCTTTAGGGAGTTCGAGAGGTTCAAAAATTGCATTCGCTGGAACCTCGGGCGTGCTCACATCATCGAACTTAACATCTTTTTGAAGCAATATTTTCATCGGAGTTGCAATCATCGAAAAGCCTTTTACAAACCTTCTATAATATCTCGCTAGTCCCAGAAAACTGCGGACCTCAGAAACATTTCTCGGAGGCTTCCAATCTATAATCGCAGATATCTTACTCGGATCAACCCAGATACCATCAACTAAAACAATATGTCCCAAAAATCCAACTTCACGTAGCCAAAACTCACATTTGCTAAACTTTGCAAACAATTGTTTATCTCTCAAAGTTTGTAGTACGATTCTCAAATGCTCAGCATGCTCAGATTCATCACGAGAATAAATCAATATGTCATCAATGAACACAACTACAAATTGATATAAATACGGCCTAAAAATTCGGTTCATCGGGTCCATAAAAATAGCAGGTGCATTCGTTAATTCGAAAGGCATAACAAGAAATTCGTAGTGTCCGTACCTTGTTCTAAATGAAGTCTTTGGCACATCCGAGTCTTTTACTCGCAACTGGTAATAACCTGATCTCAAAATGATTTTCGAAAACACTGTTGCCCCTTTCAACTGATCAAACAAATCATCTATTCGTGGCAAAGGGTATTTATTCTTAATCGTCACTTTGTTGAGCTGTCGGTAGTCTATACACATTCTCATCATGCCATCTTTCTTTTTCACAAACAATACCGGTACACCCCAGGGAGAGAAACTCGATCTAGCAAAACCTTTATCTGTTAACTCTTGCAACTGAGCTTTCAATTCTTTTAACTCTGTCGGGGCCATTCTGTATGAAGCTATCGATATCGGCGTAGTTACCGGCACTAACTTAATGCCAAACTCAACCTCTCGGATCGGTGGTAAACCCGGTAATTCTTCAGGAAACACATCTGGATACTCACACACAACTGGCACTGATTCGATCTTTTTTTCAGTCACTTTCGTATCAAGCACATAGGCAAAATAAGCTTTGCAACCCTTTCTTACATATTTCTGAGCTAACATCGATGAAATCACTGCTGGTAAACCATTCAAATCATCTGACTCAATTCAGATAATCTCATTATTATGACATCTCAGATCAATTGTCTTTCGTTTACAATTTACTATAGCATCATGTAGCGTTAGACAATCCATACCCAGAATTATATCAAATTCATCAAATGGCAACAACATCAGATCAGCCGGAAAATAGAAATCCCGAATCATCAACGGACAGTTCTTGCACGCTTTATCAACCAAAACACACTTTCCTAAGGGGTTCGATACTCTAATCACAAATTCAGTAGACTCTACAGGCAAAGTCTTACTGGATACTAAATTCATGCATATATAAGAATGAGTTGATCCTAGATCTATCAATGCAATCACATTAGTATCATAGAGAGTGAAAGTACTAGTGATAACATCTAGAGATGACGCTTCTTCACAAGCGCGAATAGCATAGGCTCGTGCAGGTGCTATGGCCTCAGACCTCACAGCAAAGTCTTTTGTCGCTCTCTGACTACTACTCACATTACAAACATTTCTGGGTGGTCTCCCTCTAACTGCAGTATTACTCAGCCTCGTACTCTGAGCGTTATCTTTTTCAGCTAACTCTGGGCAATCTCTGATAAAATGATCTAACAATCCACATTTAAAACAAGCCCAATCATTCAATCTACAATCATCGAAATGTCGTTTTCCACACTGTTTACATTCGGGTCGATTTGGTTTTGCACTCTCGACACTAGCTATCGAGATAGCCGGAGTTTTAAAGCTCGAATGTTGCCTTTCACGATCTCTCTTTGAATGTCCCACTGATGCATTAGAACGATTAAACGAGTCTCGAAATTTCTTCGATGCAGACTAATAAGATTTACTAGTTGATCTCTTTCTCGAATCTCTTGCTTCAAAATCATCTTCTTTCTTTTCTTTACTAAGATCCTCGACTTTACAAGCCCTCTCAACCAGAACGACGAATTCTTTCAACTCTAGAATTCTGACTAGTAGTTTTATATCTTCATTCAATCTATCTACAAATTGTTTGCACATAATCTCCTCAGTTGACACATACTCTTGAGCATACTTGCTTAATTGTACGAACTCTTTTTCATACTCAATGACAGTCATACGGCCTTGTTTTAACTCTAGAAACTCTTTGTGCTTTAGATCAAGGAATCGCTAACTTATATATTTCTTTCGGAACTCCGTCTGAAAGAAATCCCAAGTCACTCGTTCTCTCAGTACCATAGATACCAACATTTTCCACCAATGGTACGCATTATCTCTCAGCAAAGATACAACACATTTGATACACTCAACAAGAGTACAAGACAATTCATCGAATACTCGAATCGTATTTTTGAGCCAGAACTCGGCTCTCTCAGCATCATCATCAACGGTAGCCTGAAAATCCTCAGCCCCATGTTTACGAATCTTATCTACTGGCGGCTTATTCAATCATATCAGATCTACAACTTGAGGATAAGCAGGGATTTGTTGAAGAACAGGTGGGGGTGGAGGTTGTTGAGCAGCAAAATTTGTTCGAACGAACTCCATAAACCACTCACTCATCATCTAGAAAAAAGGCTTGTTTATCCTCTCCCCCATAGCTACTAGATACAGGCCTAGAGTCAGATTGCGCTGCCCTTTGAGCAGGAGCGGGCGCGTTATTCTCTATATCGTTAGCTACAGCTCTTTTGGGATCCATTGCTATACAAAAACACAATTTAAGCTGTCAGGAATCACCACACTATCGTAGAGTATATATGGCATGTATAGCTAGACTATCATACATGCTACGTTAGTCCTAGAATCGAATAAACCGTAGCTCTGATACCAATAAATGTAACACCCCTAACTCGTATCCGTCGTCGAAATAGGGTTACGAGGCATTACCTATCAAATCACAACATACAACATATATTTATACATATATTCTCAAACACCATTCAATCATAAACATATTGCCCCTTATAAGATCCTACTAGGCCTTAAACATGCTTTAGAAATAGTTCGGGACTAAACCGATAACATACAAAAATTCTTGAAAACTTAGAAATTTTTCAAACATACAAGGGTCACACGCCCGTGTGAACAGGCCGTGTGCCTCACACGGCTCTAAACACGCCCGTGTCCCAGGCCGTGTGAAAATAAGGCATACATACTGACTTGGGTCACACGGCTGACCACACGCCCGTGTGTCTAACCCGTGTGCCCTTCGAAATGGCCACACACCCTCGTATGCCAGGCCGTGTGCTAGGCCGTGCCAATCATGTAGGTATACTGACTTATGCAACACGGCCAAGTCACACGCCTGTGTGCTAGGCCGTGTGCCATTTAGGGGGTATGCTAACTAGTGCCACACAGCCGGTCACACGCCCATTTGTGAGGCCGTGTGGAGCATACTGACTTCAATTTAATTTCAACACCAGGGGACACACGGCCGTGTATCATGACCGTGTGTCGCACACGACTGAGACACACGCCCGTGTCTTTGCCTGTGTTGACAAGAATAGGCCATTTGCAAGGCTAATTTGCAACCCTTTCTCATGATCACCTAAACAACCAAAACAATACCATTTCAACACATTTATAGGCAACCAAAACATGCCAATTCATATACAAATCATGCCATTTCATCTTCAACCATTTCACTACTCAAATCATAACCATAAACATACCAAAACAATATGTCATTACCAACAATTTCACCTATCTTCCCTATGCATTTTTCTCATCATTTGATCAAGTAATTCATGCCACAAAATATACCAAATTCGTCATCCCTATATCATACCAAAACATGCCAAAACACAAGGCCATATATATACATCACATATCACTTACCAAATTCATAAATTAAGCCAACTTAGATGGCCAAATACTCACCAACATGTACATAATTTACAAGCCAACTCTCATGGCTAAAATCACAACTCAAAACATATCATCTTAACACTAGCCTATACATGCCATATACCATATATACATAACATCAAAAGTACCAACAAGTTGATCGATAGGGTGAAGATGTTCCTGATGATCCCTGAGTCCGAGCTAGCTTTGATTATCTATAAAATAGGAAAAGAACACACAAAGTAAGCTTTAAAAGCTTGGTAAACCATATACAAATAAAACTACCACATGAATCAACATTATTTCCATCAATAGGTAAACTATGAATAAACACATATAAGCTCACAAACCTTTCCCAATGTATACATATTCAATATCATAAGTGAATTCATCAAATACTTCCCTTTTCAATACTTATATGAATCTCGTACGTACCTGAGCCACTTAACTCATTCACACATTCTTTATTGACTTGACTTTGCCCGTTGAACCATTCGGAATCGTTAAGGATACTCGGAAATCACATATAGCTCGTACAATGCCATATCCCGGATATGGTCTTACATGTTACCACATATCGATGCCACTATCCCAGCCAGGGTCTTATACAAAATCAAATAACGATGCCAATATCCCAGACATGGTCTTACACGTAATCACATAATGATGCCAATGTCCCAGACATGGTCTTACACTTAATCACATCTCGATAATCCTAATGTCATGAAATTCGTATCCTATACTATTCCTAAGGTTCGTACGGGACTTTCTGTAACACCCCTTACCCGTAATCCCCGCCAGAACCGGGTCTGAGGCATTACCGACTTAAAACTACTTGATCGCCACTTAGGCTCAACGTCATTTTTAAGTTACGAGGCCTTACTCAAACACACGAGGGCTCTCGAGACCATATCGAAAACTCTTACTATCTTAAAAATTTTCTCCATCTAAACAGGGACTACACGCCCGTGCTAGATGATACACGCCCGTGTGTAGTCACACACGCCCATGTCCACAACCCATGCACAAAACTCAACCATTCTGCCAAAGTCCCACGGCTAGGTCACACGCCCGTGTTCACCACCCGTGGTGCACACTGACTACTTCACACGGCCTTAAAGTCTAGACATACGCCCGTGTGGCTAGCCCATGGCCAACACTGAATAACTCACACGTCCTAGGCACACGCCCGTGTGACTAGTCCGTGGTCTATTCTGACTTAAAATACTAACATGCAGGGGACACACGGCCAAGTCACACGCCCATGGGCTAACCGTGTGTCACACATGGTCTAGACACACGCCCGTGTGTCTACCCACATGGACAAGAACAAAGCTATTTGTCATGCCCCTTCTCACCCCTCTAGCATACACAACATGTACTCATTCAAGACATCCATAATCAACTCAATTTGAAACACAATCTTACATGGATAACTACATCTTTTCATATAATAAAATAGCCAACAACTATGGCATTATACAAAATAGATTATCCATCTAAAGGCCAACATAACTTAGCCATTTACAACCAAAAATCACTAACTTGTCTAGCCCCTATACATGCCATATACAAAACGTTTAATCCAATGTACCAAAGTGTGCTGATAGTGTGGGCGATCTTTCAATTGATCCACGTATCTCGATTCAACTCTATTACTCTATAAGACAAGGGAAAAGAAAGGGAGTAAGCTTTGAGCTTAGTGAGTTTACACATAAACAATTAAGCATCATAATATAAGCTAAACAACAATTAGCATTATACTAACATAAGTAACTCACAACTATGCTTACTCTTTCTATCCCTTACCATATTTCCAACACATCATGAGTCACATACTCATAACAATTGACATGCACCCCTGCATTCAATATCGCATTTACACAATATACAACACATCATTATTTCACAATAACACATCCACACATCTACACTACTCACTAATACATCCACACAGCTACTCTCTCGGTGGTTTCGCACTTAGCCTACCACAATTGATACAATAAGGTAGTATCACACTTAGCCTACCAATAAGGTAATCATAGTGGTCTCGCACTTAGCCCACTAAACAATATACTTAGCGATAGCATCGCACATAGCCCAGCTTATCGTTGCTAAGTATTGGGGTAGCATCGCACTTAGCTTACCATCAAGCATTATCACTACACATTCACATATCTACTTTGTAGTTCATTCATTCATTCGTTCACTATAACTAACTCATTCATTCCACATGAACCATATAGGTTCTCAACCATGCTATACTCTAGCTAGCATTTACAAAGTATACGCATAATGCATCCTTCATACGTAAACTTACCACGGTACTCAAAAAGTATGGAGATGTGCAATTTAGTCCACAACCTTGCCCTTGCCTCGATTTCGATCCGGGCTTCGTCTTTCTTGATCTATAATGACAAATCAACACATTCAATACACACATTGACTAAATTGACCTTTATCTCATACTTTAGCAAAATCCCTATTTTGCCCCTAATCTTTCTCATATTTACACTTTTGCCCCAAGGCCCGTAAAGTGATTTTTATTCAACTTTCTAGCCTTTCATGCTTAGCCGAATCACTTACTCAATTAAAGCTATCATCAATTCTCACTAATTCTCACATGTATGACCAAACTCAAGACTTTCACAAACTAGTCCCTACATGCATTTTTCATGGAATTCACTTAGTAAAAGATGTTTCTACAACATCAAGCTTTCATATTCTTCCATAAAACATCAAAATACATGCATGTCATACATGGGTACATTTTTGAACATCCATTTTAGCTCATCATATAGCTAAAAATAGCTTACTCATGCTACTAGGACTTCAAAAATACGAAGAATATCAAAAACGGGCTAGAATACACTTACTAGCTAGCTTGAAAAGTTAAGGAGCCCTAACAATGTCTTCTCTCAAATTTTTGGCAGCCTTGGAGAAGAAGATGAATGAATTTTGTCATCTTTTCTCCTATTTTAATCATTTAATTGTCAAATGACCAAAATACCCTTTTTGACAAACTTCCTAATTTAACTCATCCATGCCCAAATTTGTCCAAAAATTAGAAATTGTGAAAATTACTCATTAAGGACTTCTAATTGATATTCTAAAGCAATTTCACACAAATGGCTTCTAGAATCTCACATTTTGCAACTTTTGTAATTTAGTCCTTTTTGACAGTTCAACCGTAATTTAACAAAATTGCTTCATGAAACCTTCACACTAGCATGCAAACATGGCATAGACCTCAAAAACTCATACTTATGCCTCAGATTTGTGGTCTCGCACCACTATTCCGACTAGGCCCTAAATCGGGATGTTACACTTTCAGATATTGTAACCCTGTCGATTCTTGCTCTTATTTGATCATTCAACATTCATAGCGGTTCAATGAAAATTAAACATATATAATTCAATTTAAAGACATTTATTTTCGTATGAACTTACCTCGTATTAGGGATAAACGAACTAGATCAACTATTCGATAACATTTGATTTTCCCCGATCTAAATCTGATTTCTTTTGTTCTTGATCTATACACATTAAAAGTTAACTCATTTGTTCATCAAATCATTCAATTCAGTCCACAAACACATATTTGGGCATTTTTACACTTTAGCCCCTAAAGTTCCACATTTTTATATTTTAGTCCTTATTTCATAAAAACACAAATTACACAAAATTTAACAAAGCACATGCTTAACCAAATTACCATAGTACCCATAGCAGCCCATATTTCACATTTATTTCACATTTCAACCACCCAATTTACAAAATTCACAATTTAATCCCTAACTTGTATTTTCTTCAAAAAATCACTTAATAAAACATGAAAATCTGTCATCAAGTTTTCACATTTCATCATCAAACATCCAAAATCTCAAACAACCATCAATGGCACTTCACAAAATCATAAACAAATTCAAAAATTAAGGCACGGGCTAGCTAGAATACAAAGCAACGATCTCAAAAACATAAAAATCATCAAAAATCGAGCTAAAACTATACCTTAATCAAGCTATGCAAGTGCTAAACCCTAAATGAGCAAAAAATGGTTCTTTTTCTTCTTTAATACTCGGCTAGGTGATAAAATTTGAAAGAAAAATGGCTTTTGTTTTATTTAATTTAAAATTTTACTATTATAACCTTAATGAAACCATTATAAAATCACCTAATATATGCCCATTTATGTCCGTTCCCACTATCATGGTCTAATATCATCATAAGGACCTTTCATTTAATAAATCATAGTAATTAAACACCTTTAACAATTAGAATGCAACTTTTGCATTTTACGCGATTAAGTCCTTTTGTCAAATTAACCATCCAATCGATAAAATTAAAACACGAAACTTTCACACATATATAATCACCAAAAATAATATTAAAACCTCAAATTTTTTGTTCCAAAACCACTGTTCCGAGTTAGCTAAAACTGGGCTATTACAGTAGCTGCAATCGATCCCTTGAGGTGGTAGAATTGCAAAAAGGCACTAGCGCCGAGATGGGATTCCAATTCGAAGGTGAGGCTTCAACGCTTCGGGTAGATTCGAAAGGTGATGGGCGAGGCAAAAATGGAGAGGCAGTGGAAGTTGGGAGTCTTGATTCCAGCAAGCACTCGGCGGTTGTTTTTCATGGAAGCAAGAATTCTGACGACAAAAATAGTAATCCTTCTTCGAATAACATCCTGAGTTTGTCTCCGGTGGGTTTTTCCAACTCGGGGAGGGGTTTTAGAAACAGTGGCAGAGGAATTTCAAAAAAAAAACATAACAAAATGCTTTATGGTTTTAACACTCGTTTCAAAACCTCTGGAGTCCAATGAGTACCTCTGAAGGAGTCAATAGAACAAATCACAGAGACCATTTCGGAGTTTTCCAAAACCAAAGTTGGTACTAAAATGATTATTGAATCTGATGAGCAGGAAGAGGGATTTAATATCCCTGGCCAGTAAGGCTTTTTCGTTTTTCTTGATTGTTTTTTTTATAACTCTTTATCTTGAAATTTGGGGTTTGGTATTTTTCACTTTTCTTTATATTAAATTAATTTATTTTTATGGGTTTAAATCTAAAAAATTTTACATGGAACTGTCAAGGGTATGCTAGCAGGAATTTTTTACGAGCCTTTCAAGAATACAATGCAGAGCATAGGCCTCATATTGTTTGCTTGGTTGAACTGAGAGTGAGTGGTAAAAAGGCTAATTTTATTATTGAAAAATTGGGTTTTAATTACTCACATCGGGTTGAAACCGTTGGTTTTTCAAGTGGTATCTGGGTGGGGTGGAAGGATTTTATTCAAGTTCAAATTATTCGAAATCATCCACAATTTATTTATTTACGTGTTGATAATCTTATTCCCAATAATTCTTTGTTTATTTCTTTTGTTTATGGATGTCCAGATAGGTCTAAACGAAAGCTTCTTTGGGAGGGCTTAAGATCTGTTATCCCCAATCAATCTTTTCCTTGGTTAATTATGGGGGATTTCAATGCCATTTTATCTCCTATAGATAAAAAGAGCCATTTTACCATATGTAAGCGTTGTGATTTATTTGGTAATTTTGTTGATTCTTGTGAGTTGTAGGATTTGAGGTATAGTGGACCTTCCTTCACTTGGCAACGAGGTGATACTTTTGTCAAACTTGATCGGGTTTTAGCAAATGATGCTTGGATGATGAATTTTTTGCAGTATTTAGTCCATCACCTCACTCGCATTATGTCTGACAATAGGCCTCTCTTGCTATCTACTAGACCGAGTCTTAGCATAACTAAAGGCAGACCCTTCATATTATTAGTAGGATGGACGAAGCACAATGATTTCCCCAACTTTGTCAGAAAAAATGGAACTTTACAGATAATATGGTTGAAACCTTAAATAATTTTACCTTTTTTGCTAAAGATTGGAACAGGAATGTGTATGGCTTTTTGGGTACTCGCAAGCGGAAGCTCATGAGATCGCTCAACAAAATTCAAAATGCCTTAGATCACTCTACCGCTACTCATTTAGCTAAAAAAGAGTTGGGAATTAGTGATGAGTTGGAGAATGTTCTGGACCATGAAGACTTACTTTAGAGATAAAAGGCCCGATGCGATTGGCTTCAATTGGGGGATCGGAATACTAAATCTTTTCATAGTCGTACGGTAAGGAGAAGGAAATTCAACTGTATCACAACCTTACGTATTGACAATAGGGATTGGTGCTCTGATCAAGACATCCTGCACGCTAAGGCAGTGGAATTCTTTGAAAGACTCTATGGAGAGGCTCCCTCTGTCTTGAGGGATATTCCTAATATTGGCTTTCCTAGTTTTAATTCTACAGAGATTTCTTTCTTAGCGGCTGCTATCACTGATGAGGAGATTAAAAGGGCTTTGTTCGACATGGCTCCATTGAAAGCTCCTGGAAGTGATGGTTTTCATGCTCATTTCTTCCAAAGTCAATGGGATACCCTTGGGAATGATGTGTGTCAGTGGGTTAAAGATGTCTTTGTTGGTAGGCCGATTGAGCAAGATTTGAATAATACTTTGATAGTTTTTATTCCTAAAAAAGAGAATCCTGAAGACTTCAGTCATTTTCGGCCCATAAGCTTATGTTCAGTTCTTTACAAGTTGGTGATGAAAGTGATTGCAAACCGGTTTAAGGTGATTTTTCCTAAAGTAATCTCTCACGAACAAGCTTGTTTCATAGCTGGGCGTAACATTTTTGATAATATCATTGTAGCACAAGAAGTAATTCACTCTATGCAATGCAATCGGAATGGGAGGAAGTGGATGGCTATTAAGCTGGACTTGGAGAAAGCTTATGATAGAATTAGTTGGAAATTTATAAATGCTTCCTTGGTTGCAGCTGATATCCCTGCCTGCTTATGAAATGTGATTATGTCAGCTATTTCTTCCTCATCTATGCAAATTCTCTGGAATGGCATGCCTACTCAGAAGTTCAAATCGAATAGAGGAATTCGACAGGGATGTCCTCTTTCGCCCTATCTTTTTGTGCTTTGCATGGAATGGTTGGGTCATTTTATTCGAGCTGAAATGGTTACCGGAAATTGGATTCCAATTCGTCTTTCACGCACTAGACCTTCAGTCTCTCATTTATTCTTTGCTTATGACTTGGTGATCTTTTGCAAAGCTTAGATTGATCAAGCTCAATTATTGGATAGCGTTTTTACCCAGTTTTGTGAGATTTCGGGTCATAAAACCAGTGTTAGGAAAAGCAACATTTTCTTTTCCAAGAATACTGAAGTTGACGTTCATAATCAAATTAGTCAGCGTTTCGGTTTTCAGGAAGTTCAGAATCTTGGTACCTATTTAGGATTTCCTCTTCTGCACGATAGGGTTACCAAGAATACTCTGAGTTTTATTGTTGATAAGGTAAGAAAGAATTTACAGAGTTGGGATGCCCGAATGTTATCTATAGCAGGGAGAATCATTTTGGCTCAATCAATACTTCTTTCCATCCCTAATTATTTCATGCAATCCTTAATGATTCCAAAAGGTGTTTGTGCTGATATTGAAAGATTGGTTAGACAGTTTATTTGGGGTTGTACAAATGGTCATCCTAAAATGTCTTTAGTGGGTTGGGATTCTATATGTCAACCTTGGGCTCATGGCGGCCTTGGTTTTAGACATTTGGAAGACCAAAATTCATCCTTCCTTTTGAAGATCAGTTTTAACCTTGTTTCTAAAAGCAATGCACTTTGGGTTCGCGTTCTTCGTTCCAAATATGGTTGGAAGTATCAGTTTTCGGACTCTATTAGTAGAAATTAGTGTTCTCATTTATGGAGAGCTCTTTCTAAGATTTGGCCACTTCTTCGTGAGAATTTAGTTTGGTCTATTGGAGATGGTGCCAATGCTCGTTGTTGGATAGATCCTTGGATTCCAGGTATGGGCCCTTTAATATCAAAAATACCATTTTTGCTAACCTTGACTTGGATTATTGTGTTAGGGAGATGGTCAATTCTGATGGAAGTTGGAACTTCGAGTTGTTTCGTGTCTGGGTGTCTGAAGATGTAATCAATAGGATTACTAGTATTCCCCCTCCACACCCAGATTCCAGTTCGGATAGAGTGATATAGGCCCATGCAGCGTCAGGAGTTTTCTCAGTTCATAGTGCTTATTGGTCTTTGAAAGAGGATTCTTGGAACTCTCAAGAGGAGCATTGGAAGATTACCTGGAAATACCCGGGTTTTTAGAGAGTAAGAGTTTTTCTTTGGTTAGCTTTTAAGCAAAGACTTCTTACTAATTCAGAATGTGCTAGACGGGGAATTAGTCATAGTAACTCTTGTTCCTTATGTGGACATGACTTTGAGGATTTGGCACATGCTCTTCAAGATTGTCCTTCCGCGAAAGATGTGTGGATGCTTGTGGTTCCTGATCAGCTAAAACAAAGGTTTTTTTCAGTCTCTTTTCAGGATTGGCTTATTCTTAACCTTTGTTTTCATGTAAGTCTACAGGATAGTATCTCCACTTGGTCATGTTTGTTTGGATTAATAGCTTGGTGCATCTGGAAGAATATAAATTTATTCATCTTCCAGCAGATTTCCTGGACAGCATCTAAAGTGGTGAAAGTCTCTAGGTGCTGGGCTCGTCAATACGAATCCAATCTTGTAGGATACAATCACAATAATCAGAGTACAAATTCCACGAATAATTCAGATGACACTTTGGTGTAATTATCCACTGATGGGGCTATGACGAGAGATTCTGGATATGCTGCAATAGGAGGTGTGGCTCGTGATCATGACGAAAATTGGCTGGTGGGTTTCACTCTTTTCTTAGGTGTATGCTCTCCTTTTGAAGCTGAAATTTGGAGCATTCTGGATGGGATCCTTATTCTGTTAAATAAGGGCTATAGACGAATCATTACCATGACTGATAATCTTGAAGTTGCCCAGAATTTAATTGATGTGGATTTGGAAGATTCAGGGATTACTGTACTTCGAAGAACTCAACGTATAATGCAGTCGGAAGGGGAGTGGAAGATTAAGCATATCCCAAGAAGTCAGAATTTGGTAGCGGATCGCCTTGCTAAACTTAGTTTGAACTGGAAATCAAGCTTACAAGTCATTGATGAGGCTCCCAAGGAAATTTTAGATTTACTTCAAGCTGATAAAGTTAATGGTTGTTATATGTAGTTGATGTATTTCAATATTTCATTTCACCACAAAAAAAAAAAAAAAACCCCCTTAGTTTTTAGGCACCAATAATATTTCACTACCATCAAATTTTAAAGACATTAAATTATTATTATACACCCATTCATAATCAAACTACTCTCCAACTCTATATATTTTTTAGAAAAACATAAGTAACTAAAATAAAAAAAAAATCAAATAACATAGAAACTTTAAAATTTAAATAATTCTTGTTACTGGAGATTCACTGCAATGTAATTTTTCACTTTTAAAAATAAAGTATAGTATGAAATAGAAAACCATTTAAAATGAAAAAATTCACGGTCTAGAAACTAATTTTTTTTAAAAAAAATTGTTGCACAAAAATAAAAATATTAACTTCTAGAAAAAAAATGATTAAAAATTGTAAAAGAAGAAAAGATGTTTGTTTATAATTAAAAAATTTAATTATTTTAAGTAATTTAATTAAAAGTAAATTAAGTTGGAGAAGATAATAGATATAGATGAGTATATAATAATACTATGTTATCTTTAAAATTTAATAATGTGACACTATTTTATTAATGCCTAAAAATTAAAATTTTTTAAACCATACTAATATAATTTATACCAATAATTCTTTTCCATAAAAGATCTAATTAATTTTTTTGATTTTATACTAACAACTTTTCTAAGACAAAGTCCAAAAATAATTGCTAACTATAATTTATTCCTTTTGAAGAGCGGGAATATGGACCCCAAAAACTGAAATAAACTCTTACATCAAGTAGCTTTCAGAAAATATCTTAAATAAAGTAGTAATTTGTAACTGGGTTTAGAACTTGTATAAAACGGGTATATTACCCATTAGCCACTTTAGAGAATGGTCATTTCTATTTTAGTCACTTAATATTTTTTTGTCAATTTAGTCCCTTTAAAAAATTTTGATCAAATTGGTTACTCCACCATTAAATGGTAAGGAAAAGACTAACGATGTACTTTCACTTATTGTTTGGGGTGCTCAAAATATAAACTACCCCTAGAGTTACTAACACATATAATTTACCCTAATTTTAGAGTGACTAATGTAAAATTATGCAATTAATATTCCATTACCATTTAACGGTGAAGACATCAAATTGATCAATTGTTTCTTTTGGTGACCAAACTAACAATAGAAATTTTGGGATGATCAAAATAAAATCACTCATACTTAAAAGTAACTATTGAAATGGATTACCCAAAAATTTTAAATAATTTTAAATAAAAATAACCCGTAGATACGAACCTTTGATGTAAGGGGATATCAAGATGGTATTGCTTGTTTTGCCACCTTCTCTGAAGTTTCTTCCCTTCTTACTCTTAACTTATTGTACATTCCCCACGTAAAGCTTCAAATTGAAGTCAAATCATGATTGTTAGAATTAGTGTACCGGTGAATATAAATGGTTTTGTTTTAAAACTAGTACTAAATTATAATAATTTTTATTTAATAAATATATTTATAAATAGTTAAGGTATAAAAGAAGTTTTAATTGAAATTGATAAAGTTAAAAGGTGTTAAAAATATTAAAGATTACGGTGTATTCGACAAATGTCATCATGTTTATTTTTTTTTTAGATTTTACATAAAAAAAATTATTTTTGCCCTCCATTTTATTTTTTTACATCTTTTAGTTCTTAAACTTGCATCATTTGTCAAATTATCCTAAAATAGATGGAAAAAGTTAGCACCCTTAACTTAGCTCATCTGGCATATACGTAGACTGTCATGTGGATGCTACATCAACAATTAATTTATTTTTTAAAATTTAATAATTTTAAAAATTTTAAAAATATCATAAAATTGATCAAATTTATTTTTAAAAAAATTAAAAAAAATTAAAAATATTCAAAAAGTACAAAATTATAAAAATATATATGTTTTAATATTTTTAATTTTTTAAAAATAATTAATTGAAATTGTGGTATACACGTGGACTACTACAAGAATGTTAGGTTAGCAAAGTAAACAGACGTTGACTTTCTCATATATTTTTAGATGATGTGACAAACAATATAAATTTAAAAATTAAAAATAACTAAAAGTTAAATAAAAAATTAACATGACCTTTTTTTTTATAAAGTTAAAGGGTGAAATAAATTAAAATAAAAAAATGCATAGAGAAAATCACACAGTCGATGCATTCTTACATGAAATTCTTACTTCCTCTCGTTCTTACTCTAAATATTTGAAAACTTCACCTCATCACCTACTAAAGAATACCTGTAGAATGCCCAATCTGCCCGGGGCCCATTCTATAACATTAAACCAACCCATTTTACAAACCAAACTCGAAAGCCCAAAATCAATAGCCCAAAACAATAAACAACTAAGCCCAAACCCAATGGAAAATAAAAACAAAACAAAACAAAAAAACAACAAAGCAAACCCTAGGTGCGCCGCACCTAGGGTGTCCGGCCCCTCCACTTGCCTGCCACTACCCGACACCACGCCGCTCCCCCACGTGCTCCTGCCACCGCATGGACCTGCAACCAAGAGGAAAAACAGCAGAAATAGAAACAAAAAAACAATATTGTATTTTGTTTTTCTTTCCTCCATTCGGCTATAAAAAGCCTCAAAACAATGTAATCAGGGGGGGATTTTCCGAATTCGAAAGAGAAAATACGAACTATCAGAAATAAAAACATCAAAAGGTTGATCCTGTTTCTATTTTGTTATTGCTGCTTACCTTTTTATTATTTTTAATTATTTTTATTTTTATTGTTTCAAAACTTTCACAAATAAAATAAAAAAAGGAAGAGCGAGGAGACCATACCTGAGCCGTCGGGGTGCGTCGTCGGAGCCTCATCTCCATCGTCGAAGCCGGGCTGAAGGCAAGGAAATGGGGGTTTTTTCCTGGGGGATTTCGGGGCTTCGAAAAGGGTTCCGAGAAAGGGGCCAAAAGGCCCCATTTCGGGCATCACCGGCCACCGATACGGTGGTGGCATGGTGGTGTGAAAGGAGGCTAAAGGGAACCCGATCGTCGGGGAAGAAAAAAAAGGAGAGAGGATTTTGGATTTTTTTGAAGGGAGAAAGGCTGCAAATAAAAAAAAAATGAAATTTGGGACACTTATCTGGAACGCGAAACGGTGTCGTTTCGCCAAGGGTCACCAGCGCCAAAATGGCGCCGTTTAAGGTGACCCGAATGAACCCGACCCGCTCCACCAAGGGGATCCGCGCGTTCCCATTAAATGGGATATTTCTCTCCCTGGCCCTTCCATGTTTTTAGTTTGTTTAATTTAGTCCTTTATCCCATTTTTATTTCTTTTAAATTTGACCCCGAGTGTTTCGCGTTTGACCCGTTTCAGTCCTGAATAAAACGATACGTAGGGAACTTCAGGAGTAATTTCCTAATCAGTCCCTGGTCATTTTACACGCATTCATCTTGGTCCAGATTAGTATTTCATCATTTTTGCAATGTTTAGTTTTCACCTCTAAATTTATTCTGATTAACAATTTAACCTCTGACCTTTTATTTTGAACCTTTTTATGTATTATTATTTATTTTAAATTCTTTTGTTTACATATCATTTATTTTACACCTTGTATGTTTATTTTATTGTTTATACATTATTTATCTTAAGTTGTTTCACATATTATTCATTTTAAATTAATTTATATAATATTCACCCTAAACTGTTTTAATATATATATTGTTTTTTTAAATTATTTTATACCTTATTTATTTCGCATTACCTTATTTTATGTATTTTAAAACTCTTTTATATATTTTGTTTTTGAATGGTTTTATTATTTAAGATTTTTCATGTACTTTGTTTATTCATGATCTTTTATAGATATATATATATATATATATATTACTTATTTTTAGATTGTTGTATATTGTTGATTTTGATTTTTTTTTTACGCTATTTATTCTAAATTTATTTATTATCACTTTAAAATTTGCTTTGCAATTGTTTTATATTAGTTTGCTTTTTACTATTCATTTTGAAATTATATATATATATTATTTAATTAATTTGTCTTTGATTATTAATACTAGTATTTAAGTAGTACACGTCATGCGATTATTATCCTTGTATGTATTATAATTCATTTATTCATATTTTCATATCATGGTTGTTCATTCGTATAGTATTTTTATTTACATATTATTATTCCATGATCGATACTATATTTTTGTTCCTCATTATCTAGTGATTCAATAAAAGAATTTTAAGTCGATTTTAAAATCATTTATTTAAAATTTTTTAAAACAAGGCAATATTTGATATTTGGGAAATTCAAGGAAATCGTGCCCTATTGTGCTGGGTTTCGGTTTTCCGTTTGACCAAATAATCAAATATCCTTTTAAATTTTTGTTCATGTTTTTTCAAAATAAGGCAATATTTGTGTATTTGGAATTTTGAGAAATCGTACCCTATCGTGCTGGGTTCCGGTTTTCTCATTTGACAAATAACCGAATATCATCCTCAAACTTAAATCCGAATTTTAAAGTCAAGAGACAAGCTCAGTTTCGGGAGTCCAAAATGTCGTGCCCTAACTTACTGAGTATGACATTTCATCTCTTCGAAATAAGAGGGTCTTATCATCCATTTTCGATTTGTTCAAGTTTTTAAAAATAAAAGATGATCGTATTTTCAAATCTTTTCGAATTTCCGACATTAAGACATTAGATAATCAATTAGGTACCAATTTTGGGCGTATCGAGGGTGCTAACCCTTTCTCGTGCGTAACCGACTCCCGAACCCGTTTTTTTGAATTCCGTAGACCGAAGTCGTTGTTTTGACAAATCAAATTGTTTATTAAAAACAACCGTTTTACGAGGTGACCCGATCACACCCCAACAAAAAGGATCGGTGGCGACTGTCATTTTTATTTTCATTTTCAAAACCCAAGTCGACCTCCGTTTTCCCAAAAAAAAATGGTTTCGACAATACCTTTATATAAAATAAAATAAAATGTTAAATTAAAATAAAAGGAATATATTAAAAAGTTCATCACATATGAGAGATTAAAATAATAGTTATATCAATTTTTATAGAAATTAAACCTCAAGCTTCCTATAAGACGAAATTGAATTCAAAGCTCGAAGCGAAGGGTGATTTCTAAAATGTGTGCTTCTTTTTTAGGGGAAAATAAAGGAAAACACCCACACAAAAAAATATTTAATGTGTTATCGATGAATAATAAAATATTTTATTATTAAATAAAAAATAGTTGAAGAATTATAAATATATATTAATAATTTTATTTATAATTAAATAATAATTAATTATAAATTCCTATACTCAATAAAGTAGACTTTTATGCTTCGAGTTTCATCAAATATTATTGCCTGCAAAGAGTACCAGATTGTAACATAGCCTCTTTACTTCCTCTTGTTCTTACTCCCAAACAACAATGTTAAATAGAATAGAATCCTAAAGAAAAAGCCCCATGCAACTGTAACCCACACACACTTCCATTTGCTTAACTCCACGATCCCTTGTTGCTTTAGAATATCTTTCCCCGTTGTTAAACACGTTGACCTCGTTATATTCCTCCCCACAACACGCCCCAAGCTCTCCAAAAGCTCAGTCTTCACCGGCGCCGGCAGAGTTGCAAGTGCCGACTGATCGAACAGTTGAACGCCCATAACAAAGCATTTCGTTGGATCAAGGAACTCATTCTGCAAGATAGCTTCATATGGGTATTTAACCAATGAGATATAATGAAACCATAGCCAGTATTTAGGTAACCGATCTCGAGCCACAAGGAAGCCACAAAGGAAGAGGAAGTAGGAGACAATGGCGATGCCGCTAACGAAGGCAAGGAAGACGTCGGGGATTAGTCCTGAAATAAACGCCGCGAACGAACTTCCGGCCCAAAACGAGGCGAGAATTGTCACGAAGAAGAATAAAAAACCGGGGACGCCGCCGGCGAGGCCGACGGTCCAAAAGGTTATCAACGACAAAGTGACGGAAAGGTTGAATAGTAATGGAATGTGGGTTAAAGAACGAGCGAGAACGTACGAAGAACGTCGATACGCATTGTATGCGGTTTCTCGCATAAAAATGTATCGTTCTTGAATGAAAGTGGGAACTTCGGTAATACAGTTGAAGAAGATTGTGGCGATGGAAATGGATATACAACCTAATCGCTCTTGAACACCGGCGGGGGAGTCATCCAGCTGCCAAAACATGGTGGCGAGGACGATTCCGGTGACAGTTATCGTCCCTAATCTGACTGCGAACTTCGACGGCATCCGTCTCGAGTTTGTTAACAATCGTTTTGACAGTACCATCAGTTCGATGTAAAATGGATTGGCAAAAGATGGAACTGATGATGAATGATTGGCACCATTGCCGCCAGAGACGAGCTTTCCACGAGAAATGCTTTTGGCTATGGCGTCTTTAAGTGGAAGAGTATATCGTCTGTTGGAAATAGTATCATCGCCGCCATTATCATCCATTGATGAAGCTTTCCATGACTTGTTGAATTCGAATAAAATCTGGGTTCCTGAGGAAGTTCCTTCGAGTTCACGGATCAAATCAAGAGCGAACTCGGATGGATTTTCGTTGTTTGGAATTGGGTGCCCGAAATCACTGAAGAACTGTGGGAGATTCGATGGAGAACCGCTATATAATGTTCTTCCTTGTGACAAGATTATCAAGCGATCAATGAGTCCTAAAATCCTCGAACTTGGTTGATGAATTGACATTATTACAATGCTTCCACTCTCTGCAATTCGTTGAAGGACCTTAACAACCATGAACGCACTAGTTGAGTCGAGCCCAGAAGTCGGTTCGTCGATAAACAATAGTATTGGATCATGAATTATATCGATACCGATGGAAACTCGCCTTCGTTCACCTCCCGAAACACCTCTAAGACCTTCATCGCCAATCACAGTCTTTGCTGCATTTCTCAACCCTAGTTGATCGATCAAAGCTTGAACCCTAGCTTTCTTCTTCGACTTGGAAACCGACCTAGGAAGCCGGAACTCGGCCGAAAACATGAGCGTCTCTTCCACTGTCAACGTCGGAAACAAAAGATCATCTTGCATAACATAAGCTGAAATCACCTTCAACACGTCGGAATCCAAGACCTCCCCATTCAAAGTGATGGAGCCTTTGAGGCTTTGCTTTGAAATCCGGTTTGCAAGCGCATCAATCAGGGTCGATTTACCCGACCCGCTTGCACCTAAAATCGCCATTGTTTCGCCTTCTTTCGCTTCACCTGAGATGCCTCTGAGCAAGCTCTTGGTTGTATTTCCTGAAGAAACATTTGGTTTCTTCCAACGAAAGGGAAACCCAGATTTGGTGCTAACTTTGACATCGTAAGTTAAGTTTTTGAAGGAAAGAACAAAAGGGGGGTATGAACTACCGGCAACGTGAACGTCTAAAATCTGATGATGTTCTTCACAAGGTAATTCCTCAATCTCCATTTTTGGTTAAGGATCCGAGTTGAACATTAACGGTTGCCGCTTACATAGAAAAGAAGAAGAAGAAGAAGAAGAAGAAGAAGAGTTTAATCTAGTTTGCTGTTTTACGTTTATGTAATTTTCCTATCTTGGATCCACGTCCAAATCTCGGTCACAAAATTATACATGACTGAGAAGTTTCCAAGCAACTTCTCTCCTGGTGTTTTATTATATTTATTGGGGTGGTTGGGATAATTATTATTTTTGGTTAAAATGTGCCACAAGTCCCTTACTTTTCGAAAAATATGAATTAGTCCATGTACTTTTATTTCATGGAATTTAGTCCTCTTACTCTCTTTTTTTGTAATTAACTTGAATTTAAGAAAAAAAATACTAGTGTTAACAGTTGAACATTAATTTAGAAATCTGAAAAGTAGAGAGACTACATTTCATGAAATAAAAGTACAGGGACTAAATTTCTAATTTTTGAAATGTACAAAGACTTATAGCATATTTTAACCTTAATGTTTTTAAGTAAAATAAATGTTGTATCCCTTCCAAATTTGAGCAAGTTGGCCAAGCTAATTTATAAATATTTTTTAGAATCAAAACTAAATTGACAGAATATATAAACATTGAGAGCTTAATTTGTTATTATATCATTCAAAATTATGTATAATTGACAAAAAAAATTAATTATTATCATTAGCCGTCCTTAATTGCTCACATTTGAAATTGATAGAGATTAAATTGTTTTAATTTTTTTAAAGGGGCTAAGTTACTCAATATTGAAAATGAAAAAACTTGGAGAGATGTTTTTATTTTCTTTACACGAGCATTTAGTTTTGCTAATAAATTTGTTTAATCATTAAGGTTAGAACTTGTTAAACTATTAAATATATATTTTTTAAAGGAAAATAATTCATTCATTCCATGAATGAATGGGATCATACAGTCTATAGAAAAGACAGAAATAAGAAACACTCGTTGTCGGTGGTGAAGGACAAGATTTGTCAATTCTATAAAGGCTTCAGCTTTACGTTAAACTAAGCCTTATTTGATAATATGTTTTGATATAACAAATTAACGTGTTTTTGAATCAAAGTTAAGTTGAACAAATTGATAAAATCAAGTTGAAATGGTTTCAATTAGATCAAACATTTTCAATTATGTTTTTAACTGTTTTCAAACAAGTTAGTATTTCTCCAGGAAAAAAAGTATCGAAACTTTTTGTCCAAGTATCGACAATTTTGAAGATATCGATACCCATTCTAAAATTGATACCAAATTGACATTCTATTTTCAAATTACACAAAAAGTATCGATACCTTTACAAAAAGAATCGATACCTTTTACCAGGTTTCGATAATTCGTCTTTGGTATCGTTGTAAACTTATTTCAATGGTCACTGAATCAGGCATTAAATGCTAATAGTATCAATACTCGTGAAATAAGTATTGATACCTTTTGTTGTAGGTGAATTAAATGAACTTGTATTTTCATCCCAATGGCTATAATCATTTTCTCAACAACCACAACAGTTGGAAATCAATTAGAGGGTATAAATACCATCTCCCAAAGGTCCTATAACAACAAGAGACATGTGAAAAGCTTAAAAATCAATAAAAACAACCTAAAAGCTTAATTTTTTTCATACCTTTTCTTGTAAAAACTTGTGAGCTTTCATTGTATTCATGTATCTCAAGTGTTCTTCTTTGTATTATTGCTTAATTGGAAAACATTTTGATCTTGTAACGATTACTTCTTAGTTTGCTTATTTGTTCTCTTTGAGAGTGGGTTAATTCTTAAGGTTTGGGTAGAAACCTTAACGGAGTACAATCTTAAGATTTTGGGGTATAAATCTTAAGAGAGTTGTAAGGTTAAACCTTGTTCAAAGGTTACCAAATTAGTGAATTTGGAGAAATCCTTAGTTGTGGCAAGCTAAGGTAGTGGAGTAGGCAATTGGGGCCGAACCACTATAAATCCTTGTGTTCTTTGTTGCACAATTTTTATTGCTTCCACCACAACATCTCAAAGGCCAATTCAATTTCTCTATCGACATTCACGAGTTGATCCTTCCAAGTTAACACTTAGCGAGAATAGAACATTATAGCATGTTAATAACCACTTGTTTTGTCACAACACAAGCATGTCATATCTAGAGTGATTGCAAACACTTATCACATTAAGAGAACCAACCGAGAGGGTCCAAAGTGGTGGGTAGAATCATTAAAATGATCGAACATCCACGAAATTGGAGAGGATGGTAACAAATCGATCCCTAGAAACACTTGCAAAAGCAAGACTAAAACTTGTACAAGACAAGACAAAAAAACTTCCACCATTTTGATAAAAAAAGGGGAATACTTTTTAAATAATGGGAAACAATACAAAACACATAAAACTTAAAGATAACATAGATTAAAATTGAATCGTGAAATCTTTATTATTCTAAAATATTTTCAAAACAAAAATAAATCAATGTGTTAACGAAGAGCCACCATTCAAGTATCTATGACCAACCCACTTTTTAAGGGAAAATGTTGGTGGTCGATGAAGGTTCTAGATGATAGGCACCAACGTCTATCCATAACAGCCCATGAAGACAATGATGCCCACAAAATAAATCTACAAACTGAAGAGAGAGAATTCGCGTGAAGTGAATGAGAAGAAAGAAGAAAGAAACAGTTCACGAGAGAGAAAAAGACAGGTGATAGCCAACTTGGAAGTTGGCACCACATGTAACAACTCATTTTTCAGTGGTGTCGAAAATAGTGGTTTTAGAACCCCATTTCTGATATTTGAGTCTGTATTTATGAGGTTAGTATGAGGTTTAATTAGAGTTTGGTCCTTTAATTTTGTTAATTGGATAGTTAATTAAGGTTCAAGAACAAAATCGTAAAAGTGGTAAATGTGATAGCCCAAAATAGGGCCTAATCGAAACAGTGGTTTCGTAACCACAAATTTAAAGTGAAATAGTTTAATTTTATAAATTTTTATTAATTACTGATTGATTGAGATATTGTGTGAAAATATGGATAGGAAATTTTAATGATTTAGTGCCTAATTGAATTTTTAGGACTAAATTGAGAAAAATGCAAAGTGTGTCTAATTAGTGATTAAAGGATTTAATTGAATTATTGCATGAAATTGGAAGTGTTTATGTGGCAAATAGACCATAAATTAGTGTTATGGACACATAAGGGTAATTCTAGAAAAATATTTAAGTAAGTGGGTTAAGGGCATTTTTGTCAAAACTGAATAAAAGACAAAATAAGATGAAAACAAGTATTCATCTTCTTCAAATTAGACCCCTTGCTGCCGAAAATTTCATGTCACCATAGCTAGGGTTTTTGATTTTTCTAAGCTCAATTGTAAGTGATTTCTTGCCCCGTTTTTAATTGTTTTCGTATTTTTATGCTTATTGAAGCTTGAATTTCATGTTTGTACCATTTATTATAAATGAAATTAAAGTTTAAAAATTGACCCATTCATGATATAGTTGTAATTTGATGAGTGATGATAGATAATGAATGTTTGAAGTGCTAATTACGAGTTTTACTAGATGAATTTCGATAAAAATGTTGAAAAAGGACTAAATGGTGAAAGATAGTAAAGTGTGCATAAAGTTGTGATTTTGTGAAATTGAGGGCTGTTATGAGCATGAAATATGATTTAGTGAGGTTTGAAATTTAAGAAATTTAGTGAATTTTATTTTTACGAGCATTAGGACAAAAGTGTAATTTTTGAAAAGTTATGAAAAAAAATGTAAGTTTGCCAAAATGTTGTGTATGAATTGTATTTGAATGGAATGTTGATATAATGTATTAAATTGTGCTAATATAGATCAAGAAAGAAGGAATAGTGAAAGTGATCGGGGAAAAGAGAAGATTATCGACTAATTTACGAAAATAGTTGTTTTGCATCCGAGGTAAGTTATGTGTAAATAATAGCAATATATTTTTATAAATTGTGAATTATATTTGATATGTGAATTAATATTGAATGTGGAAGGAAAATTGTTCATGAATTATTCAAGTGAAAAGTGTTTAAAATAAGTGTTAAGAGTAAATTCCCGGTTGAACTTAGGAATAGAAGTGGATACAAGTGATATATCACTAGAGACCAGTGTTACAGTGTTATAGTGAGTCCCGGGTGCTGGGTGATCTAGCATGTGTTGCAGACACCTGACAGCTTGAGTGAGCAGGCCCGTGGGCATTTCCAGTGTTATTGACCAGTGGTAGCTTCGGCTACAATTCAGTGGTAGTTACATAGCTACATTACAGTGGTAGCCTCGGCTACATATCAGTGGTAGCTTCGGCTACATATCAGTGTGGCACTTATGTGTTAATTCTCTACGTATCCGTGTACATTCCGAGTGTTCAACGGGATTAATAATGAATTAAAGTGAATATGAGATGAAGTGTGTATGCAGGTATAATTGAAAGAATGAGCATACATGATAAAGGTTAAGTATATAAATGTATGTGCAAGTGAATTGGTAAGATTGTACATGTGTAAGTGATTGAATTTGCTAAGAAGGTTATTGATTAGTTATATGTAAAAATGTTAATTATTAATTGAGTGCTTATTGTTTACATGTAACTTACTAAGCTATTAGTAGCTTACTCGTACTTTTTCTTTCCTTTGTTTTATAGTGTGCTGAACTTACTTGGATTGGAGATCGTCAGAGCCTCGTATCACACTATCAAGCCTTTACTTTGGTATATAAATTCTTTTGAAATTTTTTAAGTTATGGCATGTATAGGGATCGAATTATTTTGTATGGATACCTAAGTGATATTTACTACAAAGAAAGTATGAAAAAGTAAAAAAATTTGCAATGAAACAGATTTTGGATAGCAGCAGTGACATGATTTTTGAAAAATCACCAAAAATAGGAGAAATGGAATTATAAAGTGAATAAGATATATAATTAAATCTTGTTGTGTCTACTTTCTTATGAAAGAAACAGTCTAAGCAAAGGAATTTTATATTCTGTGATATTTGAATTTTAGTGAGACAGGGTCAAAATGGAATTTGAAGTCCATTGTTTAGACTTTAGAAAATCATTTAAATTTTTAAAAAAAATAATTATGAGTTATAATTTATATTTCTAGATTCCTTAGTGTGTCTACTTTCAATAGAAACAAGTGGGATCAACATATAAAAATTTTACAATGAGAAAATTTATTTTTAGTGAAGAGTGGTCAGAACCGTTGGACAGTGAAACAGAGGTGACTTTAATGAACAAACTGTACTAATTATCTTAACCAAAAATTCTGAAAATTTTATGGTGAGAAGATATATGAGTCTATTTTCAAGGAAACTTTACTGATCTAAATTTTGAGTTTTGTAACTTGAGTTATAATTAAATTAATGACTATTGCGCAGATGGATAGATTTATTGTGAATGATGAAATAAATTATTTTTATACCCAAAGTAGTAAGTTAAGTTGAATAACGCCTCGTGCTCGACTCCGGCAATGGTCTCGAGTGAGTGGTGTTACATTTATTAGTATCAGAGCTATGGTTTAGTCGATTCTCGGACAAACGTAGCGAGTGTAATAGACTACCTATACGTGCCATAATTGAATAATGATAGTGTGACGACTCCTGACATCTTAAAATGTTTTCTTTTATATAGTAATGGATCCTATTGGAGCTACAGCTGATGATGCTCAAAGTAATGTGCTTGCTCCCGCGCAAGGGACGGTGCCAGATAAAAATCGACTCGAGACTCAAGGTCAAGGAGATGAGGCTCGGGAAGCCTTTCTCCATAGGATGAGCAATTGGTATACCGAGTTTGTTAGAACTAATCCTAATGCTCAACCTCCTCTGCCCCCTCCTATTCCTCAAGCTGTTCCCATAGCTCCTCAACAAACTGAAGTGTTAAGATTGTCAAAGCCTCCAGTGGACAAAATTCGAAAGTATGGAGCCGAAGAGTTCCGAGCTAATGTAAATGATGATCCTGAGAGAGCAGAGTTCTGACTTGAAAATACCATCAGAGTGTTGGATGAATTATCTTGTACTCTAGAAGAAAGTCTCAAATGTGCTATCTCATTGTTGAGGGATTCGGCTTATAATTGGTGGAAAACTTTAGTGTCAGTGGTGCCTAAAGAGAAAGTTACATGGGATTTCTTTCAAGAGGAATTCCGGAAGAAGTACATAAGTCAGCGTTTCATTGATCAAAAGAGAAAAGAGTTTCTTGAATTGAAACAAGGGTGCATGATGGTAGCCGAATATGAACGAGAATTTGTCAAATTAAGTAAGTATGCCTAAGAGTGTGTATCTAATAAAGCTACATTGTGCAAGAGGTTTGAAGATGGATTGAATGAGGATATCCGATTGTTAGTGGGAATTCTTGAAATTAAAGAGTTAGTGGTACTAATTGAAAGAGCTATCAAGGCTGAAGAATTGAGCAAAGAGAAAAGAAAGGTGGAAAGTGAAGTAAGAGATGCAAGAAAAAGATCAATGGGCAAGTCATTTCAGTCTCAAGCAAAGAAGTCTAGAGAAATGAATACTCGATCGAATGTTTCTAGTGTGAATTTTCAAAGAGATTGAGGAAGACAAAATTCAAGTTCTAAAGCTCAAACGACCTCTATGGCAAGTGTAGGTAGTGTTAAACCTATTAGACCGGAATGTCAACATTGTGGAAAACGACATTTGGGAGAATGTTATTTAATCAGCCGAGCATGTTTTAAATGTGGATCTCAAGATCATTTTGTGAAAGATTGTCCAGAAAGAGAAGAGATAGAAAAGTTTCAGAATGTGAAATCGAGCAGTGTGACTACTAAAGGTAGACCACTAAGAAATGTGGGGATTGGAACTAGTGGTAAAGGTGTAACAAAAGACACCACCGTAAGATCCGAAGCGAGAGCTCCAGCGAGAGCTTATGCCATCCGAGCTAGAGAAGAAGCATCTTCCCTTGATGTGATCACTGGTATATTTTCTCTTTACGACACTAATGTTCTTGCATTGATTGATCCTGGTTGTACTCATTCGTATGTATGCATGAATTTAGTGTCTGATAAGAATTTGTGTGTTGAATCGACTGAGTATGTGGTTAAAGTGTCGAATCCTTTAGAGAAGCATGTGATAGTTTATAAAATATGTAAAAAATGTCCTTTGATGATACAAAGTCATTTTTTCCCTGCCAACTTGCTGTTGTTGCCGTTTGATGAGTTTCATGTTATTTTGGGAATGGATTGGTTGACATTACATAAGGCCAAGATAGATTGTAGTCAGAAAATTCTTGAGTTGAAGTGTAGTAGCGGTGAAGTTCTTCGGGTTAAAATAGATAAGTCAAATGTGATGCCAATTGTGATTTCTGCCATGTCTGCTCAGAAATGTTTAAAAAATGGTTGTGAAGCATATCTTGCTTATGTGTTGAATACAAAAGTGTCTGAAATAAAGATCGAATTAGTGCCGGTGGTATGTGAATATTTAGATGTGTTTCCGGAAGAGTTGCCAGGTTTGCCTCCGGTTAGAGAAGTGGAATTTGGTATTGAAGTAATGCCCGGTACCGCTCCAATATCTATTGCTCCCTACAGAATGGCACAAACTGAACTGAAAGAATTAAAAGTGCAATTACAAGAGTTGACTGATAATGGATTTGTGAGACCAAGTTACTCCCCGTGGGGTGCTTCCGTGCTATGTGTGAAGGAAAAGGATGGGACATTGAGATTATGTATTGATTATCGTCAACTTAACAAAGTGACAGTGAAAAATAAGTATCAATTGCCTCGAATAGATGATTTGTTTGATCAGTTAAAGGATGCCACCGTGTTTTCCAAAATTGATTTGAAATCCGGATATTACCAATTGAGGGTTAAAGAGTCAGATGTGCCAAAGACTGCTTTCAGAACCAGGTACGGGCATTATGAGTTTCTGGTTATGCCATTTGGGTTAACTAATGCACCCGCAGTATTTATGGATTTGATGAACCGGATATTCAGACCGTACTTAGACAGATTTGTGGTGGTATTCATTGATTATATTCTGGTTTATTCTCGAGATGAAGAAGAACACGCAGAACAATTGAGAATTGTGTTGCAAATTCTGCGTGAGAAGCAGTTATATGCTAAATTCAGTAAATGTGAATTTTGGCTTCGAGAAGTGGGTTTTCTTGGACATATTGTATCCGCCGAAGGCATCAGGGTAGATCTAAGTAAAATCTCAGCTATTGTCAATTGGAGTCCACCAAAGAATGTATCTGAAGTTAGAAGTTTCTTGGGTTTAGCTGGCTATTATCAGAGATTTGTACAGGGATTCTCTATGATAGCTTCTCCGATGACTCGATTATTGCAGAAAGATGTAAAGTTCGAATGGACTGATGAATGTCAGCAGAGTTTCAACCGATTGAAAGATCTACTAATGAAAGCACCTGTATTAGTGCAGCCTGAACCGGGTAAGGAATTTGTTATTTACAGTGATGCCTCATTAAATGGTTTAGGTTGTGTCTTAATGCAAGAAGGTAAAGTAATAGCCTATGCTTCAAGACACTTAAACCACATGAAAGAAATTACCCAAAGACATGATCTTGAATTAGCTTGCTATTGTATTTCTTGCGCTTGAAGATATGGCGCGCATTACTTGTACAGTGAGAAATGTCATATTTATACTGATCAGAAAAGCTTGAAATGTTTGATGACACAAAAAGATTTGAATTTGAGACAGCACAGGTGGCTTGAACTGATAAAGGACTATGATTTGATTATTGATTACCATCCGGGTAAGGCTAATGTTGTAGCTGATGCTTTGAGTCAGAAATCTCTGTTTGCTTTACGAGCTATGAATACCCGGTTGTCACTGACTGATGATGGTTCAATCATAGCTGAATTGAGAGCTAAACCGACATTTCTACAGCAAATATGTAAAGCTCAGAAGAATGATGAGAAGTTACAAGATAAACGGGTACAATGTGAGTCAGGTAATGATTCAGAATTTCAGATTGGGACCGATGGTTGTTTATTATTCGAGGCGAGTTTGTGTACCAAGAATTCGGACCTTATCTGAAGATTTTACATGAGGCGCACAGTAGCATTATGTCCGTACATCCGGGAAGTAATAAAATGTATAATGATTTGAAGAAGATGTACTGGTGGCCAGGTATGAAACGTGATATTTCTGAGTTTGTATCAAGATGTCTGATATGTCAACAGGTCAAAGCAGAACATCAGGTACCTTCGGGATTACTCCAGCCAATTACTATACCGGAATGGAAATGGGAAAGAATTACTATGGATTTTGTGTCGGGATTACCATTGTCACCGAAAAAGAAAGACTCAATTTGGGTGATAGTTGATCGATTGACTAAGTCGGCTCATTTCATTCCTGTGCGAATGAATTTCTCACTTGACAAGTTAACCAATTGTATATTGCTGAAATAGTCTGATTACATGGTGTGCCTATGTCTATTATATCTGATCGAGATCCACGGTTTACTTCAAGGTTTTGGAATAAGTTACAAGAGGCATTGGGTACTAAATTGAATTTTAGTACAACATTCCATCCCCAAACTGATGGATAGTCTGAAAGAGTAATTCAAGTACTCGAAGACATGTTGAGATGTTGTGTATTGGAATTTGAAGGTAATTGGCAAAGATATCTACCTTTGGTGAAATTTGCATATAATAATAGTTATCAATCGAGCATAAAAATGGCACCTTATGAAGTGTTGTATGGACGAAAGTTTCAGAATCCATTATATTGGACTGAACTTAATGAAAATCGGTTGCATGGAGTTGATTTGGTAAAAGAAACCGAAGAAAAAGTGAAGATAATCCGTGATTGTTTGAAAGTTGCATCGGATCGACAGAAGTCGTATGCGGACTTGAAAAGAAAAGCGATTGAATTTCAAGTGGGTGATAAAATATTTTTGAAAGTGTCTCCATGGAAGAAAATTTTGAGATTTGGCCGTAAAGGTAAATTAAGTCCAAGATTTATTGGTCCGTATGAAGTGATAGAAAAAATCGGTCCAGTGGCTTATCGATTGTCTTTACCATCAGAATTAGAAAGAATTCATAATGTGTTTCATGTTTCTATGTTGAGGTGATATCGATCGGACCCATCGCATGTGATTTCACCGGCTGAAGTGGAAATTCGATCGGATATGACATACGAAGAAGAGCTGATTCGAATCTTATCACGAGAAGTGAAACAATTGAGAAACAAAGAAATTGCTTTAGTGAAAGTGTTATGGCAACGACATGGAGTGGAAGAGGCAACATGGGAAAATGAGGAGGCTATGAGGAAACAGTATCCCAACTTATTCACTGGTAAGAATTTTCGGGGACGAAAATCCTTAAAGGGGGGAGAATTGCGATAGCCCGAAATAGGGCCTAATCGGAACAGTGGTTTCGTAAACACAAATCCAAAGTGAAATAGTTTAATTTTATAAATTTTTATTAATTACTGATTGATTGAAATATTGTGTGAAAATATGGATAGGAAATTTTAATGATTTAGTGCCTAATTGAATTTTTAGGACTAAATTGAGAAAAATGCAAAGTGTGTCTAATTAGTGATTAAAGGATTTAATTGAATTATTGCATGAAATTGGAATAGTTTATGTGGCAAATAGACCATAAATTAGTGTTATGGACACATAAGGGTAATTCTAGAAAAATATTTAAGTAAGTGGGTTAAGGGCATTTTTGTCAAAACTGAATAAAAGACAAAATAAGATGAAAACAAGTGTTCATCTTCTTCAAATTAGACCCCTTGCTGCCGAAAAATTTCATGTCACCATAGCTAGGGTTTTGATTTTCTAAGCTCAATTGTAAGTGATTTCTTGCCCGTTTTTAATTGTTTTCGTATTTTTATGCTTATTGAAGCTTGAATTTCATGTTTGTACCATTTATTTTAAATGAAATTAAAGTTTAAAAATTGACCCATTCATGATATAGTTGTAATTTGATGAGTGATGATAGATAATGAATGTTTGAAGTGCTAATTACGAGTTTTACTAGATGAATTTCGATAAAAATGTTGAAAAAGGACTAAATGGTGAAAGATAGTAAAGTGTGCATAAAGTTGTGATTTTGTGAAATTGAGGGCTGTTATGAGCATGAAATATGATTTAGTGAGGTTTGAAATTTAAGAAATTTAGTGAATTTTATTTTTACGAGCTTTAGGACAAAAGTGTAATTTTTGAAAAGTTATGGAAAAAAATGTAAGTTTGCCAAAATATCGTGTATGAATTGTATTTAAATGGAATGTTGATATAATGTATTAAATTGGGTGAATATATATCAAGAAAGAAGGAATAGTGAAAGTGATTAGGGAAAAGAGAAGATTATCGACTAATTTACGAAAATAGTCGTTTTGCATCCGAGGTAAGTTATGTGTAAATAATAGCAATTTTTTTTTATAAATTGTGAATTATATTTGATATGTGAATTAATATTGAATGTGGAAGGAAAATTGTTCATGAATTATTCAAGTGATAAAGTGTTTAAAATAAGTGTTAAGAGTAAATTCCCGGTTGAACTTAGGAATAGAAGTGGATACAAGTGATATATCACTAGAGACCAGTGTTACAGTGTTATAGTGAGTCCCGGGTGCTGGGTGATCTAGCATGTGTTGCAGACACCTGACGGCTTGAGTGAGCAGGCCCGTGGGCATTTCCAGTATTATTGATCAGTGGTAGCTTCGGCTACATTACAGTGGTAGCTTCGACTACAATTCAGTGGTAGTTACATAGCTACATTACTGTGGTAGCTTCGGCTACAAATCAGTGGTAGCTTCGGCTACATATTAGTGTGGCACTTATGTGCTTATTCTCTACGTATCCGTGTATATTCCGAGTGTTCAACGGGATTAATAATGAATTAAAGTGAATATGAGATGAAGTGTGCATGCAGGTATAATTGAAAGAATGAGCATACGTGTTAAAGGTTAAGTATATAAATGTATGTGCAAGTGAATTGGTAAGATTGTACATGTGTAAGTGATTTAATTTGCTAAGAAGGTTATTGATTAGTTATATGTAAAAATGTTAATTATTAATTGAGTGCTTATTGTTTACATGTAACTTACTAAGCTATTAGTAGCTTACTCGTTCTTTTTCTTTCCTTTGTTTTATAGTGTGCTGAACTTACTTGGATTGGAGATCTTCGGAGCCTCGTATCACACTATCAAGCCTTTACTTTGGTATATAAATGCTTTTGAAATGTTTTAATTTATGGCATGTATAGGGATCGAATTATTTTGTATGGATACCTAAGTGATATTTACTACAAAGAAAGTATGAAAAAGTAAAAAAAATTGCAATTAAACAGATTTTGGATAGCAGCAGTGACATGATTTTTGAAAAATAACCAAAAATAGGAGAAATGGAATTGGAATGTGAACAAGATATAGAATTAAATATTATTGTGTCTACTTTCATATGAAAGAAACAGTGTAAGCAAAGGAATTTTATATTTTGTGATATTTGAATTTTAGTGAGACAGGGTCAGAATGGTATTTGAAGTCCCCTTTTTAGACATTAGAAAATCATTTAAAATTTTAAAAAAATAATTATGACTTTTAATTTATATGTATAGATTCCTCAGTGAGTCTAATTTCAATAGAAACAAGTGGGATCAATATATAAAAATTGTACAATGAGAAAATTTATTTTTAGTGAAGAGTGGTCAGAACCATTGGACAGTGAAACATGGGATACTTTAATGAATAAACTGTACTAATTCGATAAACCAAAAATTCTGAAAATTTTATGGTGAGAAGATATATGAGTCTAGTTTCAGGGAAAATTTACGGATCTAAATTTTGAGTTTCGTAACTCGAGTTATAATTAAATTAATGACTGTTGTGCAGATGGACAGATTTATTGTGAATGATGAAATAAATTATTTTTATACCCAAAGTAGTAAGTTAAGTTAAATAACACCTCGTGCTCGACTCCGGAAACGGTCTCGAGTGAGTGGTGTTACAGTAAAAATTAATCACTATAGATTTTTATTTGTTAAAGGACATATAAAATAATTTAACAAGGCATAAAATTGTATATAGACCATTTTAACTATATGATGGACGGTTAAGTGGTGATTTGTATAAAAATTACATATTATTAAAATATAAATAAATATTATATGCTAAAAATGGTAAAACAAAAGCCTTCATCTTTTTATTTTGGTTTCCTCCACCGAAAAACCAAGAAGAAGAAGAAGAAGAAGAAGAAGAAGCCATTGTTTTAAGGTTCCATCTTTTTGGTCCTTGCATGGTGAGCAATTCCTAACTCATCTATCGTAATTTTTATGTTTTTGAAATCATGGGAACTCGATTTCGCTAGCTCGTATATTATTTTTCAAAAATCTTATAGTCTCTAAAATTTTTCATTGATGAATGCTTGATGAAATTGGTGTTAAATTGTTAGATTTTAAGCTTAGAAGTGAAAAAGGACTAACTTGTAAAGTATACTTACTAGTTTTTTAACATAGGTATTAAAGTGCATAATTTTTGAAATTGATGAAATATTTCTGCAATTATTGATAATAGAGGGTTATAGAAGGATGTAATTGAGATCGATTTCAAAATTGAGGCTCAAATTCAAAAGATATAGCTATTTGATTTTGGGGACTAAATTGAATAAAATGAGAAACTTAGGGACATACGAAAAATGAAATTGAATTGATATATTTTTAAAATAGGTTGTTATAAGATGTTTTGAATTGATAGTTGAAATAAATGATTATATAGAACGAGAATTGAACAAATCAAACGACAATCGAGGAAAAGAAAAATTTTCATATTAGTCATCGACGTCATGTCATTGTTGTTTTTGTCAAGTAAGTTCATTTTAGACTTAATTTTTTTAGTTCATGACATGTTTGTATTATTTTATTTTGCTCATTAGTTTTAAATTGTTGGTTATATATATTGTTTTGGCATGGAATGAACTAAATCATAAAATATGAAATATATGATAAATATGAATAGATGTGTGGTATCGAATGAATGTGAAATTGTTACCTAATAGGATGATATGTACTTGATGATGCTACAAGGTCTAAAATGCATATGAATTGCCAATTAAATTATGAAAGTGTGTATACGGTTATAGAGATTGGAATGGTACGAGTTGTAATAGTGCCCGTATGAACTTAGTAAAAGATTAGAATATGAATGGCATGCCATTAGGGTCCCATAAAGGAAAACGTGTGTTTGATCAGGAATTAAAACTATGGCTTGAGATCCAACATCCGTTGCAGATTTCTCTAAAGCTAGTGCTAGTAGTATCGAACAAAGTTAGTATTATACGAAGGCTTGAGATCCTGCATATGTTGCGAATTCTTTGAAGTTAGTGTTAGCAACAGCAAACTAGCTAATGTTAACAACTCTGGTTAGTGTTAACAACCTAAATATGTTAGTGCACATGAGCAAATTAGTCTCATGTATTCGGATTCTATTTACTTTAGTTCTTCAAGCCAAAATAGAAATGAAAATGGAAATTAAATGGATATGAAATGGTCAAAAGATCGAACATGAATTAAATTGTTATGTTGTAAATCAAGCATGATTTGAATGCGATATGAACAAGAATTCAATTATATGCAAATGAATTAAGTATGAATTGGATATCATATATTATTCTACATTGAATTGTTGAATTTGTACATTGCAATTTGTCACACCCCATGTAACACCCCATACCCGAGTCTGAGGCTTAGACCGGATACGAGACATTACTATGCTTGAACTTGCTTAAACATGTATTTACGGGTTATAAAATTTCGTTCCAAATTAAAAACTTCTCTTTCTTAAAAAACTCATACGTCTCATTGCCCTACGAGGCCTTAAACTTGCTTCCAGAAACTTTTACAAGCTAAAAGAATCTTTTCTTTAAAACAGGGGCGTGTTGGTATAGGGACACGCCCGTGTGCCCTTAAGACATGCCCGTGCCTTCCACCCGTGGTCGACACTAACTAAATCCACACGGCCTGGGCACGCCCGTGGCCCTGGCCCGTGTGACAATTAAATTTCTAAGTGTCAAGTGCAGACTTCACACGGCCTTGACACATGCCTATGCGCCAACTGTGTGTATCACACGGCCTAAACAAACGGCCGTGTGACCAGCCCGTGGTCTAATCTGACTTAAGACACCAAGGTGCAGGAGACACACGGCCTAGACACACGCCCGTGTGTCTATCCGTGTGGGCACTTAGAGGCTATCTACCAAGCCTTTTTACCACTCTCATTTACATACATCATCACATAAATCCACATAGCATCAATTTAACTCTTGAATTAAAGACATTTAATCATTTAAAGAGACAAGGACTTCATCCCATACACCAGGGAGAACTATTTTCCCATGTAATTTCAAACAACTTAAGCCATCATCTATGGCTATACATAAACAAACTATAAGTTCTCTTAAACCAACACAATTTGGCTACATCAATTAAAACTTAATCAACCTTAAACACTAGCCTTATACATGCCATGACCCATAAGGACTTGACACCTCACATCAAGTGTCTGCTCGATAGTGTGAAAACGTCTCTGGCAATCTCCAACCCAAGCTAGCTAAATTAACCTATAAGAGATGGGAGAAAGAAAGGAGTAAGCCATAATGCTTAGTAAGTTCATATACAAATAAGAAGTAGTTACCGATATTCATTCACCAGGTATTATAATGAGTTTTTCTCGCAAACTCATGGTTACCTACTCAATCATTCTTGAAGCTTACTCACTCTATCTCTTACCGCATTCTAACCGTGCCACGAGCCAATTGCTCATTTAACTACCATACAACCCTGCACTGATTACCACATGATCATATAAAATAACGCATCAAGCATTTTCACTAAGCCACTCATACTACAAATTTCTCGGTGGTTTCGCACTTAGCCCACCATCAGTCTCTAGTACGGTGGTATCGCACATAGCCCACCAATTATTTATACTTGTGGTGGTATCGCACTTAGCCCACCAATTATTTATACTTATGGTGGTATCGCACTTAGCCCACCGAATGATTTTATAAGCGATGGTATCGCACACAGCCCATCGATTAATAATTTACTAGGTGGTAACACACACAGCCTATCGTTAATAACATAGTTGATGGTATCGCACACAACCCATCGATTAATGATTAATCAGGTGGTAACGCACACAGCCTACCGTTAATAACATAGTTGATGGTATCGCACACAACCCATCGATTAATGATTAATCAGGTGGTAACGCACACAACCCACCGTTAATAACATAGTGATGGTATCACACACAGCCCATCACTAACCATCAATAAGATGATATCGCACTTAGCTCACCGTTATTATACGTTCATGGATAGTTATCCAAATGAAATTCTCTATTTTAAACGTTCACCCAGGAACATCCTCACACACTACTATACTTACTTAACCTTCTACGATACTCGTTTGCATTCACACAATGCATTAATAAATCTATCTCATGCAATTAAAGTGCATTAGTTACACATAACCCACTAGGGTTCATTATATACTGAATTCATCTCCATTCAATTCTAACACACACTTGTACTTCTCATGGTACAACCACATACGTTCTCACCTTCACTTACCCGTTGAATAACTCAAATTGTTAAATGACTCTCTTGAGTCTCATACACATAGTGTCGCCTTGACATCCTACCCCAATAGGGTGTCACTTGCATTAACATGTCAATGCCATGTCCAATACATGGTCTTATACGAATTCTTACACCGAGGTCGTATTCCAATCTGGTCTCACACGGAACCTTAACTATCATCATTTCTTATTATTTACATCTCTTACTATTCTTAGATTCAATTCACTTAACAACTTATCAACAAGTACTTAATACATTCATTGCATAATTATACATTTCGCACAACATTGGAATATTTAAAATAACTCATACGTAATTACCACATCTTCACATGAACTTACCTCGATGACGAAAAGGCCAAAAAGGACTTTTTGCCCACATTTCTCTTTTCTCCCGTTCTAAGTCCGAAACTCATTTTATTTGATCTAGAACAATGAAATTTAGTGATTTAATCACTTATAAATCATAATTCACCATAAACTACACTTTAGGCAAAATGACTATTTTGCCCCTACACTTTGGCAAAATTACGATTTTCCCCTAGGCTCGTAAATAAATTTTCATCACATTTTCTTGTTAAACAAGCCTAGCTAAACATTTAATCCTCTTACAACTATCCACAATTCCAACTATTTCATGCCTTAATGAACAAATTACAACTTTTGCATTTTAGCCCAAATTAGGTGTTTTCATAACAACACCTTTCACAAAAGTTGTTTATCAACATCCTATCATTCATTTTCTTCCATAAAAACTCATCAAACAACATAAAATCTATCATGGTAAGTCCCTAGACTTTCAACCATGTTGCAAATTAGCCCCCCCATTAGTTAGCTCAAGCTTTGGGGACTCCAAAAATACAATTTTTATTAAGAAAGATCATCAAAATCACTTACTTGCTAGGGAATTTGTTGGCTGAAAGTTTGAGCTCCAAAACCCTTGTTTTTCTCTTCAAATTTTCGGTGGTTGAAGGTGAATTAATAGTAAAATATGATAACATCTTTTATTCATCTTATTTTATTCATTTTATCACCTAATTCCCACCAATTTTGACCAAAATTAAATGCTCTTGTCCCCCTTATGTCACATGGCCGGCCAACCCACTTAAACAAGGCAAAATTGCACATTTGGGACCTCCAATTAATAATCCATAGCTATTTGGCACCTCTAGCAAATAAAATAGAACTTTCGCACTTTACGCGATTTAGTCCTTTTTAGCGATTAAGCATGAAATCTCTAAAATTAAAGCACCAAAATTTCCATTCATCCTTATAAACATGTTATAACACAGAACATAACATGAAAATAATTTTCTCCAACCTCATATTTGTGGGTCCAAGATCACTGTTCCGACTAGCCCCTAACTCGGGCTGTTACACCCCAAAATTGCGCCTAGAAGTTTTGAGGGTAAATTAGGAATTTTGGCTCGGAATAGGTTCAGAGATTTTGAATTGTGGTAACCCAAAATTATTTTTTTGCTATAGTTTTTTTTTTTTGGAAATCAAGTCAATTATTGAAAATAAGGTATAAAAAACCTTTGATTTTGAATAAAGGACTGTTTTGAAAAAAAAAGTTTGAATTAGGAGTATCATTAAGGTAAATATCCCAAAGTTTTAAAAATACCCTATTTTCACCTTCATCTATATATTTGTCACGATACTTCTTCTCCATCTATTTGTTGTTGTCACCCATTATTTTTCCAAATCCTATTCCTTTAATTTTTATTTCCAAACTTCATTCATTTAATTTCTATAATCACCTAAGCCATAAATCTCCATATAATTTCAAGAAAAACATCCAAAATACCATTGAATTTGGCATCTTTCAAGTTTGTGGGTTTTACAGATTTTCTACTAAACATCTATTTTTCTTCCATCAAAGATAACGAATCATTTTCTTATTAGTTTTTAATGTTATCAAGCTTTTGAAACTGAGTTTTTAGCTATTAAATCATATGTTTTGAATAAAAGCCAAAAATTGGGTTGTTAATGGTGGATTTTGAGATTTTTAGTAAAAACATGGTTTCAAACATTTCGTTAAAACATTGTTTTCAAATGTGATTTTGAAAATTAGTTTTGTCATGATTAGAAGGTTTCTAAACATTCCTTAAAATTTCGTTAAAAAATTCCAACGTTGTATTGAGTGTTTGAGAAAATTGCCATTGTATGTCGAAATTTTGGATCCATGAATTTACATAGTTTTGAGTAGTTTGAAGGTTGGTAATTATTCTTATATATATAATTAGATTATTGGAATCGATTATAAGTAATGGGAATGAGTAAAGATTAAGATTTTTAAATTTCAAGTTTGCTATGTCAAAAGTTTCAATTTCAAGAGAATTTAGCTAGGCCTATGTTTTTAAATGATTTTGGTGAGTCATTGGCTAAATGTTGATTGTGTTGTTGTGTGAATTATTTGGTTGAAGCTTCGGAATCATTAGGGCCTTCTACGAGTAAAGAGAAAAGGCAAGGAAAAACTAGTTTGAGCTTTCGGCATCTATGTAAAAGCGTGAACGATGAACGTTTGGAATTGCTGCTTGTAGACATGATTCATTGCGTTAATTAGGAATTTAGAAGTAGCCTAAACCCGTACTCTAAATTCCGAGTGTAAGCTTTCTCATACTCTTGATTTAATATGTGATTGTGTGTTGTGAATTTGTGGATTAAGATATGATATTTTGATATGTGAAATAAGCTTATGATGGCTATTGTGAAAGAGTTGATTGTGGGCATGTTATACGTGCCAAATCATAGTAATTATGTTGTGCTTATATTGTGAATATGCAGTAAAAAAGTACATAAAACAGTAAGTAGTATGCGTGTTTAATAACGAATATTTTGGCCTTGTGATCTTTGAGACCGTTGGATATAGTTGGCATGCCATAGGATTATGAGTACTCACCTATATCAGTTGTGTTTTTGATGAATTAAGGCCCGAGAAAGTTTTGGAGAGATAAGGAATGTGAGCTAAGCTCTATTCACTGGGATATGTTAGTGTGTTGGAGAGTGTTAGCTATATGCTTCACTTTTGGGATATGTTCGACTCTACGAGCCATCTAGTGTGTTGGAAATCCGTGTATCCGATGTGTGGTGATAGAGCCCATTTTTATACTTCATAGCTCAAGTGTCAAATTATCATTAAATGTGAGTATGTGTGTGATGTGATATAAGCTTAAATGAGTATGTGACTTCTATGTAAATGAGCCATTGAATAATGCATAATTAAGTAATATGACACTAAAGTTGGAAATGTTGTAATTGGGCTATATGAATGCTTCGTTAATGCATGATGACATGTTTGCGTAATGGTTATTCTAATCATTCACTAAGCTTGTTTAAGCTCACCCACTTCTTTTTAAACCTTTGCAGTCTATTAAGCGTTGCAGTGTGAGTGGTGTGGAATGTTTTCCAAATGACTAATCCAAGTAGTTTAGCCTTTAAGTAGGTGAATTATAGTTAGTATTTTGAACTATGAGAATAAGGCAATGTGGTAGACTTGTTGCTTAAATGTTTCCATGCTGTTTTGGGATGATTGCTTGGATTTTTTACTCACAAAATTTATAGACGTTTGAAATTGGTTTATTGGTATTGCTTAGCTTAAACTACCGGTGATGCTTTGAGTTGTAATTCTGGATAATTTTGATGCTAAATTTTTAGCCTATAAATGCATGATTAGGTTGTATATGTATGGTTGTGTTAAATACTCTTTTTTTGTGTGTTATTTTTGCCGAATTATGTAGAGGTATTGATAATTGGGGCATATGTATTGATAGCTGCGTGATTTAGTCAGTGTCGCGACATCGAAGGCAGTATGCTCGATTCTAGGTTCAGCTCCAGAGGTATGTCGCGAAATCAAAGACAGTTTTGGTATATGTGTAAAGCTTTGATGTTTGATGTAACGTCTTGGTACTCGGGTCCGGTGACCGAGCCGAGTATAGGGTGTTACATGATTCGTATTATACGTGTTTGATGTGTAAGAAAACTAACATATTGGTTGTTTTGTTGAAATGTATATGAAAGTATAAGGATGTCAAAGGATACCATGTTAAACACCAATTTGTTTTAATAGTTTAACTCATTTTAATGTCAAGGTAAGTTACGTAATTTGATTTGAACTTACTAAGCATCCGTAGTGCTTACCCCATTACTTTTCCTTCCCCTATAGATTTTGGCTTGCAGAGCGTGTCGGTCGGATCATTTTGAAGCTCACACTATTTGTCTCTTGAATCAGTAGTCTTTTGATTAATATAAGCTCGATTATATGTGGTATGTACTTAGGAGTTTTTATGCTACCTTAACATGATAATTTTAGTTTGGAACTTTAGTTGATAATGAACTTGTGATGTAAATGGAAAATGGCACATGTACTTGTATTTAGTAACATGATGTGTTATGTGTGAATGGTATCTAATGTTGCATAATTGAATACAAATTGATTTGAGGAGATGAATGTTGAATAGCTTGTAATGACATATGTAGATTTGATGTGAATTTGTGTCAATTTTGGCATATTAGTTTAGATGTTTGGAACAATGTTCAAATGGTGTGTTTTGGTATGAATTTGATAATTTTGGAGAAGGTTTAGGTTGTGTTTAATGCACCTCTTTGGTTATTTTTGAAAGATGGTATAAAGTAAGTGTTAAACGGTTTATTTTGCACCAAAACAGATTCCTTGTCCTGATGACAACTTCCTCTTATTGGAATGTCGACCTATAGTTTGTGACGTCGCAAAGTCGAGTGGTCCAACATTGTGTCGTGAAATATTGTTTTGGCGACGTCACGACATGGAGGAAGTGACGTCGTGATGTGGGCCCTGATGTAACACCCCTAACCCGTAACCGTCGCCAGAATAGGGTTAAGAGGCGTTACCGATCAATCGGAACATTTCACATCCATTTCACGACACAAAGTCAATCATCAATCAAATATATTCAAATATAAACATTTAGTCCCTTATTGAGGTCTACAAGACCTTAAACACGTGTTAAAAAGAGGTCGGGACTAAACAGAACACATACGAAAATTCTTGGAAATTTGAACATTTTTCAAAACTGCAGAGGTCACACGCTCGTGAAGTCAGGCCGTGTACCTCACACGGCTACCAGACACGCCCATGTGTCCAGGCCGTGCTAAAACAGGGCATACATACTGACTTGTCCACACGGCCACCAGACACGCCCGTGTGCCATGGCCGTGTAAAATTAAGCTAGCTACTGACTTGGTCACACGGCCACCAGGCACGCTCGTGTGCCACGGCCGTGTAACCTGCCCAGGCACACTTTGAAGTGGCTCTTGAGCCACACGGCAGAGACACACGCCCGTGTCCCTTGGCCGTGTATGCAAAATAGGCCATTTGCAAGGCCAATTTACCACCCACACTAGGATCATCCCTACAAGCACAATTAAGCATCTTTCTATGTACCAATAGCAACCATAAACAAATCAAAATTTTCATCATATCAACCCAATTCACTCTCATTTCTAGCATACCATCTTATATGCTAAATAGCTTAACCAATTCACATGTAAAACCAAGCATGATTCATCCATAATTTCACTAAATCACTATGGCATCAATCCATCAATAAATTTTCCATTCTTAAGACCATTTCATTGCCATCAAGCCATACCAAAACATACTTCATATACCATAATCATTCATGCATATACCAACATTTATCTAGCCACATCACATGGCTATTTACACATCTCAAACATGGTTCAACACAACTAGCCTATACATGCCATATTCAAATATACACATCTTCAAAAGTACCAAAATAGATTGCCGATAGTGTGATAGAGATGCTGACGAACCCCGGATCCGAGCTAGCTTTACTGACACTGTAAAACAGAGAAACGAATCACACAGCAAGCATTCAAAAGCTTAGTAAGTTCGTAATATAATACATATTACTCAATAATACCACATCAATACATAATTAAACCATTACATAGATAAATACACAATTAGGCTCATCATCAATCTCAACCATATGCTCAAGTATCTATTCATTCAACTTTTAAGGCTATCATCAACCACATAGGTTCAAACGTACCTTGATTAACACATAGTTACTCACCATTCATGCTTCTCGTTTTGCTTATTTTGCTTCAAGTTCTTATTTTGCTTCTCGTTTTTTTCTCCTCTGTTCCCGAAATTCAAGTTCATCATTCTTCTGTCATTTTTCTACCCCGATCATCCAAGATCCTTTACCATCATTTGGTATCCTCCATTTCACCCCAACGCCACACATATTCAATTTTTATTTCATTTGTTTTCAGCCTACTCGATACATCTGATATTATCCCTTGTAACAACTTTGAAGTCGGCCCTCGAGCCGTGATAAGTGTTTTGAAAATGAACTACGAACTTGTGAGAGAGAGTCGAGTGGAAAAAGGCACGAGTGAAGTCATTAAAGAAAATGCCATCTTCGAGTGAAACACGAGTGTGAGTGATTTTTCTTTGTGAGTGAAATTGTGAGAATTTGTGGTGAGTTAAAATTAATTTCCTTCATTTATTTTCATGTATGGATCAAAGTACGAGTGGAGACGAAGCCGAAGCAATCTACCATGAGAAAGAGATGTCTTCGGCCGTTCAAGAAAGCAAGCTGCTCGTAGTCAAAAGGAGCCTTAGCATCCAATGCTCGGAAGACGAGCAACAATGGGAGAATATTTTTCATTCCTGATGCCAAGTAAATGGAAAGGTTTGTAGTTTAATCATTGATGGTGGCAGTTGCACCAATGTGGCAAGTACTCTGATGGTCGAACAACTTGGCCTATCAACCACCCCACATCCGAGTCCATACAAGCTTCAATGGCTCAACGACAGTGGTGAGATTAAGGTGACCAAGCAAGTTCGAGTGATTTTCACAATTGGAAAATACGAGGAAGAAGTCTTGTGCGATGTCGTGGCCATGCACGCGGGACACCTGTTGCTCTGGAGGCCGTGGAAATATGACTAAAAAGTTATCCACGATGGCTACACCAGTAGGTACACGTTCCGATATTTGGGAAGACAAATTACTTTAGCCCCATTAACACCGACACAAGTTCTTGAAGATCAAACAAGGTTGAAAGCATTTGTAAGACTCTCGAAGGAAAAAGAAAAGAAAATGAATGTAAAAGAGAAAAAAGAAAATGAAAATGAAAAGAAAAGTGAGAAAAAGAAAACAAAAATAGCAAAAGAAAAAGAAGAAAAAGAAAAAGAACGTGAAAAAAAAGAGTTTGATTGCAAAAGAAAGTGAGATTCGGAAGGCTCTTTTGGCAAGGCAAACCATCCTTGTACTCATGTACAAGGAAACTCTCTTTAATACTAACGAACTTCCTAAGGAACTCCCTTCTTCTAATTTGGCTCCCGTTCCCGTTCTCTTGGTGCCCAAGAAAGATGGCACATGGCGAATGTGCGTCGAATGTCGTGCTGTGAATAAAATCACAATCAAGTATCGACACCCTATTCCAAGGCTTGACAACATGTTGGATGAGTTAATTTGAGCCAAGCTCTTCTCCAAGATTGATTTGAAAAGTGGCTACCACCAAATCCAAATGCGAGAGGGCGATGAATGGAAAACCGCCTTAAAAAAAACCACGATTTGTATGAGTGGTTGGTCATGCCATTCGGCTTAACCAACGCACCAAGTTCTTTTATGAGACTCATGAATCATGTGTTAAGGCCATTTATCGGTAAGTTTTATGTCGTTTATTTTGACGATATTTTGATTTATAGCAAGATATTGGAAGATCACGTGGAACATCTAAAATCTTTCTTGACAACTTTGCGTAAGGAAATTCTTTATGCTAACTTAAAAAAATGCACATTCTGTTCTGAAGGTTATCTTCCTTAGTTTTGTAGTAAGTACACAAGGATTGGAAGTGGACCAAAAGAAAATAAAGGCGATACAAGATTGGCCAAGGCCTGAGACTATTAGCCAAGTCCGGAGCTTCCATGGTTTAGCGAGCTTTTATCAGCGGTTTGTGCCCAATTTTAGCACTATTGCCGCGCCATTGACTAGTGTGATAAAAAAGGACTCTGCCTTCCGTTGGAACGATGAACAAGAGAAGTCCTTCAACGAAATCAAATTGTGCCTTACTAACGCACCATTGCTTGCGTTGCCCGATTTTGCAAAGGCCTTTGAACTTGAGTGTGACGCATCTGGAGTTGGCATAGGAGCTGCGTTGACACAAGACGGACGACCTATAGCATACTTCAGCGAAAAGCTAAACGGAGCCCCGCTCAACTACCCAATGTATGACAAAGAAATGTATGCTTTAATACGGGCCCTCGAAATGTGGCAACATTATTTGTGGCCAAAGGAGTTTGTGATCCACTCCGATCACGAGGCTTTAAAGCATATTAAGGGCCAAAAAAAATTGAACAAAAGGCACGCCAAGTGGGTCAAGTACCTCGAATCATTTCCTTATGTCATGAAATACAAAAAAGGTAAAGACAACATTGTTGTCGATGCCCTCTCGAGAAGGTACGCATTATTATCTACACTCGAATCAAAATTGTTAGGATTTGCTTTCCTAAAGGATTTGTACATTAATGACCCTGATTTTGACAAAATTTACTCTGCTTGTGAGAAAAATGCGTTCGAGAATTTTTATAGGCATGATGGATTCCTGTTTAAGGAGGGAAAGCTATGTGTTCCCCAAAGTTCCATTCGAGACGTTCTCGTCCATGAAGCCCATAGTGGAGGTCTTATGGGGCATTTCGGAGTTAGCAAAACTCTCGCTACTCTTAACGAACACTTCTATTGGCCGCGGATGAGGCGAGACGTGGAGCGAATTTGTTAATGTTGTTTGACTTGTAAACGAGCGAAATCCAAGATTCAACCTCACGGACTTTACACTCCCCTTCCGATTCCCAAAATCCCGTAGACGGACATATCCATGGATTTCATCCTTGGATTACCTAGAACAAAAACGGGAAAGGACTCCATTTTTGTTGTAGTCGATTGTTTTTCTAAGATGTCGCATTTTATTGCTTGTACTAAAACTGACGATGCTGTTCATATTTCTAACTTGTTTTTTAGGGAAGTTGTCAGATTACATGGGATTCCGCGTACCATTGTGTCGGATCGAGACACCAAATTTCTAAGCCACTTTTAGAGGTCCTTGTAGGGAAAATTAGGCACAAAGCTCCTATTCTCAACCACTTTCCATCCTCAAACGGACGAGCAAACGGAAGTGGTCAACCGCATTCTATCTACCTTGCTACGTACTCTAATCCGAAAGAATATTAAGACGTGGGAAGAATGTTTGCCCCATACTGAATTTTCCTATAACCGAACAGTTCACTCAGCTACAAAACATTCACCTTTTGAAGTGGTTTACGGATTTAATCCTTTAACTCCTTTAGATTTATTACCATTTCCTAATAATGAATTGGTTCATGTTGATGCTAGGAAAAAGGCCGACTTCGTGAAGAAACTACATCAAAAGGTGCGAGCTAACATAGAGGCGAAGACTGAATCCTACATTTCGGCAAGCCAACAAAGGCCGAAGGAAAGTTGTGTTCGAACCCGGGGATTGGGTTTGGATCTACATGCGCAAGGAGTGTTTTCCCGCCCAACGGAGGTCAAAATTATTACCTCGAGGAGACGGGCCCTTCCAAGTCCTTGAACGCATAAACGATAATTCCTACAAACTTGATTTACCGGGAGAATATAATATCAGTGCGACTTTTAACGTATCTGATTTGTCTCCATTTGATGCAGATTTCGACTTGAGGACAAGTCGCTCTGAAGAGGGGGGGATGATGTAATCCAACCCGGGGCAACCAAAGAATTAAGTTCCAAAGCTCTCGCGGTGCCCGAAGGACCCATGACTCGAGCTAGGGTCAAAAGGCTACAAGAAGCTGTGGCAGCCCTTATGAGCCGATTATGGGCTAAAACTTCATTCACGAGCGAAGTACCAGCTCGGGTCCAATTCATGAGCTCTCCATGCATTTTGGTGCAAGTTAAACTTAGCTTGGATTAGCTCATTCGAGCTCGTTCCAACTCATTGAGCTGTCTAATTAATTTGCTTAATTTTCTATGTTTGAATAAATTGAACTATTTATTTTATTACAGCAAGTAAATGTATCTTTAGTCTTTATTTAGTGCCGAATTTAAGTTGTCCAAACTCAATTTAATTTGTCACATTTTATTACAGGTTTTTAATGTGTCCTTCTTCTAGCCGAATATTAATGTGTCCTAGATAGTCTTCAATTAATTTGTCTAAGTAGTATTTAAGGTGTCTAGCTATTGTTTTAATTATTGTTCAGCTAGTTTTGCTTAATAAATTTCGGTTCATGTCTTATTTTGGTGCAGCCGAACCTACAAGGAGCAATTAAGGAGATTCATGCACCTAGGTGCAATGTATGTGGCTGGTACATGAAATGCATGGTGCATTGCATTGTGGCTGCTACCTTTTGGCATTTCAAAGTATCCATTCGGCCAACAATTACCAGCAATTAAATCCCTTGTTGCTTGGCCGATTGCCTCCCCAATGCACCATCAATGGTGTTCACACTAGCTGCCATGTTAAGGACTATTCGGCTGGAGTTGTTCACACCACAAAGACTCTTCCAACCCTATTTTCACACCTGCAAGGCTGTTCAAATTCATGATTAAATGCTGGACACTTTTCCATCAAAAGATAGCAATTTATGAAGCTCATTAAGCCTAGGTCGAATTTGGACATGTCCATTGGATTGCTTGTGCATTCATCTTCTCCAAATACATTTGCTTAGTTATGAAGCTGCCCCTTTGACTCCTCATTCAGCCGAATCTAGCAGCAGCTAATTAAGGAATTATTTCTAGAATTTTCTAGTTAATTCTAGTTAAATTTAGCTTAGCTATTAAGTCATTTAGTGTCCATTCGGCTAGCCCTTTTGTTGGCTATAAATACTTAGCTGATTTCAGTTGTAAAAAAACTTTTGGCAATTTTATGAACTTTTTGTTCAAGAGTGAGATTACTCCTCTCCGAATTCGTACGAGTTTTCGGTTCGACTTATCAAGCTCGCTTGTGGCGTCAATCGATTACTTTTTGAACTTATCACCTCTTCAGTGTGGCGTTCAACCCTTCTCGATATTTCCATCCTTCACCTTAAACCGAATAGAAACCGGGGTGACACTGCATATTGTGTTGATAATTTCTCGAGTTTAAGTTCTATTTTCCATCCCCAGCAATCTATCTTTACTTATCCATTCTTAAACCGAACCATTACGTAACTATCCTTTATCCATCCATCCTTATTCGATCCTACCAAACCGAGCCATTTCCAAACATCATCTTCCTTTCTTTAATTCTAGCCGAACCTACTCCCTCACGTTATCTAAATCATCTCAAACACTTATTCACCTCCATTCCTAACTTAAACCGAAATATAAAAGAAAATCAACTTAATAGCTTCCGCAACTTTAACCTACTTTTCCATTGTTTTTCGAAGACGAAACCTCTCGTCGTATACGATCGGGCAAACTACGTGAACGACTCGATACCCCGGGCCGTCTCACATCACCAAACATGTTATAGCCTCATTTATACATATCAAAACATGTTCATCACAAGCCATTCCAATGGCTAGTTATAACCCAAACATTTACATCCCAAAATTGGTTAATTAACCTATACATGCCATTATAACCATAATTAATTTATCATATATACCAAGATGGGCTAATGGATAGTGTGACTGATCTCCGCCAAGCTTTTAATCCAACGAGGCTCCGAATTACTATAGAACAGGGAAAAATAAAACAGAGTAAGCATGAAATGCTTAGTAAGTTCGTATAACATGGTAAATAACTTACCATATATTTATGTTCAAAATAAACATGCAAGGCACTATCAACCAATTTGGTCACAAGCTCTAAACACATATCCTCATCATGTTAGCCAAGTAATCACATATAATAGTCCTTAATCATGGATGAACAAAGTCATCAAGCATGATTAACATTCATGTAGCAACCAATTCATGCATCATTATATTAGGTAATGTCATTTCCAAGTACTTCATGTACATACGGGTAATAGTTCATTTCTAAGTCATACTATCTCATATAAACATCGAGAAACATGTATGGGCTCAATAATAACCAAATTCCCATATACATATACTTTCCACATCATGAATTCAAATAACATATACAAATCATACCCATGTATTTCAAGTACATTTTCATAATATTTTGTCTCAAGTTCAGATTATTTCATGTCAGGAATTTGCTCATTAAATCAATTAAAATATCAATGGAAACCCGGGAAAATACACTCGAAGTGTACAAATCTATAATATTAGATGAACATATTCATCAAACAAGTTCCATGTTCATATATCACCATCTCATACTTCCGTATGTCATGTATCATCATTTTCATGTATTTCAGGCAGATACATGTAATAATTCATTTCGTATTCATATTTTCTCATGTCAGGATTTTCCCCTTTGAATCATTGAAAACATCGATAGATACATAGGTAGTACACTCGAAGTGTACAAATCAGAAACCGTCAATTCATATCCATGGGTACCCATAAGGGCACATAATCAGGAAGCACACTCTCGAGCCATATAACAGGATGCTCATGTGAGCCATGTAACAGAATGCTTATCCAGGCTATATCAGGAAACTCATAAGAGTCTATAACAGAAAGTTCACAAAAAACTCTTTATCAGGAAGCTCATGAAGAGCCTATCAGGAATGCTCACAAAAAGCCATGTAACAGGAGCTCCAGATAGCATAACAGGAAGTTCAAGCGAGCCATGTCAGGAAGCTCATAAGAGCCTATATCAGGATGCCCATGAAGAGCTGCGTTTGTGTCCGCAATAAACGCTGGATCACAACCGATCGAATCATGTAACAGGACGCTCACAAAGAGCTGTTGTAATGCGCAACACATGCAGAATCACTACCGATCAGGATACTCGCAAGAACTATGTAACAGGAATGCTCGAGAAGGCTTTTATCAGGATGCTTGTCCGAGCTATAATGTCCGCAACATATGCAAAACTATAATCAATATGGGAAAATACTGTATCCATCGCATTTCATTATTCATACGGGACTTATCATTTATCGAACAATATCGGGTATGTGATTAATTTCATATATTAAACATTTATGCAATTCACAGAAATACAACTTGCGATTCAAACATATTAATATACATAATTAAGTTATACGAACTTACCTCAATAAATTTTCGTGTACGTAAAATCTACTAATTCAACACTTTCTCTTTTCCTCGGTCTAACTCTGAATTTGGTCTATCCGGATCTATATGAGTAAATTTAACATCAATTTAATACAATTCATACTCAATTCAGTCCAATTCACATTTTAGGCAAAATTACCATTTTGCCCCTAAACTTTTAATTAAGGACGATTTCGTCCCTAGGCTCAGAAAATGGAATTCATGCAATTTAATCCTTATTCCAAGCCTAGCTGAATTTCTCATATAATATTTACAGCCCATGTATTTCATAAAAATTCAAAATTTTCCATGAATTTTACAACTTTACAATTTAGTCCTAAAATCATAATTTCATCAAAATTCACTTTACGAAAGTTGTTTAACTATCAACAGCCTTTCATTTTCTACCATAAATTTCAAAATTTCAGCATACTCATCCATGGAAAAACCCTAGTACTTTAATTGTAACACCCCTTACCCGTATTCTACGCTAAAACCGGGCCCGAGGCATTACCGAATTAAAACCACTTGATCGCCACTTAGGCTCAACGTGACTACTCTCTCTTAGTCACCAAAACGACCTCATTCTCAACTTACGAGACCTTACTCATATACACGAGGGTTCTCGAGACCATATCGAAAAGTTTTACTATCTTAAAGTTTTTCCATCTATACAGGGACCACACGCCCGTGTAAGATTAGACACGCTCGTGGAGGTCACACACGCCCATGCCCCCATCCCGTGCATGAAAACCCAAGAATTCTGCCAATGTCCCACGGCTAGGGCACACGCCCGTGTGGCTAGCCCGTGGCCTACACTACTCGAATCTTCCAAATTGACACGGCCAAGTCATACGCCCGTGGGCTGGCCGTGTGCCACACATGGCCTAGACACATGCCCATGTGTCTATCCACATGGACAAGAACAAAGCTATATGCTAAGCTCTTTTCACCCATCTAGCTCATACAACATATACACATTCAACTCATCCAATATCAACTTATATTGAAACATAATCTTACATGGATAACTACATCTTTTCATATAATAAAGTAGCCAACAACCATGGCGTTATACAAAATAGTTTATCCATCTAATGGCCAACACATCTTAGCCAATACAACAAAATTCACTAACTTATCTAGCCCCTATACATGCCATATACAAAACATTAAGTCTAATGTACCGGAGTGTGCTGATAGTGTGGGCGATCTTCCGATTAATCCGCGTATAAGAAAAAGGAAAAGAAAGGAGTAAGCTTTGAGCTTAGTAAGTTTACACATAAACAATTTAAGCATTCTAGCATAAGCTAAACAACAATTAGCATTATACTAACATATGTAATTCACATCCACCACTATGCTTACTCTTTCTATCCCTTACCACATATCTAACACATCATGAGTCACATACTAATAATCATTGACATGCACCCCTGCACTCATTATCACATTTACTCAAAATACAACACATCATTATTTCTCAATAATACATCCACACAACTAAATTACTCGGTGGTTTCGCACTTAGCCCACCACAATCAGATCATGAGGTAGTATCGCACATAGCCTACCACAAAGGATAATTATAGTGATTCTGCACATAGCTCACTAAATAATATGCTTAACAATAGTATCGTACACAACCCATCATTGTTAAGTATCAAGGTGGTATCGCACTTAGCCCACCATCAAGCATTATTACTACACATTCACATGTATACTTTGTAATACATTCATCCATTCACAACTACTATCTCATTCATTCCACTAAAACCGAATAGGTTCTCAATCATGCTACACACTAGCTAGCATTAACAATGTATACGCATAAATGCATCATTTATACGTAAACTTACCTAGGTACTCAAAAGTATGGAGGTGTGCAATTTAGTCTGCTACTTTGCTCTTGCCTCGGTTTCTATCCGAGCTTCATCTTTCTTGATCTATAATGATAAATCAACTCATTCAATACACACATTGACTAAATTGACCCTTATCTCATACTTTAGCAAAATTACCATTTTGCCCCTAAACTTCCTCATATTTATACTTTTGCCCCAAGGCTCGTAAAGTGATTTTTTTTATTCAACTTTCTACCATTTCATGCTTAGCCGATTCATAACCTCAACTAAAGCAATCATCAATTCTCACTAAATCATTCATGTATGACCAATCTCAAGACTTTCACAAACTAGTCCCTACATGCATTTTTCATGAAATTCACTTAGCAAAAGATGTTTCTACTACATCAAGCTTTCATAATCTTCCATAAAACATCAAAATACATGCATGTCATACATGGGTACATTTTTGAACATCAATCCTACCTCAACATATAGCTAAAAATAGCTTACTCATGTTACCAGGACTTCAAAAATACGAAAAATATCAAAAATGGGGCTTGGATGCACTTACTAGCAAGCTTGAAAAATTGAAGAGCCCTAACAATGGCTTCTTGAAAGTTTCGGCAGCTTGAAGAAGATGAATGAATTTTTTTCATCTTTTTCCCTTTTTAATCACTTAATTGACAAATGACCAAAATGCCCATTTGTCAAACTTTTCCAATTTCATCCACTCATGCCCATTTTTGTCCAAAAATTAAAATGTGGGAAAATTACTATTTAAGGACCTCTAATTGATAATCCAAAGCTATTTCATACAATTAGCTTCTAGAATCTCACATTTTGCAACTTTTGCAATTTAGTCCTTTTGGACCATTCAACCACAATTTAACAAAAATTGCTTCATGAAACTTTCACACTAACATACAAACATAGCATAAACCTCAAAACTCATACATATACCTCAGATTTGTGGTCTTGCACCACTATTCCGATTAGGCCCTAAATCAGGATGTTACAACTCTCCCCCTTTAGAGATTTTCGCCCTCGAAAATCTTACCAGTAAAAAGGTTTGGATGTTGCTTTCTCATGCTTTCTTCCAGTTCCCACGTAGCCTCCTCCACACCGTGTTTTTTCCATAACACTTTCACTAGGGCTATGCTCTTATTCCTCAACTGTTTCACTTCTCGATCCAAGATCTTAATAGGCTCCTCTTCATAAGACATATCCGGTCTTATCTTAATTCCCATTGAAAGAATCACATGCGAAGGATCGGAGCGATACCGTCGCAACATCGACACATGGAACACATTATGGATCTTATCCAATTCTACCAACAAAGCCAACCGGTATGCTACTGGCCCAACTCTATCTGTAATCTCATACGGCCCAATGAATCTTGGACTCAATTTCCCCTTTCGTCCGAATCTCATGATTTTCTTCCACGGGGACACTTTCAAAAACACTTTGTCACCCACCTCAAACTCAATTTCTTTTCTTTTCAAATACGCGTACGACTTCTGTCGGTCTGAAGCAACTTTCAAACTATTACGGATTACTTTCACTTTCTCCTCAGTATGGAATTTGAAGAATAAAACTATGAAACTATGAAAGTTACATGTTTCTTTGCATATATATTTTATTGTATTTTAATCTTGTATTTGAATATTTCATATTATGTTTATATATTCAGATTATAGAAAATACCACTGATTTATACTTAGAGTACGATTTTATTTTTCCGTGCGTAGGTTAAGTATTTAGTGGTTCAATCGTTGACTCAGCATCAAAAAGCTATCCCGAGCTCAACTAACTTTTCCCTCTTGCATCAAAACACAACCCAAACCATTCGATGAAGCATCACTATAAATCACAAATTCTTTACCGGAATCTGGCTGAACTAGCACAGGTGCTTCGGTTAACAAAGCTTTCAACTGATTAAAACTTTGCTGACACTTCTCAGACCATTCAAACTTGACATCTTTTTAAAGCAGTTTCGTCAACGGGGTAGCGATCATCAAAAATCCCTTGACAAATCTTCTATAATATCTGACTAATCCCTGAAAACTTCTGACTTCAGATACATTTCTCGGAGGCTTCAAGTCTACCACAGTTGAGATTTTACTTAGATCAGCTCTAATACCATCTGCTGACACTAGATGTCCCAAAAATTTGACTTCTCGGAGCAAGAACTCACATTTCCTAAACTTAGCAAACAGTTATTTTTTGCATAAGGTTTGCAAAAAAATTATCATATGCTGGGCATGCTCTGTCTAATCTCGTGAATAGATCAGAATGTCATCAATGAACACAACAACAAATCTGTCTAAGTACGGTCTAAAAATCATGTTCATGAAGTCCATAAACGCAACAGATGCATTAGTCAAACCAAATGGTATCACAAGAAACTCATAATGTCGCACTGGTTACGAATGCGCCAAAGACATCGTCGAGCCTTTAACTCAGAATCGGTAATAACCAAAACGAAGATCAATCTTTAAGAATATCATCGCACCTTTCAACTGATCAAATAAATCATCGATACATAACAATGGATACTTATTCTTGATTGTGACTTTGTTGAGCTGTTGATAATCGAAACATAATCGTATTGACCCGTCTTTTTTCTTAACAAACAACGCAGGGGCACCCCAAGGAGAAAAGCTGGGCCAAGCAAAGCCCCTATTTGTCAACTCTTGCAACTATGCTTTTAACTCTTTTAATTCAGTAGGTGCCATTCTATACGGAGCTATTAATATCAGAGATGTTCCTGGCATTAACTCAATAGCAAAATCAGCCTCTCTGATCGGTGGTAACCCTGATAACTCTTCTGGAAACACATTTGTATACTCACATAAACTCTAGAGTTAAAAATATAAGTGAGATATGCTTCACAACTGTTTCTAACATATTTCTGTGCCCTCATAGCTGAAATAACATTAGATGTACTATCCAGTCTGTCTGATTCAATTTGAACATTTCACCATTCTAACACTTTAACACAATATGCTTTTGTCTACAGTTCACAAAAACATCATGCAAAGTTAACCAGTCCATACCCAGAATCACATCAAATTCATCAAAGGGTAGTAACATCAAATCAGATGGAAAGTTGCAACCTCAAATCATCAAAGGACATTTTCTACAGACTTTATCGACTAACACATACTAACCTAGAGGGTTCGTTACTTTAATCACAAACTCAGTAGATTCAAAAGGCAATTTCTTATCTGACACTAAAGTCATGCATACATATGAGTGCGTTGACCTCGGGTCAATCAAAGCATTAACATTAGTATCAAAGATAGAAAATGTACCGGTGATCACATCAGGCGCTAAAGCTTCCTCTTGAGCACAGATCGCGTAAGCACTTGTTGGTGCTCATGCCTCAAATATCGCAGCAGAATATTTCATCCCACTACAATTATTTCCCGTATTTCTAGTGTTCCAGGGTGGTCTCCCTCTCGCAACTGTGTTACTCGATCGAGTAGTTTGAGCCTTTTCTTTGTCGGACCTTTCAGGGCAATCTATGAAATAATGTTCATAAGAACAACATTTAAAACATGATCCATCTTTCAGTCTGCACTCACCAAAATGTCGTCTATTACATTGTTGACATTCGGGCTTGTTGTTTCTAACACTGCCCACACTTGCTACAGACGTAGCCGAAGGTTTCAAGCTCAAATATTATTTTCCTCTATCTTTCCCAGAATAACCCACCAAAGTTGATGAACGTTAGTGAAATTCTTTCAACTTCTTCGATTGCGATGAGTATGACTTTCCTATAGGTCACTTCCTTGAATCACGAGCCTTAGAATTGGCTTTTCTTTTCGCTTTGCTGAGTTCTTCAGCCTTGTGTGCTCTGTCAACCAGAATTACAAATTCTTTCAACTCAAGAATCCTGACTAACAACTTGATATCTTCATTTAAGCCGTCTTCAAATCGAGTACACGTAGCAACCTCTGTCGGTATACATTCCTGGGCATACTTACTGAGTCGCACAAATTCCCTCTCATATTCAAATTTCACATCATACTACTTGCTTCAATTCAAGAAACTCTTTACGTTTCTTATCGAGAAATCTTTGACTCACATATTTCTTTCTGAACTCAGTCTGAAAGAATTCCCAATTTACTCGATCTCTCGGTAGTACCACAACTAAAGTGTTCCACCACTAATAAGCCAAGTCTTTCAACAATGAAACATCACATTTCAAGCATTCCGTCGTTGTACACAACAATTCATCAAAACTCTCATCGTGTTTTCCAATCAGAACTCGGCTCTCTCTAGATCTTCTTCAGCTGTACCTCGAAACTCTTCAGCCCCATACTTACGAATTTTATCATCTGGAGGCTTGTTTACTCGTACTAGTCAAAACCCTGAGGAATTATAGGGACCGATTGGGGTACAGGTCTGGGTAGAGGTTGTTGAACCATTGGGTTCGTTCGCACGAACTCTGAAAACCACTCGGACATCATCTAGAAGAAGGCTTCCTTAGCCTCTCCTCCCTAGCCCTCAGATATGGGCCTACTACCGCTGACACTACCCCGTAAACAGAGGATTGCGCGTTACTTTCTACTTCATCGGAATCAACTCGGTTGGATGACATCTTATCTATATGAAAACATAGTTCAATTTGAGTCAGGAGTTATCACACTATCGCAAGTTATATAATGGCATGTATTTCTAGACTCATAAATGCTATGTTCAGTCCGAGAACCAACTAAACCATAGCTCTAATACCATTAAATGTAACACCCGTAACCTGTATCCTTTGCCAGATTAGGGTTACAGAGCATTACCGTACAAACAGAACATTAAAACATACATTTCATACATTATTATAAACATAATATAAAATAATCATTCACATACATATCATCCCTAAATCTAGCCCTCGAGGCCCAAAAACTACCTTTGAAACAATTCAGGACTAAATCAAAAACATTTGGAAAGTATAAGAAAAAGTTAGAAAAATTTGACTACAGGGGTCACACGGTTGAGACACATGCCCGTGTCTCAAGTCGTGTAACCTTCAAACTAAAGACACACGTCCATGTCCCAGCCTGTGTCCTGACCCGTGTAACTCTCTGAGTAGGGTCACAAGGCCGTGTCATATGCCTGTGTCCCAAGCCGTTTAACTCTCGAAATTGCCCCACACGCCCTTGTTCCAGGCCATGTGCTAGGCCTTGTAACTAACTGACTTGCATACAAAAGAACCTACAAAGGACACACGGTTGTGTCGCCAGGCCATGTGTCACACACGACTGAGTCACACGCCCGTGTCTCAGGCCGTATGGACATTAAATTTCCAAAAATCAAGCCATTTTCAACACCAAATCATGCATACAACTATAGGCCTTTTGTGCACCTAATCAAGACATCAACACCTTACCAAAACATACATATAATGACCAATTCAAAAGTCCTAAATCAATCAACCAATATGCCATTCAAGGCACCTCAAATGCATTCATCCACAACTTACCTAAACAAGTATATGTTACCAAATTTCAATCATCAACATCTAGCTCAATACATTCCCATTAAACATATAACCGTAACATTTCCTTTACATCATTGCTCACATGAGCTATGAAATGGGCCTGCTCACATGAGCTGTGGGTCGAAATGTAAGCTACACGATGTTGCTCACATGAGTTGTGGAGAATCCGCAACAAATGTAGGACCTCAGCCATCGGTAGGACGTTCAAGACCAACACCCGAAACATGAAATCCTTAATGACATGTCATTTGTACCATACGAATTTCTAAGGTTCAACCGGGACTCAATAACCACCATAGCATTGCTTGTAAATACATTGTTCAATTACATGACAAATAACATATAAACATAATTCATTCATACGAACTTACCTCGACGATTAGGGCATAGAAACGAAATCGACTAATCCGAGGCTTTATCTTTTCCCTGATCTAGATCCGTACGTGGTCTATCTTGATCTAAATAGACAAGTTTGATCCATTTAATATCCTTAGCATTCAATTTAGTCCACATTGCATATTTATGCAAAATTTACTATTTTCCCCTAACATTTTAACTTTTTACAATTTAGTCCTTAAGCCCATAAATTGAAATCTAAGCATTTTAATCCTCTTTTCAATCTAGCCAATTTCTCTAGGGACTTAAACCAATCTATACAAACCATCATTTCACAAATTTAACAAAAACTTTTATTATTTTTACAAACAAGTCCTTAAATACAATTTTCATCAAAAATCACTTTACAAAACTTGTTTATTTACCAAGAAGGACTCATAATCTATCATTAAACATCAAGAATCAAATAATAGCATTCATTGAAAAACCCCAAATCTTTAAAAATTTTACAAATTGATCCATGGGCTAGCTAGGTTAAGCTAAAACGACTTTAAACACATAAAAATCATTAAAAAAGGGCTTAAAAATCATACCATGCAAGGAAAAGCTTCCTCCCCATTTCAATGGTGTATTCGGCCAAAAAGAAGAAGAAAATAAAAGATGATAACATTATTTCATCTTTTCCTTAATTTTTCATTTTAATTCCTTAATTACCATTTTAGCCTTATTACTATTTAAAATTTACAACAAAACCTTGCCATGAATATCCACTAACTATAGTAATGGTCTAATTACCATCTAGGTCCCCTCACTTTAAAGTTTCATAGCTATTTAACACCTTTAACTAATAGAACTCTGCTTTTGTACTTTTTACGATTTAGTCTTTTCACATAATTAATCATGCAAACATAAAAATTTTTTAACAAAATTTTAATAAGACCTTACTAACATCCCATAGACATTGAAATACTAATAAAATAAAAATTTACTCATCGAATTTGTGGCCTCAAAACCACTGTTTTGATTTCACTAAAGACAGGTTGTTACAGATTCTTATTTAAGAATGAACCCTATATGGGGTATGACGAGTCTGTATCGTTGTCAGTAAAGTAGCATGGGTAAGGCATTTTCTACTTGCACCCAAAGGATGTTTTAGGTAGAATAGTTAGGGAGTTCTATGCCCATATGAACTCCCCTGATTCTTCTCTCATCTATGTGAGGCGTACCTGTAACAACCTATTTTTTAGTGGTGGCAAAATAGTGGTTTCAAGACCCCAAAATTTTGTCGTGTTGACCCTTAAATATTATTTATAAAATAATTATGGATTCATTAGAGTCGTATTAAAATTTGGTTAAGAAATTTTAATGTTGAGTTAGCTTATTAAAGCAAAAGGACTAAATTGAAAAATGTGCAAAACTTAGTAATTATTGTGTTTAGGTGATCAAATAATTTAATTACTTAATGAGGAAGGACTTATGTGGTAATTAGGCCCTTGTTAATGTGGTTGGACGATAATTAGAAGGAAAATGATAGAATATTATATGTTTAATGGCATAATTGTAAATATATTAAAATTAAACAAAACAAATTGAAAAAAAATTAGACATTCCTATTCATTTTCTCTTCAACCTTGCCGAAATCACCATTGAATGGAGCTCCAAGCTTCAGTTTCATTCTCCTTGTGCATGTGAGCTCAATTCTCACATATTTCTTGTAATTTTTATGTTTTTTAGATCGTCACAACTAGGTCCAGTTAGCCCGTATCTTCGTTTTTGAATTTATAAAAATTTTTAGAAGTTTCCATTGATGAATCTTGAATTTTTTATGATAACTATGTGTTTGAAGCTTTGATTGTGGTACTTGGTTGTTTTGTGAAGAGATTTTTGTTAGATTTTGATTTAAGGATTGAATTGTTAAATGTAAAAATTTCAAGGTTTGATTGTAACACCCCAAACCTGACCTAGAAGTTAGGCCCGAATCCGGCATGTCACATTGAAATGTTTTAGCGAAAACCTTGTTTTCATTGAAAACCCTTCATAAAGTAAAATGTTGAGTACAAACCCCTTTTTAGTTGCGAAATTTTTATTTAAAAGAACAAACAATTTGTAAAACATGGTATTTAATAATGGAGTTGCGGAAACGTAATAATTGAAAACAGCCCTAGCTTAAGAAAAACTTGTTAAGTTATGATGAAAGTCCATGTTTTAAGAAAACGTTCATATGTTATAGTTATTTCGAAAACCATGTTAAACTTTAGAAATTTATTCAAGTTTAATAACTAGGCAGTTGAAACAATAATAAAAACCAAATGTAAAGTCAAATTGGAGATACAAGGCCCTTTTTACAATCCAAACCAAAATATTTTCAAAATATTAGGAATTTTAAAGAAAATCCAAATAATAATATCTTGCTAACTGGCCACCTCTAAGTCCCACCACTCGTCAAATCGCCTACTGAGGGTCACCTGAAAAGTTTAAAAAGGTGGGGGTGAGTTTCGAAAAACTCAGTGTGTACAACCCTCAACGAGTATAAAGCAATCATCAGTCATTTTGGGCCTGAGCCTAACTTAGCAGCGGTGGCCTTTGGGCCGAAGCCCATATCACATCAATATCACAATAATATCGTGCATGCAATGCTGTGCAAACCCTCCCCAAATAATCCATCCGCTACACAACATTTCCCTTCCAACCTTATACACCTGTGGGGATTTCTAAATCGACCCACCCATCTGCTACACAGCAATGGTAGCCCAGTTGTGGTACTACCTAACGTTGCGAAGAAAGCGCTAGTCATATATTGGGCTTTAAAAAGCCATCGGTGGATCCACAGTTGTCAAGCAACCATGCGATCCTCATATACTTCCTCCGTTCCACAATTCCCAACCCTTATGCAACCTAAACAACATATCATATGAATGCAGCAAATGTACATGTAACATCCATAAATCTTACATTCAACACATAGAGGTATCATAATAATTTCAAAAATCAAGGGTATTTCAGTAATTTTATAAATTGGGGGTATTTTGGTAATTTTGTAAACCAAGGGTATTTCTGTCATTTCACTACCCAGGTGTATTTTTGTAAATCTACCCTACATGGGTATTTTTGTAATTTCTTTTATCTCGAGTTTTAGTTATGAACTTTGGCCCATCAACAAGTCCTTGCGGCTAAAGTGAACAGACAGTATGCACCAGGTAGGATCCCAGAGAAGAGGAGGTGGGCCACTTGGACTGCTTAAGTACCAAGCTCTCCCTAGATCCAATCCTAGACATGCATATGTCCATTGCCACACTCTAACCTAGCGACTTGTCCATAGAAATGTTTGATTATTAACTTAAGTTTTATGCTATTTAAGAATTTATCAGAACTAGGCCTAGAAACCATTAAAACCCTAGCATGCATTTCTAAAATCCCATAAGGCCCACTTAAGCCCAATCATGTCCATATAGCCCATTAAGCCCAATCATGTATATGTATCCCATTAGGCCCGATCATAATCAAATCATACAACCATCCATATCAATCCATCATTCAATTTCACATATCAAATCTTGTCGATTTGGGCCCACAAGCTCGGCAAGCCCATTTAGCCCCTTCTGGCCCGGTTGGCCAAATAGTGGCCTAGGACCATGAGATTACTCTCTTGGTCCCGATAATCATATCGGTGTTCCCATACAAATGTTCGCACGCTCGTGTGGTTGCCGATGCCAACCTTTTGGCTTTTTGGCTTTTCGGCACTCCGGGTTTTCGGGATTTCAGCTTTTGTTGATTTGTCGTGTGTGAAGTGTATGTACACATGTTCGGCTTTATATTAAACTATCGAATCATAGGGTAGAAGTACACACCTTACCACCTGGAGTACTAAGTACTCATAATCGTCAGAACCTATATTCAAACATTACCCTCTATCAGTCACTTGCTTAATAAATTAAAATAAATCCACTCCAACCACTCACCGAAGGACAACCTATACTTGCCTTGATCGACTGCGATTTGCCTATTTAATCCGAGGTCCGTTGTAGTCCCCCTTTCACATCCAGGCGAAAAGTCCCGAACCGCAGACACCTTACGTCGCTTAAACTTGGGAGTACTGGTCACTTGCTCATACTCAGTCGGCATCTTTACTGACTCTTTACTAGATCCCCCTTTGCTCATCGTAAATTCCTTATCAATCGGCCAAATGAATACAATAGCTAGTCCCAGAAGATTTAGCCAACGCGAGGAGAATAAAAGATTTGAAAGAGGGAAAGAATGAATATTCGGTTAAGTAACTGAAAAAAAAAGAATTGCTTTGATCAAATTGTGGAAGAAAAGGGGTGGCACACAAGGGATTCGGCAAAAAAGGAATACTGGACTTTAGGGACCAAGAATATTCGGCACAAAAGAAATAGACTAGAAGCAAAGGAAAGAAAATAGTTTGATGAGAAAAAAAAAAGGGAAGAAATCGGCGCAAAATAGAAGAGGAAGAATAAGGGATTTCGGCTTTCAGGTATTTGGAGAGAAAATTAGTTTTTGGCAAAAATAAAAATAAAGAATTTGGCATTAGCCTAGAACCCCAAAATCGACACCTATTTATAGCCTATAGCCGAATTTCCTATCCCCAAATTCCCAATTCGGCTCAACCTCTTCAACATATCTCATCTCCTAATTTTTCTCCACGATAACTCCCCAATCCTTTTCCTAAATTTTCTCTTCTGATCACTCTCCTTAGAGTCCATCATCACACCACTTCCAACCTTCTAGAAGGCCAAAATTAAACTCCTAAAAAAATACTAAGCTAGGATTCGAACCTAGGATCTCCTTGCTAGCCCATAACGCCACCTTCCTATACCCTAAGTGGCGTCACTTAGCCACTCCACCACAAGGCTCTTTGATGCCATTTTTCCCTATTTTTATTTAAAAGCCCAACTACTCACCGCCCTTGTTCCTTTAATAATTGATTAAAAATTCATTCTCCTCAAAGTTCGAACCCAGCACTTCTCCAGTACCCCTAGACACTCCAAGTTTATTAAACCCTTAAAGCCAACTTGTCATTTGTCATTTTCTTGCTCACTTCAAAATTTTCTGAGACCTAAAGCCCAAAGCCCAAATCATCTAGGCCCAAAATTCAGGGCGTTACATTGATAATGAATTTGATGTGTAATAGGGACTGTCAAAGGGCTTAGAATATTTGACTGTAATTTGATTCCTAGAAAATGGTCAATTTGATGATTTTTGGGTTAAAAGACTAAATTGTAAAAGTTGTAAAAGTTTAGGGAAAATGTGTAATTAATTAAAAGTTATAGGCCATATGCATTGAATGGAATGTGAAATGTGTATGAGATTAATATATTGTGTTTAATTATTACATAGATCAAGATTTGAATCAAAAAGACCATAATTGAGGAAAGGGGAAAATAGCAGAATAGTCCCTACATGTTGATCAGAATTAAATTGTAGGTAAGTCCATAGTATTTTAATATGAAAAGAAAGTTTGACTTGTAATCTTATATTATTGTTCTTTAGTTAATATGTTTATAGATAATTATTGATTGAATGCACATACGTTCCCCTTATTGTACTTTGGTACCCCTAAATGCACATACGTGTAACAGCCCAAATTTTGGTGAAATCAGAACAGTGGTTTCGGGACCACAAATCCGAGCTGAAAATATAATTTATTTTTATTTTATTATATAGACCGTATTATGTTAGAAAATTAATGTGAAAATTTTGATACAAAAATTTTATCGATTTAGTGCTTAATTACGAGAAGGACTAAATCGCATAAAATGCGAAAGTTGAATTCTAGTAGCTATAAGGATCAAATTGAACCATTAATAAAAAGTAAATAGATATTTTTGGATGATTCATCCACGGAAATTGAGAAAAAGGCTAGGGACTAAATTGGAAAGTGAAAATATTAATTAATTAAAAAGATGAAAAGAAAATAAAAAATCATATTTTCTCATCTTCTTCCAAAATAAACATGGAAACCCTGGGAGAGAGAGAATAAATTTCATGGCCAAATTGGGTAAGTTTCCTTGGCTCGTTTTTAGTAATTTTGATATTTTTGGAATCGGGATAGCCTAAACTATCTATTTGGGGGATCAAATTGAAAAGTTATCAAAGTATAAAAATTGGGTCAAGGATGTATATGCTGGAAATTTGAAATTGATGGTAGAAAATTAAAGATTGATGATAGATAAACAACTTTTACAAAGTGGTTTTTCATGAAACTTGATTTAGGGACTAAAATGAAAATTGGTGAAAATCCATGGAAAATGCTAAAATTTGTGAAATGTATGTGCTGTAAAAGTTGTATGTATATTTTGGCTAGGCTTGGGTAGAGGGTCGGATTTCATGAATTTCATTTTCCAAGCCTAGGGACAAAATGGTAATTTATTGAAAAGTTTGGGGCAAAATGGTAATTTTAATTAGGATAAAAATTGAGTCCAAATAAGTGTAAAATGTGATAAATTAACATTAAATTTACTCGTATAGATCCGAATAGACCAAATTCAAAGTTAGAACGAGGAAAATGTCAGATAAGTGGATTTATGTACACAAACATTTGTCGAGGTAAGTTTGTGTAACTAAATTGTATATGTTTTTATGCTTGATTTAAATGTTGTGTTTGTGAATTTTAATGTCATAAATATGTGAAAAGATCACCTACTCGATATAGCCCGATAAATGAAAATGCTCGATAAAATGGTAAATGAATAAAATGTTACTTGTATGCTTGACATGAATGTGGAATGTGTTTCACTCGAATTATATAAATGTTACGGAGGTATGAAATAATCAAATGCTCGATAATGCTTGAAAAGTGTGTAAATCTCGGTTGAATAAATGGAAAATCGATGGATATGTGATTTCCCGAAACGAAAGAGGTCCTACATTTGTTGCAGAGAGGATTTAGCTCGGATGAGTAATCCTTCGACCTCAATTCTGATAGGATTTAGCCCGGATGGGTAATCCTGATATAAGTCCTCTCGAGCATATGTTATGTATTGGATTTAGCCCGGACAGGTAATCCAAATCAAGCTCTTTAGAGCATATGACGTAAAAAGGATTTAGGCTGGACTGGTAATCCTGTTGTTTACATATATGTGGCTCAAGAGTGTACTCTTTGAAATTGTACCATATGGGTACCATTGGACACGAATTGGCAGATTCTGATTCGTGCACCTCGAGTGTACTACCTGTGTATCCATCGATATTTCGAATAAATTCAACGAGTAAAGCTCTGATAAGGGCAAATATGAATTTAAGACAAATTGACATGGAATGATATATATATGATATGAAATATGACATGAAAAAGGATATTACATGAAATACAAGGAAATGATGATTTATGACTAGTGATGTATGAAAATATGAAAAGATGATAATTGTACATGGAAATTATTTGATGAGAGTGTTCATCCTTGATTATATATTCGTACACCTTGAGTGTACTACTACTTGGTGACCTTAATACTCGAATAAAATGAGTAATGTCCTGACATGAAATTATCTGAACTTGGAACGAACTACTATGAAACTATACTTGTAATAATAAGAGATGATATATACATGCTTAATGAATACATGTTGTGGAAAGCATATATGCATGGAAACTTGATTGTTGATTGAGCTTATACATGTCTTGATGTTATCATGGATTATATGACTAACAAGGGCAATGAGGATGTCTGCAGGGCTTGAGGTCAAATTAAGTGAATATGCCTTACATAGTTACCTCAAAATAGGAAGAATGGTAAGTACCATATTATACAAACTTACTAAGCATGTAATGCTTACCCCGTTTTATTTTCCCCCGTTTTAGAGTAAATCGGAAGCTCGTTGGATTAGAAGCTCGGCAGAGATCACTTACACTATCCATCGGCTCATGACGGTACGATATGGTAAATCAGTTATGGTTGTAATGGCATGTATAGGTTATATTGGCCATATTGGCATGTAAATGTAAATGATGCCTGTAATCTAGCCATTGGAATGGCTAGTAATGGTTGTTTTGATATACTTGTAATGTTATGCTATGGTAACCATAAGTATATGTTAAGTAGTTGATCAAATCATGTTTAACACATGAATTGAACCAAGGTAGGATAGTAAACATGTATGCATGCAATGATAGGCCATGTTGAATAATGAAATTTTCTTATTTGAATGCTTAGAATGGTTGGATTGTACTTGGTATGTTTTGGTGCAGGAAAATGGTAAATTTGTGTGACAAATGAGGCTGGGAAATGGCTTTATTTTGTCCACACGGGTGTGTATGTAACAGCCTGATTTAGGGGCTAGTCAGAATAGTGGTTTCAGAACCACTGATCTGAGGTCGGAGAAAATAATTTTTATAATATTTTATGTGTTATAGCATGATTGCAAGAGTGCATGAAAATTTTGGTGCTTTAATTATAGCGATTGCATGCTTAATTGCGAAAAATGATTAAATCGCATAAAGTGCGAAAGTTCTATTTTACAAGCTAGAGATGTCTAATAGCTATAGAATATTAATTGGAGGTCCTTAAAGTGCAAATTAACCCCTCTAGAAATGTTTGATCGTTCATAGGGAACAAAAAGATGTCAAATTTATCAAGTTGGTGGATTAGGTGGTAAATTGTCTAGAAATAGAATAAAAATAAAGAAAGAAAATAATCATCTTTTCTCTCCATCTTCTCCATCGAAAAATGCAAGCAAAATAGGGGTTTGAGAGCTCAAAATTTTCAGCAACTTCTCACCTTTGAAAGTAAGTGACTTTGGTGGTTTTTCTTGATAATAATTGTACTTTTGGAACCCCTAAAGCTTAAGCTAGCTAAAGAATGGACTATTTTGCAAAATGGTTGAAAGTTTAGAGTTTTGCCATGTGAGCATTTATGTTGTTTGCTGCATTTTTATGGAAGAAAATGAGTCTTAGTTGTTAAATAAACAACTTTTGTGAAAGGTGTTTCCATGAAAACACCTAAAAGGACCATTTTGCAAAGGTTATAAAATAGGTGTTAAATGTGTGAAATAATGAGTATTGAGGGTTGCTATAAGAGAAATAAATGTTCACTTAGGCTAATTAAAGGAAGAAATTTGATTAGAATTGATTTACGAGCCTAGGGGTAAAATGGTCATTTTGTGAAAGTCTAAGGGCAAAATGGTAATTTTGCCAAAGTATGATTATTGAAACATATTAATTAATGTGATAATTAAATGAGCTAATTTGCTAATATAGATCAAGAAGAACGAGGAATTAACCTTGACCGAGGAAAGGGCAAGGTATCGGACTAGATCGGTAATTTGGCCTATTTTGAAATCGAGGTAAGTTTGTGTGTAATAAATTCAACATCATGTTATTAAGTTTTAAAATGTTTGATATTAGTGATAATGAACATTATTTCTATGAAATCTGAGTAATGATGTTGAATGCGAAAATGATGAGAATTGTGATGTTGAAGTCCCGGTTGGACTTTAATAAATGTGAGAATAATGTCAACAAGACTTGAGAGGAGTAAGATCCCGTATAAGACCATGTCTGGGACATGGCCTCGGCACCGAATTGAGATCACGTATAAGACCATGTCATGGATATGGCATCGGCATCGAATATAAGAATCGTATAAGACCATATCTGGGATATGGCATCTATAATCGATATGAGATTTCGTATAAGACCATAGGCATCGGCATCTAAAGGTGTCCCCATGTAAGACCACATCTGGGATGTGGCATTGGCATCGTATCATGTGAATGATGATGATTATGTATCTTCGAGTATCCCAAGTGATTCAATGGGTAACTAGTTAAGCTTATAATAGAGATGAGATTTGTGCTAAAGATATGTGATGAAGTGATACAGGTACATGTGAATAATTCACGAGAAATGATTACGATATGTGACATGAATAGTAATTGGTAAGTGTAAGCATGAGTAAGTTATGGCATTGTGCTTAAGACTTTGTGTAATATTCAATGCAATGGATGGATGGCATTATGAGCTTTTATGTTGCTATTTATCTCATGCAAACTTACTAAGCTTTATGCTTACCCCTCTCATTTCCCTTTTCCTTGTAGTATCGCCAAGCTAACTCGAGAATCGCGGGACATCGGAGTTCGAAATCAGACTATTGACTTCTCTTTGGTATAGCAAAGTTAGATTTATTTTGAGTATGGCATGTATAGGACTTGGTTATTTTGTGTTATATCTTATTTGTTAGCCAATGTGAGGCTATTAATGCTACCTAAATCATTTTGAAAATGGCCATTGGAAATTGGCAAAAACTTGACAAGTTTATATATCCAAAGATGATGAAATTCATGAAGTGTATGTTTGTATGGTTGTTTTGATTTTGAGTTCTTAGAAGTGCCTTATGGTCATAATACATGTTGAATTAAATTGTTATAAGTATGGTTGCTGTGTAGGGTGGCATTTGGCTTGGTAGATAGCCTTTCAAATGTCCACACGGGTAGACACACGGGCGTGTGTCTAGGCCGTGTGTGACACACGGTCAGCCCTATGGGCGTGTTGATTGACCGTGTGTCCCCATGCAAGCTAGGTTGGCAAGTCAGTATGCTCAGTAGTAAACACACGGGCAGAGACACGGCCGTGTGTCTCGACCGTGTGGGAGGCATGGCCTAAGACACGGGCGTGTGCCTTGGACGTGTGACCTATTTGAGGTGCTGACATCATAAACAGAATGCCAAGGTTTTTGCACACGGGCTAAGACACAGGAGTGTTGTGGCCGTGTGAGGAACACGGGCCAGGGACATGGGCGTGTGTCCGGTCGTGTGAAAACCCATGTAGGTTCGAATTTGAAAATAATTCCACACGGGTGTGGAACACGGGCATGTGATATACCACACGAGCGTGTTCCCTCCTTCACACGTGCGTGTGGCCCTGTTTTATGTCAAATTTGTCTAAGTGTTCAAAAGTTTCAGGTTTAGTCCCGAATTACTCCGGATACAAGTTTAGGGTCTCGTAGACCTATAATAAGAACCATAAGGTCTTGAATGAAAAGTTTTAAATTTGAAATGAAATTTTATGAACCGATGTGGTATATTTGTGCAAGTTAAGTACGGTAATGCCTCGTTACCCGGTTCAAGTGTCGAATACGGGTAAGGGGTGTTACATTTAGTGGTATCAGAGCTACGATGTAGTCGATTCTCAGACTAACGTAGCGTAAGTATGAGTCTAGCTATATATGCCATATGTATGAGTATTTCCATAATAATAGTGTGACGACTCCTGACAATTTAATTGTGCTTTTATATAGTAAATGGATCCTGATCAAGCTGCAGCCGATGATACTGCGAGTAATGCGCTGGCTCCCGCGCAAGGGACCGCGCCAGTATAGAGTAGACCCGGGACTTTGGGTCAGGGAGAAGAGGCTCGAGAAGCCTTTCTCCATATGATGAGCAATTGATACACTCAGTATATTCGAGCAAATCCTAATGCTCAACCCCCTCCACCCCCACCTATTCCTCAGCCTACCCCTGTAGCTCCCAAGTGGTAGAGGTAGTAAGAAGAGAAAGGCCTCCGGTTGATAAGATCCAGAAACAAATAGCTGAGGAATTTCGGGCTAGTAAAGATCATGACCCGGAGAGGGCAGAATTCTAGCTTGAGAATACCATCAGAGTATTTGACGAGTTGTCATTCACACCTGAAGAGTGCATGAAATGTGTGGTATCTCTCTTCAGAGATTCGACATTTCAGTGATGGAACACCCTTGTGTCGGTGGTACCAAGGGAGAGAGTTAATTGGGAATTCTTCCAAGAGGAGTTTCGGAAGAAGTATATTAGTCAAAGGTTCATTGACCAGAAAAGAAAGGAGTTCTTGGAGCTAAAGCAAAGTCGGATGACGGTGACTGAATACAAACGTGAGTTCGTAAGGCTTAGTAAATATGCTCGAGAGTGCGTGTCCACCGAAGCCATCATGTGCAAAAGGTTTGAGGATGGGTTAAATGAGGATGTCCGCTTGTTTGTTAGTGTCCTCGAACTAAAAGAATTTGTGGTGCTTGTAGATAGAGCCTGTAAGGCCGAGGAACTAGTCAAAGAGAAAAGGAAAGATGAAAATGAGTCTTGCCACTCGAAGAAGAGACAGTTAGGCAAGTCATTCCAATCCTCATCCAAGAAGTCGAGAGATTTCGCTATTCGATCAGCCACCTCAGCTGGATTTTCAAGTAGAAGTAAGGGTAGACAGTACCCGGGGTCTAAAGCTCAGACTACTTCGGTTGCTAGCATTGGCAACGCTCGACCGAGTAGACCTAAATTCCCACAGTGTGGCAGACGTCATCCCGGGGAGTGTCGAGCAAGCGAGAAATCTTGTTTCAAGTGTGGATCCTTAGACCATTTTATCAGAGATTGCTCCGAGGCGGGTGAGAAAGAGAAACCTCAGAATGCAAGACTGGGAAGTACTATTAGAGGAAGACCACAGAGAAACCCGAGAAATGAAATGAGTAGCAAGAACATATCTAGAGAGCAGACTGCAAGAGCTGAGGGTAGAGCACCGGCGAGAACATATGCCATTTGTAACATCCCTAACCCGTATCCGTCGCCGGATTAGGGTTACGAGGCATCACCGATCTAAACCCAACCCATAACAGGCATTTATATACATAAATCACACTTCTTTATCACAATTTCGAATTAAAGGAGCTACATTCGCATGGATATTAAACCATAAATTCATAACCCAATACACAAGTACTTTATAACCAAAATATTAAAGGAAATCAATAGGTCGAATATGTCTAAGTATTACATGATCTATAACCTGAATCTAATGAATATGTCATCAACCGTGTACTAATCATCTCACGACATTCATATATTTATTCATGTCCTATTATAACTACTAAAACAAATACAAGCTCATCAATTCAATATATATGAATAATACCTAATCTTGTAGTCTCTTACATTTTCAAATTAAATATGTTTTACGCTTACTAAGAAAGCTATTTATAAATTATACATATCTTTACACATTCGAGATATATAATCTAAACACCATTCATACATATCATGTTTATAATACAACCAAGAAATCAAACCAACTCGTCCCATTTTAAAAGTACAAATGCCGAATCAAATCATATGATTTGCATATATTATACATTGTACTAAAATATCCAATAAAAGCCAACTTACTTCTTATTGATCCGGCTAGCAAAATTTATCCCGAAACGATTCCTTCTATTATGAATTAATAATTAAACCTATATAGCCAATTCACATTCAATACATACGCCCCAAATCTCTCATACCAGTACACACTATAAGGTCTTATCTAATACTTTACGTTGCTAAAATAAATATCCATCCACCACACAAGCTATATCATAAGATACACTTCCAAACAATCTTAGACCATGATCGAATACACACATAAGTCATAATATTATAGGTAAGCCATTTTTGCATGGCTTAAACATATACATATCCCAAAACAATCTTTTCAAAATATAACTTAGCCTATACATGCCATAGTTTCAAAAATTTAGCTTATAAAATACCGAAATTAGTCGATAGTGTGATAGACTTTGACGATGATCCCCAAGCTTGTAACTTGTCTCGAAAATCTAAGAAAACAATGCAAACAAACACACCGAGTAAGCTATTATAGCTTAGTAAGTCATAATCAATCTAATCAACCTAACAATAATACTCAAAGTGATTTAAACAAACATTGTAAATAAGAATTTATCAAATACCCATTTACTAGTATAATCATAAACCACTTATCATCTCTCACATTCAAATTCGAATATATAGTATACTATTCCATTCTCAAGTCTCATCCACATACTCAATTTCGAACTATCCACATATACTTATAATCCAATATCTCGCATAGCCGAATCTCATTAAGTGATTCATACAACATTTCATATGCTCTAGTAATTATTATACCGTATCAACTCAGTCATTCAAATTATACCTTTAAAATAACAATCCATCTAAGCCACCCTTTAACATATATACTTGATTTCGAATGATAAGATCTTATAGTATCAACTTACCGAATACAGTCTTTGAGATTACAATTGATCGCACACTTAGGGCTCTTTAGCTGATTTCGCACACATAATGCTCGAACATTTAATTCGCACACTTATGCATAACGACCGATTTCACACACTTAGTGCTCGGTAAATTAAAATTCGCACAGTTAGTTCTAAATGACCGATTTCGCACACTTAGTGCTCGGTAAATTTAAATTCGCACACTTAGTGCCAAATGACTGATTTCGCACACTTAGTGCTCGGTATATTAAAATTCGCATACTTAGTGCCAAATGACTGATTTCGCACACTTAGTGCTCGGTATATTAAAATTCTCATACTTAAAGCATATCTCAAGCTTACTACTTATTCACATTCATATATACATTCATAAATCTTAAACCTCAACCACATAGGTACATATATAGTAACATGTTCATTACATGATTTACAACATAATCGAATATATCATTTACATATAATTATACCTCACATTCGGTTCTACTCATTTTCCAATCAATATCATAATTGGATATACCATTACCAAATAGGTATACCTCACATTCGGCTTATCAAAATATTGGTACATATATTTCCATTAAAATCATATACATCAATATAAATAAATTCCATGCAATATGATTGCTTAAAAACTTCCTCGGATATCGACTTTAACTAGATTTCCGCTATTCAATTAACTTGCGTTTTCCCGATCCACTCCCGAACCTTTTTGTTCTTGATCTAAATAAATTTCAAATTAAGCTCATTCAACATATTTTCATTCAATTTAATCCAAAAATACATTAATGGGAAAATTACATTTTTACCCCTAATATTTCACATTTTCACAATTTAGTCCCTATTGTACAAAACACAAAATATGTAAAATCTCACAACAACATAGCTAGGCCGAATCTTCCTTATAATCATATAAGTCCATATTTTTCATTTATTTTGCATTTTGGCCCCTCAATTTATTATTTTTGCAATTTAACCCTAATTACTCAAAATCATCAAAATCTCCAATACAAAACATGTTAATCTAAAACATATCTTTAATATTTTATCATCAAACAACACAAAACACATATATCCATCAATGACTGAACTCCAAATATGCATCAAAATCAGAAATTCTAGTATGGGTCGGATAGTATTCGGATAGTATTAAAAAACATAGAAATTATCAAAAATTGACTAAAAACATACCTTGAATTTTGACTTGAGATGGCCGAATATAGAAAAAATCAAACCCTTCTTTTTTTCTTGGTATTTTCGGTCAAATAGAAAGATGAACACAATATAATGGCTTTCTTTTCTTTAATGTTTTTGTTTCATTATAAAATAATAACTTATAATATAATATTAATATAAACTTTAACATATAAAACATATAAAACATATACAATTAATAACTTACCGTCCACTAACTTAAAGATTGGCTAATTGCATTCTTAATCCTTCATATTTAAAAGACAATAACAATTAAGCACTTTCACAACTAACCATCAAATTTTTATTTTACGCGATTACGTCCTTTTATTTAATTAAGCACACAAACACTCAAATTTTCATACGAAACTTTCACACATGCTAATTCACATATAATTAACACGAAAAATAATATTAAAATATTTTTTGACTCGGATTCGTGAATTGTGGAAGGAAGTTTATTGAGTTGAAATGTGAAAGTGGGGATCTTATTCATGTTGAATCAGATGAACAAGACAGAACACCAGTAGTGATATCTTCCTTGTTGACTCATAAATATCTAAGGAAGGGGTATGAAGCTTACCTTTCCTTTGTGATGAATGCTAGAGAGACTGAGTTAAGAATTGAATCAGTGCCCATAGTATGTGAGTATCCAGATGTTTTCCCAGAGGAATTGCCAGGGTTACCTCCGATTAGGGAGATTGAATTTGGGATTGATTTAGTTCCTGGTACTGCCCCCATTTATATTGCTCCATACAGAATGGATCCAACCGAGCTAAAAAAATTGAAAGCACAGTTGTAAGAGTTAACGGATAAAAGCTTCGCAAGACCGAGTTTTTCTCCGTGGGGTGCTCCCGTATTATTTGTGAAGAAGAAAGATGGTTCCATGAGATTATGTATTGATTATCGGCAACTCATAAGGTAAATGTAAAGAACAAGTACCTGTTGCCAAGAATCGATGATTTTTTTTATCAATTGAAGGGAGCCATGGTATTTTCCAAGATAGACTTGAGGTCCAGATATTATCAGTTGAGAGTCAAGGACTCAGATGTGGCGAATACCGCATTCCGGACAAGGTATGGCCACTATGAATTTTTGGTCATGCCTTTTGGTTTAACAAATGCCCCTGCAGGTTTCATGGATTTGATGAATCATATTTTTCGGTCGTATTTGGATAAATTTGTAGTAGTTTTTATAGATGATATATTGATCTACTATCGGGATGAGAACGAGCACGCTGAACATTTGAGAACGGTTCTGAAAATTTTGAGAGATAAACAATTATATGCCAAGTTTAGTAAAAGTGAATTTTGACTTAAGGAAGTTGGATTTTTGGGGCACATTATCTCGGGAGATGAGTTAGAGTCGACCCGAGTAAGATTTCAACGATTATTGAATAGAAACAGCCAAGGAACGTAACCGAGGTGAGGAGTTTTCTGGGCCTAGCTAGCTACTATAGATGATTTGTCAAGGGATTTTCCATGATAGCTACTCTGATGACGAGCTTGCTACAAAAAGATGTAAAGTTTGAATGGACAGAAAAGTGCCAGCAGAGTTTTGAGAAACTAAAGGCGTTGTTGACTGAAGCTCCTGTTTTAGTGCAACCGGAGCCGGGAAAAGAATTCATGGTTTACAGTGATGCATCCTTGAACGGATTAGGTTGTGTACTCATGCAAGAGGGCATGGTGATAGCATATGCCACTAGACAGTTAGCTGCAGTTGTATTTGCACTAAAGATTTGGAGACACCATTTGTATGGTGAGAAATGTCGGGTGTTCACGGATCATAAGAGCTTAAAGTATTTGATGACTCAAAAGGAGCTGAATCTAAGGCAGAGAAGATGGTTAGAGCTAATAAAGGATTATGAGTTAGTGATTGACTACCATCCAGGAAAGGCGAACGTGGTCACCGATGCCCTGAGTAGGAAATCCTTGTTTACACTGAGAGCCATGAATACACAGATGGTTTTGTCAGATGGTGGTTCTATTCTAGCCGAGTTGAGGGCTAGACCGATGTTTCTCCAAGAGATTTGTGAAGCTCGGAAAGGCGACAATGATTTACAGGCTAAAAGAGTTCAACGTGAGTCAAATGTTGAGTCGAACTTTCGAATAAGTCCTAATGGATGTTTGATGTTTTGAGGTAGGGTCTGTGTACCCAGAGATGATGAGCTTATTCGGAAGATTCTACACGAGGCACATAGTGGATGTTTGTCTGTACATCCAGGCAGCACGAAGATGTATAATGACTTAAGGAAATGGTATTGGTGGCTGAGTATGAAGAAAGACATTTCCGAGTTTATATCGAGATGCCTAATTTGTCAACAAGTGAAAGCTGAACATCAAGTACCCTCGGGTTTACTTTAGCCTATTATGGTTCCCGAGTGGAAATGGGACTGTATTACTATGGACTTCGTGACGGGTTTACCATTGACACCGAAAAAGAAAGATGTTGTATGGGTCATGGTCAATAGACTCACGAAGTCAGCCCATTTCATACCAGTACGGGTTGATTATTCGCTCAATAAGTTGGCAGATTTGTATGTGACAGAAATAGTAAGACTTCACGGGGTACCGTTGTCGATTAGTTCGGATAGAGATTCGAGATTTACGTCACGGTTCTGGAAAAAGTTACAAGAGGCCTTAGGCATAAAATTAGCTTTAGTACAACTTTCCATCCGCAAACCGACGGGCAGTCGAAAAGAGTAATATAGATACTTGAAGACATGCTTCGATGCTGTGTTTTGGAATTCCAAGGTAATTAGGAGAAATACTTACCGCTGGTGGAATTCACCTATAATAACAGTTTTCAGTCGAGTTTGAAAATGGCGCCTTATGAGGCATTGTATGGGCGTAAGTGCCGAACGCCCCTATATTAGACCGAACTCAGAGAGAATCAAATTGACGGGGTCAATTTAGTCAGAGAAACCGAAGAGAAGGTAAAAGTGATACATGAATGTCTAAAAGATGCCTCTAATAGACAAAAGTCCTATTCGAATTTGAAGCAGAAAGAGATTGAGTTCCAAGTTGGTGATAAAGTGTTTCAGAAAGTATCACCATGGAGAAAAGTCCTCAGATTTGGCTGAAAAGGCAAATTGAGTCCGCATTTTATCGGACCGTATGAGGTTATTGAGAGGATAGGGCCGGTAGCTTATCGTTTGACTTTGCCACCTGAGTTTGAAAAGATTCATAATGTCTTCCACATGTCTATGTTGCGTTGTTACCGATCAGACCCTTCACATGTGATTGTACCATCAGAGGTAGAAATTCGACCGGACATGACTTATGGTGAGGAATCGGTTAAGATTTTGGCACAAGAAGTTAAACAGTTGAGAAACAAAAGCATAGCCCTTGTGAAAGTGCTATGGCAAAGACATGGGGTAGAAGAGGCTTCATGGGAGCCCGAAGAGAATATGAAAAACCAGTATCCCAACCTTTTCACCGGTAAGATTTTTGGGGACGAAAATTCTTAAAGGGGGAGAATTATAATAGCCCGATTTAGGGGCTAGTCAGAATAGTGGTTTCAAAACCACTAATCTGAGGTTAGACAAAATCATTTTAATAATATTTTATTTGTTATAGCATGATTGAAAGAGTGGATGAAAATTTTGGTGCTTTAATTATAGCAATTGCATGCTTAATTACGAAAAGGACTAAATCGCATAAAGTGCGAAAGTTCTAATTTACAAGCTAGAGATGTATAATAGCTATAGAATATTAATTGGAGGTCCTTAAAGTGCAAATTAACCCCTCTAGAAATGGTTGACCAGTCATAGGGAACAAAAAGATGTCAAATTTATCAAGTTGGTGGATTAGGTGGTAAATTGTCTAGAAATAGAATAAAAATAAAGAAAGAAAAGATATCATCTTTTCTCTCCATCTTCTCCACCAAAAAATACAAGCAAAATAGGGGCTTGAGAGCTCAAAATTTTCATCAACTTCTCACCTTTGAAAGTAAGAGACTTTGGTGATTTTTCTTGATAATAATTGTACTTTTGGAACCCCAAAAGCTTAAGCTAGCTAAAGAGGGGAAAAATTTGCAAAATGGTTGAAAGTTTAGAGTTTTTCCATGTGAGCATTTATGTTGTTTTCTGCATTTTTATGGAATAAAATGAATCTTAGTTGTTAAATAAACAACTTTTGTGAAAGGTGTTTCCATGAAAACACCTAAAAGGACCATTTTGCAAAGGTTATAAAATAGGTGTTAAATGTGTGAAATAATGAGTATTGAGGGTTTCTATAAGAGAAATAAATGTTCACCTAGGCTCATTAAAGGAAGAAATTTGATTAGAATTGATTTACGAGCCTAGGGGTAAAATGGTCATTTTGTGAAAGTCTAAGGGCAAAATGGTAATTTTGCCAAAGTATGATTATCGAAACGTATTAATTAATGTGATAATTAAATGAGCTAATTTGCTAATATAGATCAAGAAGAACGAGGAATTAACCTTGACCGAGGAAATGGCACGGTATCAGACTAGATCGGTAATTTGGCCTATTTTGAAATCGAGGTAAGTTTGTGTGTAATAAATTCAACATCATGTTATTAAGTTTTAAAATGTTTGATATTAGTGATAATGAACATTATTTCTATGAAATTTGATAATGATGTTGAATGCGAAAATGATGAGAATTGTGATGTTGAAGTCCTAGTTGGACTTTAATAAATGTGAGAATAATGTCAACAAGACTTGAGAGGAGTAAGGTCCCGTATAAGACCATGTCTGGGACATGGCCTTGGCACCGAATTGAGATCCCGTATAAGACCATATCAGGGATATGGCATCGGCATCGAATATGAGAATTGTATAAGACCATATCTGGGATATGGCATCGACAATCGTTATGAGATCCCGTATAAGACCATATCTGGGATATGGCATCGGCATCTAAAGGTGACCCCATGTAAGACCACATCTGGGATGTGGCATTGGCGTCGTACTCATGTGAATGATGATGCTTATTTATCTTCGAGTATCCTAAGTGATTCAATGGGTAACTAGTTAAGCTTATAATAGAGATGAGATTTGTGCTAAAGATATGTGATGAAGTGATACAGGTACATGTGAATAATTCATGAGAAATGATTACGATATGTGACATGAATAGTAATTGGTAAGAGTAAGCATGAGTAAGTTATGGCATTGTGCTTAAGACTTTGTGTAATATTCAATGCAATGGATGGATGGCATTATGAGCCTTTATGTTTCTATTTATCTCATGCAAACTTACTAAGCTTTATGCTTACCCCTCTCATTTCCCTTTTCCTTGTAGTATCGCCAAGCTAACTCGGGAATCGCGAGACGTCAAAGTTTGGAATGACACTATCGACTTCTCTTTGGTATAGCAATGTTAGATTTATTTTGAGTATGGCATGTATAAGACTTGGTTATTTTGTGTTATGTCATATTTGTTAGCCAATGTGAGGCTATTAATGCTACCCAAATCATTTTGTAAATGGCCATTGGAAATTGGCCAAAACTTGACAAGTTTATATATTCAAAGATGATGAAATTCATGAAGTGTATGCTTGTATGGTTGTTTTGATTTTGAGTTCTTAGAAGTGCCTTATGGTCATAATACATGTTGAATTGAATTGGTATAAGTATGGTTGCTGTGTAGGGTGGCATTTGGCTTGGTAGATAGCCTTTCAAATGTCCACACGGGCATGTGTCTAGGCCGTATGTGACACACGGTCAGCCCCGTGGGCGTGTTAATTGGCCGTGTGTCCCCATGCATGCTAGGTTGGAAAGTCAGTATGCTCAGTAGTAAATAGACGGGCAGAGACACGGCTGTGTGTCTCGACTGTGTAGGAGGCACGGCCTAAGACACGGGCGTGTGCCTTGGCCGTGTGACCTATTTGAGGTGCTGACGTCATAAACAGAATGGCATGGTTTTTGCACACGGGCTAAGACACGGGCGTGTCGTGGCCATGTGAGGAACACGGTCCAGGGACATGGGCGTATGTCTGGCTGTGTGAAAACCCCTGTAAGTTCGAATTTGAAAATAATTTCACACGGGTGTGGAACACGGGCATGTGATATGCCACACGGGCGTGTTCCCTCATTCACACGGACGTGTGGCCCTGTTTTATGTCAAATTTGTCTAAGTATTCAAAAGTTTTAGGTTTAGTCCCGAATTACCCCGGATACAAGTTTAGGGTCTCGTAGACCTATAATAGGAACATTAAGGTCTTGAATGAAAAGTTTTAAATTTGAAATGAAATTTTATGAACAGATGTGGTATATTTGTGCAAGTTAAGTACGGTAATGCCTCGTTACCCGGTTTAGGTGTCGAATATGGGTAAAGTGGTGTTACAGTGTATCTAGACTGTGTGTGACACACGGCCTACCCTATGGGTGTGTGGCCTGGCCGTGTGTCCCCTGCACCTTAAATTTGAGAAAACAGAATGCTCAAAATTGAGCAGACGGGCAGAGACACGGGCGTGTGTCTCAGCTGTGTGGGTGAGACGTCCTTGAACACAGGCGTGTGTCTTGGCCGTGTGAAACCTGCACCTAATTTGAATTGAATTAAATAACCACACGGCCTAGCACATGGGCATGTGGCATGGCCGTGTGGCGCAAGTTAGAAAGCTACCTAGTTTTGATCACGGCCTACAGCACGGGCGTTTCTCAGGGTCCCACGGGCGTGTCCCTTGGACCACACGGGCGTGTGAGCCCTGCACCTTGGAAAATTTTGGAATTTCGCAAAAAAATCTCTGAGTTTCTGATTTAGTCCCAACTTGATTCTAATATTCGTATTGGGCCTCGAGGGTCCACTTAAGGGACATTATGAATGACCTTGGTGATTTAATAGTAACTTGCCTGAATTAATCGATAAATGTTCTGAATGTTCCGGTAACGCTCTGAAACCCTATTCCAATAACGGATACGGGTTAGGGGTGTTACAATACGTGCTCCTTTTTATACTTTGGTGACCCTAAATCAAATAGTATGTGAAATGTGTCTAATTGTATTTAGATTAAATGTTATACTATGTCATTACTATGTTCTGTAAGGTTACAGGCTCTTGTGGATTGTTTTGTAGATATTCCTTGTTGACTTTTTGGAAGGATCAACCAACCAGCTCACACTATCCATCTAAGTTGGTAGTTTTTGTACCTTTTGGGTAGTGGCATGTATATATAGATAAATGTGTGGTTATGAAATGTTGATAAATGTAGATCATGAATGAGAAGTGTGTTTTGCTTATGGTATGTTTTGTATTGATGAAACAAGTATACTTATATAATGCTTAGATAAACACCTTGATGTTTAGTTGTTAAATGAAGTGGCTATAATCATAGTGAAATACATATTTGCTAAATGTCTTAATAAGGAGGTCTTCTGATCATTTTTGAGACTAAATGAAGTGACTATATGTGGTGCCATTGAATGGCATATTGGTTGGATGAAATAGGTTGATTGATTTGGTATGTTTAAGTGTGTTGAAGTAGTGCCTCGGTCTATTGAATGTGTGAATAATTGGAATGGTGGAATAGGTATGGTTTGGTCTTAAAATGGCTTGATTTATGGGTCAAATTTGGGGCACATGGCCTGGGACATGGGCTGTCACACGGTCGTGTGACACACACAGCATGGCGACACGGCCGTGTGTCATTTGAAATTTCTTAGTGTCCCAAGTCAGTGAGTTACATGGCCTCGGACACGGCCTGGAACACGGGCGTGTGTGGCTACATAGAGAGTTACATGGCCTAGCACACGGCCTGGCATACGGGCGTGTGGAGCATCTCAAAGAGTTTCACGGGTGAGGACACTGGCTGGGACACGACTGTGTGTCCTTTCTTCGAATGTTACACGATCTGGGCTATGACACATGGGCTGGCCACACGGCTTTGTGGCCTTTGTTTTCACATTTTTGCAACTTTTTCTTAAAACCTCTGATTTGTTTCAAATTAGTCCCAAATTTTTTTCTAAACTATTTATCGGGCCTCGAAGGTCTGATTTAAGGCCCAAATTGCATATTTTGATAGGTTCTTAATGAGTTCTTATTAATTAATATTTAATGATATTAATAACATATTTTGATATAAATTGTTTTGAATTTACTTGTTAATACTTTGAAACCTTAATCTGGTGATAGAGACGGGTTAGGGGTGTTGCATTTAGTGGTATTAGAGCTATGATTTAGTTGATTCTATGACTAACGTAGTGGAGTAGATTTTAGTATATACATGCCATATATACCCTGTGATAGTGTGATGCTTTTGATCCGTTCTAATTTTTTATTTTTTTATTGATTCAAGAAGTCGACTGAGTCGAACTGAGCTATAGTTAATGAAGCTGAAAGTAATGTTCAAGCTTCAAATCCTGAAGTAAGTAATAGTGCGTCGATTCCATAGTCCTTTGGTGATGAAATGAGAAACATATTTCTCGGGATGATGAAAAAGTGGTTCAATGAATTTAAGACCACAAATCCTATAACTCCACCACCTCCACCCCCTATTGTGCCTCCTCCGGCACCCCTGGGTCCTCAAAATCTTGTACCTGTGTCAGTTACTTGAGTACCCGTAGATAAAATCCACAATTGTGGAGCGGAAGAATTTTGAGGCAAGGTTGATGACGATCCTGCAAAAGCTGAGTACTGGTTAATGAATACGAAGAGAATCTTCACAGAATTGATGTGCACTCCTGATGATTATTTGAGATGTGATGTGTTGTAGTTAAAAGATGAAGCGGACTTATGGTGGGACACTTTGAGCATGATGACATAAAATGATCGCATTAATTGGGACATCTTTCATATTGAATTCAAGAAAAAGCATGTAAGTAAATTGTTTATTAACAAGAAAAAGAAAGAATTTCTTGAATTAAAACAGGGAAATCGGTTTGTAGCTGAGTATGAACGGGAATTTTTACAGTTAAACAAGTATGCCCGTGATATAGTGTCAAATGAAGAAGAAATGTGTATTAGATTTAAAGACGGGTTGAATGATGATATTCGTATGTCTATGGCAGCATTAAAGTTATGGAAATTTGTAGAAATTTCTGAAGGAGCACAGAAAATTAAAAAAATTGCAAAAGTAAACGACAACCAGATTTGAAATTTTGAGATTTCAACAAAAGAGGGTCGTTGTCTCCATCAAAGATATTTAGAAATGATACAAGTTAATCGACTGCCCTTTTAGAGTTCACTAGCAGAGATAAACTGAGGCAAATCAATTTTAAGTCTATTAGTTCTCCAGCGGCTGGTGTCGGAAGTGTAAGAAATGTTGAGAGAACAGTTCCTGTTAGTGATGATTGCAACAAAAGGCATTTTGGTGACTGTCGGTCAAAGTTGGGAGCTTGTTTCCATTGTGGATCTACTGATCATTTCCTTCGTGATTGTTCAAAAAGGCAAAATGAATTTGGCAATCAAACAATCAAGCCTGAAGCAACCTCACAAAGAGGTAGACGATCTGGAAATGGTAGAAATACTACTTTTTGTCAAGGGAAGAATAGCGATATGAATGAACAATTTGAAGTGAGAACACCAGCTAGAGCCTATGCAATCAAAGCTCGTGAGGAAGCTACTTCCCCAGATGTTATTTCTAGTACTTTTTCTCTCTTTGATATTAATGTATATGCATTGATTGATCCTGGATCAACTCACTCATATATATGCACTGCATTAGTAGACAAAAATATTTTTCCTATTGAGTCCACTGAATATACTGTCAAAGTAATGAATCCACTGGGTCAGTGTGTTTTAGTTAATCAGATCTGTAAATCGTGTCCACTGAAAGTTAGGGGTTACGATTTTCCCACTAGTTTGATGTTGTTACCTTTTGATGATTTTGATCTAATTCTGGGAATGGATTGGTTGTCTGAGCATGATGCAATAGTGAGTTTCCAAAAGAAACAAGTTAGTTTGAAGCGTCCAAATGGTGAATTTATTTGTGTTAGGGAAGATGGGGCCGATTGCATTACAAATGTAGTTTCAACACTGTCAGCTCAAAAATTAATTAAAAAAGATGAGAAGCTTATTTAGCTTACGTTTTTTTATTCGAAAGTGGCTGAATCAAAAATAGAACAAGTGCCGATAGTCAAAGAATATATTGATGTTTATCCTAAAGAACTACCTAGGTTACCGCCAACTCGAGAAGTAAAATTTGTGATCGAACTTGTGCCTTGAACAACTCCAATTTTGATAACACCATATAGGATGGCCCCCACAGAATTGAAAGAGTTAAAAGTACAGTTGCAAGAGTTGCTAGATCACGGATTTATTCAACTGAATGTATCACCTTGGGGTGCTCAAGTTTTGTTCGTGGAGAAGAAAGATGGGTCAATGAGACTATGTATAGATTATCGACAGCTGAATAGAGTCACCATTAAGAATAAATACCCGTTACCACTTATTGATGATTTTTTCTATCAGTTAAAAGGAGCTATAGTGTTTTCAAAGATCGACTTGAGATATGGATATTATCAGTTGCGAGTTACAGAGCAAGATGTACCAAAAACTGCATTCAGAACTAGATATGGTCACTATGAATTTCTGGTGATGCCATTTGGTTTGACCAATCCTCCTAGAGCATTCATGGACTTGATGAATTGGGTATTTCAACCATATTTAGATTAGTTTGTTCTGGTATTCATTGATGACATTCCGATGTATTCACTGAACGAGTCAGATCATGTTGAACATTTAAGAGTGGTGTTGCAAACTTTGCGTGAAAAACAACTATATGCGAAATTAAGTAAATATGAATTCTTGCTACAAGAAGTTAATTTTCTGGGACATGTTATATCTGCTGATTGAATCAGGGTTGATCGAATAAAGTATTTGTGATTGTTGATTGGAAAATTTTGAAGTATGTTTTTGAAGTTTGAAGTTTCTTGGGATTAGCGTGATACTATTGGCGATTTGTTAAAAACTTCTCAGCCAATGCTTCACCTATGGCAAGGTTACTACAGAAAAACGTTGAATTTTTTTGGTATGATAAGTGTCAACAGAGTTTTGATTAGCTAAAAAACATGTTAACAAAAGCTCCAGTATTGACTAAACCTGAATCTGGGACAACATATGTTGTTTATAGTGATGCGTCTCTCAGTGGTTTGGGTTGTGTGTTAATGAAATCAGGGAAAGTAGTAGCTTATGCTTCTTGACAATTAAAACCGCATGAAAGAAATTATCCTACTCACGATCTCTAGCTAGCCGCGATTGTCTTCGCTTTGAAGATATGTAGGCATTATTTATACAACGAGAAATGTAACATGTATACTAATCACAAAAGCTTAAAGTGTAACGCCCCAAATTTGGGCCTAGTAGAATTGGGCCTACTGGGCCTTGGGCATGGGAGTGTTTAAAATTTTGTTTGAGAACAAGAGGACGGCACTAATGCGAGTTGGACCTATTAGGTGAGTGATTTTGGAGTGTTTAGAGGGTACTATGAAGTCCCGGGTTCAAGTTAGGCCATAGGAAAAATTTTGGTTTTAGGTGAATAAAGCCTCGGGGGTAAGTAAGTAGGCTTTAAGAATAAATTGTGGGGAAAAAAAGACACAAAAAGAGTTGTGGTCTAGTGGCAAATGGCGCCACATGGGAGACAAGGAAATGACGCCATAGAGGAAGCAAGGGGTCCAAGGTTCAAGTCTTTGCGCTTGCAATTCATTTTGTTTTTCTTTTAAATGAACTTAGAATTTGGCCCATAGGCTTATATTTAGTTGCGCATGTTCTAAGTCACATAAGAGCTTGTCTTGTGGTGGCATGTAGCGTCTAGAGCATAGGGCAGGGCAAGGGTTCGAATCTCATGTCAAGCAAGGGAGTGTTTATTTTACGGATTGGACGGCCAGAGTTTGTGTTGGATTTAAACTCTGCTGAAGGTGGGATCCCACATCGGGAAGCTAGCATAAGGATAGGCAAGAAGCTAGCTTTAAATAGAGCAAACCATGAGGAGAGTAAGCATACCTTCCTTGGCTTAACCCTTTTGCTTTGTGGCATGCTCGTTTGCGTTAGGCGTTGGATCATTCGTTGATCTGTATGCCGTTGGGTCGCGGTGGTGGTGACCGAAGTTGATCGACACACCCCTTGGGGGTCAAGAGTACGATCATTGTTGGCTTCTGCGTAGAATAGTGTTCAGAGCGTGGATTAACTTCAGATTCCTATAAGGTGCGTATTTCGCACTACTCTAGCTGTAGAGCGGCAAATGCTGAAATGCCAGACACACAACGACGGTAGCCACACGAGTGTGCGAGCGCACGTGTGCGAGCTTCGACGTGATAGTTGAGGCCATCATGAGTGTTCTTGTGGGTTTAGGCTGTTTGGGTCGGAAGGGGCCATGTGGGGCCAATGGGCCCATGGGCCCATCTGAATATATTGTATGACTGTGTAGTAGATATTGGACAGGACTATGTGAATCTAAAATCTGTGGCTAGATTTGGGCTAAATGGGCCACACGAGCGTGTGGGCCCATTTGGGCCGAGAATGGGCCCTAGGCCCATTCGCATCGTTATCTCTATTTAGAATACCCTTGATTTGTAAAATTACCAAAATACCCCTGATTTGTGAATTACCCCTGTAGGGTAGAATTACTGAAATACCCCTGTAGGGTAGAATTACTGAAATACCCCTGTAGGGTAGAAGTACCGTAATACCCCTGTAGGGTAGAATTACTGAAATACCTCTGTAGGGTAGGATTACCGAAATACCCTTATAGGGTAAAATAACTATTTTGCCCATGCGGGTAATTGACTGATTAGGACTATGATTGATCTAACTCTGAATGTATGACTGTGTTTTAATTGATTTGAATGGGATTATATGGCTGATATGTTTGCAATATGTGTGTAAATGACTGTTTCTGAGCATGGCCATTTTGCATACACGTGTAATGATTGAGCTTGACATACACGACATATTGCATGGGGTTGGGACATTGATAAGGAGGAAGTTCTGATAGGGTCGCACGGGTCACATGACGACTGTGGGTCCAGTATTGATATGTTAAGGTCGCACGGGTCGCATGACGACTGTGGACCAACGGACGGCTTAAAGCCGCGTAATCCGATTATGGCTCTGTGCCAACCTAAATATGGCTCTGTGTCATCTTGATTATGGCTTTGTGCCAATCGTATTTACTCGTGGCTATGTGCCTAACATATATACCGATGACTTTGTGTCGATCATATTTACCCGTGGCTGTGTGCCGGTTATATTACCTTAGTTGATGGCTATGTGCCGATCTTATTAAAGTTACCGATGGCTATGTGCCAATTATGAGACCGTTATTGAAGGCTTAAAGTCGTATAAATACTAGCGGCTAGGCTGCATTATTGGAGAGATTAGCTGGGTGGGTCGACGTGGTCCCCATATGGAGAGATGGTTGGTATGGGTGGAGAGTTGGCTGGACAGGGTTGGGGTACATGCATGTTTTGCATTGATATGATTTAGGGCTTCGGCCCAGATTGTTACCGAATAGGGCTTAGGCCCAGATTGTTACCGAATAGGGCTTAGGCCCAGATTGTTACCAAATAGGGCTTAGGCCCAAATATTACCGAATAGGGCTGGGGCCCAGACCATGACCGTAATAGGGGATTACACACTGAGTTTTTGTAAACTCACCCTGTTTTTAAGTCTGCAGGTAATCCCCAGCTTTAGGAGGATAGGTGCTATGAGGGACTCGGAGATGGCACATGTCTACAGTTTCTTTATACTTTGGACTATATTTTTGAGAATCTAGTTTGAGTTTTAATTTTTGTAATAAGGATTTGTAAGTGAAGTTGTGGGTTTTTTGTTATGGTTTTATAATTGCTAGAAGTAGAACATGGTTTTCCAAATTAACTACTCTTTTTAAAAATATCATGCTTCCGCAACTGTTTTAAATTAAGTTTCCGCAACAAGCAAGGTTTCAAAGATACTAATGTTTTACAAGAGAATAATTTTTAATAAACCACATTTTGAAACTAAGCAAACAAAATTCGAGGTTTTAAAGGCAGAAAGTTTTAAATTGTAAGAAGGGTTTCTATTGAACGCGTAGTTTTAAAAAAAAACTCTTCAATGTGACACGCCAGATTTGGGCCTAACCTCTAGGCCGGGTTTAGGGTGTTACATTTAATGGTATTAGAGCCAAGTTGCAAAACTCGGCTGTGGATTGGGTCTTTAAAATTGATTTTCTGAAAGTATTGTTTCAAAAAGGCTTGAAAAGATTTAAAGTTATGAAATTTGTATTGACCGTTTTCTGAAAGTGTAGTTCACCGAGTCTCCGGTGCCGAATCCGTAAGTTTTCTGAATACCGTTGTCTGCTATTATGCAATAGGAAACACTATGATTACCCTAGATATTAGACTGTACTGTGATGCTTAGATTTAGATTTTGTATTTATTCTGTGTGATGTTGCGGATATGGAAATTGTGTTTGTATGACATCTATATGCTCTAGTGAATTGGTATTTCGAGTGTGCGTAAGAGGTAATATGTTGGAAATAGAGTGCGGTTGTGTAGTTTGGGTTGTGCGACTGTTCTAAGGGTTAGAAATTTCGAGGACGAAATTTCTTTAAGGGGGTAGAATTGTAACGCCCCGAATTTGGGCCTAGTAGAATTGGGCCTATTAAGCCTTGGGCATGGGAGCGTTTAAAATTCTTTTTAGAACAAGAGGATGACACTAATGCGAGTTGAACCTATTAGGTGAGTGATTTTGGAGTGTTTAGAGGGTACTATGAAGTCTCGGGTTCAAGTTAGGCCATAGGAAAAATTTTGGTTTTAGGTGAATAAAGCCCTGGGGGTAAGTAAGTAGGCTTTAAGAATAAATTGTGGGAAAAAAAAGACACAAAAGGAGTTGTGGTCAAGTAGCAAATGGCGCCACATGGGAGACAAGGAAGTGACGCCATATAGGAAGCAAGGGGTCCAACGTTCAAGTCTTGGCGCTTGCAATTCACTTTTTTTTAAATGAACTTAAACTTTGGCCCATAGGCTTATATTTAGTTGCGCATGTTCTAAGTCACAAAAGGAGCTTGTGTTGTGGTGGAATGTAGCGTCTTGAGCATAAGAGAGGGCAAGGGTTCGAATCTCATGTCAAGCAAGGGAGTGTTTATTTTGTGGATTGGATGACCAGAGTTTGTGTTGGATTTAAACTCTGCTGAAGGTGGGATCCCACATCGGGAAGCTAGCATGAGGATAGGCAAGAAGCTGGCTTTAAATAGAGCAAACCATGAGGAGAGTAAGCATACCTTCATTGGCTTAACCCTTTCGCTTTGTGACGTGCTCGTTTGGGTTAGGCGTTGGATCATTCGTTGATCTGTATGCCGTTGGGTCGCGGTGGTGGTGACCGAAGTTGATCGACACACCCCTTGGGGGTCAAGGGTGCAATCATTGTTGGCTTTTGCGCAGAGCGGTGTTCGAGCGCGGATTAACTTCAGATTCCTATCGGTGTGTATTTCGCACTACTCTAGGCAGTAGAGCGCGACAAATGCCGAAATGCCGGTCACACGGCGATGGTAGCCACACGAGCGTGCGAGCGCATGTGTGGGAGCTTCGACGGGATAGTTGAGGCCATCATGAGTGTTCTTGTGGGTTTAGGCTATTTCGGCCGGAAGGGGCCATGTGGGGCTAATGGTCCCGTGGGCCCATATGAATATATTGTATGATTGTGTAGTTGATATTGGACTGGACTATGTGAATCTAATATCTGTGGCTAGATTTGGGCTAAATGGGCCACACGAGCGTGTGGGCCCATTTGGGTCGAGAATGGGCCCTAGGCCCATTCGCATCGTTATCTCTATTTAGAATACCCTTGATTTGTAAAATTACCAAAATACCCCTGATTTGTGAAATACCCCTGTAGGGTAGAATTACCGAAATACCCTTGTAGGGTAGAATTATTGAAATACCCCTGTAGGGTAGAATTACCGTAATACCCCTGTAGGGTAGAATTACTGAAATACCTCTGTAGGGTAGGATTACCGAAATACCCTTATAGGGTAAAATGACTATTTTTCCCTTGCGGGTAACTGACTGACTAGGACTATGATTGATCTAACTGTGAATGTATGGCTGTGTTTTAATTGATTTGACTAGGATTATATGGCTGATATGTTTGCAATATGTGTGTAAATGACTGTTTCTGAGCATGGCCATTTTGCATACACGAGTAATGATTAAGCATGACATACACGACATATTGCATGGGGTTGGGACATTAATACGGAGGAAGTTCTGATAGGGTCACACGGGTCGCATGATGACTTTGGATCCAGTATTGATATGTTAAGATCGCACGGGTCGCATGACGACTGTAGACCGACGGACGGCTTAAAGCCGCGTAATCCGATTATGGCTCTGCGCCAACCTAAATATGGCTCTGTGCCATCTTGATTATGGCTTTGTGCCAATCGTATTCACCCGTGGCTATGTGCCTAACATATATACCGATGACTTTGTGTCGATCATATTTACCCGTGGCTGTGTGCCGATTATATTACTGTAGTTGATGGCTATGTGTCGATCTTATTACAGTTACTGATGGCTATGTGCCAATTATGAGACCGTTATTGAAGGCTTAAAGCCATATAAATACTAGCAGCTAGGCTACATTATTGGAGAGATTGGCTGGGTAGGTCGACGTGGTCCCCACATGGAGAGATTGTTGCTACGAGTGGAAAGTTGGCTAGACAGGGTTAGGGTACATGCATGTTTTGCATTAATATGATTTAGGGCTTAGGCCCAGATTGTTACCGAATAGGGCTTAGGCCCAGATTGTTACCAAATAGGGCTTGGGCTCAGACCATGACCGTAATAGGGGATTACACACTGAGTTTTCGTAAACTCACCCTATTTTTAACTGTGCAGGCAATCCCCAGCTTTAGGAGGATCGGTGCTGTGAGGGACTCGGAGACGACCACACGTTTACAGTTTCTTTATACTTTGGACTATATTTTTGAGAATCTAGTTTGGGTTTTAATTTTTGTAATAAGGCTTTGTAAGTGAAGTTGTGGGTTTTTTGTTATGGTTTTATAATAGCTAGAAGTAGAACATGGTTTTCTAAAATAACTAATGTTTTTCAAAATATCATGCTTCCGCAACTGTTTTAAATTAAGTTTCCGCAACAAGCAAGGTTTTAAAGATAATAATGTTTTACAAGAGAATGATTTTTAATAAACCATGTTTTGAAACTAAGCAAACGAAATTTGAGGTTTTAAAGGAAGAAAGATTTAAATTGTAAGAAGGGTTTCTAATGAACGCGTAGTTTTCAAAAAAAAAAACTCTTCAATGTGACACGCCAGATTTGGGCCTAACTTCTAGGCCGGGTTTGGGGTGTTACATAAAGTATTTAATGACCTAGAAGGAACTGAATCTGAGACAGCGATGTTGGTTAGAGCTACTGAAAGATTATGATTTGGTTATTGATTATCATCCGGGAAAGGCTAATGTGGTTGCGGATGCATTCAGCCGAAAGTCATCATTGTTTGCTCTTCGAGCATTAAACGCTTATTTAGCTCTGAATGCCGATGGTTTTGTACTGGCAGAATTGAGGACTAAACCCTTATTTCTACAATGAATTCGGGAGTTACAAAATGGCGATCTGAAGTTGATAATGAAATGAAACTTGGTTCAAGATAATTTGACTACTTGTATTGGTGATGATGGTACATTGTTACCACAATAGAATTTGTGTTTCGAATAATTAAAATTTGAAACATGATATTCTATTAGAGGCCCACAGTAGTAAATATTCCATTCATCCTGGTAGCACGAAGATGTATTGTGATTTGAAACAAATGTACTAGGGACCAGGTATGAAACGTGAGATTTGTGAGTTCATAGCTAAATGCTTGATTTGTCAGCATGTAAAAGTAGAGCATCAGGGGTCGTTAGGATTATTACAGCCTGTTATGATTCCTGAGTGGGAGTGGGAGTGGGTCATGATGGATTTTTTATTTGGTTTGCCTATAACTCCGAAAAAGAAAGATTCGATCTGGGTGATTGTTGACAGATTGATTAATTCGGCCCATTTTATTCCAATCAGAACAGATTACTCACTTGGGAGGCTAGCGAAATTATATGTGTCAAAGATTGTGAGATTGCACGGAGTTTTGACATCTATTATTTCAGATCATGATCCGCGGTTTACATCGAGATTTTGGAGTAAACTTCAGGAGGCTTTGGGTACCAAACTCAATTTCAATACTATGTTTCATCCTCAGACGAACGAGCAATCAAAACGAGTAATACAGATTCTGGAAGACATGCTACGATGTTGTATACTTGAGTTTGAGGGTAGCTGGGAAAAATATCTTTCATTAGCAGAGTTCACTTATAATAAAAGTTATCAATTCAGTATTAAAATGGCACCACTTGAAGCTTTATACCGAAGGAAATGTAAAACGCAAATGTATTGGTCCGAGCTGAGCGAATCTAAAATGGTAGGGATTGATTTGATTCGAGAAACTGAGACAAAGTTTGAATTATTCAAGATTGTTTGAAAGTTGCACCTGATCGTCAGAAATCATAAGCAAATTTGAAAAGAAAAGATATAGAATTTGTTGTGGGAGATCGAGTATTTTTAAAAGTTTCTCCGTGGAAGAAAGTGCTACGATTCGGCAAGAAAGGAAACTTGAGTCTGAGATTTACCGGGCCGTACGAGATTACTGAAAGAATCAGTCATGTAGCTTACAGATTAGTTTTACCTCTTAAACTTAAGGAAATTCATAATATCTTCAACGTTTCAATGCTAAGACTATACAAATTTGATCCTTCATATGTGATTCATCCTAGTGAAATTGAATTACAACCAGATTTGACGTATTTTAAAGAACCAATGAAGATTTTGGCATGGGAAGTAAAATAAATTTGGAAAAAATGAGTGCCATTGGTGAAAGTCTTATGGCATTGGCATGGTACTGAGGAAGCTACCTGGGAAACCGAGGAATCGATGAAATTACAATATTCGAATCTATTCTCAAGTAACAATTTCGAGGATGAAATTTCCTAAGGGGGAGAATTATAACAGCCTGTTTTTCAATGGTGATGTAATAGTAGTTTTGGAACCCCAAATTTCTATCAAGTCGACTCATAAATATTATTTATAGAATAATTACGGAGTCATTAGAGTCGTATTAAAATTTGGTTAAAAAATTTTAATGTTTTGTTACTGATTAAAGAAAAAGGACTAAATTGAAAAAGGTACAAAACTTAGTAATTATTGCGTTTAGGTGATCAAATAGCTTAATTACTTAATGAGGAAGGACTTATGTGGTAATTAGCCCCTTGTTAATGTGTTTGGACGGAAATTAGAAGAAAAATGATAGAATATTATATGTTTAATGGCATAATTGTAGATAAATTAAAATTAAACAAAAAAAATTAGACAGTCCTATTCATTTTCTTTTCAACCTTGTCGAAATCACCATTGAAGGGAGCCCCAAGCTTCGATTTCATCCTCCTTGTGCATGTGAGCTTAATTCTCAAATATATCTTGTAATTTTTATATTTTTGAGATCGTTACAACTAGGTCCAGCTAGCTCGTACATTCGTATTTGAATCTATTAAAAATTTTAGAAGTTGCTATTGATGAATCTTGAATGTTTTTTATGATAATTATGTGTTTGAAGCTTTGATTGTGGCACTTGGTTGTTTTGTAAAGAGATTTTTGTTAGATTTTGATTTAAGGATTGAATTGTTAAAATGTCAAAATTTCAAGGTTTGATAGTGAATTTGATGTATAATAGGAAGGGCCTAGAATATTCGACTATAATTTGATTCCTAGAAAATGGTCAATTTGATGGTATTCGGGTTAGAGGACTAAATTGCAAAAGTTGTAAAAGTTTAGGAAAAATGTGTAATTAATGAAAAGTTAAGGGTCATATGCATTGAATGGAATGTTAAATGTGTATGAGATTAATATATTGTGTTTAATTATTATATAGATCAAGATTTGAATAAAAAAGACCATAATCGAGGAAAGGGGAAAATAGCGAAATAATCCCTTCATGTTGATTGGAATTAAATCATACGTAAGTCCATATTATTTAAATATGTAAATAAAGTGTAACACCCTTCACCGGTATTCGACTCCGGAATCGGGTACGAGGTATTACCGGACTTGACTTGCTTGATCATTCCACTTTGAGCTATAAAAATTCTTTGCAAATTAAAACTTTTCATTTACTATCGTAACGTCCCTATCAAGGGTCTACGAGACCCTATAAACCCGTTCGGGACGTCAAGGAACCAAACCGGAACTTGTCAAACACTTAGAAAATTTTCACCTAAACAGGTGCCACACGCCCGTGTGAAATGGGACACGCCCGTGTGGGCAGGCCGTGTGGTCTCACACGCCCATGTCCCTACCCCGTGTGGGATTTATTTTCATTTCGAACCTACAGGGGTTTTCACACGACCAGACACACGCCCGTGTACTTGGCCCGTGTGCTCCACACGGCCTAGACACGCCTGGGTCCTCGCCCGTGTGTAAAAACTTGGGTATTTTGTTTGTGACGTCAGCAGCCTCATAAGGGTCACACGGCCTAGGCACACGCCCGTGTGTCTAGCCAGTGGTCGACACTGACTTACAACACTAACATGCAGGGGACACACGGCCAAGTCACACACCCATGGGGCTGATCGTGTGTCACACACGGCCTAGACACACGCCCGTGTGTCTACCCGTGTGGACCAATTCAAGGCTATTTTCCAAGCCATTTAGCCACCCTCACTTGCATACATTCATACACCATCACATAAACTTCACATGTCATCAATTATAACTCTTGAATTATCACATTTAATCTATAAAAATGAGGTCTTCATCCCATACACGAGGGAGAACTATTTCTGGTATAATTACCATAAACTTTAGCCATCATCTATGGCTATACACAACCGAACCATAACTCTCTTAGGCCAACACATTTGGCTATATCAACTTTAAATACTATCCCTATACATGCCATAACTCATAAGGACTTGAAACCTCATACCAAGTGTCTGCTCAATAGTGTGAAAACGTCTCCGGCGGTCTCCAACACGAGCTACTTAAGTTAACCTATAAGAGATAGGAAAAGAAGACGAGTAAGCAGTAATGCTTAGTAAGTTCATATGCATATAATAATCAACTATTGACATTACATGATTATACTCAACCACAAGGTATTATAATGAGTTTTACTCTTAAACTCATGGTTACCTACTCAATCATTCTTAAGGCTTACTCATTCCGTCTCATACCACATTCTAACCATAACACAAGCTTAATGCTTACTTTCATTCACTTGCATTCCTGCACTTAACACCACAAATTCTCATGATACGACACATCATAATTTCTCACTAATTCAACCACAATGCCAAATCAATTGGTGGTTTCGCACTTAGCCCACCGTCAATCGTTAATAGGGTGGTATCGCACATAGCCCCCCAAAAAGGGTAATTATAGTGGTATCGCACATAGCCCACTAGATGATATAAATGACGATGGTATCGCACACAGCCCATCGTAGTTAAGTAATAAGGTGGTATCGCACTTAGCCCACCGACAAGTGTTGTTATTACACATTTGCATGACTATTTTGTCATTCATACGAAACTATACAATAAATATCAAATTCAATCCACTTGAATCATACATGTTCTCAATCATGCCATGCACCAATCGACAATAATAATGTGTATATAAAATGCCTCGTTTACACATAAACTTACCATGGTTTCATCATATATCGAACTCACCCCAAATGAGTTCAGTCACATACCTGTATCTCTCATGGTATAATCACATACCTCCTCATTTCAACATGCCTGTTGAATTATTCAATACTAAAGAAAATTTTTGAGTTTCTTATATATAGAATCTTATCAACATCACACCCTCAATAGGGTCTCACATGAAACACCATATTGATGCCATGTCCCGGACATGGTCTTATACGAATTCTCACACCGAGGCCATATTCTAAATATGGTCTTACACGGAACCTTAATTACCATCGTATCATGCTATTTGCATTTCCTCTATTCATGGATTAAATCAAGACTTTCATTTCTTGACATCCCATCAAAACGTATTTAACATATACATGAAGGCAATAAACAATTTATACAACATCGAAATATTAAGATACTTCACTTAGAGTTGCATAATTTAGCGCATGAACTTACCTCGTTTTCGAAAGGGTAGAAAGGGACCTATTTGTCCATATGTCTCTTTTCTCCCGTTCTAGGTCCAAATCTCGTTTTCTTTGATCTAGAACAATAGAATTTACTCATTTAATCACTTATTAATCACAATACATCATAATCTACACTTAGGCAAAAATGACTATTTTGCCCTTATACTTTGGGAAATTACGATTTTGCCCCTAGGCTCGTAAATCACTTTTCATCACATTTTCTTATTAAACAAGCCTAGCTAAACATTTAATCCTCGTATAACGATTCACAATTCCAACTATTTCATGCATTAATGAACAAATTACAACATTTGCATCTTAGTCCTAATTAGGTGTTTTCATAACAACACCTTTCACAAAAGTTGTTTCTCATCTTCCCAACATTCATTTTATTCCATAAAAACTCAGCAACCAACATAAACTCTCTCATGGCAAGTCCCTAGAATTACAACCATATTGCAAATTAGTCCTCTCATTAGCTAGCTTAAGCTTTGGGGACTCCAAAAGTACAAAAATTATCAACTAAAACCATCAAAATCACTTACTTGTAGAGAAAATGAGTTGCTGAAATTTTCAAGCTTTTAAAGTCCTCCCTTTGTTGGTATTTTTGGTTGGAGAAGAAAACTAAATGAAAAGATGATAACTTTTGCTTATATCATCTTATTTTATTCATTTTGTCAACTAATATCACCAACTATTGACCAAAAATAAATGCTCCTGTCTCCCTTGTCCACATGGCCAGCCAACCCTTTATTATTGGCCTAATTTTAATTTAAATACCTCCACTTTAACTTTCTATGGCTATTGGACACCTCTAGCAAATAAAATAGAACTTTCGCACTTTATGCGATTTAGTCCTTTTTAGCGATTAAGTCTGAAATCGCTAAAATTAAAGTACCAAAATTTCCATGCATCCTTATTGACATGTTATAACACATAAAATAACATGAAAATAATTTTCTCTAACCTCGGATTAGTGATCCCGAGATCACTATTCCCACTAGCCCCTAAATTGGGCTGTTACAATTTCCCCCCTTAGGAATTTTCGTCCCCGAAAATCTTACCAGGAGAAGTTGCTTTCAACATTCATGAAACGATTCCACCGACTTTTCAAAATCGCAAATCAATTTATCCTCAAGTTTCTCTCGTCAAAAACCTTTAAGCTGTAATACACAAGGTTGAAGCACGACTTTAAAACCTAACTTGCTCTTTTTCCGAGGGTACACATACTCAGAAATTTGACAAACGTGAACTCTGCACAAGCTAAAATGATCCTTCAGATCTTTATTGAATAATCCACTACAATTCAGATGACATTCCCCTCCCTGGGAAATCATGTCAATCCAAATTTGAAATCTATACTATTTTATCACACTTTCTCACTAGGATCCTCACTGACTATAGTCCTGACTTTGAATACTCTGAAAATTCAGCTTTTAGCGGTCGACTACTTCTGATCATAAACTCAATCATATCGTGAAATGTATTCAATCGTCAAAACATTGATGCATATAACTGTACTTTTTCTTAATCTTGCATGAGTAGACATGCTACTACTAAGTCTCATACCAAAACTTCTGCATAAGTTCTGAATTCATCAATCATACAAATTCTATCTCAAGGTAACATCAACAACGGAAATCTTATCCGACCTGAATTTTAATATCTTAAACAAACTCTTTCAGAGCTTATTTAAAATATCAATCACTATCTCACTTCTGAACTCCTTTGTTTCGAAAGAAAAACTCGCTCTGGTCATCAACATCGCGGAAACTAGGATATTACCAACTAAGGTCAATCGAGTAACTAAGTCGCATTGCTTAAACAAGGATCTCCCATCCAGACATCTGTACTATGTCCACTATCTGAGAAGTATTTCAATAACTACACACATCATTGTAATAGTTCAAGCCATTTTCTCTATCTCACATTAAAATTTTTGTTGCAGCACTAGATACTCTAGCTTATCAGGATTCAGAAAAAACATGATGTTTTTCCACAAATCATATTATAACACCAGTTTCACAACACAGACACAAAAGTGATCATCTCAGGATCACCAATCCAACAATTCCTTTTAACGTAACTCTAATCACCCAAAAAAGTAAACTATTCCTTTACACACTGGTATTAAAACACTTTTCAATTTATTCATTAACGCGTCACTAAAATTCATAAACTCTTTTTCCCCGATTCAACTGAGCTCGATACTAGAATTTTCAATTAATAGTACCTTTAATAGCTTTCGACTTAACCATCACGATTAGAAAATTTCAATGAGCATACTTCTGTATCATGCTCCCTACTCATGTACACATTGAATTTTATTCTCTTTGTTGATTCATGCATAAATATACACATAACTCGAATCATATCTCAATACATCAATCTACTCTTTTCTCCACACTAAGAATATATTTCGAACACACTCTTGTTTGAGTTTCTCTTAATATGCTAATCTAAAACCTTTACTATTGCCTTATCCCAAGATAACAAAGACATCTCAATCAAATGCATTAACTCTATTTGGCTTACCCGAAAACCCATCGCACAACGTGAAACTTGTGATTTCACTTCTTATACTAGAATCATCACCAAATTCTTCTGGAAAGTACCCGAATAAGGTTACGAAGAGATAAAGGAATGTCAATTTTAATTAACAAAATCGACTACCGTTTAGTCTAATTTTACAGTCAGCTAACATTCTCCCACAATCACAATTTCATGAAAAGAACAACCACATTACCCCTGAAGAGAAACAGATATTAGTACATAATACTCAAAGAGATCATTATAATCCATACAACTATGGTTGTCATGATCAAACACCTTTGCAGTTCGAATATTGTTTCTCTAACCATTTCCATCGTCATAAATTCCTTGACTATTCCTTTCCTTAGTGAACATCAATTCGGGAAGATCTCGATAAGTACACACCTCAGGCTTCCTACTCAATTGAGTCAAATAGCCTAGGCTAACTTTCTCTTTGCTCGTAACATTGTATAATCAGTACAATCTTCAAAGCATTCAGATATTCTTCTCAAAACTGTTTTCACCTTCTAACTACCTTTATCTCTACATACATTACTAATTGTTTCGCCACTGAACTCTTTCATTCCATACTCATGAACTTACTCAACTTGACTCTTATAAAAAAATCTCATCATGATTCAATAGTGGTAAGAGGGTGAGCTCGTAGAGCCCCTAACTTGCCTCTCGTGACTACATACATATGATTTAACATTCATCATTAATGGAATATCATCGTAGTCACACAACTTGCTCCAAGCGAGTTTCAAGTTTACTCATGCCACAATTGTTTCTATCACCTGTATTTTCGAACAGTGACTTCACTTGCTCAAGTTCCACGTTAATGTCTAATCAAGTATTCAACATTTAACTCTAATTTCTCTTACCATCACTTATCAAATTAGGGAATGTCTTACGGTTTTGAGTACGTTGTTTACTTGATTGCCATAGTCCAACTATGGTCTTACTCGTATCACAACATTATAGCCCAGCTATAATCTTACATGTCGTCACAGTGCCATAGCCTCGTTATGGTCTTACACGAAATCTCATATCAATACCAATGCCATATCCCCGATACGGTCTTACATGCAAACTCATGTCGATGCCGATGCCATATCCTAGATATGGTCTTGCACGGGATCTTATGTCAATATCGATGCCATATCCCAGATATGGTCTTACACGATTTCATGCCGAAGCCAGGTCCCAGACGTGGTCTTACACGGAATCACTATTCGATACCGACGCCATATCCTAGATATGGTCTTACACGAGATCATATCTCGTTGCCAATGCCATGTCCCAGACATGGTCTTACATGGGATAACATGTACTCCCATGGTCTAACCATGGTCTTATTTATCAATTTATCATTGAACGACCGTACTCATCTCCTGCATCCCACTCCATTTTAACTTCCCAGTTTAACTCCCACACTATAATATGTGTGGCTTCATAACAGAGTCATAAAACAAAACGTTATACATCCTCTACTTTAACAGTCGCACATGAGATTCAGCTATGTGGACATATTGATCATACATCATTCAAGCAGCTACACATACACACATACCCCGTTCACTGGGTAAGTTTACTCACTATATGGACTTAACCAAACAGGTTGAGTATATAACACCGTATGCATATCGAACCAGTATAGATAAGCTCATCACTTTATAACTCTTATTTCATACCTTATCACACACATGTCATAAACTTCTATTCATACCTCTCTGAATTTCATCAATGCATAAGCACATTTCGATTACCTCATTATCACTTACAACATTATTGAAATTAGATCGGTTGGGGATCATCTCTGTCTTAACAAAACAATTTCGTTAGAGCCGGGAGATATCACACTATCATGGTCCACATATGGCATGTATAGCTAGACTCTTACTCGCGCTAGGTTAGTCCGAGAACTGACCAAACCATAGCTCTGATACCACTAAATGTAACACCCCTCACCCGTATTCGGCTCCGGAACTAGGTACGAGGTATTACCGGACTTGACTTGCTTGATCATTCCACTTTGAGCTATAAAAATTCTTTGCAATTTAAAACATTTCATTTACTATCGTAACGTCCCTATCATGGGTCTACGAGACCTTATACACCCGCTCGGGACGTCGAGGAACCAAACCGGAACTTTTCAAACATTTAGAAAATTTTCACCTAAACAAGGGCCACACGCCCGTGTGAAATGGTACACGCCCGTGTGGGCAGGCCGTGTGGTCTCACACGCCCATGTCCCTACCCCGTGTGGGATTTATTTTCATTTTGAACCTACAGGGGTTTTCACACGGCCGGACACACGCCTGTGTGCTCCACACGGCCTAGACACGCCCGTGTCCTCGCCCGTGTGTAAAAACTTTAGTATTCTATTTGTGACGTCAGCAGCCTCATAAGGGTCACACGGCCTAGGCACACACCCGTGTGTCTAGCCCGTGGTCGACACTAACTTACAACACTAACATGTAGGGGACACACGGCCAAGTCACACACCCATGGGGCTGATCGTGTGTCACACACGGCCTAGACACACGCCCGTGTGTCTACCCGTGTGGACCAATTCAACGCTATTTTCTAAGCCATTTAGCCACCGTCACTTGCATACATTCATACACCATCACATAAACTTCACATGTCATCAATTATAACTCTTGAGTTATCACATTTAATCTATAAAAATGAGGTCTTCATCCCATACATGAGGGAGAACTATTTCTGGTATAATTACAATCGACTTTAGCCATCATCTATGGCTATACACAACCGAACAATAATTCTCTTAGGCCAACACATTTGGCTATATCAACTTTAAATACTATCCCTATACATGCCATAACTCATAAGGACTTGAAACCTCATACCAAGTGTCTGCTCAATAGTGTGAAAACATCTCCGGCGGTCTCCAACCCGAGCTAGTTAAGTTAACCTATAAGAGATAGAAAAGGAAGAGGAGTAAGCAATAATGCTTAGTAAGTTCATATGCATATAATAATCAACTATTAACATTCACTGATTATACTTAACCACAAGGTATTATAATGAGTTTTACTCTTAAACTCATGGTTACCTACTCAATCATTCTTAAGGCTTACTCATTCCGTCTCATACCACATTCTAACCATACCACAAGCTTAATGCTTACTTTCATTCACTTGCATTCCTACACTTAACACCACAAATTCTCATGATACGACACATCATAATTTCTCACTAATTCAACCATAATGCCAAATCACTCGGTGGTTTCACACTTAGCCCATCGTCAATCGTTAATAGGGTGGTATCGCACATAGCCCACCAAAAAGGGTAATTATAGTGGTATCGCACATAGCCCACTAGATGATATAAATGATGATGGTCTCGCACACAGCCCATCGTAGTTAAGTAATAAGGTGGTATCGCACTTAGCCCACCGACAAGTGTTGTTATTACACATTTGCATGACTATTTCGTCATTCATACGAAACTATACAATAAATATCAAATTCAATCCACTTGAATCATACATGTCCTCAATCATGCCGTGCACCAATCGACAATAATAATGTGTATATAAAATGCCTCGTTTACACATAAACTTACCATGGTTTCATCATATATCGAACTCACCCTAAATGAGTTCAGTCACATACCTGTATCTCTTATGGTATAATCACATACCTCCTCATTTCAACATGCCTGTTGAATTATTCAATACTAAAGAACATTTTTGAGTTTCTTATATATAGAATCTTATCAACATCACACCCTTAATAGGGTCTCACATGAAACACCATATTGATGCCATGTCCCGGACATGGTCTTATACGAATTCTCACACCGAGGCCATATTCTAAATATGGTCTTACACGGAACCTTAATTACCATCGTCTCGTGCTATTTGCATTTCCTCTATTCATGGATTAAATCAAGACTTTCATTTCTTGACATCCCATCAAAATGTATTTAACGTATACATGGAGGCAATAAAAAATTTATACAACATCAAAATATTAAGATACTTCACTTAGAGTTGCATAATTTAGCACATGAACTTACCTCGATATCGAAAGGGTAGAAAGGGACCTATTTGTCCATATGTCTCTTTTCTCCCGTTCTAGGTCCAAATCTCATTTTCTTTGATCTAGAACAATATAATTTACTCATTTAATCACTTATTAATCACAATACCTCATAATCTACAGTTAGGAAAAAATGACTATTTTGCCCTTATACTTTGGCAAAATTATGATTTTGCCCCTAGGCTCGTAAATCACTTTTCATCACATTTTCTTATTAAATAAGCCTAGGTTAACATTTAATCCTCTTATAACTATTCATAATTCAAACTATTTCATGCATTAATTAACAAATTACTACATTTGCATCTTAGTCCTAATTAGGTGTTTTCATAACAACACCTTTCACAAAAGTTATTTCTCATCTTCCTAACATTCATTTTCTTCCATAAAAACTCAGAAACCAACATAAACTCTCTCATGGAAAGTCCCTAGACTTTCAACCATATTGCAAATTAGTCCCTTCATTAGCTAGCTTAAGCTTTGGGGACTCTAAAAGTACAAAAATTATCAACTAAAACCATCAAAATCACTTACTTGTAGAGAAAATGAGTTGCTGAAATTTTCAAGCTTTTAAAGCCCTCCCTTTGTTGGTATTTTTGGTTGGAGAAGAAAACTAAATGAAAAGATGATAACTTTTGCTTATATCATCTTATTTTATTCATTTTGTCAACTAATATCACCAACTATTGACCAAAAATAAATGCTCTTCTCTCCCTTGTCCACATGGCCGGCCAACCCTTTATTATTGGCCTAATTTCACTTTAAATACCTCCACTTTAACATTCTATGGCTATTGGGCACCTCTAGCAAATAATATAGAACTTTCGCACTTTATGCGATTTAGTCATTTTTAGCGATTAAGCCTGAAATCGCTAAAATTAAAGTACCAAAATTTCCATGCATCCTTATTGACATGTTATAACACATAAAATAACATGAAAATAATTTTCTCTAACCTCGGATTAGTGATCCCGAGATCATTGTTCTGACTAGCCTCTAAATCGGGCTGTTACATAAAGTTTGACTTGTAATATTATATTATTGTTCTTTAGTTAATATTTTTATAGATAATTATTGATTGTGTAACACCCCTTAACCCGAATCCGTCGCCAGATTAGGATTATGAGGCATTACCAAACAAATCACAACTCAGAATAGACATTCATTTATTATTATTATTATTATTATTATTATTTTTTTTTTAAAACATTTCACATATACAAATCATGCTTCATTAATACAAAGTTCGAATCGTGTGAACATCAAATGCATGGCTTTCGAATGCCTAAAACATTATCAAACATACTTCAATCATATCACATTACATTATAACTGAACATAACTTTGATATTATTATAACATACTCATATCACTATAGTCACATTAAACATTATTGAACACAAAGAAAAAATCCTAGTATACCAAATTCGCATGCTTTATAATCAATCCAAAGTACATACACCAAACCATTCAAGCAAAATAAAGGTGCATACTTTGCCATTTCAACCAAATCATAATAACCTATGTATATCCAAACATATAATCATCTCATACCTAGCATGCATTAAGACATGCGTTAATTCAATTTTGTGTATTTAACAATTACCAAACTTACCATATACTTAGCCATTTTAATTCATCACAAGACTATGCGCATAAACTATAATAATTTAAAATATCTTGAACACAAATAACAACTAATATTACACTTATTTCACATACCCAAATACCATAGTTAGATTACATACATATAACCAATAAATTAACTACCTATTCGGTTATATAAGAAACCTTTAATACATCATATTTAATAATCATGCCATACACCATATCACATATATTAACAAACCAAATATACTCATGCACATTGTAAACCGAAACAAATGGTCAAATAACATAACCGAATCATATATAACTTATATCCATCTCTTGTTTTAAATCACACACGAACCATACCTTAAAATGCACTTCAAAATAAATTATTTACAAAGATGAATAACCTTAACATTTTCACTACTCATGTAACGCCCCGAATTTGGGCCTAGAAGAATTGGGCTTTGGGCTTTGGATCTCAAAAATTTTTTAAGTGAGCGAGAAAATGACAATTGGCATGTGGGCTTTGAGGGTTAATGAATTTGGAGTGTGTAGGGGTGTTGGAGTGGTTCCGGGATCAAGTAAGGGTATAGGAAAAATTTTGGTTTTAGGCCCAAGGGAACTGTGACTTCAATTAGTAGGCCTTTTAAATAAATGAAGAAGAAAAAGGACACAAGAGGAGCTTGTGGTGTAGTGGCAAAGTAGCGCCACATAGGGAGTAGGGAGGTGGCGTCATTAGCAAGCAAGGGAGTCCAAGGTTCGAGTAGTGGCATGGTACTTTGTTGTGGATTTAATTTTTTCCTTCTAGATGGTTAGTAGTGGCATTGGATGTGAACTCTGAAGGAAGTGTTCATAAGAGAAAATTAAGGAAGGGATAAAGGAGCTTATCTTAGAGAAAATTTAGGATGAGATTGAGGAGTTATCAGGGAGAAAAGTTAGGAGCTGAGAAGTGTGAAGAGTTAGTGCCGTTTTGGGAAGTGGGAAGTGTATAAATTCGGCTTAGGAGGGTAAATGAGTGCCATTTTTTGGGTCTTTTAGGGGTTATTACGAATTTTCATTGTGGCTTTAGGCATTTGGAGAGTTTTGCAAATAGGTCAGTCTTTCTTTTCTTGACCGAACATCCTGTAGTTACCCTCACGCAAGCACATTTGATCTTTTCTTTTCTCCCCTCATTCTGTTTCTTCTCATGTTTAATTCTTCCATTGCTTAAAAACCATCATTCATTTTTGTCGAAATCCCTATTGGTGTTGCGTTCTTCTTCTTTCTCTGAAAGCCGAATACTCCCTTATAATCAAATAGCCCTATCTTTTTGCCGATTCCTTACTGTTTTTTTCCTCCATCCCAAATCGGTTGTTATCTACTCTTAATCAAGTTTAAAAGCCGGATCTTGTTCTATAGCTATCTAGGCCGTAGGATCAAAGGAGGGTTTTGGTAAGTATTCAGTCAACTACTTCCTTAGTGTGTTTTGTTAAAAGCCGAAGGACTATCTAACTACTCCTTGTCGTTAACTTTGTATTAACAAGGGTAGGGTTCAGAGATCACAAGCGTGGTAAGGATCGTTAGCAAGCGGTAAGTGTACTCATCTCAGTTGTGAATTAGTGGTTGGCCAAATGTGAGTATGGATTATAGAAATGACTTGTGTGGAGCATGAGTCACTTGGTTTTTGATAGCATATATGTGTGTGGGTGTAGATCTAGGGGATATTCGTGATTAGTAGCTAAGGAAGGGCTACTAGAACTGGTGGCACACGGTAAGGTTACGGTGAGGTTTCGGTTTTTGATAAAGTATGTATTAAGCCCTTGGTTAATCGTTAAGTGATGTCGATTGTAGGTTCGTGATTAAGGGGATTGTCGTACGCGTTATTACCAGGTGTGTACAAACACTACACACACACGATGGCGACAACTCCGAAAAGCCAAAAAGCCGATAATGGCTAAATGGGCCTGCCGAGCTTGTGGGCCCAAATTGGCAAAGATTGATATGTGTATTTGAATATTGAATTGACATGAAAGGGGTGTATGGTTTGATTATGATCAGGCCTAATGGGCTACATAAACATGAGCGGGCCTAATGGGCTATTTAAACATGAATGGGCTTAGTGGGCCTTATGGGATTCTAGAATTGTATGTTAGGGTTTAATGGACTCTAGGCCTAGTTCTGATAAATTCTTAAAATTGTATAAGACTTACTTTATTAATCAAACATGTCTGTGGACAATTCAATTAGTTAGAGTGTGGTAACCGACATATGCATGTCTAGGATTGGATCTAGGGAGAGCTTGGTACTTAAGCGGTCCTAGTGACCCACCTCCTCTTCTCTGAGATCCTACCTAGTGCATAGTGTTTGTTCACTTTAGCCGCGAGGACTTGTTGATGGGCCAAAGTTCATAACTAAAACCTGAGATGAAAAAAATTACGGAAATACCCCTGTAGGGTAGGAATTACGAAAATACCTCTATAGGGTAGAATTACGAAAATACCCCTGGGTAGTGAAATGAATAAAATACCCCTAGGAGCTTAACGTGTGAAAATGTGTATGTTGCATTCATGAGATATATGTTGCACTTGGGTGGGTTTGATGATACGGAAGAAGATATGTGAGGATCGCATAGTCGCTGACGCGGCCAGGGATCCACCGGTGGCTTTAAGCCCATTATATGCTTAGCAGCTTTGCTGCAACATTGAGTAGTGCCGCTGTTGGTGCTACCTTTGGAGTGTAGGGCTGGGTGGGTTGATATTTATATCCCCACAGGAGTGTAGGGTTGGTACGGGTGGAGTGCAGGGTTGGATTTGGGATGGGTGCATTGCATTCATGTGATATTGATATGATATGAGGTCATTGTGGGCTAAGGCCCAAGACCATTGATTTTGATAGGGCTTAGGCCTAACGTGATAATTGTGATAATTGCATGTTGATTGGATTACCAAGGGTCGTACACACTGAGTTTCGAAACTCACACCCTTTAATTAAATGTTTCAGGTGATCCTCAGTAGACGGCTCGACGTGGAAGGGGAACTCGGGGATGGCCACACTACAAGCTACTTAGAAGTTCTTCTTTATTTGTTTCGAATAACTCTATTTTAAGTTCTTTATTTTTATTGGGATGTAATAAGGCCTTGTATCCCCAGTTTGACTTTAAATTTGGGTTTTCTTATTTGTTTCAACTACCTATTTGTTAAACTTAAGTAAATTTCTAAAGTTTAAACATGATTTTCGAAATAACTATAACATATGGACGTTTTTCTTTAAACATGGGCTTTTATCATAACTTAACAGGTTACTTAGATTTTGGGGTTTCTAAATCCTAAAGTTAAGTTTTTAACAAAGCAAAGTCGTTTTGGAATTATCCCTTTGACGTGACATCACCAGATTCAGCCATAACGTCTGGGCCGGGTTTAGGGGTGTTACAACTCAAAATAAACCTAGACCAACCATTTCAAGAATACAACCATGAAACATACCTAACAAAAAATTTAATCATGATCGAATACATATAAAGATTAACCTTCACATGAAGTTCAACCATTAACCTAAATACCAAAACACATAACTAAATTAACTCAAACATTAGCATTATAAACAAGCAATTATATCAAATGCATATTACATAAACTTGACTAAAAGAAACAGGCCATAGCCGAATTACTAAAACCAAACATGCCAAACACTTAACCAAGAACAAATAAAACCGAACCTACACAAAATGATCAAGCCATTTTTTTTAACCAAAACTGAACACAACCATGGAAATTAAGCCATCTTCGCATGGCTATTATACATATATACATGTCCCAAAAATTTAGGCATTTCAACTATGCTATACATGCCATAAGCCCAAAATTTAACTTAGTAAAATACCGAAAGAAACAATCGATAGTGTGGTAGACTTCACTGACGATCCCCGAGCTCATAACGTGACTCCAAAATCTATAAAAAAGAGGTAAAAAAAAACACACACAGAGTAAGCTATTTAAGCTTAGTAAGTCATAAGCAAAAACATATATATATATACACTTGCATAATAACATTAGGTTAATAAGGCCGAATACCCAAAATATCAAGCACAATTTATCATTTAGTACTAAGATCACATTTTACTTTCTCACATAAATATCATATAGCCAAATACACATATTAACTTCACAAGGCCGAAAATGTAATGATCACATAATCTATCACATAATTCATATTAGTAAGTATTATTATCTCAATAATTCAATTATTCAGCTTACCTTACCATCTTACTTAGTATATGTACATACATGAACCTTTATATTCTATTTCACATTCGATCTTCACTTAACATTGCCCGTTGAACCGTTCGGAATTAAAAAGGATACGCGGATAGTCGGAAGCTCGTACAATGCCAATGTCCCAGACGTGGTCTTACATGTAATCAGATATCGATGCCACTATCTCAGACAGGGTCTTACACGAATCAAATACGATGCCAATGTCCCAGACATGGTCTTACACGTAAACACAAGTCGATGCCAATGTCCCAGACGTGGTCTTACACGTAAACACATATCGGAATCCTATGTCATGACATATGTATGCTATCTATTCCTAGGGTTCGTACGAGACTTTCGGACATTGAATCTCGATCGAAACGAGCTCAAAACATAGTTTCCTATCTCAAATCACATTCGACCAAACTCATATATAATCGAATAATTCATTTCATCACATAACATATATATATATTCTCAAGTTGAACAACATTTAAATGCTTATAGACTTACCTCGGCTGTTGTCGGACGGTAAAATTAACTATTCGACTACTTTCGATTTCCCCCGATCTAATTTCGTTTTCTTTCGATCTTGATCTTAATCAAACTCAACAATGGCCGAATGCCCTAGCTCTCTTTGTTTCTTTTTCTTTTCCTTAGTTTCGGTCATAAACAAAAAGATGAACATGGCTTTCATTTTGTTTTATTTTATCATAAATACATTATTTATTCATTTACTTATTTAACCTTTTATTAAACATATAAAACATTTATATATTAAGGTTATTCTAGTCCATTGCAGTCCATTATCCCTAATAATGGCCTAATTGCATCATAAAACCTCCAAATTATAAAGACAACAACAATTTGGCACTTTCATATTTAACCATCAAATTTTTATTTTACGCGATTAAGCCTTTTTTATTAAATCGGGCACTCAAACGACGAAATTAAAACACGAAAATTTCACACAAGAAAATTCACACATAATATTCATAGAAAATAATTTTAAAATATTTTTCAGACTCGGATTTGTGGTCCCAAAACCACTGTTCCGATTAGGGTCAAAATTGGACTGTTACAACTGTCCCCCCTTAGGAATTTTCGTCCTCGAAAATCTTACTGGTTAATAGGTTCAGATAACGCTCTCTCATTGCATCCTATGGCTTCCAAGTTGCCTCCTAAACTCTGTGTTTATGCCACAGTACTTGAACTAACAGAATTTTCTTATTTCGCAATTCTTTAAACTCACGAGCCAGAATGCGAATCGGTTCTTCTTCATATGTTATATCGGACTTAATCTCAATCTCTGTCAGACTAATCACATGTAAGAGATCGGATCGGTATCTACGAAGCATCAAAACATGGAATACATTCTGAATCTTTTCTAGTTCAGGTGGCAACAGCAGTCTATAAGCAACTGGCCCGATATGCTCTATAATCTCATACGGTCCAATGAACCTCGGATTCAATTTGCCTTTACGACCGAATCTGAGTATTTTCTTCCACGGTGAGACTTTCAAAAGGACTTTGTCTCCAATCTGAAACTCTATATCTTTTCTTTTCAAGTCTGCATATGATTTCTGATGATCCGATGCTGTTTTCAGACTATCACGAATCACTTTCACTTTCTGTTCAGTCTTTTTGATCAAATCGACCCCGTGTATCTTATTTTCACTGAGCTCAGTCCAATACAATGGTGTACGACATTTACGACCGTACAAAGCCTCGTAAGGTGCCATTTTGATACTAGATTGAAAGCTATTATTATACGCAAATTCAATCAAAGGTAAGTATCGTTCCCACGTACCTTCAAACTCGAGAATGCAACATCTCAACATATCCTCAAGTATTTGAATAATTCGTTCAGACTGGCCATCTGTTTGCGGATGGAAAGCAGTGCTAAAGTGTAGTTTTGTACCTAAAGCATCTTGCAGTTTCTTCCAAAACCGCGATGTGAACCTCGGATCTCTGTCCGAAACAATAGAAATAGGTACTCCGTGCAATCTCACAATCTGAGAAACATATAATTCAGCCAGCTTATCAAGAAAATAATCTGTACGAACTGGAACAAAGTGAGCTGATTTAGTCAATCTATCCACAATAACCCAGATTGCATCTTTCTTGCTCGGTGTCAATGGTAAACCAGATACAAAATCCATCGTGACTCTGTCCCACTTCCACTCGGGTATCATTGTAACATCCTAAAATTTGGGGATTTTATGTTTTACATTATATCATGTGTTAGGCTAGCTAAGAGTGTTAGTTGTGTATGTTTAGGGACTCTAAGAACGCTTGGGGTTGAGTTGGGCCTTAGTAGAATTTTTGTGTTTAAGCACTTAAAGGAGAGAAGGAAAGTGGCGTCAAGACTTAAGTGAATAAGTGTGTATTTTGCTAGCACAAGTGGAGCTAGTAGCAGAGTGGTGTGGCGTCACATGAAGGGGCTTAAGGGGTGGAGTTCGAATCCCACCTAATGCAAATTTTTGGGATTAATTTTTTTGTGCTATTCATGTAATTGATGGTAAGTGTCAAAAAAGCTTTAAAGAAGGAAAGGAAGACTTTTTATTGATGGAAAGAACACTATGGAGGAAGGTAAGGAGGAGATCAAGGAGAAAATAAGGAGAGAAGTAAAGGAAAGAGATAAGGGGGATATGTTGGCCGAATTTTTGGAAGGAGCTTGGGAAAGAAATTTGGTCAACCCTCATCTTTTTGGTAAATGAGGTACACGGTTTTAGTAGGGAGAAAAGGGGAGCCGAAATTCTTTTGGTCATTTTGCAAGTTTGTGCATGAAAGGCTTGTTTTCTTTGTAACATTTTGGTGCTCTCTTTTCCGATCCTTTCTCTTTGTTTTGCCGAAACACTCAAGCAATTTATTCACTTTTTTTTCCTTGTTTTGCCGTATTACTCAATCCATTTTGTTCATTCTTCCTTGGTGTTAGCCGAAACCCTCTAACATTTCTCTTCCATCTTTTCTTTTCTTTTTGACCATTTCTTCAACCTTTCTCTCTTTTCTTAAATCGACATTACCTTGTGGCCGAATCTTGTTTATTCATTTCTCTCCAATAGCCGAACCTTTTAACCCTTAATCTCTTCTTCATTATTTCTTTCTCTTTCGTGTTGGCACTCTCTTCTTTGATCGAATCGGTAAGTGGTTTCATTCTCCTCTTTTCATTTTCTTTTCTCCCTAGCCGAATGTGTGTCCCTCACCATTCGGTTGTTTCACCTTGTTTCTAAACCAAAATGGCGTTTCCTCCTACTCCCTCATATCTTAATCATTTTCTTTCTGTAGTGTTATAGTGGGAAAATCGAATCTTATACCTTTGACTCATCCATAGCCATAAGTCTAATCGGTGGGAATCGAATTCATCATCGTTAAGGTAAGGAGCTTCGTCATGGTTCATTTTGATCTATTTCATTGCTCGATTAGTTTGCTAAACAGATCAATGGATTTGACTAATCGGTTATTATAGGGACTAGATCACTCATTCTTATCCACTCGTTGTTCCTTCGGAAGTGGTGGTAAGCCGAAATCCTCTCCCTAAACAATTACATTCTCTCATCATAGTATTATTCTAATCGAGACTCTTTCAATGGAGGCAAGTGGTAGTGTTATTAAAAGAAAATTGATAGGAGGGCAAATAGGGAGTGGACTTGCAATCTCTACGCCCAAGTTCAAACGTAGGGCGGTATCGGCAGTTCGGGATTTCCCACCGGGTTGTGGACCATAATCCGGTGAGAATAGGCAAATTGTGGTCGTTCACGATTCTAAGGGTAAGCATTTTTAGATCGTTGATTTAGATTTGGATTAAGAAAATCTCTTTGGTTGGTTAATCGAATGTTATGGTGTTATAGGTGCTGACGATCAAGAAGGTTTAGTTCCTACTGTAATCAGGTGTGTAATCTCACACCGAAATCCCGTAAATTCGTGATTCACTATTATGTTGGAAAATAGATAGTTGTCGATTACAAATCTAATAACCGTGATATGGCATGAATCGAGTGACTTGCTTATTCAACACTATTTCTAAAGATCTGTCAAAATCGGTATTAATTTACTAAATTATGAAAATGTCCCTGTGGGCCGATTTACCAAAATGCCCCTATGGGCCGATTTACCAAAATACCCCTATGGGCCGATTTACCAAAATGCCTCTATGGGCTGAATTGCTAGAATGCCTTAGTGGGCCGAACTATCAAAGTGCTTCAATGGGTCGATTCACTGTAATAATTCACTAGATTAATGGTGGTTATATATATATGTGGATATTTTATTTTATTATGTATGTTGCATTCTTTTTACATTTTGCATGGGATGGGAAAAATTGTATGGAGAGCAGTGTAGCCTGGTGGCATAGCCACAACTTGTTCATTATTATGCTTACTTATGATTTCGGTGGCATGGCCACAACAATAAAATATTATAGCAGCTCGACTGCAGATTGGTGTGAGCGGCGGGGTGGGTTGGCTTGATCTCCACAGGTGTGATTGGCTGGTCGGGGGTGTGATGGATGGACGGATTGGCTTGCATATATTTTTTCATTTATATATTGCTATGTAAAATGGGCTTAGGCCCAAGATTATGCTATGCGGGTTCAGACCCAGTGGATGACGGTAAGGGGATTATACACTGAGTTCTTGTAACTCACCCCCCTCTTTTCTTTCTTAATCTTTGTAGGTAATGCTCAGTAATGAGGACTTGGGCCCATGGATGACTCAGTGGAGGCCATACTTTGGAAATAATATTTTCGAACATTAGTAAACTTCTTTTCTGTTTTATTTCGTTACTTTTACTATTTTGGGTTTTAAAGTTGTAATAAGGCCTCTGGAATATGTTTTATTTTGCTTTATGTTTAGACGTACTTAATATCTTTCTTGAATTGTTTTAAATGGGGATTTTCTAAAATCATAAATAACGGTTTTCCAAAAAAATGATTAACAAATGGATTTCATAACAAACTTGTACAATTAATTTAACTCGAAAATTCTCTTTCGAATTATCAACAATATTTTCAAAAGTCACGGTTTTAAAAGATCACTAGTTCGATTATCGATTCTTCAATCAACCTTTCTAGATTAGTAGTATTTTTATCAAATATTTCTAATCAAATTTGTTTTTCTTAAATTATAACCTAATAATAACATCTTTAGTAAGAATCACAAGTTCTTTACTCATTTTCTTCATGTGACATGCCAGATCTGGTCATACCGCATGGGCCGGGTTTGGGGTGTTACAATCATAATCAGTTGAAGTAACTCAGAAGGTACTTGATGCTTGGCTTTTACATGTTGACAGACTAAACATTTCGAAACAAAGTCAGATATGTCTCGTTTCATGCCAGGCCACCAATAAAGCTGTTTCAGATCATTATACATTTTTGTACTACCCGGGTGAACTGATAACCGACTGCTATGAGCTTCGTTCAAAATAATTTGAATCAACTCTGAATTCTCGAAACACATATTTGATTTCTAAACCTCAAAAAACCATTTATATCAACTCAAAACTCAGATTCAACATTCGATTCACATTGAGCTCGCTTTGCTAACAAATCATTATCAAGTTTCTGAGCAACACAAATTTGTTGAACAAATAATGGTCTTGGTTTTAATTCAGCTATTACCGAACCATCATCAGATATAACCATATGCGTATTCATTGCACACAAAGCAAATAATGATTTTTGACTTAAAGCATCAGCAACAACATTAGCTTTTCCTGGATGATAGTTAATCACAAGCTCGTAGTCTTTTAACAACTCTAACCATCGACGTTGTCTCAAATTCAGATCTTTCTGAGTCACCAAATACTTCAGGCTTTTGTGATCAGAATAAACATGACATTTCTCACCGAACAAATAGTGACGCCATATATTCAATGCGAACACAATAGCTGCCAATTCCAAATCGTGTGTCGGATAGTTCTTTTCGTGCAACTTTAACTGTCTCGAGGCATAAGCTATGACTTTGCCTTCCTGCATCAAAACACAACCCAAACCACTCAAAGATGCAACACTATAAATGATAAATTCTTTACCCGATTATGGCTGAACTAACACTTGAGCTTCGGTCAAAAGAGCTTTCAACTGATCAAAACTTTTCTGGCACTTTTCTGACCACTCGAACTTAACATCTTTCTGTAACAACTTCGTCATCGGTGTTGCAATCATAGAGAAACCTTTCACAAATCATCTATAGTAACCGGCAAGTCCCAAAAAAATCCCAACTTCAAAAACATTTCTTGGAGGTTTCCAATCAAGTATAGCTAAAATTTTACTCGGATCAACCCGAATACCCGATGCTGATACAACATGGCCCAGAAAACTGAATTTGCGTAACCAGAACTCACATTTACTGAACTTTGCATACAACTGTTTATCTCGCAAAGTCTGTAACACAAGTCTCAGATGTTCGACATGCTCGGTTTCATCACGAGAGTAGATCAAAATGAAATCTATGAATACTACCACAAACTAATCCAGATACTGTCTGAAGATCCGATTCATCAAATCCATGAAAACAGCAGGTGCATTAGTAAGTCCGAAAGGCATAACCAGAAACTCATAGTGTCCGTACCTCGTTCGGAAAGCAGTCTTTGGTACATCAGAGTCTTTAACTCGCAAGTGATAGTAGCCTGATCTCAAATCTATTTTTGAAAACACTGTAGCCCCTTTCAACTGATCGAACAGATCATCAATCCGTGGCAACAGATACTTATTCTTTATAGTCACTTTATTAAGCTGTCTGTAGTCTATACACATTCTCATAGTTTCGTCTTTCTTTTTCACAAATAAAATTGGTGCGCCCCAAGGAGTGAAACTCGGTCGCGCAAAACCTCTATCTGTCAACTCTTGCAACTGAGCTTTCAATTCTTTTAATTCTGTAGGTGCCATTCTGTACGGAGCTATCGATATCGGAGTCGTCCCCGGCACTAATTCAATACCAAATTCAACTTCTCGTATAGGTGGCAAACCCGGTAATTCTTCAGGAAACACATCCGGATACTCACACACAACAGGTACTGATTCAATCTTCCTTTTGGTTACTTTACTATCAAGCACATATGCAAAGTAAGCTTCACAACCTTTTCTTACATATTTATGAGCTAACATCGAAGACATCAATGCTGGTAAACCATTCAGATCATTAGATTCAATCCGAATAATCTCATCATTCTAGCACTGTAAATCAATAGTCTTTCTTTTACAATTTACGACAGTATCGTGCAAAGTCAACCAATCCATACCCAGAATTATGTCAAATTCATCAAATGTCAACAACATCAAATCAGGCGAAAAGCACGAATCTCAAATCATCAGGGGACAATTCTTACACACTTTATCAACCATAACACACCGGCCCAAGGGGTTCGATACTCTAATTACAAAGTCAGTAGACTCAACAGGCAAAGTCTTACTGAATACTAAAGTCTCACACACATAAGAATGAGTCGAACCAGGATCAATCAATGCAACAACACTAGTATCATAGAGAGTGAAAATACCAGTAATAACATCCGGGGATGAGGCCTCCTCGCGTGCACGAATAGCATAGGCTCTGGCAGGTGCACGAGCCTCGGATCTAACTGTTGTATCTTTAGTCCCTCTCTAACCGCTACTCACATTACCCGAGTTCCTAGGTGGTCTACCTCAAGCTGCAGAGTTACCCGATCTCGTTTTCTGTACCAGATTTTGCTCCGCTAACTCTAGGCACTCACGAATGAAATGATCCATAGATCCACACTTAAAATAGGCCCGATCATGCACTCTGCAACTGCTGAGATGTCATTTACCACAATGTTCACACTTGGGTTGATTTGATCTGACATTACCCACACTAGCTACTGAGGTAGCTCTCGAGCTCACAGGTGGTCTATCCCGATCACGTCAAGAATAACCCGCAGTAGTCTTTGAACGGCTAGCATCATCTTAGAACTTCTTTGATGTCGACTGGAATGACTTACTGAATGGTCTATTACGTGAATCTCTAGCTTCAGAGTCAGCTTTTCTTTTCTCTTTCCCGAGCTCTTCGACTTTGCAAGCTCGCTCAACAAGTACCACGAACTCTTTTATCTCAAGTATGCCAACTAATAGTTTAATGTCTTCATTCAGCCCGTCTTCAAATCTTTTACACATTATAGCTTCGGTCGAAACACACTCTCGGGCATACCGACTGAGTCTCACGAATTTCCGCTCATACTCTGTCACAGTCATCCGACCCTGTTTCAACTCAAGAAATTCTTTGCGTTTCTGGTCGATAAATCTCTGGCTGATGTATTTCTTACAGAACTCAGTCTGAAAGAACTCCCAGGTCACTCGCTCTTTCGGAACCACTGATACTAGCATATTCCACCAGTGATATGCGGTGTCCCATAGCAAAGATATGGCACATTTTAAGCACTCATCAGGGGTACAAGATAACTCGTCAAACACCCGTATAGTATTATCGAGCCAGAATTTAGCTCGCTCAGCATCATCATCATCAGTGGCTTTGAACTCTTCGGCCCCGTGTTTTCTGATTTTATCAACAGGAGGCTTAAGCAATCTCAACGGATCACTCACATGAGGCATGACAGGTATCGAAGATGGATTAGTCGAGGGTGGAGGTTGTTGTGCAGTCGGATTAGTCCGGATATATTGAGTAAACCAGTCATTCATCATTTGGTAAAAGGCTTGTCTAGCCTCTCCCTCCTGGTTACTCAAAGTCGGTCGAGAATCAACTGGCGCTGCCCCTTACGCGGGAGCTGGCGCTATACTCTCAACATCATCAGCTACGGCTCTATCGGGATCCATTACTATACAAAAACACATTTTCAGATGTCAGAAGTCATCACACTATCGCAGTATATAAAAATTATGGCATGTATAGCTAGACTCACACACGCTACGTTAGTCCGAGAATCGACTAAACCGTAGCTCTGATACCAATCACATGTAACACCCCTTAACCCGAATATGTCGCCAGATTAAGGTTATGAGGCATTACCAAGCAAATCACAACTCAGAACAGACATTCATTTATTTTTAATATTTTTATTATTTTTTTAAAACATTTCACATATACAAATCATGCTTCATTAATACAAAGTTCAAATTGTGTGAACATCAAATGCATGGCTTTCAAATGCCTAAAACATTATCAAACACACTTAAATCATATCACATTACATTATAACTGAACATAACTTTGATATTATTATAACATACTCATATCACTATAGTCACATTAAAAATTATTGAACACAAAGAACAAATCCTAGTATACCAAATTCGCATGCTTTATAATCAATCCAAAGTACATATACCGAACCATTCAAGCAAAATAAAGGTGCATACTTTACCATTTCAACCAAATCATAATAACCTATGTATATTCGAACATATAATCATCTCATACCTAGCATGCATTAAGACATCCATTAATTCAATTTCGTGTATTTAACAATTACCAAACTTACCATATACTTAGCCATTTTAATTCATCACAAGAGCCATTTTAATTCATCACAAGACTATGCGTATAAACTATAATAATTTAAAATATCTTGAACACAAATAACAACTAATATTGCACTTATTTCACATATCCAAATACCATAGTTAGATTACATACACTTAACCAATAAATTAACTACCTATTCGATTATATAAGAAACCTATGATACATCATATTTAAATAATCATGCCATACACCATATCACATATATTAACAAACCAAATATACTCATGCACATTGTAAACTGAAACAAATGGTCAAATAACATAACCGGATCATAAATAACTTATATCCATCTCTTGTTCTAAATCACACACAAACCATACCTTAAAATGCACTTCCAAATAAATTATTTACAAAGCCGAATAACCTTAACATTTTCACTACTCAAAATCAACCTAGACCAACCATTTCAAGAATACAACCATGAAACATACCTTACAACAATTTGAATCATGATCGAATACATATAAAGATTAACCTTCACATGAAGTTCAACCATTAACCTAAATACCAAAACACATGACTAAATTAACTCAAACATTAGCATTATAAACAAGCAATTATATCAAATGCATATTACATAAACTTGACTAAAAGAAACAAGCCATAGCTGAATTACTAAAACCAAACACGCCAAACACTTAACCAAGAACAAATAAAACCGAAACTACACAAAATGATCAAGCCATTTTTTTTAACCAAAACCAAACACAAGCATGGAAATTAAGCCATCTTCGCATGGCTATTATACATATATACATGTCCCAAAAATTTAGGCATTTCAACTATGCTATACATGCCATAAGCCCAAAATTTAACTTAGTAAAATACCGAAAGAAACAATCGATAGTGTGATAGACTTCGCTGACGATCCCCGAGCTCGTAACGTGACTCACAAATCTATAAAACAGAGGTAAACAAAAACACACACAGAGTAAGCTATTTAAGCTTAGTAAGTCATAAGCAAAAACATATATATATACACTTCCATAATAACATTAGGTTAATAAGGCCGAATACCCAAAATATCAAGCACAATTTATCATTTAGTACTAAGATCACATTTTAGTTTGTCACATAAATATCATATAGCCGAATACACATATTAACTTCACAAGGCCGAATATGTAATAATCACATAATCTATCACATAATTCACATTAATAAGTATTATTATCTCAATAATTCAATTATTCAGCTTACCTTACCTTCATACTTAGTATATGTACATACCTGAACCTTTATATTCGATTTAACATTCGGTCTTCACTTAACATTTCCCATTGAACCGTTCGAAATTAAAAAGGATACGCGGATAGTCGGAAGCTCGTACAATGCCAACGTCACAGACGTGGTCGTACATGTAATCACATATCGATGCCACTGTCCCAGACAGGGTCTTACATGAATCAAATACGATGCCAATGCCCCAAACATGGTCTTACACGTAAACACAAGTCGGTGCCAACGTCCCAGTCGTGGTCTTACACGTAAACACATATCAGAATCCTATGTCATGACATATGTATCCTATCTATTCCTAGGGTTCGTACGGGACTTTCGGACATTGATACTCGATCGAAATGAGCTTGAAACATAGTTTCCTATCTCAAATCACATTCGGCCAAACTAATATATACTCGAATAATTCATTTCATCACATAACATATATATATTCTCAAGTTTGACAACATTTAAATGCTTATAGACTTACCTCGGATGTTGTCGGATTGTATAATCAACTATCTGACTACTTTTGATTTCCCCCAATCTAATTCCATTTTCTTCCGTTCTTGATCTTAATCAAACTCAACAATGGCCGAATGCCCTAGCTCTCTTTGTTTCTTTTTCTTTTCCTTAGTTTTGGTCATAAACAAAAACATGAACATGGCTTTCATTTTGTTTTGTTTTATTATAAATACATTATTTATTCATTTACTTATTTAACCTTTTATTAAACTGTAACACCCCAAACCCGGCCCAGATGTTACGACCGAATTTGATGTGCCACATGAAGTGTCGTTTGAAAACCGCATTTGTCGATAAAAGTTCGTTACAAAATTTTAAATCCCATTTAATAATTGTTTTGAAAATGTTAGCGTTGTAAACCTTATTGTCCAATTATAGGTCGTATCAATTGTTATAAGCTTATTAATATCAAATAAAACCGCGAAAGCCTTTTCTAGTTGTAAACTTTAAGATTTGAAAACGTGATTTTTAAAAAAACGGTTATTATTTTTAAAACACGTGTTTCCTAGACTAGTAGGTTGAAATAACAAGAAACACCAAATAAAAATTAAAACCCCAAATGGCCTTATTACATACTTATTAGCCCAATATATTAAAAATAAAATAACTAAGTCTAAGATTAAATCAAATCGAGTGCGTGGCCATCTCCGAGTCCCTCTCAGCTCCAAATCATCTAAGGCTGGGGATTACCTACACAGTTAAAGAAAAGGTGAGTTACGAGAACTCAGTGTGTAATCCCCAATCATGCAATAATAGTCCGGGCACAGCCCTAATCGATGATCGATTCGATGCGGGCTTTAGCCCTGTGCAAGATAACATGTGGGCCTAAGCCCAAATGATCTCAGAACAGAACAATAATGCAACCCAACCCAATCCATCCAACACACCACCCGTACCAACCAACACACCATGTGGGGACCAAGTCGACCCACCCAGCCAACACACCAATATCGCAGTATAGCTGCTAGTAGTAATACAGCAAAGCTACTAATGACAGTAAACGTGGGCCAAGCCACTAAAATCAGAATATGTGGCGAAACCACTAGATCAGTAAAACGTGGCAGAGCCACTAGTACAGTACTTCCTCCAAATACAAATCCCAACCCCAATGCAGAATGTCGTGTCATAAATAATTTGTGTATGCAGTATGTCACAATCATAATCAGTCATATAAATAACTCACATACATCACTTACACTGCCACTAGGGGTATAACGATCATTTTGTCGGTTAGGGGTAAAACGATAATTTTACCCCTCGGGGGTATTTCGGTAATTTTACCCATCGAGGGTTTTTCGGTAATTTTACGACCTTACCCTAGCCCCACCATCATTTCGAACGACTCGAATAACCTATCTGGCCAAAATGGTGTAATTGGGCCCAAAGCCCCCTATCCGGCCTAAGTGGGCCCACATGCTCGTACGGCCCATTCAGCCCAATTTTAGTCACGGCTATGCGAATCTCACTGCCCAATCTGTTAATATCCTCTTACCGTGGATATTACCCATGTGGGCCCAATGACCCATCTCGGCCCAACGAGGCCCATTATGACCTAAGCCCACGGGAACGTTCGTGGCAGCCTCTACAGTCTAACGCCAACGATTGTGGCTCGATTTATCCCTACGAGCGTTCGTATGCTTGGGGGGCCCTCAGATGCTGAAAGTTTGGCTTTTGCCGATTCACAGTAGCACAAGAGTATGAGAACACCTTATCCAGAATTTAAACTGTTCGGTATTGGGTGTACGATTACACACCTGTTGTGGGTTGTAGTTTGAAGTGCTTCCAAGACACCTATGATAACAACCGCCCCATTAATCAATCACAACCCTTGCTAATCCATAATATTGAAATGCTTTAATCAAACTAACTTTACTCACCACGAAACGAAAGATCTCTTGCAGTGGAAAAGTAATCGGCCTACACCTTGGTTAAGGAAGACGAGTCCCTAGCAATCAATCGACGAGAAAGAAAGTGTTAGCAAAACATATCTCCCTGGCAACTAGGGGGAAAAGACTTTCGGCCCAAGAGAAACAAAATCGAGTAAGAAGAAAAAAGCCAACCTAGATTCGGCTAAGTCCCCACTTACCAACCAATCAACGAGGTTCAGAAATGGTTATGAACGAAGAGAAGAAGATACTTAGGCCTTAGAAGATTTGACCAACACAAGAAGAACCAAGGTTTAAGAGAGGGAAAGTTCGGCTAACTTGCAAAGAAAAGAAAAGAATAAGCAGAGGGAAAAGAAGAGGAAATGATTCGGCAGAAAGTAGGCAACAACAGAGAAATAGCGATGAAAGAAGAAAGAAGAGAGAAGACCCGAATGGTAAAAGGTTGGACAAAATGCCCCAAAAGGAAAGAATCCCGAAATGCAACAAAAGAAAACTTAAAATTCCACAGAGAATATTCGGCTTCTTCACTCACCCTAATTGCCAAAATTGCACAACTGAAACCCTCTAGCCAAAATCCCCCCTACTCAAGCTCTCCCAAATTCGGCCAAACTCCCCTCACAATCCAACTCCCTCAAACTCTCCACCAAATCCTCCGACAATTGCTCACAGCCTCCCATTCAAAATTTTTGACCAATTCTTCAACCTCCTTTGAAGAGTTTGATTCAAACTCCACCTCTTGCAGCACCAAGACATAAAATAAAAGCCCCCCATTTGCATATGATGGGATTTGAACCCCACTCCCCTTGCCATCTCAGTGACGCCACAGCTACCAAGTCACAAGCTCTCTTTGCGACACAAAAACACACACATTTATACATAAGTCTTACTGCTAACAGCCCATTCCTCTTAAGAACAAAAACTAAAAAAATTTCCAAGGCCCAGACTCGAACCCAGGCCTCCTAAGAACCCCCAAATACACTCAAATACCTAGCCATTCAAGCACATCATGGAATTTAAGCCAATTTAGGAAAATTACGAACCCCACATTTTTGGGGCGTTACATAAACATATAAAACATTTATATATTAAGGTTATTCTAGTCCATTGCCGTCCACTATCCCTAATAATGGCCTAATTGCATCATAAAACCTCCAAATTATAAAGACAAAAACAATTAGGCACTTTCATATTTAACCATCAAATTTTCATTTTACGCGATTAAGCCCTTTTTATTAAATCGGGCACTCAAACGATGAAATTAAAACACGAAAATTTCACACAAGCAAATTCACACATAATAATCACAGAAAATAAATTTAAAATATTTTTTAGACTCGTATTTTTGGTCCCGAAATCACTATTCTGATTAGGGTCAAAATCAGACTGTTACAGATTGAATGCACATACGTGCCCCTATTTGTACTTCGGTACACTTGAATGCACATACATGCCCCTCTTTATACTTTGGCAACCCTAAATCAAATAGTATGTGAAATGTGTCTAATTTTATTTAGATTAAATGGTATACTATGTCCTTAATAAGTTATGTAAGATTACAGGTTCTTGTGGATTGTTTTGTAGATAATCGTTGTTGCCTTTTTGGAAGGATCAACCAACCAGCTCACACTATCCATCTAAGTTGGTAGTTTTTGTATCTTTTGGGTAGTAGCATGTATATATAGATAAATATGTGGTTATGAAATGTTTATAAATGTAGCTCATGAATGAGAAGTGTGTTTTGCTTATGGTATGTTTTGTATTGATGAAACAAGTATACTTATATAATGCTTAGATGAACACCTTGATGTTTAGTTGTTAAATGAAGTGGCTATAATCATAGTGAAATACATATTTGCTAAATGTCTTAATAAGGAGGTCTTTTGATCATTTTTTAGACTAAATGTTTAGTATATATATATGGTGCCTTTGAATGGCATATTGGTTGGATGAAATAGGTTGATTGATTTGGTATGTTTAAGTGTGTTGAAGTAGTGCCTCGGTCTATTGAATGTTTTAATAATTGGAATGGTGGAATAAGTATGGTTTGGTCTTAAAATAACATGATTCATTGGTCAAATTTGGTGCACACGACCTGGGACACGAGCTGTCCACGATCGTGTGACACACACGCCTGGCGACACGACCGTGTGTCATTTGAAATTTCTTAGTGTTCAAAGTCAGTGAGTTACACGACCTAGTACACGGCTTGGCACTTAGGCGTGTGTTGCGACTTAGAGAGTTACACGGGCTGGGACACGGTCGTGTGTCCTTTGTTCGAATGTTACACGGCCTGGGCTATGTTACACGGTCGTGTGACCCCTGTTTTCACATTTTTGCAACTTTTTCTTAAAACCTCTGAGTTGTTTCAAATCAGTCCCGAATTGTTTCTAAACTATTTATCGAGCCTTGAAGGTTCAATTTAAGGTCCAAATTGCATATTTTGATCAGTTCTTAATGATTTCTTATTAATTAATATTGAATGATATTAATAACATATTTTGATATAAATTTTTTTAATTTGCTTGGTAATACTCTGAAACCCTAATCTAATGACGGGGACGGGTTAAGGGTGTTACAGGACCTCTGTACCGTTTGATGAGGACCATATAAATTGCTAGTTTGGCCTTATTGAGGTACATGATAAACATATTGAGTTTTCGGATAACATCACAACTGAGGGTTTGACACAAGTTTTGATGGATTTTTGTGTCGAGGGCACACAATGGATTGTCTCTAGTCAGAAATGCTACACTGTTGAAAGGGATTCACTAAAACTGATTTGGAAAGTGTGGTATCATTTCTTGAAAAGTTGGCTTATGCCATCCATGCATAATACCACCGTTTTCAAGGAAAGGATGTTGTTGTTGCATGTAACACTCCAAACCCGGCCTAGAAGTTAGGCCCAAATCCGGTGTGTCACATCAAAGGAAAATTCCAAAACAACTTTGTTTAGTTAAAAACTTAAGTTTAAGGTTTAGAAGCCCAAAATCTATGAATCTTATTAAGTTAGGATGAAAAGCCCATATTTTAAGAAAACGTTCATATATTGAGTTATATCGCAAACCACGTTTAAACTTTAGAAATTTATTTCAGTCTCATAAATAGGCGGTAGACATAATAATAATAAAACCCAAAATCTAAAGTCAACTTGGAGATACAAGGCCTTATTATAATCCAATGAAAACAAAGTATTTAAAATAAATTCATTTGAACAAATTAAAACATCTAAATAGCTTGTAGTGTGGCCATCTCCGAGTCCTCTGCCAAGTCGAGCTGCTTACTGTGCGTCACTTGAAACAATAATTAAAAGGGCGTGAGTTTCAAAACTCAGTGTGTACGACCCTTGGTATGGGATCCTCACATATCTTCCTCCGTATCATCAAACCCACCCAAGTGCAACATATATCTCATGAATGCAACATACACATTTTCACACATTAAGCACCTAGGGGTATTTTAGTCATTTCACTACCCAGGGGTATTTTAGTAAATCTACCCTATAGGGGTATTTTCGTAATTCTACCTTACAGAGGTATTTCAGTAATTTGTACCCTACAGGGGTATTTCCATAATTTCTACCCTACAGGGGTATTTCTGTAATTTCTTTCATCTCGGGTTTTAATTATGAACTTTGGCCCATCAACAAGTCCTCGCGGTTAAAGTGAACAAACACTATGCACCAGGTAGGATCTCAGAGAAGAGGAGGTGGGTCACTAGGACCGCTTAAGTACCAAGCTCTCCATCGATCCAATCCTAGACATGCATATGTCGGTTACCAAACTCTAACTAATCGACTTGTCCACAGCCATGTTTGATTAATAAATTAAGTCTTATGCAATTTTAAGAATTTATCAGAATTAGGTCTAGAGTCCATTACACCCTAACATGCATTTCTAAAATCCCATAAGGCCCACTAAGCCCATTCATGTTTATATAGCCCATTAGGCCCGATCATGCTTATATAGCCCATTAGGTCTGATCATAATCAAACCATACAACCCCTTTCATGTCAATTCATTATTCAAATACACATATCAATCCTTGCCGATTTGGGCCCACGAGCTCGGCAGACCCATTTAGCCACTTTTGGCTTTTCAGCTTTTCGGTGTTGCCGCCATCGTGTATGTGTAGTGTTTGTACACACCTTTAATTGCGAAGCACGCTATGATTCCTTAGCCATGAACTTATGATCAATCAAAACTAACAGTTAATCATATGCTTAGTATCGTTTCTCGCTTTTTATCAAAAGCCGAAAACATACCAATCCCTTACCTTGAACGATTAAGCCTATCAACCCTTCACTTATTCGCTAACCGTAATTGACTCCAAGATCTGCGTTAAAGAACCTTGACTATCAAAGGCTGCACAACCAAGTGATTTACATCAATCAAAAGTCACTCTTAACCAATCCTAACCATATTCGGCCAACCATTAATCTAAGAATTATAGATGAGTACACTTACCGATTGACTAGAGATGTAACAGACCAATTTTGACCCTAATCGGAACGGTGGTTTCGGGACCACGAATCCGAGCCCGAGAAATATTTTGATATTATATTCTATGTTTATTATATGTGAATTAATATGTGTGAAATTTTCGTAGAAAAATTTTATCGTTTAAGTGCTTAATTTGATAAAAAGGATTTAATCGAGAAAAGCGTAAAAGCCGCATGCTAAAGTGAAATGTACAAATTTGATTGTGGCTTTTTAAGTGGATGTCCTAAAGGGAAAATTAGCCCATAAACCATGATAGGAAACGGCAATGGGCCACGCCAACTTCATGGTATATGTTAGTTTAATTTTTTAAAATAACGTTATGTTAGTATATTATAAATAATGTTAATATATGTCAAATAAAACATAAAATAATTGTAACATCCTAGATTAGGGGTTATGCGTTCGTGTGTAATTCATGAGATAGTGGGCTCAGTGGGTGTGTTGGATGTGTTCTGAGGAGTTCTAGGAACCCTAAGGTGCATGGAAATGTATGGAAATGGAAATGAACATTTTGGAAACCTGAACATTTTGGAAACCTAAACATTTTTGGAAACCTGAACATTTTTGGAAACCTGGAAATGTAAGAAAATGGTCAGCAAACAGAGCCGATCGAAAATTTTAGGAAACTTATAAATGATGCCGAAATGTCAAATTTTAAAGTTCAAAATAGGAAATAAGGGCTAGAGGGCCTTAAAAGAAAAAGTTAGAGAAGTTTGACACACAAACAGGCTTGGAAAAGTGGCCTGAAGATGCCACTTAGGGCCTAAGGAAGTGGCGTCACATGCAGGAAATAGGCACGAGTTCGAGTCACTTGAGAAGCAAATAAATAAGTTTTATTTTTGCTTCCAGAAGAATATGAGTGTGGACGGCATGGGTTTCTAGAAAAGGAAGAGTTTTATTTGCATAAATATGTGAATAATAAGGGATAAATAATGGATTTATTTTAGATTATTTTCAAGAGATAAATGTGGATATTATTTCTTTTATTTTGATAGATAAGGAAGAGATAAAAGAGGATTATTATTAGTATTATTTTTATTAAGAGATAATTATTGGATTAAGTTTTATTAAAGTGATAAATCAAGGGATAAAGCTATCAAAATAGAAGAGTGGTGGCCAAGTAAAGGACTCTAGCTAGTAATTTTGGCTATAAAAGGAAGAGTAAGGCTATTCTTCATTCATTCTTTTCTTTTCAAGAAAACCTCTGCAAAATTCTCTAAAGTTTCTCCTCTTCTCTCTGCCGAATTTTCTCTCGCCATTATTCTCTTTTTCTCTTTTCTTTTCTTCTTCTATTACAAACACAATCAAAAGTCAAGATACCAATAGCCCTAGTCGATTTCTCACTAAGCCTCAAGAGCCGAAATTGTTATCCACATAAAAGCCATAGCCGAATCACGCTAAGGGTTCAAGCAAGAGTTCCATCAAATTCTTCAATGAGGGTAAGATTAGGTTAGATTCTCATTCTATTTCTTCTAAGGTCATCGAAATTAAGATTCTATTACCCTTAATATCTCATTGTCAAGAGATCTTTCGGGATTTACTAAGTGTCGACTACAAGGAAGGAGAAGTTCTTTTCCGAAGGTACACCATAAGCGCGTGTTCCCTAGTTATTCGGTGAATTTCAGGATTTAAGAATCTAAGGTAAGTCATATTTAACATACGGCTAAGGGTTATTTGTTGTGAATAAATGTTAGAAATTGATCTAACATGTAGTTATAGGGATTTCGACAGGAGGATACAAGGATTTTGGGATTTGAGAATTTCAAGGTAAGTTTTAAGAATACTAATCCTACTAGGATTTGGATTTATGGCGAATGGCTTTTTATTAAATTAGTAAGTGATTAATCAAATGTAGGAATTTGAGATCTAAGGCGATGATCGATTTCGGATTTCAAGGAATTCGTTAAGCAAATCAGTGTGTACCCTACCCTAAGTTTTGATAGGTTCATGGCTATGTTTAAATTAAATGTATTATTAAGAATGTGTGTACTCACACTAACTTTCAATATATCATATGGCAATTATTTTAATATATGAATATGCATAAGAATGTGAATGTGGCTAAGTACCACAAATGTGGTAAGAGTACCCAGTGCGTTTCACCTTTCGATAGGATTGCGAATATGTTATATTGTTAACATTTGAATAATGAGAAATTAAGTATGTTATGCATGATATAAAAATTTATGGGGCATTCGGGATATATGAGAAAGGGGAAGAAGGTGTTGACTTCGGTCTCACCAACGGAATATGGTGACTACGGTCACAAAATTTGAATATGGTAACTTCGGTTACATTATCTGAATTTGGTAACTTCGGTTACATTATTTGAATATGGTGTCTAATGACACAAATTATATGTCACGATGAGCACGTCGATCGCAATGATCGCTTCTTCGATGGTGTGTAGCGGGTGGAGGGTTGACTTAGTAGTCCCCACGGTGTGTGATGGCGAAGTGCGGGTGGTGTGTAACGGATGGTTAATTAGGTTTGGGTTTGGGAATGCATCATTAATTATATACTATGATTTGAATGTGTATCATTTGCATGCCCGATTCTATTATGACTTAGTGTTGTGTACACATTGAGTCTGTTGACTCACCCCGCTTTGGGGATATATTTTCTGTGTGATGAGCAAAGAATGGACCGGGTCGGCGGGAGCTTAAAGGTGGCCATGCATAGCAAGAAATTTATGATTTGGACTTTCAATTTATTTTAAGTATTTTAAGTTTTACTTTGGGATCATTGATATAATAAGGCCATTGTGGTTTACTTTATTTTCTTTTATTTATTATGTTTATGGATTTTTATCAATTAAAGTTTAAGTAAATTCCTTTTTAAAATTAACTCTAAATGTTTTGTCACCTTAAATAAATGGGTTTTAACATAAGATAAATTTGTTTTCAACTCAAGCCCAACCCAAACAATATTTTTTTAAAAATCATACAAGTTTTTCCTAAGTAACAAAAGAATTTTGAACCGGTTTACTTGAGGAACATACCAAATCTGGTCAAAGCTCGTGGGCCGGGTTTGGGGTGTTTCAATAATGCCACTATCATCTTCATTCTCTCATGGCCGATTATTAGCTAAAGAAAAGGGGTAAGGAAAGCTTTTAATTTCGGCAAGTTAGGAAGCTTGATTAAGGTATGGTCTGTTTTTAGTTTTTGATAATTTTTACGTTTTTGAGATCGTTGCTTCGTATATTACCCGACCCATGCTTAAATTTTTGAAAATTGTATGTATATAGGATTCGGCCATTAACATGCTTAAATGGTTTTGATAATTGATGGTTTTAGATTAAATATATGTTAAAGATTTACAAGTTTTGTATTGAAATTTTTGGTGATTTGGAGTAAATAGGGCTAAATTGAGAAAATAAATTTGTGAGGGGTTAAAATGCAAAATAAATGAAATGCATGGACTTATATGGCTATGTGGAAGATTCGGCCTAGCTATAGTGTTGGGAGATTTTGCATATTTTGTGTTTTGTGTAAATAGGACAAATTTGTAAAAATGGGAAACATTAGGGGCAAAATGGTAATTTGTCTATTTAAGTGTTTTTGGATTAAATTGAGATGAAATGTGCTTGAATGGGCTAAATTTTAATGTGTTTAGATCAAGAACAAAGAAAAATGGAATTGGACCGGGGAAAGACAGAGGTTCTCGAATAGCCGATTTACATGGTCTATCGAAAACCGAGGTAAGTCCTTAAGTTAAAATATATCAAAGAGTTATTTATGAACTTGTTAATTGATATTATTTGATAAATTTGAGTATGAGTTTAGGTGATAGCCGAATGTTAGAATAAGATTGAGTGATATGTAATTGTTAATTTTATTAGGAACAAGTTTGTTTAGCTTGTAATGTGAAGTTGAAATGAAGTATAATTGATGTTGCGATTTAGCAATAGGTGATGTGTATTAAATGGAAAATTGAGGTGATCTATTTCGGGCTAAATGCCTAGCAGGCCTTGTGCCGGTGATCTATTTCGGGCTAAATGCCTAGCAGGCCTTGTGCCGGTGATCTATTTCGGGCTAAATGCCTAGCAGGCCATGTGCCGGTGATTTGTACCGGGCTTTATGCCTAGCAGGCTTTGTGCCGGTGTGTAATTCAGGCCTAAATGCCTAGCAGGCTTAATGCCGGTGATATGCTATAAACGGAGAATTTGAGAATTTAATGAGATGAGGCATATAATTAATACAATGTGCCATTAGCTCGGGTAAGTGCTATTCTCCTAGTTTAATAAGGAACGAAGTGTGAAATTATGATATCATTTGAGCTTAATGTGTTCATTATTTTTTTTATGAATTGATTATAAGTGGAACTGTTAATGGAAAGTGAATATGTATGTGGTTGTTTATATGTACAAAAATAGGAAAGGTGATCGATATGCAGGATATTTTTCATTTGACTTGATGTTTATAAATACTTGATAAATATGTGATAAATGGTATATATATATATTCATGGTAGAGAGGTTTAAAACAACTTATATTATGGTATTAATGGTATTCGGCCATGATTAAGTTACTTATAGAAATGTTTAAAATTTTGCCATGAATTTAATGATTAAAAAGTTCAAATTAATGATATTATTTTGCATTTGCTTAGGACTTACTAAGCTAATAAGCTTACTCCGATTTCTCTTGTTTAATTGTTTGTTTATAGATTTTGGTTAAGCTACGAGCTCGAGAGGGATCGTCAAGAAAGTCATCCACACTATCGCCTATTTTGGTATTTTAAATCATGGTCATGATTTTGAAGGCATGTATAGGTTAGATTAAGTTTTGAAACATATGATGTTTAATCTTGTATATAAGTATAGCCTTGCGAAAATGGCTATTTCTTTGGTTATGTATCATTTCTATGTTTTGAATTTTATAGCTTGTTCATAATGTTAATGGATGTTTTAAATTCGATCATGGCCTATATCACATATGGAAGGTGCTATTGATATATATATATATTTATATATATATATTAGGTGATGGTTTTAGAAAATTTAGTCTTAGTTTTTGGTTTATACGTGAATCATGTTTGCCATTTTTATGATGCGTGCATGATTGTGATTAAGGTGAACTTGTGTGTACTTGTTTATTTCGTTTTATTAATGATGTTTGAGTAAGACATGTGTTTCGGCCTTATGGAGAATATCATATGCTTGATATGTTTAGTAGGAATTAAATAACGCTATGTTTAAGTAAGTTGGCTATGTGATAATTATATTTTTTTTTATAAAATGGTCACATGCGCATGGTCTTATAAATAGAAAAAAGGTATGTTTATTCTTTATTTATTGTAACAAGTTATTTGTTCATAATAACCATTTTCAATACTGTATGTGATATTGGATATTAAATTTTTGTGAAATGTTTTGTCTGGTCTAGAAAATATATATATATATATATGTCATGAATTTTTAAGTTATGTGATTCAGACATAGTGTGTTTTAAGTACGGGTAATAAAACTCGTTATACATTTATTTTAATTTTTAATCGGATGTAGTGTTATATAATATGGAAATGATTGCATTGCTTGTGCTTGAATCCAATTGAAGTCTATTTCGAAATTGAGTTTAGTGTAGTAATGCCTCTTAACCCCAATCCGGCGACAAATACGGGTTAGGGGTGTTACAAGAGACTTTACCTCACCAAAACCCAAAGCACGAGGAGAGTACCTCGTCAAAGAAACAACAACAATTCGGTAGAGAAACACAAGGGTTCAGCCTAGTTAAGAGAATGAGTGAAAGACACAATGAGGGGTTTCGGCTAAGAATAAGATAATAAAGTGATTAAAACATACCCCTTTTGTTGAATAAAGAAAGATTTGCTCTCTTACCACCACAAGATTACTCGCACACAAGATTTTAGATTATAGAGTGTGATTTTTAGAAGTGAGATTCGGTTTTACAAATGGAGAAGAAGAAATTGGTTTGACAAAGAATGAAACCCCAATGAGAGAATTTCTTTTCTAATTTGGAAATAGAAGAAATACTGTGGGAGGGAAGGAGAATTCGGTCTAGGCGCTTTTGTTTGGAAAAAGAAAGAAATTGTGATTACTCGGGTATTTGCCAAAGGGAAAGAAACTAAAAAGAATTGGGAGATTGGAAGGAATTTTCCCCTAATTATCAACTTAAGCACACAAAAGCAACAAATGCCCTACTTACCCATACAGCACACATATATATACTAAATAAATAAATAAATAAATAAAATAAACCTACACTCCCCAGCCGACTCAAACTTATCACCAATTAAATTCCTTTATTTTCTCCAAATTTTATCTTCATCCCCATCCAAAAATTCCTTTATTTAGCCAAAAATCCAATTTGAATTACATTCAAATTGCTTTCCCCGAACAGCAGCCATCCTTTGGTGTTTCGGTCCACTTCAAACACCTTCCCCACGCTAGCAGCAAAATAGCAGGTTATTGCGCACAAGGCAACTCGAAACCAAGACCTCCAGGCACCACCACACGCTACCAGCCACTAGGACTCGAACATGCAACCACTCGAATCCATAGCACGCTTCTCGCCACTGCACCACAACTCTTCTTGTGATATGTTCCATTCTCAACTTCTTTTAAGGCCTATTTCCCAGTGACCGAATCATCCAAAGAAATCTAAAAATATTCGCCACACCCATCTTTGAACCTCCAACCTCTTCACTATGATACACGCCCCTTGCCACTGCACCGCCCACTTTATTTGAGTCATATTTCCTCCCTAATTAATTATAAACCTTTCTGTCGCGCTCCAGGTTTACTAAAAAAAACCAACATTTAGCGCACGCCGCGACTAGAACCCTGCTCCCCCTCCTACTCCTAACGCCTTTGCCACTGGGCCAGGCGTTTCTTTGTGTCGTGAATCAGACCCAACTAATTATAAGGCCTAAACTCTGGCATTCATACTAACATATGCACAATAAATTTTTTTTCCGATCGACAAAATCCATTCTCTCGACACACGAAACCCATTTATTCTAGGCCCAATTTTCGGGGCATTACAACTCACCCCTCCTAAAAGAAATTTCGTCCCCAAAATTTCCAACTAATAGGTTGGTCGTGTATCAACTCCCCCACCACGCTACCGCTACGCACTCTGACCCGAATAATTTCAATACATACCCAAAACTTCCACCTATCGCAAACCTTCTCAAACATACGCAGAATAAGTACCAAATTCTAATTCAAATGTTTGCAAAGCCCCAACACTTCCACGGCCTCGGCCGCGGCCTCTTCCTCCTCTTCTAGCGCTCATCGTTGCGTGCGTATTTCTAGATTAGATTTTTTTATGAAATTAGTTCATAGTTCCACTGTTTAAACCACATGTCTTATGCAAGTAACAATTTAAAAGTTGTTTCGCCGTCGTAGATCCACTACAGGCTTAAGTTTCCTACGGGCTTTAGTCTCTAAGAACCTATTGTTTAAAGTAGCCCAATATCTTAATACAATTCAGTAATTTAAACAAGTGTAATAACAGAAAAACTTACTTGGATCGACGTCGAGGGCTCGGTGAACCACACTTCAAGAATCCTGCAAAAACTTTTTAATCTACTTTTTTTAAAAAAAACCCAAAATCTAAGGCCCATTTCATAGCCCGAGCTTTGCAACCGGGCTCTGATACCACTAAATATAACACCCCAAACTCGACCTAGAAGTTAGGCCCGAATCTGGCGTGTCACATCAAAGGAAAATTCCAAAACGACTTTATTTAGTTAAAAACTTAAGTTTAAGGTTTAAAAGCCCAAAATCTATGAATCTTGTTAAGTTAGGATGAAAAGCCCATATTTTAAGAAAACGTTCATATGTTGACTTATATCGGAAACCACGTTTAAACTTTAGAAATTTATTTTAGTCTCATAAATAAGCGGTAGACATAATAATAATAAAACCCAAAATCTAAAGTCAACTTGGAGATACAAGGCCTTATTACAATCCAATGGAAAACAAAGTATTTAAAATAAATTCATTTGAACAAATTAAAACATCTAAGTAGCTTGTAGTTTGGCCATCTCCAAGTCCTCTGCCAAGTCGAGCCGCTTACTGTGCGTCACCTGAAACATTAATTAAAAGGGTGTGAGTTTCGAAACTCAGTGTGTACGACCCTTAGTAATCCAATCAACATGCAATTATCACAATTATCACGTTGGCCTAAGCCCTATCAAAATCGGTGGTCTTGGGTCTTAGCCCACAATGACCTCATATCATATCAGTATCACATGAATGCAATGCACCCATCCCAAATCCAACCCTGCACTCCACCCGTACCAATCCTACACTCATTTGGGGATATAAATATCAACCCACCCAGCCCTACACTCCAAAGGTAGCACCAACATCGGCACTACTCAACATTGCATCAAAACTGCTAAGCATATAATGGGCTTAAAGCCACCGGTGGATCCACGGTTGTCAAGCGACTATACGATCCTCACATATCTTCCTCCGTATCATCAAACCCACCCAAGTGCAACATATATCTCATGAATGCAACATACACATTTTCACACATTAAGCACCTAGGGGTATTTTAGTCATTACACTACCCAGGGGTATTTTAGTAAATCTACCCTACAGGGGTATTTTCGTAATTCTACCTTATAGGGGTATTTTCGTAATTTCTACCCTACAAGGGTATTTTCGTAATTTCTACACTACAGGGGTATTTTCGTAATTTTCTTCATTTCGAGTTTTAGTTATGAACTTTGGCCTATCAACAAGTCCTCGCGGTTAAAGTGAACAAACACTATGCACCAGGTAGGATCTCAGAGAAGAGGAGGTGGGTCACTAGGACCACTTAAGTACCAAGCTCTCCCTCGATCCAATCCTAGACATGCATATGTCGGTTACCACACTCTAACTAATCGACTTGTCCACGGACATGTTTGATTAATAAATTAAGTCTTATGCGATTTTAAGAATTTATCAGAACTAGGCCTAGAGTCCATTACACCCTAATATGCATTTCTAAAATCCCATAAGGCCCACTAAGCCCATTCATGTTTATATAGCCCATTAAGCCCGATCATGCTTATATAGCCCATTAGGCCCGATCATAATCAAACCGTACAACCCCTTTCATGTCAATTCATTATTCAAATACACATATCAATCCTTGCCGATTTAGGCCCACGAGCTCGGCAAGCCCATTTAGCCACTTTCGGCTTTTCAGCTTTTTGGCGTTGCCGCCATCGTGTGTGTGTAGTGTTTGTACAAACCTTTAATTGCGAAGCACGCTACGATTCCTTAGCCACGAACCTATGATCAATCAAAGTTAACAGTTAATCATATGCTTAGTATCGTTTCTCCCTTTTATCAAAAGTCGAAAACATACCAATCCCTTACCTTGAACGATTAAGCCTATCAACCCTTCACTTATTCGCTAACCGCAATTGACTCCAAGATCTGCGTTAAAGAACCTTGACTATCAAAGGCTGCACAACCAAGTGATTTACATCAATCAAAAGTCACTCTTAACCAATCCTAACCATATTCGGCCAACTATTAATCAAAGAATTATAGAAGAGTACACTTACCGATTGACTAGGGACATTACCACACCAAAACATAAAGCGCGAGGAGAGTACCTCGTCAAAGAAACAACAACGATTTGGTAGAGAAACACAAGGGTTCAGCCTAGTTAAGAGAATGAGTGAAAGACACAATGAGGGGTTTCGGCTAAGAATAAGATAATAAAGCGATTAAAACTTACTCCTTTTGTTGTATAAAGAAAGATTTGCTCTCTTACCGCCACAAGATTACTTGCCCACAAGATTTTAGATTATAGAGTGTGATTTTTAGAAGTGAGATTCGGTTTTACAAATGGAGAAGAAGAAATTGGTTTGACAAAGAATGAAACCCCAATGAGAGAATTTCTTTTCTAATTATGCAATAGAAGAAATACTGTGGGAGGGAAGGAGAATTCGGTCTAGGCGCTTTTGTTTGGAAAAAGAAAGAAATTGTGATTACTCGGGTATTTTCCAAAGGGAAAGAAACTAAAAAGAATTGGGAGATTGGAAGGAATTTTCCCCTAATTAATCAACTAAAGCACACAAAAGCAACAAATGCCCTACTTACCCATACGACACACATATATATACTAAAAAAATAAAAAAAAATAAACCTACACTCCCCAGTCGACTCAAACTTATCACCAATTAAATTCCTTTATTTTCTCCAAATTTTATCTTCATCCTATCCAAAAAAAAAATTTATTTAGCCAAAAATCCAATTTGAATTACATTCAAATTGCTTTCCCCGAATAGTAGCCATCCTTTGGTGTTTCGGTCAACTTCAAACACCTTCCCCACGCCAGTAGCAAAATAGCAGGTTATTGCGCACAAGGCAACTCAAAACCAAGACCTCCAGGCACCACCACACGCTACCAGCCACTGGGACTCGAACCTGCGACCACTCGGTTCCATAGCACGCTTCTCGCCACTGCACCACAACTCTTCTTGTGATATGTTCCATTCTCAACTTCTTTTAAGGCCTATTTCCCAGCGACCGAATCATCCAAAGAAATCTAAAAATATTTGCCACACCCAGCTTTGAACCTCCAACCTCTTCACTATGATACACGCCCATTGCCACTGCGCCGCCCGCTTTATTTGAGTCATATTTCCTCCCTAATTAATTATAAACCTTTCTGCCGCGCTCCAAGTTTACTAAAAAAAACCAACATTTAGTGCACGCCGCGACTAGAACCCTGCTCCCCCTCCTACTCCTAACGCCTTTGCCACTGGGCCAGGCATTTCTTTCTGTCGTGAATCAGACCCAACTGATTATAAGGCCTAAACTCTGGCCTTCATACTAACATATGCACAATAAATTTTTTCCCCGATTGGCAAAATCCATTCTCTCGACACACGAAACTCATTTATTCTAGGCCCAATTTTTGGGGCGTTACATTGCATTCTTTTATAAAAGGAAGAACGATTAATGTGCGAAGAATCATTTTTCAAAAATTCTATCGTTGTATTGAGAAGAATGTCGAAATTTTAAATTTTCCTTCTCTCATTACTGCATTATGCAAGATTGCTAATGTTCCTCTTATTGATGCTGAGGATATTACCCCTAATAAGGTTGGACTAACAAAGGAAATTTTTGCCTGGATCCGAGGCATTGATACTGCCTTGGCAACTCAACAAAGTTAGGCTTCTACTTCCACGCGCGTTCCCACAGTAAAACCTTCAGTCACTCGGGGCTCATTCGACTAGAAAATATTGAATTTCCTGAAGTAGCTAGAGCAAAGGATGTCCTTGTTTGAAAGTCAGCAGTACCAATAACAAAAGAGTTGGTCTAGGCTAAAGAGCAGTAGGCTCAGTATTGGTCATATGTGTGGGATAGGGCTTTAGCAGTTAAGAAGCCTGTGCAAAAGAAATTTTTCGAAACCAATGCCAGAATTCCCTATCTTCCCCACAGTTTTGCTCCCATCTGCTGAGACTAAAGCAGAACCGGCTCCAACTACTATTAGAGTTGACTCAGTAAATGAAGAGACCAATGCTGATGTTGGACAAGCTGCTGAGGAAACTGAGAAGTCAACATCCGTTGAGCCTAGGAAGGATAAAGAAAAAGGAAATGAAGGACAAAGACCCTACTACTACTACAACTCCTGCCACCACAAAAGGCAAAACTCCTATACCACCATCTTTACCAGCCTTTGTGACTACACAAGATCGTGCAATTGATCAGTTGATCGATGATCTCATGGAAACCGATAAGGAAGGCGAAGATGTAAACACCCTAAAAAGGAAGATGCGGTACAAGATCAGTGCCCGCAAGTCCACACAAAGAACTGAATAAAGTACCTACAATACAACCTAAGCCAAATAAGTTTTTTCTCTGTTCTTTTGATGATAATGCATGTCATTTCATTTTGCCATGACATAACTATATTTTTGTTCCATGCACATGCATTGAGGACAATGCATCCCTTAGGTTTGAGGTGTATTGTGCATTTAGGTTGCACTTTATATAATATGGATGTTTTGCCACTACATTGTAACCACTGAAGTACTGTTTTGTCTAAAAGAAGTACAATTTATAATTATGATGTTTGATGATAAGTTTATATTTTTTGATATACCTAGAACATGTGACAATGCATTGGGTGAATTTAGCTTAGGTTACGATGCTTGAAAATTAATTCCTAAGAATAATATGTTTTATACTCAATGTGTTGTTGTTTTTGGATATAGTATATAACACCCTTAACCCGTATCCATCGCCGGAATAGGGTTACGGAGTATTACTGTAGAGTTTACAGTACAAACAAACAAAATTTCAAACATTTCATAACATATCAATAAACACATTAAAACCAAGTCAAATTATACATATTGTCCCTTATACCAGCCCTCGAGGCCCAAAAATATGTATTAGAAACAAGTCGGGACTAATCGAAAACTCAGAGAATTTTTTAGAAAATTGTAAAAAAATTTAATACTGCAGGGGTCACACGGCCGTGTGGCCAGGCCGTGTGACTCACACGGTCAAGAGACACGCTCGTGTCTTAGGTTGTGTGGGCATTCGAAATAGGAACACACGGCTGTGTCCCAGTCCGTGTCCGTGCCTGTGTAACTCTCTGACTTGGTCACACAGCCAAGCCACACGCTCGTGTGCTAGGCCGTGTACCCTTCGAAATAACCTCACATGCCCGTGTGCCAGGCCGTATAATAGCCTAACTTGCAACCCTTGTAAAGCTACAGGGGAGACATGGCCGTGTGTCACCCATGGCTGAGACACACGCCTGTGTCTCTACCCGTGTGGACAAAAATAGGCAACTTTACAAGCCATTTTTTTCTCACCCAAACTAGCATGTACCTACAAGCACTTTTGCACATATAACCAAGCCATAATAAGGGATCCAAATCAAGCATAAACAAGGTATATACATATGGTAAAGTTTCATATAACTAGTATGCCCTTAGGCACCTCAAATGACAACATGTAAATATGTTCAATCATGCACTCTATTTGTCCAAAATACCCAACTAACTTATAGGCACATTAGTATCAATACATAACATTTGGTTACCTTACCAAAGTGTACCAAATGGTACAAAATAACCACTCAATCAATAGCTGTAACATGCATATATGTCGTCTATATCAAAATACCAATTCACAACAAGTTATAAGACATATATAATATGCACATTCAACTATTATTTCCCTTTCATCATTCAAACGTATTAAGCAAATTATCAACCATATTAAAGCTATTATTTACATGCCAAATCTAAGCTCATAACATCATCAAGTGCCAAATCACAAGCCAAACCAAATGGCCATATTCACAACAAAACATATAGGCCAACATTAGCCAAAAATACCTATACATGCCATTGTAACAAAAATTAAATATCCAAAATTACCAAAAGAGCTAGTGGATAGTGTGATATAGCTCCGACAAGCTTCCAACCCGAACGAGCCTCCGAATTTACTATAAAACACGAAAAATAACACAATAAATATTTAAGCATAGTAAGTTCGTATAACTTAGAACTTAACTTACCATTTAATCAAGTAATAGGTAAGTACAAAGCATATCCCAACACATTTTGGCCAAATGTGTAACACCCCTAACTCGTAACCATCACCGGTTTAGGGTTAAGAGGCATTATCAGACAATCAGAAACTTTTACAGACATTTCATAACATAATTAGAAAAATCACATCAAAGTGTCCCTTAAATAGGTCAACGAGACCTTAATCAAGCTTAAGAATAGGGCCAGGACAAAACCAAACACATACGGAAATTCTCAAAAATTCAAAATTTTTTCTAAGTTACAGAGGTCACATGCCCGTGTGAGCAGGCCGTGTGCCTCCCACGACCTTAGACACGCCCGTGTGTCTAAGTCGTGTCAAAACAGGGCATACATACTGACTTGTCCATACGGCCGTGGACACACTCGTGTGCCTCACCCGTGGTCGAGCCTGACTTGCACCACACGGCCAGTCACAAGCCCGTGTGTCCAGCCCGTGATCGAGTCTGACTTGTTTTTGAAATGCAATCGCGAGGGACACGGTCGAGCCACACACCCGTGTGCTCAACCGTGTGGGCAATTATAGGCCATTTTTAAGGCCAAAATGCCACCCACACTTGGGTCATCCCTACAAGCACATACAAGCCTTATTCCAAACACAAATTGTAACATCCTCAAATTTGGGGTTCTGTATTTTGCACTATTTCATGCGTTAGGCTAGCTATGTATGTTAGTTGGGTATGTTCGGGGGCCCTAAGAAGGCCTGGGGTCGAGTTTGGGCCCTGGTAGAATTTTGTGTTTAGGGCACTTAAGAGGGAGAGCTAGTGGATGCAGGCCTGAAGAGTGTTTGGTTGTATTTTGATGTCACAAGTGAGCATATGATGGAGTGGTGGTGGCGTCAATAGTGGAGCAAGGGGGCATGGAAGGGGGAGTGGGTTTGAATCCCACATGCTGCATTTTGGGAGGTTTCTTTTTGTTCCAGGAAGGGGGGAAGTGGTGGAGTTGGCATTGGACTCTTCTAGGAAGAGTTTGAATTGGTCAAATAATTTAAATGGTGGATGGAGAGGGCTTGGTGGAGAAAATCTAGGAGCAAATCATGGGATTGAGGTGTGAGGGAGAGTTTGGCCGAATGTGGGAACTTAGGAAGGGGTGAAATTCGGCTAGGGGGTGTTAGGTGGTGTATTCGGTTTTAGCTAGTAGGGGAGAGTGCCGAAACTTCCTTTAGTTCTCTAGACATTTCTTTCTTGGCATTTTTGGGTCATAGGTTGTGGGAGTGCCGAATTTTGCAAAAATTCTTTGGGATTCTTTTCTTTCCTCTCTTTCGGGTTTCCATTTCTTTACTTATTTCCAGTACTCTTTTCTCCATCTTTTCTTACCTCTTTGGTATTATCCGAAACTTGAGTGATTCTTTCTCCCTTCATTCTTTTTCTTTCTACTATATTCTCTTTTATTCTATCATAACCGAAACCTACTTTTCCTTCACCATTTTTCTATTTTTTCCCTTAGGTCGAATTCCTTTTGTTCATCTCTTACAAGTTTCACCATAATCGAATCTTCCTTGTTACCCCTTTCTAAACTAATTCTTTCTTGTATGTTCATCATAGCCGAATTTTGGTTGCTTCTATTATTTCTGCCAGTACCGAATTGCCTTGGGTTCCATTTGGCTTCTCTCTGTTCAAGGTAATGTTCTCTTCTTTTTATTATTCTGTTCATTCTCTTACTCCTCCTAAAGAAGCCGAACACTCATCTTCTACATCATCAAACCGAATGTGGTTTCTTTCTTTCGTAACTATTTACTCGATCACGTTGTGACCTTGTGCTTTCTGTGATTCGTGATAGACTTTCGTTAGATAGGCTTAACATCCTGCAATCGAATCTGTGGTTATGCAATTCCTCGTTTATTAAGGTAAAGAGTTTCTCTCTAGTTTCTATACGATTAGTCTTTCTCGTTTTACTCTGCCATAACCAAAACCCCTTTTGTTAGACAATCGCTAATTTCAACGTAGTAATCTTTATCTTTGTCTTTGTCTTTGTAATCGTGTGATTAATCCTTTAGGACAATCTGTAGTGGTGAACAAACTATTTAGGAATGTGCCTTTAGAAGTGCAAGGGATTGTTTTCCCGGCTGACTTGATGGAATTGCCTTTCGGTGAGTTCGACTTGATTTTAGGCATGGACTGGTTAGTTAAGTACCGAACAAACTTGGATTGTGCTGCTAAGCGCATGATATTGAAGACTCCTAAGGATAATGAGGTGCTGGTGATAGGTGAGAGAAGGAATTACCTGTCCAATGTGGTGTTTGCACTAAAGGCTGAAAGGATGGTGCGAAAAGGGTGTGAGGCATTCTTAACTTTCACCAGTGCTTTGGAGGCCAAAGAATTGTCCGTAAGGGATGTTAGAACGATGAAAGAGTTCTCGGACGTCTTTCCAGAAGAGCTTCCAAGGTTACCTCCAGATCGCGAGGTGGAGTTCAGCATTGATCTACTTCCGGGAACAGCTCCGGTGTCCGTCGCCCCATATAGGATGGCGCCAAAGGAGCTGGTAGAACTTAAAGCTCAGATTCAAGAACTGTTGGATCGTGGTTTTATCTGACCAAGTGTGTCTCCGTGGGGAGCGCCGGTGTTGTTCGTTAAGAAAAAGGATGGGTCGATGCAGATGTGCATTGACTACATGCAATTGAACAAGTTAACGATTAAGAACAAATACCCGTTGCCAAGGATTGACGACTTGTTCGATCATTTGCGAGGCGCTTCAGTCTTCTCGAAGATAGACTTGAGATAGGGGTATCATCAGCTAAAGGTCAAGGAGGCGGATATTCAGAAGACTGCTTTTCGAACTTGTTATGGGCATTACGAGTTTTTGGTGATGCCGTTCGGGTTGACGAATGCACCAGCCGCATTTATGGATATGATGAATCGGGTATTCCAACCCTACCTGGACCGGTTTGTCGTAGTGTTCATAGATGATATATTGGTATATTCAAGGACTGAGGAGGAGCATGATTCGCATCTTCGGATAGTTCTGCAGATTTTGAGAGAGAAGCAACTATATGCCAAATTCAGCAAGTGTGAATTTTGGCTGAGGGAAGTTACCTTTTTGGGGCATGTTGTTTCTGCCGAGGGGATTAGGGTTTATCCCCGAAAGATCGAAGCTGTTTTGGATTGGAAACCGCCAAAGTTAGTAGCAGAAATTTAAAGTTTCCTTGGGTTAACTGGGTACTACAGAAGATTCGTTGAGGGATTCTCGTTGATTGCTGCACCTCTAACCAAGTTGTTACGGAAAGGAGTATCGTTTGTACAGACTGATAAATAGCAGGAAAGCTTTGAGAAGTTGAAGATGATTTTGACGGAGGCACCAGTGTTGATTCAGCCTGAGGCTGGAAGGGAGTTTGTCGTCTATTGTGATGCGTCGCACACAGGGTTAAAATGTGTGTTGATGCAAGAAGGGAAGGTGATAGCATATGCGTCTTGGCAATTAAGACCACATGAAGTGAATTATCCCACTCATGATCTGGAGTTAGCTGCGGTGGTGTTTACCCTGAAGATTTGGAGACATTACGTGTATGGAGAAAAGTCAATTATCTACACCGATCATAAGAGCCTGAAATGTCTCCTTACCCAGAAGGAGTTGAATTTAAGGCAGCGGAGGTGGATTGAATTGTTGAAAGACTATGACTGCTCGATCGAGTATCACCTGGGTAAAGCTAATGTAGTGGCGGATGCGTTGAGCCGTAAGGTGATATCGGATTTGAGAGCAATGTTTGCTCATCTCAGTTTGTATGAGGATGGAAGCTTGTTAGCCGAACTTCAAGTGAAGCCTTCATGGGTAGGTCAGACTAAGGAAAAATAGTTGTCAGACGAATTGTTAAGTTCTCGACTTCAGCAAGTGGAAGGTGGTGAGATAAGGGATTTTGGTCTGAGCAGTGAAGGGGTATTATGCTTTCGTGGAAAGGTTTGTATGCCAAAGGACTCCGAGTTGAGACAGAGGATTCTGCGGGAGGCGCATAGTAGCCCATACGCTATGCATCTCGGTGGGAGTAAGATGTACCGAGATTTGCGTGAACAGTATTGGTGGACAGGTCTGAAGCAAGAAATTACTGAGTTTGTGAGTAAATGTTTGACGTGTCAACAGGTGAAGGCAAAACATCAGTTGCCTTCAGGGTTGCTGCAACCAGTGAAGATTTCACTTTGGAAGTGGGAGAGGATAACGATGGATTTTGTTAGTGGGCTACCTCTTACGCCTACTAGGAAAGATTCAGTGTGTGTGATTGTCAATCGGTTGATGAAGTTCACTCATTTCATACCAGTTCGTATCGACTATTCACTACAGAAGTTAGCCAAGCTGTATGTATCAGAGATTGTGAGGTTACGTGGGGTACGATGTCATCATATCGCATGAGGACCCTAGGTTTACATCGCGATTCTGGAAGGCGTTACATAAAGCTTTAGGTACAAGACTGGATTTTTGCACGGCGTTTCATCCACAAACTGATGGTCAGTCAGAGAGAGTAATTTAGATTCTGGAATACATGTTGAGAGGCTGTGTAATCGACTTCAGTGGTAGTTGGGAGGATTTTCTACCGTTGGCAGAGTTTGCGTACAACAATAGCTATCAATCCAGTATTTAGATGGCACCCTACGAGGCGTTGTATGGTCGTAGGTGTCGTACCCTTACCTGCTGGATAGAGTTGGGTGAGCGACAGTTGTTGGGTCCAAAATTGATCTCAGAGACGGAGGAAAAGGTTAAGTTGATTCGGGTTCAGTTGAAGAAAGCTTCCGACAGGCAGAAATCGTATGCAGATATGAAGCGTAAAGAAATAGAATTCTCAATGGGGGATCAGGTCTTTTTGAAAGTTTCACCTTGGAAGAAGGTTCTAAGATTTGGACGGAAAGGCAAGTTGAGCCCCAGATTTGTCGGGCCTTATCGTGTGATGAAATGTGTGGGACTGGTAGCTTATCAGCTTGAGTTACCTCCGGAGTTGAATCGGATACATGATGTATTCCATGTTTCAATGTTAAGGCGCTATCGTTCGGATCCATCTCATTTGGTGCCGGTGGAAGAAATTGAAGTAAGACCCGGCCTGTCTTTTAAAGAAGAACCAGTACAGATTTTAGACCGAGATGTGAAGGTGTTGAGAAGGAAGTCGGTTCCGTTGGTCAAAGTGTTATGGGGTAATCATGGTTCAGAGGAAGCCACGTGGGAGCCAGAAGATGTGATGCGACAGCAATACCCTCACCTCTTTTGATCAGGTAAATTTCGAGGCCAAAATTTCTTTAAGGGGGTAGAACTGTAACATCCTCAAATTTAGGGTTCTGTATTTTTCACTATTTCATGCGCTAGGCTAGCTATGTATGTTAGTAGGGTATGTTCGGGGGCCCTAAGAAGGCTTGGGGTCAAGTTTGGTCCCTGGTAGAATTTTGTGTTTAAGGCACTTAAGAGGGAGTGCTAGTGGATGCAGGCCTTAAGAGTGTTTGGTTGTATTTTGATGTCACAAGTGAGCATATGGTGGAGTGGTGGTGGGGTCAATAGTGGAGCAAGGGAGCATGAAAGGGGGAGTGGGTTTGAATCCCACATGTTGCATTTTGGGAGGTTTCTTTTTGTGCCAAGAAGGGTGGAAGTGGTGGAGTTGGCATTGGACTCTTCTAGGAAGAGTTTGAATTGGTCAAATAATTCAAATGGTGGATGGAGAGGGCTTGGTGCAGAAAATCTAGGAGCAAATCATGGGATTGATGTGATTCTTTGAGTTTGGCCGAATGTGGGAACTTGGGAAGGGGTGAAATTCAGCTAGGGGGTGTTAGGTGGTGTATTCGATTTTAGCTAGTTGGGGAGAGTGCCAAAACTTCCTTTAGTTCTCTAGACATTTCTTTCTTGGCATTTTTGGGTCATAGGTTGTGGGAGTGCCGAATTTTGCAAAAATTCTTTGGGATTCTTTTCTTTCCTCTCTTTCGGGTTTCCATTTCTTTACTTATTTCTAGTACTCTTTTCTCCATCTTTTCTTGCCTCTTTGGTATTAGCCGAAACTTGAGTGATTCTTTCTCCCTTCATTATTTTTCTTTCTACTATATTCTCTTTTATTCTATCATAGCCGAAACCTGCTTTTCCTTCACTGTTTTTCTATTTTTTCCCTTAGGCCGAATTCCTTTTGTTCATCTCCTACAAGTTTCACCATAATCGAATCTTCCTTGTTACCCCTTTCTAAACCGACTTCTTTCTTGTGTGTTCATCATAGCCAAATTTGGGTTGCTTCTATTATTTCTGCCAGTGCCGAATTGCCTTGGGTTCCATTTGGCTTCTCTCTATTCAAGGTAATGTTCTCTTCTTTTTATTATTATGTTCATTCTCTTACTCCTCCTAAAGAAACCGAACACTCATCTTCTACATCATCAAACCGAATGTGGTTTCTCTCTTTCGTAACTGTTTACTCCATCACGTTGTGACCTTGTGCTTTCTGTGATTCGTGATAGACTTTCGTTAGATAGGCCGAACATCCTGCAACCGAATCTGTGGTTGTGCAATTCCCCGTTTATTAAGGTAAAGAGTTTCTCTCAAGTTTCTATACGATTAGTCTTTTTCGTTTTACTCTGCCGTAACCAAAACCCCTTTTGTTAGACAATCACTGATTTCACTGTAGTACTGTACTGATCAAAGATTCTCTTCATGGATTCGAGTGCTAGCTGATCCAAGGATGGTGTGTTTAAGGAGCCTGAGGGGAGTGTACTCGTAGTCTCTAATCAACCATTCAAACGTCGTGCGGTGTCGGCAGTTCGTGACTTTCCGCTGGATTGTGGTAGAGAGCCGACATCCATTTGGGATAGGCAGATAGTGGTTATTCCCGCTAGTGAGAGTAGCAACGATCAAGAGTGTCTAATTCTTCGCGTAATCAGGTGTGTAATATTCTCACCACCTCTGTTTGATTATTAATTAGTATGTGAATTGTTTAAAAGCGAAACATCGGTGATGGTCATTGAGTTACCCTGGAGGGTAAAATCGAGATACCGTGTTAGTTACCTTTGGTGGTGTCTTGTAAATTCTTTATCACGAATATATGTATGCTCTGATTATTCGATTTATATTGACATATGTTGCATTCATTATATTATGATTATATGATGCATGGAATTGGGATATGAAATTGATTAAAAGGGGAAGAGCATGTCAGTGGTTTGGTAGCACATATATCAGTGGTTTGGTACCACATATATATCAGTGACTCTGTCACATTATTTCAGTGGTTTGGTACCACAGTGGTTTGGTACCACATTCAGTGGCTTGGTGCCACATATATGGAGTGTAGCGGATGGAGGGTTGATCGTAGAAATCCTCACAGGTGTGTTTGGCTGGTACGGGTGGTGTGTAGAGGATGTAATACTAGGTTGGGTTGGGTTGCATTGCATACACTATTTGATATGCCATATTGTTATTCGTATGGGCTTCGGCCAAAATCATTACTGTGATGGCTAAGGCCCAATGTGCTTCTGTGGGCTTAAGCCCAGATTACGTTCAAAAGGGGAATTACACACTGAGTCCTCGTGACTCACCCCTCTGCTTAATTTTGCAGGTAACCCCTAGTTTGAGGATTTGGAGCCGAGGTGGACTCTGAGTTGGCCATGCATTATTTCTTTCGTAAACTCCATTTTCTTTATTTGAACTTATTTTAAAGTTGGATTTTGATATGTAATAAGGCCTCCGGGATTTTAATTTGGGTTTTTGATTTAACACGGTTATTATTATATCATGAAATGTTGAACACAGAGTTTTTCCTAAAAATATAAATAATCATTTTCCAAAACATTAACAAGCGGATCACATGCGAATTAATAGTTAAATTCAGAATTTTCTTAGAACTACAAACACTATTTTCAAAATGTCACGTTTTAGAACACCACTAGTTTCGGTTTTTCGTATCACAATACCTGATTTCAACTGTTAGTGTTATTAATAAATGTTTTTAAGAAAACCTTAAAACGGGATCTGATTTTCAAAATGAAAACAAAACGCGAAGTTTCTAAAAATTTCTTTAAACAATCTTTCCTTGTGACATACCAGATCCGGTCGTAACGTTTTGGCTGGGTTTGGGGTGTTACAATTATGGTATCAGAGCCAGTTTGCAAAACTCGACTGTGGAATGGGTTCAAAAATGTTTTCCAAAATTTGTTTGAAATATGGTTTAGAAAAATATGGTTTTCTTGGAAGCATGGCACCCGAGTCTCCTACAAATCCGTCTTTATAAGTCTTCTGACTATTGGTTGATTTTTATGAAAAGATTATATTGTGTTCTGATTGCTATAGATTTAATTTTAGAGATTGAGACCTTTAGAAATACGTTTTACGAAAAACTACTTTTTATTCTATCTTCATAAGCTATCCGGTAATAAACAGTGGAAGATATACTAATTAATAAAATTTTTAATCAGATTAAGTCGATTCAGTAATCATGAGCGCTAGAGGACGTGGACGTGGTACACGCGGCCGTGGTAGAGGCTAGGGTATTGAGGCTGGACCCTCGGAATCAGGGCATGGGCTAGAAGGCGAAGTGCCAGCGTCACCAGTAGCGGAAGCAGGGTCTCAAGATCGATCTGGGGGGACGATGCTTTGTCCCAAGCTATGCTGCGTGTTCTGGAGCGGGTTGCTGGAGCAAGCACGAGATCGGTAGCTCGAAAATCTAATCCTGAGCGACTTTGAGCAAATGGGGCTAAGATATTTAGAGGTATTTCTGGTGTGGATCCAAACGTAGTGGAATATTGGCTGGAAGCAGTCGAGCGGATTATGGATGATTTGGACTGCACGACAGAGGAAAAGCTAAAATGAGTAGTGTCCCTCCTTAGGGATGAGGCATACCAGTGGTGGCTCATGGTAAGGGATGGTACAGCAGCGAATCATATTACCTGGGACTACTTTAAGACAGCGTTTCAGGGAAAGTATGTTGGGGCGAGTTATGTGGACGCTCAGAGGAAAGCATTTTTAAACTTGGTCCAGGGGAATAAGTCGGTGGCGGAGTATGAGGCGGAGTTTCTGCATTTAAGCCGCTATGCTCGGGGTATCGTCGTAATTGATTATGAGCGTTGTGTTCGGTTTGAGGATGGTCTGCGGGATGAGTTGTGGGTACTGGTAGCACCGCAACGGGAAAAAGAGTTTGCTATTCTGGTTGAGAAGGCAAAAATTGCCGAAGAGGTGAAGCGGTCTGAGAGGAAGAATCGGGATAAGGATAGGGGTAGGAATAAGAGGAACTTTGGGTCGTCAGGATCTGCTGGGGGTTTTCAAAAGAGGCCTAGGTTTGATGGGCCGGGTCGAGTTGCGATGCCTGTTGCTGTTGGTCAGCCTCAACCGTGTGCTCGATGTGGGAAATTACATTCGAGAGAGTGTTAGGTAAGAAATAGAGGATGCTTCAGGTGTGGATCTATGGATCATCGGATAAGGGACAGTCCACAAGAGCCGGACAGGTCGCGGTCGATGAGGCGAGGATATATGCATCCGAGAAGAGGTGGGCGACCACCGAGAGGTCGTGGTCCGGTCAGAGGAGGAAATGATTTTGGTCGAGGACATGGAGCACCGGCGAGGTCTTTGGGAATGCTGATGTGAGACAGCCTGGATTGGTTTATGCAGCTGGACGTCGAGAGGATGGCGATGTACCGGACGTCATAACCGGTACGTTCCTTATTTTTGGTGTGCCCTTTACAGCTTTGATAGATATTGGGTCTACACATTCATATGTTGCTAGTACTGTGTCTGGGACTTTGGGTATAGAATCAGAGGTTGCTTCTAGAGAAATGACTGTGATTAATCCTTTAGGACAATCTGTAGTGGTGAACAAACTATTTAGGAATGTGCCTTTAGAAGTGCAAGGGATTGTTTTTCCGGCTAACTTGATGGAATTGCCTTTCGGCGAGTTCGACTTGATTTTAGGCATGGACTGGTTAGTTAAGTACCAAACAAACTTGGATTGTGCTGCTAAGCGCATGATATTGAAGACTCCCAAGGATAATAAGGTGCTGGTGATAGGTGAGAGAAGGAATTACCTGTCCAATGTGGTGTCTGCACTAAAGGCTGAAAGGATGGTGCGAAAAGGTTGTGAGGCGTTCTTAGCTTTCATCAGTGCTTTGGAGGCCAAAGAATTGTCTGTAAGGGATGTTAGAATGATGAAAGAGTTCTCGAACGTCTTTCCAGAAGAGCTTCCAGGGTTACCTCCGGATCGCGAGGTGGAGTTCAGCATTGATCTACTTCCGGGAACAGCTCCGGTGTCCGTCGCCCCATATAGGATGGCGCCAAAGGAGCTGGTAGAACTTAAAGCTCAAATTCAAGAACTGTTGTATCGTGGTTTTATCTAACCAAGTCTGTCTCCGTGGGGAGCACTGGTGTTGTTCGTTAAGAAAAAAGACGGGTCGATGCGGATGTGCATTGACTACATGCAATTGAACAAGTTGACGATTAAGAACAAATACCCGTTTCCAAGGATTGATGACTTGTTCGATCAGTTGCGAGGCACTTCGGTCTTCTCGAAGATAGACTTGAGGTTGGGGTATCATCAGCTAAAGGTCAAGGAGGTGGATATTCAGAAGACTGCTTTTCGAACTTGTTATGGGCATTACGAGTTTTTGGTGATGCCGTTCGGGTTGACGAATGCACCAGTCGCATTTATGGATATGATAAACCGGGTATTCCAACCCTACCTGGACCGGTTTGTCGTAGTGTTCATAGACGATATATTTGTATATTTAAGGACTGAGGAGGAGCATGATTCGCATCTTCGGATAGTTCTACAGATTTTGAGAGAGAAGCAACTGTATGCCAAATTCAGCAAGTATGAATTTTGGTTGAGGGAAGTTACCTTTTTGGGGTATGTTGTTTCTACCGAGGGGATTAGGGTTAATCCCCGAAAGGTCGAAGCTGTTTTGGTTTTGAAACCGCCGAAGTTAGTAGCAGAAATTTGAAGTTTCCTTGGGTTAGCTGGGTTCTACAGAAGATTCGTTGAGGGATTCTCGTTGATTGCTACACCTCTAACCAAGTTGTTACGGAAAGGAGTATCGTTTGTACGGACTGATAAACAGTAGGAAAGCATTGAGAAGTTGAAGAAGATTTTGACGGAGGCACCAGTGTTGATTCAGCCTGAGGCTGGAAGGGAGTTTGTCGTCTATTGTGATGCGTCGCACACAGGGTTAAAATGTGTGTTGATGCAAGAAGGGAAGGTGATAGCATATGCGTCTCGGTAATTAAGACCACATGAAGTGAATTATCCCACTCATGATCTGGAGTTAGCTGCGGTGGTGTTCGCCCTGAAGATTTGGAGACATTACGTGTATGGAGAAAAGTCAATTATCTACACCGATCATAAGAGGCTGAAATGTCTCCTTACCCAGAAGGAGTTGAATTTAAGGCAGCGGAGGTGGATTGAATTATTGAAAGACTATGACTGCTCGATCGAGTATCACCCGGGTAAAGCTAATGTAGTGGCGGATGCGTTGAGCCGCAAGGTGATATCGGATTTGAGAGCAATGTTTGCTCATCTCAGTTTGTATGAGGATGGAAGCTTGTTAGCCGAACTTCAAGTGAAGCCTTCATGGGTAGGTCATATTAAGGAAAAACAGTTGTCAGACGAATTATTAAGTTCTCGACTTCAGCAAGTGGAAGGTGGTGAGATAGGGGATTTTGGTCTGAGCAGTGAAGGGGTATTATGCTTTCGCTGAAAGGTTTGTATGCCAAAGGACTCCGAGTTGAGACAGAGGATTCTGCGGGAGGTGCATAGTAGCCCATACGCTATGCATCCCGGTGGGAGTAAGATGTACCGAGATTTGCATGAATAGTATTGGTGGCCAGGTCTGAAGCAAGAAATTACTGAGTTTGTGAGTAAATGTTTGACGTGTCAACAGGTGAAGGCAAAACATCAGTTGCCTTCGGGGTTGCTGCAACCAGTGAAGATTTCACTTTGGAAGTGGGAGAGGATAACGATGGATTTTGTTAGTGGGCTACCTCTTACGCCTACTAGGAAAGATTCGGTGTGGGTGATTGTCAATCGGTTGACGAAGTTCGCTCATTTCATACCGGTTCGTATCGACTATTCACTACAGAAGTTAGCCAAGCTGTATGTATCAGAGATTGTGAGGTTACATGGGGTACCAGTGTCTATCATATCAGACAGGGACCCTAGGTTTACATCGCAATTCTGGAAGGCGTTACATAAAGCTTTAGGTACAAGACTGGATTTCAGCATGGCGTTTCATCCACAAACTGATGGTCAGTCAGAGAGAGTAATTTAGATTCTGGAAGACATGTTGAGAGGCTGTGTAATCGACTTCAGGGGTAGTTGGGAGGATTTTCTACCATTGGCAGAGTTTGCGTACAACAATAGCTATCAATCCAGTATTCAGATGGAACCCTACGAGGCGTTGTATGGTCGAAGGTGTCGTACCCCTACCTGCTGGACAGAGTTGGGTGAGCGACAGTTGTTGGGTCCGGAATTGATCTCAGAGATGGAGGAAAAGGTTAAGTTGATTCGGGCTCAGTTGAAGAAAGCTTCTGACAGGCAGAAATCGTATGAAGATCTGAAGCGTAAAGAAATAGAATTCTCAATGGTGGATCAGGTCTTTTTGAAAGTTTCACCTTGGAAGAAGGTTCTAAGATTTGGACGGAAAGGCAAGTTGAGCCCCAGAATTATAGGGCCTTATCGTGTGATGAAATGTGTGGGATCGGTAGCTTATCAGCTTGAGTTACCTACAGAGTTGAATCAGATACATGATGTATTCCATGTTTCAATGTTAAGGCGCTATCGTTCGGATCCATCTCATTTGGTGCCGGTGGAAGAAATTAAAGTAAGACCCGGCCTGTCTTTTGAAGAAGAACCAGTGCAGATTTTAGATCGAGATGTGAAGGTGTTGAGAAGGAAGTCGGTTCCGTTGGTCAAAGTGTTATGGGGTAATCCTGGTTCAGAGGAAGCCACGTGGGAGCCAGAAGATGTGATGCAATAGCAATACCCTCACCTCTTTTGATCAGGTAAATTTTGAGGCCGAAATTTCTTTAAGGGGGGTAGAACTGTAACATCCTCAAATTTAGGGTTCTGTATTTTTCACTATTTCATGCGTTAGGCTAGCTATGTATGTTAGTAGGGTATGTTCGGGGGCCCTAAGAAGGCTTGGGGTCAAGTTTGGTCCCTGGTAGAATTTTGTGTTTAGGGCACTTAAGAGGGAGAGCTAGTGGATGCAGGCCTTAAGAGTGTTTGGTTGTATTATGATGTCACAAGTGAGCATATGGTGGAGTGGTGGTGGCATCAATAGCGGAGCAAGGGAGGATGGAAGGGGGAGTGGGTTTGAATCCCACATGTTGCATTTTAGGAGGTTTCTTTTTGTGCCAGGAAGGGGGGAAGTGGTGGAGTTGGCGTTAGACTCTTCTAGGAAGAGTTTGAATTGGTCAAATAATTCAAATGGTGGATGGAGAGGGCTTGGTGGAGAAAATCTAGGAGCAAAATCATGGGATTGAGGTGTGAGGGAGAGTTTGGCCGAATGTGGGAACTTGGGAAGGGGTGAAATTCGGCTAGGGGGTGTTAGGTGGTGTATTCGGTTTTAGCTAGTAGGGGAGAGTGCCGAAACTTCCTTTAGTTCTCTAGACATTTCTTTCTTGGCATTTTTGGGTCATAGGTTGTGGGAGTGCCGAATTTTGCAAAAATTCTTTGGGATTCTTTTCTTTCCTCTCTTTCGGGTTTCCATTTCTTTACTTATTTCTAGTACTCTTTTCTCCATCTTTTCTTGCCTCTTTGGTATTAGCCGAAACTTAAGTGATTCTTTCTCCCTTCATTCTTTTTCTTTCTACTATATTCTCTTTTATTCTATCATAGCCGAAACCTGCTTTTCCTTCACTATTTTTCTATTTTTTCCCTTAGGCCGAATTCCTTTTGTTCATCTCCTACAAGTTTCACCATAGTCGAATCTTCCTTGTTACCCCTTTCTAAACCGACTTCTTTCTTGTGTGTTCATCATAGCCGAATTTGGGTTGCTTCTATTATTTCTGCCAGTGCCAAATTGCCTTGGGTTCCATTTGGCTTCTCTCTGTTCAAGGTAATGTTCTCTTCTTTTTATTATTATGTTCATTCTCTTACTCCTCCTAAAGAAGCCAAACACTCATCTTCTACATCATCAAACCGAATGTGGTTTCTCTCTTTCGTAACTGTTTACTCCATCACGTTGTGACCTTGTGCTTTCTGTGATTCGTGATAGACTTTCGTTAGATAGGCCGAACATCCTGCAACCGAATCTGTGGTTGTGCAATTCCTCGTTTATTAAGGTAAGGAGTTTCTCTCTAGTTTCTATACGATTAGTCTTTTTTGTTTTACTCTGCCATAACCAAAACCCCTTTTGTTAGACAATCGCTGATTTCACTGTAGTACTGTACTGATCAAAGATTCTCTTCATGGATTTGAGTGCTAGCCGATCCAAGGAGGATGCGTTTAAGGAGCCTGGGGGAGTGTACTCGTAGTCTCTAATCCACCATTCAAACGCCGTGCGGTGTCGGCAGTTCGTGACTTTCCGCCAGGTTGTGGTAGAGAGCCGACATCCGTTTGGGATACGCAGATAGTGGTTATTCCCACTAGTGAGAGTAGCAACGATCAAGAGTGTCTAGTTCTTCGCGTAATCAGGTGTGTAATATTCTCACCACCTTTGTTTGATTATTAATTAGTATGTGAATTGTTTAAAAGCCGAAACATCAGTGATGGCTGTTGAGTTACCCTTGGGGGTAAAATCGGAGATACCAGGTTAGTTACCTTTGGTGGTGTCTTGTAAATTCTTTATCACGAATATATGTATGCTCTGATTATTCAATTTACATTGACATATGTTGCATTCATTATATTATGATTATATGATGCATGGAATTGGGATATGAAATTGATTAAAAGGGGAAAAGCATGTCAGTGGTTTGGTACCACATATATCAGTGGTTTGGTACCACATATATATCAGTGACTCTGTCACATTATTTCAGTGGTTTGGTACCACAGTGGTTTGGTACCACATTTAGTGGCTTGGTGCCACATATATGGAGTGTAGCGGATGAAGGGTTGATTGTAGAAATCCCCACAGGTGTGTTTGGCTGGTACGGGTGGTGTGTAGAGGATGTAATACTAGGTTGGGTTGGGTTGCATTGCATACACTATTTGATATGCCATATTGTTATTCGTATGGTCTTCGGCCAAAATCATTACTGTGAGGGCTAAGGCCCAATGTGCTTCTGTGGGCTTAAGCCCAGATTACGTTCGTAAGGGGAATTACACACTGAGTCCTCGTGACTCACCCATCTGCTTAATTTTGCAGGTAACCCCTAGTTTGATGATTTGGAGCCGAGGTGGACTCTGAGGTGGCCATGCATTATTTCTTTCGTAAACTCCGTTTTCTTTATTTGAACTTATTTTAAAGTTGGGATTTTGATATGTAATAAGGCCTCCGGGATTTTAATTTGGGTTTTTGATTTAACACGATTATTATTATATCATGAAATGTTGAACACAGAGTTTTTCCTAAAAATATAAATAATCATTTTCCAAAACCTTAACAAGCGGATTACATGCGGATTAATAGTTAAATTCGGAAATTTTCTTAGAACTACAAACACTGTTTTCAAAATGTCACGTTTCAGAACACCACTAGTTTCGGTTTTTCGTATCACAATACCTGATTTCGACTGTTAGTGTTATTAATAAAAGTTTTTAAGAAAACCTTAAAACGGGATCTGATTTTCAAAATGAAAACAAAACGTGAAGTTTCTAAAAATTTCTTTAAACAATCTTTCCTTGTGACATACCAGATCCGGTCGTAACGTTTAGGCTGGGTTTGGGGTGTTACACAAATGGCAACCAAAAACATATCAAATTGACCATCTATTTTACTCATTCAAGAACATTTCATCACAACATCATATATGCCAATTAACCCAACTAACTCACATGAATTTCCAAACATGATTCAACCACAACCTACCACAATAACAAGATATCTTCAAATCAATGATATACCAACATTTCATCAACAAGCTTACCATTTCCTTAACCAATTCATTCACCAACAAACCATGCCAAACTAAGCATCATTAAACTTGACTATTCATTCTTAACACAACCATTTATCTAGCCATATCACATGGCTATGTACATATCTCAAACATATTCCAAAACAACAAGCCTATACATGCCATATTTAACTATATACACATTCAAAAGTACCAAAGTAGAGATTGAAAGTGTAGTGATGATCCTCGACGATTCCCGAGCCTTTCTTAGCTTTGACGACCTATAAAACAGAGTAAACACACACAAAGCAAGCTTTCAAAACCTTAGTAAGCCATATACAAATAAACTTAAAATATAAGCATTTATTATTCATCTCAAATATAAGATCATTATTAGCCCATTTGCATATTCATAATTCTCCATGGCTCATTTGGTCAGCCATTTGCTTACCAACATTCCCCAACTCAATTATCACTTATACTCATAGCTTAATCAAGCATATGTTCACATACTATCTTATCAAATCTATACACATATTCACTTTAGTAAGCTCGTATAAACACTTACCTTTCATACACACATAATGTACTTTGCAACGTACCTGAATCGTTTATACATTTCATATAGACATTCATTTCTCCGACTTGCCCGTTGAATCGTTCGAAATCAAATAGGATTCTCAGAATGCTCGGAATAATCGAACAATGCCAACGTCCCAAACGTGGTCTTACATGTAACCAGATATCGATGCCACTGTCCCAGACAGGGTCTTACACAATTCGTTACGATGCCAATGTCCCAGACATGGTCTTACACATAAATCTCAAATCGATGCCAACGTCCCAGACGTGGTCTTACACGATATCACATATCGGACACCTATGTCATGAAATATGTAATCCTATCTATTCCTAGGTTCGTACGGGACTTTTTCGGATGTTGACCTCATGTCGGTACTATCTCGAATATCATGTACTCTTCATCTCATATACATTCATTATTATAAATTTTCATATGATTATACATATATCAATGTAAATACATTTATTTGTATATAGACTTACCTCGGATTCGGATAAACGGAAACGAACTCGGCTACTCGATTACTTTTGATTTACCACGATCTAAATCCGTTTTATTCGGTTCTTGATCTATACATATTCAAATTTAACTCATTTATTCACTAAATTATTCAATTCAATCCAAAACACATATTTAGGGCAATTTACAAATTAGCCCTCACATTTTTACATTTTGACATTTTAGTCCAATTTCACAAAATAAACAAAATCTCATATCACCCAAGCTTGGCCGAATATTCCCATGCTCCATACAAGTCCATACATTTCTTTTATTTCACAATCTAGTCCCTCATAATATTATTTTCACAATTAAGTCCAATTTACTCAAATTCATCAAAAATCCAAAGACAAACTATGTTAATCTAACACATATATTTCATATTTCATCATCAAACATCACAAAACTCATGGATTCATCCATGGCACATTCCATAATCTTCATCAATTCACAAAATTGAAGCATGGGTTTTGAAGAACACGAAGCAACGATTACAAAAACATAGAAATTATCAAAAACCGAAACAAAACATACCTTGAATCAAGCTTAGACTTAGCCGAACCATAGCTTTCTTTTTCTTTTCTTTTTCTTTTTGATAGTCGGCCAAAGATGATGAATATGGCCATTTACTCATGATTTGTTTTATTTAATTATGACTATTTATTATTTTACATATTTAACCTTTATTAAACAATTATAAATTCCACTAACATATGGCATTAATGTCCATCCACAATTCAAATGGTCCAATTGCATTATAAGGACCTCACATTTATAAAGACATGTCACATAAGTGCTTTTAACATACGGCATGCTAATTTAGCATCTTTCAAAATTTGGTCCTTTTCTCAAATTAAGCACATAAATGACCAAATTAAATCACAGAAATTTCACACATGCTTAATCATATAATACAGACTCGGAAAATAATATTAAAATATTTTTATGACTCAGATTTGTGGTCTCAAAACCACTATTCCGACTAGGGTCTAAACCATACTGTTATAATTCTCCCCACTTAGGGATTTTCGTCGTCGAAAATCTTACCGCTGAATAGATTCGGATGTTGTTGTCTCATTGTATCTTCAGGCTCCCACGTAGCCTCTTCAACTCTGTGTCGATGCCACAAGACCTTAACTAATGGAAATTTCTTATTTCGCAGTTCTTTCACATCGCGAGCTAAGATACAGATAGGTTCTTCCTCGTAAGTCATATCAGATCAGATTTCAATCTTAGACAGAGGGATCACATGTGATGGATCAGATCTGTATCGATGAAGCATTGACACGTGAAATACACTGTGAATCTTTTCTAATTCCAGTGGCATCAACAATCGATATGGAACAGGTCCAATTCGTCCAATGATCTCATACGGCCCGATAAACCTCGGACTCAATTTGCCTTTACGTCTGAATCGGATTACTTTCTTCCACGGAGATACTTTTAAAAATACTTTATCACCAATTTCGAATTCAATGTCTTTTCTTTTCAAGTCTGCATAGGACTTCTGACGATCAGACGCTGCTTTCGTACTATCACGGATTACTTTCACTTTTTGTTCAGTGTCTTTTATCAAATCGACCCCGTGTATCTTATTTTCACTGAGTTCTGGCATGTACAAAGGTGTTCGACATTTACGTCCGTACAAAGCTTCATAAGGTGCCATTTTAATGCTCGACTGAAAACTGTTATTGTACGCAAATTCAATCAATGGAAAATATTGTTCCCACGTACCATTAAATTCAAGGATGCAACATCTCAACATATCTTCGAGTATCTGAATGATTCACTCGGATTGACCATCCCTTTGCGGGTGAAAAGCTGTACTGAAATGCAATTTTGTACCTAAAGCTTCTTGCAATTTCTTCCAGAATCGTGATGTAAATCTCGGATCTCTATCAGATACAATAGACACTGGCACTCCGTGCAATCTCACAATATTAGAAATATAAAGCTCAGCTAACTTATCAAGTGAGAAATCAAATCATACCGGAACAAAATGGGTAGATTTCGTCAATCGATCAACTACGACCCAAATTGCATCTTTCTTTCTCGGAGTCAATGGCAATCCAGAAACAAAGCCCATCGTTACTCTATCCCATTTCCACTCGGGAATCAGAATCGATTGTAGCAAACTAGATGGAACCTGATGTTCAGCTTTAACTTGCTGACAGACTAAACATTTCAACACAAAGTCAGAGATATCTCTTTTCATACCAGACCACCAATAGTGTTGCTTCAAATCGTGATACATCTTTGTACTACCCGGATGAACAAATAGGCGACTATTATGTGCTTCATTCAAGGTCAACTTAATTAACTCTGAATTTCTTAAAACACATAATCGATCTTGAAATCTCAAGCAATCATCATCATCAACCCTAAATTCGGATTCGGAGTTCAAATCACACTGAGCTCGTTTTACTATCATTTCATTATTAACTTTCTGAGCATCACGTATTTGCTGTAAAAACAACGGTTTCGCTTTCAACTCAGCCAAAACTGAACCATCATCAGACAAGTCCGAATGGGCATTCATCGCACGTAATGCAAATAGTGATTTTCGACTCAATGCATCAGCAACAACATTTGCTTTTCTCAAATGATAATCTATCACAAGCTCGTAATCTTTCAACAGCTCTAACCATCTTCTCTGACGCAGATTCAAGTCTTTCTGAGTCATTAGGTACTTTAAACTTTTATGATCTAAAAATACGTTACATTTTTCACCGAAAATATAGTAGCGCCAAATCTTTAACGCAAACACAATCGCAGCTAATTCAAGATCGTGTGTCGGATAGTTCTTTTCATGCGGTTTCAGTTGTCTCGAGGCATAAGTTATAACTTTGCCTTCCTGCATCAAAACACATCCCAGACCACTTAATGAAGCATCACTGTAAATCACGAATTCTTTACCCGATTCTTGTTGTACCAAAACTGGAGCTTCGGTTAACAGAGCTTTCAACTGATCAAAGCTTTTCTGACATTTATCAGACCATTCAAACCTCACATCTTTCTGAAGCAATCTAGTCAATGGAGTAACTATCATTGAGAATCGTTTTACAAACCGGCGATAATAACCAGCTAATCCCAGAAAACATCAGACTTCAGACACATTTCTCGGAGGTTTCCATTCCAGGATAGCAGAAATCTTACTCGGATCAACTCATATACCAGAGGCTGATACAATATGTCCCAGAAAACCAACTTCTCGCAACCAAAATTCACATTTGCTGAATTTCGCATACAATTGCTTTTCACGCAGAGTCTGTAATACGATTCTCAGATGCTCAACATGCTTAATCTCATTACATGAATAAATTAAAATGTCATCAATGAATATGACAACAAATCTATCTAGGTACGGTCTGAAAATTCTATTCATCAAATCCATAAAAATAGCAGGAACATTCGTTTGTCCGAAAGGCATAACTAAAAACTCATAATGCCCATACCTCGTTCTGAAAGCAGTCTTCGGAATATCTGATTCTTTTACTTGCAGCTAGTAGTATCCTGATCTCAAATCTATCTTTGAAAACATAGTGGCTCCTTTAAGCTGATCAAATAAATCATCAATTCTCAGCAGAGGATATTTGTTCTTTATAGTCACCTTGTTCAACTTACGGTAATCAATGCACATTCTCATCGTTCCATCTTTCTTTTTCACAAACAGAACAAGAGCACCCCAAGGTGAGAAACTCGGTCGTGCAAACCCTCTGTCAGTCAACTCTTGCAACTATGACTTTAACTCTTTCAACTCTGTTGGTGCCATTCTATACGGAGCTATCGAAATAGGAGTTGTTCCCGGATACAAATCAATACCAAATTCAACTTTACGTATCGAAGGCAATCCCGGTAATTCTTCAGGAAATACATCAGGGAATTCACAAACCACTGGCACTGATTCAACTTTCTTTTCAGTTACTTTCGAATCAATCACATAAGCAAAATAAGCTTCATAACCCTTTTATAAATAATTCATAGCTTTCATCACTAATATCACAGCAGGTAACCCATTCTAATCGTTAGACTCGATCCGAACTATTTCATCATTCTGACATCTTAAATCAATGGTCTTTCTTTTGCAATTCACAACGGCATCATGCAATGTTAACCAGTCCATACCCAAAATTATATCGAACTCATCAAAAGGTAATAACATCAGATCAGCCGGAAAACAAACATCTCTAAACATCAACGGACAGTTCTTGCATACTTTATCAACCAGGACACTTTTACCTAAGGGGTTCGATACTCTAATAACAAATTCAGTAGACTCTACAGGCAAAGTCTTACTGGATACTAAGTTCATGCATATATACAAATGTGTAAAACCTAGGTCTATCAATGCAATCACAGAAGTATCATAAAGAGTAAATGTACCCGTTATAACATCCGGAGATGAAGCTTCCTTACGAGATCGGATTGCATATGCTCTGGCAGGCGCTCTAGCTTCAGATCTCGCAACAGTGTCTTTCGTAGTTTTCTAACTACTACTGATATTCCTTGCATTTCGAGAAGGTCTACCTCTTGCTGAACCATTATCAGATCTCAGATTCTGAACAATCTCTTACTCAATAGACTCTAGGCAATCTTTAATGAAATGATCTAACGATCCGCATCTGAAACAGGCTCGATCATTCAATATACAACTTCTCGGATGTATTTTACCACAATGTTTACATTCAGGTCATTCGGATCAGACATTTCCAACACTAGCAATCGAAGTTGCTGGAGCTATGGAATTCGACTGTGTTCTAGCTCGATCTCTCGGATTCGAATGTCCCGCATTTGCCTTTGAACGGCTATGCTCATCTCTGAATTTCTTCGAAGCAGAATGAAATGATTTATTCGAAAATATCTTTCTTGCCTCTCTGACTTCAGACTCAGCTTTTCTGTTGTCTTTCCCAAGTGCCTCAGCTTTGCACGCTCGATCAACAAGCACAACAAACTCTTTTATTTCTAAAATCCCAACTAACAAACGGATATCTTCGTTAAGGCCATCTTCAAATCTTTTGCACATTATTGCCTCGGTTGATACACATTCAGAGCATACTGACTTAGTCTCACGAACTCTCGTTCGTACTCAGTGATGGACATGCGACCCTGTTTCAATTCTAAAAATTCTTTTTGTTTCTGATCAATAAATTTCTGACTAATGTATTTCTTCCTGAACTCAGTCTGAAAGAAATCCCAAGTAACCCAAGAATCGACTAAATCATAGCTCTGATACCAATCAAATGTAACACCCCTAACCCGTAACCATCGCCAATTTAGGGTTAAGAGGCATTATCGGACAATCGGAAACTTTTATAGACATTTCATAACATAATTAGACAAATCACATCGAAGTGTCCCTTAAATAGGTCAACGAGACCTTAATCATGATTAAGAATAGGGCCGGGAAAAAATCAAACACATATGGAAATTCTCAGAAATCTAAAAAAATTCTAAGTTACAGAGGTCACACGCCCGTGTAGGCAGGCCGTGTGCCTCCCACGGCCTTAGACACGCCCAAGTGTCAATGCCGTGTCAAAACAGGGCATACATACTGACTTGTCCACATGGTCGTTGACACGCCCGTGTGCCTCACCCGTGGTCGAGCCTGATTTGCACCACACGGCCAGTCACACGCCCGTGTGTCCAGTCTGTGGCCGAGTCTGACTTGTTTTTGAAATGCAACCACGAGGGACACGATCGAGCCACACGCCCGTGTGCTCAACCGTTTGGGCAATTATAGGCCATTTTCAAGGCCAAAATGCCATCCACACTTGGGTCATCCCTACAAGCACATACAAGCCTTATTCCAAACATAAATGGCAACCAAAAACATATCAAATTGACCATCTATTTTACTCATTCAAGAACATTTCATCACAACATCATATATGCCAATTAACCCAACTAACTCACATGAATTTCAAAACATGATTCAACCACAACCTACCACAATAACAAGATATCTTCTAATCAATGATATACCAACATTGCATCAACAAGCTTACCATTTCCTTAACCAATTCATTCACAAACAAACCATGCCAAACTAAGCATCATTAAACTTGACTATTCATTCTTAACACAACCATTTATCTAGCCATATCACATGGCTATGTACATATCTCAAACATATTCCAAAACAACTAGCCTATACATGCCATATTTAACTACATACACATTCAAAAGTACCAAAGTAGAGATTGATAGTGTGGTGATGATCCTTGATAATTCCCGAGCCTTTCTTAGCTTTGACGACCTATAAAACAGAGTAAACACAGACAAAGTAAGCTTTCAAAAGCTTAGTAAGCCATATACAAATAAACTTAAAATATAAGCATTTATTATTCATCTCAAATATAAGATCATTATTAGCCCATTTGCATATTCATAATTCTCCATGGCTCATTTGGTCAGCCATTTGCTTACCAACATTCCCCAACTCAATTATCACTTATACTCATAGCTTAATCAAGCATATGTTCACATACTATCTCATCAAATCTATACACATATTCACTTTAGTAAGCTCGTATAAATACTTACCTTTCATACACACATAGTGTACTTTGCAACGTACCTGAATCGTTTATACATTTCACATAGACATTCATTTCTCGGACTTGCCCGTTGAACCGTTCGGAATCAAATAGATACTCAGAATAGTCGTACAATGCCAACGTCCCAAACGTGGTCTTAAATGTAACCAGATATCGATGCCACTATCCCAGACAGGGTCTTACACGATTCATTACGATGCCAATGTCCCAGACATGGTCTTACACATAAATCTAAAATCGATATAAATGTCCCAAACATGGTCTTACACGATATCACATATCGGACACCTATGTCATGACATATGTAATCCTATCTATTCCTAGGTTCGCACTGGACTTTTTCGGATGTTGACATCATGTCGATACTATCTCGGTTATCAGGTACTCTTCATCTCATATACATTCATTATTATAAATTTTCATATGATTATACATATATCAATGTAAATACATTTATTTGTATATATACTTACCTCGGATTCAGATAAACGGAAACAAACTCGGCTACTCGATTACTTTTGATTTCCCACGATCTAAATCCGTTTTCTTCGATTCTTGATCTATACATATTCAAATCTAACTCATTTATTCACTAAATTATTCAATTCAATCCAAAACACATACTTAGGGCAATTTACAAATTAGCCCTCACATTTTCACATTTTGACATTTTAGTCCTATTTCACAAAATCACAAAATACACAAAATCTCATATCACCCAAGCTTGGCCGAATATTCCCATGCTCTATACAAGTCCATACATTTCCTTTATTTCACAATTTAGTCCCTCATAATATTATTTTCACAATTAAGTCAAATTTACTCAAATTCATCAAAAATCCTAAGACAAACTATGTTAATCTAACACATATATTTCATATTTCATCATCAAACATCAAAAAACTCATGGATTCATCCATGGCACATTTCATAATCTTCATCAATTCAAAAAATTGAAGCATGGGTTTTGAAGAACACGAAGCAATGATTACAAAAACGTAAAAATTATCAAAAACTGAAGCAAAACATACCTTGAATCAAGCTTAGACTTAGGCGAACCCTAGCTTTCTTTTTCTTTTCTTTTTCTTTTTGATATTCGGCCAAAGATGATGAATATGGCCATTTACTCATTTTTGTTTTATTTAATTATGACTATTTATTATTTTACATATTTAACCTTTATTAAACCATTAGAAATTCCACTAACATATGGCATTAATGTCCATCCAAAATTCAAATGGTCCAATTGCATTATAAGGACCTCACATTTATAAAGACATTTCACATAAGTGCTTTTAACATATGGCATGCTAATTTAGCATCTTTCACAATTTGGTCCTTTTCTCAAATTAAGCACATAAATGACCGAATTAAATCATAGAAATTTCACACATGCTTAATCATATAATGCAGACTCAAAAAATAATATTAAAATATTTTTTTGACTCAAATTTGTGGTCCCAAAACCACTATTCTGACTAGGGTCTAAACCAAACTGTTACAAAATGCCTAAGCACATATACACCAACCATATTAGCCTTGTAAATCCATATATACGAACCAAATATGATGGATGAGTTGAACAATTAAACAAGTTCCATACACATAAATCATTCATTTCATATATCTATATATCATGTAACATAATTTCCATGTATTTCATGTATATACCTGTAATAGTTCATATCGAACTCATATCATTTTGTATCAGAACATATTCGATTGAACCGTTTAGAATACCGTTAGATACCCAGAATAGCTTACACATAGTGTGCTAGCTCATCAACCGTAATCCGTCAATTCATGTACATGTAAGCTCATACGAGCTGTGAATCGGTATGCTCATTTGAGCGAAAGATTGGTATGCTATCACGAGCTATAAATCAGTATGCTCTCACGAGCTATAAATCGGTATGCTCTCAGGAGCCATAAATCGGTAACCCTAATGACATGTCATTTGTATCCTACGGATTCCTATGGTTCGAATAGGCTTGGTAATCGTCGTACATCGGTGGATATACACTCGGTAACTATATATGAAAAATCACAACATTTATATATTTCAATTAAAAACATATAAACACAAATTAATTACTCGAATTTACCTCGACGAGTAAACGTAGATACGGAGGCGATTAATTCGAGACTTTCTCTTTGCCCCGACCTAACTCCATACAAGGTCTAACTAGATCTATACATACAAATTTAACTCAATTCAACATGTAATTTATTCAATTTAATCCAAAACATATTTTGGAAAAATTACCATTTTGCCCCTATACTTTCAATTCTTTGCAATTTAATCCCTAGGCTCAAAAAATAAAATTCATGCAATTATGTCCTTACCAAAGCCTAGCCTATTATGCTACATTCTTATAGCAGCCCATATATTTCATAAATTCAAAAATTATACCATGTAAAATTTCTATTTTTCAATTTAATCCTTATTTGACATTTTTACCAAAAATCACTTAACAAAAGTTTTTTATCTATCAACAACTATCCATTTTCTACCATCAAACATTAAAACTCATATGTATTCAAGAATAGCAAAACTCTAACCTTTTAACAGTTTTACAAATTAGTCATTGGGTTAGCTAGATTAAGCTACAATGACTCCAAAAACGTATAAATCATTAAAAACGAGACCGAAATTCACTTACATGCATTAGAAAACTCTAGCCAAATACACAAGCTCCTTAAATGGAGTTTTTCACCCTTATTTTTAGTGCAAAAAGATGAACTAACAAGATGACATTTTTGTTTTCATTCTTTTACTTAGCTTGTTTTATTAAATGACAACTTTAACCTTAATTAATAACATTTAAAACCATTAAATAAGTGTCCATATTTGTCCACTAATAATACTAGTGGTCTAATTACCATTTAAGGACTCATAATTTAAGGTTCTATAGCCATTTAATACCTTTAGCTACTAGAATTAAACTTTTACACTTTACGCAATTTAGTCCTTTTTATCAAATTGAGCATGTAAACGGTAAAATATATTAAAAAAATTATACGGTATTAATATCATACTGTAGACAGTAAAATAATAATAAAATAATTTTTTTTGTCTTCAAATTGGTGGTCCCAAAACCACTGTTCCGATTTCACTGAAAACGGGTTGTTACATAGTAGGTATCTTGTAATGAACTTAGGGATTTTTAAAGCCAAGCAGGAGTTATATTACCACAGCATTATGTAATAAAGGACAGTAGGCACTCCAATTTTTAGAATTTCCAAGTAGGTCAGCATCACTTTGTTTGCTCCATCGTGCTGTTTATTAGAAAGGTGAGTCTAACCAAGAGTGTGTTTCTTAAAAATAAAATTAGGGGCACTCCACTGTAGCAAAAAGGACTGAATAGCTAATGAGGTAGTTGTATGATCCATCCATCTTTTTAGCCAAAAGTTTGAGCTTCATTGTAACACCCTAACCCATATCCGTCGTCGGAATAGGGTTTCAGAGCATTATCGGACTTGTCAATTAAACAATCATACCATTCAAATTACAATTCACAAACTAATTAAAAACCATTCAAATAAAATCATATAGTCCCTAACACGAGCCCTTGAAGCCCAAAACAATAATTAAGAGTGGTTCGGGACTAAATCAAATACTTAATAAATTTTTAGAAAAACATAGAAAATTTTCAAAGTGCAGGGGACACACGCCCGTGTGGACAGGCTGTGTGTCTCACACGGTCAAGAGACACGCCCGTGTCACAGGCCGTGTGGACATTCAAAATGGGATCACATGGTCGGTCCCAGCCCGTGTAACTCATTGACTTGGGTCACACGGCCAACCACACGCCCGTGTGACTAGCCTGTGTACCCTTCAAAATGGCCTCACACGCTTGTGTGCCACGCCGTGTGCTAGACCGTGTGAAAATTGGAGGGTATACTGACTTATGCCACACGACCAAGTCACAAGCCTGTGTACTGGGCCGTGTAGAGCTACTGACTTGGTTTCTAAATAAGTACCAGGGGACACACAGCCATGTCACACACGGCTGAGACACACGCCCGTGTCTCTGCCCGTGTAGACAAAAATAGGCTATTTTCCAAGCCATCTCTCTCTCACCCAAAGTGTTGTCAACCTAGGCATACCACAAAGCAAATGACCATATCTTCAATAGGCATTCAAACCAATCTAAACCAAGTGCAATTCATGCAATTCCTATACCAACAACAACATTACTCATAAACATCACAATTGGCCATTCAAATTCATACCAATTTCACATCCAAAAATCACCTAAATGATCAAACTCACCTATTAGACTTTGTGCCTAAATCAACATGCATACCACATTCTCAAATTCAATCATTTTGTACTCAAAATACCAAATCACAACAAGGCATTCACATAGCAATTATAAACCAAATATCAAAGGCCATATATACACAACCAAGTATACCAAAATAAGCCAAATCACATGGCTATAGACCTAACCAAAACATACATCATTTACAAGCCACATCAATTGGCTATATACATTACAAAAATATAGGCCATACTAACCACAACATCTATACATGCCATATAACCAAGTGTACAAGTTCAAAAGTACCAAAACAACGGCTGGATAGTGTGATGAGATCTCTGACAACTTCCAATTCGAGCAAGCTTTGAAATCACTATAAAACACAGAAAAGTAAACAGAGTAAGCTATTAAGCTTAGTAAGCTCGTATGGATAATAAGTATAACTTACCATTCATTCACAATTTAAGTATTATAAACATAATATACAACAACTCCATTTAATAACAAGGCTAACATATATTCATTCACATAGTTAATCATGAAACTCACAAATTTTATGGATTCAATACTTATATGATTTACGTACATACCTACACTGATACGTATCAATCTCTTACCCTTCTATATCATCAATTTACCCATTGAGCCATTTGGAATAATATCGGATACTCGAGAATCTTGCACACTAAGTGCCAATACATGGTCAAAACCATCTCCATCTCATATCTCATATGTAAACGCTCATCTCGAGTTATCACCGGGTCTGCCCACACAAGCTAATGGTTAAGACGTAGCTACATGGTACTGCTCACACAAGCTGATGAGTAATCACAACACATGCCGAAAAACTTAGCCACCGGTAGAACGTACGGACTAGCACCCAAAACACAATAACCCTTAATGACATGTCATTTGTATCCTATCTATTCATAAGGTTCAACCGGGATTTCACACGTCACCAAATCTTCGTGGAACATTTCCATAAAGTCGGGTTCATCAACAATGCAATTATAAAGCATTTAAAACACAATAACATTAATGCTTATTAACATACAAACTTACCTCGATCACAAAAATGATGTAATAGGATCGACTAGTCCAAAACTTTATCTTTCCCTCGATGTAGTTCCGTACGAGGCTTAACTTGATCTAAATAATCAAATTCAATCCATTTAGATTACATTCTATTCAATTCAATCCAAAAATGAACATTTTTTGCAAATTTACACTTTTACCCCTATTATTTTAACTTCTTTACAATTTAGTCATTAGCTCATATAAATGCAAATTCATGCAATTCCATTTCAACCCATACTAGTAGAATTCTATATAGACTTATAGTAGCCTAAAGTTTTCATTATTTCACACATTTTACCATGAATTTTACACATTTTACAAATAAATCCCTAATTTGCAATTTTAACCAAAATCACTTAACAAATGTTGTTTATCTAAAAACAATCATTCATTTTCTACCATTAAACATCAAACGCATACACATTCATCAATGGTAAAACCCTAGACCTTTAACAGTTTTGTAAATTAGTCCCTGGGCTAGCTAGATTAAGCTACAATGACTCCAAAAAATATAAAAATCATTAAAAACGGGATAAAAAAATCATACCATGTACACAAAAACACCAAGGCCGAACCTAGCAAGCTTCCATGGCTTTTTTTTTGTTTGAAATTTTGGTTGAAGAAAGAATAGAAAGATGATAACTTTGTTTTACTTATTTTAATTATCATTATTTACCAAATTACAAAATTAACCTTTATAAACATTAATTATTTCAATAAATACAAAGCCATTATCATCCACTAACTTATTAATGGGCTAATTACCATTTAAGTACCTCTATTTTAAAGTTCTATAGCTATTAGACACCTTTAGCTATTAGAACCCAACTTTTGTACTTTACGCGATTTAGTCCTTTTTATCAAATTGAGCATGGAAACGATAAAAATTCTTAACAAAATTTTTATGCAAACATACTATCATGCTGTAGACCTCAAAATTATAATAAAATAAATATTTCATCTTTGAATTTGTGGTCCTGAAACCACTATTCTGATTTAACTGAAAATGGGTTGTTACAACTCTCCCCTCTTAGGAATTTTCGTCCCCGAAAATCTTACTAGAAAATAGGTTAGGGTACTATTTTCTCATAGCTTCCTTGGGTTCCCACGTAGCCATTTCAACATCGTGATGTTTCCAAAGAACCTTCACTAAAGCTATGCTTTTATTTCTCAATTCTTTAATCTCTCGAGCCAAGATTCTGATCGATTCTTTGCTATATGACATATCGGGCTGAATTTCAATCTCTGCTGGAGAAATTATATGCGATGGGTCCGATCAATACCATCGTACCATTGACACATGAATCACATTATGAATCTTTTCCAATTCTGACAATAAAGCTAGCAGATATGCCACTGGCCCTATTCTCTCGATAATCTCATACGTCCCGATAAATCGCAAACTAAATTTTCCTTTGCGACCAAATCGAAGAATCTTCTTCCATGATGATTGTAACATCCCGGTTTAGGGCCTAGTCAGAATAGTGGTTCGAGACCACAAATCTGAGGGTCATGAATGAGTTTTTGAGGCATATATTATGTATGCATGCTAGTGTGAAAGTTTCATGAAGTAATTTTGTGAAATTGTGGTTGAATTGTCCAAAAGGACTAAATTACAAAAGTTGCAAAATGTGTGTTTCTAGAAGCTATTTGTGTGAAATAGCTTTAGATTATTAATTTGAGGTCCTTAAATAGAAATTTATCAAAATTCTAATTTTTGGACAAAAAATAGGCATGGATGAGTTAAAATTGAAAGTTTATCAAAAAGGGCATTTTGGTCATTTATCAATTAATTGATTAAAATAGGTGAAAAGATGATAGAAATTCATTCATCTTCTTCCCATAGCTGCCGAAAATTTGAGAAGCCATTGTTAGGGTTCTTTCAATTTTTCAAGCTTGCTAGTAAGTGCTCCTAAGCCTGGTTTTTGATATTCTTCGTATTTTGAAGTCCCGGTAGCATGAGTAAGCTAATTATAGCTATTTAGCGAGCTATTATGGATGTTCAAAAATGTACATATGTATGACATGCATGTATTTTGATGTTTTATGGAAGAATATGAAGGCTTGATGTAGTAGAAACATCTTTTGCTAAGTGATTTTCCATGAAAATGCATGTAGGGACTTAGTTGTGAAAATCTTAAGTTTGGTCATACATGGGTGATTTAGTGAGATTTGATGAATGCTTTAGTTGAGTAATTGGTTCAGCTAAGCATGAAAGAGTAGAAAGTTGAATAAAAATCACTTTACGAGCCTTTGGGACTAAAGTGTAAATATGAGAAAGTTTAGGGGCAAAATAGTAATTTTGCTAAAGTATGAGATGTGGGTCAATTTAGTCAATGTGTGTATTGAATAAGCTGATTTATTCATTATAGATTAAGAAAGACGAAGCCCGGATCGAAATCGAGGCAAAACCAAGGTGGTGGACTAAATTGCATATTTCTGTACTTTTGAGTATCGAGGTAAGTCTATGCATAAACAATGCCTTCATACTTAAAATTTGTAAATGCTAGCTAGGGTGTAGCATGAATGAGAATGAATGAGAATGATTGGGAACCTATGTGGTTCGAGTAGAATGAATGTAATATAGATGTGAATGGATGAATAATTGGGTAAATAGACTTGTGCATGTGTTGTGATAATGCTAGATGGTAGGCTAAGTGCGATACCATCCTAATGCATATTGACGATGAGCTAGCTATGTGCGATGCTATCGTGAGGTATATCATCTAGTGAGCTATGTGCTGAATCACTACGAATACTATTGTGGTAGGCTAAGTGCGATACCACCTTATTAATCAAATGTGGTGTGCTAAGTGCGAAACCACCGATGTATTGACTGTGTGTATTAACTGTGTGGATGAGTAGTGTGGATTAGTTATGTGAACTAGCAGTGTGGATAAGTTATGTGGATTGACTGTGTGGATGTATTACGATAAATAATGATGTGTTGTATATTACGTAAATGTGATATTGAATGCAGGGGTGCATTTCAATGGTTATGAGTATGTGACTCATGATGTGTTGGAAATGTGGTAAGGGATAGAAAGAGTAAGCATAGGTGTGAATTACTTGTTGGTATAATGCTAATAGTTGCTTAGCTTATACTATGTTGCTTATTTGTTTATGTGTAAACTTACTAAGCTCAAAGCTTACTCTCTTTCTTTTCCCTTGTCTTATAGATTAAAGCGTTGAATCGAGATACGAGGATCGTCAAAAGATAGCCCACATATCAGCACATTTTGGTACATGAAACTTAATGTTTTGTATATGGCATGTATAGGGGCTAGATAAGTTAGTAAATTTTGTTGTAAATGGCAAAGATGTGTTGGCCTATAGATGGATAGCTTATTTCGTATAATGCCATGGTTATTGGCTATTACATTATATGAAAGAAAGATGTAGTTTTCTATGTGAGAATGCACTTCAATTTGAGTTGATTATGATGGTGTTAGATGAGTATATGTTGTGTATGTTAGAAGGGTGAAAGGAACTTGACACTTAGTCTTGTTCTTGACCATGTGGGTAGACACACGGGCGTGTGTCTAGACCATGTGTGACACATGGTCAGCCCACGGGCGTGTGCTGTGGCCGTGCGTCCTCTGCATGTTAATATTTGAAAATAGAATAGACCACGAACTAGTCACACGGGCGTGTGCCTAGGGCGTGTGGGATTAGTCAGTGTTCACCACGGTTGAGGGGCACGGGCGTGCCATGGTCGTGGGGCAATTGGCAGAATGCTCGAGTTTTTAGCACGGCTAGGGAACATGGGCCTGTGTGTCCATGCACGAGCGTGTCTAATCTTGCACGGGCGTGTGAGACCTGTATATAAGAGAAAAAGTTTAAGGATCGTAAAAGTTCCGGATTAGTCTCGAGAGCCCTTATGTGTATGAGTGAGGCCTTGTAAGTCAAGAATGAGGTTATATCGAGTAATGACGTTGGGCCTAAGTGGTGATTAAGCGATTTGAGTTCGGTAACGCCTCAGGCTCAGTTCCCGATGTAGAACCCGGGGAAGGGGTGTTACATTTAGTGGTATCAGAGCTATGGTTTAGCCGTTTCTAGGACTACCGTAGCGGGTGTAAGAGTCTAGCTATACATGCCATAAGTGTACAATGATAATGTGGTGGTTTCTGATGATTTAAAACTTGTTTTATTTAGTATATGGATTCCGATCCATTGACTGCTGATGAAGCAGCGAGTAACGCGCTGACTCCTGCGCAAGGGACCGCGCTTGTTGAGAGTGGACCCGAGGTCAGGGGTCAAGGGGAAGAGGCACGAGAAGCCTTTCTCCATATGATGAGTGATTGGTACTCGGACTACGTTCGAGCGAACCCTAACGCTCAACCTCCTCTACTTCCTCTTATACCTCAGCCAAATCATGTGGCTCCTCAAGGTATAGATGTAGTGAGGATATCGAAACCCCCGGTGTATAAGATTAGGAAACACGGGGCTGAGGAGTTTAGAGCTAAGGTAGATGACAACCCTGAGAGGGCGGAGTTCTGGTTGGAGAACTCGATGAGGGTGTTTGATGAGCTCTCATGTACACCTGAGGAAAGTTTGAAGTGTGTCGTATCTTTGTTGAGAGACTCAGCATACCATTGGTGGAAGATGCTGACATTAGTGGTCCCGAGAGAGCGGGTAACGTGGGACTTCTTTCTAGAAGAGTTCCGGAAGAAGTACATAAGCCGAGGTTTCTTGGCCAGAAAAAGGAAAGAATTCCTTGAGTGAAGCAAGGAAGGATGACATGGTGAATCGAGCGTGAGTTTGTTAGGCTTAACAAATACGCTCAAGAATGTGTGTCGATTGAGACCATCTTGTGCAAGAGGTTCGAAGATGGGTGAATGAGGATATCAAACTCCTAGTGGGCATTTTAGAGTTGAAAGAATTTGTGGTGCTAGTTGAGAGGGCAAGTAAGGCCGAGGAATTGAGTTCAAAAAGAGAAGGGCGTGAGTGAAGCCCGAGATGCGAGAAAGAGACCGATGGGCAAGTCGTATCAAGCCCAGTCGAAAAGATCCAAGGAAGTGAATCCTCGGATGTCAGCCTCAGTGGGGTATTCGCATCGAGACTTGGATAATACTCGTCAGGGTTCGAGAGTCCAAGCTCCCTTGATGGAAAGTGTGGGCAATACAAAGAGTAAACCGGAGTGTCCTAGTTGTGGTAGGTATCACACCGGAGAGTGTTGAAAAACATTCGAAATGTTACAAATGTGGTTCCCCGACCACTTTATCCGTGCTGTCTCTCGAGAGGATGATAAGGAAGAGAGGCAAGAAGTGAGACCTAGTGATGTGTCTACGAGGGGTAGACCACCAAGGAACCCAAGAGGTGGGGCTAGTGGTAGAGGTACGTCCAGGGACTCTGTTGTGTGACCAGAGGGTCGGGCACCTGCGGAGACATACGCCATTCGCACTCGCGAAGAGGCATCCTCCCCTGATGTGATAACGGGTACTTTTTCTCTCTTTGACACCTCTGTTATTGCTTTAATACATCCAGGGTCTACTCACTCTTATATTCGCATGAGATTAGCATCTAGTTTGAGTATGACCATTGAGTATACGGACATTGTGATTAAGGTGTCAAACCCGTTAGGAAAGCATGTGTTAGTGGACAAAGTGTGTAAGAATTGTCCTTTGTTGATTGAGAATCATTGTTTTCCGGCAAACCTGATGTTGTTACCGTTTGATGAGTTCGATTTAATCCTAGGCATGGATTGGTTGACTACCCATAGTGTTTTAGTGAACTATGGTAGTAAGTACATTGAACTGAAATGTGAGAGTGGAGATGTAGTTCGAATTGAATCAGGTGGATCAGACAGTCTACCCGTGATGATTTCTTCCTTAGTGGCTGAGAAATGTTTAAGAAAAGGGTGTGAGTCCTATCTTGCATTTGTGATGAATACTCAAGAGGTTGGAGTAGGGTTTGAAACAGTGCGAGTGGTATGTAAGTACCCGGATGTGTTTCGGAAGAGTTACCGGATTACCTCCAGGTGAGAGAGGTCGAGTTTGGAATTGAGTTGGTTAGGGAATGGCACCTATTTCGATTGCCCCATACTGAGAATGGCACTGTAGAGTTGAAAGAAGCTGAAGGTTCAATTACAAGAGTTGAGAGATAAGGGTTTTGCAAGACCAGGGCTACTCACCGTGGGGTGCTCGGTATTGTTTGTGAAGAAGAAAGATGGGTCTATGAGGTTGTGTATAGACTATAGACAAGCTGAACAAGGTGACATTAAGAATAAGTATCCTTTACCAAGGATTGATGATCTTTTCGATCAAGCTGAAGGAGCTACAGTGTTCTCCAAGATAGACTTGAGGTGCAGGTTATTATCATTTCAGTGAAAGAGCAAGATGTGTTGAAAAGCGCATTTCGGACAAGGTATGGCCATTATGAGTTTTTGGTTATGCCGTTTGGTTTGTGAATGCACTGCAATTTTTATGGATCGATGAACCATATTTTGGACCATATGTGGACAAGTTTGTGGTTGTCTTTATTGACGACATATTGATCTATTCTCGGGATGAGAACGATCATGAGGAGCACTTGAGAATTGTCTTGCAAACTTTGGGAGACAAGCAGTTGTATGCTAAGTTTAGCAAGAGTAAGTTTTGGCTCTGAGAGGTCAGATTCCTAGGACACATGGTGTCCGGTGATGGTGTCGGAGTTGACCCGAGTAAGATATCGGCTGTTATGGATTGGAAACCGCCAAGGAACGTGTCAGAAATCAAAAGTTTCTTGGGATTAGCAGGATATTACAGACGTTTCGTAAAGGGGTTCTCTGTGATTGCTACCCCGATGACGAAGCTATTGCATAAGGATGTCAAGTTTGAATGGACTGAGACATGTCAACAGAGCTTGAGAGAGACCGAAAAAAATGTTGACTGAGGCACCGGTTTTGGTTCAACTAGAATTGGGGAAGGAGTTCGTGGTATATAGTGATGCATCGTTTAATGGTCTCGGTTGCGTGTTGATGCAAGAGGGTAAGGTAGTCGCTTACGCCTCGAGGCAATTAAAACCGTACGAGAAGAATTATTCGACTCACGATTTGGAGTTGGCTGCGATTGTGTTTGCGTTAAAGATTTGGTGACATTATTTGTATGGCGAAAAGTGCCGAATCTTTACGGATCACAAGAGTTTAAAGTATTTGATGGATCAGAAGGATCTAAATCTGAGACAGAGACGGTGGCTTGAGTTGTTGAAAGACTATGAGTTAGCCATTGATTACCACCCGGGAAAAGAGAAATGTGGTTGCGGATGCCTTGAGTAGGAAATCCCTGTACGCTCTAAGAGTTATGAGGGTGAGTTTAGCATTGTCTGATGATGGTGCTATTTTGGCAGAGTTGAGAGCTAGGCCACTATTTGTTCAACAAATATGTGAGTCTCAGAGAAATGACAACGAGATGCAAGCTAAGATACCTAAGTGCGGATCAGAAAGTGATTCTGATTTTCGAGTGAATTTGAGTGGTTGTCTGATGTATCGTGACAGAACTTGTGTTCCTAAAAATGAGGAGTTGATTCGAAAGGTTTTGTATGAGGCCCACAGTGGATGCTTGTCAGTACATCCAGACAGTACGAAAATGTACAACGATTTGAGGAAGTTGTATTGGTGGCCGGGTATGAAAAGAAATATTTCAGAGTTTGTGACTAAGTGTCTGATTTGCCAACAAGTGAAAGCTGAGCATCAAGTGCCTTCGGGATTACTTCAGCCAGTGATGGTTCCCGAATGGAAGTGGGATCGGGTTACCATGGATTTTGTGATGGGGTTGCCGACGACTCCGAGAAAGAGAGATGATGTGTGGGTTGTTGTGGATAGATTGATGAAGTCGGCTCAGTTTATTCCAGTACGTGTTGATTATTCACTGGATAAGTTAGCTGAGTTGTACGTGGCAGAGATAGTAAGATTGCATGGTGTACCTGTGTCTATTATATCGGATAGAGATCCGAGGTTTACTTCAAGATTTTGGAAGAAGTTGCAAGAGGCCATGGGTACAAGATTGAATTTCAGTACTGCATTCCATCCGCAATCCGATGGTCAGTCTGAAAGAGTGATTCAAGTTCTTGAAGATATGCTTCAATGCTGTGTGCTAGAATTCGAAGGTAGTTGGGAGAGATATCTACCTTTGGTCGAATTCCCCTATAACAATAGTTATCAGTCGAGTATACAGATGGCACCGTATGAGGCTTTGTATGGCCGTAAGTGTCAGACTCCTTTGTATTGGACCGAGCTTAGCGAGAAACGGATCCATGGGGTCGATCAATTAAAAGAGACCGAAGAGAAAGTGAAAGTAATCTGTAATAGTCTGAAAGCTGCTTCGGACCGACAGAAGTCGTATGTGGATTTGAAAAGAAAAGAAATTGAGTTTGAGATAGGCGACAAAGTATTTTTGAAAGTATCGCCGTGGGAGAAGATTATGAGATTTGGACGAAAAGGGAAATTAAGTCCAAGGTTCATAGGGCCGTATGAGATTATAGACAGAATTGGGCCTGTAGCTTACCGGTTGGCTTTGCCGGTAGAGTTGGAAAAGATTCATAACGTGTTCCATGTGTCGATGTTACGACGGTATCGCTCCGATCCTTCACATGTGATTCCTTCAACAAAAATTGAGATAAGACTGGATATGTCTTATGAAGAGGAGCCGATTAAGATCTTGGCTCGAGAAGTGAAACAGTTGAGAAATAAGAGCATAGCACTAGTGAAAGTGTTATGGCAGAAACATGGTGTGGAAGAGGCTACGTGGGAAACGAAAGAAGCTATGAGAGAGCAACATCCAAACCTCTTTACTGGTAAGATTTTCGGGGATGAAAATCTCTAAAGGGGGGAGTTGTAACATCCCGGTTTAGGGCCTAGTCAGAATAGTGGTTCGAGACCACAAATCCGAGGGTTATGAATGAGCTTTTGAGGCTTATATTATGTATGCATGCTAGTGTGAAAGTTTCATGAAGTAATTTTGTGAAATTGTGGTTGAATTGTCCAAAAGGACTAAATTGTAAAAGTTGCAAAATGTGTGTTTCTAGAAGCTATTTGTGTGAAATAGCTTTAGATTATTAATTTGAGGTCCTTAAGTAGCAATTTATCCAAATTCTAATTTTTGGAGAAAAAATGGGCATGGATGAGTTAAAATTGAAAGTTTATCAAAAAGGGCATTTTGGTCATTTATCAATTAAGTGATTAAAATAGGTGAAAAGATGATAGAAATTCATTCATCTTCTTCCCATAGCTGCCAAAAATTTGAGAAGCCATTGTTAGGGTTGTTTTGATTTTTCAAGCTTGCTAGTAAGTGCTCCTAAGCCCGGTTTTTGATATTCTTCGTATTTTTGAAGTCTCGGAAGCATGAGTAAGCTAATTATAGCTATTTGGTGAGCTATTATGGATGTTCAAAAATGTACATATGTATGACATGCATGTATTTTGATGTTTTATGGAAGAATATGAAGGCTTGATGTAGTAGAAACATCTTTTGCTAAGTGATTTTCCATGAAAATGCATGTAGGGACTTAGTTGTGAAAATCTTAAGTTTGGTCATACATGGGTGATTTAGTGAGATTTGATGAATACTTTAGTTGAGTAATTGGTTCGGCTAAGCATGAAAGAGTAGAAAGTTGAATAAAAATCACTTTACGAGCCTTTGGGACTAAAGTGTAAATATGAGAAAGTTTAGGGGCAAAATAGTAATTTTTCTAAAGTATGAGATGTGGGTCAATTTAGTCAATGTGTGTATTGAATAAGCTAATTTATTCATTATAGATCAAGAAAGACGAAGCCCGGATCGAAACCGAGGCAAAACCAAGGTGGTGGACTAAATTGCATATTTCTGTACTTTTGAGTATCGAGGTAAGTCTATGCATAAACAATGCCTTCATACTTACAATTTGTAAATGCTAGCTAGGGTGTAGCATGAATGAGAATGATTGGGAACCTATGTGGTTCGAGTAGAATGAATGTAATATATATGTGAATGGATGAATAATTGGGTAAATAGACTTGTGCATGTGTTGTGATAATGCTAGATGGGAGGCTAAGTGCGATAACATCCTAATGCATATTGACGATGAGCTAGCTATGTGCGATGCTATCGTGAGGTATATCATCTATTGAGTTATGTGCTGAATCACTACGAATACCATTGTGGTAGGCTAAGTGCGATACCACCTTATTAATCAAATGTGGTGTGCTAAGTGCGAAACCACCGATGTATTGACTGTGTGTATTAACTGTGTGGATGAGTAGTGTGGATTAGTTATGTGAACTAGCTGTGTGGATGAGCTGTGTGGATAAGTTATGTGGATTGACTGTGTGGATGTATTACGATAAATAATGATGTGTTGTATATTACGTAAATGTGATATTGAATGCAGGGGTGCATTTCAATGGTTATGAGTATGTGACTCATGATGTGTTGGAAATGTGGTAAGGGATAGAAAGAGTAAGCACAGTTGTGAATTACTTGTTGGTATAATGCTAATAGTTGCTTAGCTTATACTATGTTGCTTATTTGTTTATGTGTAAACTTACTAAGCTCAAAGCTTACTCTCTTTCTTTTCCCTTGTCTTATAGATTAAAGCGTTGAATCGAGATACGAGGATTGTCAGAAGATAGCCCACATATCAGCACACTTTGGTACATGAAACTTAATGCTTTGTATATGGCATGTATAAGGGCTAGATAAGTTAGTATATTTTGTTGTAAATGGCTAAGATGTGTTGGCCTATAGATGGATAGCTTATTTTGTATAATGCCATGGTTGTTGGCTATTACATTATATGAAAGAAAGATGTAGTTTTCTATGTGAGAATACACTTCAGTTTGAGTTGATTATGATGGTGTTAGATGAGTATATGTTGTGTATGTTAGAAGGGTGAAAGGAACTTGACACTTAGTCTTGTTCTTGACCATGTTGGTAGACAGACGGGCGTGTGTCTAGACCATGTGTGACACACGGTCAGCCCACGGGCGTGTGCTGTGGCCGTGTGTCCTCTGCATGTTAATATTTGAAAATAGAATAGACCACGAACTAGTCACACGGGCGTGTGCCTAGGGCATGTGGGATTAGTCAGTGTTCACCACGGTTGGGGGGCACAGACGTGCCATGGCCGTGGGGCAATTGGCAGAATGCTCGAGTTTTTAGCACGGCTAGGGAACATGGGCGTGTTTGTCCATGCACAGGCGTGTCTAATCTTGCACGGGCGTGTGAGACCTGTATATAAGAGAAAAAGTTTAAGGATAGTAAAAGTTTCGGATTAGTCTCGAGAGCCCTCGTGTGTATGAGTGAGGCCTCGTAAGTCGAGAATGAGGTTATATCGAGTAATGACGTTGAGCCTAAGTGGCGATTAAGCAGTTTGAGTTTGGTAACGCCTCGGGCCCGGTTCTCGGCGTAGAACCCGGGTAAGGGGTGTTACAATGATACTTCCAAAAAAACTCTTTCGCCGATTTGAAATTCAATATCTTTACGTTTCAAATCCGCATAAGATTTTTGTCGATCTGAAGCTACTTTCAAACTGTAACGAATTACTTTCACTTTCTCTTCGGTCTCTCTGATCAAATCAGCCCCGTGAATCTTTTCTCACTATGCTCAGTCCAATACAATGGAGTTCGGCATTTACGACCATATAAATCTTCATATGGTGCCATCTTTATGCTCTATTGAAAACTATTATTATATGCAAATTCAACCAACGGTAAATATTTTTCCCAGTTTCCCTCAAACTCTAAAACACAGCAACAAAGCATATCTTCGAGAATTTGAATCACTCTCTTAGACTGACCATCGGTTTGAGGATGAAATGCAGTACTAAAATGTAACCACGTACCCAAAGTTTCTTGCAATTTCTTCTAAAATCGTGACGTAAACCACGGATCTCTATCCGATATAATGGAGATCGACACCCTGTTCAATCTAAAAATCTCAGAGATGTACAATTCAGCTAATCTATCAAGTGAAAAGTTTGTACGTACCGGAATAAAATGTGTAGATTTCATCAAACGATCAACAACAACCCAAATAACATCTTTCTTTTTCGGAGATAGGGGTAATACCGATACGAAATCCATCGTAACTCTATCCCACTTCCACTCAGTTATCATTACTGGCTGTAGTAGTCCCAGAGGCACTTGATGTTCGGCTTTGACTATTGACAAACCAAGCATCTTAACACAAATTCTGAAATGTCTCGTTTCATGCCCGACCACCAGTACAACTTTTTCAAATCATTGTACATCTTAGTACTCCCCAGATGAACAAATAAACAACCACTGTGTGCTTCGTGTAGAATTTTTTGATTAAGCTTAGAATTTCTCGGTACAAAAATTCTACCTTAGAACAGTAAACAATCATCGGATCTGATTGATATTTTGAATCAGTAGTCGACTCGCACTGTACTCTTTTAGCTTGCAATTCATTATCACATTTCTGAGCTTCACAGATTTGTTGGAAAAACACCAGTTTAGCTTTTAACTCAGCTAAAATCGAACCATCATCAGACAAGGTTAACTATGTGTTCATCGCCCGCAAAGCAAACAAAGATTTTCTACTCAGAGCATCTACGACTACGTTAGCTTTTCCCGGATGATAATCAATCACTAACTCATAGTCTTTTAACAACTCGAGCCATCTCCGTTGTCGTAAATTCAAATCTTTTTGAGACATTAGATACTTCAAACTCTTGTGGTCGGTAAAAATATGGCATTTTTAACCAAAAAAATGATGTCGCCAAATTCTTAATGCAAACACGATTGCAGCCAACTCTAAGTCATGTGTCAGATAATTCTTTTCATGCGGTTTTAACTGTCTGGAAGCGTAAGCTATCACTTTACCTTCTTGTATTAAAACACATCCCAAACCGTTCAATGACGCATCATTGAAAATCACAAACTCTTTACCCGACTCAGGCTGAACTAAAACTGGTGCTTCGGTTAACAGTGCTTTCAACTGATCAAAACTTTGTTGACATGTCTCAGACCACTCAAACTTTACATCTTTTTACAATAATTGAGTTATCGGTGTAGCTATCATCGAGAACCCTTTTACAAAACACTGATAGTAGCCATCTAATCCCAAAAAACTTCTAACTTCGGATACATTTCTCTGTGGTTTCCAGTCAACAACTGCTGAAATTTTGCTCGAATCAACTCAGATGCCTTCCGTGGAAACAATGTGTCCCAAAAATCCAACTTCTTGAAGCCAAAACTCGCATTTTTTGAATTTAGAAAACAGTTGCTTATCTCTCAATGTTTGTAACACAATCCTCAAATGCTCGGCATGCTTAGATTTGTCTCGAGAATAGATCAAAATGTCATCAATGAATGCAACTACAAATTTGTCCAAATACGGTCTAAAGATTCAATTCATTAAATCCATGAATACTGCAGGAGCGTTAGTTAATCCGAATAGCATAACAAGAAATTCATAATGCCCGTACCTGGTCTTGAATGCAAATTTCGACACATCCGTATCTTTAACCCGTAATTGATAATAGCCAGATCGCAAATCAATCTTTGAAAATATTGTTGCTCCTTTCAACTAATCGAACAAATCATCAATTCCCGGCAAAGGATACTTATTCTTAACTGTAACCTTGTTAAGCTAACGATAGTCGATACACAGTTTCATCGATCCATCTTTCTTCTTTACGAACAGAAATGGTGCATCCTAGGGAAAAAAACTAGGTCGCGCAAAACCTCTATCTGTTAATTCTTGCAACTGAGCTTTTAACTCTTTTAACTCTGCAGGAGCTATTCTATACGGAGCTATCGATATCGGTGATGTTCCCGGTACTAACTCAATAGCAAACTCAACTTCTCTTGTAACAGCCCATTTTTGGTCAAATCGGAACATTGGTTTCAGGACCACAAATATGAGGTAAAAATATTTATTTTATTATTTTATTAAAGTTTACAGCATGATACAATTATTTTTTGAAAGTTTCATAAAGAAATTTTACTGTTTGAATGCTTAATTCGGTAAAAAGGACTAAATCGAGTAAAGTGTAAAAGTGGAGTTCTATTAGATAAAAGTATCTAATGGCTATGATATTAAATAGAGAAGGTTCTTATGTTGTAAATAGACCATTTCAAATGTGGGTGGACATTTATGGGCTTAAAATGGATGTTTCATATGATTTAAGAATAAGGTTATTATTGTAATTTAGTATAAAGGTTAATAATACAAAAGAAACAAAGATATCATCTTTGTAATTAAGATACCACCACCGAATGTTCAAAATAATAAGCTTGAGCATTCGTCCAAGCTATTTTGTTCACTTAAGGTATGATTTTTGTCCCGTTTTTAATGATTTTTTATGTTTTTGAGATAGTTGATTCGTATTCTAGCTAGCCCGTACCTTCGATTTTGAAACTGTTAAAGATTTAACATGTTGCCATTGTGAATGTTTGAGTAAATTGATATCGATGATATATTATGAAGGTTTATTGATAGATTTACTAGTTTTGTAAAGTGCTTTTTGACAAAAATGTGAAAAAAGGGGTTAATTTGTGAAAATGTAAAATTATGTGGGTAAAAGTGTGAATAAAATGAAAATATGGGCTTCTAGTAATATGTATTAAATTTGGCTAAGCATGGGTTTGTACTAAATTGCATGAATTTTCAATTTTATGTGATAAGGACTAAATTATAAAAATGCAAAAGTTTAGGGGCAAATGTGTAAAATATCCCTAATGTGTGTTTTGGACTAAATTGAATAAATAGTTGATTAAACAAGCTGATTTTAATAATATATAGATCAAGATAAGCCGAGATCGTGATTAGATCGGAGAAAAGGAAAGATTGACGATTAGCCGATATTTCTATCTGAGCAACTCGAGGTAAGTTCGTATAATTAGAATCAAACTTTTAAATACTTGTAATTATTTGAAATGAATGTATATAATTGAGTAATTAATTTACTTGAAATAAGAATGCCTTATTGATAAAGTCTGATGGTTACCGAGCCCCGTTTGAACAGTAGGAATTCGTAGGATATGAGTGACATGTCACTAGGGTTACCATTTAGGTCGAGATCCTGCATGTGTTGCAGACTCGCTGCAGCTCTTATGAGCTTACTAATGTATCAGCTCGTAAGAGCTTACAGTTCTCAACTTGTAATAGCTTACTATTTTCAGCTTGTAAGAGCTTACCGTTTCAGCTCAATAGAGCTTACTGTCCATCACCTCAGGAGGAGCTTACTGATCATAGCTCGAAAGAGTGAAAATGATAATGAATTGACAGATTACTAATTTATATGTTATGTATATCACCCAAGTATCCCTCGATATTCTAATAGGTTCAACGGGCATAAATTTTGTTATTGGTTATGTGAAAAAGCTATGTGTTATATAGATGAAGTACTATTTTTACGAATGAGTTACTGTTATCGAATGAATTACTATTTATATGATTGAGAATGAAATGTTATAAATGATGTACATGATATATGTGAATTTGATATGATACAATGTATTGAGTATTAGATTGAGATATTGGATGATTACATGCACTTATATGACTAACTTGTTGATGAATGCTTGTGTATAGGCATTTGGCAAGTGAATTTGATATACTTTGTTTAATTGTTTGATTATGTATAAATGGTAAGTTAAATTTTAAATTATACGGGCTTACTAAGCTTTAAAGCTTACTCTGTTTCTTTTCCATACTTTATGGAGGTTCGATAGCTCGCTCGATCCGGATAAAGTTAGAGTTACGCATCACACTATCCAGTTGATGTTTGGTACTTTTGAACTCTTGGATATTTGTAAATATGGCATGTATAGGCTAGTTATAAAGATGATAGTTATGGTTTACTTGAGATAGTGATTTTGGTACATGTTTTGGTATAAGTTAAAGCCATGTGATTTGGCTTAACTTGGTGTAATGTTTTGGTTGTGTATAAGTGTTCAAATATGGTATGTTTTGGCAAGTAGTAGATGGAATGGAAATATGCAAATGTTGTCTTGATAAGTAGTAGGCATATGAATGGAAAATGCATGATATAAATTAGGTATTTGAATACTATGTTGAATTGGTTTAAAATGTGTATGAAATGTTGTGGATTGGCTGCCTATTGGGTTATAAATTGTTGCAACTTATGCTTTTACATGCATGTAGGGTGGCAAGATGGCTTTGCAAATAGCTTATTTTTGTCCACACGGGCAGAGACACAGGCGTGTGTCTCAGTCGTGTGCGACACACGGTCATGTTACACGGTCGTGTGTCCCTTGGTGTTAATATTAAAACCAAGTTAGTATGCTCCACACGGTCTCACACACAGGCGTGTGATTGGCCGTGTGGTACAAGTCAGTATACCCCCTAATTGGAACACGGCCTAGAACACGAGCGTGTGACTTGGCCGTGTTGCATAAGTTAGTATACCCTACAGTTTTGGCAGGGCCTAGTACACGGCCTGGCACACGGGCGTGTGTGGCCACTTCGAAGGGCACACGGGCTAGACACATGGGCATGTGGTTGGCTGTGTGACCCAAGTCAGTATGTACCCCCTGTTTTCACACGGCTGGAGACACGGGCGTGTCTGGTGGCCGTGTGAGACACACGGCCTGGTCACACAGGCGTGTGTCCTATGTATTGAGAAAAATTTTCAAAGTTTTGTGGAAGTTTTATAAGTTATCGGTTTACTCCCGAACCGCTCTTAAAGCATGTTTAAGGCCTTATAGGCTATTGTAAGGGACAAATTGAATGATGATTGTATGAAATGGTTGAATGTATGAGAAAAGTACTGTTATATATGTTAAAAGTCTGGTAATGCTCCGTAAACCTATTTCGACGTTGAATGCGGGTGAGGGGTGTTACATTTATTGGTATCAGAGCTACTATTTAGTCGATTCTAGGACTAACGTAGCGTTTGTGAGTCTAGCTATACATGCCATATATATAAACTATGATTGTATGATGACTCCTGACATTTTCAAATGTATTTTTATATTGTAAATGGATCTTGATCGAGCTTTAGTAGATGAGGTTGAGAGTAATGCGCCTACTCCTGCTCAAGGGACAGCGCCTTCTGATTCTAGACCCGTAATGGGCAGCCAGGGAGGAGAGGCTAAAGAAGCCTTCTTCCAAATGATGAATGAGTGGTTCACACAATACATTCGTACGAACCCAGCTGCTCAACAAACTCCACCCCCACCAATTTCCCAGCCGATCCCTGTAGTTCCTCAAGGTATGGATCCTTTGTGATTGAATAAACCACCTATTTATAAGATACAAAAACATGGGGCTGAGGAATTCAGAGCCACTGTTAACGATGACCGTGAGAGAGCTGAGGTTTGGCTTGAGAACATGATTCGGGTATTTAATGAACTGTCTTGCACACATGAAGAATGTTTAAAATATATTGTATCATTGTTGAGAGACACTTCGTATCAGTGGTGGACTACTTTGATATCCGTATTTCTGTGAGAAAGCGTTACTTGGGAGTTCTTTCAAGTTGAATTCAGAAATAAATATATCACCAAAGGTTCATTGATCAGAAACGAAAGGAATTTCTTGAATTGAAACAGGGTCGTATGTCGGTAACAAAATACGAAAGAGAGTTTGTACGACTCAGCAAATATGTTCGTGAATTTGTATCTTCTGAGGCTATAATGTATAAAAGGTTCAAGAATGGATTAAATGAAGAAATCAGACTATTAGTTGGGATTCTTGAGCTGAAAGAGTTTTTCGTTCTATTTGACAGAGCTTGTAAAGCAGAAGAGCTTTGTAAAGAGAAAAAATAAGCCGATTCTGAGGCTAGAGACTTTAGTAAGAGATTTGCGGGCAAATCACATCAGTCAGCATCAAAGAAATATAGAGAATATCATCCTTGTTCTACTGCTTCTGCGGGGATTTCGAACAGAGATAGGGATACAAGATATTTCAGCTTTAAACCTCAGACGACATCTGTTGCCAGTGTGGGTAGTGTTAGAAATGTTGGACCTGAATGTAAGCACTGCAATAAGTGACATTACGGTGAATGTAGAATATTGAGCGGAGCTTGTTTTAAATATGGATCTCTTAATCATTATCTCTGGGACTGTCCATAAAAGTCTATAGCTGAAAGAGATCAACCGGTGAAAGCAAGTAATACAGCTACTAGAGGGAGACCACCCCGAAATACTGGGAATGCGAGTGGTAACCGAGGTGCCACGAGAGATTCTGCTGTGAGATCTGAGGCACAAGCACCTGCTCGAGCTTATGCTATCCGTGCACGGGAGGAGGCATCATCGCCAGACGTTATTACTGGTACTTTTTCTCTTTTTGATACTAATATAGTTGCGTTGATAGATACTGGATCAACCCATTCATATATCTGTATGAATTTAGTATTTAAAAGAGTTTACATGTCGAGTCTACAGAGTTTGTAACTAAAGTATCGAACCCCTTAGGCAAGTCTGTTTTAGTTGATAAAATTTATAAGAATTGACCTTTGATGACTCGGGGTTACTGTTTTCCGGCTAACTTGATGCTTCTACCTTTTGATGAGTTTGATGTGATTTTGGGTATGGACTGGTTGACTATGCATGATGCAGTTGTGAATTGTAGACGAAAGATTATCGAATTGAAATGTCAAAACGGTGAAATTCTTCAAATTGAGTTTGATGATTCGAGTGAATTACCTACTGTGATATCGTCTATGTTAGCTCAGAAATGTATGAAAAAGGGTTATGATGCATATCTTGCATACGCATTAGATACAAAGGTGTCTGAATCAAAGATTGAATCTGTACCTATTGTTTGTGAGTTTTCGGATGTATTTCTAGAAGAATTATCAGGTTTGCCATCGATAAGAGAGGTTGAATTTGATCTTGAATTAGTACAGGGAATAATACCGATATCGATAGCTTCGTACAGAATGGCTCCAACAAAATTAAAAGAGTTTGAAGCTCAGTTGCAAGAATTGGCAGACAGAGGTTTAGCACGACCGAGTTATTCACCCTGGGGTGCACCAGTATTGTTCATAAAGAAGAAAGACAGCACGATGAGAATGTGTATCGATTACAGACAGCTAAATAAAGTGACTATAAAGAACAAATACCCTCTACCACGGATTGATGATTTATTTGATCAGTTGAAAGGGGCTACAGTATTTTCAAAGATTGATTTGAGATCAGGTTATTATCAGTTGCGAGTTAAAGAGTTAGATGTGCCCAAGACAGCGTTCAGAACGAGGTACGGACATTATGAATTCCTAGTTATGCCTTTCAGATTAACTAATGCTCCTGCAGTTTTCATGGACTTGATGAACTGAATATTCAGACTGTATTTAGACAGATTCGTTGTTGTATTCATTGACGACATTCTGATCTATTTACGAGATGAATCTGAACATACCGAGCACTTGAGAATTGTGTTACAAACTCTATGTGATAAACAATTATTTGCAAAGTTTAGCAAATGTGAGTTTTGGCTTCGAGAGGTTGGATTTCTGGGGCATATTATTTTAGCCGAAGGTATTAGAGTTGACCCGAGTAAGATTTCTGCTATTGTTGAATGGAAACCTCCGAGAAATGTGTATGAAGTCCATAATTTTTTGGGTTTAGCGGGCTATTACCGAATATTTGTGAAAGGATTTTTGATGATTGCGACACCGATGACACGATTGCTTCAAAAATATGTGAAATATGAATGGTCAGAAAAATGTTAGCAGAGTTTCGAATAGTTGAAAGTACTGTTAACTGAAGCACCAATTCTGGTTCAACCTGAATCAGGGAAAGAGTTTGTGATTTATAGTGACGCGTCATTAAACGGTCTGGGATGTGTTCTGATCCAAGAAGGAAAAGTTATATCTTATGCTTCCCGACAACTGAAATCATACAAAAAGAACTATCCAACGCATGACTTAGAGTTGGTTGCAATTGTGTTTGCATTGAAAATTTGGCGACACTACTTATACGATGAAAAATGCCACATTACGGATCACAAAAGCTTAAAATATCTGATATCACAAAAAGATTTGAATCTGCGACAACAAAGTTGGCTCGAGTTATTGAAAGATTATGAATTTGTGATTGATTACCACCCGGGAAAAGCTAATGTTGTTGCTGATGCCCTGAGCCGAAAATCTTTGTTTGCATTACGAGGAATGAATACCCAGTTGATGATTTGTGATGATGGGTCTATTTTAGCTAAATTAAAAGCTAAACCGATATTTCTTCAACAAATCTGTGAAGCTCAAAAAGATGACCGTGAATTGCAAATTAAACGAATTCAATGTGAGACTATCCCTAATTCAGAGTTTCAAATCAGAGCAGATGATTGTTTAAGGTTCCAGAACAGAATTTGCATACCGAGAAATTCAGAACTCATTTAGAAGATTTTGCACGAAGCGCATAATAGCTGCTTATCTGTTCATCCAGGAAGTACCAAAATGTACAACGATTTGAAACAGTTTTACTGGTGGCAAGGCATGAAACGAGATATGTAACAGACCGAATTTGACCCTAATCGAAACGGTGGTTTCGGGACCACGAATCCGAGTCCGAGAAATATTTTAATATTATAATTCGAGTCTATAATATGTATATTAATGTGTGTGAAAGTTTTGTATGAAAATTTGATCGTTTGTGTGCTCAATTAAGTAAAAAGGACTAAATCGCGTAAGTGGTAAAAGTGGCCTTTTATTTGATTTATGGCTAATTGATGTGGCTTTATTTTAGTGAAGTCCTTAAAGGGCAATATGCCCATTTTAAGTTATAGTGGACGGCAATATGGTGATATAACATGTTTTTTTTTATGTATTATTTTATATGTTAAAGGTTATATTATATTTATTTTATAATTTATAACTATATTATAATAAAACCAACATGATAGTGGAATTTTATTCATGCTTTCTTCCACCGAATAACACAAAGAAAAGAAAAAGTTTTTGGAGCTTTGTACATTCGGCTATTTACCAGCTAAATTAAAGATCAAGAGCAAAGAAAAACGGAATTAGATCGGGGAAAGACGAAGGTTCTCGAATAGCCGATTCGCACGGACTATCGACAACCGAGGTAAGTCTCTAAGCGTTCTAATGTCAATGAAATTATTTATGAACTTAGTGAATGATGAATTTTAGAAATTAAAGCATAAATACATAATATAGCCGAATATGAGTGTATAGTATTGAAGTGAAACTATTTTGTTTAATGCAATGTGAATAGATGAGTTCGGTTCGATAAGTGAAAGTAGTATAAAGAATATGAGATGTTGGGATTTCATTATTGAGCATTGTGTATTGAATTGTTAAATGTGTGGATATTCGGGCTTCGAGCCTAGCAGGCCTTCTGCCGGTGAAATGTATCGGGCTTTAAGCCTAGCAGGCCTTGTGCCGGTGAAATGTATCGGGCTTTAGCCTAGTAGGCCTAGTGCCGGTGATTTATTTCAGGCTTTAAGCCTAGCAGGCTTTGTGCCGGTGTTACTTATCGGGCTATAATGCCTAGCAGGCTTGATGCCGGTGATGTGTTTTACAAAGGAGAAACCGAATTTTGTTCAAGGCAAACCATAGCTAATGTATCTAGTTAACGGCTCAGGTAAGCATGTAAGATATGTTATGTTTAATGTTACTTGAGTCGAGTTAATACTATGAGAATAGTGTTATATACATTTGAGGTTAAGATTGATGTGCATGAGTATTATATGAATGAATTTGAGCTTGAATGTATTATTATGGAGATTCGGTTTTCAAATAGAAATGCTAAGAGTTAAATAAATTTGGCACGATAATATGGTTGATATGAATGCTGTACTTATACGATTTGGAGCATGTGATTTTTGTAATATACTTATTTGTGCTTCGAAGAGATACAGGTTTATGGAAATGAAATTCAAATACTTAGGTTAATGAACTATTAGTATTCGGCCTTGTATAAATCAATATACTTAAATGTTTATGTGCAATGTCATAAGTTGAATGATTTAAATGTTTAATTGTTTAAATGTTATATTATCATGAGCTTAGGACTTACTAAGCTAGTAAGCTTATTTGTGTGAAATGTTCTCCTCTGTTTTATAGATTAGGTTACGCTACAAGCTTATCGGGATCGTCAAGAAAGTCGTCTACACTATCAATCTAATTTGGTACTCTTTCATTTTGGTTTTCGGATAGAGGCATGTATAGGAAAGACTTTGACTTTGTTTAGATGAAAACTTTTTGTTCATGTATATATAGTAGCCATGCGAATATGGCTAAATTTTCGGTTAAGTATGTTTTTCATGCTTTTGATATAATTGTTGGTTTATATCGTATATGCTTGTGCAAATTCAATCAAGGTTAAATCGAATATGGTAAGGAAATATATGTTTGTGAAATGAACATTTGAGTTGGGTAATGTGGTATGAATAATCATTTGTATACTCGATTATATTGAACCGTAGTTGTGTTTTGTTCATAGGTTAGTGATGTTAGAATTTAATGTGAGTGTTAGAAGTATAAGTTAACTATATATATAAATTATTATGAAGCATGGATATTATGAAGCGTATGTGGGTATATTCGGTTATAATCTAGGTACATATCGTATACATATTTATGGATAGATATATATATTTAGATTAGTCATGATATATAAGCATGATGTGTTTAGTTGTGTGATATCAATTATTAAATATACATGTTTTACTTAAATGTGAATTGAAGTTATAAATCTCATAAGTTATGTGTTCGGCAACACATGGTATTAAATAGAAAGTATACTTGGTTTTGGATTTCATTTGTACATGGCTAATAAACATCATATGCTTAGTTCAAATACGTTATTATAATGTTAAACTTATGATTTATGTATGTATTTTTTTAAGGCAAATTGTGTGACTTTAAGACATGTATTTTGACTTGATAAAATGATTTATAATTGAAATGAATTCGATTGAACTGTGAGACATGATTTGCATATCAAGTGTGAATAATCATTTAAGACTAATATTAAATTAGTAAAATCTTATATATATATATATATATGCATTTTGAGGATAAGCTCTATGTAATCATGTGAATGTATGAAAATCTGTATTTTCTTTGTACATGCCTCGTAACCCCTAATTCGACGAATACGGGTTAGGGTGTTACATTTATTGGTATAAGAGCTTACGGTTTAGTCGATTCTAGGACTACAGTAGCGCGTGTGAGTCTAACTATACATGCCTTTATCATATATTGATAGTGTGGTGACTTCGACATTACGAATCATGTTTTATATAGTAAATGGACACGATCCTCGAAAGAGCCGTAGCGGATGATGTAGAGAGTGTAGTGCTGACCATGCACGGATCGGTCTTGCGGTAGACTCTCGACCAGTTTCGGGTAGCCACGAGGGGGAGGCTAAACAAGCCTTCTATCAGATGATGAACGAGTGGTTTACCTAGTTTATTCAGACTAACCCGGCTGTACACCAACCTCCACCCCCGAATAATTCAACTCCGATACCTTCAACACCCCCGATGATAGATCCGATGAGATCTAGTAGGCCTCCAGTTGATAAAATCAGGAAATTTGGGGCCGAAGAATTTAGGGCCAACGATGATGATGATGCAGAGCGGTGAAATGTGGCTTGATAACACTATTCGGTACTTGATAAGCTATCTTGTACTCGGATGAATGCACGAAGTGTGCTATATCTTTACTTGGGACCTTGCATATCACCGTGGAATACACTAGTATCGATAGTTCCGAAAGAAAAAGTGACGTGGGATTTCTTTCAAAGATGAATTCATAAAGAAATATATCACCAAAGATTCGTTGATCAAAAAGCGAAAAAGAATTTCTTGAACTAAAGCAGGGGCAAATGACCGTGGATGAATATGAGCGAAAATTTGTCGATTGAGCCGATATGCTCGGAATGTGTATCAACCAAGCCATTATGTGCAAAAGGTTCAAGACGGTTTGAATGAATATTTAAAGTTCCTTGTTGGCATTCTTGAAATCAAAGAGTTTGTGACACTAGTTGAGCGAGCTTGCAAAGTCAAAGAACTCGGGAAGGAGAAAAGAAAGGTGAGACGAAGCTAGAGACACTCGTAAGAGATTGTCGGGTAAGAATTTCCATTCCACATCTAAGAAGTTCAGAGATGACTTCAGCCGACATAAAGCTACTTGATTTACCTAGACGTGATCGACCTCCGGTGGGCTCCCGAGCTACCTCGATGGCGGTGTTGGTAACGTTCCACGTAATCGAGTTGAATGCAAGAACGTGGGAAATGGCATTCGGGAGTTGTAGATTCCATGATCGGTCTTGCTTTAAATGCGGATCGTCAGATCATTTTATTAGAGAATGTCCGATGTTAGTTGAGCAGAATACAATTCAAAACATTAAGTCGAGCAACACATCAGCGCGAGGCAGGCCACCCAGACATTCAAGCAATGTAGGTGGTAGTCAGAGAGGAACGAAGAACACTGTAGTTCGATCTGAGGCTAGAGCTCCAGCTAGAGCTTTTGCCACACGAGCGAGAGAGGATGCTTCCTCCCGATGTCATTACCGGTACTTTCACCCTTTATGATACTATTGTTATTGCATTGATTGATCCCGGTTCGACTCATTCATATGTGTGTGAAACTCTAGTATTCGGTAAGACTCGCCGATTGAGTCTCACTCGAGTTTGTGATTCGTGTGTCCAACCCTTTGGGTAGATGTGTGCTTGTTAATAAAGTGTGTAAAGGTTGCCCGTTGATGATTCGAGATTCTTGCTTTCCAGCCGATTTAATGTTTTTGCCCTTCGATGAGTTCGATATAATTTTGGGAATGGACTGGTTAACTTCACATGATACAGTGGTGAATTGCAAAAGAAAGCTAATTTATTTGAGATGTCAGAACGGGGAGATTATCAGAATTGAATCCAGTGATTTAAGTGGGTTTCCTATAGTAATATCTTCGATGTTAGCCCAGAAATATGTGAGAAAAGGGTGTGAAGCTTATTTGGCGTATGTAAATTGGATAATAAAGTGTCCGAAAAGCATATTGAATCATGCGGTTGTGTGTGAATACCCGGATGTGTTTCTGAAGAACTACCGGGCTTACCACCAATCTGAGAGATTGAGTTCGGCATTGAATTAGTACCAGAACGACTCGATTTACGATAGCTCAGTATCGGATGGCACCTACGGAGTTAAAAGAGTTGAAAGCGCAGTTGCAAGAATTGACAGATAGGGGCTTTGCACGACCGAGCTTCTCTCCTTGGGGTGCACCGGTTTTATTTGTGAAAAAAGAAAGATGGGACCATACAAATGTGTATCGACTATCGGCAACTAAATAAGGTAACTATAAAGAATAAATACCCGTTACCTCGGATTGATGACTTGTTTGGTTAGCTAAAAGGGGCTTCAGTATTTTCGAAGATAGATTTGAGATCAGGCTATTATCAGTTGCGAGTCAGAGATACAGATGTACCAAAGACTGCATTCCGAACGAGGTACGGACATTTTGAGTTTCTGGTTATGCCTTTTGGACTCACTAATTGTAACACCCCAAACCCGGTCAATACGCCACGACCAAATCTGGTATGTCACTAAGGAAAATATTTTTGAAAGAATTGAATTAACAATTAAATTTTGTGAAAAACTCTTTGAAATTCTTTATTTGTCGAAAATAAGTTAAAACTGAGATTTACTTTGAATTACATAAAACTTTAAAATAAGTGAATAAATCATAGATAAGAAAACATTTATATCTTTTTAAGAAAATTTGAAATATCACTTTGAAAATCCATTTGCAATTGAGTATAGAAACTTGAATTTTGGAAATCACTTAATTTGTTGAAAACACTTAACTTGTAATTTTTTTCTATCGAACTATTCATATTACCCGATGGTAAGATTTTTAAAACCATTGCGAGTTTTTAGTTTAGAAAACTTTGAGCTCAATTATTAGATTAACCAAGTAATTTATAAGCCATATTTTAAATATATTCAAAACATCAAAAAAAAAATCCAAAACATAATTAAACAGGCCTTAATACAAATCCATAAAATATGAAAACCAAATTAAAATAAAGTACCCAAATGGTAGTTAATGTAAAACCAAATTTTATTGCATGGCCTCCTCGAGTTCATCCGGCTCCACATCCGCGATCTCACGAATCACCTGAAAAGATAAGGGAGAAGGTGAGTCACCAAGACTCAGTGCATATTCCCTTTCCCGGGTAAATACCACATACTTACACAAATTATAACAAAGCAACATATATGTATAATGCACCCAACCTAGCCATCCATAACTCCTTTTCTACCCCGTGTGGTACCAAACCACTGGTGGTGCCAAACCACTGGTGTCCAAAGACACAAATGTGATACCAAATCACGGGTGACCGTAGTCACGAATAATCCATCTGTGGGGCCAACCCACGTGATACCAAATCAGCGCGCACGATCCCATATCTCAAAAGTGGGGCCAACCCACGGTGGAATTAACCACGAGGACAAGTCACTATGAGGTGCCAAACCTCCGGTGTCCGAAGACACGAATGTGATACCAAATCACCGGTGGTGCCAAACCACCGTGTCCAAGACACGAATCATCAAGTTGTGGGGCCAACCCACGTGTGATACCAAATCACTGGCAGACGATCCCAAATCTCAAAAGTGGGGCCAACCCACGGTGGTATTAACCACAGGGACGAGTCGCTATGAGGTGCCAAACCTCTAGTGTCCGAAGACACGAATGTGATACCAAATCACTGGTGGTGCCAAACCACTGGTGTCTGAAGACACGAATCATCAATCTTCCCCCTCCTCTCATATTGCCCATACCAATGCAATAGATAAACAAATCACGTCAATAAACTTTGATATGTATCTCATAACGAATATATCATAAATCGTAGATCATAATTTCAATCCACATGTATTAACAATAAATTGAAACGGACTTACCCAAATCCTCATTCATACCATCATGGTATCATATCCAGATCTCATCGATTTACCCACTTTCATAATATGATTAGTTATAACACACAAATATACATATATAAACCAAGTTATAAAGTCTGTAAGATACACACCTTTCACCAACGCAAGAACTAACTCTCGAATCCGATCTACCGCACTAGAACACCTTGTCCTACAATCGGCCAATACTAAAATTATGAACAAAGGCCATTCGGCCATACTACTAAATCCCAAAGAGTTATCACTTGTAATACCAAATCTTACCTAAACTTACCCAAATCGATTGACAAAGAAACGAGGCTTAGATTGATTGCTTCCAACGTCCCGAAAAGCCTAAAAGAATAATCGGTTCCTAAAATGGTTAGAACCTTGCAAACCAATGCCCAAAGATTCGGCCTTTGACCACAAGAAAATAACTTGGAAAAGAGAAAAGAATTAAAAGAGGATCGGCCATGAACACTTACCCTTTTCCAAAATCGATTGAAGAAACCAAAGAGAGTTTACCCTTGAATAATCGGCCAAACTAAAACTAAAAGGAAGTGGGAAGATTCGGCTATGGTGAAGTGAAAAAGAAAAGAAAAATAAAATGGAGGTAGATGTTTTATCTTTGAACAAATGAAAAAGAAATGGTATTTGAGATGGAGAAATATTCGGCCAAGAGAGTGTAAAAGAAAATGTGATTAGAACAAATGTCAAAAAGAAAAGAAAAGAGAGATGTGGGAGAGATGAGATTCGGCCAACACCTATTTTGCCTAAAAGAAAAGTGCAAAAATACCAAAATGAAGTTTTGGTTCAAAAGGACAAATGAAAGAAAGGAAATAGCATTTTTGGTTCAACAAAATAAGAGCTAAAACAAAAGCTAAATTTGCACAAAATGCACAATGACATTCGGCCAAAGAAAGAGTTTTTGGAGAGGGAAAACAAAAATGCAAAAAGATGTTCAATAGGAAAAGTTGGCCAACTATTCCCCCAAGCTACCTAACAAAATTCGCCACCCCTTAGACACCCATACCGTCCACATACATTCACTAAAGGCCTTGGAATACTTTCCAAAACATTTTCCTACAACCAAGCCTTATGTCTCCCCAACCTTCCATAACCTTAAGATTCTTATCCCCTATTTCATGCTTTCCTTAATCCAAAATTCAACTTACCAAAAACTTAAGGTCCAACCTATCATAAACATAGGTTGACCGTCCATCAATGCTAGAACACAAAATAAAGTCTTCAAAAATGCTTTCCATGATACTCGAACCTCTAACCTCAAGCCACCTTTCAAGCTCCTTAACCAACTTGCCACTTACTCCTCTTATGCTTTAATTAACACTTAAATTAACTTAAGTGTCAAGCTAACTTAATCCACTTCATTAAATAAACCATACTAAAAATTATCTAACTTCCTAAATAAAATCAAGCCTTTATAAGACTATGCTAACACACAAAATTCATACCCGAGCCAACACAAACAATACTCAAATTTTGGGATGTTACAATTCTACCCCCTTAAGAAAATTTCGTCCTCGAAATTACCTGATCAAAAGAGTTGAGGATACTGCTGCCTCATTACATCCTCCGGTTCCCACGTAGCTTCCTCCACGCCATGATTCTGCCATAAAACCTTCACTAAAGGAACTGTCTTCCTACGCAAAACTTTCACATCTCGATCTAGGATCTGTATAGGTTCTTCTTCTATCGTCAGATCTGGACTCACCTCTATTTCCTCTACTGCCAAAACATGCGATGGATCAGAACGATAGCGTCTAAGCATGGAGACATGGAACACATCGTGAATCGACTCCATTCCCCTGGCAACTCAAGGTGATAAGCTTACTGGTCCCACTCGTCTCAACACCTTAAACGGCCCAATAAACCTTGGACTTAACTTGCCTTTTCTCCCAAATCTTAACACTTTCTTCCATGGTGAGACCTTCGAGAAAAACTTTGTCACCCACGGCAAACTCTATATCCCTCGCTTGAGATCGGCATACGACTTTTGCCTATCTCAAGCTTCCTTCGACGAGCCCGAATCATCTTAATCTTATCCTCGCCTCTCGCAACCAACTCTGGTCCTAACATCCGACGCTCACCTAACTCGGTCCAACTTGTAGGCGTGCGACACCTCCTACCATACAACGCCTCATATGGTGCCATCTTAATGCTTGCTTGGTAACTATTGTTGTATGCGAACTCAGCTAATGGTAAAAACTCTTCCCAGCTGCCTCTGAAGTCCAATACACAACCTCTCAACATATCCTCTAAAATCTTTATAACTCTTTCCGACTGCCCGTCAGACTGTGGATGAAATGCGGTACTAAAATCCAACCGCGTACCCAAAGCCTGATGTAACGCTCTCCAAAACCTCGACGTAAATCTAGGATCTCTGTCTGAGATGATCGACACTGGTACACCGTGCAACCTCACTATCTCCGCTACATACAACTTAGCTAATCGTTGAAGTGAATAATCCATCCTAACCGGAAAGAAATGAGCTGACTTAGTCAGACGATCCACAATCACCCAAACTGAATCCTTCTTACTAGGTTTAAGAGGTAATCCACTTACAAAGTCCATAGTGATCCTTTCCCACTTCCACTGTGGAATCTTCACCGGCTGAAGTAACCCAGACGGTAACTGATGCTCTGCCTTGACCTGCTGACACGTCAGACATTTACCCACAAACTCAGTTACCTCACGCTTCAGACCTGGCCACCAAAACTGCTCTCTTAAATCCCGATACATCTTGCTTCCTCCAGGATGCATAGCATATGGGCTGTTATGTGCATCCCGAAGAATCCTTTGCCTCAACTCAACATCCTTCGGCATACAAGCTCTCCCTTTAAAACACAGTACTCCATCGTTGGACAAACTATATTCCTCTAAACCTCCGTTCTGAACCTGCAACCTCCGATCATTTAAACCATCATCCTCTAACTGCTTCTCCTTGATCTGATCTAACCAAGTCGGCTTGACTTGCAATTCTGCCAAAAGACTCCCATCATCGTATAAGCTAAGTCGAGCAAACATCGATCTTAAATCCGATACAACCTTACCGCTCAACGCATCTGCCACCACGTTAGCCTTGCCCGGATGGTACTCAATCGAACAGTCGTAGTCCTTCAACAACTCAATCCATCTACGCTGCCTTAAGTTCAAATCCTTCTGAGTCAAAAGATACTTAAGACTCTTGTGATCCATGTAGACTATCGACTTCTCTCCATACAAATAGTGTCTCCATATCTTCAAAGCAAAAACCAAAGCAGCTAATTCCAAGTCATGCGTCGGATAATTGACCTCATGTGGTCTTAATCGTCCGAGATGCATAAGCCACTACCTTCCTTCTGCATCAAGACACACATCCCAAACCAAGATGTGATGCATCACAAGAAACCGTGAATTCCTTGCACGCCTCGAGTTGAATCAAAACCGAGCTTCGGTCAGAATCTTCTTCAACTTGTCGAAACTTTCTTGCTGCTTCTCGGTCCAAACAAAAGGAACTCTTTTCCTCAATAACTTGGTCATAGGTGCTGCTATCAAAGAAAATCCTTTACAAATCTTCTGTAATACCTCGCTGCACCTAAAAACTCGAATCTAAGCCACACGACTTAGGCGACTTCCAATCCAACAACGCCTCAATCTTCCGAGGATCCACTCTAATCCCCTCACCGATACTACGTGACCCAAGAAAGTCACCTCCTAAGCGAACTCGCACTTATTAAATTTGGCGTCTGGTGCTTTTCCTCGAAATCGCAACACTACTCGCAAATGCGCGTCATGCTCTTCCTCTGACTTTGAGTATACCAAAATATCGTCTATAAAAACCACAACAAACTGATCCAAAAACTGTTGGAATACTCGATTCATCATATCCATGAATGTTGCCGGCGCGTTAGTCAACCCAAACGACATTACCAGAAATTCGTAGTGCCCATACCGAGTACGAAATGTCGTCTTATGGATATCAGCCTCTTTCACCTTTAGCTGATGATATCCAGACCTTAAATCAATCTTGGAGAAAACCGCTACCCCCTTAAGCTGATCAAACAAGTCATCTATCCTCGGCAAAGGATATTTGTTTTTGATCGTCAGCTTATTCAACTGGCGGTAGTCTATACACATCCGCATCGTACCATCCTTCTTCTTGACGAAGAGTACCGGCGCTCCTTAAGGCGAAACACTTGGTCGAATGAAACCTCGATCCAACAATTCCTGAATCTGAGCCTTTAATTCCATCAATTCCTTCAGTGCCATCCTATACGGAGCTATAGACACCGGCGCTGCCCGTTAAGATGCAGATCTATACCAAATTCAACTTCACGGTCCGGTGGTAGTCCCGGAAGTTCTTCAGGAAATACATCAACATATTCCTTTACCGTGCAGACATTCCCCACATTAGACTCCTTAGCCTCCAACGCATACACATGGACCACGAATGCCTCACAGCCCTTCCTAACCAACTTCACGACTTTCAACGCAGATACCACGTTGGATAGATAATCTCTTCTATTACCTATCATGACCACCTCTTCGCCTCAAGCGACTTCAAAACCATGCGCTTAGCGATGCAATCCAAACTTGCTCGGTACTTGGCCAACCACCATCCCAAGTATCGGTCGAACTCCTCAAATGGCAATTCCATCGGATCGACTACGAACACTACCCCTTGGAGTTCTAGGGTACATCTCTATCTGACTTATTTACTTCTACGGAGTGACCTATAGGGCTAAAATACAGTCATCTTCCTAGAAGTATTCTCGAGTCTAAGTTCATGGTCTCTACAATACTACTAGCAACATACGAATGTGTCGAACCCACATCTATCAAAGCCATATATGGTTCACCAAAGATTAAGAACGTCACCGGTTATGACGTCCGGTCGTCGCCGCCTCCTCTCGACGCCTCGTTGCATACACACAAACCAGGTGTCTTGCCTCGGTGTTGCCGAGACCTCCGCCAGATGCTCCTCGACCTCGACCGAACCATTACCTCCTCTACCATTACCACGACCTTTATGTGGTGGCGGTCCTCATTTACGAACCGAGCACGACCTTGACCCTCTCGGGATCGATTCTGGCTAGCTTACATGGGCGAGTCTCTCACACGATGATCCAATGAGCCACACTCGAAACATCCTTTCCCTCCGGTCCAACATTCACCCCAATGATATTTCCCACATCGATTACACCGTCTTTGGTCCCTGATTAGCGATGCGAGCCTCCCAGGTGATTCGGCCCACTTTGCCTAGCCCTCTTTTGAGAATTACCGGCTGATCCCGATGATCCGTAACCTCTCTTATGCTTGTTCCGGTCGTAACTCTGCCTTGCAGATTCCTTGATTCCTTCGGCTATCTTAGCCTTTTCAACCAAAGTAGCAAACTCTCGCTCCTGATGTGGAGCAATCAACAATCTCAACTCGTCCCTTAAACCATCTTCGAATCGAACACATCGCTCGTGCTCCGATGCCACAATACCTCCAGCATACCGGCTCAGTCTTAAAAATTCTACCTCATATTCTGACACAGACTTACTACCTTGGATCAAACTCAGAAATGCCTTACACTGTACATCAATGTAATTAGACCCAACGTATTTCCGCCGATCGTTTGCCTTGAAATAATCCCAAGTGAGATCCTCCGTTGCGGCATTCTGCACATCGCGTGAGCCACCACCGATATGACTCATCCCGAAGAAGCGTCACGATCCCTTTCACTTTTCCTCGGCATTCGGATCCAAATCATCCATGATTCGCTCCGTCACCTCTAGCCAATATTCAGCCGCACTAGGAGCCACGCCTGAAACACCTCGAAATACCTCAGCTCCATTGGCTCGAAGTCACTCAGATACGGATTTTTGAATTCCTGCGCCTCCACCTATTCCAGCTACCCTCTCAAGAACTCGCAGCATCGCCTGAGACACTGCGTCATCCCACGTTTGATCCTGTTGCTCAACTCTAATCGCTGGTGGTGGGGGTAGTGGTACCTCATTTTCGGATCCTTGACCGGACCTCACTGGCTCAGACACAGCCATCCTACCCCGACCGCATCCACGAATCATACGACCTCGACCACGAGTACTCATGTCTAAAGTCTCGACTTATTTGATTAAAAAGTGTTATGCATTAGTCATTATTCCACTTTCTTTAAAGCACAATTTTATGAAAAGTTTTAATAAGAGGTTGTTTCGCGAGTACATTCAACCTATAATTTTGGGTCTCTAGAGTAATTCCTACTACTATACAGTCATGCCAACATCATCATATCATATCATCAAAGTTAACGGTTTGATGTACTTACCAGGGCGGATCGATGTCGGAGACTCGAGGCCATGCCTTTCCAACCATATAATTTTCAACAAAACATTTTAAAATCCATTCTTTAAAAGATTTTGGGCCTCAGGCCCCACAAATGAGTTTTGAACTTGGCTCGATACCATTTGTAACACCCCAAACCCGGTCAATACGCCACGACCGAATCTGGTATGTCACTAAGGAAAATATTTTTGAAAGAATTGAATTAACAATAAAATTTTGTGAAAAACTCTTTGAAATTCTTTATTTGTCGAAAATAAGTTAAAACTGAGATTTACTTTGAATTACATAAAACTTTAAAATAAGTGAATAAATCATAGATAAGAAAACATTTATATCTTTTTAAGAAAATTTGAAATATCACTTTGAAAATCCATTTGCAATTGAGTATAGAAACTTGAATTTTGGAAATCACTTAATTTGTTGAAAACACTTAACTTGTAAATTTTTTTATCGAACTATTCATATTACCCGATGGTAAGATTTTTAAAACCATTGCGAGTTTTTAGTTTAGAAAACTTTGAGCTCAATTATTAGATTAACCAAGTAATTTATAAGCCATATTTTAAATATATTCAAAACATAAAAAAAAATAATCCAAAACATAATTAAACAGCCCTTATTACAAATCCATAAAATATGAAAACCAAATTAAAATAAAGTACCCAAATGGTAGTTCATGTAAAACCAAATTTTATTGCATGGCCTCCTCGAGTTCATCCGGCTCCACATCCGCGATCTCACGAATCACTGAAAAGATAAGGAGAAGGTGAGTCACCAAGACTCGAGTGCATATTCCCTTCCCTGTAAATACCACATACTTACACAAATTATAACAAAGCAACATATATGTATAATGCACCCAACCTTGGCCATCCATAACTCCTTTTCTACCCCGTGTGGTACCAAACCACTTGGTGGTGCCAAACCACCGTGTCCAAAGACACAAATGTGATACCAAATCACGGGTGACCGTAGTCACGAATAATCCATCTATGGGGCCAACCCACGTGTGATACCAAATCACCGGCGACGATCCCATATCTCAAAAGTGGGGCCAACCCACGGTGGAATTAACCACAGGGACAAGTCGCTATGAGGTGCCAAACCTCTGGTGTCCGAAGACACGAATGTGATACCAAATCACTGGTGGTGCCAAACCACTGGTGTCCAAACACACGAATCATCAAGTTGTGGGGCCAACCCACGTGTGATACCAAATCACCGCGATTTATCCCATATCTCAAAAGTGGGGCCAACCCACGGTGGTATTAACCACAGGGACGAGTCGCTATGAGGTGCCAAACCTCTGGTGTTCGAAGACACGAATGTGATACCAAATCACTGGTGGTGCCAAACCACTTGTGTCCGAAGACACGAATCATCAATCTTCCCCCTCCTCTCATATTGCCCATACCAATGCAATAGATAGACAAATCACGTCAATAAACTTTGATATGTATCTCATAACGAATATATCATAAATCGTAGATCATAATTTCAATCCACATGTATTAACAATAAATTGAAACGGACTTACCCAAATCCTCATTCATACCATCATGGTATCATATCCAGATCTCATCGATTTACCCACTTTCATAATATGATTAGTTATAACACACAAATATACATATATAAACCAAGTTATAAAGTGTGTAAGATACACACCTTTCACCAATGCAAGAACTAACTCCCGAATCCGATCTACCGCACTAGAACACCTTGTCCTACAATCGGCCAATACTAAAATTATGAACAAAGGCCATTCGGCCATACTACTAAATCCCAAAGAGTTATCACTTGTAATACCAAATCTTACCTAAACTTACCCAAATCGATTGACAAAGAAACGAGGCTTAGATTGATTGCTTCCAACGTCCTGAAAAGCCTAAAAGAATAATCGGTTCCTAAAATGGTTAGAACTTTGCAAACCAATGCCCAAAGATTCAGCCTTTGACCGCAAGAAAATAACTTGGAAAAGAGAAAAGAATTGAAAGAGGATCGGCCATGAACACTTACCCTTTTCCAAAATCGATTGAAGAAACCAAAGAGAGTTTACCCTTGAATAATCGGCCAAACTAAAACTAAAAGGAAGTGGGAAGATTCGGCTATGGTGAAGTGAAAAAGAAAAGAAAAATAAAATGGAGGTAGATGTTTTATCTTTGAACAAATGAAAAAGAAATGGTATTTGAGATGGAGAAATATTCGGCCAAGAGAGTGTAAAAGAAAATGTGATTAGAACAAATGTCAAAAAGAAAAGAAAAGAGAGATGTGGGAGAGATGAGATTCGGCCAACACCTATTTTGCCTAAAAGAAAAGTGCAAAAATACCAAAATGAAGTTTTGGTTCAAAAGGACAAATGAAAGAAAGGAAATAGCATTTTTGGTTCAACAAAATAAGAGCTAAAACAAAAGCTAAATTTGCACAAAATGCACAATGACATTCGCCCAAGAAAAGAGTTTTGGAGAGGGAAAATAAAAATGCAAAAAGATGTTCAATAGGAAAAATTGGCCAACTATTCCCCCCCAAGCTACCTAACAAAATTTGGCCACCCCCTTCGACACCCATACCGTCCACATACATTCACTAAAGGCCTTGGAATACTTTCCAAAACATTTTCCTACAACCAAGCCTTATGTCTCCCCAACCTTCCATAACCTTAAGATTCTTATCCCCTATTTCATGCTTTCCTTAATCCAAAATTCAACTTACCAAAAACTTAAGGTCCAACCTATCATAAACATAGGTTGACCGTCCATCAATGCTAGAACACAAAATAAAGTCTTCAAAAATGCTTTCCATGATACTCGAACCTCTAACCTCAATCCACCTTTCAAGCTCCTTAACCAACTTTCCACTTACTCCTCTTATGCTTTAATTAACACTTAAATTAACTTAAGTGTCAAGCTCACTTAATCCACTTCATTAAATAAACCATACTAAAAATTATCTAACTTCCTAAATAAAATCAAGCCTTCATAAGACTATGCTAACACACAAAATTCATACCCGAGCCAACACAAATAATACTCAAATTTTGGGATGTTACACTAATGCACCTGCTGTTTTTATGGATCTAATGAATCGAGTTTTCAGACAGTTTTTGGATCGGTTTGTAGTAGTGTTTATTGATGATATACTGATCTATTCTAAAAATGAAACCGAGCATGCCGAGCATTTGAGATTAGTGCTACGAACTTTGAGAGATCAACAGTTGTATGCAAAGTTTAGTAAGTGTGAGTTCTGGATGAAAGAGGTCAGCTTTTTGGGACATGTTTCAGCATCAGGTATTCGAGTCGATCCGAACAAAATTTCGGCTATACTTGATTGGAAGCCACCGAAGAATGTTTTTGAGATTCGAAGTTTTCTGGGACTTGCGGGCTACTATAGACGGTTTGTGAAAGGTTTTTCTGTAATAGCTACACCTTTGACAAAGGTACTACAGAAAGATGTAAAGTTCAAGTGGTCAGAAAATTATCAGAAGAGTTTCGATCAGTTGAAAGCCCTTTTGACGGAAGCTCCAGTGTTAGCTCAGCTTGAGTCGGTTAAGGAATTTGTTGTGTATTCTGATGCTTCCTTAGATGGTTTGGGCTGCGCATTGATGCAGGAAGGCAGAGTAGTAGCCTACGCATCAAGACAATTGAAGCCGCATGAAAGAAATTACCCGACGCATGATTTGGAGCTTGCAGCCATTGTGTTCGCACTGAAGATTTGTCGTCATTACTTATTCGGTGAGAAATGCCATGTTTACTCGGATCATAAAAGTCTAAAGTATTTAATTACTCAAAAAGACCTGAATTTAAGACAACGTAGGTGGTTAGAATTGTTGAAAGACTATGAATTGGTGATTGACTACCATCCGGGAAAAGCTAACGTTGTTGCAGATGCGTTAAGTCAAAAATCATTGTTTGCTCTTCGTGCAATGAACGCGCAAATAGCTATGTCTGGTGATGGTTCGATCATAGTCGAGTTACAAGCAAGACCGATGTTTATTCAACAAATTTGTGATGCACAGAAAGTTGACAAAGATTTGATTACTAGTCGAATTTAGTGTGAAAAAGGTGCAGAATCGATTTTCGATTGATGCAAATGATGTTTGAATTTTAAAAGCCGAATGTGTGTTCCGAAGAACTCAGATTTGATACAGATGATTCTGAGTGAGGCCCATAGTGGTCGACTATCGATACATCCGGGTAGCACAAAAATGTATAACGATTTGAAACAATTCTATTTGGGGCCTTGGCATGAAACGGGATATATCTCAATTTGTTTCAAATGCTTAGTTTGTCGCCAAGTAAAAGTGAGCATCAAGTGCCATCCGGACTACTTCAGCCAATCATGATACCTGAATGGAAATGGGATAGAATTACAATGTATTTTGTATCCGGTCTCCCTATGACACCGAGTAAGAAAGATGCCGTTTGGGTTATAGTTGATAGACTGACCAAATCAGCTCATTTTGTACCAATTCGTACGGACTATTCACTCGATAAACTTTTCGAATTGTATGTATCACAGATTGTGAGATTGCATGGTGTACCAAGTTCCATTGTTTCAGACAGAGACCCGAGATTCACATCGCGGTTTTGGAAGAAGTTGCAAGATGCTTTAGGCACTAAACTTCATTTTAGTACAACCTTTCATCCACAGACAGACGGTCAGTCCGAGCGAACTATTCAGATACTTGAAGACATGTTGAGATGTTGCGTTCTCGAGTTTGAAGGTACGTGGGAACGATACCTACCTTTGATTGAATTTGCTTACAATAATAGCTTTCAATCTAGTATCAAAATAGCACCTTATGAAGCCTTGTACGGGTGAAAATGTCGAACACCATTATCTTTCGGATGAGCTCAATGAGAATAAGATACACGGGTAGATTTGATTAAAGAAATCGAACAAAAAGTGGTCGTGATCGAAAATACTTTGAAAGTCGCCTCGGATCGACAAAAGTCTTATCTTGACTTAAAGCGTAAAGATATTGAATTTCAAATCGGAGATTGAGTATTCTTGAAAGTTTCTCCGTGGAAAAGGTATTCCGATTTGGTCGGAAAGGCAAACTTAGTCCGAGATTCATCGGACCTTATGAAATCACCGAACGTATTGGGCCCGCTTGCTTATAGGTTGAAGTTGCCCTCGAGTTAGAAAAGATACATGACGTATTTCATGTTTCGATGCTTCGTAAAATACTGATCGATCCGTCTCATGTGATCACACCGATAGAGATTGAAATCCAATCTGATTTGACATATGATGAAGAACCGATCCGTATCTTAGCTCGAGAAATAAAAGAGTTGAGAAATAAAAGAATTCCATTAGTGAAGGTACTACGGAATCGTCACGGAGTTGAAGAGGCTACGTGGGAGCCTGAGGATTCAATGAGGCAACAATATCTGACCTTGTTTAACGGTAAGATTTTCGGGGACGAAAATCCTAAAGGGGGGAGAGTTGTAACAGACCGAATTTGACCCTAATCGGAACGGTGGTTTCGGGACCACGAATCCAGTATTATTTTAATATTATAATTTGAGTATATAATATGTATATTAATGTGTGTGAAAGTTTTGTATGAAAATTTGATCGTTTGTGTGCTCAATTAAGTAAAAAGGACTAAATCGCGTAAGTGGTAAAAGTGGCCTTTTATTTGATTTATGGCTAATTTATGTGGCTTTATTTTAGTGAAGTCCTTAAAGGGCAATATGCCCATTTTAAGTTATAGTGGACGGCAATATGGTGATATAACATGTTTTTTTTTATGTATTATTTTATATGTTAAAGGTTATATTATATTTATTTTATAATTTATAACTATATTATAATAAAACCAACATGATAGTGGAATTTTATTCATGCTTTCTTCCACCGAATAACACAAAGAAAAGAAAAAGTTTTTGGAGCTTTGTACATTCAGCTATTTACAAGCTAAATTAAAGATCAAGAGCAAAGAAAAACGGAATTAGATCGGGGAAAGACGAAGGTTCTCGAATAACCGATTCGCACGGACTATCGACAACCGAGGTAAGTCCTGCCGCGTTCTAATGTCAATGAAATTATTTATGAACTTAGTGAATGATGAATTTTAGAAATTAAAGCATAAATACATAATATAGCCGAATATGAGTGTATAGTATTGAAGTGAAACTATTTTGTTTAATGCAATGTGAATAGATGAGTTCGGTTCGATAAGTGAAAGTAGTATAAAGAATATGAGATGTTGGGATTTCATTATTGAGCATTGTGTATTGAATTGTTAAATGTGTGGATATTCGGGCTTCGAGCCTAGCAGGCCTTGTGTCGGTGAAATGTATCGGGCTTTAAGCCTAGTAGGCCTTGTGCCGGTGAAATGTATCAGGCTTTAAGTCTAGCAGGCCTAGTGCCGGTGATTTATTTCAGGCTTTAAGCCTAGCAGGCTTTGTGCCGGTGTTACTTATCGGGCTATAACGCCTAGCAGGCTTGATGCCGGTGATGTGTTTTACAAAGGAGAAACCGAATTTTGTTCAAGGCAAACCATAGCTAATGTATCTAGTTAACGGCTCAGGTAAGCATGTAAGATATGTTATGTTTAATGTTACTTGAGTCGAGTTAATACTATGAGAACAATGTTATATACATTTGAGGTTAAGATTGATGTGCATGAGTATTATATGAATGAATTTGAGCTTGAATGTATTATTATGGAGATTCGGTTTTCAAATAGAAATGCTAAGAGTTAAATAAATTTTACACGATAATATGGTTGATATGAATGCTGTACTTATACGATTTGGAGCATGTGATTTTTGTAATATACTTATTTGTGCTTCGAAGAGATACAGGTTTATGGAAATGAAATTCAAATACTTAGGTTAATGAACTATTAGTATTCGGCCTTGTATAAATCAATATACTTAAATGTTTATGTGCAATTTCATAAGTTGAATGATTTAAATGTTTAATTGTTTAAATGTTATATTATCCTGAGCTTAGGACTTACTAAGCTAGTAAGCTTATTTGTGTGAAATGTTCTCCTCTGTTTTATAGATTAGGTTCTGGCTACAAGCTCATCGGGATCGTCAAGAAAGTCGTCTACACTATCAATCTAATTTGGTACTCTTTCATTTTGGTTTTCGGATAGAGGCATGTATAGGAAAGACTTTGACTTTGTTTAGATGAAAACTTTTGTTCATGTATATATAGTAGCCATGCGAATATGGCTAAATTTTCTGTTAAGTATGTTTTCATGCTTTTGATATAATTGTTGGTTTATATCGTATATGCTTGTGCAAATTCAATCAAGGTTAAATCGAATATGGTAAGGAAATATATGTTTGTGAAATGAACATTTGAGTTGGGTAATGTGGTATGAATAATCATTTGTATACTTGATTATATTTAACCATAGTTGTGTTTTGTTCATAGGTTAGTGATGTTAGAATTTAATGTGAGTGTTATAAGTATAAGTTAACTATATATATAAATTATTATGAAGCATGGATATTATGAAGCGTATGTGGGTATATTCGGTTATAATCTAGGTACATATCGTATACATATTTATGGATAGATATATATATATATAGATTAGTCATGATATATAAGCATGATGTGTTTAGTTGTGTGATATCAATTATTAAATATACATGTTTTACTTAAATGTGAATTGAAGTTATAAATCTCATAAGTTATGTATTCGGCAACACATGGTATTAAATAGAAAGTATACTTGGTTTTGGATTTCATTTGTACATGGCTAATAAACATCATATGCTTAGTTCAAATACGTTATTATAATGTTAAACTTATGATTTATGTATGTATTTTTTTTAGGCAAATTGTGTGACTTTAAGACATGTATTTTGACTTGATAAAATGATTTATAATTGAAATGAATTCGATTGAACTGTGAGACATGATTTGCATATCAAGTGTGAATAATCATTTAAGAATAATATTAAATTAGTAAAATCTTATATATATATATATATATATATGCATTTTGGGGATAAGCTCTATGTAATTATGTGAATGTATGAAAATTGTATTTTCTTTGTACATGCCTCGTAACCCTAATTCGGCGACGAATATGGGTTAGGGGTGTTACAAGATATCTCAGAGTTTGTTTCTAAATGTTTGATTTGTCAGTAAGTCAAATTTGAACATCAAGTACCATCAGGTTTACTACAGCCTGTGATGATTCCCAAGTGGAAATGGGATAGAATTACAATGGATTTTGTGTCGGGATTGCCCCTAACTCTGAAAAAGAAATATGCTATCTGGGTTATCGTTGATCGACTAACGAAATCTGCTCATTTCATACTGGTACGTACGGATTACTCACTTGATAGATTGGCTGAATTGTACATTTCTGAGATTGTTCATTTGCACGGGGTGCCACTATCTATTATTTCTGATAGAGATCCAAGATTTACATCGCGATTCTGGAAGAAATTGCAAGAAGCTTTGGGTATGAAGTTGAATTTCAGTACTGCTTTTCATCCTCAAACTGACGGTCAGATCGAGAGAGTTATTCAAATTCTTGAATACATGCTGAGATGTTGTATTTTAGAGTTTGAAGGCAGTTGGGAAAAATACTTACCGTTGATTGAGTTCGCGTATAACAACAGTTTTTAGACGAGTATAAAGATGGCACCGTACGAAGCTTTATATGGTCGCAAATGTCAAACTCCTCTATACTGGACTGAACTAAGTGAGAAAAAGATTCACGGGGTTGAATTGATCAGAGAAACTGAAGAAAAAGTGAAAACGATTCACGACAGTTTAAAAGCAGCTTTAGATCGACAGAAATCATACGTGAATTTGAAACGTAAAGAAATTGAGTTTTAATTTGGGGACCGAGTGTTTTTGAAGGTGCCACCGTGGAAAAAGATTCTTCGATTAGGCCGTAAAGGAAAGTTGAATCCGCAATTTATTGGACCGTATGAGATCGTTGAAAGAATAGGGCCTGTAGCGTATCGACTAGCTTTACCATCAGAACTTGAAAAGATTCATAATGTCTTTCATGTTTCTATGCTACGTCAATACATATTCGATCCGTTACATGTGATTTCTCCAGTAGATGTTGAGACACAGACTGGTTTGACGTATAGTGAAGAACCGATCAAGATTTTTGCTCGTGAAATCAAAGAATTGAGAAATAAATGCATAGCCCTAGTGAAGGGTCTTTAGCATAAACATGGGATTGAGGAAGCTATGTGGGAACATGAAGAAGCTATGAGAAAACAGTACCCTAACCTATTCACCGGTAAGATTTTCGGGGACGAAAATTCCTAAGGGGGGAGAGTTGTAACAACCCATTTTTGGTCAAATCAGAACATTGGTTTCGGGACCACAAATCTGAGGTCAAAAATTTATTTTATTATTTTATTAAATTTTACAGCATGATAGATTTATTGTGTGAAAGTTTTGTAAAGAAATTTTACTGTTTGAATGCTTAATTCGGTAAAAAGGACTAAATCGCGTAAAGTGTAAAATTGGAGTTCTATTAGATAAAAGTATCTAATGGCTATGAAATTAAATAGAGGAGGTCCTTATGTTGTAAATAGACCATTTCAAATTTGGGTGGACATTTATGGGCTTAAAATGGATGTTTAATATGATTTAATAATAAGGTTATTATTGTAATTTAGTAATAAAGGTTAATAAAACAAAAAAAAACAAATATATCATCTTTGTAATTAAGATACCACCACCGAATATTCAAAATAAGAACAGCAATGGAAGCTTGAGCATTCGGCCAAGCTATTTTGTTCATTTAAGGTACAGTTTTTGTCCTATTTTTAATGATTTTTTATGTTTTAGAGATCGTTGCTTCGTATTCTAGCTAGCCCGTACCTTCGATTTTGAAACTGTTAAAGATTTAACATGTTGCCATTGTTGAATGTTTGAGTAAATTGATATTGATGATAGATTATGAAGGTTTATTGATAGATTTACTAGTTTTGTGAAGTGATTTTTGACAAAAATGTGAAAAAGGGGTTAATTTGTGAAAATGTAAAATTATGTGGGTAAAAGTGTGAATAAAATGAAAATATGGGTTGCTTGTAATATGTATTAAATTCAGCTAAGCATGGGTTTGTACAAAATTGCATGAATTTGCAATTTTATGTGATAAGGAATAAATTGTAAAAATGCAAAAGTTTAGGGGCAAATGTGTAAAAAAGCCCTAATGTGTGTTTTGGACTAAATTGAATAAATAGTTGATTAAAGAAGCTGATTTTAATAATATATATCTCAAGATAAGTCGAGATCAGGATTAGATCGGGGAAAAGGAAAGATTGACGATTAGCCGATATTTCTATCCGAGCAACTCAAGGTATGTTCGTATAATTAGTATCGAACTTTTAAATACTTGTAATTATTTGAAATGAATGTATATAATTGAGTAATTGATTTACTTGAAATAAGAATGCCTTATTGATAAATTCTGATGGTTATCGAGCCCCGTTTGAATCGTAGGAATTCGTAGGATACGAGTGACATGTCACTAGGGTTACCGTTTAGGTCGAGATCCTGCATGTGGTGCGGACTCACCGCAGTTCGTATGAGCTTATTGATGTATCAGCTCGTAAGAACTTACTGTTCTCAGCTCGTAAGAGCTTACTGTTTTCAGCTCGCCAGAGCTTATCGTTTCAGCTCAATAGAGCTTACTGTCCATCACCTCAGGAGGAGCTTACTGATCATAGTTCGAAAGAGCGAAAATGATAATGAATTGATGGAATACTGATTTATATGCTATGTATTTAACCCTAGTATCCCTTGATATTCTAATAGGTTCAACGAGCATAAATTCTATTATTGGTTATGTGAAAAAGCTATCTGTTATATGGATAATGTACTGTTTATACGAATGAGATACTGTTATCAAATGAATTACTATTTATATGATTGAGAATGAAATGTTATAAATCAATTACATGATATATGTTAATTTGATATGATACAATGTATTGAGTATTAAATTGAGATATTGGATGATTACATGCACTTATATGACTAACTTGTTGATGAATGCTTGTGTATAGGCATTTGGCAAGTGAATTTGATATACTTTGTTTAATTGTTTGATTATGTATAAATTGTAAGTTAAATTTTCAATTATACGAGCTTACTAAGCTTTAAAACTTACTCTGTTTATTTTCCATGTTTTATAGAGGTTCGATAGCTCGCTCGATCCAGATAAATTCAGAGTTATGCATCACGCTATCCAGTTGTTGTTTGGTACTTTTGAACTCTTGGATATTTGTAAATATGGCATGTATAGGCTAGTTATAAAGATGATAGTTATGGTTACTTGAGATAGTGATTTTGGTACATGTTTTGGTATAAGTTAAAGCCATGTGATTTGGCATAACTTGGTGTAATGTTTTGGCTGTGTATAAGTGTTCAAATATGGTTTGTTTTGGCAAGTAGTAGATGGAATGGAAATATGCAAATGTTGTCTTGATAAGTAGTAGGCGTATGAATGGAAAATGCATGAGATAAATTAGGTATTTGAATACTATGTTGAATTGGTATAAAATGTGTATGAAATGTTGTGGATTGGCTGCCTATTGGGTTATAAAATGTTGCAATTTATGCTTGTGCAGGCATGTATAAATAGGGTGACAAGATGGCTTTGCAAATAGCCTATTTTTATCCACACGGGCAGAGACATGGGCGTGTGTCTCAGCCGTGTGCGGCACACGGTCATGTTACACTGCCGTGTGTCCCCTGGTGTTGATATTAAAACCAAGTTAGTATGCTCCACACGGTCTCACACACATGCGTGTGATTGGCTGTGTGGTACAAGTCAGTATACCCCCTAATTGGCACACGGCCTAGCACACGGGCGTGTGACTTGGCCGTGTTGTATAAGTCAGTATACCCTACAGTTTTGGTACGACCTAGCACACGACCTGGCACACGGGAGTGTGTGGCCACTTCGAAGGGCACACAGGCTAGACACATGGGCATGTGGTTGGCTGTGTGACCCAAGTCAGTATGTACCCCCTGTTTTCACACGGCTGGAGACACGGGCGTGTCTGGTGGCCGTGTGAGACACACTGCCTGGTCACACGGGTGTGTGTCCCATGTTTTGAGAAAAAATTTCAAAGTTTCGTGGATGTTTTATAAGTTATCGGTTTAGTCCCGCTCCTAAAGCATGTTTAAGGCCTTGTAGGCTATTGTACGGGACAGATTGAATGATGATTGTATGAAATGGTTGAATGTATGAGAAAAGTACTGTTATATATGTTAAAAGTCCGGTAATGCTCTGTAACCCTATTCCGGCGTTCAATACGGGTGAGGGGTGTTACATCTCTGACTGGTGGCAACCCAGGTAACTCTTCTGGAAACACATCTAGATATTCACAAACCACTTGCACTAATTCAATCTTCAATTCAGTCACTTTTGTATCAAGTACATAAGCAAGGTAAGCATTACAACCTTTCCTCACATATTTCTGAGCTAGCATCGTCGATATCACAACAGGTAACCCACTCGAATCAACGGTTTCAATACGAATAATTTCATTATTATGACATCTCAACTCAATAGTCTTTCGTCTACAGTTTACAATAGCATCATGCAGAGTCAACCAATCCATACCCAGGATCACATCGAATTCATCAAACGATAAAAGCATCAAATTAGCTTGAAAACAGTAATCTCGAGTCATCAAAGGACAATCCTTGAAAACTTTATCAACTAGAACATACTGGCCTAAGGGATTTGATACTTTAATCACGAATTTAGTTGACTCATCAGGTAAACTCTTACTAGACACTAAATTTGTAACACCCCTAACCCGTAACCGTCTTCGGATTAGGGTTAAAGAGTATTATCGAACAAACCAGAACGTTTACAATCATTTTACAACACAAAGTATTTCATCATTCAAACATATCAAAATATATACATATAGTCCCTTAACGAGGTCTACGAGACCTTAAACAAGCACTAGAAAGGGGTCGGGACTAAACCGGGATCATACAAAATTTTTCCGAAAATCAAATATTTTTCAAAATTACAGAGGTCACACGCCTGTATGGGTAGACCGTGTGCCTCACACGGCCTCAGACACGCCCATGTGCCCGAGCCGTGTTAAAACAGGGCATACATACTGACTTGTCCACACGGCCTGAGACACGCCCGTGTGCCTCACCCGTGGTCGAGCCTGACTTGTATCACACGACCAGTCACACGCCCGTGTGTCTAGCCCGTGGTCGAGCCTGACTTGTTTTGAATTACAACCACGAAGGACACGGTCGAGCCACACGCCCGTGTGCTCAACCGTGTTGGCATATATAGGCCATTTGCAAGGCCAAATTGCCACCCACACTTAGGGTCTCACCTACAAGAATCCAACCATAACATTTATACCTCAAATGGCATCTAAAACATATCAATTTATGCACCAAATAATCATCAACCACATCATTTACTTTATACACATATTCAACTCAATTATATCTATCTAAAATATCAATTTCACACTCCAATTCATTTAAGACAAACATCATGTAATTCATACCACAAATTCACCATTAAACCACATTTTTCATCAACCATTTTAAGCATGAAACACGCATATACAATTTCACTAACTCATTCCATATTTATCATTCACATAACCAACACATATAAACCAACATCATTCAACTTTCAAGCCATATCACATGGCTAAGCTTGTACACTTCAAAACATGTTATATTCACTAGCCTATACATGCCATATAGCAAATATATACATATTTCAAAAGTACCAAAACAGATAGCCGATACTGTGATTGAGTCGCTGACGATCCCCGGATCCGAGCCAGCTTTAAATACACTGTAAACAGAGAAAACTCACACAGTAAGCTTAAGAACTTAGTAAGTTCGTAATATAACACATTTAACTCAAACATTCAAAATCAATATATCAAATACTCCATCACATAAATTATTTCACAAGTATGCACAACGTCATCCATACCAATACTCACATAACCATTCATTTATCCATATACGATATTATCAACCACATAGGTTTTGATCATACCTTTGCCAAAAATTAGTTAACAACTAATTTTTGCTATTCAATGCTCGATGCTACATTTCAATCGATCCTCATTATTCCTTCAATTCAATCGCACACTTAGTGACAATTTCATAGCTGAAGCATAAATAACATCACACACTTAGTGCCTTTACATTAAACAAAATTTATCTCGGTATCCCACACATAGTGCCAATTAATACTACCGAAGCTTTCTTTATTTCGCACACACAGTGCCATTCACCTCTGTTTCAATTCTAAATATGCACACTTAGTGCCACATTTCTCAATTTCATATATAACATTTCTAACCCAATAATCACACAATTATTCATTTCATAGCACTTAAACATAAACTTAATAACACGTCTTATATCCGAACTTACCTCGGACGTAGAATACCGAGAATAGTTGATCAATCGAGCACTTTGTCTTTGCCTCAATCTCTATCCGAATCTCTCCTTTCTTGGTCTATACATATTCAAATTTAGCTCATTCATTCACCAAACAATTCAATTTAATCCAAATACACATATTTAGGGCATTTTACAAAATAACCCTCACATTTACACATTTCGACACTAAAGTCCCTATTTCATAAAATCATCAAATACACATAATTTCATTTAACCCATGCCTAGCCAAATTCTTCTTATATCCATACAAGCCCACACATTTCATTTATTTCACATTTTACTCCTCCTATTTCTTATTTTCACAATTTAGCCCAATTTACTCAATTTCACCAAAAATTCAAAGACAAAATATGTTAATCTTTCACATATCTTTCATATTTCATCATCAACTATCACAAAACTCAAACATTCATTAATGGCTTATCTCAAAATCACCATCAAATTCTAAAATTAAAGCATGGGCTAGCTAGAACAGAAAGCAACAATCACAAAAACGTAAAAATCATCAAAAATCGAGCTAAAAACATACCTTGATTTAGAACAACAATGGCCGAAAGTTTCAAAGCCCTATTTCTTTCTTTTTCTTTCAAGTTTCGACAAAAGATGATAATATGGCTTTTAATTTCTTTTAGTTTTAATTATAATACATTAATAGGCTTTTTACCATTTTTACCCTTAATGTTAACATTAAAAACCCATTAACTTATATCAATTACCGTCCATGCATACTCCCAAGGGTAAAATTTCAATTTAAGGACTCCACATTATAAATAAAATAGCAATGTAGCACTTTAACAATCAGCACACAGCTTATTCATTTTATGCGATTAAGTCCTTTTCTCAAATTAAGCACACAAACAATAAAATTTTCACACAGAATTTTCACACATGCTCAATCACATATTGTAAACAGCAAAAATAATATTAAAATATTTTTCTGACCTCGGATTTGTTGTCTCGAAACCACTGTTCTGAATAGGGTCTAAAATGGGCTGTTATAACTCTCCCCCCTTAGAGATTTTCGTCCCCGAAAAACTTACCAGTGAATAGGTTCGGATATTGATCTCTCATAACATCTTCAGGCTCCCATGTAGCCTCTTCAACTCTGTGTTTGTGCCACAACACTTTCACTAAAGAAATCTTCTTATTTCTCAACTCTTTGATTTCACATGCAAAAATTCAAATCAGTTTTTCATTATACGATAAATCTGACTGAATTTCAACCTTAGTGGGAGTAATTGTAACACCCCTTGCCCGGGTTCTATAACGGAATCGGGCCCGAGGCATTACCAAACTCAAACCACTTGATCGCCACTTAGGCTCGTCGTAACTACTCTCAGAAGTCATCTCAACAACCTCTTTCTCGACTTACGAGGCCTCACTCATACACACGAGGGCTCTCGAGACTAAACCATAACTTTTTCCAATCTTAAAATTTTTCTCTTTTATACAGGTCTCACACGCCCGTGCAAGATTAGACACGCCCATGCATGGACACACACGCCCATGTCCCCCAACCGTGCCTAAAACCCCAGCATTCTGCCAATGCCCCACGGCCAAGGCACACACTTGTGCTTACCACCCGTGGTGCACACTGACTACCTTAACACAGCCTAGAGTCTAGACACACGCCCGTGTGGCTAGCCCGTGGCCAACACTGGTTAATCCCACACGCCCTAGACACACGCCGTGTGGCTAGTTCGTGGTCTATTCTGATTTAAAACACTAACATGTAGGGGACGCACGGCCAAAGCACATGCCCATGGGCTGACCGTGTGTCACACATGGCCTAGACACACGTCTGTGTGTCTATCCACATGGCCAAGAAAAAAGCTATTTGCTAGGCTCTCCTCACCCTTATATCTTACACAACATACACTCATACAACACATCCATAATCAACTCAAATTGAATTGCAATCTCACATAGACAACTATAACTTTCTTTCATATAATGTAATAGCCAACAACCATGGCATTATACAAAATAAGCTATCCATCTAAAGGCCAACACTTCTTGGCCATTTACAACAAAATTCACTAACTTGTCTGGCCCCTATACATGCCATATACAAAACATTAAGTTTCATGTACCAAAGTGTACTGATATGTGGGCTGTCTTCTGATGATCCTCGTATCTCGATTCAACGCTTTTAATCTATAAGACAAGGGAAAAGAAAGGGAGTAAGCTTTGAGCTTAGTAAGTTTGCACATAAACAATTAAGCATCATAGTATAAACTAACCCACTTATAGCATTATACTAACATATAATATACCATTGTGCTTACTCTTTGTATCCCTTACCACATTTCCAACTCATCATGAGTCGCATACTCATAACCATTGAAATGCACCCCTGCATTAAATATCACATTTACATAACATACAAAACCTCATTATTTCTCGTAATACATCCACACAATTAATCCACATAACTTATCCACACAGCTAGTTCACATAACTAATCCACACAGCTATTACACATAGCTAATACACATAGTTAATCCACACAGCCAATATCTCGGTGGTTTCGCACTTAGCACACCACAATTGATTAATAAGGTGGTATCGCACTTAGCCTACCAAAAATGTATTCATAGTGGTTCAGCACATAGCCTACTAGATGATATACCTCACGATAGCATGGCACATAGCTAGCTCATCGTCAATATGAATTAGGATGGTATCGTACTTAGCCCACCATCTAGCATTATCATAACACATGTACAAGTCTACTTACTTAATCATTCTACTTAAACCACATAGGTCCTCAATCATTCTCGATCATACATTTATTCATAATTTTTACTACATTCATCCCACATAGGTTCTCAAACATGCTACACACTAGCCAGCATTAACAACTTGTAAGTATGAATGTATTATTTGTGCATAGACTTACCTCGATACTCAAAAGTATAGAAATATGCAATTTAGTCCACCACCTTGCTTTTGCCTCGGTTACGATCCGGGCTTCGTCTTTCTTGATCTATAATGAATAAATCAGCTTATTCAATACACACATTGACTAAATTGACCCACATTTCATACTTTAGCAAAATTACTATTTTGCCCCTAAACTTTCTCATATTTACACTTTAGCCCCAAAGGCTCGTAAAGTGATTTTTATTCAACTTTCTAGCCTTTCATGCTTAGCCGAACCACTTACTCAACTAAAGCATTCATCAATTCTCACTAAATCACATATGTATGACCAAACTAAAGTTTTTCACAAACTAGTCCCTACATGCATTTTCATGGAAAATCACTTAGCAAAAGATGTTTCTACTACATCAAGCTTTCATATTCTTCCATAAAACATCAAAATACATGCATGTCATACATATGTAAATTTTTGAACATCCATAATAGCTCACCAAATAGCTAAAAATAGCTTACTCATGCTACTAGGACTTCAAAAACACGAAGAATATCAAAAACCGGGCTTAGGAGCACTTACTAGCAAGCTTGAAAAATTGAAAGAGCCCTAACAATGGCTATTGGAATTTTCGGCAGCTTGGGGGAGAAGATGAGTGAATTTTTGTCATCTTTTCACCTATTTAATCATTTAATAACTAAATGACCAAAATGCCCTTTTTGATAAACTTCAAATTTTAACTCATCCATGCCCAATTTTGTCCAAAAGTTAGAATTTGGATAAATTGCTATTTAAGGACCTCTAATTAATAATCTAAAGCTATTTCACACATATAGCTTCTAGAAACACACATTTTGCAACTTTTGCAATTTAGTACTTTTGGACAATTCAACCACAATTTCACAAAATTGCTTCATGAAACTTTCACACTAGCATGCATACAAGGCATAAACCTCAATAACTCATTTATAACCCTCGGATTTGTGGTATCGCACCACTATTTCGACTAGGCCCTAAACTGGGATGTTACAACTCTCCCCCCTTTAGAGATTTTTGTCCCCGAAAATCTTACCAGTAAAGAGGTTTGGATGTTGCTCTCTCATAGCTTCTTCTGTTTCCCATGTAGGCTCTTCGACACCATGTTTCTACCATAACACTTCACTAGTGCTATGCTCTTATTTCTCAACTTTTTCACTTCTCGAGCCAAGATCTTAATCGGCTCCTCTTCATAAGACATATTCGGTCTTATCTCAATTTCCGTCGAAGGAATCACATGTGAAGGATCGGAGCGATACCGTCGCAACATCGACACATGGAACACATTATGAATCTTTTCCAACTCTACTGCAAAGCCAACCGGGTATGCTCTGCACCCAATTACATGCTGCAGATCTCATACGACCCTATAAACCTTGGACTCAATTTCCCTTTTCGTCCAAATCTCATAATCTTCTTCCACGGGGACACTTTCAAAAACACTTTGTCGCCCACTTCGAACTCAATTTCTTTTCTTTTCAAATCCGCGTACGACTTTTGTCGGTCCGAAGCAGCTCTCAGACTATTACGGATTACTTTCACCTTCTCTTTAGTTTCTTTCACTAGATCGACCCCATGGATCCACTTCTCACTAAGCTCGGTCCAATACAAAGGAGTCCGACACTTACGACCATACAAAGCCTCATACGGTGCCATCTGTATACTCGACTGATAACTATTGTTGTAGGCGAATTCGACCAAAGGTAGATATCTCTCCCAACTACCTTCGAATTCTAACACACAGCATCGAAGAATATCTTCAAGAACTTGAATCACTCTTTCAGACTGACCATCGGTTTGCGGATGGAACGCAGTGCTAAAATTCAATCTCGTACCCATGGCCTCTTGCAACTTCTTCCAAAATCTCGAAGTAAACCTCGGATCTCTATCCGATATAATAGACACAGGTACACCATGCAACCTAACTATCTATGCCACATACAACTCAGCTAACTTATCCAGTGAATAATCAACACGTACTGGAATAAAGTGAGCCGACTTTGTCAATCTATCCACAACAACCCACACAGCATCTCTCTTTCTCGGAGTCATCGGCAACCCCGTTACAAAATCCTTGGTAATCCGATCCCACTTCCATTCGGGTACCATTACTGGCTGAAGCAATCCCGAAGGCACTTGATGCTCAGCTTTCACTTGTTGACAAATTAAACACTTGGTCACAAACTCTGAACTATCTCTTTTCATACCCGTCCACCAATACAACTTCCTCAAGTCGTTGTACATTTTAAATCTTGCCTTGATGTCTTGACAAACATCCACCGTGGGCCTCATGCAAAACCTTTCGAATCAACTCCTCATCTTTAGGAACACAAATTACATCACGATACATCGACACAACCATTCAAATCCACTCGAAAATCAAAATCACTTTCTGATCCGCACTTAGCTATCTTAGCTTGCATCTCACTGTCATTTTTCTGAGCCTCACATATTTGTTGAACAAATAGTGGCTTAGCTCTCAACTCAGCCAAAATAGCACCATCGTCAGAAAATGCTAAACTCGTGCTCATAACTCTTAGAGCATACAAGGATTTCCTACTCAGGGCATCCGCAACCACATTCGCTTTTCCCGGGTGGTAGTTAATGATTAACTCATAGTATTTCAACAACTCAAGCCACCGTCTCTGTCTCAGATTCAGATCCTTCTGATCCATCAAATACTTTAAACTCTTGTGATCCGTAAAGATTAAGCACTTCTCACCATATAAGTAATGTCGCCAAATCTTTAACGCAAAAACAATCGCTACTAACTCCAAATCATGAGTCGGATAATTCTTCTCGTGCGGTTTTAGCTGCCTCGAGGCGTAAGCGACTACCTTACCCTCTTGCATCAACACACAACTGAGACCATTAAACGACGCATCACTGTAAACCACGAACTCTTTCCCCAATTCTGGTTGAACCAAAACCGGTGCCTCAGTCATCATTATTTTCAGTCTCTCGAAGCTTTGTTGACAAGTCTCAGTCCATTCAAACTTGACATCTTTATGCAATAGTTTTGTCATTGGGGTAGCAATCACAGAGAACCCCTTTACGAAACGTCTGTAATATCCTACTAATCCCAAGAAACTTTTGATTTCTGACACGTTCCTCGGCGGTTTCCAATCCACAACAGTCGATATCTTACTCGGGTCAACTCTGACACCACCACCTGACACCATGTGTCCTAGGAATCTGACCTCTCGGAGCCAAAACTCACACTTGCTAAACATAGCATACAACTGCTTATCTCTCAAAGTTTGCAAGACAATTCTCAAATGCTCTTCATGATCGTTCTCATCCCGATAATAGATCAATATGTCGTCAATGAAGACAACTACAAACGTGTCCACATACGATCTGAAAACACGGTTCATCAGATCCATAAAAATCGCAGGTGCATTCGTCAAACCAAACGGCATAACCAAAAACTCATAATGGCCATACCTTGTCCGAAATGCAGTTTTCAACACATCTTGTTCTTTCACTCTGAGCTGATAATAACCAGACCTCAAGTCTATCTTGGAGAACACTGTAGCTCCCTTTAGTTGATCAAAAAGATCATCAATCCTTGGTAAAGGATACTTATTCTTCACCGTCACCTTGTTCAGTTGTCTATAGTCTATACACAACCTCACAGACCCATCTTTCTTCTTCACGATTAATACCGGAGCACCCCACGACGAGTAGCTCGGTTTTGCAAAACCCTTATCTGTCAACTCTTGCAATCCCCAACCTTCGATTCTTTCAACTCTACAAAGCCATTCTATATGGAGCAATTGAAATAGGTGCCGTTCTCAGAACCAACTCAATTCCAAACTCGACCTCTCTCACTGGAGGTAATCCGGGTAACTCTTCCTGAAATACATCTGGATACTCACATACCACTGGCACTGTTTCAAACTCTACTCCAATCTCTCGAGTATTCAACACAAAAGCAAGATAGGACTCACATCTTTTTCTCAAACATTTCTCAGCCACTAGGGAAGAAATCATCACTGGTAGACTATCTGATCCACCTGATTCAACCCGAACCACATCTCCACTCTCACATTTCAATTCAATAAACTTACTACCACAGTTCACTAAGACATTATGGGTAGTCAACCAATCCATGCCTAGGATTAAATCAAACTCATCAAACGGAAACAACATAAGGTTTGCCGGAAAACAATGATTCTCAATCAATAAAGGACAATTCTTACACACTCTGTCCACTAACACATGCTTTCCTAACGAGTTTGACACCTTAACCACTAAGTCCGTAGACTCAACGGTCATACTCAAACTAGATGCTAATATCATGCAAATATAAGAATAAGTAGACCCTGGATCTATTAAAGCAATAACAAAGGTGTCATAGAGAGAAAAAGTACCTGTTATCACATCAAGGGAGAATGCTTCTTCGCGAGCGCAAATAGCATACGTCCTCGCAGGTGCCTGACCCTCCGATCTCGTAGCAGAGTCTCTGGACACACCCCTACCACTATTCCCACCTCTAGGGTTTCTTGGTGGTCTACCCCTTGCAGACACATCACTAGGTCTCATCTCTTGTTTCTCTTCCTTATCATCCCTCTCGGGGCAGTTTCGGATAAAGTGGTCAGGGGAACCACACTTATAACATTTCCGACTATTTCCCCATCACTCTCAAGTGTGATATCTACCACAACTTGGACACTATGGTTTGCTCTTCGTATTGCCCACACTTTCCATCGAGGGAGCTTGGACTCTCGAACCCGAGCGAGTATTGCCCAAGTCTCGATGCGAATAACCCATCGTGTCCGCTGCGTTCGGATTCACTTCCTTGGATCTTTTCGATTGGGCTTGGTATGACTTGCCCATCGGCCTCTTTCTAGCATCTCGGGCTTCACTCACAGCCCTCCTCTTTTCTGAACTCAGCTCTTCGGCCTTACTCGCCCTCTCAACTAACACCACAAATTATTTCAACTCCAAAATGCCCACTAGGAGTTTGATGTCCTCATTCAGCCCATCTTCGAACCTCTTACACAAGATGGTCTCAGTCGATACACATTCTTGAGCGTATTTGCTAAGCCTAACAATCTCACGCTCATATTTTGCCACTGTCATTCTTCCTTGCTTCAACTCAAGGAATTCCTTCCTTTTTCGATCGGTAAACCTCTGGCTTATATACTTCTTCCAGAACTCTTCGAGAAAGAAGTCCCACGTCACCCGCTCTCTCGGGACCACTAGCGTCAATGTCTTCCACCAATGGTATGCCGAATCTCTCAGCAAGGATACGGCACACTTCAAACTCTCTTCAGGCGTACATGAGAGTTCATCGAACACCCTCATTGAGTTCTCCAACCAGAACTCCGCCCTCTATGGGTCATCATCTACCTTAGCTCTAAACTCCTCAGCCTCGTCTTTCCTAATCTTATCCATCAGGGGTTTCGATATCCTCACTACATCCATACCTTGAGGAGCCACTGGATTTGGCTGAGGTATAGGAGGAGGAGGTGGGGGAGGTTGAGCATTAGGGTTCGCTCGAACATAAACCGAGTACCAATTGCTCATCATTTGGAGAAAGGCTTCTCGTGCCTCTTCCCCTTGACCCCTAACCTCAGGTCCACTTTGAACAGCACCTTTGTTCGCTTGCTTGCCAGCAGCGCATTACTAGTCTGCTTCATCAATGATCGATGGATCGGAATCCATATACTATATAAAACAAGATTTAAAATAATCAGAAACCATCACACTATCATTGTACACTTATGGCATGTATAGCTAGACTCTTACACCCGCTACGGTAGTCCTAGAAACGGCTAAACCATAGCTCTAATACCACAAAATGTAACACCCCTTGCCCGAGTTCTACGCTGAAATCAGGCCCGAGGCGTTACCAAACTCAAACCACTTGATCGCCACTTAGGCTCGTTGTAACTACTCTCTGAAGTCATCTCAACAACCTCTTTCTCGACTTACGAGGCCTCACTCATACACACGAGGGCTCTCGAGACTAAACTAAAACTTTTTCCAATTTTTCTCTTTTATACAGGTCTCACACGCCCGTGCAAGATTAGACATGCCCATGCATGGACACACACGCCTATGTCCCCCAACTGTGCCTAAAACCCCACCATTCTGCCAATGCCCCACGGCCAAGGCACACGCCCGTGCTTACCACTCGTGGTGCACACTGACTACCTTAACACAGCCTAGAGTCTAGACACACGCCCGTGTGGCTAGCCCGTGGCCAACACTGGTTAATCCCACACGCCCGTGTGGCTAGTCCGTGGTCTATTCTGATTTAAAATACTAACATGCAGGGGACGCACGGCCAAAGCACGCGTCTGTGGGCTGATTGTGTGTCACACATGGCCTAGACACACGTCCGTGTGTCTATCCACATGGCCAAGAACAAAGATATTTGCTGGGCTCTCCTCACCCTTATATCTTACATAATATACACTCATACAACACATCCATAATCAACTCAAATTGAATTGCAATCTCACATAGACAACTATAACTTTCTTTCATATAATGTAATAGCCAACAACCATGGCATTATACAAAATAAGCTATCCATCTAAAGGCCAACACTTCTTAGCCATTTACAACAAAATTAACTAACTTGTCTAGCCCCTATACATGCCACATACAAAACATTAAGTTTCATGTACCAAAGTGTGCTGATATGTGGGCTGTCTTCTGATGATCCTCGTATCTCGATTCAACACTTTTAATCTATAAGACAAGGGAAAAGAAATGGAGTAAGCTTTGAGCTTAGTAAGTTTGCACATAAACAATTAAGCATCATAGTATAAAATAACCCACAAATAGCATTATACTAACATATAATATACCATTGTGCTTACTCTTTCTATCCCTTACCATATTTCCAACTCATCATGAGTCACATACTCATAACCATTGAAATGCACCCCTGCATTAAATATCACATTTACATGACATACAACACCTCATTATTTCTCGTAATACATCTACATAGTTAATCCACATAACTTATCCACACAGCTTATCCACATAGCTAGTTCACATAACTAATCTACACAGCTATTACACACAGCTAATACACACAGTTAATCCATACAACCAATATCTCAGTGGTTTTGCACTTAGCACACCACAATTGATTAATAAGGTGGTATCGCACTTAGCCTACCACAAAGGTATTCATAGTGGTTTAGCACATAGCCCACTGACGATATACCTCACGATAGCATCGCACATAGCTAGCTCATCGTCAATATGCATTAGGATGGTATCGCACTTAGCCCACCATCTAGCATTATCACAACACATGTACAAGTCTACTTACTTAATCATTCTACTTAAACCACATAGGTCATCAATCATTCTCGATCATACATTTATTCACAATTTCTACTACATTCATCCCACATAGGTTCTCAAACATGCTACACACTAGCCAGCATTAACAAATTGTAAGTATGAATGCATTATTTGTGCATAGACTTACCTCGATACTCAAAAGTATAGAAATATGCAATTTAGTCCACCACCTTGCTTTTGCCTCGATTACGATCCGGGCTTCGTCTTTATTGATCTATAATGAATAAATCAGCTTATTCAATACACACATTGACTAAATTGACCCACATTTCATACTTTAGCAAAATTACTATTTTGCCCCTAAACTTTCTCATATTTACACTTTAGCCCTAAAGGCTCGTAAAGTGATTTTTATTCAACTTTCTAGCCTTTCATGCTTAGCCGAACCACTTACTCAACTAAAGCATTCATCAATTCTCACTAAATCACATATGTATGACCAAACTAAAGTTTGTCACAAACTAGTCCCTACATGCATTTTCATGGAAAATCACTTAGCAAAAGATGTTTCTACTACATCAAGCTTTCATATTCTTCCATAAAACATCAAAATACATGCATGTCATACATATGTACATTTTTGAACATCCATAATAGCTCACCAAATAGCTAAAAATAGCTTACTCATGCTACTAGGACTTTAAAAATACGAAGAATATAAAAAACCGGGCTTAGGAGCACTTACTAGCAAGCTTGAAAATTGAAAGAGCCCTAACAATGGCTATTGGAATTTTCGGCAGCTTGGGGGAGAAGATGAGTGAATTTTTGTCATCTTTCCACCTATTTAATCATTTAATAACTAAATGACCAAAATGCCCTTTTTGATAAACTTCAAATTTTAACTCATCCATGCCAAATTTTGTCCAAAAGTTAGAATTGGGATAAATTGCTATTTAAGGACCTCTAATTAATAATCTAAAGCTATTTCACTCATATAGCTTCTACAAACACACATTTTGCAACTTTTGCAATTTAGTCCTTTTGGACAATTCAACCACAATTTCACAAAATTGCTTCATGAAAGTTTCACACTAGCATGCATACAAGGCAGAAACCTTAATAACTCATTTATAACCCTCAAATTTGTGGTCTCGCACCACTATTCTGACTAGGCCCTAAACCGGGATGTTACAGTAATTACATACGATGGATCAAATCGTCGAAGCATCGACACATGAAACACATTATGAATCTTTTCTAACTCAGGTGGTAACATTAATCTATAAGCAACTGGCCCTATTCGTTCGATGATCTCATACGGCCCGATGAACCTCAGACTCAATTTGCCTTTTCTGCCGAAACAAAGTATTTTCTTCCACGGAGACACTTTTAAAAACACTTTATCACCGATCTCAAATTCAATATATTTTCGTTTTAAATATACATAGGACTTCTGACGATCTGAAGCCGCTTTCAAACTATCACGAATCACTTTCACTTTCTGCTCAGTCTCTTTGATTAAAAATCAACCCCGTGAATCTTATTCTCACTAAGCTTAGTCCAATATAATGGAGTTCGGCATTTACGACCATAAAGAGCCTCATATGGTGCCATTTTGATGCTATATTGAAAACTATTGTTGTACACAAATTCGATCAACGATAAATGCTTTTCCCACGTGTTTTCAAATTCAAGAATGCAGCATCTCAACATATCTTCAAGAATATGAATAATCCGCTTGGATTGACCATCCGTTTGCAGATGAAATGTAGTACTGAAATGCAACTTTATGCCTAAAGCCTCTTGTAATTTCTTTCAAAACTGCGAGGTAAATCTCGGATCTCTATCAGATACAATGGATAGTGGCACCCCGTGCAATCTCACAATCTCAGAAATATACAATTCAGCTAATTTATCAAGTGAATAATCTGTTCTCACTGGAACAAAATGAGCTGATTTCGTCAATCTGTCAACTATCACCCAGATTGCATCTTTCTTTCTCGGAGATAAAGGTAGTCCCAACACGAAGTCCATTGTGATTCTCTCCCATTTCTATTCAGGAATAATAATTGGTTGTAACAAACTGGATGGAACCTGATGTTCAGCTTTAATTTGTTGACATACTAAACATCTCGTAACAAATTTTGAGATATCCCATTTCATACCATGCCACCAATAAAACTGTTTCAGATCATTATACATTTTCGTACTTCCCGGATGAATAGCCAAACGACTATTATGAGCTTTGTTCAAAATCAACTGAATCAACTCTGAATTTCTCGGAATACAAATCCGATCTCGAAATGTCAAACAATCATCATTATCAACTTGAAATTCTGAATCAGAATTCAAACCACATTGAGCTCGTTTTGCCATCATCTCATTATCACTTTTCTGAGCATCACAAATTAGACGTATAAACATTGGCCTCATTTTTAATTCAGCTAATACTGAACCATCATCACACAGATCTATTTGAGTACTCATTGCTCGCAAAGCAAATAAAGACTTTCAGCTCAAAGCGTCAGCAACAACATTAGCTTTTCCCGGATGATAATTAATTACTAATTCATAGTATTTTAGTAATTCTAACCATCTCCACTGTCTCAAATTTAATTCTTTTTGTGTCATCAGATATTTCAAACTCTTGTGATCAGTATAAATGTGGCATTTCTCACCAAATAGGTAATGGTGCCAAATCTTCAATACAAATACAATCGTAGCTTATTCAAGATCGTGCGTCGGGTAGTTCTTTTCATTCGGCTTTAACTGTCTTGAGGCATAAGCTATAACTTTACCCTCTTGAATCAGCACAGAGCCCAAACCATTCAACGATGCATCACTGTAAACTATAAATTCTTTACCTGATTCAGGATGGACTAACACTGGTGCCTCTGTCAACAATGTTTTCAACTGTTCAAAACTCTGCTGGCACTTTTCTGACCACTCGAATTTAACATCTTTCTGTAACAATTTCATCAACGGATTTGCAATCATCAAAAAGCCTTTCACAAACAGTCTATAATATCCCGCTAGTCCTAGAAAACTATGGCCTTCAGACACATTCCTCGGTGGTTTCCACTCTAAAATTACTGAAATCTTGTTCGGATCAACTCGTATTCCTGCAGCTGATACCATATGCCCCAGAAAACCAACCTCACTCAGCCAAAACTGACATTTATTGAACTTTGCATACAATTGCTTCTCACACAGAGTCTGTATGTAACAGCCCAATTTAGACCCTAGTTAGAATAGTGGTTTTGAGACCACAAATCCAAGGTCAAAATAATATTTTAATGTTATTTTTGGTGTTGACTATATGTGATATAGCCTGTGTGAAAAATCTGTGTGGTAATTTTATCGACTGTGTGCCGAATTAAGAGAAAGGACTTAATCGCGTAAAGTGTAAAAGCTGTGTGCTGATTTATAAGTGCCAAATTATTAATGTCTTTTAAATATGGAGGCTTTATGATGCAATTAAGCCATTATATAGTTATTGGGTGGTGGATGGACATAAAAACCTATAGATAATGGAAATGGAATAATAATAAAAGGGGTAAAAAGGTAAATTATGTATTCATGATAATAAAACAAAAGAATGAAAGTGGTCATCTTTTATTCACTCATTTTGACCGAAATTAGAAAAAATAATAAGAAGAAAAGAGAAGCCATGGATGAATACTAGGGTTCGGCCATCGTTGGAATCAATTAAGGTATGTTTTGACTTTGGTTTTTGATGGTTTTTATGTTTTTGAGATTGTTGCTTAGTCTACTATCAAGCCCATGTTGTAATTTGAAGAATTGATGATGTTTATGAGATATTCCATTGATGAAATGGTGAGCTTTGTGATGAGTATTGATGTTAAATGATAGATATGTGTTTAATGAACATGTTTTATTCTTGAAATTTTGATAAAATTGTGCAATTTGGGCTTAATTGAGAAAAGTGTAAATTGAGGGACTAAAATGTGAAATCAATGAAATGTTTGTGCTTGTATGAACACAAGGAAAATTCAGCTAGGCTTATGTAAAAAGAAATTATGTGAATTTGACGAATTTGTGAAATAGGGACTAAAGTGTCAAAATGTGAAAATGTAAGGGCTATTTTGCAAAATGCCCTAAATATGTATGTTTGGATTAAATTGAATGAATTGGAGATTGAATGAGTTAAATTTGAATGTGTATACACCAAGAAAGGAAAGGTTTGGATCGAGATCGAGGCAAAGATAAAGTGCTCAATTAATCGACCGTTTTGATATTTTGACGTCCGAGGTAAGTTCGGACATAATACGTGTATTTAGCTATGTTTAATGTTATGAAATGAATGGTATGATATTATTGAAATGTGAATGCTATGTGATAGCTCGAGTTATGTGGCACTAAGTGTGCTTATTCAAAAATGTGACCGAGATGAATAGCACTGTGTGTGCGAAATAATATAAGCTTTGGCTTTGTAGTAGGCATTGTGTGTGCGATACCGATTTAAGATTGGTTTGATATGGATGCTCTAAGTGTGCGATGCTAATTAAGCTTCGGCTAATTATTTGGGCACTAAGTGTGTGATTGAACCGAAGAAGGAACGAAAGTTAATCGAAATGAATAGTGAGTATTGAGTAGCATATGTAACCGACAACTAAGTGTTGGTTAAGGTACGTTCGAAACCTATGTGGTTGATGAAACTATGAATGAGTTTATGGAAGGTTAACTGAATATATTAGCTTTGGATGGTATGATATATGTGATTGTGGAATAATCTAAATGATGGTTTGTTTTGATATAATGTATTATGTTATGAACTTACTAAGCTTTTGAAAGCTTACTGTGTGAATCTTTCTCTATTTTACAGTGTCAGTAAAGCTAGCTCAGATCCGGGGATCGTCAGCATCTCTATCACACTATCGGTAATCTATTTCAGTACCTTTGAATATGTGTATATTTGAATATGGCATGTATAGGCTAGTTGTTTTGAAATACATTTGAGATGTGTAAATAGTCATGTGATGTGGCTAGATAAATGTTAGAATTATGCATATGTGGATGTGGTATGTGGAGTATGCTTTGGTATGTTTTAATGGCAATGAAAGTGCCTTATAAATGGTAAGTTTATTGATGGATTGATGCTCTTGTAACCTAGTGATGTTGTTGATGAATCATGCTTGGTAATGCAAGTGTTTAGTTGTGAAATTGGTTTATAAGTAGACATGATTAAAAGTGAGATTGAATAATATGATATGTTGATCATTTGACATGTATTTGGTTGCCAAATTGTGTGAGAAAATATGTTTAATTGTGCTTGTAGGGTTGACCCTTGTGTGGGTGGCAAATTGGCCTTGCAAATGGCCTATTTTGCATACATGGCTAAGAGACACGGGCGTGTGTCTCTTTCGTGTGGTTTAAGGATTATTTTTAGGTGTGTCTGGATAGGGTACATGGCCGAGGCCTACGGGCATGCATGGTGGACGTCCGACCAAGTCAGTAGCTAGCCTAATATCACACGGCCATGGCACACGGGCGTGTTTGGTGGCCGTGTGAACAAGTCAGTATGTATGCTCTATTTTTACACGGCTTGGACACATGGGTGTGTCTGGTAGCCGTGTGAGGCACACGGCCTGACTGCACGGGCGTGCGACCTCAACAGTGTTGAAGAATGTTTGAATTTCTGAAAACTTTTGTAAGTGTTCGGTTTAGTCCTGGCCTCTTTCTAACTCATGTTTATGGTCTTGTAGACCTAGATAAGGGACTATATGCTCGTATTTGAGTATGTTTGATTGATGGTTGACTTTGTTTCGTGAAATGGATGTGAAATGTTTTGATCGTCAGGTAATGTCTCTTAACCCTATTTCGGTGACGGTTTCAGGTTAGGGATGTTACATTTTATTGGTATAGAGCTACGGTTTAGTCGATTCTCGGGCTAACGTAGCGTGTGTGAGTCTAGCTATACATGCTTATCAAATTACGATAGTGTGATGAATCCTGACAGTTTAAAATGTGTTTTTATATAGTAAAGGATCCCGATCGAGCAGTTGCTGACGATGTAGAGAGTAACACGCCTACTCCCGCTCAAGGGACAGCGCCAGCCACATCTAGGCCGAATGATAGTGGTGAAGGAGGAGAGGCTAAGCAAGCCTTCTTCCGAATGATGAGTGAGTGGTTTTCAGAGTTCGTTGGAACGAATCCGGCTGCTCCACAACCCCCAACCCCACAAGTACAAGTTGTGCCACAAGTGATAAATCCGATTCGATTGAATAAACCTCCTGTGGATAAGATTCGTAAGTACGGGGCCAAAGAGTTTAGGGCCACAGTTGATGACGATGCTGAGCGAGCCGAGTTTTGGCTCGAGAATACAGTTCAGGTATTCGATGAGATGTCGTTGAATCCTGATGAATGTATTAAATTTGTTGTTTCTGTGTTGAGGGATACTGCATATAAGTGGTGGAAGACGTTGACATCCATGGTTCCGAGAGAGAGAATCACCTGGGATTTCTTCCAAGTTGTTTAGAAAGAAGTATATCAGTCAACGATTCATTGATCAGAAACGTAAAGAGTTTCTAGAGCTGAAACAGAGCCGTTTGTCAGTTACTGAGTACGAGTGGGAATTTGTGAGATTGAGCAAGTATGCACGGGAATGTGTTTCGACCGAAGCTACTATGTGTAAATGTTTCATAGAAGGATTGAATGAGGACATTAAGTTGTTGGTTGGGATACTTGATATAAACAAATTTGTTGTGTTAGTCGAAAGAGCATGCAAAGCCGAGGAGCTCAGTAAAGAAAAGAAGAAAGCTGATTCTGAAGCTCGTGATGAAAGAAAAAGATCGATAAGTAAGTTTTCTCAACCTTCAACGAAGAGATTTAGAGATACAAGTAACCGATCAAATACTTCATTTGGACATCCGAATAGAGACCGCACAAGACTAAGTGTTGGTCCGAGAACTCAAGCTCCAATAGAATCATGTGTTGATAGTGCGAAAAGTAACAAACCCGAGTGTAGACAGTGTGGAAGACGACATGTGGGAGAATGCTGGGGCAAGTACAACAATAGAGTTTGCTATAAATGTGGATCACGAGATCACTTCATTCGAGATTGCCCAAAGATGGCTGAGGAAGAAAATGTTCAGAATGTGAGATCGAGTAATGTGACGGCTAGGGGTAGACCACCTAGAAATACCAGGAATGTGAGCGGAAGTCAAAAAGGGACTACTGATACAGCTATGAGATTAGAGGTGAGAGCACCTGCCTGAGCCTATGCTATACGTGCATAGCATTGAGAGGAAGCATCATCTCCAGACGTTATCACTGGTACTTTTACTTTATTTGATACTGATGTGATTGCTTTGATAGATCCAGGATCTACTCATTCCTATGTGTGTGTAAATCTAGTATCAAGTAAGACTTTACCTGTTGAGTCTACTGAATTTGTGATTAGAGTATCGATCCCCTTAGGCAAGTGTGTTTTGCTAGATAAAGTGTGCAAGAATTGCCCATTGATGTTTCGGGATGTTTGTTTTCCGGGTAACTTGATGTTGCTACCATTCGATGAATTTGATATTATTCTGGGTATGGATTGGCTTACTGTGCATAATGCCATTGTGAATTGTAAAAGAAAGAGTATTGAATTGAGAAGTCAGAACGGTGAGATAGTTTGAATTGAATCCAGTGATATGCAAGGGTTATCAGCTATTATATCTGCAATGAAAGCTTTGAACTATGTGAGAAAGGGTTGTGAAGCCTATCTAGCATATGTGATTGATACAAAAGTGTCAAAAAAGAAAGTCGAATCTATGCCTGTGGTTAGTGAGTTTCCAGATGTGTTTCCTAAAGAATTGCCGGGATTACCTCCAATCAGAGAAGTTGAATTCGATATTGAATTAGTTCCGGGAATGACTTCTATCTCGATAGCTCCATATAGAATGGAACCAACAGAGTTGAAAGATTTAAAGTCTCAGTTGCAAGAGTTGACTGATAGAGGGTTTGCATGACCGAGTTTCTCGTCCTGGGTGCTCCTGTGTTGTTTGTGAAAAAGAAAGATGGTACTATGAGGATGTGTATCGACTATCGACAGTTGAACAAGGTGACAATAAAGAATAAATATTCGTTGCCACGTATTGATGATTTGTTTGATCAGCTGAACGGAGCTACAGTGTTTTCTAAGATAGATTTGAGATCGGGCTATTATCAGTTGAGAGTTAAAGAATCTAATGTGCCGAAAACTACTTTCAGAATGAGGTACGGACATTACGAATTCTTAGTGATGCATTTTGGTTTAACAAATGCTCCTGCAGTGTTTATGGATCTGATGAATTGGACATTCAGACCGTATTTGGATCGATTTGTTGTGGTGTTCATTGATGATATCTTGATCTACTCATGTTATGAGACGCAGCATGCCGAGCATTTAAAAATTGTGCTACAAACTCTGCATGAGAAACAGTTGTATGCTAAGTTTAACAAATGTGAATTTTGGTTGCGTGAGGTTGGTTTCCTGGGGCATATTGTATCAGCTGCGGGAATACGAGTTGATCCGAGTAATATTTCAGCTATTTTAGAATGGAAGCCTCCGAGAAATGTGTCTGAAGGCCGTAGTTTTCTGGGACTAGCGGGATATTATAGACAATTTGTGAAAGGCTTCTCGATGATTGCGACTCCATTGACGAAGTTGCTACAGAAAGATGTTAAATTCGAGTGGTCAGAAAAGTGCAAACAGAGTTTTGAGTAGTTGAAAGTATTGTTGACAGAAGCACCAGTGTTAGTTCAGCCTGAATCGGGCAAAGAATTCATAGTTTACAGTGATGCATCGTTGAATGGTTTGGGCTATGTGCTGATACAAGAAGGCAAATTTATTGCTTATGCTTCGAGGCAGTTAAAGCTGCATGAAAAGAATTATCCGATGCACGATCTTGAATTTGCCACGATTGTGTTTGCCTTGAAGATTTGGGGTCATTATCTATTTGGTGAGAAATGTCATATTTATACCGATCATAAGAGTTTGAAATACTTGATGACTCAGAAAGAATTGAATTTGGGACAGAGAAGATGGCCAGAATTGTTGAAAGATTATGAACTTGTAATTGATTATCATCCGGGCAAAGCTAATATTGTTGTTGATGCTTTGAGCCGAAAGTCTATATGTGCTTTGCGAGCAATGAATGCTCAGATAGATCTGGGTGATGATAGTGTGGTTTTGGCCGAATTGAAAGTGAGACCGATGTTTGTACACCAGATTCGGGATGACTAGAAAATTGATAATGAACTAATAGCAAAACGAGCTCAATGTGATTTGAATTCGAAATCAGAATTTCGAGTTGATAGTGATGATTGTTTGAGATTCAGAAATTGAATTTGTGTTCCGAAAAATTCAGAATTGATTCAGTTAATTTTGACCGAAGCTCATAATAGTCGTTTGACTGTGCATCCAGAAAGTACGAAAATGTATAATGATTTGAAACAGTTTTATTGGTGGCATGGTATGAAAAGAGACATCTCTGACTTTGTGTCGAAATGTTTAGTTTGTCAGCAAGTTAAAGCTGAACGTCAAGTTCCATCCGGTTTGTTAAAGCCGATCATGATTCCTGAGTGGAAATGGGAGAGAATTACGATGGACTTTGTGTCGGGATTGCCTTTGTCTCCGGGAAAGAAAGATGCAATCTGGGTGATAGTTGACAGATTGACGAAATCAGCTCATTTCATTCAGGTGAGAACAGATTATTCACTTGATAAATTGGTTGAATTGTATATTGCTGAGATTGTGAGATTGCACGGGGTGCCACTATCTATTGTGTCTGACAGAGATCCGAGATTTACCTCGCGATTTTGGAAGAAATTGAAAGAGGCTTTAGGCACAAAATTACATTTCAGTACTGCATTTCATCTACAAACAGATTGACAATTCGATCGGATCATTCAGGTTCTCAAAGATACGTTGAGGTGTTGTATTCTTGAATTTAAAAGTACGTGGGAAAAGCATTTATCGTTGATTGAGTTTGCGTACAATAACAGTTTTCAATCTAGCATTAAAATGGCACCGTATGAGGCTCTTTACGGTCGAAAATGCCGAACTCCATTGTATTGGACTGAGCTGAGTAAGAATAAGACTCACGGGATTGATTTGATAAAAGAGACTGAACAAAAAGTGAAAGTGATTCGTGATAGTTTGAAAGCCGCCACAGATCGTCAGAAGTCTTATGCAGACTTGAAACGAAAAGATATTGAATTTGAACTTGGTGACAAAGTGTTTTTGAAAGTATCTCCGTGGAAAAATATACTTTGATTTGGCCGGAAAGGCAAGTTGAGTCCGAGGTTCATCGGACCGTATGAGATCATTGAACGAGTTGGGGCGGTTGCTTATAGATTGGTGTTGCCACCTGAGTTAGAAAAGATTCATAATGTGTTTCATGTGTCGATGCTTCCACGGTACCGATCTGATCCGTCTCATGTGATTGCTCCTACTAAGGTTGAGATTCAGTCAGATTTGTCATATAGTGAAGAACCGATTCGAATTTTGGCACGAGAGACCAAAGAGTTGAGAAATAAGAAAATCTCTTTAGTGAAATTGTTATGGCATAAACACGGGGTAGAAGAGGCTACGTGGGAGCCTGAAAACGTTATAAGAGAGCAATGTCCACACCTATTCACTGGTAAGATTTTCGGGGACCAAAATCCCTAAGGGGGGAGAGTTGTAACAACCCGATTTAGACCCTAGTCAGAATAGTGGTTTCGAGACCACAAATCCAAGGTCGGAATAATATTTTAATGTTATTTTTGGTGTTGATTATATGTGATATAGCTTTGTGTGAAAATTCATGTGGTAATTTTATCGATTGTGTGCGAATTAAGAGAAAGGACTTAATCGCGTAAAGTGTAAAAGCTGTGTACTGATTTATAAGTGCCAAATTGTTAATGTCTTTTAAATATGGAGGCTTTATGATGCAATTAAGCCATTATATAGTTATTGGGTGGTTGATGGACATAAAAACCTATAGATAATGGAAATGGAATAATAATAGAAGGGGTAAAAAGGTAAATGATGTATTCATGATAATAAAACAAAAGAATGAAAGTGGTCATCTTTTATTCACTCATTTTGACAAAAATTAGCAAAAAGAATAAGAAGAATAGAGAAGCCATGGATGAATACTAGGGTTCGACCATCGTTGGAATCAATTAAGGTATGTTTTGTGTAACATCCTAAAATTAGGGGTTCGACATTTTGCTTTATTATGTGTGTTGGCTAGCTAGGCTTGTTGTTTGGGTGTGTTTGGGGGTCCTGGGGAGGCTCGGGTTCGAGCCCAGGTCCTGGCAAAAAATTTGGTTTTGGGCACTTTAGTGAGGAGAGTTAGTGAAGGCAGGACTTAAGAATAATTGTTTGTATCTGGATGTCACAAGTAGCAAGGTGGCCTAGTGGTTGCCGTCACAAGGGAGCATGGAAGGGGGGAGAGTGTTCGAATCCCATATGCTGCAACAAGGGGCTTTATTTTTGTGCTCAGGTAAGGGAGGTGGCTGAGTGAAGATCAAACTCTGTAGGAGAGAGGGGAGACTTGGTCAAATAATTCGAATGGGTGATAGGGAGTGAAAGGGGGAGTAAATCAAGGAGTAAAACAAGGGGATTTGGGAGTGTGGTGATAGTTGGCCGAAAATGGGAACTAAGGGGGAGGTGAAAATTCGGCTAGGGGGTGTTAGGTAGCATATTCGGTCAAGGGAGAAGCTTGTGTGCCGAATTTTCCTTGGGTTTTTCTTGTTCATCTCTCTGCGTTTTTGTGCAAATTGTGTGCTGGTTGCTTAGTGCATTTTGGGTTACTTTCACACGTACCAATTGGCCGAAAACCTTACTCTTCTTTCCTTCTTCATTATTTCTTTCTTCTAGCCGAAACTCACTTCCCATCATTCTCCTTTTTGCACCTTTTTCTACACTATTAGCACATAGCCGAAACTCCCTCTTCTCTTTCAGTGTTCTTGCTACTCTTTTCTTTATCAACGGAGTTCCTCTTTTCATCTTTTAAATCGGCTTCTCATTTCTTTTACCTATAGCCGAATCTCTCTTTTCCATTTCTTACTATTTGTTTTCCCACATAGCCGAACCTTAATTCTCTTTCTTTGCTTCTCTACTTTTTCTCCATTAAACCGAACCTCTATTTTTTTTCCCAATTTGAATTGGTGTTTCACTTCTGTTGCTTTAGCCGAATCAAGGGTTCTGGGGTCTTGCTGCAAAGGCCGAATCTCTTTGCAGTCGACTTCTCTTCGATCTAAGGTAATGATAAGTCTTTCTTATTTCTTTTTTTTACTTTTCCCTCCTGTGTTCACATAGCCGAATGTGTCATTCTTGTTTCTCCAAATTGTTGTCTAACTCTTTCTTTTCTCCTCTCATCGTGGAACACATATTTCGATTCAAAGCCTTAGCCGAATCTGTGGTGGGGCGGTTCTTCATTAATCAAGGTAAGGAGTTCTCTCTCTAGTTTCTTTGCGACTATTCTCTGTTCGTTTTACTCTGCCATAACCAAACCTTCTTGTTAGACAATCACCATTCTTTCACCGTGTTACGTTACTGATCGAGACTTTCTTCACGGAGGCGAGTGATAGCCGATCTAAGGGGGTTGCGTTAAGGGAGCCCAAGGGGAGTGGACTCATAGCCTCTGCTCCTAAGTTCAAACAACGTAGGGTGTCAGCGATTCGGGATTTCCTACAGGGTTGCGGAAGGGAGTCGACATCTGATTCAGATAAGCAAATCGTGGTTGTTGGCGCTAGTGAGGGTAAGTGTTATTAAATCGTACGGTTAGTTGTGGATTAGAGATCTTCCATTGTTGTTGTTGTAAGCTAATAGTGTGATGTGTTGACTTAGGTGACGTCGAGCGGGAGTGTCTCGTTCTTCACGTAATCAGGTGTGTAATTTCACACTCTTATTCGTTTGCTATGTATTATTCTGTTTGTCGGCTAAAAGCCAAAATATCCTCATTGGGTAAGCTATGAGATACCCCTAGTGGGTGAGTTTGGGAATGGCCCAGGTGAGTAAATTTATGATTACACCCTTTGGGGTAGACTTGGCATGACTGTGTATTCTATTTATCTGTTATATTGGTACGTTCATGCATGCACGAAAATACTATGTCATGAAATGTTGCATGGGTTTAGGATATGATATTGATGATAGGGGAAGTGTAATTCGATGGCTCTGCCACACATTTCGGTGACTCTGTCACATTTTGTCCGGTGGCTATGCCACGTATATTTTGATAATTTGGTGGCTCTGCCACAACTTCGGCGATGAGCAGCGTGACTGCCATCAAGGTGTGTAGCGGATGGAGGATTGATTCTAGAAATCCCTACAAGTGTGTTAGGTTGGATACGGGTGGTGTGTAGCGGATGGAATATTAGGCTGGGCTGGGTTGCATTGCATGCATTATCTGTTTTACCATGCTATTAGGGCCAAGGCCCAGGTTGATTCTATAAAGGCCTCAGGCCAGTTTGTTTCCGTTAGGGCTAAGGCCCAAGTTGTATCTGAATGGGCTCGGGCCCAGTTGACGTTCGATTAGGGGATTACACACTGAGTTATTGTAACTCACCCCTCTACTTAATTTTGCAGGTAATCCCTAACTTTGAGGATTTGGAGCCGAGACAAACTCTGTGGTGGCCATACATCGTTTCTTTAGTAAATCCCGTTTTACTTTACTTTAAATTTCACTTTAATTTGGGTTTATGTTCTGTAATAAGGCCTTTGGGATTTTATTTTGGTTTTAGTTTTTAATTCAGTTATTATTCAGTATTAAATGTGCAATACGGGATTTTTCTAAAATATAAATAACTATTTTCCAAAATGTTAACGAACAAATTACAACCTATAAACTTTGGGTTCTCTTAAACTTCGAAACAGTTTTCAAAATATCACATGTTCGAAATCCACTGAAGCTGATTTCTGTTATAAACAAGATTTTACCAACAATTCAAACTCAAATCTCGTAATAAAAGCAGTTTTCAAATTAATCACAACTTTTCAAAAATGGACATTGAGTTAAACGGGTTTTTATAAACAAACACCTAAACTTGAAGTTTTAAAAAGAATACGAACATTTTAACAAACACACAACTTTCTTTAACAACCCTTCCATGTGACATGCCAGATCCGGTCGTGACGTTTAGGCCGGGTTTGGGGTGTTACATTTTGTGGTATCAGAGCCCGATTGTAAAACTCGGTTGTGGAATGGGTTCGAAAATGTTTTCAAAACCTGCTTGAAAAATGGTTTTAAAAAAAATATATATCTTTTGGAGGTATGGCATCACGGGTCTCCGGCACTGAATCTGTAAGTTCTCTTATTTTATGTTTGTTAAGATGATGTTATGACTGTAGTAAGAAAACTACTAGAGTTAGTAGTAGAACACGGAAACTTCTAGCTTTAGTAGTTAAGACTATAGAGACTGAGACATTAGGAAGTTCGATCTGCGAGAGCAACTCTTATACATGCTTTACATAAGATATTTGTTAATAAACAGTGGAATTATATATTGATTCATAAAATCCTTAATCAGTTAATTCGATCCAGCAAACATGAGCACTAGAGGGCGTGGGCGCGATAGGCGTGGTCGAGTAGAGGCCGGCGAAGTCTTTGGGGTTGGATCTGAAGCATCTGGGCACTGCACGAAATGGAAGCACTTTGCATCACCGGTGGCCAAGAGACGGGGTCCCATGATCGAGCCGGAGGGACGATGCTTTATCCCAAGCTATCTTTGCGAGTTCTGAGCGAGTTCTTGGAGCAAATCTTGGGTCGATGGCCCAAAATCTATTCTGAGCAACTCAGGAAAACGGAGTGAGGTTTTTAGGGGCATTTCGGTGTGGCCCCAAATGTAGTGAATATTGGTGGAAGCAGTTGAGCGAATTATGGATGACACAATTTTGCAATGAGAGGAAAAATTGAAAGGAGCAAAGTGTCCTCCCTACGAGATGAGGCATACCGGTGGTGGCTCACGCAGATGAGGAAGGTACTCCAGTGGACCGTATCACACAGGACTTCTTTAAGATAGCGTTCTAGGAAAATATGTTGGGGCAAGTTATGTGGGCGCCTGAGAGGAAGGCATTTCTTAATTTGGTCCAAGGAAATAAATCGTGGCGAGTATGAGGCGGAGTTCTTGCGTTTGAGCCAGTATGCTCGAGAAATAGTCTCGGCCGATTATGAGCGCGTATGCGGTTCGAGGATGGTGCGGGGATGAGTCTGCAGTCTTGATAGCTCACTTAATGGGAAAGAGATTTTGCCATTCTGGTCGAGAAAGCAAAAATTGCTGAAGAAGTGAAACGTTCTGAGAGGCAAAATTGGGATAAGGATAGGGGCAAGAGTAAGAGAGGTTTTGGGACGTCAGGTTCTTCTGGGGGTTTCCAAAAGAGGCTTAGGTTAGATGGGCCATTCAGTTTGTAATGCCGATTCTTTGTAGGTCGATTGCGACCTTGTGCTTAGTGTGGGAGAACACATCCGGGGGAGTGTTGGAGAAGAACGGGTGGATGTTTCAAGTGTGGGTCTAGGGATCATATGATTAAGGACTGTCCACAGAAGTTAGCTAGGGCGCGGACGGTAGGTCAGGGATTTGCACAGTCAGGGAGAGGTGGTCAGCAGCCACCGAGAGGTCGTGGTCCGGCCAGAGGGGGAAATGGATTTGGGCGAGGTCATGGAGCACCGGGCAGAGGTGCTGGTAATACAGATGCAAGACAGCCGGGGTTGGTCTATGCGGCTAGACGTCGAGAGGATGGCGACGCACCGGACGTCATAACCAGTACGTTTCTTATATTTGATGTGCCATTTACTGCTTTGATAGATATTGGGTCTACACATTCATATGTTGCCTGTATTGTATCTGAGACTCTGGGTATAGAATCTGAGATTGCTACTAGAGAAATGACTGTAGTAAGCCATTTAGGACAATCTGTGGTAGTAAACAAGTTGTTTAGGGATGTGCCTTTAGAAGTGCAAGGGAATGTTTTCCCGGCAAACTTGATGGAACTGTCGTTCGGCGAGTTTGACCTTATCTTGGGCATGGATTGGTTAGTTAAGCATCGTGCGAACTTGGATTGCGCTGCTAAGCTATGGTTATAAGAACTCCAGAGGATGAAGAAGTGATGGTGATAGGTGAAATGAGAGATTATCTATCTCATGTGATTTCGGCATTAAAGGCAGAGAAGATGGTGCGAAAAGGGTGTAAGGTGTATCTAGCTTTCGTCAGCACATCGGATGCCAAGGAATTGTCTGTAGGGGATGTCAGAACTGTGAAGGAGTTCTTGGGCGTCTTTCTGAAAGAGCTTAGGTTGCCTCGGATCGTGAGGTTGAATTTGGCATTGAGCTACTTCCGAGAACAGCTCGGTGTCCATCGCCCCTTATAGGATGGCACCAAGAGCCGTGGCGAGAACTAAAAGCTTCGAGATCCAAGAGGCTGTTGGATCGCGGATTTATCTCGACCAAGTGTATCTCCGTAGGGAGCGCCAGTTTTGTTCGTGAAGAAAAAGGATGGGTCGATGCGTATGTGCATTAACTATCGTTAGTTGAACAAGTTGACTATTAAGAATAAATACCCGCTACAAAGGATTGAAGATTTGTTCGATCAGTTGTGAGGAGCTTCAGTTTTCTCGAAGATAGATTTGAGATCGAGGTACCATCAGTTAAGGGTCAAGGAGGCAGATATTCACAAGACTGCTTTCCAAACTTGATATGGGCATTACGAGTTTCTAGTGATGCCATTCAGATTGACTAATGCACCAGCCGCCTTTATGGACATGATGAACCGGGTCTTCCAACCCTATCTAGACCAGTTTATTGTAGTGTTCATAGACAACATTCTGGTGTACTCGAGAACGGAGGAAGAGCATGATTCATATCTTTGGACAGTTCTGCAGATATTAAGAGAAAAGCAACTTTATGCCAAATTCAGTAAGTGCAAATTTTGGCTGAGGGAAGTGACCTTTTTGGGGCATGTTGTGTCTGCCGAAGGGATTAGAGTTGATCCTCGGAAGGTTGAAGCAGTGTTGGATTGGAAGCCACCTAAGTCAGTATCAGAAATCTGAAGTTTTCTAGGTTTGGCTGGGTACTACAGAAGGTTCATTGAGGGGTTCTCATTGATTACTACACCTCTGACCAAGTTATTGCGAAAAGGAGTACCGTTTGTTTGGGCCGATGAACAGCAGGAAAGTTTTGAGAAGTTAAAGAAGATTCTGACTGAGGCACCAGTGTTGATTCAGCCTGAGGCTTGAAAGGAATTTGTTGTCTATTGTGATGCATCGCACACAGGTTTGAGTTGTGTGTTAATGCAAGAAGGGAAGGTGGTAGCGTATGCATCTCGTCAACTAAGGCCACATGAAGTGAATTATCCTACTCATGACTTGGAGTTGGCTGCAGTAGTATTCGCTCTGAAGATATGGAGACATTACCTGTATGGGGAGAAGTCGATTATTTATACGGATCATAAGAGTCTGAAATATCTCCTTACTCAGAAGGAGCTGAATTTAAGACAACAGAGATGGATAGAGTTGCTGAAGGATTATGACTGCTCGATTGAGTATCATTCGGGTAAAGCCAATGTGGTGGCAGATGCATTAAGTCGTAAGGTGGTATCAGAGTTGAGAGCAATGTTTGCTCATCTCAGTCTTTATGAGGATGGTAGTCTGTTAGCGGTGCTTCAAGTAAAGCCGACATGGGTGGATCAGATTAAAGAGAAGCAACTGTTAGACGAAACGTTAAGTTCTTGACGTCAGCAAGTGGAAAGAGGAGAGATAGTGGATTTTGGGTTGAAAAGGGAAGGGGTGCTATGTTTCCGTGGAAGAATTTGTATGCCGAAGGACTCTGAGTTGAGGCAGATGATTCTGCGGGAAGCGCATAGTAGCCCATACGCTATGCATCCCGATGGAAGCAAGATGTATCGGGACCTACGTGAACTGTATTGGTGGCCAGGGTTGAAACGTGAAGTTACTGACTTTGTGAGTAAGTGTTTGACTTGTCAGCAAGTGAAGGTGGAACATCAGTTGCCTTCGGGGTTGTTGCAACCGGTGAAGATTCCACTTTGGAAGTGGGAGAGAATAACGATGGATTTTGTTAGTGGGCTACCCCTAATGCCTACTAAGAAAGATTCAGTGTGGGTAATCGTTGACCAGTTGACTAAGTCTACACACTTCATACCGATTCGTACCGACTATTCATTGCAGAAGTTGGCAAAGCTGTACGTGGCAAAAATCGTGAGGCTGCATGGGTACCAGTGTCTATCATATCAGACAGAGACCCTAGATTTACATCACGGTTCTGGAAGGCGTTACATGAAGTTTTGGGTACAAGGCTGAATTTCAAGACAATGTTCCACCTGACGCATGATGGTCGATCGGAGAGGGTAATCCGAATCTTGGAAAACATGTTAAGAAATTTGTGTGATTGACTTCAGGGGTAGTTGGGAAGATTAGCTGCCGTTGGCTGAATTCGCATACAATAACAGCTATCAATCCAGCATTCAGATGGCACCCTACGAGGCGTTGTATGGTCGTCGGTGTCGTACCCCTACTTATTGGACAGAATTGGGTGAGCGACGGTTGTTGGGTCCGGAATTGATTTCAGAGACTGAAGAAAAGGTTGAGTTGATTTGGGGTCGGTTGAAAGAAGCTTCTGATAGACAGAAATCATATGTGGATCTGAAGCGTAGGGAGATAGAATTTTTAGTGGGGGATCATGTATTCTTAAAAGTCTCACCTTGGAAGAATATTTTAAGGTTTGGACGGAAGGGCAAGTTGAGCCCCAGGTTCATCGGGCCTTATCGAGTGTTGAAACGCGTCGGACTAGTTGCTTATCATCTTGAGTTACCCCCGGAGCTGAGTCAGATACATAATGTATTCCATGTTTCAATGCTGAGACGCTATCGTTCAGATCCATCTCACATAGTGCCGGTGGAAGAAATTAAGGTAAGACCTGATCTATCTTTTGAAGAAGCGATCGCTGTGAAGTCAGAGTTTTAAAATTTATAAAGATAATGATCGAACCTGGAAACTAACTATGACAACGATTGAGGCAAGTGCACCTATCGAACAGTAGTATAGCTTAGGCAAGACCGGATTGTCAAACCCAAAGGAATTAAAAGTACTAATACTAACTTTCTTTTTACTATTTAGCCTAAAATAAGTGAAGTTGTTTATTAATCTAAATTAACTAATTACTAAGCTAAAGACGTAAAGACAAAAAGAATGAATTGGGGAAATACTTGGAAAAAACTCAGTTGATTAAGACGATACCCTTAGGAAGAATCCACCTAGACTCCACTTGTTATCTAACACTGAACCAGACGATTTATTCACTTGACTTGATCCGTAGGACTCCCTAACGTATATTAAACCCTCTCTCGAGGTGAATAACGTCTAACCCTAGGTTAATTAATTGAAATCTCTTTCCCATTAATAACCCCCTAGAATAGCAGTAAATCGATCTATAGATTCCCATATTAGGTTTCACCCTAATCCGGAAAAATCTCGTCACCCTATCTCTAGGCGTGCGCTCAACTCCGCTTAATTATGCTAGATCTACTCTTAGCGGGGACTTTTGCTCCACCACCTAAGCACATTCAACTTGAATTAATATCCATGAAATATTAACACAAGAATTAAGCACACATAATTAAGAACAAATCAAGTATTTATCATATAGTTCGAGAAAATAATAACAAGATTCATCTAGGTTTCATCCCCTTCGTGTATCTGAAGGGTTTAGTTCATAATATTAAAGAAAAACATCTCGGAAGAAAAAAGATAAAACAAAACATAAGAAATCCCTAAACCCCTCAAGGAATTGAAGAGGAGATCCTCCGTCTTGAGTAGAATTCTAGCTTCTTGAGATGGATCAACTGGCTATCCCTGGAGAGTTTCCCACAAATCTGACCTTTTCGGCTCGGCTCCTTGGCCTAGCTGACCGCCCGTCGACAAAGCCCCCGGCGAGGCTTCTGCGAACTCCCTCTTAAGGTTGCCCCCTAGGGTGTTTATATAGGTTTTGAGATGTGTTACTTGGCCTCCAAGTATCCTAATTTGAGTACAATTCCTATTTAGGGGTTTAATTAGACTTTGGAGAGTGTTTCTTTGCCTCCAAGCATCCAAATCCGAGTAAAACTCCTCTTGGCCGCGAAAGGGACACGCCCATAGCACACGCTCGTGTGAATCGTGGCCAGGCCGTGTTCAAGATCTTTAAGGAGGCATGGCCGTGTGATCTTTGGCCCAGGCCGTGTCGATTTCATGCTTTGGCCCATTTGTTCCGTTTTAAGCCCGTTTTGCGTTCTTTTCATCCCCAGGGTGCTTTCCTGAGTATAAAACATGAAAAGAAAGGATTAAGAGCACCTTTTTACATAAATCAAGGGATAAATCATCCAAAAGTATGCTAAATGTGGGATTAAAAAATGTTACTATTTTGGTTTATCAAATACCCCCACACTTAAGCTTTTGCTTGTCCTCAAGCAAAATTCTCAACTTACAATTAAAACGAACTTTCTATAATTCATAATTCCTATCAACAATGTTTCATCATAATTCATAGATAATTTATACATGGATAATTCAATTCAAAGAGTCCTAAGGATTCAAACAATCTAAGTCATAGATTTGTAGCTCGAAAATATAGGCGTCTCCCCTTATCTAAATAATTACCTTTAATTCAAAACCGATAATGATTGATATCCTCTCTAGAGATTCACTTAAATCACTCAAAGTGTTTAAGGTTCAGGAAAAAGCGCTCAAAATTCGAACATCAAAAGTTAATCCCATAGGCTTGCCTGAAAATCAAATCTCCACCACTGTAATATGAGATGATGCACAAATCAAAACGTCTTTAATTAGGGTTGTAACGGGGCTAGGGTTAAGGTGTGGATAGAGGCTGAATTAGAAGGTTAGAATCGAGATCGTATTTAAAAAATTACCTAACCAGAAACAATGAACTAAATAAAAGTAATTACATCAACTGAAAGCTAATAATACTAATAATATGAGCTTCTTCTTCAATATTTGGAATTCAAACGTATAAGCTCATTTAATCACAACTAATAATGAATAATGAATATACTTTTGATTTTTCTCTCTCTCTCTTTTTTAAGAACAAATCATAAATACATAACAAAGGGTAAATTATTAAAATAAAAAAAAACATAGTTAGGCTATTAATCAAATCAAATCTCGATATAAGGGTAGTCAAAAGGAATGGAGATAACAAAAACAAAGGGTTTCTGGGTTAATATTAGTGGTTATGTCAATAAAAAGGGTTGTTAGGATTAAAAGGGGTTCACTAGGGGTTAATTATGAGGGTAGACTTTTAATGGAGTTAGTGGGTTAAAACCTAGGTGCCTTAATCATTCTGTATATCAAATCATAGGTGTGGTCTCGATATGTATAAACGAGCCAAGTTCTAGAATAACAAATCAATATTGACATACTCATAATCAATAAAGTGAGCATGAAAAAGAATATATGCTCTATAAGGCTCAAAAATTCACAAAGATTATGGGTATTTTGACATCAACCTTGTAAATTTCAAACTTCAAAGTAATATTTAAACTCAGTTCGACAACCTAGACAATTTTTTAATTTCTAAAAAATAGACTTATCATGCTTGATTCTCTAGTATTCTTAGAATTCAAGTATCAATGCACAATTATCATTGACTTAATCTAAAACATATCAATAAAAATCATAAATCATTAGAAATTTCATCCTAATTAGTAATATGAGGAATTTACTTAAAAACAAGACTAAATTCAGGATTTTGAGAACAATGCAAAAAGTTTGGCACCTAATTTCAGAAATTTGTGAATAATGAAAAAAGTTAGGCACCTTTTTAGGTTGTTCACCCCCCACACTTAAGATGTACATTGACCTCAATGTACAAAGATAGATAATAGCAAAATAAAATCATGAAATCATAAGATGTGGAGAGAAGTGAAACTTCCTGAATTTTGGATGAAGTTAATGAAAAGAAACCGGATACGATTAGAGGTGAACGTGGGGAAGCGCCTCGAACCGTTTGAACTTGAATCCTCAAGGTAGCCGGTCTGATTTTATTGTATCCTAAGCTAAATCTAAATGGTATGAAGAATAAGAAGAAAATAATAAAGAAAATAAAAATAAAAATAAAAATAAAAGTAAATAAGAATAAGAATAAAAGTAAATAATGGAAAATGAAAGAAGAAAGACAACTGAACAAGAAAAAGGAAGAAGGGGGGTCTAAATAGAGATTGTGGATCTGGTGGTTGCCCCCGCCCTTGTACCTTCCTATGATTGCCACACGGCCACGGCCACGGCCGTCTGCAAGGCCGTGTGGTATGGAAATCTGTACCTTGGTTAGTTTATGGTTAGGTGCTAAAAGGAAAAATAAAAGTAAAAATAAAAAAAAATGTATAAATTAATGGGGTTAGTGCTCGGGTTGTCTCCCGAGAAGCGCTCGTTTATAGTCTTAAGCTAGACTTTACCTCTCATTCATATGGTCATGGTGGTTTGAGGAGGTGAAAATCCTTTCTCATGCGATCAATTCGGTTGTGGATATAAAGTTTAAGTCGAGTAGTGTTTAACTTAGAAGTGCTAAATTTAGGATTAGTTACCTCGACTGTTCCATCTGGGAAGATTTTGAGTACCCTATCTCCTATCTTAAGCTGGGTTGTCCCATCGTTAAGTTTCTCGTGGAGTTGCCTCATTTTTGCTTCGTGTATTTTTAGTCTCTCCTTGAAGTGTGTCTTCCATTCGTCTAGTTCATCGATCTGAACCTTTCGTTCCTCATAAATTTCTTCTTTACTGATATGAGGTCTAGGATCTAGCATCTGCGAAAGAGCTTCAAGAAACGGCAAGTTAATATGAAATTTCTTTGGAAGTTTAAGAGACTTACCGAATTCTTCCTCTGTGTGGTCTTTGTTTGTCGCATTGGGGTATGGCGCACGAGCTTGGTACTCTGTAATTACCGAGTTTGGTAAATCCTGGCTTACCTCAATCTTACCTCCACTCACCACAGGCTCTTGCCTTGGGTCAGATTCCACTAACCTTTCACATGGTACATTACGGATTGAATTTGCTCTTTTGGGTTAGTTTCGGTGTTGCTTGGCAAGCTTTCTTGTAGTTGTTCGAAATCGGCTTCATGGTTGTCCAACTGACTTAGAAACTTCCTCAACTGACTTAGTGACTTCCCTAACTTGGCTCTTGATCCCTTTGATCGATGCTTGTTGGGTCTTAAGGGTGGTTTCAGTGTCTTGGAGACGATTATCTGTGGCTGCCATGAATTTTGTCAGCATCTCCTCGAGGTTCGACTCCTCTTCCTGTTGGTAAGGTGGTTGTTGAAAATTTGGAGGAAGTTCCGGTCCTTGGCTACTTTGATCATCCCATTAGAAATTTGGATGGTACCTCCAACCTCCATTATAAGTGTCATTATAAAAATTATTTTGAGGTCTAGAATAGTTACCCATATAGTTGACTTGTTCGCTTTCCATGCCATGTCCGTAGGGTGGGTACTTAGGATTCGCCACGCCTCCTAAATTTGAATCATGTTGTATTTCTGGGTGTAACTGCGAGAGACTATTCAAACCATCAATTTTTTTATTCATCATCTCTAACTGATTAGATAACCTGGGGACCACTTCGAGGTTGAAGACACTGGCTGCTTTAGTAGGAATTGTCCACATCGCTTGCCACTGATAATTATTCAGTGCCATCTTTTCTATAGACTAAAATTATCTGCCAAAAGCAAAATAGAGGAAAAATGAGCAAAGTAAAAAATAATAAAAATAAATATAAATATAAATTGCAAAAAATAAAATAATGGCTACAGTAATAAAAATAGAGCTTTCTTAATATTTTAGTTCCCCGGCAACGGCGCCAAAAACTTGATCACTGTGAAGTCAGAGTTTTAAAATTTATAAAGATAATGATCGAACACGAAACTAACTATGACAACGATTGAGGCAAGTGCACCTATCGAGCAATAGTATAGCTTAGGCAAGACCGGATTGTCGAACCTAAAGGAACTAAAAGTACTAATACTAACTTTCTTTTTATTATTTAGCCAAAAATAAGTGAAGTTGTTTATTAATCTAAATTAACTAATTACTAAGCTAAAGACGTAAAGACAAAAAGAATGAATTGGGGAAATACTTGGAAAAAACTCGGTTGATTAAGGCGATACCCTTAGGAAGAATCCACCTAGACTCCACTTGTTATCGACCTTTGAACAGGACGATTTATTCACTTGACTTGATCCGTAGGACTCCTAACGTATATTAAACCCTCTCTCGAGGCGAATAACGTCTAACCCTAGGTTAATTAATTGAAATCTCTTTCCCATTAATAACCCCCTAGAATAGTAGTAAATCGATCTATGGATTCCCATATTAGGTTTCACCCTAATCTGGCAAAATCTCGTCACCCTATCTCTAGGCGTGCGATCAACTCCGCTTAATTATGCTAGATCTACTCTTAAGCAGGGACTTTTGCTCCACCACCTAAGCACATTCAACTTGAATTAATATCCGCGAAATATTAACACAAGAATTAAGCACACATAATTAAGAAAAAATCAAGTATTTATCATATAGTTCAAAAAATAATAACAAGATTCATCTAGGTTTCATCCCCTTCAGGTATCTGAAGGGTTTAGTTCATAATATTAAAGAAAAACATCTCAGAAGAAAAGATAAAACAAAATATAAGAAATCCCTAAAACCCCCTGAAGGAATTGAAGAGGAGATCCTCCGTCTTGAGTAGAATTCCGGCTTCTTGAGATGGATCAACTGGCTATCCCTTGAGAGTTTCCCACAAATCTGACCTTTTCGGCTCGGCTCCTTGGCCTAGCTAATCGCCCGTCGACAAAAGCCCTGGCAGAAGGCTTCTGCCGAACTCCCCCTTCAGGTTGCCCCCTAGGGTGTTTATATAGGTTTTAAGATGTGTTACTTGGCCTCCAAGTATCCTAATTTGAGTACAATTCCTATTTGGGGGTTTAATTACACTTTAGAGTGTGTTTCTTTTCCTCCAAGAATCCAAATCCGAGTAAAACTCCTCTTGGCCGCGAAAGGGACACGCCCACGGCACACGCCCGTGTGAATCGTGGCCTGGCCGTGTTCGAGATCTTTAAGGAGGCACGGCCGTGTGATCTTTGGCCCAGGCCGTGTTGATTTCATGCTTTGGCCTATTTGTCCCGTTTTAAGCCCATTTTGCGTTCTTTTCATCCCCTGGGTGCTTTCCTGAGTATAAAATATGAAAGGAAAGGATTAAGAGCACCTTTTTACATAAATCAAGGGATAAATCATCCAAAAATATGCTAAATGTGGGATTAAAATATGTTACTATTTCGGTTTATCAAATACCCCCACACTTAAGCTTTTGCTTGTCCTCAAGCAAAATTCTCAACTTACAATTAAAACAAACTTTCTATAATTCATAATTCCTATCAACAATGTTTCATCATAATTCATAGATAATTTATACATGGATAATTCAATTCAAAGAGTCCTAAGGATTCAAACAATCTAAGTCATAGATTTGTAGCTCGAAAATATAGGCGTCTCCCCTTATCTAAATAATTACCTTTAATTCAAAACCGACCGGGATTGATATCCTCTCTAGAGATTCACTCAAATCACTCAAAGTGTTTAAGGTTCAGGAAAAAGCGCTCAAAAGTCGAACATGAAAAGTTAATCCCATAGGCTGCGCTGAAAATCAAATCTCCACCACTCATAATATGAGATGATGCACAAATCAAAAGGTCTTTAATTAGGGTTGTATGCTTGGGGCTAGGGTTAAGGTGTGGATAGAGGCTAAATTAGAATGTTAGAATCGAGATCGTATTTGAAAAATTACCTAACCAGAAACAATGAACTAAATAAAAGTAATTACATCAACTGAAAGCTAATAATACTAATAATATGAGCTTCTTCTTCAATATTTTGAATTCAAACGTATAAGCTCATTTAATCACAACTAATAATGAATAATGAATATACTTTTGATTTTTCTCTCTTTTTTTTAAGAACAAATCATAAATACATAACAAAGGATAAATTATTAAAATAAAAAAACATAGTTAGGCTATTAATCAAATCAAATCTCGATATAAAGGTAGTCAAAAGGAATGGGGATAACAAAAACAAAGGGTTTCTGGGTTAATATTAGTGGTTATGTCAATAAAAAGGGTTGTTAGGGTTAAAAGGGGTTCACTAGGGGTTAATTATGAGGGTAGACTTTTAATGGAGTTAATGGGTTAAAACCTAGGTGCCTTAATCATCTCTGTATATCAAATCATAGGTGTGGTCTCGATATGTATAAACGAGGCAAGTTTTAGAATAACAAATCAATGTTGACATACTCATAATCAATAAAGTGAGCATGAAAAAGAATATATGCTCTATAAGGCTAAAAAATTCACAAAAATTATGGGTATTTTGACATCAACCTTGTAAATTTCAAACTTCAAAGTAATATTTAAACTCAGTTCGACAATGTAACACCCCAAACTCGGACAAGACACCACGCCCGAATCTGGCATGTTACGGGGAAAAACGTCTTTGAGTGACCAGATTTTTTTGAAAATTTATCCGAGTATATAGAAGAAACGAGTTGATTTCATTTAGGACTTCCAATAGTTTCTTAGTGCCATTTTGAAACATTTTAGACTTAGTAGCAAATCGAGTTTGATTTGAAAATCATTTGAGTTTATTGAATAACAAAACATAGCGAGATACCCGATGGTATAGTTTAAAACACATTGCGATATAATTTTGAAAACGTTGTCTTTCCAAGTTTTAGTAAAATTTCATGCCAAGTTATTTGTTAAGCAGGTTGAGAATCTAATTAAAACATACCCATCATAAAACATAATTTAAAGGCCTTTTACAAATCCAAATTAAAAACCCAAATAACAGTAATTAAACTAAAGTACCCAAATGATAGAGTTGGAGTAAAACTTTATTAAGCATGGCATGAGCACCCGAGTCCATCCCGGCTCCATGTCCGCGTCTCTTACGAGTCACTGAAATGTCAAAGGAGAGGGTGAGTCGAGTGACTCAGTGCATAAATCCCGCTCCCGATGAAACAACATGCTAACACACATCATACATAGTAACATAGTTAATGCAACCCAATCCTAACCATCCGTATCTCCTTTCCTACCCCGTGTGGTACCAAACCACTGGTGGTGCCAAACCACCGGTGACATATAGTCACAATGTGTTACCAAAACACCGGTGTCCCAAAGACACAATGTGCTACCCAAGCACCGGTGACCGTAGTCACGATAATCGAATGATGGGGCCAACCCATCGTGTGATACCCAATCACTAGCGACGATCCCATATCTCATGTGGGGCCAACCCACGGTGGTGTTAACCACGGGGACAAGTCGCAATGAGGTGCCCAACCTCGGTGTCCCAAAGACACAAATGTGCTACCAAAGCACCGGTGGCCGTAGTCACAATAATCGAATGATGGGGCCAACCCATCGTGTGATACCCAATCACTGTGACGATCCCATATCTCAAAGTGGGGCCAACCCACCGTGGTGTTAACCACAGGGACAAGTCGCAATGAGGTGCCCAACCTCTGATGTCCCAAAGACACAAATGTACTACCAAAGCACTGGTGACCCAAAGTCACAAAGTGTGTTACCAAAACACTGGTGCTCGTTAGCACAAATCATCACTGCCCCCTCCACTCATATCACCCATCAACATACCATACTCATGTAACCATGCATATCATACAAATTATGCATATCATGCTAATATGTTTGACTCATACCCCATATCACATACATACATAGTCATGATACCATATAGATCATCAATAATCTAGTAACAATACTGACTTACCCGGATACGTACACATACCCCGTTTGGGTATCCAATAATCCATCATACTGTCATGATTTTAATAGGCAAACAGGTTTAATAACAATATCACTAAGTATGGGTGTGTTAGTTACACACACAGTAAATACGAGTTCGAAACCCCAACGAAAGCGATCTAAGTCCCTCGATTACTAGCTCCTACACTCGGCCAACACATAGGGTTAGGCATCTAAGACCATTCGGCCAAAGACATATAAACCCAAAGGGGTTAATTTCAATCCCCTACCTCGAAGATGATTTGGTTTCCTACCCAATCCGAATCAAGCGATGATTCCTCTTCCAACAATCGGCACCTAATAAACAAATAGTTAATCACCAATCACCTTTAACTTAACCGAAATCTAAGGATTGAACTCACAGTAATATACCAATTACTTACCCTCCACCTACCAATCGCCTAACAAAAGAATGACGGTTCCTCTTGCGTGCTTCCACACTCCAGCGACCCTATAATGAAGAGATTAAAACCCTTCCGAAATGACCATGATCGACCCTTACCCCAAACCATAACCAATAAAGAACAAAAGAGGGAAATATGGCCATTCGGCCACCCCACTTACCTTGTTCAAAGATTGAACATCCACCAATTCCACCCTACAATGATATTCGGCCAAGAGAGCTACAAGGGAGAGGAGAGATTTGGCCTTGGCCAAAAAGAAAACGCAAGCAAAAGATGAGGAAAAAGATTGATATTCGGCCAAAATGAGAACACAGGCTAGAAGGAAATTTCGGCTACCACCAAGGGAGGGTTCGGCTAAAATCCTAAAATGAAGCAAAATAAAAGATATGTTCAAGAAGAAGAGAAACGGCCAAGGTTCAGAGAGGAAAAGAAAAGGTGCACAAGGGTAGATGCTTTTCGGTTTAAGAAGAAAGGAATGGAGAAGGTATTTTTGGGTGGGTAAGATTCTGCCACCACTGTTTTCAAGAAGAGGAAAAAGAATGTTGGAGAGGAGAGAGTTCGGTTTTTAACACAATTAAGCAAAAGAAGAAGAAATGGGGTTGAACATTCGGCCACACACAAGAATTAAGGAAAAGAATGCAAATTTCGGCAAGGCTATAGGGGGTTTGGTCATTCAGGTTTTGAAGAAATGAGAGAAACTCTTGAAGCTTGGGGTTGTTTTGACAAAAAGAAAATGTTGGCTTCAAAATGCCTTTTGGCCGAAAATGCACAAAGTGAGAAGTGCATTTCGGCACACCACACTTCCCATCACCAAACCGTCCACACTCCCCTCCAAACCTCACCAACATTCGGCCATATCCCCTAATTCACTCCCAACCCCAAATTCAAATAAGTTTGAACAAGTCACCCTCCACTTTTTGCTCTCCACCAACCAAGTCACCACTTGACCAAGTCCAAGGAGGAATTTGAACTCCATCCAACTCCTCCCTCCCTTGCCGTCCAAAATGGGAACCAAAAAGGGAGCTCTACGACTTGAACTCTGGACCTCCCTCACCTGTAGATGACGCCACACCAAGCCCCCAAGTGACGCATGCCTTGCCACTCCACTAGCTTTTCTTTTGTGCAACAAAACACCAAATAAAATTCTTATACCCCAGCTCCAACAGCTCCCCTGACTTAACACCCAAAAATCAAAATTTTCCCATTCACTCGAGGCAAACACTTAGACTTCAATTAAGCCCCCAAAACATAGAAATAGCCACGCGACACACTAGACACATGCAATATCATGCAACAACAAAATAGCCCCTAACCCGGATATTACAGTTCTACCCCCTTAAAAATAATTTCGACCTCAAATTACGATCAAAAGAGTTGCGGGTATTCTTTGTCTCATCATATCCTCGGGTTCCCACGTAGCTTCTTCTACGCCATGATTCCGCCAAAGAACCTTAACCAAAGGCACAGACTTCTTACGCGAGAACCTTCACATCTCGATCAAGAATGCGCACGGTTCCTCTTCCATGGTCAAATCTGGATTTACCTCGATCTCTTCCATTGCTACCACATGCGGCGATCTGACGATACCTCGAAAGCATCGAAACATGGAAAACATCGTGAATCGACTAAGCTCTGCGGCAACTCAAGCTGATACGCTCATCGGGTCCAACTCGTCTCGGTACCTTATACGGTCCAATAAACCTCGGACTTAGCTTGCCTTTCTTCCCGAACCTCAACACCTTCTTCCAAGCGAGACCTTCAGGAACACTCGATCCCCACAGCGAACTCTATATCTCTTCGCTTAAGATCGGCATAAGACTTCTGCGGTCCGAAGCTTCCTTCAATCTAGGCCGAATCGACTTAACCTTGTCTTCGGTCTCGACAACCAACTTTCGGGTCCCAACAAGCGACGTTCACCTAACTCCGCCCAACACGTGGTGTGGCGACACTTCCTACCATACAACGCCTCATAGGGTGCCATCTTGATGCTCGCTTGGTAGCGTTGTTGTAGGCAAACTCGACTAATGGTAGAAACTCCTCCCAACTACCTCAAAGTCCAAGATACAACCTCTCGGCATATCCTCTAAGACACTGAATGACCCTTTCGATTGACCGTCGATTTGCGGGTGAAAAGTCATCTTTGAAATCCAAGCGAGTACCCGAGCACGATGCGGTGCTTTCCGAACCTTGGCGTGAATCTAGGATCCCTATCCGAGATTATCGAAACCGGCACACCATGCAACCTCACTATCTCGACACATACGACTTCGCTAAGCCAAGTGAGTAGTCAACCCTCACCGGAATAAAGTGAGTGATTTAGTCGATCGATCCACCACTACCCAAATGAATCTTTCTTGCTTGGCGTAGCGGTAACCCACCGACGAAATCCATGGTTATCCTTTCCCACTTCCATCGAGGAATCTTCACAGTGAAGCAAACCCGACGGCAATCGATGTTCGGCCTTGACTGCGCAAGTCGGACACTTCCCAACAAACTCTGTCACCTCTTTCTTCAAGCCGAGCCACCAAAATCGCTCTCTAAGATCCCTATACATCTTACTACCTCCGGGATGCATAGCATAAGGATCGCTATGTGCGTCTGAAGAATCTTCTGCCTCGACTCAACATCTTTAGGCATACAAGCCTTACCTTGAAAACACAGAACCCCATCACCGGACAAGTCAGTAACCATCCAAACCACCATCCCGCACTGCAACCTTCGCGTGCTTAGAACCTCATCCAATAAGCTGTTTCTCTACGATCGCTCAACCCAAGTAGGCAACTCGCAACTCTGCGAGAATACTCCCATCGTCATACAAACTCAAATGGGCAAACAAAGCTCTTAAGTCCGAAACAACCTTGCGGCTCAACGCGTGCGCCACCACGTTAGCCTTGCCCGGATGATACTCAATCGAGCGATCGTAATCTTTCACAACTCAACCCATCTGCGCGCCTCAAATTCAAATCCTTCGAGTCGGTAGATACTTGAGACTCTTGTGATGCTGTGTAGACTATCGATCTCTCTCCGTTACAAGTAGTGCTTCCAAATCTTTAAAGCGAAGACCACGGTAGCTAGCTCCAAGTCATGCGTCGGATAGTTGACCTCATGTGGCCTCGGTATCCGAGAAGCGTAAGCCACAACCTTACCTTCTTGCATCACACACAACCCAAGCCCGTATGTGATGCATCGCAATAGATCGTGAATTCCTTACCGACCTCGGGTTGAATTAGAACGGAGCCTCGGTCAAAATCTTCTTTAACTTGTCGAAGCTTTCTGCTTTGTTTCTCGATCCATACAAACGGAACTTCTTTCCTCGGCAACTTGGTCATCAGGCGCGCTATCAACGAGAAACCCTCAACAAACCTTCCGGTGAGTATCCGGCCAAACCAGAAAACTCCGAATCTCACCCATCGACTTAGGCGGCTTCCAATCCAAAATCGCCTCAATCTTACGAGGATCTACTCGAATCCCTCACCGACACTACATGACCCAAGAAAGTCACTTCTCTAAGCGAACTCGCACTTACGAACTTAGCATAGAGTTTGCTTTTCCTCAAAATCTGCAACACCACTGCAAATGCTTATCATGCTCTTCCTCGTCGCCCTGAGTACACCAAGATGTCGTCTATGAAAACCACGACGAATCCCAGATCCGGATCTTCTTTGAAACACCTATTCATCATGTCCATAAACGCGGCTGGCGGTCGTTAGTCAACCCGAACGGCATTACGAGAAAATTCGTAGTGCCCATACCGAGTCCAAAACGCTGTTTTATGGATATCTCGCCTCCTTAACCTTTAATCGGTGATACCCGGATCTCAAGTCGATCTTGAAAATACCGCTGCCCCCTTCGGTGATCAAACAAATCGTCTATCCGTAACAGCGGATACTTGTTTTTAATCGTCGGCTTGTTCAATCGGCGGTAGTCTATACACATCCGCATCGTGCCATCTTTCTTCTTGACAAAAGAGTACCTGCGCACCTACGGCGAAACACTTGGCCTAATAAAACCTCGATCCAATAACTCCCGGATCGAGAGCCTTAAGCTCCACCAACTCCTTTGGCGCCATCCTATACGGGCAATAGACACCGCGCGATTCGGGGTAATAGATCTATTCCGAACTCTACCTCGCGATCGGCGGCAAACCGGAAGCTCCTCGGAAAAACATCGACAAACTCCTTAACAGTGCGAACCTTCTCCACAATGAGACTCCTTAGCCTCCAACGCATACACGTGAACTACATACGCTTCACGACCTTTCGACCATCTTCCCCGCCTTGAGGCGGATACCACATTTGATAAGTAATCTCTCCTATTACCTATCATAGCCACCTCTTCACCTCGGCCGTCTTAAGAACCATGCGCTTGGGCGCGCAATCCAACCTCGCACGGTACTTGACCAACCAATCCATCCCAAGAATCGGATCGAACTCCCCAAGCGGCGGTTCCATCGGATCGACAAAAACACTACCCCTTGGAGTTCTAAGGGTACCTCTCTAAGCAGTTTATCTACTACTACTGAGTGACCTAGAGAGCTAATCACGGTCATCATGCCTAGAAGATATCTCGAGTCTAAATCCATGGTCTCTACTATACTCACGGCAACATAAGAGTGCGTTGAACCCACATCAATCAAAGCGGTATAAGGAGAACCAAAAATCAAAAACGTCTGGGTTATGACGTCCAGGTCGTCGCCCTCCTCTCGGCGCCTCGCGGCATACACTAATCCGGTGTCTAGCATCGAACTACTCGCACCTCTGCCGGTGCTCCACGGCCCCGACCAGAACCATTACCACCTCGCCATTGCCACGGCCCCTCTGCGGTGGCGGTCCATTACCTCTCGAGCCCGATTACGGCCTCTCGGGTGAATCCTAGCCAACCTCGCGGACAATCCCTCACACGATGCTCCGAGAGAACCACACTCGAAGCAACCTTTCCATCGATCCGGCCACCCCAATGAGATTTCCCACATCGATCACACTCGGCGGTCCACGCTTAGCGACAACAAACCTAGCGGTGGTTCACCCACTCGGTCTAGCCCTCTTGGCGGATTACCCGGCGATCCGAAGACCCAAAGCTCCTCTTATGCCTATTTACTGTCCACCCTTGTCTCACGACTCCTTAACACCCTCGGCTACCTTAGCCTTCTCAACTAAGACAAGATGGCTTCGCTCTGGCGAGGAGCAATCAGCGACCTCAAGTCGTCTCGCGGACCATCCTCGAAACGAACACACCTCTCATGCTCGGTGGCCACAATGCCCACAGCATACCTACTCGGCCGGAACTCACCTCGTGCTCGAAAGCAGTTTACTCCCTGAACAAGCCTCGGAAAAGCCTTCCTCACGGGAGTCAATATAACTTGCTCGATGTACTTCTTTTGATATGCGACCTGAAATAATCCCATGTTAGATCCTCTGCTTTGCCATCTTGTCTCGAACCGTGAGCCACCAGCGATATGACTCATCCCGGAGAAGCGTCGATGCCCTTCGGCTTCTCTTGGTGTCGAGTCGGATCGTCCATGATCCGCTCGGTTGCCTCCAGCCAATATTCGGCGATCTTTGGAGCAACACCGAAACACCTCGGAAGAATTCGGCCCCATTGGCCCGAAGTCGCTCGAGCAGCATTTCCTAACTCCCGCACCCACCTACACCAGCTACTCTTTCCAACACTCGCGGCGCGCGCTGTGACAACTGCGTCGTCCCGATCGATCTTGGAACTCACCACCTCCGGTGGTGGCGGAGCCAGTATCTCATTTTACGAACCACGACCAGGATCCTACGGGCTCGAAAAGCGTCATCCTACCACGACCTGCGTCCCACGACCACGTCCACCTCTAGCGCTCATGACTAATCTTCCTACGTATCGATTAAGAATTTTTATGCATCGATATTTATTCCACTTGTTTAAGAGCAAGTCTTATGAATATTCTAAGAGGATTTGTTCTCGCGAGTTCACAGAATTCTATCAGTTTCAATCTCTAAAGTAATATACTATTGCTATTCATCAAATCATATCACATCCAATCAATCCACAAGCAATAGTAAGGATACTTACAGGCGGCCCAGTGCAGGAGACTCGGTGCCATGCCTTTCAACCCATACTTTAAGAATAAAGACTAACAAACAACCCTTTGAAAACATTTTGGGCCTCAGGCCCACAGCCGAGCTTTTGAACTTAGCTCTGATACCACAATTGTAACACCCCAAACTCGGACAAGACACCACGCCCGAATCGGCATATTCACGGGAAAAACGTCTTTGAGTGACCAGATTTTTGAAAATTTATCCGAGTATATAGAAGAAGCGAGTTGATTTCATTTAGGACTTCCAATAGTTTCTTAGTGCCATTTTGAAACATTTTAGACTTAGTAGCAAATCGAGTTTGATTTGAAAATCATTTGAGTTTATTGAATAACAAAACATAGCGAGATACCCGATGGTATAGTTTAAAACACATTGCGATATAATTTTGAAAGCGTTGTCTTTCCAAGTTTTAGTAAAATTTCATGCCAAGTTATTTGTTAAGCGAGTTTGAGAATCTAATTAAAACATACCCATCATAAAACATAATTTAAAGGCCTTTTACAAATCCAAATTAAAAACCCAAATAACGATAATTAAACTAAAGTACCCAAATGATAGAGTTGGAGTAAAACTTTATTAAGCATGGCATGAGCACCCCAGAGTCCATCCAGGCTCCATGTCGCGTCTCACGAGTCACCTGAAATGTCAAAGGAGAGGGTGAGTCGGTGACTCGATGCATAAATCCGCTCCCGATGAAACAACATGCTAACACACATCATACATAGTAACATAGTTAATGCAACCCAATCCTAACCATCCGTATCTCCTTTCCTACCTCGTGTGGTACCAAACCACTTTGGTGGTGCCAAACCACTTTGGTGACATATAGTCACAATGTGTTACCAAAACACCGGTGTCCCAAAGACACATTGTGCTACCCAAGCACTGGTGACCGTAGTCACGATAATCGAATGATGGGGCCAACCCATCGTGTGATACCCAATCACTAGCGAGACGATCCCATATCTCATGTGGGGCCAACCCACGGTGGTGTTAACCACGGGGACAAGTCGCAATGAGGTGCCCAACCTCACGGTGTCCCAAAGACACAAATGTGCTACCAAAGCACTTTGGTGGCCGTAGTCACAATAATCGAATGATGGGGCCAACCCATCGTGTGATACCCAATCACTAGCGAGCGATCCCATATCTCAAAGTGGGGCCAACCCACGGTGGTTTTAACCACGGGGACAAGTCGCAATGAGGTGCCCCAACCTCGGGTGTCCCAAAGACACAAATGTGCTACCAAAGCACTTTGGTGACCCAAAGTCACAAAGTGTGTTACCAAAACAACTGGTGCTCGTCGGCACAAATCATCCTTGCCCCCTCCTCTCATATCACCCATCAACATACCATACTCATGTAACCATGCATATCATACAAATTATGCATATCATGCTAATATGTTTGACTCATACCCCATATCACATACATACATAGTCATGATACCATATAGATCATCAATAATCTAGTAACAATACTGACTTACCCGGATACGTACACATACCCCGTTTGGGTATCCAATAATCCATCATACTGTCATGATTATAATAGGCAAACAGGTTTAATAACAATATCACTAAGTATGGGTGTGTTAGTTACACACCTGGTAAATACGAGTTCAGAAACCCAACGAAAACGATCTAAGTCCCTCGATTACTAGCTCCTACACTCGGCCAACACATAGGGGTTAGGCATCTAAGACCATTCGACCAAAGACATATAAACCCAAAGGGGTTAATTTCAATCCCCTACCTCGAAGATGATTTGGTTTCCTACCCAATCCGAATCAAGCGATGATTCCTCTTCCAACAATCGGCACCTAATAAACAAATAGTTAATCACCAATCACCTTTAACTTAACCGAAATCTAAGGATTGAACTCACAGTAATATACCAATTACTTACCCTCCACCTACCAATCGCCTAACAAAAGAATGACGGTTCCTCTTGCGTGCTTCCACACTCCAGCGACCCTATAATGAAGAGATTAAAACCCTTCCGAAATGACCATGATCGGCCCTTACCCCAAACCATAACCAATAAAGAACAAAAGAGGAAATATGGCCATTCGGCCACCCCACTTACCTTGTTCAAAGATTGAACATCCACCAATTCCACCCTACACTGCTGATATTCGGCCAAAGAGAGCTACAAGGAGAGGAGAGATTTGGCCTTGGCCAAAAAGCAAACGCAAGCAAAAGATGAGGAAAAAGATTGATATTCGGCCAAAATGAGAACACAGGCTAGAAGGAAATTTGGCTACCACCAAGGGAGGGTTAGGCTAAAATCCTAAAATGAAGAAAAATAAAAGATATGTTCAAGAAGAAGAGAAACGGCCAAGGTTGAGAGAGGAAAAGAAAAGGTGCACAAGGGTAGATGCTTTTCGGTTTAAGAAGAAAGGAATGGAGAAGGTATTTTTGGGAGGGTAAGATTCGGCCACCACTGTTTCAAGAAGAGGAAAAAGAATGTTGAAAAGGAGAGAGTTCGGTTTAACACAATTAAGCAAAAGAAGAAGAAATGGGGTTGAACATTCGGCCACACACAAGAATTAAGGAAAAGAATGCAAATTTAAACAAGGCTATAGGGGTTTGGTCATTCAGGTTTTGAAGAAATGAGAGAAACTCTTGAAGCTTGGGGTTGTTTTGACAAAAAAGAAAATGTTGGCTTCAAAATGCCTTTTGGCCGAAAATGCACAAAGTGAGAAGTGCATTTCGGCACACCACACTTCCCATCACCAAACCGTCCACACTCCCCTCCAAACCTCACCAACATTCGGCCATATCCCTAATTCCTCCCAACCCCAAATTCAAATAAGTTTGAACAAGTCACCCTCCACTTTTTGCTCTCCACCAACCAAGTCACCACTTGACCAAGTCCAAGGAGGAATTTGAACTCCATCCAACTCCTCCCTCCCTTGCCGTCCAAAATGGGAACCAAAAAGGGAGCTCTACGACTTGAACTCTGGACCTCCCTCACCTGTAGATGACGCCACACCAAGCCCCCAAGTGACGCATGCCTTGCCACTCCACTAGCTTTTCTTTTGTGCAACAAAACACCAAATAAAATTCTTATACCCCAGCTCCAACAGCTCCCCTGACTTAACACCCAAAAATCAAAATTTTCCCATTCACTCAGGCAAACACTTAGACTTCAATTAAGCCCCCAAAACATAGAAATAGCCACGCAGCACACTAGACACATGCAATATCATGCAACAACAAAATAGCCCCTAACCCGGGATATTACAGACAACCTAGACAATTTTTTAATTTCTGAAAAATTGACTTGTCTTGCTTGATTCTCTAGTATTCTTAGAATTCAATTATCAATGCACAATTATCAATGACTTAATCTAAAACATATCAATAAAAATCATAAATCATTAGAAATTTCATCCTAATTAGTAATATGAGGAATTTACTTAAAAACAAGACTAAATTTAGGATTTTGAGAACAATGCAAAAAGTTTGGCACCTAATTTCAGAAATTTGAGAATAATGAAAAAAGTTCGGCACCTTTTTAGGTTGTTTACCCCCCCCCCCCCCACACTTAAGATGTACATTGACCTCAATGTACAAAGATAGATAATAGCAAAATAAAATCATGAAATCATAAGATGTGAAGAGAAGTGAAACTTCCTGAATTTTGGATGAAGTTAATGAAAAGAAACCGGATAAGATTGGAGGTGAACGTGGGGAAGCGCCTCGAACCGTTTGAACTTGAATCTTCAAGGTAGCCGGTCTGATTTTATTGTATCCTAAGTTAAATCTAAATGGTATGAAGAATAAGAAGAAAATAATAAAGAAAATAAAAATAAAAATAGAAGTAAATAAAAATAAGAATAAAAGTAAATAATGGAAAATGAAAGAAGAAAGACAACTGAACAAGAAAAAGGAAGAAGGGGGTCTAAATGGAGATTATGGATCTGGTGGTTGCCCAGCCCTTGTACCTTCCTCTGTGATGGCTACGGCCACGACCACGGCCGTGTGCAAGCCGCGTGTGTATGGAAATCTGTACCTTGGTTAGTTTATGGTTAGGTGCTAAAAGGAAAAATAAAAGAAAAATAAAAAAATGTAAAAATTAATGGGGTTAGTGCTCAGGTTGTCTCCCGAGAAGCGCTCGTTTATAGTCTTAAGCTAGACTTTACCTCTCATTCGTATGGTCATGGTGGTTTGAGGAGGTGAAAATCCTTTCTCATGCGATCAATTCGGTTGTGGATATAAAGTTTAAGTCGAGTAGTGTTTACCTTAGAAGTGCTAAATTTAGGATTAGTTACCTCATTGTTTCCATGCGGGAAGATTTTGAGTACTGATCTCTATCTTAAGCTGGGTTGTCCCATCGTTAAGTTTCTCGTGGAATTGCCTTGTTTTTGCTTCGTGTATTTTTAGTCTCTCCTTGAAGTGTGTCTTCCATTCGTCTAGTTCATCGATCCGAAGCTTTCGTTCCTCATGAATTTCTTCTTTATTGATATGAGGTCTAGGATCTAGCATCTGTGAAAGAGCTTCAAGAAACGGCAAGTTAATATGAAATTTCTTTGGAAGTTTAAGAGACTTACTGAATTCTTCCTCTGTGTGGTCTTTCTTTGTCGTATTGGGGTATGGTGCACGAGCTTGGTACTCTGTAATTACCGAGTTTGGTAAATCCTGGCTTACCTCAATCTTACCTCCACTCACCACAGGCTCTTGCCTTGGGTCAGATTCCACTAACCTTTCACTTTGTCATGGTATTTATTCGGCTTGAATTTGCTCTTTTGGGTTAGTTTCAGTGTTGCTTGGCAAGCTTTCTTGTAGTTGTTCGGAAATCAGCTTCGCAAGTTGTCCAATTGACTTAGAAACTTCCTCAACTGACTTAGTGACTTCCCTAACTTGGCTCTCGATCCCTTTGATCGATCCTTCTTGGGTCTTAAGGGTTGTTTCAGTGTCTTGGAGACGGTTATCTGTGGCTGCCATGAATTTTGTCAGCATCTCCTCGAGGTTCGACTCCTCTTCCTGTTGGTAAGGTGGTTGTTGAAAATTTGGAGGAAGTTCCAGTCCTTGGCTACTTTGATCATCACACGAGAAATTTGGATGGTACCTCCAACCTGCATTATAAGTGTCATTATAAAAATTATTTTGATGTCTAGAATAGTTACCCATATAGTTGACTTGTTCGCTTTCCATGCCATGTCCGTAGGGTGGGTACTCAGGATTCGCCACGCCTCCTAAATTTGAATCATATTGTATTTCTGGGTGTAACTGCGAGAGACTATTCAAACCATCAATTTTTTTATTCATCATCTCTAACTTATTAGATAACACAGGTGACCACTTGAGGTTGAAGACCTTTGGCGCTTTAGTAGGAATTGTCCTCATCGCTTGCCACTGATAATTATTCAGTGCCATCTTTTCTATAGACTAAAATTATCTGCCAAAAGCAAAATAGAGGAAAAATGAGCAAAGTAAAAAATAATAAAAATAAATATAAATATAAATTGCAAAAAATAAAATAATGGCTAAAGTAAAAAAAATAGAGCTTTCTTAATATTTTAGTTCCCCGGCAACGGCGCCAAAAACTTGATCATTGTGAAGTCGAGTTTTAAAATTTATAAAGATAATGATCGAACACGGAAACTAACTATGACAACGATTGAGGCAAGTGCACCTATCGAACAGTAGTATAGCTTAGGCAAGACCGGATTGTCGAACCTAAAGGAACTAAAAGTACTAATACTAACTTTCTTTTTATTATTTAGCCTAAAATAAGTGAAGTTGTTTATTAATCTAAATTAACTAATTACTAAGGTAAAGACGTAAAGACAAAAAGAATGAATTGGGGAAATACTTGGAAAAAACTTAGTTGATTAAGACGATACCCTTAGGAAGAATCCACCTAGACTCCACTTGTTATCTAACACTGAACCGGACGATTTATTCACTTGACTTGATCCGTAGGACTCCCTAACGTATATTAAACCCTCTCTCGAGGCGAATAACGTCTAACCCTAGGTTAATTAATTGAAATCTCTTTCCCATTAATTACCCCCTAGAATAGTAGTAAATCGATCTATGGATTCCCATATTAGGTTTCACCCTAATCCGGTAAAATCTCGTCACCTTATCTCTAGGCGTGCGATCAACTCCGCTTAATTATGCTAGATCTACTCTTAAGCAGGGACTTTTGCTCCACCACCTAAGCACATTCAACTTGAATTAATATCCGCGAAATATTAACACAAGAATTAAGCACACATAATTAAGAACAAATCAAGTATTTATCATATAGTTGAGAACACAATAACAAGATTCATCTAGGTTTCATCCCCTTCAGGTATCTGAAGGGTTTAGTTCATAATATTAAAGAAAAAACATCTCAGAAGAAAAGATAAAACAAAACATAAGAAATCCCTAAAACCCCCTGAAGGAATTGAAGAGGAGATCCTCCGTCTTGAGTAGAATTCCGGCTTCTTGAGATGGATCAACTGGCTATCCCTGGAGAGTTTCCCACAAATCTGACCTTTTTGGCTCAGCTCATTGGCCTAGCTGACCGCCCGTTGACAAAAGCCCTGGCAGAAGGCTTCCGCCGAACTCCCCCTTAAGGTTGCCCCCTAGGGTGTTTATATAGGTTTTGAGATGTGTTACTTGGCCTCCAAGTATCCTAATTTGAGTACAATTCCTATTTGGGGGTTTAATTAGACTTTGGAGTGTGTTTATTTGCCTCCAAGCATCCAAATCTGAGTAAAACTCCTCTTGGACGCGGCAGGGAGACGCCCATGGCACACGCCCGTGTGAATCGTGGCCAGGCCGTGTTTGAGATCTTTAAGGAGGCACGGCCGTGTGATCTTTGGCCCAGGCCGTGTCGATTTCATGCTTTGGCCCATTTGTCCTGTTTTAGGCCCGTTTTGCATTCTTTTCATCCCTGGGTGCTTTCCTAAGTATAAAACATGACAAGAAAAGATTAAGAGCACCTTTTTACATAAATCAAGGTATAAATCATCCAAAAGTATGCTAAATGTGGGATTAAAATATGTTACTATTTCAGTTTATCTAGAAGAACCAGTGCAGATTTTAGATCGAGATGTTAGGGTATTGATGAGGAAATCAGTTTCATTAGTTAAAGTGTTGTGGCGTAATCACGGTTCAGAGGAAGCCACGTGGGAGTCGGAAGAGGCAATGCGGCAGCAATACCCTCACCTCTTTTAACCAGGTAAATTTTGAGGCCGAAATTTCTTTAAGGGGTAGAACTGTAACATCCTAAAATTAGGGGTTCGGCATTTTGCTTTATTCTATGTGTTGGCTAGCTAGGCTTGTTGTTTGGGTGTGTTTGGGGGTCCTGGGGAGGCTCGGGTTTGAGCCCAGGTCCTGGCAAAAAATTTGGTTTTGGGCACTTTAGTGATGAGAGTTAGTGAAGGCAGGACTTAAGAATAATTGTTTGTATCTGGATGTCACAAGTAGCAAGGTGGCCTAGTGGTTGGCGTCATAAGGGAGCATGGAAGGGGGGAGAGTGTTCGAATCCCATCTGCTGCAACAAGGGGCTTTATTTTTGTGCTCAGGTAAGGGAGGTGGCTGAGTGAAGATCAAACTCTGTAGGAGAGAGGGGAGACTTGGTCAAATAATTCGAATAGGTGATGGGGAGTGAAAGGGGGAGTAAATCAAGGAGTAAATCAAGGGGATTTGGGAGTGTGGTGATAGTTGGCCGAAAATGGGAACTAAGGGGGAGGTGAAAATTTGGCTAGGGGGTGTTAGGTAGCATATTCGGTCAGGGGAGAAGCTTGTGTGCCGAATTTTCCTTGGGTTTTTCTTGTTCATCTCTCTGCGTTTTTGTGCAAATTGTGTGCTGGTTGTTTAGTGCATTTTGGGTTACTTTCACACGTACCAATTGGCCGAAAACCTTACTCTTCTTTCCTTCTTCATTATTTCTTTTTTCTAGCCGAAACTCACTTCCCATCATTCTCATTTTTGCACCTTTTTCTACACCATTAGCACATAGCTGAAACTCCCTCTTCTCTTTCAGTGTTCTTGCTACTCTTTTCTTCATCAACGGAGTTCCTCTTTTCATCTTTTAAATCGACTTCTCATTTCTTTTGCCTATAGCCGAATCTCTCTTTTCCATTTCTTACTATTTGTTTTCCACATAGCCGAACCTTAATTCTCCTTCTTTGCTTCTCTATTTTTTCTCCATTAAACCAAACCTCTATTTTTTTCCCAATCTGAGTTGGTGTTTTGCTTCTGTTGCTTTAGCCGAATCAAGGGTTCTGGGGTCTTGCTGCAAGGGTCGAATCTCTTTGCAGTCGACTTCTCTTCGATCTAAGGTAATGATAAGTCTTTCTTATTTCTTTTTTTTTCCTTTTCCCTCATGTGTTCACATAGCCGAATGTGTCATTCCTGTTTCTCCAAATTGTTGTCTAACTCTTTCTTTTCTCTTCTCATCGTGGAACACATATTTCGGTTCAAAGCCTTAGCCGAATCTGTGGTGGGGCGGTTCTTCATTAATCAAGGTAAGGAGTTCTCTCTCTGGTTTCTTTGCGACTATTCTCTGTTTGTTTTACTCTGCCATAACCGAACCTTCTTGTTAGACAATCATCATTCTTTCACTGTGTTACGTTACTGATCGAGACTTTCTTCATGGAGGCGAGTGATAGCCGATCTAAGGGGGTTGCATTAAGGGAGCCCAAGGGGAGTGGACTCATAGCCTCTGCTCCTAAGTTCAAACGACGTAGGGTGCCAGCGATTCGGGATTTCTCGTCGAGTTGTGGAAGGGAGTCGACATCTGATTCGGATAAGCAAATCGTTGTCGTTGGTGCTATTGAGGGTAAGTGTTAGTAAATCGTACGGTTAGTCATGGATTAGAGATCTCCCATTGTTGTTGCTATAAGCTAATAGTGTGATGTGTTGACCTAGGTGACGTCGAGCGGGAGTGTCTAGTTGTTCACGTAATCAGGTGTGTAATTTCACACTCTTATTCGTTTGCTATGTATTATTCTGTTTGTCAGCTAAAAGCCGAAATATCCTCATTGGGTAAGCTATGAGATACCCCTAGTGGGTGAGTTTGGGAATGGCCCAGGTGAGTAAATTTATGATTATACCCTTTGGGGTAGACTTGGCATGACTGTGTATTCCTTTTATCTATTATATTGGTACGTTCATGCATGCATGAAAATACTATGTCATGAAATGTTGCATGGGTTTGGGATATGATATTGATGATAGGGGAAGTGTAATTCGGTGGCTCTGCCACACATTTCGGTGACTCTGTCACATTTCGTCCGGTGGCTATGCCATGTATATTTCGATAATTTGGTGGCTCTGCCACAATTTCGGTGATGAGCAGCGTGACTGCCATCGAGGTGTGTAGCGGATGGAGGGTTGATTGTAGAAATCCCCACAGGTGTGTTAGGTTGGATACGGGTGGTGTGTAGCGGATGGAATATTAGGCTGGGCTGGGTTGCATTGCATGCATTATCTGTTTTACCATGCTATTAGGGCCAAGGCCCAGGTTGATTCTGTAAAGGCCTCAGGCCAGTTTGTTTACGTTAGGGCTAAGGCCCAGGTTGTATCCGAATGGGCTCGGGCCCAGTTGACGTTCGATTAGGGGATTACACACTGAGTTCTTGTAACTCACCCCTCTGCTTAATTTTACAGGTAATCCCTAGCATTGAGGATTTGGAGCCGAGACAGACTCTGTGGTGGCCATACATCGTTTCTTTAGTAAATCCCGTTTTACTTTACTTTAAATTTCACTTTAATTTAGGTTTATGTTTTGTAATAAGGCCTCTGGGATTTTATTTTGGTTTTAGTTTTTAATTCAGTTATTATTCAGTATTAAATGTGCAATACGGGATTTTTCTAAAATATAAATAACTGTTTTCTAAAATGTTAACGAACAATTTACAACCTATAAACTTTGGGTTCTCTTAAACTTCGAAACAGTTTTCAAAATATCACATGTTCGACATCCACTGAAGCTGATTTCTGTTATAAACAAGATTTTACCAACAATTCAAACTCAAATCTCGTAATAAAAGCAGTTTTCAAATTAATCACAACTTTTCAAAAATGGACATTGAGTTAAACGGGTTTTTATAAACAAACACCTAAACCCGAAGTTTTAAAAAGAATACCGAACATTTTAACAAACACGCAACTTTCTTTAACAACCCTTCCATGTGACATGCCAGATCCGGTCGTGACGTTTAGGCCGAGTTTGGGGTGTTACATTTTGACTTTAGTTTTTGATGATTTTTATTTTTTGAGATTGTTGCTTAGTCTACTATCAAGCCCATGTTGTAATTTGAAGAATTGATGATGTTTATGAGATGTGCCATTGATGAAATGGTGAGCTTTGTGATGAGTATTGATGTTAAATGATAGATATGTGTTTAATGAACATGTTTTGTTCTTGAAATTTTGATGAAATTGTGCAATTTGGGCTTAATTGAGAAAAGTGTAAATTTAGGGACTAAAATGTGAAATAAATGAAATGTGTGTGCTTGTATGAACACAAGGAAAATTCGGCTAGGCTTATGTAAAAAGAAATTATGTGAATTTGATGATTTTGTGAAATAGGGACTAAAGTGTCGAATTGTGAAAATGTAAGGGCTATTTTGCAAAATACCCTAAATATGTATGTTTGGATTAAATTGAATGAATTTGAGATTGAATGAGTTAAATTTGAATGTGTATAGACCAAGAAAGGATAGGTTCGGATCGAGATCGAGGCAAAGATAAAGTGCTCGATTAATCGACTGTTTCGATATTTCGACGTCCAAGGTAAGTTCAGACATAATACGTGTATTTAGCTATGTTTAATGTTATGAAATGAATGGTATGATATTATTGAAATGTGAATACTATGTGATAGCTCGAGTTATGTGGCACTAAGTGTGCGTATTCGAAAATTTGACCGAGATGAATAGCACTGTGTGTGCGAAATAACATAAGCTTTGGCTTTGTGGTAGGCACTGTGTGTGCGATACCGATTTAAGATCGGTTTGATATGGATGCACTAAGTGTGCGATGCTAATTAATCTTCGGCTAACTATTTAGGCACTAAGTGTGCGATTGAACCGAAGAAGGAACGGAAGTTAATTGAAATGAATAGTGAGTATTGAGTAGCATATGTAATTGACAACTTAGTGTTGGTTAAGGTACGTTCGGAACCTATGTGGTTGATAAAACTATGAATGAGTTCATGGAAGGTTAACTGAATATATTAGCTTTGGATGGTATGATATATGTGATTGTGGAATAATCTAAATGATGGTTTGTTTTGATATAATGTATTATGTTACGAACTTACTAAGCTTTTGAAAGCTTACTGTGTGAATGTTTCTCTGTTGTACAGTGTTAGTAAAGCTAGCTCGGATCCAGGGATCGTCAGCATCTCAATCACACTATTGGCAATCTATTTCAGTACCTTTGAAGATGTGTATATTTGAATATGGCATGTATAGGCTAGTTGTTTTGAAATACATTTGAGATGTGTAAATAGTCATGTGATGTGGCTAGATAAATGTTAGAATTATGCATATGTGGATGTGGTATGTGGAGTATGCTTTGGTATGTTTTAATGGCAATGAAAGTGTCTTATAAATGGTAAGTTTATTGATGGATTGATGCTCTTGTAACCTAGTTATGTTGTTGATGAATCATGCTTGGTAATGCATGTGTTTAGTTGTGAAATTGGTTTATAAGTAGACATGATTAAAAGTGAGATTGAATAATATGATATGTTGATCATTTGACATGTATTTGGTTGCCAAATTGTGTGAGAAAATATGTTTAATTGTGCTTGTAGGGTTGACCCTTGTGTGGGTGGCAAATTGGCCTTGCAAATGGCCTATTTTGCATACATGGCTAAGAGACACGTGCGTGTGTCTCTGTCGTGTGGTTTAAGGATCATTTTTAGGTGTGTCTGGACAGGGTACAAGGCCGAGGCCTACGGGCGTGCATGGTGGTCGTGCGACCAAGTCAGTAGCTAGCCTAATATCACACGGGCATGTCTGGTGGCCGTGTGAACAAGTCAGTATGTATGCTCTGTTTTGACACTACACATGGGTGTGTCTGGTAGCCGTGTGAGGCACACGGCCTGACTGCACGGGCGTGTGACCTCAATAGTGTTGAAGAATGTTTGAATTTCTGAAAACTTTTGTAAGTGTTCGGTTTAGTCCTGACCTCTTTCTAACTCATGTTTATGGTCTTGTAGACCTAGATAAGGGACTATATGCTCGTATTTGAGTATGTTTGATTGATGATTTACTTTGTGTCGTGAAATGGATGTGAAATGTTCTGATCGTCCGGTAATTTCTCCTAACCCTATTCTGGCGACAGTTTTGGGTTAGGGGTGTTACACTGTAACACGATTCTCAAATGCTCGGCATGTTGCGTCTCATCACAAGAATAAATCAAAATGTCATCAATAAACACCACGACAAATCGATCCAAATACGGTCTGAATATCCGATTCATCAAATCCATAAACACTGCAGGAGCATTCATTTGTCCAAAAGGCATAACTAAGAATTCATAATGTTCGTACCTCGTTCGTAGTTTTCGGCACATCTGATTCTTTAACTCGTAGCTGATAATAGCCCGATCTCAAATCTATCTTAGAAAACACTGTAGCTCCTTTCAACTGATCAAAGAAATCATCAATTCGCGGTAGAGGATATTTATTCTTTATCGCCACTTTGTTCAACTGTCGGTAGTCAATACACATCCTCATAGTGCCATCTTTCTTTTTCACAAACAACACAGGAGCACCCCAGGGCGAGAAACTCGGTCGTGCAAATCCTCTATCTGTCAACTCTTGCAACCGAGACTTCAACTCTTTCAGTGCAGCGTCCGGTGCCATTCTATACGGAGCTATTGAGATAGGAGTTGTTCCCGGCACTAAATCAATACCAAACTCAACTTCTCGTATCGGAGGTAATCCCGGTAGTTCTTCAGGAAACACATCTGGGAACTCGTAAACTATAGGCACAGATTCAACTTTCTTTTCTGTCACTTTTGTATCTATCACATATGCAAGATAGGCTTCACAACCCCTTTTTAGATAACTCTGAGCTTTCATCACTGAGATCACAGTCGGTAACCCATTCAAATCACTAGATTCAATTCAAACTATCTCACCATTCTGACTTCACAAATCAATACTCTTTCATTTACAATTTACAATAGCATTATGCAAAGTGAGCCAATCCATACCCAAAATTATATCAAATTCATCAAAGGGTAGCAGCATCAGATTAGCCAGAAAACAAGTATCTCGAAACATCAATGGACAATTCTTGCATACTGTGTCAACCAAGACACTTTTACCTAAATGGTTCGATACTCTAATTACGAACTAAGTAGACTCAACAGGTAGAGTCTTACTGGATGCTAAGTTCATGCATACATACGAATGAGTAGACCCTGGATCTATCAATGCAATCACATCAGTATCAAACAGAGTAAAAGTACCAGTTATGACGTCTGGAGATGTCGCTTCTTCACGAGTGCGGATAGCATAAGCTCGGGCAGGTGCTCTCCCCTCGGATCTCACAGCTGTATTGGTAGTCCCTCTCTGACTTCCACTCACAATTCTGGTGTTTTTGGGTGGTCTACCCCTAGCCGTTGTATTACTCGGCCTCACATTCTGAATATTATCTTTCTCAGCTAACTTTGGGCAACCTTGAATGAAGTGATCTCGTGATCCACATTTATAGCAAGCTCTATTATTATTCTTGCCCCAGCATTCTCCAACATGTCATCTCCCACACTGTCTACACTCAGGCTTGTTGCTTTTAACACTTCCAACACTCGATTCAATTGGAACTTGTGTTTTATAACTAAAATTCTACTTCACTCGATCTCTACTCGAATGTCCAATCGAAACATTTGAGCGATTAGTTACATCTCGAAATCTCTTGGATGAAGGCTGATATGACTTACTCATCGACCTCTTTCTTTCATCTCTAGCCTCTGAATCCGCTTTCTTCTTTTCTTTGCTCAGTTCTTCAGCTTTGCAGGCTCTTTCAACTAACACTACAAATTCATTCAAATCAATTATTCCAACCAACAATTTAATGTCTTCATCCAGCCCTTCAATGAAGCGTTTACACATAGTAGTTTCTGTCGAAACACATTCCCGCGCGTATTGGCTCAATCTCACAAATTCTCGCTCGTACTCAGTAACAGACATGCGGCCCTGTTTCAGCTCTAGAAACTCTTTACGTTTCTGATCTATGAATCATTGACTGATATACTTCTTTCAAAATTCAACTTGAAAGAAATCCCAGGTGATTCTCTCTCTCGGAACCACGGATATCAATGTTTTCCACAAACTATATGTCGTATCTCTCAACAATGAAATAGCACATTTTAAACATTCATCAGGATTCAATGACATCTCATCAAACACTCGAATTATATTCTCGAGCCAAAACTCAGCTCGCTCAGCATCGTCATCAACAGTGGCTCTAAACTCTTCGGCCCCGTACTTTCGAATTTTATCCATAGGAGGCTTACTCAATCGGATTGGATCTGTCACTTGTGGCACTACAGGTACTTGTGGGGGTGGAGGTTGTTGAGCAGCCAGATTCATTCGAACGAACTCCGTAAACCACTCACTCATCATTTGGAAGAAGGCTTGTTTAGCCTCTCCCCCGTGACTACTAGATATTGGCTTAGATTCGGCTGGCACTGTCCCTTGAGTGCGAGCAGGCGCATTGCTCTCAACATCATGAGCAACTGCTCGTTCAGGATCCATTTACTATACGAAAACACATTTTTAACTGTCAATGTAACATCCCAAAATTTGAGTATTATTTGTGTTGGCTCGGGTAGGAATTTTGTGTGTTAGCATAGTCTTGTGAAGGCTTGATTTTATTTAGGAAGCTAGAATAATTTTTAGTATGGTTTATTTAATGAAGTGGATTAAGTGAGCTTAGCACTTAAGTTAATTTAAGTGTTAAATTAAAGCATAAGAGGAGTAAGTGGCAAGTTGGTTAAGGAGCTTGAAAGGTGGCTTGAGGTTAGAGGTTCGAGTATCATGGAAAACATTTTTTTGAAGACTTTATTTTTGTTCTAGCATTGATGGTCGGTCAACCTATGTTTATGATAGGTTGGACTATTTCTTTTAGTAAGTTGAATTTTGTTTAAGGAAAGCATGATGTTGGGGATAAGAATCTTGAAGTTATGGTATTAAGAGGGGAAAAAAGGCATGGAATATGGAGGATGTTTTGGAAAGTAATCCTAGGCCTTTAGTGGATGAATGTGGGCCTGGCATGGGTGTCTAGGGGGGTGGCGAATTTTGTAAGTAGCTTTGGGGGGGAATAGTTGGTCAATTTTTGCCTTTTGAACATCTTTTGCATTTTTGTTTTCCCTCTCCAAAAACACTCTCTTTGGCCGAATGTTATTGTGCATTTTGGTGCAATTTTTGCTTTTGGTTTTAGCCTTATTTTGTGTGAACCAAATACCATTTCTCTTCCTTCAATTGTCCTCTTGAAACCGAAACAACATTGGAACTTTTGTGCACTTTTCTTCTTTGGCAAAATAGTGTTTGGCCAAACCTCTCTCTCCCACATTTCTCTTTTCTTCATTTGACTTTTGTTTAATCACATTTTCTTTCATCCTCTCTTGGCCGAATCTTTACCTATCTCAAATTCCATTTCTTTTTCTTTCACTCAAAGTTTAAACATCCATTACCATTCTATTTCTCTTTTCTTTTTCACTTCACCATAGCCGAATTTTTCTACTTCCTTTTAGTATTATTTTTGGCCGAATATTCAAGGGTAGACTCTCTTTGATTTTTCTTCAATCGATTTTGGAAAAGGGTATGTGTTCATGGCCGTTTCTTCTTCAATTCTTTTCTCGTCTCTATGTTATTTTCTTGTGGACTAAGGCCGAATCTATGGGCATTGGTTTGCAAGGTTCTAATCATTCTTAGAAACCGATTTCTTTTAGGATTTTCGGACGTTGGAAGCAATCAATCTAAGTCTCGATTCATTGACAATCGTTTTGGGTAAGTTTAGGTAAGACTTGGTTTTTCAAGGATAATTATCGGGATTTAGTGTTATGGCCGAATGGCCTTTGTTCATAATCTTAATATTGGCGATTGTAGGACAAGGTGATCTAGTGGTAGATCGGATCTTGGACGTTAGTTATTGCTTTGGTGAAAGGTGTGTATCTTACACACTTTATAACTTGGTTTATATATGTATATTTGTGTGTTATAACTAATCATATTATGAAAAGTGGGTAAATCGATGAGATCTGGATATGATACCATGATGGTATGAATGAGGATTCGGGTAAGTCCGTTTCAATATGTTGTTAATACATGTGGATTGAAATTATGATCTACGATTTATGATATATTCGTTATGAGATACATATCAAAGTTTATTGACGTGATTTGTCTATCTATTGCATTGGTATGGGCAATATGAGTGGAGGAAGATTGATGATTTGTGTCTTGAGACACCGGTGGTTTGGCACCACCAGGTGATTTGGTATCACATTCGTGTCTTCGGACACCGAGAGGTTTGGCACCTCATAGCGACTTGTCCACGTGGTTAATTCCACCGTGGGTTGGCCCCACTTTTGAGATATGGGATCGTCCTCGCGGTGATTTGGTATCACCGTGGGTTGGCCCCACGATGGATTATTTTTGACTTTGGTCACGGTGATTTGGTATCACATTTATATTGTGACTTGGTCACCATTGGTTTGGCACCACCAGTGGTTTGGTACCACACGGGGTAGAAAAGGAGTTATGGATGGCTAGGTTGGGTGCATTATACATATATGTTGCTTTGTTATAATTTGTGTAAGTATGTTGTATTTACCCGGAAGAGGGAATATGCACTAAGTCTTGGTGACTCACCTTCTCCCTTATCTTTTCAGGTGATTCGTGAGATCGCGGATATGGAGCCGGATGAACTCGAGGAGGCCATGCAATAAAGTTGGTTTTACATGAACTTCCATTTGGGTACATTATTTTAATTTGGTTTTCATATTTTATGGATTTGTAATAAGGCCTCTTTAATTATGGTTTTGAATTATTTATATGCTTTGGGATTTATTCTAGACATGTTTAAGTATATCACTTGATTAATTTAATAATTGAGCTCAAAGTTTTTAAACTATAAACTCATAATGGTTATAAAAATCTTACCATCGGGTAATATGAATAGTTCGATAGAAAAATTACAAGTTAAGTGTTTTCAACAAATTAAGTGATTTCCAAAAATTCAAGTTTCTATACTCGAGTTTTAAAGTGATATTTCAAATTTTCTTAAAAAGATATAAATGTTTTCTATCCTATGATTTATTAACTAAGTTTTAAAGTTTTATGTAATTCAAAGTAAATCTCGATTTTAACTTATTTTAGACAAATAAAGAATTTCAAAGAGTTTTTCACAAAGTTTAATTGTTAATTCGATTCTTCAAAAATATTTTCCTTAGTGACATACCAGATTCGGTCGTGGCGTATTGACCGGGTTTGGGGTGTTACAGTTAAGATTCATCACACTATCGCAATTATATATATATGGCATGTATAGCTAGACTCACACATGCTACGTTAGTCCTAGAATCGACTAAATCGTAGCTCTGATACCAATAAAATGTAACACCCCTAACCCGTAACCGTCGCTGGATTAAGGTTAAGGAGTATTACCGAACAAACCAGAACGTTTACAATCATTTTACAACACAAAGTATTTCATCATTCAAACATATCAAAATATATACATATAGTCCCTTAACGAGGTCTACGAGACCTTAAACAAGCACTAGAAAGGGGTCGGGACTAAACTGGGATCATACAAAATTTTTCTGAAAATCAAACATTTTTCAAAGTTACAGAGGTCACACGCCCGTGTGGGTAGACCGTGTGCCTCACATGGCCTCAGACATGCCCATGTGCCCGAGCCGTGTTAAAACAGGGCATACATATTGACTTGTCCACACGGCCTGAGACACGCCTGTGTGCCTCACCCGTGGTCAAGCCTGACTTGTATCACATGGCCAGTCACACGCCCGTGTGTCTAGCCCGTGGTCGAGCCTGACTTGTTTTGAATTACAACCACGAAGGACACGGTCAAGCCACACGCCCGTGTGCTCAACTATGTGGGCAATTATAGGCCATTTGCAAGGCCAAATTGCCACCCACACTTAGGGTCTCACCTACAAGAATCCAACCATAACATTTATACCTCAAATGGAATCTAAAACATATCAATTTATGCACCAAATAATCATCAACCACATCATTTACTTTATACACATATTCAACTCAATTATATCTATCTAAAATATCAATTTCACACTCCAATTAATTTAAGACAAACATCATGTAATTCATACCACAAATTCACCATTAAACCACATTTTTCATCAACCATTTTAAGCATGAAACATGCATATACAATTTCACTAACTCATTCCATATTTATCATTCACATAACCCACACATATAAACCAACAACATTCAACTTTCAAACCATATCACATGGCTAAGCTTGTACACTTCAAAACATGCTATATTCACTAGCCTATACATGCCATATAGCAAATATATACATCTTTCAAAAGTACCAAAACAGATAGCCGATAGTGTGATTGAGTCGCTGACGATCCCCGGATCCGAGTTAGCTTTAAATACACTGTAAACGGAGAAAACTTCACACAGTAAGCTTAAGATCTTAGTAAGTTCGTAATATAACACATTTAACTCAAAGATTCAAAATCAATATACCAAATACTCCATCACATAGATTATATCACAAGTATGCACAACCTCATCCATACCAATACTCACATAACCATTCATTTATCCATATACGATATTATCAACCACATAGGTTTCGATCATACCTTTGCCAAAACTTAGTTAACAACTAATTTTTGCTACTCAATGCTCGATGCTACATTTCAATCAATCCTCATTATTCCTTCAATTCAATCGCACACTTAGTGCCAATTACATAGCCAAAGCATAAATAACATCGCACACTTAGTGCCTTTACATTAAACGGAATTTATCTCGGTATCGCACACACAGTGCCAATCAATACTAGCGAAGCTTTCTTTATTTCGCACACACAGTGCCATTCACCTCTGTTTCAATTCTAAATATGCACACTTAGTGCCACATTTCTCAATTTCACATATAACATTTCTAACCCAATAATCACACAATTATTCATTTCATAGCACTTAAACATAAACTTAATAACACGTATTATTTCCGAACTTACCTCAGACGTAGAGTACCGAGACTAGTCGATCAATCGAGCACTTTGTCTTTGCCTCAATCTCGATCCGAATCTCTCTTTTCTTGGTCTATACATATTCAAATTTAGCTCATTCATTCACCAAATCATTCAATTTAATCCAAATACACATATTTAGGGTATTTTACAAAATAACCCTCACATTTACACATTTCGACACTTAAGTCCCTATTTCATAAAATCATCAAATACACATAATTTCATTTAACCCATGCCTAGCCGAATTCTTCTTATATCCATACAAGCCCACAGATTTCATTTATTTCACATTTTAGTCCTCCAATTTCTTACTTTCACAATTTAGCCCAAATTACTCAATTTTACCAAAAATTCAAAGACAAAATATGTTAATCTTTCACATATCTTTCATATTTCATCATCAACTATCACAAAACTCAAAATTTCATCAATGGCTTATCTCAAAATCACCATCAAATTCTAAAATTAAAGCATGGGCTAGCTAGAACACAAAGCAACGATCACAAAAACGTAAAAATCATCAAAAACCGAGCTCAAAACATACCTTGATTTAGAACAACAATGGCCGAAAGTTTCAAAGCCCTATTTCTTTCTTTTTCTTTCAAGTTTCGGCAAAAGATGATGATAATATGGCTTTTAATTTCTTTTAGTTTTAATTATAATACATTAATAGATTTTTTACCATTTTTACCCATAATGTTAACATTAAAAACCCATTAATTGATATCCATTAACGTCAATGCATACTCCCAAGGGTAAAATTTCAATATAAGGACTCCACATTATAAAGACAATAACAATGTAGCACTTTAACAATCAGCACACAGCTTTTGCATTTTATGCGATTAAGCCCTTTTCTCAAATTAAGCACACAAACAATAAAATTTTCACACAGAATTTTCACACATGCTCAATCACATATTGTAAACACTGTAACACCCCAAACCCGGCCCAAACATTACGACCGAATTTGGTATGTTACAGAGGAAAACATTTTGTAAAATCCCTTTTAGCCGATTTAAGTTTTGTCGAAAACGTTTCATTTTCAATTGTCTTGTTAAAAACCAACGAGGTGTATGAAGAAAACCACACTTAGTTTTGTAAAAAAACATTTATTAAGTCAGGTTATTCTGGATATCAAATGTACCGATGGCACAATAAAACATTTACGTTTACATTTGAGAAAACATGTGTACCCATTTTAAAGTCATCAATTGGTTTAAATAAATTATCCAAAACATGTAAAATAACCAAAATAAAATCTTAGGAGGCCTTATTACAACTTGAACAAATAAATCCTAAATAAAATAAAAATAATTCAAAGTTCGTTTAAATCACATTCCCACTTTGCATGGCCACCTCGAGTCCATCCGGCTCCTCATCCGCGATCTACGAGTCACTGAAAAAGTTAAAGAAGAAGGTGAGTCACCAAGACTCAATGTGTAACCCTTCCCGGTTTAGTGCAACATCATACACAATTTATAACTAAGTTAACATGCACTAAATTTAACATGCACCCAACCTAGCCATCCAATGCACCTTTCTCTACCCGTGTGGTACCAAACCACTTTGGTGGTGCCAAACCACTGGTGTCCAAAGACACGATATCCATCAATATTGTGGTGCCAAACCACTTTGGTGACCCAAAGTCACGAATAGTAGTGATGGGGCCAACCCATCGTGTGATACCAAATCACCGGCGTCAATCCGTTATATTATCTGTGGGGCCAACCCAACGTGGTACCAAACCACCGGGGCGAGGCGCTATGAGGTGCCAAACCTCGGTGACCGTAGTCACGAAATATGTGGTACCAAACCACTTTGGAGGTGCCAAACCTGCGGTGTCCCAAAGACACGGATATCACTTCCCCCTCCACTCATATCACCCTCAACAATATGCATATAAAAATCATGCCAATCATGCTTAAATAATAATATGTACTGAATTTATCATAGGTCATACTTTCACATGTATCACATATACCAAATATGTTATGCATCAACATGCGTCATATAGCATAGCTTATAATGAAACGGGCTTACCCGAATCCTTGCTCATACCTTTACGGTATCAATCCAGATCTACACATATCCGATTTAACACATACAGTTTATTAACAATTTACTAGCTATGAAATGTGTAAGTACACACCTGCTACTATCGCGAATCCTAGATTCCGAAGATCCGATCTACTGTGCTATATCCCTTGAACCTATATTCGGCCAACACTAGGGTTAGTCATAGGCCATATTCGGTTTTACCAACCTAAATCCCGAAGGATCTGTCACTTAATAATAGTACTCACCTTTAGCCGATTCGGTTTCCAACCAAATCCGGAAAACTGTTGTTTATTCCCTGAGTCGTCAAAATCCTTGATCCCTACAAATCCGGAAAGCTTCCCCTTTAATATTCCTTGATGTTGGCTACCTTCACAAGAAACACACATCATGGCACATGCATATTCAGCCATCCCCTAAACCAATGCTTAATCCTTGATTCGGCACACTTAAAAGAAAGAGAACTCAAACCGATTGCTAGGATAGAAATTACTTACCACCACCTTGCTTTCCACTCCTAAAGCACCCTTAAAGAATCAGCTTCAAGACCCCAAGGAGAAAGATTTGACACTTGAATGGTGAAGGAGATCACAATGAGTGGAGAGAGCTTAATGTTTATAGAAATCGGCCATGGGTAAAAATTAAATTAAAGTTTACGGCTATGGTGTTTCTTTATGGTTTCAACAAAGGGAAATAAGGGAAAGAAAAATACCACATTCGGCTATGGCTTCAAAAAAAAAAAAAGAGGAAAAGAGAGCTTCCCTTACTAAAATTTTAATAAGAGCACTAAAGAAGAAACAAAATAATTTCAGACATACCAAATAAGCACACCCCAAAGCCGAAAATACCACCCTAGGAAGTCCTATCCTTGGCCACCACGTCTTTACTTGTCCAACCCCAAATTAACCTCCTAATTTACCTCTTCAACATCCATTCAAAAAGAATTTAAAATAATTAAATCCTTATCCCTTATCACCTCTTCAAATAAATAATAAAATAATAATTATCCCCTCTTCCAGCCGAATTCAAAGACAAGCATCAAGCTTATCCTCATCCCTTTGAGAGCCCATGTGTAGGCCACCCGCTCTTCTCCTTCACGCCAGTAGCAAAAATAAAAACACCCAACTGCTGCCCCTAGGTTTCGAACCCAATACCTGCTGGAAACACCCTACGCCTCCAACCACTCTGCTATGGCATCTTTGTGTGACATAAACTCTCTACAACTCCTTTTAAGAGCTCCTTCCTTAGCTCCCCCTTGTTTTAACGCTAAAGGCAAAAATAAACATGCCTTGTCTCCATCGTGACTCGAACTCGAGTCCATTCACCAAGGCCCTTAAGTGGCGCCCCAAGCCATTCCACCAAACCGACCTTCGTGTCCACAATCCTGGCCATTTATTTTTAAGGCCTTCCTAGCTTAACCCCTTCCTCTTTAACGCCAAAAAAAACCCAAAAATAAAACACGTCCCATGCAGCCACCATGATTCGAACCCGAGACCTGCTCCAGGCGTCACCTCCAGGCCCTTAAGTGGTGCATGGAAGCCACTTTACCAAGGCGTTTCTTGTGGCATAAATCCCCAACAACCTCTCTTAAGACGTCCCCGACCCAACTTCCCTTCCTGACACAAAAATAAAACACTCCCATGCTATCACCCAGACTCGAACCTCTTCCCTCCTGAAGCCCCCTTGCACCTTAGCGCCCCAAGCCACTTTGCCAAATACTTTCTTGCGTCCTAACGTTCTCAAAATTTCTTTTAAGGCCTCCCTACCTAGTTTCCCCTTTTTACCTAAAAATCCAATATTTTCCAAAGTTTTTCCCCTTCATCCTTGGGTTCTAAAACTCCTAAAACATCACCAAACACACTTAAAGCCTACTAATACTTGAGTTATGCTCCAAACGCATAACCCCTAATCTAGGATGTTACAGTTCTACCCTCCTTAAAAATAATTTCGTCCTCGAAATTGCTTGGCTAAATGCACTCATACTCGCCACACTACGCTTATGCTGCGCACTCTAATCTTAATAGAACCATCATACTTTCTAGGCACAGTCTCTAAGTTCACGTCCCCTAGAACTCATTTCTAACGTCGCGATTTAATCTGATTAAAAAGTTTTATGAATTAGTCCTTGTTTCACTTGATTACCCGCGAAGAAATTTTATGAAAAGAGTTTTAAGAGTGGTTCTTTCGTTCATTCAAAGTTTCAAGTTTCCTATCCTAATTCATAGAAAAGTTCATCCATTCCATAGTATCTCCCATCCACCTTCACTCTTCGGACATTTCTGTCCGTTCTTATCCCAGGGGTTTTTCGTCATTTGCCCTACAGGGGTATTTTCGTAATTTGTCAAAATAAAGTTCCTTGGTGATTTTGTCAATAAAGGTATTTTGGTAATTCTGAAATCCCGGAGTGTTTCGGTAATTTTGAAACTCGAGGGTATTTCGGTAATAAACCAGGGTAAATTTGTAAAGTTTAATAGTTCAGGGGTATTTCAAAATTTGCAAAACTTGAGGGTTCTTTTTTAGAATTTGTTTTCCAATTCGGTAATGTTGCAAAAATTTTGGAAATCGGGGTCATTTTGGTAATTTTGTAAGTTAGGGGCAATTTTGTAATTTTCCAAAATCATGGCATTTTGATATTTGCAAAACGGAAGTTTCCAATATTTTTGTAAAGTAGAAATATTTTAAAAAAAATCGAGGGTATTTTCTGAAAATCTTAAAAACTAAAGGCATTTTAGAAATTTACAATGACAGGGGCATTTTTGTAATTTTTTCCACTAAGGGTGTTTTTGTAATTTTCATAAATCGAAAAATTTTGTAAAATAGTTCTCCCAAGTTTAAAGGGTAATTTTAAGAGTTTTAAAACTAGGGTTTTTATAAAAAAAACACGGCTAGTTCCCTTTCGGGTTTTAGTTATTGGGTTTAGCCTATGAATAAGTCCTCATGGTTAGGGTGAACCGAAGCTACGCACCAGGTAGGATTCCTGCGAAGAGGAGGTGAGTCACTAGGACTGCTTAAGTACCAGGCTCTTCCGGATCCAAACCTTAGACATGCGCCTGCGGGGTTACCACACCCTAACTCTCGCGACTTAGTCATAGGTTTGTTTAATTCGGCATTTAATGTCTTATGTGATTGTTGGGGTAGACTAGTCCTAGGGTTCAGATATTTATCATACTATCTACGTTCCATTTCTACCCCTCTACAGATAATAATTCAAACAGTAGTTAGAAGTACTTACAGGCGGATTGGTCTTGGGAGACTCGATGCCATCTTTGTTCAAAACAAAAAAAAACCATTTTCATAATATTTCACGTGAGGCCTACCAAAAACATTTTGGCCCTTGGGCCCCCACAGCCGAGTTTTGAACTGGGCTCTGATACCAATTTGTAACACCCCAAACCCGGCCCAAACATTACGACCGAATTTGGTATGTTACAGAGGAAAACATTTTGTAAAATCCCTTTTAGCCGATTTAAGTTTTGTCGAAAACGTTTCATTTCAATTGTCTTGTTAAAAACCAACGAGGTGTATGAAGAAAACCACACTTAGTTTTGTAAAAAAAACATTTAATAAGTCGAGTTTATTCTGAGATATCAAATGTCCCCAGATGGCAATTGTAAAACATTTACGTTTGCATTTGAGAAAACATGTGTACCCATTTTAAAGTCATCAATTGGTTTAAATAAATTATCCAAAACATGTAAAATAACCAAAATAAAATCTTAGGAGGCCTTATTACAACTTGAACAAATAAATCCTAAATAAAATAAAAATAATTCAAAGTTCGTTTAAATCACATTCCCACGGCATGGCCACCTCGAGTCCATCCGGCTCCTCATCCGCGATCTACGAGTCACTGAAAAAGTTAAAGGAGAAGGTGAGTCACCAAGACTCAATGTGTAACCCTTCCCCGGTTTAGTGCAACATCATACACAATTTATAACTAAGTTAACATGCACTAAATTTAACATGCACCCAACCTAGCCATCAATGCACCTTTCTCTACCGTGTGGTACCAAACCACTTTGGTGGTGCCAAACCACCGGTGTCCAAAGACACGATATCCATCAATATTGTGGTGCCAAACCACCGGTGACCCAAAGTCACGAATAGTAGTGATGGGGCCAACCCATCGTGTGATACCAAATCACTTTGGCGTCAATCTGTTATATTATCTCGTGGGGCCAACCGCTTTGTGGTACCAAACCACTGGGACGAGACGCTATGAGGTGCCAAACCTCTGGTGACCGTAGTCACGAAATATGTGGTACCAAACCACTGGAGGTGCCAAACCTCTGGTGTCCCAAAGACACGGATATCACTTCCCCCTCCACTCATATCACCCTCAACAATATGCATATAAAAATCATGCCAATCATGCTTAAATAATAATATGTACTGAATTTATCATAGGTCATACTTTCACATGTATCACATATACCAAATATGTTATGCATCAACATGCGTCATATAGCATAGCTCATAATGAAACGGGCTTACCCGAATCCTTGCTCATACCTTTACGGTATCAATCCAGATCTACACATATCCGGTTTAACACATACAGTTTATTAACAATTTACTAGCTATGAAATGTGTAAGTACACACCTGCTACTATCGCGAATCCTAGATTCCGAAGATCCGATCTACTGTGCTATATCCCTTGACCCTGTATTCGGCCAACACTAGGGTTAGTCATAGGCCATATTCGGTTTTACCAACCTAAATCCCGAAGGATCTGTCGCTTAATAATAGTACTCAACTATAGCCGATTTGGTTTCCAACCAAATCCGGAAAACTGTTGTTTGTTCCCTGAGTCGTCAAAATCCTTGATCCCTACAAATCCCGAAAGCTTCCCCTTTAATATTCCTTAATGTTGGATACCTTCACAAGAAACACACATCATGGCACATGCATATTCAGCCATCCCCTAAACCAAGGCTTAATCCTTGATTCGGCACACTTAAAAGAAAGAGAACTCAAACCGATTGCTAGGATAGAAATTACTTACCACCACCTTGCTTTCCACTCCTAAAGCACCCTTAAAGAATCGGCTTCAAGACCCCAAGGAGAAAGATTTGACACTTGAATGGTGAAGGAGATCACAACAAAGGAGAGAGCTTAATGTTTATAGAAATCGGCCATGGATAAAAATTAAATTAAAGTTTCGGCTATGGTGTTTCTTTATGGTTTCAACAAAGGGAAATAAGGGAAAGAAAAATACCACGTTCGGCTATGGCTTCAAAAAAAAAAAAAAGGAAAAGAGAGAGCTTCCCTTACTAAAATTTTCGGCAAGAGCACTAAAGAAGAAACAAAATAATTTCGGCATACCAAATAAGCACACCCCCAAAGCCGAAAATACCACCCTAGGAAGTCCTATCCTTGGCCACCACGTCTTTACTTGTCCAACCCCAAATTAACCTCCTAATTTACCTCTTCAACATCCATTCAAAAAGAATTTAAAATAATTAAATCCTTATCCCTTATCACCTCTTCAAATAAATAATAAAATAATAATTATCCCCTCTTCCAGCCGAATTCAAAGACAAGCATCAAGCTTATCCTCATCCCTTTGAGAGCCCATGTGCAGGCCACCCGCTCTTCTCCTTCACGCCAGTAGCAAAAATAAAAACACCCAACTGTTGCCCCTAGGTTTCGAACCCAAGACCTGCTGGAAACACCCTACGCCTCCAGCCACTCTGCTATGTCGTCTTTGTGTGACATAAACTCTCTACAACTCCTTTTAAGAGCTCCTTCCTTAGCTCCCCCTTGTCTTAACGCTAAAGGCAAAAATAAACATGCCTTGTCTCCATCGTGACTCGAACTCGAGTCCATTCACCAAGGCCCTTAAGTGGCGCCCCAAGCCACTCCACCAAACCGACCTTCATGTCCACAATCCTGGCCATTTATTTTTAAGGCCTTCCTAGCTTAACCACTTCCTCTTTAACGCCAAAAAAAACCCAAAAATAAAACACGTGCCATACAGCCACCATGATTCGAACCCGAGACCTGCTCCAGGCGTCACCTCCAGGCCCTTAAGTGGCGCATGGAAGCCACTTTACCAAGGCGTTTCTTGTGCCATAAATCCCCAACAACCTCTCTTAAGACGTCCCTGGCCCAACTTCCCTTCCTGACACAAAAATAAAACACTCCCATGCTATCACCCAGACTCGAACCTCTTCCCTCCTGAAGCCCCCTTGTACCTTAGCGCCCCAAGCCACTTTGCCAAATACTTTCTTGCGTCCTAACCTTCTCAAAATTTCTTTTAAGGCCTCCCTGCCTAGTTTCCCCTTTTTACCTAAAAATCCAATATTTTCCAAAGTTTTTCCCTTTCATCCTTGGGTTTTAAAACTCCTAAAACATCACCAAACACACTTAAAGCCTACTAATACTTGAGTTATGCTCCAAACGCATAACCCCTAATCTAGGATGTTACAAACACCAAAAATAATATTAAATATTTTTTTGACCTCGAATTTGTGGCCTCAAAACCACTGTTTCGACTAGGGCTAAAATGGGCTTTTACAAAATTCATACAGACATATGAATGAGTCGATTCAGGATCAATCAAAGCAATTACATCAGTGTCATAAAGAGAAAATGTACCAGTGATAACATCTGGTGACGACGCATACTCGGGAGCACGCGAGCCTCAGATCTCACAGTAGAGTCCTTTGTCGCACCTTTGATACTAGTCATATTTCCAGTATTTCGAGGTGGTCTCCCTCTGGCAACTGTATTACTCGACCTTGTATTCAGAAATTTGTCTTTCTTAAGTAACTTAGGACAATCTCGAATAAAATGATCTTGTGAGCCACATCTAAAACAGGCTTTAGTATTCATCCAACAGTCTCCAAAATGTCGTCTTCCACACTATTGACACTAAGGTTTTTTGGTTTTGACACTACCAACACTCGATACTGAAGTAGCTTAAGCTTTTGGACTCGTGTGTTGCTTCCCACGATCTCTGTTAGAATACCCCATTGAAGTAGTCGAACGATTATACAAATCCTTTGATTTCTTTGAAGAAGAATGATAGGGTTTACTCATTGATCTCTTTCTTGAATCTATAGCCTCAAAATTAGCTTTTCTCTTTTCTTTGCTAAGCTCCTCGGCTTTGCAAGCTCTGTCGACTAAAACAAAAAATTCTTTCAATTCCAGAATTCCGACTAGAAGTTTAATGTCTTCGTTCAACCCGTCTTCGAACCGCTTAGACATAATTTCTTCAGTAGAAACACACTCTCAAGCATATTTAATTAATCTTACAAACTCTCTTCTGTACTCAGTCACAGTCATACGGCCCTGTTTCAACTCCGAAAATTCTTTGCGCTTTTGATCAATAAACCGTTGGCTTATGTATTTCTTTTTGAACTCAGTCTAAAAGAATTCCCACGTGACTCGTTCTCTCGGCACCACAGATATCAAAGTGTTCCACCACTTATATGCAGTATCTCTCAGAAGTGATACGGTACATTTAACACATTCCGTTGGCATACAAGACAATTCATCAAATACCCAGATCATATTCTCAAGCCAAAACTCAGCTCTCTCAGGATCACCATCAACTGTAGCTCTAAACTCTTCAGCTCCGTACTTTCAAATTTTATCCACATGTGGCTTACTCATACGCAAAGGTTCCAAACCTTGAGGAGCTACGGGAACCAATTGGGGAATAGGTGGGGGTGGAGGTCGCTGAGCAGCCGGATTCGTTCGAACAAACTCAGTGAACCATTCGTTCATCATTTGGAAGAAGGCTTACTTAGCCTCCTCTCCCTGACTCTCAGTTACAGGTCTCAATTCAGACGGTGCTACTCTGTGAACGGAGGCTGGCTCATTACTTTATACATCATCAACAACTGCTCGATTGGGATCCATTGCTATATGAAAACATGATTTAAAACTGTTTATATATGGTATGTATAGTTAGACTCACACACGCTACGTTAGTCTGAGAATCAACTAAACCGTAGCTCTGATACCAATAAATGTAACACCCCTAACCTGTATCTGTCGTCAAAATAGGGTTTCAGAGCATTACCAACTTATCAATTAAACAATCATACCATTCAAATTACAATTCTCAAACTAATTAAAAACCATTCAAATATAATCATATAGTCCCTAACACGAGCCCTCGAGGCCCAAAACAATCATTAAAAGTGGTTCGGGACTAAATCGAATACTTAATAAATTTTTAAAAAAACATAGAAAATTTTCAAAGTATAGGGGACACAGGCCCGTGTGGACAGACCGTGTGTCTCACACGGTCAAGAGACGTGCCTGTGTCACAGGCCATGTGGACATTCGAAATGGGATCACATGGCCGTATCCCAGCCCGTGTAACTCACTGACTTGGGTCACAAGGCCAACCACACGCCCATGTGACTAGCCTGTGTACCCTTCGAAATGGCCTCACACGCCCGTGTGCCAGGCTGTGTGCTAGACCGTGTGAAAACTGGAGGGTATACTTACTTATGCCACACGACCAAGTCACACGCCCGTGTGCTGGGCCGTGTGGAAAAAATAGGCTATTTTCCAAGCCATCTCTCTTTCACCCAAAGTGTTGTCAACCTAGGCATACCACAAAGCAAATGACCATATCTTCAATAGGCATTCAAACCAATTTAAACCAAGTCCAATTCATGCAATTCCAATACCAACAACAACATTACTCATAAACATCACAATTGGCCATTCAAATTCATACCAATTTCACATCCAAAAATCACCTAAATGATCAAAATCACCTATTAGACTTTGTACCTAAATCAACATGCATACCACATTCTCAAATTCAATCATTTTGTACTCAAAATACCAATTCACAATAAGGCATTCACATAGAAATTATAAACCAAATATCAAAGGCCATATATACACAACCAAGTATACCAAAATAAGCCAAATCACATGGCTATATACATAACCAAAACATACATTGTAACACCCCAAACCCGGTCAATACGCCACGACCGAATTTGGTATGTCACAGGGGAAAACGTTTTGAGGAAAAACGAGTTACCGATTAAATTTTAGTGAAAAACTCTTTGTTGTTCTAAGTTCGTAGAAATCGGTGTATAATAAATTAAAACTGATAATTTACTTTGAAATCCGAAAATAAATCTTTAAAACTTAGTTGCGACTTAGATTTGTAAACCTTTTATAAATTGAAAAGAAACTAAAGCGATTAGGTTGAAAACCGTATCTAATAGAAATTTGGAAACTGAGTTTTGGAAAATAGTATGAGTTATCAAAAATACTTAAGTTGTTAAATACTATCAATTGATTTATGTTACCCGATGGTAACGTTTTAAAAACCATCGCGTTTAGTAGTTTAGAAAACTTGGTGCTCAAATTATTATATCAACCATGTAATTTATAAGCCATATTTAAAACAAATCCAAAGCATATAAATAATCCAAAAATATAATTAAAGAGGCCTTATTACAAATCCATAAAAAGATGAAAATGAATTAAAATAAAGTACCCAAATGGAAGTTCACGTAAAACCAAATTTTATTGCATGGCCTCCTCGAGTTCATCCGGCTCCTCATTCGCGATTTTACGAATCACCTGAAAAAATAAGGGAGAAGGTGAGTCACCAAGACTCAGTGCATAATCACTCTCCCGGGTAAATGCCACATACTTACACAAATTATAACAAAGCAATATATATATAATGCACCCAACCTAGCCATCCAAAACTCCTTTTCTACCCCCGTGTGTACCAAACCACCGGGTGGTGCCAAACCACTGGTGACCCAAAGTCACGATATCCAATAATGTGGTGCCAAATCACTTGGTGACCCAAAGTCACGAATAATCAAGTTGTGGGGCCAACCCACGTGTGATACCAAATCACCGGGCGGCGATCCCAATACATCAAATGTGGGGCCAACCCACGGTGGTGTGAAACCACTGGGACGAGTCGCTATGAGGTGCCAAACCTCTGGTGTCCCAAAGACACGAAATATGTGGTACCAAACCACTAGAGGTGCCAAACCTCTGGTCTCCCAAAGACACAGATATCAATCTTCCCCCTCCTCTCATATCGCCCATACCAATGCAATAGATAACAAATCATGTCATTATACTTTGATATAAACATATAACCAATATATATCGTAGATCGTGATATTAACAACATATATCAACATCATATCGAAACGGACTTACCTGTATCCTTGCTCATACCCATCAAGGTATCATTTCAAGATCTCATAGTTTTCGGCTTTAACAACATGAATAGTTATTAACACACACATATATATATATATACCGAGTTATAAAGTGTGTAAGGTACACACCTTTCACTAACGCAAGTACTAACTTCTGAAGATCCGATCTACCGCACTAGATCACCTTGTCCTACATTCGGCCATACCACAAAACTATAAGCAAAAATCCATTCGGCCAACATCACATCTTAATCCCAATAGCCTTAGTCTTTATCCTCAAAAAGAATAATGAATCGACATGAATCTTACCACTTGACTTACCAACTTCGATTGCTAATGGAATGGCTTAGATCGATTGCTTCCAACGTCCCAAAGAGCCTAAAGGAAAAATCGGTTCCTAAATAATGGTTAGAACCTTGCAAAGAAATGCCCAAGGATTCGGCCTTTGTCCACAAGAAAATGACTTAGAAAGGAGAAGGAAATAATGGAAATATGGCCATGAACACTTACCTATCTTCCAAAACCGATTGAAGAAAACCCAAAGATTATCTGCCCTTGATGATATTCGGCCAATATAACACCAAAAGAGAGAAAGAAGATTCGGCTATGGTGGAGTAAAAAGAAAGGAAAAATAAAAGTGAAAGTGAAATAGGAGAAGGATGATTCAAAAATGGAAGAAAGAAGAAAATAGAAAATGAAAATAGAATGGTAATGGATGTTTTTAACTTTGAAAAAAAAATGAAAGAGATGGGATTTGGGAAGGAGGAAGATTCGGCCAAGAGGAAGTGAAAAAGGAAATGTGGTTTTTGAGCAAGTATCAAAAGAAAGAAAAGAGAGAGATGGGAGAAAGAGGTTCGTCCAAACACCTAGTTTGCCGAAAAGAAAAGTGCACAAAAATGCAAATTGTGGTTTCAGTTTCAAAAGGGAAATGAGAGGAAGAAATTAGATTTTGGTTCAAACACAAATGAGAGCTAAATCAAAAGAAAATTGCACCAAAATGCCTAAGATATATTCGGCCAAAGAGGGAGTTTTTGGAGAGGAAGAGAAAAATGCCAAATGATGCACAAAATGCTAAAGTTGGCCAACTATTCCCCCAAACTTCCTATCAACATTCGGCCACCCCTAGCCACACATGCCGTCCACATTCATGCACTAATGGCCATAGGAGAGTTTCCAAAACAACACCCTTAAGCCAAGCCTTGAAATCCTCTACATTCCCAAAGTTGAAGAAATTTTATCCCCAAAATCTAGCAATTCTATCCCTTATTTCATGCTTACCATAACCTTAAGTCTTCTTGCCATAAAAAGAAAATTATCCATCTTATCCATATGAATAGTTGACCGACACTTAATGCTAGGATGCATAAAAATAAAATCCTTAATATGCCTTCCATGCTACTCAACCACTTCCCTCAAGCAACCTTTCATGCGCCTTATCCACTATGCCACTAACTCCTCTTGTGTTAGAATTTAACACTTAAATTAACTTAAGTGTCAAGTTCATCTAATCCACTTCACTATATTTTCAATACTAAAAATCATTCTAGCTTAGCTAATAATTCCAAGCCTTCATAAAACTATACTAAGCACATAATAATAATCATACTCGAGCTAACACAAGTAACAAGATGATACTCAATTTTTTAGGATATTACAATTCTACCCCTTAAGAAAATTTCGTCCTCGAAATTACTCCGCTCAAAAGAGTTGAGGAAACTGCGCCTCATCACATCCTCCTGGTTCCCACGTAGCTTCTTCTACGCCATGGTTCCGCCATAAAACCTTCACTAAAGGAACCGACTTCCTACGCAAAACTTTCACATCTCGGTCTAGAATCGCACGAGTTCTTCTTCTACCGTCGATCTGGACTCACCTCTATTTCCTCTCTCGCCACAACATGCGATGGATCAGAACGATAGCGTCTAAGCATGGAGACATGGAACGCATCGTGAATCTGACTCAGCTCTGATGGCAACTCGAGCTGATAGGCTACTGGTCCCACTCGTCTCAACACCTTATATGGCCCAATAAACCTTGGACTTAACTTGCCTTTTCTCCCAAATCTTAACACTTTCTTCCATGGCGAGACTTTTAGAAAAACTTTGTCACCCATGGAAAATTCTATATCCCTCCGCTTGAGATCGGCATATGACTTCTGCCTATCCGAAGCTTCCTTCAACCAAGCTTGAATCAACTTCACCTTATCTTCGGTTTCTGCAACCAACTCTGGTCCTAACATTTGACGCTCACTCAACTCGGTCCAGCATGTAGGTGTGTGACATGTCCTACCATACAACGCCTCATATGGTGCCATCTTAATGCTTGCCTGATAACTATTGTTGTATGCGAACTCTGCTAATGGTAAAAACTCTTCCACCGCCTCAAAGTCCAATACACAACCTCTCAACATATCCTCTAAAATCAGTATAACTCTTTCCGATCGCCACAAATCATGGATGAAATGCGGTACTAAAATCCAACCGCGTACCCAAAGCTTTGATGTAACGCTCTCCAAAACCTCGACGTAAATCTAGGATCTCTGCATGCGAGATGATCGACATCGGTACACGTGCAACCTTACTATCTCTCGCCACATAAAACTTAGCTAACTTACAAGCGAGTAATCCACCCTTACCGGAATAAAATGAGTGACTTAGTCGGACGATCCACAATCACCCAAATCGGAGTCCTTCTTACTTGGCGTAAGGGGTAATCCATCGACAAAGTCCATAGTGATCCTTTCCCACTTCCATCGTGGAATCTTCACCGGCTGAAGTAACCCAGACGGCAACTGATGCTCCGTCTTGACCTGCTGACACGTCAGACATTTACCCACAAACTCAGTTACCTCACGCTTCAGACCTGGCCACAAAAACTACTCTCTTAAATCCCGATACATCTTGCTACCTCCAGGATGCATAGCGTATGGGCTGCTATGTGCGTCTTGAAGAATCCTTTGCCTCAACTCAACATCCTTTGGCATACAAGCTCTTCCTTTAAAACACAATACTCCATCCTTGGACAAACTATAATCCTCTAAACCACCATTTTGAACTCAGAACCTCCGATCATTCAAACCATCATCCTCTAACTGTTTCTCCTTGATCTGCTCTAACCAAGTCGGCTTGACTTGCAATTCAGCCAAAAGACTCTCATCGTCATATAAGCTAAGATGAGCAAACATCGATCTTAAGTCTGATACAACCTTTCGGCTCAACGCATCTGCCACCACGTTAGCCTTGCCCTGATGATACTCAATCGAACAGTCGTGAGTCCTTCAACAACTCTATCCATCTACGCTGCCTCAAGTTCAAATCCTTCGAGTCAAAAGATACTTAAGACTCTTGTGATTCGTGTAGACTATCGACTTCTCTCCATACAAATAGTGTCTCCATATCTTCAAAGCAAAAACCACTGCAGCTAATTCCAAGTCATGCGTCGGATAGTTAACTTCATGTGGTCTCAATCACGAGATGCATAAGCCACTACCTTCCCTTCTGCAGACAAAGACACATCCCAAACCAGGTATGTGATGCATCACGATGAAGTGAATTCCTTGCCCGCCTCGGGTTGAATCAAAACCGAGACTTGATCGAATCTTCTTCAACTTGTCAAAACTTCCTTGTTGCTTCTCGGTCCACACAAATGGAATTCCTTTCCTCAATAACTTAGTCATAGGTGCTGCTATCAAAAAAATCCTTCCACAAATCTTCGGTAATACCCCGCGAGACCTAGGAAACTCTGAATCTCAGCCACTGACTTAGGCGGCTTCCAATCCAACACTGCCTCAATCTTTCGAGGATCCACTCTAATCCCCTCACCGATACTACGTGACCCAAGAAAGTCACCTCCTAAGCCAAAACTCGCACTTACTAAATTTTGCATAAAGCTACTTTTCCTCAAAATCTGTAACACTACTCGCAAATGCACATCATGCTCCTCCTCTGACTTAGAGTATACCAAAATATCGTCTATAAATGCCACAACAAACTGGTCCAAAAGCTGCTGAATACCCGATTCATCATGTCCATGAATGCTTTGCGCGTTAGTCAACCCAAAGCGGCATTACGAAACTCGTAGTGCCCATACCGAGTCGCGAAATTCCGTCTTATGGATATCGACCTCTTTCACCTTCAAATGATGATATCCGGACCTTAAATCAATCTTGGAGAAAACCGCTGCCCCTTAAGCTGATCAAACAAGTCATCTATCCTCGGCAAAGGATACTTGTTTTTTATCGTCAGCTTATTCAACTGGTGATAGTCTATACACATCCGCATCGATCCATCCTTCTTCTTGACAAAAATACAGGTGCTCCCCAAGGTGAAACACTTGGTCGGATAAAACCTCGATCCAACAACTCTTAAATTTGAGCCTTCAATTCCCTAATTCCTTCTTGCCATCCTATACGGAGTAATAGACACCGCGATTAAGATAATAGATCTATACCAAATTCAACTTCACGATCCGGAGGCAATCCCGAAAGTTCTTCTGGAAATACGTCAACATATTCCTTTACCGTTCGGACATTCCCCACAGTAGACTCATTAGCCTCCAACGCACACACATGAACCACAAATGCCTCACAGCCCTTCCTGACCAACTTCACAACTTTCAACGCAAATACCACGTTGGATAGATAATCTCTTCTATTACCTATCATAACCACCTCTTTGCCCTTAGCTATCTTCAAAACCATGCGCTTAGCAGCGCAATCCAAACTTGCTTGATACTTGACCAACCAGTCCATCCCAAGAATCAGATCGAACTCATCAAACGGCAGTTCCATCAGATCAGCTACAAACATTACCCCTTGGAGTTCTAGGGGTACATCTCTATCTGACTTATTTACTTCTACTGAGTGACCCGGAGGGCTAAATGCATCTTCTTCTAGAAATAGTCTCAGAGTCTAGATTCATAGTCTCTTCTATGTTACTAGCAACATACGAATGTGTCGAACCCACATCTATCAAAGCCGTATATGGTTCACCAAAGATTAAGAACGTACCAGCTTATGACATCCGGTGCGTCGCCTCTCCTCTCGGCGTCTCGTTGCATACACCAAACCAGTCGTCTTGCCTCGGTGTTGCCAAAGACCTCTGCCGGATGCTCGCGGCCTCGACTGTAACCATTACCTCCTCTACCATTACCACAACCTCTCTGCGTGACGGTCCTCATTTCTGACCTGAGCACGACCTTGACCCTCAGACTGATTCCTGGCTAGCTTACATGGATAGTCTCTCACACGATGATCCAGCAAACCACACTCAAAACATCCTTTCCCTCCGGTCCAACATTTTCCCCAATGAAATTTTCCACATCGCCGGTTACACTTGTGGCTTTGGTCCCCGATTAGCGATAATGTGCCTCCCATTGATTCGGCCCACTCGCCTAACCCTCTTACGAGAATTACCGGCTGACCGGATGATCCAAAACTTCTCTTATGTTTATTCTTGTCGTGCCTCTGCCTTCATCGATTCCTTTATCCTTACGCTATCTTAGTCTTTTCAACTAGCGCAGCAAACTCTCACTCCTGATGTGGAGTAATCAGCAATCTCGATTCGTCCCTCAATCCATCCTCGAACCGGACACATCGCTCGTGTTCGCCACGATACCTCGGCATATCGGCTCAATCTTAAAAATTCGCCTCATATTCTAATACGGACTTACTTCCTGGACCAAACTCGTAAAATGCCTTACGCTGCATCAATGAAACTAGACCCAACATATTTCTTCCGATATGTCGCCTTAAAATAATCCCAAGTGAGATCCTCCGCTGCAAAGACTATTCCGTGCGTGAGCCACCACCGATATGACTCATCCCGAAGAAGCGACACTATCCCTTTTAGCTTTTCCTCGGATTCGATCCAAGTCATCCATGATTCGTTTCATCGCCTCTAACCAATACTCTGCCGTCTTGGGAGCCACACCAAACACCTCGAAATACCTCACTCCATTGGCTTGGAGTCACTCGGTCTGATTTTCGAGCTCCCGCGCCTCCACCTATTCCACTACCCTCTCAAGGACTCGCAGACATCGCTCGAGACAACTGCGTCATCCCCGTTTGATCCTCGATGCTCAACTCCAACCGCCGGTGGTGGGGTAGTGGTACCTCATTTTCGGATCCTTGACCGGACCTCACCGCTCGCTCGAACCACGACCATCCTACCCGACCGCGTCCACGAGTATCGACCCGACTCTCGAGTACTCATGTCTAAAGTCTCGACTTATCTCGATTTAAAAGTGTTATGCATTAGTCATTATTCCACTTTCTTTAAAACACGCTTTATGAATAATTTTAATAAGAAGTTGTTTCATGAGTACATTCAACCTATAGTTTGGGTCTCTCTAGAGTAGTTTCTACTACTAATCACATACTAACATCATCATATCATCAAGATCAACAGTTTAAAGTACTTACCCAAGGCGGATCGTTGTCGGAGACTTCGGTGCCATGCCTTTCGATCATATAATTTTAAACATTTTAAGATCATACTTTAAATCATTTTGGGCCTTGGGCCCACAAATGAAGCTTTTGAACTTGGCTCGATACCAATTTGTAACACTCCAAACCCGGTCAATACGCAACGACCGAATTTGGTATGTCACGAGGAAAACGTTTTGAGGAAAAAGCGAGTTACCGATTAAATTTTAGTGAAAAACTCTTTGTTGTTCTAAGTTCGTAGAAATCGTGTGTATAATAAATTAAAAATCGAGAATTTACTTTGAAATCCGAAAATAAATCTTTAAAACTTAGTTGCACTTAGATTTGTAAACCTTTTATAAATTGAAAAGAAACTAAAGCGATTAGGTTGAAAACCGTATCTAATAGAAATTTGGAAACGCAGGAGTTTTGGAAAATAGTATGAGTTATCAAAAATACTTAAGTTGTTAAATACTATCAATTGATTTATGTTACCCGATGGTAACGTTTTAAAAACCATCGCGTTTAGTAGTTTAGAAAACTTGGTGCTCAAATTATTATATCAACCATGTAATTTATAAGCCATATATAAAACAAATCCAAAGCATATAAATAATCCAAAAATATAATTAAAGAGGCCTTATTACAAATCCATAAAAAGATGAAAACAATTAAAATAAAGTACCCAAATGGAAGTTCATGTAAAACCAAATTTTATTGCATGGCCTCCTCGAGTTCATCCGGCTCTCATTCGCGATTTCACGAATCACCCGAAAAATAAGGGAGAAGGTGAGTCACCAAGACTCAATGCATAATCCCTCTCCCGTAAATGCCACATACTTACACAAATTATAACCAAGCAATATATATATAATGCACCCAACCTAGCCATCCAAAACTCCTTTTCTACCCCGTGTGGTACCAAACCACCGGTGGTGCCAAACCACCGGTGACCCAAAGTCACGATATCTAATAATGTGATGCCAAATCACTTTGGTGACCCAAAGTCACGAATAATCAAGTTGTGGGGCCAACCCACGTGTGATACCAAATCACCGGCGACGATCCCAATACATCAAATGTGGGGCCAACCCACGGTGGTGTGAAACCACCGGGATGAGTCGCTATGAGGTGCCAAACCTCGATGTCCCAAAGACACGAAATATGTGGTACCAAACCACCGAGGTGCCAAACCTCTCGGTGTCCCAAAGACATGGATATCAATCTTCCCCTCCTCTCTCATATCGCCCATACCAATGCAATAGATAACAAATCATGTCATTATACTTTGATATAAACATATAACCAATATATATCGTAGATCGTGATATTAACAACATATATCAATATCATATCGAAACGGACTTACCCGTATCCTTGCTCATACCCATCAAGGTATCATTTCAAGATCTCATAGTTTTCGGCTTTAATAACATGAATAGTTATTAAAAAACACACACATATATATATATACCGAGTTATAAAGTGTGTAAGGTATACACCTTTCACTAACGCAAATACTAACTTTCGAAGATCCGATCTACCGCACTAGATCACCTTGTCCTACATTCGGCCATACCACAAAACTATAAGCAAAAATCCATTCGGCCAACATCACATCTTAATCCCAATAGCCTTAGTCTTTATCCTCAAAAAGAATAATGAATCGACATGAATCTTACCACTTGACTTACCAACTTCGATTGCTAATGGAATGGCTTAGATCGATTGCTTCCAAAGTCCCAAAGAGCCTAAAGGAAAAATCAGTTCCTAAATAATGGTTAGAACCTTGCAAAGAAATGCCCAAGGATTCGGCCTTTGTCCACAAGAAAACGACTTAGAAAGGAGAAGGAAATAACGGAAATACGGCCATGAACACTTACCTATCTTCCAAAACCGATTGAAGAAAACCCAAAGATTATCTACCCTTGATGATATTCGGCCAATATAACACCAAAAGAGAGAAAGAAGATTCGACTATGGTGGAGTAAAAAGAAAGGAAAAATAAAAGTGAAAGTGAAATAGGAGAAGGATGATTCGAAAATGGAAGAAAGAAGAAAATAGAAAATGAAAATAGAATGGTAATGGATGTTTTTAACTTTGAAAAAAAAAATGAAAGAGATGGGATTTGGGAAGGAGGAAGATTCGGCCAAGAGGAAGTGAAAAAGGAAATGTGGTTTTTGAGCAAGTATCAAAAGAAAGAAAAGAGAGAGATGGGAGAAAGAGGTTCGGCCAAACACCTAGTTTGCCGAAAAGAAAAGTGCACAAAAATGCAAATTGTGGTTTCGGTTTCAAAAGGGAAATAAGAGGAAGAAATTAGATTTTGGTTCAAACACAAATGAGAGCTAAATCAAAAGCAAAATTGCACCAAAATGCCTAAGATACATTCGGCCAAAGAGGGAGTTTTTGGAGAGGAAGAGAAAATGCCAAATGATGCACAAAATGCTAAAGTTGGCCAACTATTCCCCCAAACTTCCTATCAACATTCGGCCACCCCTAGCCACACATGCCGTCCACATTCATGCACTAATGGCCATAGGAGAGTTTCCAAAACAACACCCTTAAGCCAAGCCTTGAAATCCTCTACATTCCCAAAGTTGAAGAAATTTTATCCCCAAAATCTAGCAATTCTATCCCTTATTTCATGCTTACCATAACCTTAAGTCTTCTTGCCATAAAAAGAAAATTGTCCATCTTATCCATATGAATAGTTGACCGACACTTAATGCTAAGATGCATAAAAAATAAAATCCTTAATATGCCTTCCATGCTACTCGAACCACTTCCCTCAAGCAACCTTTCATGCGCCTTATCCACTATGCCACTAACTCCTCTTGTGTTAGAATTTAACACTTAAATTAACTTAAGTGTCAAGTTCATCTAATCCACTTCACTATATTTTCAATACTAAAAATCATTCTAGCTTAGCTAATAATTCCAAGCCTTCATAAAACTATACTAAGCACATAATAATAATCATACTCGAGCTAACACAAGTAACAAGATGATACTCATTTTTTTTAGGATATTACATACATCATTTGCAAGTCACATCAATTGGCTATATACATTACAAACATATAGGCCATATTAACCACAACACCTATACATGCCATATTACCAAGTGCACAAGTTCAAAAGTACCAAAACAACGGCTGGATAGTGTGATGAGATCTCTGACAACTCCCAATCCGAGCAAGCTTTGAAATTACTATAAAACACGGAAAAGTAAACAGAGTAAGCTATTAAGCTTAGTAAGCTCGTATGGCTAATAAGTATAACTTACCATTCATTCACAATTTAAGTATTATAAACATAATATACAACAACTCCATTTAATCACAAGGCTAACATATATTCATTCACATAGTTAATCATGAAACTCACACATTTCATGGATTCAATACGTATATGATTTACGTACATACCTGCACTGATACGTATCAATCTCTTACCCTTCTATATCATCAATTTACCCATTGATCCATTTTGAATAATATCAGATACTCGGGAATCTCGCACACTAAGTGCCAATACAAGGTCGAAACCATCTCAATCTCATATCTCATATGTAAATGCTCATCTCGAGCTATCACCGGGTCTGCTCACACAAGCTAACGGTCAAGACTTAGCTACACGATGCTGCTCACACAAGCTGACGAGTAACCACAACACATGCCAAAAAACTTAGCCATCGGTAGAACGTATGAACCAGCACCTAAAACACAATAACCCCTAATGACATGTCATTTGTATCCTATCTACTCATAAGGTTCAACCAGGATTTCACACGTTGCCAAATCTTCATCGAACATTTCCGTAAAGTCGTGTTCATCAATAATGCAATTATAAAGCATTTAAAACACAATTACGTTAATGCTTATTGACATACAAACTTAACTCGATCACAAAAACGATGTAATAGGATCGACTAGTCCAAACCTTTATCTTTCCCTTGATCTTGTTCCGTACGAGGCTTAACTTGATCTAATAATCAAATTCAATCCATTTAGATTACATTCTATTCAATTCAATCCAAAAATACACATTTTTGCAAATTTACACTTTTACCCCTATTATTTTAACTTCTTTATAATTTAGTCCTTAGCTCAAAAAATGCCAATTCATGCAATTCCATTTCAACCCATACTAGTCGCATTCTATATAGACTTATAGCAGCCTAAAATTTTCATTATTTCACACATTTCACCATGAATTTTACACATTTTACAAATAAATCCCTAATTTGCAATTTCAACCAAAATCACTTAACAAATGTTGTTTATCTAACAACAATCATTCATTTTATACCATTAAACATCACAACACATACACATTCATTAATGGTAAAACCCTAGACCTTTAACAGTTTTGCAAATTAGTCCTTGGGCTAGCTAGATTAAGCTACAACGACTCCAAAAATATAAAAATCATTAAAAACGGGATGAAAAATCATACGTGTGTGTCCCCTATTTGAAGCAAAATTTTCTAAGTTTCCCAAATTTGTTCTGAATTATTGATTTAGTCCTGAACCATTTCTAAAGCATGTTTAAGGCCTTGTATGCTCTTTTAAGGGATAAAGTGATTGTATTTGAATGAGATATGATTATGAATGTTTAATTATGTTATAAATTTAGTAATGCCTCTTAACCCTATTCCGGTGACGGTTGCGGGTTAGGGGTGGTACAGATCCACACTTACACCTTTGATTATTCATGGAGGTGAGTGATTAATTTAAGTTAGCTGGTGTGACTGAAGACACCCTGAGGTTAAAACTATTTTTGTACTCGTTGCGAGATCGAGCACGAGCATGGCTAAATTCATTGCCAACAAGTTCAATATCTACTTAGCAAGAATTAGCAGAAAGGTTTTTGGTAAAATATTTTCCACCAAGTAAGAACGCAAAGTTTCGTAATAAGATAACAACTTTCCAAAAATTGGATGACGAATCTTTGTATGAGACATGGGAAAGATTCAAGGAATTACTTCGCAAGTGTCCTCATCATGGGGATTCCTTATTGTATCCAATTGGAAACGTTTTATAATGGTCTCAATGCACATATAAGATTAATGGTGGACGCTTCTATGAATGGTGCAATTTTATTTAAGTATTATAACGAGGCTTACGAGATCATTAAAAGGATTGCAAGCAACTATTACCAATGGCCGATAAATCAGGCAGTTTCAGGAAGACGTGTAGCCAAAGTGCATGAAGTGGACGTACTAAATTCACTCTTTGCTCAGGTATCTTCTATTTCATCTATGTTAAAATAGTTTACCACTAATAGTTTGAATAATTTTGCAGCTCAATCAACAAGTCAATATGAAGTAGTTTCTTATGTATACAGTGGGGATGGTCATTCTTTCTAGAATTGCTCTTCAAATCCCGAATCAGTTTGTTACGTAAGAAACCAATATCAAAACAAAAGTGGACAAGGACTACAGTCCCACTTCTACAATCCTTCATGGCAAAACCATCCGAATTTTTCCTGGAGTAACCAAGGAAATGGACCAAACAACAATCAGATGCAGCATAGACCCAACCAAACCTAAGGGTTTAACCAACAAGCCCTAAAACTACCCCAAGCTGAATTATCGAATAGTTTGGAGGACTTGATGTAGGCATATATGGCAAAAAATGACGCATTGATCCAAAGTCAAACAGCAACACTAAATAATCTAGGGAACCAGATGGGTCAATTAGCTACTAAGCTTCATAGTAGACCGCAAGGAGCCTTGCCAAGCGACACAGAAAATCTAAGAAATTTGGGTAAGGAGCATTACAAAGTGGTAGAATTACAAAGTGGTAAGATTTTGGAACCTAAAAAGGTTGTGGTTAAAGATGAGCCTACTGAAAAAGATGAAAGTCAACCAATAGTTGAAGTTCCTACAACAGAAAAATTAGATGCTGAAAAATTTGATGAGGTAATCCCTAAACTAGTGAATTCTGGAAAGCTAACACCTACTTTTGCATATTTACCTCCTTAGAAAAGTTGTCCATATCAACCTAGAGTTGCATATCCTCAAAGAGTTCAGCAAAACAAGTAGAAACAAGAGGTACAATTTAATAAGTTCTTGGATGTTTTAAAGCAATTACACATCAACATCCCATTAGTGGAGGCGTTAGAACAAATGCCCAATTACGTAAAGTTTATGAAAGATATTTTTTCCAAGAAGAAACAACTTAGTGAGTATGAGACTGTCGCTTTGATGAAGGAGTGTAGTGTGTTTTTACAGAACAAGCTACCTCCAAAACTAAAGGATCCTGGAAGCTTTACGATACCTTACAACATTGGTGAATCATATTGTGGTAAAACTTTGTGTGACTTAGGAGCAAGCATCAACTTGATGCCCAAATCTATTTTCAAGCTGTTGGGAATAGGTGAAGTAAGACTCACTACTGTAACCCTTCAACTTACAGATCGGTCATTGGCATATCCCAAAGGAAAGATCGAGGATGTTTTGGTAAGATTCGATAAATTCATTTTTCCTACTAATTTCATTATTTTGGATTTTGAAGCAGACAAAGAAGTTTCGATCATCCTCGGGAGACATTTCCTAACCACGGGAAGAACGTTGATAGATGTGCAAAAAGGCGAACTCATGATGTGAGTTCAAGATGATAAGGTATCGTTTAATGTTCTGAAGACAATGAAATTTCTCAATTTAATGGAAAATTGTTCAGTAATGGAAGAATTAGAAACCTTAGTTTCTATGGGAAGTTATTCTGAAGAAGACCCGTTGGAGAATGCTTTAGAGTATGAGCCATTCGGAGATGAAAAAGGTAACCAAGATTTGGCTTTGATGGAAGTGAATCCGAGGAGTTATATTCAACCACCGCGGTTTAAACCGCTAGAGTTGGAAGTTCAGGAATTTACACAACCCAAATTGTCAATCGAGGATCCGCCTAAACTCGAACTAAAGGTACTTCTGTCTCACTTAGAATACGTTTATCTCAGTAATAGTTCTACTTTGCCTATGATTATTTCAGCGAACTTGACAGAATATCAAGAGGAGCAATTGATTACTGTTTTACAGAAGTTTAAAAAGGAAATTGGTTGGACAATAGCTGACATACGAGGTATAAGTCCTTCCTTTTGTATGCATAAAATTATTTTAGATGAAGGTGAAAAATTTAAGATTGATGGGCAAATGAGACTTAACCCTATCATGAAATAAGTGGTACAGAATGAGGTAATCAAATGGTTAGATGCAGGAATTATTTACCCCATCTAAGATAGTTCTTGGGTAAGTCCGGTATAATGTGTACGGAAGAAAGTGGAATCACGATCGTCAAAAATGAACAAAAGGAGTTAATCCTGACGAGAACTGTCACGGGTTGGAGAATCTGTATTGACTACAAAAATTTGAACAAAGCCACTCGTAATGATCATTTTCTTGTACCTTTTATGGATCAAATGCTAGATCGACTAGCAAGTAATGAATTTTATTACTTTTTAGATGGATATTCGGGATACAACTAAATAGTTGTAGCCCTGGAAGACCAACATAAAACTACTTTTACCTGTCCATACGGTACATTTGCTTTCAGGCAAGTGCCTTTCAGCTTATGTAATGCACCTGCCACATTTCAATGATGTATGATGACCATTTTCACTAATATTGTTGAAAATTATGTTGAGGTTTTCATGGATTATTTCTCTGTTTTTGGTAATACTTACGATATTTGCTTGAATAATTTAGCTAAGGTACTCAAAAGATGTGAGGAGATGAATCTCAGTCCTTAACTGGGAGAAGTGCAATTTTATGGTTAATGAGGGAATTGTTTTAGGGCACAAAATTTCCAAGAAGGGAATCGAAGTGGATAAAGTAAAGGTGGACGTAATTTAAATATTATCGCCCCCAATTAGTGTGAAAGGAGTTAGAAGTTTCTTAGACCATGTCTGTTTTTATCATAGATTTGTAAAGGATTTTTCAAAAATTTCTAAACCTTTATTGTAACATCCTGGAATTAGGGGTTCTGTATTTTATGTGTTTTGTGTGTTTGGAATGATTTGTCTGTTAATTTGGTGTGTTTGGGGGTTCCGAGGAGGCTCGAGGTTAAGCTTGAGCTTTGGTGAAAATTTTGTTTTTGGGAACTTCAGGGGAGAGCTAGCTGAGGCAGGCCTTAAGGGTAATTACTTGTGTTTTTTGACACAAGAAAAGGTGTGGTAAGATGGCAAGGAGACGCCACTTAAGTTGCAGGGAAGTGGCGTCACAAGAGAGTAGCAGGAGGAAGGGGTTCGAGTCGCGTCGACAGCATTCGGAAGCTTTATTTTTACGCCTAGGGAGCTAAGGTGGTGGATTCAGCAGGGGCTCTCCAAGGTTGTTGGTGGAATGAGTCAAAGATTTTGAATGAGTGGCCATGAGGTGATAGTGGGATTTGAATGGGTCAAACCAATTCAAATTGTTGAAGGGGAGTGAAAGTAGGAGAAAAGTATGGGATTTGGATGTTGGTGGAGTGGTGGCCGATTGTGGGGAGCTTGATGTGGGGGGAGAATTCGGTTTTGGTGCTAGGAGAGGTGAGTGTGCCGAAAATTCTTTGAGTCTTAGGATTTTCTCTTTTTTTTGGAGCATATTCGGTCATTAAGGGGGGTGTTGAGTGCTGACTTTTGGCAAGTCTTCTTGAGCTCTCTTTTAATCTTTTTATTTCTTCTTTTCATTAGTTTTCCACTTTTCTCCAAAGCTGAAATCATTCTCCCTTTCTTTTGCATTTTAGTAACCTTGACACATTTCTTCTTTACCAAAACCGTAGCATCCTTTGCTTCTCTTCCCTCCTTCTTGTTTCTTTGGGTAATAGCCAAACCTTGTTTCCATTCTGACTTCTTCTTTTCTCTTCTCTAATCACTTTCTTTTTGCAAACCGATTTCTCTCCTACTCCCTAACTCTTCTCTTTTCTCTGCTAGATAGCCGCCACTTATCCTTCAAGCCTTCTCAGTCGACATTTCCTTGTTATTTTGGGGGGGCTCATTCTCGTATTCTTTTCTTCATCTAGCCAGCGTTTGGAAGGTCATTGGGACTCATTCGGTTTCAGAAGCCAACCTTCTAAGAGTTCGGTTCCCGTTGATTAAGGTAAAGTATTCTCTTTGGTTCTCTTCATCTCCTTAAATTATTATTCAACAAACCGACTACCCATTCTTCCGTGACATGTTCTCTCATATCTCATGGTTAGTAGCCGAATATCAGGAAGAGAAGTGCTAAGACTTCTTAAGTGGTTGAAAGTTCTTTGCCAGGAAATCTTGCTTATTCGCGTTAGTAACAAAGGTAAGGAGTTACCCTCTGATTCTATTCGTTTGGTCATTCATCGTTTATTCGCCGCTTTAGTTTGATAACGTTGTTAGATAACCATTGTTTCCATTATAGTATTGTACTGATCAAAGATTCTCCATGGATGCGAGTGCTAGCCAATCTAAGGAAGGGAGTGGACCCTTAGTCTCCGCTCCTAAGTTCAAGAGGCGTGCTGCGTCGACGGTTCGGGATTTTCCGCCGGGCTGTGGTAGGGAGCCGACGACTTCCTGGGATAGGCAAATAGTTGTCGTTTCAGGTAGTGAAAGCATCGACGTAGAGAGTATAGTCTTACGCGTTATCAGGTGTGTAATTCTCACACACACTCTGTATATTAAATTATGTTATTAATCGTGTTGGTGAAAAGTCAAACGATCGAATTGATAATCGAGATACCCTTGGGGTAATGTTGGAAATACCGGGTAAGTTTCACTACGATTTTATGTTCGAAATATGTGTATGTATGATTTACTTGACTGTGTGCATTCGAAGCATGTTCATTCATCTCGGTATGTTAACATGTGCATGGACTTGGGATATGATGCGAAAGGGGAAGTGCTATTTAGGGACTGTCACAGTGGTTTGGTACCACAGTGGGTTGGCCCCACATATATGATTCAATGACTATGTCTCAGTGGCTTGGTGCCATGGTGGTTTAACACCACGTACATTTATGATTCAGTGACTCATCCCAGTGGTTTGGTACCATAGTGGGTTGGCCCCACATATATATATTTGGGATTGTTACAGTGGTTTGGTACCACGGTGGGTTGGCCCCACACATATTATTAGTGACTTTATCATAGTGATCTGGTATCACAGTGGTCTAGAACCACAGTGGCTTGGTGCCACGGGTGTTTGGCTGATTCGGTGATATAGAGGTTGGAAAAGTAGGTGGGGCTGGGCTACATTGCATACATGCTTGATGTATTGGATAGTGCGGGCTAAGGCCCAACTGGCATCTGTGGGCTCAGAGCCCAAATATCGTTATTGGGGATTACACACTGAGTCTCGGTGACTCACCCCTCTACTTAATTTTGCAGGTAATCCTTAGATCACGGATTTGAAGCCGAGGCGGACTCGAGGTGGCCCTGCAGTGTTTTTAGTAATTTCGATACTATATTTTAAACTTCCCTATTAAGTTGGTTTTTGGTATTGTAATAAGGCCACTTTAACTTTAATTTGGGTTTTTCTATAAAGTTGATTTAGCATCCTTATTAAACTATAAAAGTTGATTTTCAATTAGCTAGTGAAAGATGGTTAACGAGTAACAAAATTAATTCGGATTTTTCACTTAAAATCTGCAACCTCATTTTTAATTGACAAATTTAACAAAATTTTTCTTAAATTCAATTTTCGGCAAATAAACCTGACTTCGTAATTCAGTCCAAATTAAACAACTCCTTTAGATTTTCCCTAAAGGTACATTAACGATACGCTAAGTTTTTCTAACTTGTGGTTTTTAGTTTGTTTTCCAAATTATCTTCCTTGTAGCATACCAAATTCGGTCGTAGCATTTTGACCAGGTTTGGGGTGTTACAAATGTGGTATCAGAGCCAGGTTCAAAAGCTCAGATGTGGTATGAGGTTCAAAAATGTTTTAAAAGATGGCTTGGAAAATGGTTTAGTTAAAATACATGTTTTCTAGAAGCATGGCACCCGAGTCTCCGGCATCAAATTTGCACGGTAAGTCTTCTGACCTTTGGTTGTTTTACGTGAAGTAATTGCATTGGGTTATGAATGCTAGAAACTCAACTTTAGAGACTAAAACTTTAGGGTTATATGAATTGGCGAAAATTATTCATAAATGCTATTTTCATAAGACTTCTTGGTAATAAACAGTGGAAGGAAATACTAATTCATAAAACTTTTAATCAGACTAAGTCACGTCAGTAGTCATGAGTGCTAGAGGATGTGGTCGTGGCATGCGAGGCCGTGGTAGAGGCCGGGGTGTTGGGTCTGAACCTTCGAAATCAGGACATGGGCCGGAAGGCGAAGTGCCAGCACCGCCAGTTGTGAAAGCAGAATTTCAGGATCAAACTGGTGGAGATGATACTGTGTCTCAGGCGATGTTATGTGTTTTAGAGAGAGTTGCTGGACGAGAACGAGATCAGTAGCTCAAAAATCTGTGTCGGAGTGACTTCCAGCTAATGGGGCTGAAATGTTTAGGGGCGTTTCTGGTGTGGCTCCTAACATAGCTGAGTATTGGTTGGAAGCGATTGAGCGCATCATGGATGATCTTGAATGCACTAAGGAAGAGAAACTGAAAGGAGTTGTGTCTCTTCTCCGAAATGAGGCTTACCAGTGGTGGCTCACGGTTAGAGATGGTACAGCAGCGGACCGCATTACCTGGGACTTCTTTAAGTCTGCGTTCCAAGGGAAATATATTGGGTCGAGCTACGTGGATGCTCAGTGAAAGGCATTCCTTAATTTGGTTCAGGGAAGTAAGTCAGTGGCCGAGTATGAAGCGGAATTTTTACGTCTGAGTCGTTATGCCCGGGGTATTGTTGCAACAGATCATGAGCGTTGTGTCCGATTTGAAGATGGCCTGAGGGACGAGTTGTGAGTACTGATAGCTCCACAACGGGAAAGGGAGTTCACCGTTCTGTTTAAGAAGGCTAAGATAGCCGAAGAGGTAAAGAGGTCAGAAAGGCAAAATCAGGATAGGGACAAGGGAAGGAATAAGAGGAACTTTGGGTCGTCAGGATCTACAAGGAATTTTCAGAAGAGGCCTAGGTTAGATGGACCGGGACAAGCTGCGAGGCTTTCTTAATTTTTGTCAGTGCTTTGGAGGCTAAGGAATTGACTATAGAGGATGTCAGAATAGTGAAGGAATTCTCAGATGTTTTTCCAGAAGAGCTTCCAGGGTTACCTCCGGATCGCGAGGTGGAATTCGGTATTGATCTCCTCCCGGGAGCAGCGCTAGTGTCTATTGCCCCATATGGAATGGCGCCGAAGGAGTTGGTGGAACTGAAAGCCCAAATTCAGGAACTGTTGGACCGGGGTTTTATTCGACCCAGTGTGTCACCATGGGGAGCGCCGGAGTTATTCGTAAAGAAGAAGGATGGATCGATCCGGATGTGCATTAACTACAGGCAATTGAACAAGTTGACGATTAAGAACAAGTACCCGTTGCCTAGGATAGATGATCTGTTCGATCAGTTGCGAGGCGCTTCGGTCTTTTCAAAGATAGACTTGAGGTCAGGGTACCATCAGCTTAAGGTCAAGGAGGCGGATATTCATAAGACAGCTTTTCGAACTCGTTATGGTCACTACGAGTTCTTGGTAATGCCGTTCGGGTTGACGAATGCACCAGCGACGTTTATGGACATGATGAACCGGGTATTCCAAGCCTACCTAGACCGGTTTGTCGTAGTGTTCATAGACGATATCTTGGTGTATTCCAGGACGAAAGAGGAGCACGATTCACATTTTCGGGTGGTTCTGTAGATTCTAAAGGAGAAGCAGCTGTACGCCAAATTCAGTAAGTGTGAATTTTGGTTGAAGGAAGTTACCTTTTTGGGACATGTTGTGTCTGCGGAAGGGATTAGGGTTGATCCCCGAAAAATTGAAGCCGTGTTGGACTGGAAACCGCCTAAGTCTGTAGCGGAAATTCAGAGTTTTCTTGGTTTGGCTGGATATTATAGAAGGTTTGTTGAGGGGTTCTCGTTATTAGCTGCACCGTTAACCAAGTTATTATGAAAAGGAGTACCTTTTATCTGGACAGATAAGCAGCAGGGAAGTTTTGAGAAGTTGAAGAGGGTTTTGACAGAGGCACCAGTGTTAATTTAGCCTAAGGCAGGGAAGGAGTTTGTCGTCTACTGTGATGCGTCGCACACGGGGTTAGGATGTGTGTTGATGCAAGAGGGGAAGGTGGTAGCATATGCGTCTCGGCAGTTGAGACCGCATGAAGTGACTTATCCCATGCATGATCTGGAGTTAGCTGCGGTAGTGTTCGCTCTGAATATTTGGAGACACTATCTGTATGGGGAGAAGTCCGTTATCTACACAGACCACAAGAGCCTGAAGTACCTCCTTACCCAGAAGGAGTTGAATTTAAGGCAGCGGAGGTGGATCGAGTTGTTAAAGGACTACGATTGTTCGATCGAGTACCATCCGGGTAAGGCTAACGTAGTGGCAGACGCGTTGAGTCGTAAGGTAATATCGGACTTGAGAGCAATGTTTGCTCATCTCAGCTTGTATGATGATGGAAGCTTGTTAGCTGAACTTCAAGTGAAGCCTTCTTGGGTCAGTCAGATAAAAGAGAAGTAGTTGTTTGATGAATCGCTAAGTGCTAAGTTTCAGCTAGTGGTAGGTGGTGAGATAACAGGTTTTAGTATGAACAGCGATGGGGTTTTGTGCTTTCGGGGAAAGGCCTATATGCCGAGGGATTCTGAGTTAAGGCAGAAGATTTTTTAGGAAGTGCATAGTAGCCCATATGCTATGCATCGTGGCAGAAGTAAGATGTATCGGGATCTGCGTGAACAGTTTTGGTGGCCGGGTCTGAAGTAAGAGGTTACCAAATTTGTGGGTAAGTGTTTGACGTGTCAGCAGGTGAAGGCGAAACATCAGTTACCTTCAGGGTTGTTGCATCCGGTAAAGATTCCACTCTGGAAGTGGGAGAGAATAACGATGGACTTTGTGAGTGGGCTGCCCCTTACGCCTGCGAAGAAAGATTCAGTGTGGGTAATTGTAGATCGATTGACGAAGTTCGCGCACTTCATACCGGTTCGGGTTGATTATTCACTACAGAAGTTAGCCAAGCTATATGTAGCGGAGATTGTAAGGTTGCATGTGGTGCCAGTGTCAATTATATCCGACAGAGACCCAAGGTTTACATCACGGTTTTGGAAAGCGTTGCATCAAGGGTTGGGGACAAGACTAGACTTTAGCATAGCGTTTCATCCACAGACTGATGGTCAGTCTGAGAGAGTAATTCAGATCTTGGAAGACATATTGAGAAGCTGTGTTATCGATTTCGGGGGTAGTTGGGAGGATTTTCTACCATTGGCAGAATTCGCATACAACAATAGGTACCAATCTAGTATTCAGATGGCGCCCTACGAAGCATTGTATGGTCGAATATGTCGTACTCCTACTTGCTGGACAGAGTTGGGTGAGCGTCAGATATTGGGTCCGAAATTGGTTTCGGAGACAGAGGAAAAAGTTAAGTTGATTCAGACTCGGTTGAATGAAGCTTCCGACAGGCAGAAATCTTATGCTGATCTGAAGCGTAAGGATGTAGAATTTGCAGTGGGTGATAAGTTTTTTCTGAAAGTTTCGCCTTGGAAGAAAGTTGTAAGGTTTGGACAGAAAGGCAAGTTGAGCCCCAGGTTCATCGGGCCTTATCGAGTGTTGAAACGTGTGGGACCAGTGGCGTATCAGCTTGAGTTACCGTCGGAATTGAGGCAGATACATGATGTATTCCATGTCTCGATGTTGAGGTGCTACCGATCAGATCCATCGCACGTAGTTCCAGTGGAAGAAATCGAAGTGAGACCTAATTTATCTTTCGAAGAGGAACCAGTTCAGATCCTAGACCGAGATGTTAAAGTATTGCGGAGAAAAATAGTCCTATTGGTTAAAGTGTTGTGGCGGAACCACGGTTCAGAGGAGGCCACGTGGGAGCCAGAGGATGTGATACGACAGAATACCCTCATATCTTTTGATCAGGTAAATTTTGAGGCCGAAATTTCTTTAAGGGGGTAGAACTGTAACATCCTGGAATTAGGGGTTCTGCATTTTATGTGTTTTGTGTGTTTGGCATGATTTCTCTGTTAATTTGGTGTGTTTGGGGGTTCCGAGGAGGCTCGAGGTTAAGCTTGAGCTTTGGTGAAAATTTTGTTTTTGGGCACTTCAGGGGAGAGCTAGCTGAGGCAGGCCTTAAGGGTAATTACTTGTGTTTGTTGACACAAGAAAAGGTGTGGTAAGATGGCAAGGAGACGCCACTTAAGTTGCAGGGAAGTGGCGTCACAAGAGAGTAGCAGGAGGAAGGGGTTCGAGTCGCGTCGACAGCATTCGGGAGCTTTATTTTTGCGCCTAGGGAGCTAAGGTGGTGGATTCGGCAGGGGCTCTCCAAGGTTGTTGGTGGAATGAGTCAAAGATTTTGAATAAGTGGCCATGAGGTGATAGTGGGGTTTGAATGGGTCAAACCAATTCAAATTGTTGGAGGGGAGTGAAAGTAGGAGAAAAGTATGGGATTTGGATGTTGGTGGAGTGGTGGCCGATTGTGGGGAGCTTGATGTGGGGGGAGAATTCGGTTTTGGTGCTAGGAGAGGTGAGTGTGCCGAAAATTCTTTGGGTCTTAGGCTTTTCTCTTTTTTTTTGTGAGCATATTCGGTCATTAAGGGGGGGTGTTGAGTGTCGACTTTTGGCAAGTCTTCTTGAGCTCTCTTTTAATCTTTTTCTTTCTTCTTTTCATTGGTTTTCCACTTTTCTCCAAAGCCGAAATCATTGTCCCTTTCTTTTGCATTTTAGAAACCTTGACACATTTCTTCTTTACCAAAACCGTAGCACCCTTTGCTTCTCTTCTCTCCTTCTTGTTTCATTGGGTAATAGTCGAACCTTGTTTCCATTCTGACTTCTTCTTTTCTCTTCTCTAATCACTTTCTTTTTGCAAACCAATTTCTCTCCTACTCCCTAACTCTTCTCTTTTCTCTGGTAGATAGCTGCCACTTATCCTTCAAGCCTTCTTAGTCAGCATTTCCTTGTTATTTTGGGGGGCTCATTCTCGTATTCTTTTCTTCATCTAGCCAGCGTTTGGAAGGTCATTTGGACTCATTCGGTTTCACAAGCCAACCTTCTAAGAGTTCGGTTTCTGTTGATTAAGGTAAAGTATTCTCTTTGGTTCTCTTCACCTCCTTTAATTATTATTAAACAAACCAACTACCCATTCTTCTGTGACGTGTTCTCTCATATCTCATGGTTAGTAGCCGAATATCAGGAAGAGAAGTGCTAAGACTTCTTAAGTGGTCGAAAGTTCTTTGCCAGGAAATCTTGCTTATTCGCGTTAGTAACAAAGGTAAGGAGTTACCCTCTGATTCTATTCGTTTGGTCATTCATCGTTAATTCGCCGCTTTAGTTTGAAACGTTGTTAGATAACCATTGTTTCCATTATAGTATTGTACTGGTCAAAGATTCTCCATGGATGCGAGTGCTAGCCAATCTAAAGAAGGGAGTGGACCCTTAGTCTCCGCTCCTAAGTCAAGAGGTGTGCTGTGTCGGCGGTTCGGGACTTTCCGTCGGGCTGTGGTAGAGAGCTGACGACTGCTTGGGATAGGCAAATAGCTGTTGTTCCGGCTAGTGAAAGCGTCAACGTAGAGAGTATAGTCTTACGCGTTTTCAGGTGTGTAATTCTCACACACTCTCTGTATATTGTGTTGGCTGAAAGGCGAAACGACTTAATTGACAGTCGAGATACCCTTGGGGTAATGTTGGAAATACCGGGTAAGTTCCACTACGATCTTATGTTTGAAATATGTGTATGTATGATTTACTTGACTGTGTGCATTCGAAGCATGATCATTCATCTCGGTATGTTAACATGTGCATGGACTTGGGATATGATGCGAAAGGGGAAGTGCCATTTAGGGACTGTCACAGTGGTTTGGTACCACAGTGGGTTGGCCCCATATATATGATTCAGTGACTATGTCTCAGTGGCTTGGTGCCACGGTGGTTTAACACCACGTACATTTATGATTCAGTGACTCGTCCCAGTGGTTTGGTACCACAGTGGGTTGGCCCTATATATATATATTCGGGATTGTCACAGTGGTTTGGTACCACGGTGGGTTGGCCCCACACATATTATTAGTGACTTTGTCACAGTGATCTGGTATCGCGGTGGTCTAGAACCACAGTGGCTTGGTGCCACGGGCGTTTGGCTGATTCGGTGATATAGAGGTTATAAAAGTAGGTGGGGCTGGGCTGCATTGCATACATGCTTGATGTGTTGGATTGTACGGGCTAAGGCCCAACTGGCATCTGTGGGCTCAGAGCCCAGATATTGTTATTGGGGATTACACACTGAGTCTCGGTGACTCACCCCTCTGCTTAATTTTGCAGGTAATCCTTAGATCGCGGATTTGAAGCCGAGGTGGAGTCGAGGTGGCCCTGCAGTGTTTTTAGTAATTTCGATACTATATTTTAAACTTCCCTATTAAGTTGGTTTTCGATATTGTAATAAGGCCACTTTAACTTTAATTTGGGTTTTTCTATAAAGTTGATTTAGCATGCTTAATAAACTATAAAAGTTTATTTTCAATTAACTAGTGAAAGATGGATAACGAGTAACAAAATTAATTCGGAGTTTTCACTTAAAATCTGCAACCTCATTTTTAATTAACAAATTTAACGAAATTTTTCTTAAATTCGATTTTCGGCAAATAAATCTGACTTCGTAATTCAGTCCAAATTAAACAACTCATTTAAATTTTCCCTAAAGGTACATTAACGATGCGCTAAGTTTTTCCAACTTGTGGTTTTTAGTTAGTTTTCGAAATTATCTTCCCTGTAGCATACCAAATTCGGTCGTAGCGTTTTGACCGGGTTTGGGGTGTTACATTTATGTATGCTTTTAGAAAAAAGATGTTGTTTTTTTTTATTTTAACAAAGCATGTTTAGAAGCTTTTGAGAAATTAAAAAGCCGGTTAATTTCAGCCCCAATAATTGTTACACCTGATTAGAACTCACCTTTTGATTTGATGTGTGATGCAAGCGATTTCACTGTTGGAGCTGTGATAGGTCAAAGAAGGAACAAAGTCTTTCATCCTATCTACTATGCAAATAGAATTTTGACAGGAGCCTAGATCAATTATACGGTAACATAAAAAGAACTCTTTGTTATAGTTTTTGCTTTTGACAAGTTCCGTTCATATCTTATAGGTACCAAAGTTACATTGTTTACCGATCATGCGACTATTAAGTACTTACTCACGAAGAAAGATGCTAAACCGAGACTAATTCGTTGGATGCTCTTACTCCAAGAATTTGACCTTGAGATCCAAGACAAAAAATGTGTTGAAAATCAAGTAGTTGATCATCTGTCGAGGCTGGAACAAAATAAGGTAACTTCTTCACTTGTTCCAATTAATTAGAATTTTCCTAATGAGCATATCTTTGAGGTAAGTCAAATCTACGAAACACCTTGGTGTGCTAATTTTTCCAATTATTTAGCATGTGGAATAATTCCTCAAGAAATGACGTACCAACAAAGGAAGAAATTCCTTCATGATAGTCAGTATTATTTCTGGGAGGATTCATTTTTTTAAAAACAATATACAGATAACATAATCTTGAGATTCTGTACCACTACCATTTTTCTTCGAGTGGGGGACACTTTGGTGGTTCACGTATAGTAGGAAAGATTTTACAAGCTGGGTTTTTTTGGCCTACATTGTTCAAAGATGCATATGCGTATGTGAAAAACTACGATCGATGCCAAAGAACTGGAAACATATCAAGAAGGAATGAGATGCCCTTATTTTAAAGATAGAACTATTCGATGTATGGGGCATTGATTTTCTGGTCCCGTTTCCTTCTTCTTATGGGAACAAGTATATCTTGGTAGATGTGGACTGTGACACCCCAAACTCGACCGGGACAGACCGACCCGAATTCGAAGCTTACATTAGCCACCAAAGCGACTCTCTAGCTAACAACCACTTGACGCACACCCCAACCTTATAACACCTCATTTATGGCTAATTAACTATCATTTATTAATGCGAAAGCAATTTATGAACCATATTTAAACTTTTTCTAAGTATTTAAACCTTAGGGTATTTTGGTCATTTTACCACTTAAGGTTAAAACTATCTTGATTTCTAAATAGTTACCGACATTCTTTTAGTAAAATTATGCAAGCCCTAAAAATTTCAACTTAATTTGAGTTCATTTACTATGTCTAATTCAAGTTTTATTATTATGGACTTAATCGTAACTTTTATAAACTTTTAGTACATTTTTCAAATTAAAAATTAAGAGCGTTTCTACCAATCAATAGCGGTTACAAGTCTAATCCTAAAATATTACCAAGTTTCCCTATCATTAAAGGCTTCAATTAATCTAATCAAGTTTTAATATTAAAATATAAATTAAGCAAATTAGAATACTAGATTACAAAAAACAAAAATCAAACCCCCCAAAGCCCACACGCCCGTGTGCAAACTACTGCACCTATTTTGTCAATTTTTTTTTAATTTCCCTATTTTACATATTTTACTTACCCATTAAACTTGAAATAGCTACAATTAATTACCATAAACATCCACTCATCTCCAATTTGTTTTATTTACAACAAATATGCAACAATTAATCAAAATTTAACACCCAATTACACGCTTAGCAAACACCAATTAATTCATGCAAGCTTCAATTAAACATTGTTAGTATAAAATACATGTTTCATACACCATGTTATCAACCACTGTACGAACACTCATCAACATACCATAAATCAAACATCAATTAAACATAAAAATCATGTATTAAAGCAATTATAAAATCACAAAAATTAAAGTCCAAAATTTAATATCCAATGTCCATTACAAGTAAAATAACACTAGTCCCAAAAGCATCACAATGCCCCTATATAGTCTCTAAAGTAAATTTCATAAGCCACTACCGAGCCTTTTTCTTGGATAGCCCTTGCACTCGCTTCTCGACTCCTTACACTTGGAAATTCTTTGCATGAAACGTGAGGGTGTGAGCTTAAAAAGCTCAGTGAATGATAGTAAAAACATAAAGTAATTTGCACCCAATCATGCATAAACCAAAGCAATTAAGCATTAAATTTTTAGTCACAACATGTTAACATTTCACCATAACATCACATGCTATTTCAAGAATTAAGAATCAATTTTTCCATGGCATGTAAAATCATATTTTAACACATAAACACTCAATTATATTGGCACAATCAATCAATTATATTGTGATAATACATCCATGGAAATAAGTAAACGTGTGATCATACATTAGATAAACAGATCTCCGAACTCCTACAAATCAAATGCAATCCTTCGAATTGAGCGGGCTGAAGCCACATGCTCCCTTATAGTGCCTCAAATAACCTGATGAGTGGAGACTCAAGCTCAACATTCCTTTATATACTCCAAACAAATCAGTCCACCAAGAGCCATATGCTCACAATATCACAAATCCTATGGCATGCCAACTATATCCAATGGATCCACCATGCAATGTTGCCAATATAATCATACATACAAGGCATAAAATCTGTTGTTTAATCACTTAATTTAGGATGTTAATATGCAAGTAAAAGCATGTTGCTAAGCAATTTTAACATCAATAAAATTAAGCATAGCAAATATCATTTTCCCAATATTCATATACCAATTAGAACACCTTTATCAAATGTTCAATAAATCAGCAATTCATGCTCCAAATATCAATTTATTCCATACAATTTAATCATGCTAAAAGTATAATACACAACTTACCAAACCAATTTCCATTTTGCTCTTTTATAAAATAAAACCTATTTTTGCAAATCCAACCATCCAATATGCAATTAAGTCATTAACAACACCAATTAAACCTTTAATTTGACACATAATCAGGCTAATTTACCAAATTACCCTTAATATCACTCACATCCACACTTAGCTCTTTAAACAAAAAAGTGTTCAAACAAGCAAGTTTGAGCTTCAATTATGATTTGCACGTTCCTCCTCTTGGTGTGGAGCGTGGAGATTTAACAGAGACAAATTATGCATTTGAAACAAACAATAGCAATAAGAAACACGAAATTTGATAAAGTATACGAATCTAAATTATTGCTCTAAACTACCTTACCGATGTTGCACAACTAAGCCAAAATATGGAATTCCTGAACTAAACTCCCTTTTCAGCACCTCAAACCACTTCTAATCTTCATTTCTAGTCCAATAACATGTATTCTAAGTGTTAATTTCATCATTTAATTTGTTTCATAATTTTTCAGAAAAATAATCTGTGTTCTTGATCAAATTCGAATTTCTCAAAATTGATCCATAAAACGTGTTTGATCTTTTTGTTTAAGATTAAAAACCTCTTACTAGACCTATTTTGAGCTTAGACATCCATTAATATTTTGATTCCAATTCAATATTAAATATCCACCATTGTTGATCCTCAAGTTCAAGAAAGAAGAAATTAAAGTTGAATATCCATTATAATCACTTTAATTAACAAGTCATGATTGAAATCAACTTTAAAACAAGTTTAGTGATGATGATTACCTTCAATTGAACTCAAATCATTGATTTGGAACTTTGAATCAAAATTCTTGAAGAAATTTGGATGACTTTTTGCCCAACTTTGAAAATTATTTCGAGAAATTTTAGAGAGAATTTTGGGAGAGAAAATGTTTAGATCTATTCTCTGATATTTGGTTTATGAAAACGAGCAAAAAAAAACGAGAGAAAAAGCTCTCAATTCGGGTAAAAATAAGTGAAAAATGAGGTAGTTGCAGAGTTTTTAAAACTGAAAACCCCCACCTAATTTTCAAATTTTGGGGAATTTGCCATCAGGCCGCTCCTGTAACACCCCATACCCAAGTCCTAGACTGAGACTGGATACGAGACATTACCATACTTGAACTTAAGTAAACATGTACTTACGGGCTATAAAATTTTGTTTCGAAACAGAAACTTCTCTTTCTTAATCAAAACATATGTTTCATGGGCCTACGAGGCCTTAAACACCTATCTGGAAACTTTCGGAACTCAATTGGGAACTTTTCCTCGAAACAGGGGTCACATGCCCATGTGACTTGGGACAGCCCGTGTACCCCCTAAGGCATGCCCGTGTCTTCCACCCGTGGTCGACATTGACTAATTTCACACAGCCTTGACATGCCCGTGGCTTTGGCCCGTGTGTTAAACTTTGGCATTCTGACTTATCCACACGGTCCATACACACGCCCGTGTACTTCAGCCGTGTGGCAATTCAAATTACAAGTGCAAGGTACAGACTTCACACGGCCAGGGCACACACCCATGTGTTAATCGTGTGTCACACACGACCTAGACACACGCCCGTGTGTCTATCCGTGTGGGCACCTAGAGGCTATTTTCCAAGCCAATTGCCACCCTGAGATCAAGATCAACCCAATACTCAATTTAATAACTCAAGTATTACATCAAACATGAACAAGGATGCATACTTCATTGATAGATAAAAACATACATACTTAATCATTCATGACCCATCTCTTTGGCCATATACAAAAAGAATACTAAGCTTGATAGCCAACACTTTGGCTAATTCTAAAACATAACTCAAAATGAAATGCTTCCTATACATGCCATACATAATATAAACAACTTGGCTATACCAAAATAGCGATTGATAGTGTGCTCCGATCTCCGATGACGATGATCCACGAGATTAGCTTGGCAGGACTACATGGAAAGAAAGAATTAAAGAAGTAAGCATTTCGCTTAGTAAGTTTGCATGTAATGCATATAACAACGTATATATATATATATACTTAACATACTCATTCATCATAAGCAAAGGCATTGCTAAGTTCACATGCTTGAGCTTACTTACTCTTAGTGATTCTTACACTTATCATGGTACTTACTAGTCTCGAGCTTGTAAGGTAAACAAGGTACCTGTATCACTTAATCATATAGATTAGCATACTTTGTTAAGGTAAGCATAATCTTAACTTCATCATTCATAACATGAATAATACTCTTAGTTAACTTTGTCTAGCATACTTTGATGATAGCTTTACTTGCTTAACTTTCTTACTTTCTCACTTATTCTTTACTCTTTTGCCCGATGAATTACTATGAATAATCGAGGATACTGAATCTCATCTCACAAATATCTCGATGCCAAAGCCATACCCTAGATATGGTCTTACATGGGATCTCTCAACTTGGTATCGATGCCATGTCTTGACATGGACTTACACGAAGTCTTCCTTGTGTATTCCATTGGGAACTTACCATTGCCATGTCTTGACATGGTCTTACTTGGTATCTTTACTCATGAATGGATTAATATCGAGCCTTGGCTTGGACTTACATGAAATCTTCCTTATTACTCACCAATGCCATGCCTTGGCTTGGACTTACATGGGATCTCTATCTCATGATAGCTTTTCAATGCCAAGACTTGTCTTGGACTTACATGACACCTTTACATGGAGACTCACCAATGCCATGCCTTGGCTTGGGCTTATATGGGTCTTCATCTCATAATAACTCTTCAATGCCAAGACTTGTCTTGGTCTTACATGATAACTTGCTTGATTGTCGATGCCATGCCTTGGCTTGGTCTTATACAGACTTCCTTGTCTCATGTGATAGATTGAGTATCCTAAGTAATTCAACTTCAATCGGGACTTTCTCATACTTAATCTCATTGATTGCTTTGATTAACATAGCATCAAAAATTTCATGGAATTAAGATATATTCTACATCATACTAACCAATTCAATGATATTAATCATAAAGCTTATTACCTCAATGTACAAAATGTATGTAGAAATGAAATTTAGTCCTCGACTTTGTTCTTGCCTCGGTTTCGATCCGGGCTTCGTTTTTCTTGATCTATAATAATAATTTAGCTCATTTAATACACACATTGACTAAATTGACTCTTAACTCATACTTCGGCAAAATTACCATTTTGCCCCTAAACTTTCTCATAATTACACTTTTGCCCCAAGACTTGTAAAGTGATTTTTATTCAACTTTCGTGAACTTCATGCTTAGCCGATTCATTCTCTGAACTATAGCAACAATCAATTCTCACTATTTCTACCATGTATGACAAATTTCACAACTTTTACAAACTAGTCCTTACTAGCATTTTTCATGAAATTCATTTAGGAAAAGATGTTTATCTAACATCAAACTCTCATAATCTTTCATAAAACATCATTTTACAAGCATGTCATACATGGGTAGATTTATGAACATGAATTCTAGCTCAACTTATAGCTATAAATAGCTAATTCATAATACGAGGACTCCAAAAATACGAAGAATATTAAAAACGGGGCTAGGATGCACTTACTAGCAAGCTTCAAAAATTGAAGAACCCTAGCTATGGAGTCTCTCAAATTTTCGGCACAAGGGGAAGAAGATGAATAAGATTTTTGTCATCTTTTTCCCTTTTTAATCATTTAATTAATAAATGACCAAAATGCCCTTCTCACTAAACTTTCAAAATTTCTAACTCATGTCCATTTTTGTCCAAAAATTATAATTTGGGAAAATTACTATTTAAGGACTTTTAATTATTATTCCAAAGCTATTTCATACTAAAATCTTCTAGAATCTCAAATTTTGTAACTTTTGCAATTTAGTCCTAATGGACCATTCAATGACAATTTCATAAAATTTCTACATGAAACTTTCATACTATCATGAAAACATGTCTTAAACCTCAAAAATCATTTTACTACTTCGGATTTTTGGTCTCGCACCACTGTTCCGACTAGGCCCTAAATCGGGATGTTACAATTCTCCCCCTCTTAGGAATTTTCGTCCTCGAAAACCTTACCAGCAAATAGGTTTGGGTACTGGTTTCTCATGCTCTCTTCTGGTTCCCACGTAGCTTCCTCTATCCCATGTCTTTGCCACAACACTTTCACTAGGGCAATACTTTTATTTCTTAGCTATTTGACTTCCCGAGCTAAAATCTTAACTGGTTCTTCACCATATGTCATGTCGGGATGAATCTCTATCTCTGACGGGGCAATTATATGTGAAGGGTCTGATCAGTAGCGTCGCAACATGGACACGTGAAACACATCATGTATCTTTTCTAACTCTGATGGCAAAGCCAATCGATAAGCTACCGGCCCAACTCTTTCAGTAATCTCGTATGGTCCGATAAAACGTGGACTCAACTTGCCTTTACGGCCAAATCTGAGAACCTTTCTCCATGGTGACACTTTCAAGAAAACTTTATCCCCGACCTGATACTCTATCTCTTTTCTTTTTAAATCCAAGTAGGATTTTTGTCTGTCAAAAGCAGCCTTTAAACTTTCTTGAATTACTTTCACCTTCTGTTCGGTTTCTCTAACCAAATCAACCCCGTGAATCTGGTTTTCCTTGAGTTCAGTCCAATATAAAGGCGTTCGACACTTACGCCCATATAAGGCCTCATAAGGCGCCATCTTCAAGCTCGACTGAAGACTATTATTGTAGGCAAATTCTACTAATGGGAGAAACTTTTCCCAACTGCCTTGGAGTTCAAGAATACAACACCGGAGCATATCTTCGAGTACTTGTATTAACCTCTCTGACTGACCGTCAGTTTGAGGATGAAAAGCTGTACTAAAACTCAATTTCGTACCCAAGGCCTCTTGTAACTTCTTCCAAAATCTGGAGGTGAATCTCGGATCTCTATCCGATATTATTGATAAAGGAACTCCATGTAGCCTTACTATTTCTGAAACATGCAAGTTTTCCAACTTGTCGAGTGAGTAATCCACTCGTACAGGTATGAAATGGGCCGACTTCGTAAGTCTGTCAACCACAACCCATACAGCATCTTTCTTGCTTGGTGACAATGGTAAACCCGTTACAAAATCCATGGTGATACGGTCCCATTTCCACTCGGGAACCAAAATGGGTTGAAGCAAACCCGAAGGTACTTGGTGTTCAGCCTTTACTTGCTGACAAATCATGCATTTGGAAACAAACTCTGAAATATCTTTCTTCATTCTTGGCCACCAATACTGTTGCTTCAAGTCATTATACATCTTGGTACTACCCTGATGTACAGATAAACATTCATTATGTGCCTCATGCAACATTTTCTGAATAAGCTCTTCTTTTCTTGATACACAAACTCTATTTTTGAACATCAGACTTCCATTGGAACTAATCCGGAAATCGAACTCAACATCTGACTCGCACTGAACTCTCTTTGCTTGCAATTCACTATCCTCTTTCTGAGCCTCAAAGATCTCTTGGAGGAACATTGGTCTAGCTCTCAACTCAGCTAGAATAGAACCATCATCAGATAAGGTCATCCACGAATTCATTGCCCTTAATGCAAATAGGGACTTTCTACTCAAAGCATCAGCGACCATATTCGCCTTTCTGGGATGGTAGTCAATGACCAACTCATAGTCTTTTATCAACTCTAACCATCTCCATTGCCTTAAGTTCAACTCTTTCTGCATCATCAAGTACTTCAAACTTTTGTGATCGGTGAAAATCTGACATCTTTCACCATATAAATGGTGTCTCCAAATCTTCAATGCGAAGACTATGGCAGCCAACTCTAAATCGTGCGTCGGATAATTCATCTCATAGGGATTTTGCTGTCTTGAGGCATAAGCAATCACTTTTCCTTCTTGCATAAGTACACAGCCTAATCCGTTTAAGGATGCATCGCTGTATATCACGAACTCTTTCCCTGTCTCGGGTTGTACTAAAACTAGAGCTTCTGTCAATAATGCCTTTAGTTTCTCGAAACTTTGTTGGCATCTTTCTGTCCATTCAAACTTCACATTTTTCTGTAAAAATTTTGTCATCGGAGTTGCAATCATGGAAAACCCCTTGACAAATAGTCTATAATAGCCAGCTAGGCCTAGAAAACTTCTACTCTTAGAGATATTCCTCGGTGGATTCCAGTCCATTATGGCCGAAATCTTACTTGGATCTACTTGGACTCCATCTCCCGAGACAATATGTCCCAGAAATCCTAATTCCTTGAGCCAAAATTCACTTTTACTGGACATGGCATAAAGCTGATTTTCTCATAGAGTCTGCAAGACCGTTCGTAGATGCTCAGCATGCTCATTCTCATCTTGGGAATAAATCAGTATGTCATCGATAAAAATGACTACAAACTTGTCGAGGTATGGCCTAAGGATACGATTCATTAAGTCCATGAATACCGCAGGAGCATTGGTCAAACCAAAGGGCATGACTAAAAATTCATAATGCCCATACCTCGTTTGAAAAGTGGTCTTGGATACATCTGAATCCTTTACTCTCAACTGTTAGTACCCAGATCTCAAGTCTATCTTAGAGAACACAGTGGCCCCCTTCAATTGATCAAACAAATCATCGATCCTTGGCAATGGGTACTTGTTCTTTACTGTCACTTTATTAAGCTGACGGTAATCTATGCACAATCTCATGGTGCCATCTTTCTTTTTTACAAATAAAACTGGAGCACCCCATGGAGAACAACTTGATCTTGCAAGACCTTTATCTGTCAAGTCTTGCAACTATGACTTCAACTCTCTCAACTCCGTTGGAGCCATTCTGTAAGGAGTAATAAATATTAGTACAGTACCAGGAGCTAGCTCAATGCTAAACTCAATCTCTCTAACTATGTTTCTCTATCATTCATCACAAAGGCCAAATATGCCTCATACCCTTTTCTTATGTATTTCTGTGCCGTCATATGAGAAATCATTACAGGCAATCTACCTTGTTCGTCTGATTCTACATGGAGAGTGTCCCCGTTCTCACATCTCATCTCAATATATTTCTTCCCACAATTTACTATTACATCATGAGTGGTCAACCAGTCCATACCAAGAATGATGTTAAACTCATCAAATGGTAACAACATAAGGTTTGCTTTAAAATAATGACCTCTAATCATCAATGGGATATCATTACATACTTTATCGACCAGCATACTTTGGCCTAATGGATTAGAAACTTTAATCACAAATTCTGTAGACTCTATAGACATACTCATACTGGATACTAGTTTCATGCAAATGTAAGAGTGTGTGGATCCGGGATCTATTAAAGAAATAACTTTAATATCATGAAGAGAAAAGGTACCCGTAATAACATCAGGAGAAGATGCCTCTTCGCGAGCGCGAATGGCATACGTCCTTGCAGGTGCCCTACCCTCGGGTCTCTAACTTTTCTCTTTAGGGTTACCTCTACCCGGTTGCTCCACTACCCGAGTTCTTCTTGCAGTCTTCCTCTGACCATACTCCCAGATCTCGGGTTCTGAGTTCTCTCTTCTTTCATCATCTCAGGACAATCTTTTATAAAGTGATCCTGAGAACCACATCTGAAACAAGCATTTTCATGCGCTCGGCACTCACCAAGATGACGTCTACGGCACTATGGGGATTCCAGTCTATCAGATCGAATGTTCCCCACACTAGCGACTGAAGTAGTCTGTGCCTTATTTCCCGAATACAGTTTACCCTTGTTTCTACTTGAAAACCCTGTGGATGAAGCCGATTGGGTGGAGAAATCTCTTGACTTCTTAGAAGAGGGTTGGAATGACTTATTCCACTATCTCTTTCTCGAGTCACGAGACTCCATTTCAGATTTTCTCTTCTCTTTTACTAGCTCTTCGGCTTTACAAGCCCACTCCACTAACACAACAAATTCTTTTAATTCTAGGACAGCAACAAACAACTTAATGTCCTCATTTAGTCCATCTTTGAATCTCTTGCTCATGATGGCCTCGGTGGATACACACTCTCGAGCGTATTTACTGAGTCGTACAAACTCGCGCTCATAATCAGTCACAGACATCTTACCTTGTATCAGTTCTAGGAATTCATTTCTTTTCTGATCGATAAATCTTTGACTGATGTACTTCTTTATGAACTCTTCTTGAAGAATTCCCATGTAATCTTTTCTCTTGGTACTATCGACACCAAGGTGTTCCACCATTGATAGGCAGAATCTCTTAAAAGAGAAACTACTCACTTCATGCATTCCTTAGAAGTGCATGACAACTCATTAAATACCCTGATGGTATTTTCTAACCAGAACTCGGCCTTTTTCGGATCATCATCCTTTTTAGCCCGGAATTCTTCTGCCCCATGTTTCCTGATCCTATCAACCGGTGGCTTCTCTCTTCTTACCACCTCCGCTACTTGAGGGGCTACCGGGATAGGTTGAGGAATAGGCGGGGGTGGAGGGGTTTGAGCATTCGGGTTCGTACGAACGAACTCCGTATAACACGTGTTCATCATATGGAGGAAGGCTTCTCTAGCCTCTTCTCCCCTTCTCTGACTCACTGTAGTGGGTCTATTCTCATTCTCGTTAGGCACCGTCCCTTCAGTGGGAGCCGGCGCATTACTTTCTACATCATCCGCTACAGCTCTTTCGGGATCCATTTACTATATGTATAAACATAATTTAAGTCATCATGAGTCGTCACACTATCATTATAAAAACATTCTTACGTATGGCATGTATAGCTAGACTCGTGCTCGTGCTACGTTAGTCCTAGAACCGACTAAATCGTAGCTCTGATACCACTAAATGTAACACCCTATACCCAAGTTCTAGACTGAGACTGGATACGAGACATTACCATACTTGAACTTACGTAAACATGTACTTACGGGCTGTAAAATTTTGTTTCGAAACAGAAACTTCTCTTTCTTAATCAAAACATACGTTTCATGGGCCTACGAGGCCTTAAAAACCTATCCGAAAACTTTCGGAACTCAACCGGGAACTTTTCCTCGAAACAGAGGTCACACGCCCATGTGACTTGGGACACGCCCGTGTACCCCTAAGACATGCCCGTGTCTTCCACCCGTGGTTGACACTGACTAATTTCACACGGCCTTGACATGCCCGTGGCTTTGGCCCGTGTGTTAAACTTTGGCATTCTGACTTATCCACACGATCCATACACACGCCCGTGTACTTCAGCCGTGTGGCAATTCAAATTACAAGTGCAAGGTGCAGACTTCACACGGCCAGGGCACACACCCATGTGTTAATCGTGTGTCACACATGACCTAAACAAACGGCCGTGTGATTAGCCCGTGGTCTATTCTGACTTAAAACACTAATGTGCAGGGGACACACGACCTAGACACACGCCCGTGTGTCTATCCGTGTGGGCACCTAGAGGTTATTTTCCAAGCCAATTGCCACCCTGAGATCAAGATCAACCCAATACTCAATTCAATAACTCAAGTATTACATCTAACATGAAAAAGGATGCATACTTCATTGATAGATAAAAACATACATACTTGATAATTCATGACCCATCTCTTTGGCCATATACAAAAAGAATACTAAGCTTGATAGCCAACACTTTGGCTAATTCTAAAACATAACTCAAAATGAAATGCTTCCTATACATGCCATACTTAATATAAACAACTTGGCTATACCAAAATAGCGATTGATAGTGTGCTCCGAGCTCCGATGACGATGATCCACGAGATTAGCTTGGCAGGACTACATGTAAAGAAAGAATTAAAGACATAAGCATTTTGCTTAGTAAGTTTGCATGTAATGCATATAACAATGTATATGTAACACCCCTAACCCGAGACTGTCGCCGGAAAGGGGTTAAGAGGTATTATCGATCAATCAGAACATTTAACATTTAGAATTTATGACACAAAGTCAATCACGTTCAATTACAATCATAGTGTCCCTTACATGAGTCATCAAGACCCTAGGCATGCTTATAAACCGAGTGGGGACTAAACTGAAACACATATAAAATTTCATGAAAATTTGAAACTTTTCTAAAATACGGGGGAGACATGCCCGTGGGAGGAGACCGTGTGCCCTCCACGGCTTCAAGACACCCCCGTGTGTCCTTCCGTGTCTATATACTGACTTGGTCCCCACGGCCACCAGGTACGCCCGTGTGTCCTGATCGTGGTCCTATACTGTCTTCCCCACCACGGCCACCAAGCACACCCGTGTGCCATGGCCGTGTGCTCTTAGCTAGCTACTGACTTATACACCACGGTTAGCTGACACCCCCGTGTCGAGGCCGTGTGTTACTAAGTCATGTCTGCCAATTCACCCACGATGCAGCAGTAGCGCACGCCTGCGTGTGCCTTGACCGTGTGACATTATAGGCCATTTTGCAAGGCCAACATGCCACCCACTTAGGTCAAACCTACAAGCAACACATACCAAAATATATCATGCACATAAGGCAACCAAAAACTTACCAAGATGACTATCCAATCTATGCTATCAATTCCCATTCCAATCATAACAAATTCAATACCAAAATCTATCTCATCACAAATATAATACATTCAATACCAAACATCATTCCTTCTCAGTTTCACTAATTCCTACTAGCATTTTACCAACACAAAGTTACCATTCAATAGTCAATTTCTCAACCCACAAATCATGCCAAAAGATGCATCACATATATCAAATTCATTCATGTTAAGACTAGCACATATCTAGCCACATCTCATGGCTACTTACAAACATCAAACATGATTCAAATGACCAGCCTATACATGCCATATTTTAACTATGTACATCTTTCAAAAATATCCAAAATAGATTGCCGATAGTGTGACTGAGATGCTGACGATCCCCGGATCCAAGCTAGCTTTACTGACACTACAAAGCAGAGAAAGAAATCACACAGTAAGCTTTCTATAGCTTAGTAAGTTCGATATACAATATAATCGTGTCATTAAACCAAACCAATATAATCAATAACCATCACATAGATCATTTCTCTCTTATCCATACTATATCATCCCTAGTCAAGATACTCATTCATCCATCTATAGCTTTATCTACAAATTCATCAACCACAAAGGTTCAAGACATACCTTGGCTAACACATAGTTATTTAATTTCCAAGCTACTCAATGCTCAATATTACTTGTTGATCATCCTTTAATATTCAATCAACTTATTTGCACACTCAGTGCTATATACATGGTCGGTACATATTAGTCATCGCACACTTAGTGCCAAATTTTCCAACCGACTTATCTCGGTAACGCATACACAGTGCCAATTCTATAAGCCGAAGCTTTCATAACATCGCACACACAGTGCTATTCTTTTCTATTTCGATTTTAATATCGCACACTAAGTGCCCTTAACTAAATCCTGCACATAGCATCTCAATTTCATACACATATACACATTCATTTCATAATACAAAAACATATGATAATAACATGTATTATATCCGAACTTACCTCGGATGTCAAAATACCGAAATGGTCGATTAATCGAGTACTTTCTCTTTGCCTCGATCTCGATCCGAACCTCTCCTCTCTTGGTCTATACACATTCAAATTCAGTCCATTTAATCACTAACTCATTCAATTTAGTCCACACACATATTTAGGGCATTTTACAAAATAGCCCTCACATTTTCACATTTCGACACTTTAGTCCCTATCTCACAAAATCATCAAATACACAAAATTTTAAAAACACATATGCTAGCCGAATTCTTCCCATGCTAATACAAGCTCATACATTTCATTTATTTCACAATTTAACCCTTCAATTTCTAATTTTCTCAATTAAATCCAAAATATTCAATTTCACCAAAAATCTCAATACAAACTATCTTGATCCAACACCAAGTTTTCATATTTCACTACTAACTAGCACATAGCTCAAGCATTCATCAATGGCTCATCACAAGAACATCATCAATTCACAAAATTTCAACATGGGTTAGCTAGAGCACTAAGAAACGATTACAAAAATGTAAAAAATATCAAAAACTAAGCTCAAACATACCTTAAGTCAAGCCAAATTCTTGCCGAAAATTATAAAACTTCAAACCGTTATTCTTCCTCCAACTTTCGGCAATAACAAAGATGATAACATTCATCTTTTCTTTCATTTTTTTTATTAATATTATCATATTAAACATTTTACCTATTTGCCCCTTTATTAAACATATAAAACAAATATATTTTAAGGCTAATAAGTCATTTAGCCACCCACTATCTTTAATTATTGCTTAATAACACATAAGGCCTCCACCTTAAAAAGCCAACCACAATTTAGTACTTATAATTCAGCACATAGCTTTTACTCTTTACGCGATTAAGTCCTTTCTCTAAATTCGACACTCAAACCATTAAATTATCACACAGAATTTTCACATAGGCTAAGTCACATAATATTCACACAGAAAATATCATTAAAATATTTATACAACCTCGGATTTGTGGTCTCGAACCACCGTTCTGACTAGGGTCTAAACCAGGATGTTACAACTCTCCCCCCCTTAGGGATTTTCATCCCCAAAAATCTTACCAGTGGATAGTTGTGGATGTTGCTCTCTCATAACGTTCTCAGGCTCCCACGTAGCCTCTTCAATTCCGTGTTTGTGCCATAATACTTTCACTAAGGAAATTCTCTTATTTCTCAACTCTTTAGTCTATCGTGCCAAAATTCGGGTCGGTTCTTCACTATACGACAAGTTTGACTGAATCCCAACTTCAGTAGGAGCAATCACATGAGACGGATCTGATCTATACCGTCGAAGCATTGACACATGAAACACGTTATGAATCTTTTCTAACTCAGATGGCAATTTCAATCTATAAGCAACCGGCCCAACTCGTTCAATAATCTCGTACGGTTCGATGAACCTCGGACTCAGCTTGCCCTTTCGGCCAAATCGGAGTATTTTCTTCCACGGAGACACTTTCAAAAACACTTTATTACCGACCTCGAATTCGATATCTTTTCGTTTCAGATCTGCATAAGACTTCTGACGATCTGAGGTTGCTTTCAAACTATCACGAATTACTTTCACTTTTTGTTCAGTCTCTTTTATCAGATCAACCCCGTGAATCTTATTCTCACTCAGCTCAGTCCAATACAATGGAGTTCGACACTTTCGACCATAAAGAGCCTCATATGGTGCCATTTTGATACTAGATTGATAACTATTGTTATATGCAAACTCAATCAATGATAAATGCTTTTCCCACGTGCTTTCAAATTCAAGTATGCAACATCTCAGCATGTCTTCGAGAATCTGAATGATTCGTTCAGATTGACCATCCGTTTACGGATGAAAAGCAGTACTGAAATGCAATTTAGTCCTAAGGCATCTTGCAATTTCTTCCAAAATCGCGAGGTAAATCTCGGATCTCTGTCAGACACTATAGATAACGGTACTCCATGCAATCTCACAATCTCATCAATATACAGTTCAGCTAACTTATCTAAAGAATAATCGGTTCTCACCGGAACGAAATGAGCTGATTTCGTTAATCTGTCTACTATCACCCAGATTGTATCTTTCTTACTCGGAGATAAGGGCAAACCCGACACAAAGTCCATCGTAATTCTCTCCCATTTCCATTCAGGAATCATAATCAGTTGTAACAACCCAGATGGAACTTGATGTTCAGCTTTGACTTGCTGACAAACTAAATATTTCGATACAAAATCAGATATGTCTCTTTTCATGCCATGCCACCAATAGAACTACTTCAAATCATTATACATTTTCATACTCCCCGGATGCACAGTCAAATGACTATTGTGAGCTTCATTCAAAATCATTTGAATCAACCCTGAATTTTTTGGAACACAAATCTGATCTCTGAATCTCAAACAATCATCACTATCAACTCGAAATTCTGATTCAACATTCAATTCACATTGAGTTCGTTTAGCCATCATTTCAACATCATTTTTCTGAGCATCACTAATTTGCTGTACAAACATCGGCTTTATTTTCAATTCAGCTACAACCACACCATCATCACATAGATCCATCGGATTACTCATAGCTCGCAAAGCATATAATGATTTTTGGCTTAAGACATCAGCTACAACATTAGCCTTACCCGAGTGGTAATCTATCACAAGTTCGTAATCTTTCAATAACTCTAACCATCTTCTCTGCCGCAAGTTCAAGTCTTTCTGAGTCATCAAGTACTTTAAACTCTTATGATCAGTATAGATGTGACATTTTTCCCCGAATAGATAGTGACGCCAAATCTTCAACGCGAACACAATCACAGCCAATTCAAGATCATGCGTTGGGTAGTTCTTTTCATGCGGTTTTAATTGTCTCGAAGCATAAGCAATGACCTTCCCCTCTTGCATCAGCACACAACCCAAACCATTCAACGATGCATCACTAAAAACTATAAACTCTTTGCCTGATTTGGGTTGAATCAACACTGGTGCTTCCGTTAACAACACGTTCAACTACTCAAAACTCTGTTGGCACTTTTCTGACCACTCGAATCTAACATCCTTTTGTAACAACTTTGTCAATGGAATTGCAATCATCGAGAAGCCTTTCACAAATCGACTATAATATCCAGCTAGTCCCAAAAAACTACGGACTTCAGAAACATTTCTCGGAGGCTTCCATTCTAAAATAGCAGAGATTTTACTCGGGTCAACTCGTATTCTCGCAGCTAATACAATATGTCCCAGAAACCCAATCTCACACAACCAAAATTCACATTTGCTAAACTTTGCATACAATTGTTTCTCACGTAGTGTTTGTAGCACGGTTCTCAAATGTTCGGCATGCTGCGTCTCATCACACGAATAAATCAAAATATCAGCAATAAATACCACAACAAAATGATCCAAATACGGTCTGAATATCCAATTCATCATATCCATAAACACTGCAGGAGCATTTGTTAATCTGAAAGGCATTACTAAGAATTCGTAATGTCCGTACCTCATTTTGAAAGTAGTCTTCGGCACATCAGACTCTTTAACTCTTAACTGATAGTAACCTGGTCTCAAATCTATTTTAGAAAACACTGTAGCTCCCTTCAGCTGATCAAACAAATCATCGATACGAGGCAACGGGCATTTGTTCTTTATTGTCACTTTATTCTGCTGTCGATAATCAATACACATTCTCATAGTTCTGTCTTTCTTTTTCACAAATAACACAGGGGCTCCCCAAGGTGAGAAACTCGGTCGTGCAAATCCTCTATCAGTTAATTCTTGCAACTGTGATTTTAACTCTTTCAATTCTGTTGGTGCCATTCTATACAGAGCTATCGATATAGGTGTAGTACCAGGCAACAAAACCAAACTCAACTTCACGAATCGGAGGTAATCCCGGCAGCTCTTCAGGAAACACATCTAAAAACTCACATACTACAGGCACAGATTCAACTTTCTTTTCCGACACCTTTGTATCAATCACGTATGCTAAATAAGCTTCACAACCTTTTCTCACATAGTTCATAGCTTTCATCGCAGATACAACAGCTGGTAATCCTTTCATATCATTGGATTCAATTCGAACTATATCACCATTCTGACTCTTCAACTCAATACTCTTTCTTTTACAATTCACGATAGCGTTATGCAGAGTAAGCCAATCCATACCCAGAATTATGTCAAACTCATTGAATGGTAGTAACATCAAATTGACCGGAAAACATAAATCACGAAACATCAATGGGCAATTCTTGGACACCTTATCCACCAAAACACACTTGCCTAAGGGTTTGATACTCTAATCACAAATTCAATAGACTCAACAGGTAGAGTCTTATTTAATACTAAGTTCATACACACATAGGAATGGGTTGATCCAGGATCTATGAATGCAATGACATCAGTATCAATTAAAGTGAAAGTACCGGTGATGACGTCTGGAGATGATTCTTCCTCTCTTGCACGTATAGCATAGGCTCAGGTAGGTGCTCTCGCTTCTGACCTCACAGCTGTGTCAGTTGTCCCCCTTTGTTTTTCGCTCACATTTCTGTTGGTCCTGGGTTGTCTACCTCGAGCCGTCACATTACTTGGTCTTTCATTCTGAACATTCTCCTCTTCGACCATCTTTGGGCAATCTCGAATAAAATGATCGCGAGATCCACATTTATAACAAACTCTATTGTTGTACTTGCCCCAAAGACTCTCTCATGTGTCGTCTTCCACACTTTATGCACTTTTCACTCGGTTTGTTACTCTTAACACTACCAACACTTGGTTCATTCGGAGCTTGAATTAAGTAAACCAAAGACATTGTCTCGAACGATCTCTACTTGGATGTCCCAATGAAACATTTGAACGATTTCTTTCATCTCTATATCTCTTTGCTGAAGGTTGAGAACTTATTCATCGATCTCTTTTTTTCATCACGAGCCTCATAATCGGCTTTCTTCTTCTCTTTACTGAGCTCCTCAGCTTTACATGCTCTTTCGATTAACACAACAAATTCATTTATATCAAGTATCCCAACCAACAATTTAATGTCTTCATTCAATCCCTCTATGAAACATTTGCACATAGTAGCTTCGGTCGAAACACATTCTCTCGCGTATTGGCTCAATCTTACGAATTCTCGCTCGTACTCAGTAACAGTCAAATGGCCCTGTTTCAAATCTCGAAACTCTTTACGTTTCTGATCAATGAAACGCTGACTGATATACTTCTTTCTAAACTCAACTTGAAAGAAGTCCCAGGTGATTCTCTCTCTCAGAACCACAGATATCAATGTTTTCCACCAGTTATAAGCCGTGTCTCTCAACAAGGAAACTGCACACTTAATGCACTCATCAGGATTCAACGACATCTCATCAAATACTCTGATTGTATTCTCGAGCCAAAACTCGGCTCGCTCAGCATCGTCATCAGATTGGCCCTAAACTCTTCGGCCCCGTATTTTCGAATCTTATCTACAGGTGGTTTATTCAATCTGATCGGATCAACAACTTGTGGCACAACGGGTACTTATGGGGGTGGAGGTTGTGGAGTGGTCGGATTCGTTCGAACGAGCTCCGTAAACCATTCACTCATCATACGGAAGAAGGCTTGCTTAGCCTTCCCTACCTCACTACCTTCATTCGGCCTAGATGTGGACGGCGCTGTCTCGTGAGCGGGAGCAGGTGCATTACTCTCTACGTCATCAGCAACTGCTCGATCGGGATCCATTACTATAAGAAAACACATTTTCAACAGTCAGCATTCATCACACTATTGCAATTTCATATATGGCATGTATAGCTAGACTCACACGCGCTACGTTAGTCCGAGAATCGACTAAACCGTAGCTCTGATACTAATAAAATGTAACACCCCTAACCTGAGACTATCGCCGGAAAGGGGTTAAGAGGTATTACCGATCAATCAGAACATTTAACATTTAGAATTTATGACACAAAGTCAATCACGTTCAATTACAATCATAGTGACCCTTACATGAGTCATCAAAACCCTAAGCATGCTTATAAACCGAGTTGGGACTAAATCGAAACACATATAAAATTTCATGAAAATTTGAAACTTTTCTAAAATACAGGGGAGACACGCCCGTGGGAGGAGACCGTGTGCCCTCCACGGCTTCAAGACACCCCCGTGTGTCCTTTCGTGTCTATATACTGACTTGGTCCCCACGGCCACTAGGCACACCCGTGTGTCCTGACCGTGGTCCTATACTGTCTTCCCCACCACGGCCACCAAGCACGCCCGTGTGCCATGGTCGTGTGCTCTTAGCTAGCTACTGACTTATACACCACGGTTAGCTGACACCCCCGTGTCGAGGCCGTGTGCTACTAAGCTGTAATCTGCCAATTCACCCACGGTTTGTAGGCACGCCCGTGTCCCTTGACCGTGTGACATTATAGGCCATTTTGGAAGGCCAACATGCCACCCACTTAGGTCAAACCTACAAGCAACACATACCAAAACATATCATGCACATAAGGCAACCAAAAACTTACCAAGATGACTATCCAATCTATGCAATCAACTCCCATTCCAATCATAACAAATTCAATACCAAAATCTATCTCATCACAAATATAATACATTCAATACCAAACATCATTCCTTTTCAATTTCACTAATTCCTACTAGCATTTTGCCAACACAAAGTTACCATTCAATAGTCAATTTCTAAACCCACAAATCATGCCAAAAGATGCATCACATATATCAAATTCTTCATGTTAAGACTAGCACATATCTAGCCACATCTCATGGCTACTTACAAACATCAAACATGATTCAAATGACCAGCCTATACATGCCATATTTTAACTATGTACATCTTTCAAAAATACCCAAAATAGATTGTCGATAGTGTGATGAGATGTCGATGACGATCCCCTGATCCGAGCTAACTTTATCGACACTCGCAGCGAGAGAAAGAAATCACACAAGAAAGCTTTCTATAGCTTAGTAAGTTCGATATACAATATAATCGTGTCATTAAACCAAACCAATATAATCAATAACCATCACATAGATCATTTCTCTCTTATCCATACTATATCATCCCTAGTCAAGATACTCATTCATCCATCTATAGCTTTATCTATAAATTCATCAACCACAAAGGTTCAAGACATACCTTGGCTAACACATAGTTATTTAATTTCCAAGCTACTCAAAGCTCAATATTACTTGTTGATCATCCTTTAATATTCAATCAACTTATTCGCACACTCAGTGCTATATACATGGTCGGTACATATTAGTCATCGCACACTTAGTGCCAAATTTTCCAACCGACTTATCTCGGTAACGCACACACAGTGCCAATTCTATAAGCCGAAGCTTTCATAACATCGTACACACAGTGCTATTCTTTTCTATTTCGATTTTAATATCGCACACTAAGTGCCCTTAACTAAATCCTGCACATAGCATCTCAATTTCATACACATATACACATTCATTTCATAATACAAAAACATATGATAATAACATGTATTATATCTGAACTTACCTCGGATGTCAAAATACTGAAACGATCGATTAATCGAGTACTTTCTCTTTGCCTCGATCTCGATCCGAACCTCTCCTCTCTTGGTCTATACACATTCAAATTCAGTCCATTTAATCACTAACTCATTCAATTTAGTCCACACACACACATTTAGGGCATTTTACAAAATAGCCCTCACATTTTCACATTTCGACACTTTAGTCCCTATCTCACAAAATCATCAAATACACAAAATTTTAAAAACACATATGCTAGCCGAATTCTTCCCATGCTAATACAAGCTCATACATTTCATTTATTTCACAATTTAACCCTTCAATTTCTAATTTTCTCAATTAAATCCAAAATATTCAATTTCACCAAAAATCTCAATACAAACTATCTTGATCCAACACCAAGTTTTCATATTTCACTACTAACTAGCACATAGCTCAAGCATTCATCAATGGCTCATCACAAGAACATCATCAATTCACAAAATTTCAACATGGGTTAGCTAGAGCACTAAGAAACGATTACGAAAACGTAAAAATTATCAAAAACCGAGCTCAAACATACCTTAAGTCAAGCCAAATTCTTGCCAAAAATTACAAAACTTCAAACCCTTATTCTTCCTCCAACTTTCGACAATAACAAAGATGATAACATTCATCTTTTCTTTCATTTGTTTTATTAATATTATCATATTAAAAATTTTACCTATTTGCCCCTTTATTAAACATATAAAACAAATATATTTTAAGGCTAATAAGTTATTTAGCCACCCACTATCTTTAATAATGGCTTAAAAACACATAAGGCCTCCACCTTAAAAAGCCAACCACAATTTAGTACTTAAAATTCAGCACATAGCTTTTACTCTTTACGCGAATAAGTCCTTTCTCTAAATTCGACATTCAAACTATTAAATTATCACACAGAATTTTTGCACAGGCTAATTCACATAATATTCACACAGAAAATATCATTAAAATATTTATACAACCTCGGATTTGTGGTCTCGAACCACCGTTCCGACTAGGGTCTAAACCGGGATGTTACAGTATATATATACTTAACATACTCATTCATCATAAGCAAAGGCATTGCTAAGTTCACATGCTTGAGCTTACTTATTCTTAATGATTCTTACACTTATCATGGTACTTACTAGTCTCGTGCTTGGAAGGTAAACAAGGTACCTGTATCACTTAATCATATAGATTAGCATACTTTGTTAAGGTAAGCATAATCTTAACTTCATCATTCATAACATGAATAATACTCTTAGTTAACTTTGACTAGCATACTTTGATGATAGCTTTACTTGCTTAACTTTCTTACTTTCTCACTTATTCTTTACTCTTTTGCCCGAAGAATTACTATGAATAACCTAGGATACTGAATCTCATCTCACAAATATCTCGATGCCAAAGCCATACCCTAGATATGGTCTTACATGGGATCTCTCAACTTGGTATCGATGCCATGTCTTGACATGGACTTACACGAAGTCTTCCTTGTGTATTCCATTGGGAACTTACCATTGCCATGTCTTGACATGGTCTTACTTGGTATCTTTACTCATGAACGGATTAATGCCGAGCCTTGGCTTGGACTTACATGAAATCTTCCTTGTTACTCACCAATGCCATGCCTTGGCTTGGACTTACATGGGATCTCTATCTCATGATAGCTTTTCAATGCCAAGACTTGTCTTGGACTTACATGACATCTTTACATGGAGACTCACCAATGCCATGCCTTGGCTTGGGCTTATATGGGTCTTCATCTCATAATAACTCTTCAATGCCAAGACTTGTCTTGGTCTTACATGATAACTTGCTTGATTGCCGATGCCATGCCTTGGCTTGGTCTTATACGGACTTCCTTGTCTCATCTGATAGATCGAGTATCCTAAGTAATTCAACTTCAATCGGGACTTTCTCATACTTAATCTCATTGATTTCTTTGATTAACATAGCATCAAAAATTTCATGGAATTAAGATATATTCTACATCATACTAAGCAATTCAATGATATTAATCATAAAGCTTAGAAATCACACAAACTTACCTCAATGTACAAAATGTATGTAGAAATGAAATTTAGTCCTCGACTTTGTTCTTGCCTCGGTTTCGATCCGGGCTTCATTTTTCTTGATCTATAATAATAATTTAGCTCATTTAATACACACATTGACTAAATTGACTCTTAACTCATACTTTGGCAAAATTACCATTTTGCCCCTAAACTTTCTCATAATTACACTTTTGCCCCAAGGATCGTAAAGTGATTTTTATTCAACTTTCGTGAACTTCATGCTTAGCTGATTCATTCTCTGAACTATAGCAACAATCAATTCTCACTATTTCTATCATGTATGACAAATTTCACAACTTTTACAAACTAGTCCTTACTAGCATTTTTCATGAAATTCATTTAGGAAAAGATGTTTATCTAACATCAAACTCTCATAATATTTCATAAAACATTATTTTACAAGCATGTCATACATGGGTAGATTTATGAACATGAATTCTAGCTCAACTTATAGATATAAATAGCTAATTCATAATACAAGGACTCCAAAAATACGAAGAATATTAAAAACGGGGCTAGGATGCACTTACTAGCAAGCTTCAAAAATTGAAGAATCCTAGCTATGGAGTGTCTCAAATTTTTGGCACAAGGGAAAGAAGATGAATAAGATTTTTGTCATCTTTTTCCCTTTTTAATCATTTAATTGATAAATGACCAAAATGCCCTTCTCACTAAACTTTCAAAATTTCTAACTCATGTCCATTTTTGTCCGAAAATTATAATTTGGGAAAATTTCTATTTAAGGACTTCTAATTAATATCCCAAAGCTATTTCATACTAAAAGCTTCTAGAATCTCAAATTTTGCAACTTTTGTAATTCAGTCCTAATGGACCATTCAATGACAATTTCATAAAATTTCTACATGAAACTTTCATACTATCATGCAAACATGTCTTAAACCTCAAAACTCATTTTACTACTTCGGATTTGTGGTCTAGCACCACTATTCTGACTAGGCCCTAAATCGGGATGTTACAGCTCCCCCTTTTCCCTTGTTTTATAATTTGCTCCTTTCCCTCCAAAATTCTAAAAATATGGTTTATTTGCTATAAAACCTCTTACACATTTCCCTTGTTTTTCAAATTATTCCCATTTAATTAATATTTTAAATCACCCAATTAAACCCCCATTTTAAATTATTTTTAAATTCCAATTTAACCCAAAATATTTATTTTACCCAAAAAATATTTAAAACCATAAAATTAACTTTTCTAAAATTATTTTTATTTTCTAGAATATTATTTACTCATTTTTATATGAAATTAAGCTAACTAATTAAGAATATAAATCGGTAATTAACCTGACTAATTCCCAATTTTCACTCAGAACCCGATAAACTTACCTGAAACTACTAGACCTGTTTTCGGGGCCTTACATGGACTATGTGTCCAAGTGGGTTGAATCCGAGGCATACCCAACTAATGACGCTAAGGTAGTCATGTGATTCCTACATAAGCACGTATTTACATGATTTGGGACTCCTAGAGCTATAATTAGCGATGAAGGATCTCACTTTGTAAATAAGTGGCTTAAGTGGTTTCTTGACAAGTATGATGTGAAACATAAGATTGCTACTGCCTATCACCCACAATCAAATGGGCAAGTTGAAAGGGTGAATCATGAAATTAAAGGTATACTTGAAAGAGTAGTGTGCCCTAACAGAACAGATTGGTCTCGAAGGCTTGATGATGCACTATGGGCCTATCGAACTACTTTTAAGACACCATTAGGAATGACTCCCTATTGGTTAGTTTTTGGAAAGGCATGTCATTTGTCGCTTGAATTGGAGAATAAAGCTCACTGGGCTTTGAAGCAATTGAATTTTGATCTTAAGCAAGCCGGTGAGAGAAGGATGTTACAACTTGATGAGTTGGAGGAGTTGAGGTTATTTTCATACGAGAATGCCAAGATGTGTAAAGAAAAATATAAGAGATGGCATGATAGGCATATTCAACCTCGTGAATTCAAAGAAGGTCAGAAAGTGTTGTTGTTTAATTCGAGGCTAAGGTTATTTCCTGGAAAGCTCAAGTCCCGATGGAAAGTACCTTATACCATCCATAAAGTTTATCCATATGGAGCTAGAGAATTGTACGGCAACAATAGAGGTACATTTAAAGTTAATGCTCAACGTCTCAAGCAATTTTGGGATGGTGAAATTGAGCGAATTAAACCTTGTTCAAACTAAGAGACCCTTAATTTTTCATAAACCTACTTTTTAATAAAAAGTTAGAAATTATTTTCTTAAATTAGTACACTTAATTAATTCTATCTAAGGAGATTGAAACTTAAACGAGACTGTTGTGACCCCTCCAACCTTTCCTGTGAATTAATTTAATGTAACTCTTTGAGAATAAAATTTCTAATTAATTTTAAAATTTTTATTTCTAGTTTTATTTTTATTTCCCATTTTATCTTTGCCTTTAATTTTAATTTTTATTTAATTTGTTTATGTTTAATAAAGGGAGTCAAATTGGCCCAAGTACTAATCAGTTTTTTTATTTTTAAGCAGTCTAGTTTGTAAATACAGTTTAGGCTTAAGGCCTGAACATCAAAAAGTAGAAATTTACCCCATCAATGTCGTCCATTAGGGTTCCCTAAAACCCTAAATTTTTCCATCATATTTTCCCTCCATCTTACTTGCCGCCCAAGTAACTAAAAATTAGCCAAATTTTAGCTACAAGACCACCTTGCCGTCCAAGTCACTTAAATTAGCTAAATTTTAGCTACAAAATTTCCCTAATTCATCACTATATAAACCCCTCTCTAACTTTATAATTTTCACAACCCTTCAAGCTATTAGCTTAAACCCCAAACCACTCATTCTTTTCCCTCTTAACTGTTGGCCTGAATCCCAAAATTTCTCCCCAAAATTTTTCCTTGTCGCAAGCTTTTAGTACTAATACCACACAACTTTTACCTTTTGTCGTTGCATCCCTACGCCGCCACATTATATCACTGTCGTAAGATTTACACCACCTCAAGCTCGTCACTACCGTAAAGCAATCGCTGCCGCAAAACATTGCTCTTAACCTTTGGCTATTTTTTCATTCCTTTTGCCAAAATTTTACTTAATTTTCGGGAAAAATGTCCACATGTCACAAAAGAACAAGATCTTCCAAGACCTATGCCAAAAATCCCATTGTGATTCAAGATGAAGTGAAAGAGAGGTTTGATTCAATCTTTAAGAATCAACCTATGATGCCGGAAAAATGTTTCAACTTGGAAAGCAATGATAAGATGGTTGTGCCTTTGACGATTTGAAAGACAATTGATACCCTCAATTGGAATTATTTTTGCGATGCACAATCATTACCCGATGAGGAGTAAGTTCGAGAGTTCTATGCCAATTTGACTAAGTCGGATACTACTAAAGTTCTTGTTTGCAAGTAAAAGGTACCCCTAACTTCTAAATCCATTAATGATTTGTTTAACTTATCTGATGTTGAGGAAGATGAGTACTTTGCCATGATGAAAAATATATATTGGGATTTTCTTCAACAAGTACTTAATGTTGGGACAAATCTGAGATCCTAATGGATTATAAGAAAGTATGGTAGTCATTCTAGTTGAACGAAATATCTAAAATCATTGGCTAAGGTATGGTTTTACTTTTTTCGATATAGTTTCATGCCTATCTCACATAGTTGGACCATCTCTATGGAGCGAATACTTTTGTTGTATGCAATTATGACAGAAAAGACTATCAATGTTGGGAAGATTATTCTTAAAGAGATCCATGATTGTGCTAAAAAGAAGACTGGAAGTGCTTACTTCTCATCCTTGATAACTTCACTTTGGTTAAGGGCCCCAGTTAAGACAAAAGAAAACCTGAAGGGCCCACATGTTCAAGGTTGCATCAAAACTCATGATCTTGAAAGGTTAGTGAAAAATGACCATGAACTAAACCCAATTGAACTATGTGAGCCGATAGAGCTAGAAATCAATGAGTCATCGAACAAATTTGAAACTGAAGCTAGCTCAGTTATTGAAATCAAAGAGGTAGAATCAGAGGAAGAACTGTAACACCCCTAACCCGTATTCGTTGCCGGAATAGGGTTACTGAGCATTACTGGAGTTTACATTTCAATACTATAAAAATTTTAAAACATTTAATTCATAACATCAATCAACGCAAAACCAATCAATGACATACATACTGTCCCTTATACAAAACCTCGAGGCCCTAAAAACACATTAGAAACAAGTCAGGACTAAATCAGAAACATATAGAATTTTTAAGAAAAAGATGAAAATTTTTAAACTGCAAGGGTCACACGGCCGTGTGACTCACACGGCTGAGACACACGCCTATATCTCCATGTGGGAATTCGAAGTAGGGACACACGGCTGTGTCCCTACTTCGAATTCCCTGACTTGGGTCACACTGCCAAGCCACACGCCTGTATGCCAGGCCGTGTGCTAGGTCGTGTAACTACCTGACTTGCAACCCTTTGAAAGCTACTGGGGACACATGGCCATGTCGCATGACCGTGTGTCACACATGGATGAGACACACACCCGTGTCCCTGGTCGTGTGGACGAAAAATAGGCCATTTCCAAGCCATTTTTCTCACCCAATCATACATACACCTACAACAAATTTTTCAACATGTAAACAAGCATTCAAAATGCACCAAATAATGCATCCACAAGCTAAACCAATAAGGTATATGTGCATACAACCAATACACCCAAAAGGCACCTCAATCACAACAATTAAACATGTATAACCATATGCATAGTTTAGCCAAAAGTTCAATCAACTTATAACTAAGTTTATGCCAAAACTTACCACTTTATTTACCTATCAAATTCACACCAAAAATACCAAATTGGCCATTTGACATTTAGCACCATTAGCCATATACGTCCACTACATTCCAAATACCAAAATGACCATATTCAACCATGTCAAAGAACATTCCATTACACACATTTTAAATACCATTTCAGCTTTAAGCATTATAAAGACTATAAAATCAACCATCATAACGTCATATATATATACCATAATTACAAGCCAAAACATAATGGCTATAACATCAACCAAAACACCTATACATGTGCATATTTAACCAATTATCACTTAAATTGTTTTCATGTCAAAACATAACATAATTGATACATAACAACCATACCAATTTTTGTCATTTTAAAACATACACCAATTTGACCATATTAACCACAACCAACAAGCTATCAATAGTACCTTAAGTACCTTAAATCCAAGGTAACATTTCATGCCATAATCATCAACCAAAATAGCATATATATACCAAACTCTTCAATTAAACATTAGACATAGTCCACCTATACATGCCATTATAATCGCGACCAAAGCATAGAAATCTACTGATAAAATCGAGAGATAGTGTGATGGATCTCCGACTAGCTTCTAACCCAATTGAGCTTCCGGTAATCTAAAAAGTAAAGGAAAAACAACTACGTAAGCAATGAATGCTTAGTAAGCCCACATAAACTTTGTTCATATCAATCCATTTCAAATATGGAATTTATACATATCAAGAATAATCCTATACCAATACCGCAAGATTCATGAAACCATATACAACAACTCAAAAAGTGAATAAATCTATAGCATCACATATACATATCGTCCCTAGCATAATAGGATTTTATAAAACTTAAACCCGTTCAATTTTTTCTTATTTTCATTTCCATTTCATTACTTTTCATTGCATTTACTTTCTTTTGCTTAAATAACAGCATCAATTCAGCTCATCTTTCCCTTTTTCATCATTTTACACTTCAAGTATGAACTTACTATTTCATCACCTTTCCACACCCATTTCTTATGCGTAACACACAAGACATAAGCATATCATCAACCATAGCCACAAGCTAGTGCATTTAAACATAGCTCTTTTGGAATTAACCACATGATAAACCATTTCATAAGAAATTACATAATTTAAACCTTACCATTCTTTCATGAACACAAGCATATTTCCATTTGGACACTTACCATTTCAATGCATAACTTATAATTAAACATAATACAATCCAACCAATAGCTTGGCACATGCCTAAGCATCAAACAACAACACATGTTAGCATACTTGAACATATTTCACATGAATTCAACATGGATAACCATTATACTTGAATATGATTCAATTGATTATAACATCCTTCATAACATAACATAATTACCATGTATCTCATCATTTCAATATATTTCATGTATACATGTATTTGCTCATATTGAACATTTGTCGTTTCCTTTCCAATTCATGCTCGTTGAATCGAATAGAATGTCGTTGGATACCCGTGATAGCTCACACAAAGTGTGCTAACTCACATAACCGTAATCTATCAATTCATGTATATATGTGCTCACACGAGCTATGAATAAGTGTGCTCACACGAGCTGTCAATAAGTGTGCTCACATGAGATGTGGAGTACCCACAACACATGTCGGATGTAACACCCCTAACCCGTAACCATCGCCGGAATAGGGTTAAGAGGCGTTACCGGACATTCTGGAACATTTATAATCATTTCACATCATAAGGTATGTTATCATCTTAACATAACAAACCATATTCATAGAGTCACTTAAATAGGTCTACGAGACCTTAAATATGCATTAGAAAAGGGTCGGGACTAAACCGAGCACATACAAAATTTTTTTTGAAAATCGAACATTTTTTTAAGTTACAGAGGTCACACGCCCGTGTGGGTAAGCCGTGTGCCTCAGACGGCCTCAAACACACCCGTGTGTCCAAGCCGTGGCCAAACAGGGCATATGTACTAACTTGTCCACACGGCCGAAGACACACCCGTGTGCTTAACCCGTGGTCGACACTGACTTATTTCACACGGCCAGTCACACGCCCGTGTGTCCAGCCCGTGTACGAGTCTGACTTGCTTAGAATTATAGTCTTAAGAGACACGGTCGAGACACACGCCCATGTGCTCAACCGTGTGGGCAAATATAGGCCATTTGCAAGGCCAATTTACCACCCAAAAATTGGGTCAAACCTAAATGCATCAAACCAACCTAAATTCACACTCCAAAGGCATCCAAAACATACCAAAACATGCAAAATTTGTCTCTTAACAACATCATTCATTTCCATATACAATTCCAACTCAAATATACCAAATCAAAACATCAACTTTACAACAAAGACATATAAATCATTCATCCTTCTAATTTGATTCAATTCATAGCATTTCTTATCATATCAACTCCCAAATCAACCATAAAACTTACCGTAAATTGTCCATTTCCTTAGACCAACCATAAGCCCATCTAATCATACTAAATTATGTATTATATAGCATGAACTACTCATTCACAAACATATTCATTATCAAGCCATATCGCATGGCTATATTTACACATTTCAAAGCATAATCAAAGTTCTCTATACTATACATGCCATACTTTAGTATATACATTCTAAAAAGGTACCAAAATATAGTTCGATAGTGTGGTGATGATCCTCGACGATCCCCGAGCTTCTCGTAGCTTTAATAATCTATAAAACAATCAAACAAACACACCCACAAAGTAAGCTTTCATAACTTAGTAAGTCATAAGCAAATAATGAACAAATATACATTTGTATTTAAATCGAATAACCAAAATCACATAAACATTAACCAAGTATACAATTAATGTGTTTACAACTCAAATATTATCACATTTACAATATAAATGTAACCTCAACTTTCAAACTCACATATACTCATAAGCACATATAAATTTATCTTTTACCATGTTCAATTCATGTATCCATCATAGACATATACTTACCTTATTTACATATACATAACATAAAGCACATACCTAAATCTTTTAGTTCATTTTCACATCTGATATCATCTCGATAATGCTCATTGAACCATTCGAAATTAATAAGGATACTCGGATAGTCGGAAGGCTTGTACAATGCCAATGTCCTAGATGTGGTCTTACATGTAATCACATATCGATGCCACTGTAACACCTCTAACCTGTAGCCATCGCTGGTCTAGGGTTAAGAAGCATTACTGGTTAATCCTGAACATTTACAATCATTTTACAACACAAAGTCTATCATCATCCAAACATACCAAAATATATGCATATGGTCCCTTAATGAGGTCTACGAGACCTTAAACACGTATTAGAAATGGGTCGGGACTAAACCAAACACATACAAAATTTTTAGAAAACCAAACATTTTTTCAAGCTACAGAGGTCACACGCCCGTTTGGGTAGGCCGTGTGCCTCACACGGCCTCAGACACGCCCATGTGTCCAAACTGTGGCAAAACAGGGCATACATACTGACTTGTCTACACGGCCTGAGACACGTCCGTATGCCTCACCCATGGTCGATACTGACTTACACCACACGGCCAGTCACACGACCGTGTGTCCAGCCCGTGGTCGAGTCTGACTTATTTTGAAATACAACCACGAAGAACAAAGTCGAGCCACACGCCCGTGTGCTCAATCGTGTGGGCAAATATAGGCCATTGCAAGGCAAATTTACCACCCACACTTTGGGTCTCACCTACAAGCACAAACCAATTCAATTTTATTCCTCAAATAACATTCAAACATATCAAAACATACTCAATTTAATCTCTTAACATCATCATTCCTCTTCCTATTCAATCCATCTCAATTTACCATCACAAAGTATCAATTACACATACAAAGACATGTAATTTAAGCATCAATTAATCCCTACCAAAACCATCATGAAACATACCATTTCCATTCTACTAATTTATACCAAAATGATTACCCTCATAGATCACATATGCACATCTTTAACCATCTTTTTACACATCCAAGGCAAATACCAAAATCATCAAACTAGCAAGCCATATCACATGGCAAGGCTAAAACATTCAAAACATATCATAGTCACTAGCCTATACATGCCATGTTCCAAATATACAAGACTTCCAAAAGTACCAAAATAGATAGCCAGTGATTGAGTCACTGACGATCCCCGGATCCGAGCTAGTTTTAAATACACTGTATGTAACATCTTGATTTAGGGCCTAGTCAGAATAGTGGTGCGAGACCACAAATCTGAGGTATATGAATGATTTTTTGAGGTTTATGCTATGTATGCATGCTAGTGTGAAAGTTTCATGAAGTAATTTTGTGAAATTGCTATTGAATTGTCCAAAAGGACTAAATTGTAAAAGTTGCAAAATGTGAGATTCTAGAAGCTATTTGTGTGAAATAGCTTTAGAATATTAATTAGAGGTCTTTAAATAGCAATTTTCCCAATTTCTAATTTTTGGACAAATTTGGGCATGGATGAGTTAAAATAGAAAGTTTATCAAAAAGGGCATTTTGGTCATTTAACAATTAAGTGATTAAAATAGGAGAAAAGATGAAAAAATTCACTCATCTTCTTCTCCAAGGCTGTCGAAATTTTCAAGAGCCATTGTTAGGGTTCTTCAAAAATTTCAAGCTTGCTAGTAAGTGCATCTAGCCTCGTTTTTGATATTCTTTGTATTTTTGAAGTCCTTGTTGCATGAGTAAGCTATTTTTAGCTATTTGATGAGCTATGATGGATGTTCAAAAATGTGGCCGTGTATGACATGCATGTATTTTGATGTTTTATGGAAGATTATGAAAGCTTGATGTAGTAGAAACATCTTTTGCTAAGTGAGTTTCCATAGAAAATACATGTAGGGACTAGTTTGTAAAAATCTTGAGTTTGGTCATACATGTGTGTTGTGATGAGAATTGATGATTGCTTTAGTTGAGTATGTGGTTCGACTAAGCATGAAAGGCTAGAAAGTTGAATAAAAATCACTTTACGAGCCTTAGGGGCAATAGTGTAATTATGAGAAAGATTAGGGGCAAAAGAGTAATTTTTGCCAAAGTATGAGATGTGGGCCGATTTAGTCAACGTGTGTATTGAATAAGCTGATTTATTCATTTTAGATCAAGAAAGACAAAGCCCGGATCGAAACTGAGGCAAGAGCAAAGTGGTGGACTAAATTGCACGTTTCTATACTTTTGTGTATCGAGGTAAGTCTATGCATAAATAATGCATTCATACTTACAAATTGTTAATGCTAGATAGTGTATAGCATGGTTGAGAATGATTGAGAACCTATGTGGTTCAAGTGAAATGAATGGATGAATGATTAAGTAAGTAGATTTTTGAATGTGTTGTGATAATGCTAAATGGTGGGCTAAGTGCGATACCATCCTAATGCATATTGACGATGAGCTGGCTATGTGCGATGCTATCATTAGGTATATTATCTAGTGGGCTATGTGCGAAACCACTATGATTACCTTCATGGTAGGCTAAGTGCGATACTACCTTATTAATTGATTGTGGTGGGCTAAGTGCAAAACCACCGAGACATTAGCTGTATGGATTAGCTGTGTGGATTAGCTGTGTGGATGTATTATCAAGAAATAATGATGTGTTGTATATTGTGTAAATGTGATATTGAATGCAGGGGTGCATCATGATGTGTTGGAAATGTGGTAAGGGATAGAAAGAGTAAGCATAGTTGCACATTATATGTTAGTATAATGTTAATTGTTGTGTAGCTTATACTATGTTGCTTAATTGTTTATGTGTAAACTTACTAAGCTCAAAGCTTACTCTCTTTCTTTTCCCTTGTCTTATAGAGCAAAAGTGTTGAATCGAGATACGAGGATCAATTGGAAGATCGCCCAAACTATCAGCACACTCTGGTACATTAGACTCAATGTTTTGTATATGGCATGTATAGGGGCTAGACAAGTTAGTGAATTTTGTTATATATGGCTATGATGTGTTGGCCTTTAGATGGATAATCTATTTTGTATAATGCCATAGTTGTTGGCACTTTATTATATAAAAAGATGTAGTTATCTAAGTGAGATTGTAAGACTGTGAGTTGATTATAGATGTGTTGAATGAGTGCATGATTGTGTATGCTAGAAGGGTGAAAAGAACTTGGCAAATAGCTTTGTTCTTGTCCATGTGGATAGACACACGGCGTGTGTCTAGGCCATGTGTGACACACGGCCAGCCCACGGGGCGTGTGACTCAGCCGTGTGTCCCCTGCATGTTAGTACTTTAAATCAGAATAGACCACGGACTAGCCACACGGGCGTGTGTCTAGGGCGTGTGTGATTAATTAGTGTTGGCCACGGGCTAGTCACACGGGCGTGTGTCTAGACTCTAGGTCGTGTTAAGATAGTCGATTGTGCTGGGTGGAAGGCACGCGCGTGTGCCCCTGTACCGTGGGGCATTGGCGAATGCTTGAGTTTTCATGCACGGGTAGTGACCATGGGCGTGTGTGACATCCACGAGCGTGCCAAATCTTACACGGGTGTGTGAGCCCTGTATAGATGGAAAAATTTTAAGATCGTAATAGTTTTCGATATGTTCTTGAGAGCCCTCGTGTGTTTGAGAGAGGCCTCGTAGGTCGGGATTGTGGTTGTTGTGATGGCCATAGAGAGTGGTCATGTTGTGCCTAAGTGGCGATCTTGAGGTCTTTAATTCGGTAACGCCTCGTGCCCAGTTCTGGCGTTGAATACGGGTAAGGGGTGTTACATTTAGTGGTATCAGAGCTATGGTTTAGTCGGTTCTAGGACTACCGTAGCGGGTGTAAGAGTCTAGCTATGCATGCCATAAGTGTACAATGATAGTGTGGTGGCTTCTGATGATTTTAAATCTTATTTTATATAGAATATGGATTTCGATCCATTGACTACTGATGAAGCAGCTAGTAATGCACCGGCTTCTGCACAAGGAACCGTGCCTATTCAATGTGGACCCGAGGCTAGGGGTCAAGGGGAAGGGGCTCGGGAAGACTTTCTCTAGATGATGACCCGGAGAGGGCAGAGTTCTGGTTAGAGAACTCAATGAGAGTATTCAATGAACTCTCTTGTACTCCTGAAGAGAGCTTGAAGTGTGTCGTATCCTTGCTGAGGGACTCGGCATACCATTGGTGGAAGACGTTGACGTTAGTGGTCCCGAGAGAGCGGGTGACGTGGGACTTCTTTCTGGAAGAGTTCCGGAAGAAGTATATAAGCCAGAGGTTTACTGATCGGAAAAGGAAGGAATTCCTTGAGTTAAAGCAAGGAAGAATGTCAGTAGCGGATTATGAGCGTGAGTTTGTTAGGCTTAGCAAATACGCTCAAGAATGTGTGTCGTCAGAGACCATGTTGTGTAAGAGGTTCGAAGACGGACTGAATGAGGACATCAAACTCCTAGTGGGTATTTTGGAGTTGAAAGAATTTGTAGTGTTGGCCGAAAGGGAAAGTAAGGCCGAAGAGTTGAGTGCAAAAAAGAAAAGGGCTGTGAGTGAAGCCCGAGATGCTAGAAAGAGGCCGATGGGCAAGTCATATCAAGCCCAGTCGAAAAGGTCCAAGGAAGTGAGTCCTAGGACGTCAGCACCAGTGGGTTATTCGCATCGAGACTTGGGCAATACTCATTCGAGTTCGAGAGTCCAAGCTACCTCGATGGAAAGTGTGGGCAATCCGAAGAGCAAATCGGAGTGTCCAAGTTATGGTAGATATCACACCGGAGAGTGTTGGGGTAACAGTCGGAACTTTTATAAGTGTGGTTCCCCCGACCATTTTATCCGAAATTGCCCCGAGAGGAATGATAAAGAAGAGAAGCTAGAGATGAGATCCAATGATGTGTCTGCAAGAGGTAGACCACCAAGGAACCCGAGAGGCGGGAATAGTGGTAGAGATGCATCTAAAGACTCTGCCGTGAGACCGGAGGGTCGGGCACCTGCGAGGACGTATGCCATTCGCGCTCGCGAAGAGGCACCCTCCCCTGATGTGATAACGGGTACTTTTTCTCTCTTTAACACCCTTGTTATTGCTTTAATAGATCCAGGGTCTACTCATTCTTATATTTGCATGAGATTGGCATCTAGCTTGAGTATGACTGTTGAGTCTACGGACTTTGTGGTTAAGGTCTCAAACTCGTTAGGTAAGCATGTGTTAGTGGACAAGGTGTGTAAGAATTGTCCTTTGATGATTGAGAGCCATTGCTTTCTGGCAAACCTAATGTTGTTGCCGTTTGATGAGTTTGATTTAATCCTAGGCATGGATTGGTTGACTACCCATAGTGTCTTAGTGAACTGTGGTAGTAAGTTTATTGATTTGAAATGTAAGAGTGGAGATGTGGTTCGGGTTGAATCAGGTGGATCAGATAGTCTACCAGTGATGGTTTCTTCCTTAGTGGCTGATAAATGCTTGAGAAAAGGGTGTGAGTCCTATCTTGCTTTTGTGTTGAATACTCGAGAGGTTGGAGTAGAGTTTGAAATAGTACCAGTGGTATGTGAGTATCTGGATGTATTCCCTAAGAGTTACCCCTGATACCTCCAAAGGAGAGAGGTTGAGTTTGGGATTGAGTTAGTTCCAGGAACGGCACCTATCTGGATTGCTTCGTATAGGATGGCACCTTTAGAGTTGAAAGAACTGAAGATTCAGTTGCAAGAGTTGACAGATAAAGGTTTTGCAAGACCGAGCTACTCACCGTGGGGTGCTCCGATATTGTTTGTGAAGAAGAAAGATGGGTCTATGAGGTTGTGTATAGACTATAGACAGCTTAACAAAGTGACGGTTAAGAATAAGTATCCTTTACCAAGGATTGATGATCTTTTTGATCAATTGAAGGGAGCTACCGGTGTTCTCCAAGATAGACTCGAGGTCCAGTTATTATCGATTGAGAGTGAAAGAGCAGGATGTGTTGAAAATTGCATTTCAAACAAGGTATGGCCATTATGAGTTTTTGGTTATGCCGTTTGGTTTGACGAATGCACCGGTGATTTTTATGGATCTGATGAACCATGTTTTCAGACCATATGTGGACAAGTTTGTAGTTGTCTTCATTGACGACATATTGATCTATTCTCGGGATGAGAACGATCATGAAGAACATTTGAGGATTGTCTTACAAACTTTAAGAGATAAGCAGTTGTACGCTAAGTTTAGCAAGAGTGAGTTTTGGCTCCGTGAGGTCGGATTCCTTGGACACATTGTGTCGGGTGATGGTGTTAGAGTTGACCCGAGTAAGATATCGGCTATTGTGGATTTGAAACCGTCGAGGAACGTGTCGGAAATCAGAAGTTTCTTGGGATTAGCAGGATATTACAGACATTTCGTAAAAGGGTTCTCTATGATTGCTACCCCGATGATGAAACTATTGCACAAAGATGTCAAGTTTGAATGGACTGAGACATGTCAACAGAGTTTCGAGAGACTGAAGACTTTATTAACTGAGGCGCCGGTTTTGGTTCAACCAGAATCGGGGAAAGAGTTCGCGGTTCATAGTGACGCATCGTTTAATGGTCTCTGTTGCATGCTAATGCAAGAGGGTAAGGTAGTCACTTACGCCTCGAGACAGTTGAAACCGTACGAGAAGAATTATCCGACTCATGATTTAGAGTTGACTGCGATTCTTTTCGCGTTAAAGATTTGGCGACATTACTTATATGGTGAGAAGTGCCGAATCTTTACAGATCACAAGAGTTTGAGATGTTTGATGGATCAGAAGGATCTGCATTTGCGACAGAGACGGTGGCTTGAGTTGTTGAAAGACTATGAGTTAGTCATTGATTACCACCCGGGAAAAGCGAATGTGGTTACAGATGCCCTGAGTAGGAAATCCTTGTATGCTCTAAGAGTTATGAGGACGAGTTTGGCATTGTCTGATGATGGCTCTATTCTGGCAGAGTTGAGAGTTAAGCCACTATTTGTTCAATAGATATATGAAGCTCAGAGAAATGATAATGAGATGCTAGCTAAGAGAGCTAAGTGTGAATCAGAAAGTGATTCTGATTTTCGAGTGGGTTCGGATGGTTATTTGTTGTACCGTGACAAAATTTGTGTACCTAGACATGAGGAGCTAATCCAAAATGTTTTGCATGAGGCCCACAGTGGATGTTTGTCAGTACATCCGGGCAGTACGAAAATGTATAATAACTTGAAGAAGTCTTATTGGTGGTCGGGTATGAAAAGAGATATTTCAGAGTTCGTGACAAAGTGTCTGATTTGTCAACAAGTGAAAGCTGAGCATCAAGTGCCTTCGGGATTGCTTCAGCCAGTGATGGTACTCGAATGTAAGTGGGATCGGGTTACTATGGATTTTGTGACGGGGTTGCCGATGACTCTGAAAAAGAGAGATGCTATGTGGGTTGTTATGGATAGACTAACGAAGTCGGCTCACTTTATTCCAGTACGTGTTGATTATTCACTGGATAAGTTAGCTGAGTTGTATGTTACAGAGATAGTGAGGTTACATGGTTTACCTGTGTCTATAATATCGGATAGGGATCCGAGGTTCACTTCGAAGTTTTGGAAGAGGTTGCAAGAGGCTTTGGGAACAAAGTTGAGTTTCAGTACTGCGTTCCATCCGCAAATGGATGGTCAGTCTGAAAGAGTGATTCAAGTTCTCAAAGATATGCTTCGATGCTGTGTGTTAGAATTCGAGGGTAGTTGGCAGAGATATCTACCTTTAGTTAAATTTGCTTACAACAACAGTTATCAGTCAAGTATACGGATGGCTCCGTATGAGGCCCTGTATGGTCGTAAATGTCGGACTCCTTTGTATTGGACCGAGCTTAGTGAGAAGCGGATCCATGGGGTCGATCTAGTAAAAGAGACTGAGGAGAAAGTGAAAATAATCCGTAATAGTCTGAAAGTTGCTTGGTAGAAGGCGAAGTAAATCGACGCGGATCTGAAAAGAAAAGAAATTAAGTTTGAAGTGGGCGACAAAGTGTTTTTGAAAGTGTCCCCATGGAAGAAGATTATGAGATTTGGACGAAAAGGAAAGTTGAGTCCAAGATTCATAGGGCCGTATGAGATTACAGATAGAGAGTTGGGCGATAGCATACCGGTTGGCTTTGCGATGAGAGTTGGAAAAGATTCATAATGTGTTCCATGTGTCGATGTTGCGACGGTATCGCTCCGGTCCTTCACATGTGATTCCTTCGACGAAAATTGAGATAAGACCGGATATGTCTTATAATGAGGAGCCGATTAAGATCTTGGCTCGAGAAGTGAAACAGTTGAGAAATAAGAGCAGAGCACTAGTGAAAGTGTTATGGCAGAAACACGGTGTGGAAGAGGCTACGTGGGAAACGGAAGAAGCTATGAGAGAGCAGCATCCAAACCTCTTTACTGGTAAGATTTTTGGGGGTGAAAATCTCTAAAGGGGGGAGAGTTGTAACATCCCGATTTAGGGCCTAGTCGGAATAGTGGTGCGAGACCACAAATCCGAAGTATATGAATGAGTTTTTGAGGTTTATGCTATGTATGCATGCTAGTGTGAAAGTTTCATGAAGCAATTTTGTCAAATTGCGGTTGAATTGTCCAAAAAGACTAAATTGCAAAAGTTGCAAAATGTGAGATTCTAGAAGCTATTTCTGTGAAATAGCTTTAGAATATTAATTAGAGGTCCTTAAATAGCAATTTTCCCAATTTCTAATTTTTGGACAAATTTTGGCATGGATGAGTTAAAATAGAAAGTTTATCAAAAAGGGCATTTTTGTCATTTAACAATTAAGTGATTAAAATAGGAGAAAAGATGACAAAATTAACTCATCTTCTTCTCCAAGGTTGCAAATTTTCAAGAGCCATTGTTAGGGTTCTTCAAAATTTCAAGCTTGCTAGTAAGTGCATCTAGCCTCGTTTTGATATTCTTTGTATTTTTGAAGTCCTTGTTGCATGAGTAAGCTATTTTTAGCTATTTGATGAGCTTGATGGATGTTCAAAATGTGGCCATGTATGACATGCATGTATTTTGATGTTTTATGGAAGATCATGGAAGCTTGATGTAGTAGAAACATCTTTTGCTAAGTGAGTTTCCATAGAAAATGCATGTAGGGACTAGTTTGTAAAAATCTTGAGTTTGGTCATACATGTGTGTTGTGATGAAAATTGATGATTGCTTTAGTTGAGTAAGTGGTTCGGCTAAGCATGAAAGGCTAGAAAGTTGAATAAAAATCACTTTACGAGCCTTAGGGGCAATAGTGTAATTTTGAGAAAGATTAGGGGCAAAAGAGTAATTTTTGCCAAAGTATGAGATGTGGGTCGATTTAGTCAATGTGTGTATTGAATAAGCTGATTTATTCATTTTAGATCAAGAAAGACAAAGCTCAGATCGAAACCGAGGCAAGAGCAAAGTGGTGGACTAAATTGCACATTTCTATACTTTTGTGTATCGAGGTAAGTCTATGCATAAACAATGCATTCATACTTACAAATTGTTAATGCTAGATAGTGTATAGCATGGTTGAGAATGATTGAGAACCTATGTGGTTCAAGTGAAATGAATGGATGAATGATTAAGTAGATTTGTGAATGTGTTGTGATAATGCTAAATGGTGGGCTAAGTGCGATACCATCCTAATGCATATTGACGATGAGCTGGCTATGTGCCATGCTATCGTTAGGTATATTATCTAGTGGGCTATGTGCGAAACCACTATGATTACCTTCATGGTAGGCTAAGTGCGATACTACCTTATTAAATGATTGTGGTGGGCTAAGTGCAAAACCACCAAGACATTAGTTGTGTGGATTAGCAGTGTGGATGTATTATCGAGAAATAATGATGTGTTGTATATTGTGTAAATGTGATATTGAAGGCAGGGGTGCATGTCAATGGTTATGAGTAAGTGACACATGATTTGTTGGAAATGTGGTAAGGGATAGAAAGAGTAAGCATAGTTGTACATTATATGTTAGTATAATGCTAATTGTTGTGTAGCTTATACTATGTTGCTTAATTGTTTATGTGTAAATGTAACACCCCAAACCCGGCTCAAGCACTACGACCGGATCTGGCATGTCACTAGGAAAGACTACTAAAAGAGTTATGAGTCTTAGAAGGTCTTTAATTTAAACTTTCTTAAAAGCCTCAAGTTCCGTGGTTCCATTGCAAGCCCAATATTTATTTAAGATAAAACTTTAATTAATCAAACCTTGTGTTTTAAGTGAAAGTTGAAAACACCTATCGTTTACTAGATTAAACCCAAAGTTGGTGGCAAAATCTCTTTTTGTTTTTAAAAGAAGTGTTGTTTGTCAGATTGAGAAGAAAACTTTCGTTCGTATTTTATAAAAACATTTTGTCGAGTAATTTATATTAAATACGTCCAAAGATTAAAATTAAAATTTACCCAAATTAGTAGTGGCCTTATTACATTTCCAAAATCCCGAAAATTTAAAGACAATAACGTCCTATTTAAAAAGAAAGAAACCGTGCGTGGCCACCTCATAGTCCCCTCCGGCCCAGTCTGCTGAACTAAGTGTTACCTATACAGATGTTAAACAAACAGAGTGAGTCAAAAGACTCAGTGTGCAATAACCAAACACCCCTTATTGGGCTCAAGCCCGTTAGAACAGATTAGCCTTAGCCCCCACAGTACAGAATAGCACAATAACATATGCATGATGATGTAGAACCCATTCCAACCTAAACTTCCATCTGCTATACACCATTGATGGCAGTCATGCTGCTCACCGTCAGAAATTGTGACGAAGTCACCAGGCTGAAATGGCACAAGCCTCCAGATTATTAGAGTTGTGACAGAGTCACCAGGCTGAAATGGCACAAGCCACCAGATTACCAGAATTTTGACATAGTCACCAGGCTGAAATGGCACAAGCCACCAGATACACTTCCCCTTCTATTCATGGCATATTTTCCCCAAGGCAACATGAAATCATGGTGTGAGCATGCAACATATCTCAAAATGTATCAAATGCAACATAAACTCATGTCAAAATAATCGCATAATTATCACAAATACAAATCACTAACCTGATGTCTCGCTTTTACTTACCATATATAGAAGAACAACAAATCCCGTTATTTCGGCATCTCACCGTACATACACATACTTAAAAGTAACAACATAGAGGTGTGAATATTACACACCTGAACACGAGGAGGACTAAGCTCTCAACACTATCGACACTCTCGGAAGAGGGAATGACTGCAATCTACCTATTCTGTTTTGACGTCGATCCACAACCCGATGGCGATCCGTCTTCGCCGATCTCGCACATCACTTAAACTTAGGGGCTGGGACTACTGGTCCAACCCTCTCCTTTGATTGACCGGCATTTGATTCCATGTAAGAGATCTTGGTCAAAGAGATACTATAATAAAAAAACGGTTGTTTACCAACAACGTTGGGTTAAGGCAGTGAATAACGAAAGGAGAAACCAATCTCATAATAAGAGGAGAATCCCTTACCTTAAGATCCCAAAAAAGAGAGATAGGATTCAGAGATTGGCTGTTCCTCGGACTTGGAACTTAAATGGTTCAGCTAACGATATTTCCCAGATTAAGCACCCCTAAAGAGAGAAGATGATAAAAGAAGAGAAGTCAATATGATTGCATCCCCAAGCCAATTAGCCATTCGGCTTTGGCTGCAAATACCGAAAAGAAGAACGAGATAATGATGGCGAGTCTCCCTTACCTTCACAACCAAACCGATGAAAGATTCGAAGCAGATGCCTAGCACTTGTCCCACAGTATTCGTCTTAACACAGAGGACCCGAACTACACCTAAGAAAATTCGGCACAAGTTACTATAACAGAGAAAATTCGGCAATAATCAAGAGTGGAAGAGAATGAAATGGAAGAACCAAAATAAGAGAAAGGGAGATTCAATAAAGGCTCAAGGGTTTCGGCAACACAATAAAAAGAGGAAAGTTTTGGAGAAAAGAATGATGAGGGGAAAATAGGGAAAGAAGAACAAAGATGGAGTGCAACAGGTTTCGGTTTTAGAAGGTGAGTAGAGAAGAAGAAGGAGAAAACAAAAGATTGCAAGGGAAAGGTGTGGTGCTTCCAGTTGTGAAGTTTAAGAGGATGAGTAGGGAGAAAAAGAAGATGAAGAAAAGATGCACTAATGGTCTCCTCACCTTCGGCTATAGGTCAAAAGAAGAAAAAAAAAAAGAAAATTGGCTAGGCACATTCGGCATATAGGTACTAAGAACCCAAAGAGAACGAAGGAGCTTCAAGAGAACCTACCAACATCGGCACCATCTACTTCCCTAGTGACCGAATGCACTACGAAAGAACAAAGAAAACTTAAAACCCTTACTAACTTTTGGCACACCCGCCAACAAAACAAAACCGACCTTTTCTCCCCCTACATCAAGCATCCAAAAATTCGGCAACCTACCTCACCAACACCAAATCCCCAAATTTTCTCCTAACTTCACTCTTGGTCACATATTTGAATCAAATTGAATTATTCAAAATCCCTTTTTTACTCTTGTCCATCCTTTTGAAATATTTGATTAAGTCCACCTCCACTTTTCAAGGCTCCTAACTGAATCCATCATCCAAGCTCCTAATGCGCATAAGAAAAAATAAAATTCCACATTCTTGACGCCGAGTCTTGAGTCGAGCTTTATTCAAAATCCCCCGAGCTCCACTTAGGCGTCACTTACTTGAACCTTAAGTGGCGCCTCCTTGCCACTTTACCATTTAAATTCTTGTGTCAACAACCACAAGCAATAACCCTTAAGTCCTGCCCCAACTAGCTTTCCCCTAAAGTGCCCAAAATTGAAATTTTGGCCAAGGTTCCGACTTAACCCCGGGCCTTCCCAGGGACCCCAAACACACACAAACAATAGATAAGGAAAACCAAACACACAGAAGCATAAAAGATGCATAGCCCCTAATCCAGGATGTTACAGCTCTACCCCCTTAAAGAAATTTCGGCCTCGAAATTACCTTGTCAGAAGAGGTGAGGGTATTACTGTCGCATTGCATCCTCTGGCTCCCACGTCGCCTCTTCCATACCGTGATTTCGCCACAAGACTTTAACCAACGGGACCGATTTCCTTCTTAGCACCTTGACGTCTCATTCCAAGATCTGGATCGGTTCCTCCTCATAAGACAAGTCTGACCTTACCTCAATCTCCTCTACTGGCACGACGTGAGACGGATCTGAACGGTAGCGTCTTAACATTGAAACATGGAACACATCATGTATCTGTTTCAATTCTGAAGGTAACTCCAGCTGATACGCCACTGGTCCCACACGTTTCAAAACCCGATAAGGCCCAATAAACCTGGGACTTAGCTTGCCCTTCCGTCCAAACCTCATCACCTTCTTCCACGGTGAAACTTTCAAGAAAACCTGATCACCTACTGAAAACTCTATCTCATTTCGCCGGATCTGCGCATATGATTTTTGCACGTCGGACGCTTCCTTCAATCGAGTCCGAATCAACTTAACCTTCTCCTCTGCTCTCGCAACCAATTCGGACCCAACATCTGACGCTCACCCAATTCTGTCCAACAGGTAGGAGTACAACACCTCCGCCCATATAACGCTTCATAGGGCGCCATCTGAATACTAGATTGGTAGTTGTTGTTGTATGCGACTCGCCAAGCGGTAAGAACTCTTCCCAACTACCCACAAGTCGATGACACAACCTCTCAACATATCCTCCAAGATCTGAATTACTCTCTCGGTCGACCATCGGTCTGCGGATGAAAAGTCAGTATAAAGTCCAATCTTGTACCCAATGCCTGATGCAGTGCCCTCCAGAACTGCGACGTAAACCTAGGTCTCTATCTAATATGATCGATACTGGTACCCCATGCAACCTCACAATTTCTACCACATACAGCTTAGCCAACCTCTGAAGAGAATAGTCGACACGAACAGGTATGAAATGAGCGGACTTTTTCAACCGATCCACGATCACCCATACCGAATCTTTCTTCGTAGGCGTAAGCGGTAGCCCACTAACAAAGTCCATAGTGATCCTTTCCCATTTCCACTATGGAATCTTCACTGGCTGTAATAGCCCCCAAGGCAACTGATGCTCCGCTTTTACTTGCTGACACGTTAAACACTTTCCCACAACCTCCGTAACTTTTTGCTTTAATCTAGGCCACCAGAACTATTCACGCAGATCTCGGTACATCTTATTCCCTCCAGGATGCATAGCGTAAGGGCTACTATGCACTTCTTGAAGAATCATCTGCCTCAACCCGACATCCTTCGGCATGCAAACCTTCTCACGGAAACACAAAACCCTAACACCGTTCAAATTATAATCTTCTACCCCACCATTCTGAACTTGCAGAAGTCGAGCACTCAAGACATCATCCGATAACTGCTTCTCTTTAATCTGATTTACCCAAGTCGGTTTCACTTGAAGTTCAGCTAACAAACTTCCATCATCAAACAGACTGGGATGAGCAAACATTGCCCTTAAATCTGTTATTGCCTTCCGACTTAACGCATCTACCACCACGTTAGCTTTTCCCGGATGGTATTCTATTGAGCAGTCATAGTCCTTCAACAGCTCCACCCACCTTCGCTGCCTTAAGTTCAACTCCTTCTGAGTTAGAAGATATTTCAAACTCTTGTGGTCGGTGTAGATAACGGACTTCTCTCCATACAGATAATGTCTCTAGATCTTCAGAGCGAAAACTATCGCAGCCAACTCCAAATCATGCGTGGGATAGTTCATCTCATGCGGTCTTAACTGCCGAGACGCATACGCAACAACCTTCCCATCCTGCATTAAGACACACCCTAACCCCGTGTGTGAAGCATCACAATAAACTACGAACTCTTTTCCGGCCTCAGGCTGAATCAAAACTGGAGCCTCTATCAAAATCCTCTTCAGATTCTCAAAGCTTTCCTGTTGCTTCCCAGTCCAAAAAAATGGTACCCCTTTCCTCAGCAACTTAGTTAAGGGTGCCGCAATTAAGGAGAAACCCTCAACAAATCTTCTGTAGTAACCTGCCAATCCCAAGAAACTTCGTATTTCTGCCACAGACTTAGGCGGTTTCCAACCTAACACAGCTTCAATCTTCCGGGGATCAACCCTAATCCCTTCTGCCGATCCCAGAAAAGTAACTTCCTTCAACCAAAACTTGCACTTGCTAAATTTGGCGTACAGCTGCTTCTCCCTCAAAATCTGCAAAACCACCCGAAGATGCGAATCGTGCTCCTCTTCTGTCTTGGAATATACCAGAATGTCATCTATGAACACTACAATGAACCGATCCTGATAGGGTTGGAAAACCCTCTTCATCATATCCATGAACGCAGCTGGTGCATTTGTCAACCCAAACGGCATCACCAGGAACTCATAGTGGCCATAACGAGTTCGGAAAGCTATCTTGTGAACATCCGCTTCCCTGACCTTAAGCTGATGATATCCCGACCTCAAATCTATCTTTGAAAAGACCGAAGCCCCTTTGAGCTGATCAAATAGGTCGTCTATCCTCGGCAGCGGGTACTTGATCTTAATTGTCAACTTATTCAACTGGCGGTAATCAATGGACATTCGCATGGACCCGTCTTTTTTCTTCACAAATAGCACCGGCGCTCCCCACGGAGATACACTGGGTCGGATAAAACCACGATCCAACAGCTCCTGGATTTGAGCTTTAAGTTCAACCAGTTCCTTCGGTGCCATCCTATAAGGGGCGATGGACACCGGAGTTGTCCCTAGAAGTAGCTCAATTCTGAACTCCACCTCACGATCCGGAGGCAACCCTGGAAGCTCTTTAGGAAAGATGTCCATAAATTCCTTTACTGTTCTAACCTCATTCATGGTCACCTCCTTTACATCCAATGCACTGACAAAAGTTAAGAAAGCCATGCACCCTTTTCTCACCATTCGTTCCGCCTTTAGAGCAGACACTACATTGGACAAGTAGTCTCTCCTTTCGCCTATCACCAAAACTTCATTATCCTCAGGAGTCCTTAACACCATGCGCTTAGCAGCACAATCCAAGTTTGCTCGATACCTTACCAACCAATCCATGCCTAAAATCAAATCGAACTCCCCGAACGGTAGTTCCATAAAATCAGCTGGGAAAACCGACCCTTGTACTTCTAGAGGCACACTTCTAAAAAGTTTGTTTACCACTACAGATTGTCCTAAAGGACTAAGTACAGTCATCTCCCTAGAAGCAGTTTCAGAGTTCATGCTTAAAGTTCTAGACACCACACTAGCAACATAGGAATGCGTCGACCCAACATCTATTAATGCAGTAAAGGGCAAACTGGAAATGAGGAACGTACCTGATATAACGTCTGGTGCATCACCCTCTTCTCGGTGTTTGGCTGCATAAACTAACCCGGGCTGTCTTTCCTCCGTATTCCCAGCACCTCTACCCGGTGCTCCACGACCCCGACCGAAACCATTCCCTCCTCTAGCTGGACCACGACCCCTCTGTGGTTGCTGACCACCCCTCCTGAACCGATCAAAACTCTGTCCCACTGGCCGCTCCTGCTCTACTTGTGGACAATACTTAATCATAAGATCCATAGACCCACACCTGAAACATCCATCGGTTCTCCTCCTACACTCCCCCGAATGCATGCTCCCACACAGAGCACATGATCAAAACTGACCCATCGCCGCAGGCCTCACAACTCGAGCTGGCCCATCAAACCTAGCCCTCTTTTGGAAACCTCCCGATGACCCAATGCTTCTCTTATTCTTACCCTTGTCTTTCTCCCCTGCTCGATCTCAGTGCGCTTCACCTCTTCAGCTATTTTTTCTTTTTCAACTAAGACAGCAAAGTCTCTCTCTCGCTGCGGAGCTATCAACACTCTCAACTCATCCCACAGCCCATCCTCGAACCGCACTCAAAGCTCATAGTCAGTCGCCACTATGCCTAGGGCGTAGCAGCTCAAACGCAGAAATTCCGCCTCATATACAGCTACTGATTTACCCCCTTGTACCAAATTTAAGAATGCTTTCCTCTGAGCATCCACATAACTAGCCCCAACATATTTCCCTTGAAATGACATCTTAAAGAAATCCCAATCACTTTGGTCCGCCGGAGTACCCTCTCTTACGGTGAGCCACCACTGATATGCCTCATCCCGAAGTAGAGACACCGCACCTTTCAGCTTCTCCTCTACCGTGCAGTCCAGATCATCCATAATCCTCTCGACTACCTCTAGCCAATACTCGGCCACATTTTGAGCCACCCCAGAAATACCCCTAAACATTTCAGCTCCATTAGCTCGGAGTCGCTCAGGGATGGACTTCTGAGTTGTTGTTCCAGTGCTTGCCCCAGCCACTCGCTCCAACACACGCAGCATTGCTTGAGACAGGGCATCATCTCCACCAGTTCTGTCTTGCGATCCTGCTTCTACCACAGGTGCTGCGGGTGCTTCGTCCTCAGGCTCATTTCTCACTTCCGAGAGTTCAACCTCAGTACCCTGGCCTCTCCCACGGCCGCGTGCAACACGTCCACGTCCTCAACCACTCATGTCTATCGCTCTGTCTTACTCTGATTACAAATTTTATGCGTCAGCATTTCTTTTCACTGTTTATTAACGAGTAGTTTTATGAGGATAATGTTTATAAGTAGTTCTTTCGTAAGGCACATGCATACCTAAGGGTTTTCATCTCTACAATAGAGTTTCTAAATTCCAACATCCATGACGAGATATCTATATCATACAACTACCTCATGCAATTCACTTAACAATCAGAAAACTTACCTGGCAGACTTGGGCCAGAGAATCGGGTGCCATACTTCCAGAAAATAGGTCCATATGTACTTTTCTTTTTAAACCATCTTAGATAAAAAATTTGGAAAACGTTTTGAACCCAAAACCCAAGGCCGAGCTTTTAAACATGGCTCTGATACCAAAATGTAACACCCCAAACCCGGCTCAAACACTACGACTGGATCTGGCATGTCACTAGGAAAGACTGCTAAAAGAGTTACGAGTCTTAGAAGGTCTTTAATTTAAACTTTCTTAAAAGCCTCAAGTTCTGTGGTTCCATTGCAAGCCCAATATTTATTTAAGATAAAACTTTAATTAATCAAACCTTGTGTTTTAAGTGAAAGTTAAAAACACCTATCGTTTACTAGATTAAACCCAAAGTTGGTGGCAAAATCTCTTTTTGTTTTTAAAAGAAGTGTTGTTTGTCAGACTGAGAAGAAAACTTTCATTCGTATTTTATAAAAACATTTCGTCGAGTAATTTATATTAAATACGTCCAAAGATTAAAATTAAAATTTACCCAAATTAGAAGTGGCCTTATTACATTTCCAAAATCCCGAAAATTTAAAGAAAATAACGTTCTATTTAAAAAGAAAGAAACCGTGCGTGGCGACCTCGTAGTCCCCTCCGGCCCGGTCTGCTGAACTAAGTGTTACACTGCATGATGTTAAACAAACAGAGTGAGTCAAAAGACTCAGTGTGCAATAACCAAACACCCCTTATTGGGCTCAAGCCCGTTAGAATAGATTGGCCTTAGCCCCCACAGTATAGAATCGCACAATAACATATGCATGATGATGCAGAACCCATTCCAACCTAAACTTCCATCCGCTATACACTATAGATGGCAGTCATGCTGCTCACTGTCAGAAATTGTGACGAAGTCACCAGGCTGAAATGGCACAAGCCACCAGATTATCAGAGTTGTGACAGAGTCACCAGGCTGAAATGGCACAAGCCACCAGATTATCAGAATTGTGACATAGTCACCAGGCTGAAATGGTACAAGCCACTAGATACACTTCCCCTTCTATTCATGGCATATTTCCCCCCATGCAACATGAAATCATGGTGTGAGCATGCAACATATCTCAACATGTATCAAATGCAACATAAACTCATGTCAAAATAATCGCATTATTATCACAAATACAAATCACTAACCTGATGTCTCGCTTTTACTTACCATATATAGAAGAACAACTAATGTCGTTATTTCGGCATCTCACCGTACATACACATACTTAAAAGTAACAACAAAGAGGTGTGAATATTACACACCTGAACACGAGAAGGACTAAGCTCTCAACACTATCGACACTCTCGGAAGAGGGAACGACTGCGATCTGCCTATTCTCTTCTGATGTCGGTCCACAACCCGGTGGCCAGTCCTGTACTGCCGATACTGCACGTCGCTTAAACTTAGGGGCTGGGACTACTGGTCCAACCCTCTCCTTTGATTGACTAGCATTTGATTCCATGTAAGAGATCTTGGTCAGCAGATACTATAATAAAACAACGGTTGTTTACCAACAACGTTGGGTTAAGGCAGTGAATAACGAAAGGAGAAACCAATCTCATAACAAGAGGAGAATCCCTTACCTCAAGATCCCGAAAAAGAGAGATAGGATTCGGAGATTGGCTGTTCTTGGGACTTGGAATTTAAATGGTTCAGCTAACGATATTTCCCGGATTAAGCACCCCCAAAGAGAGAAGATGATAAAAGAAGAGAAGTCAATATGATTGCATCCCCAAGCCAATTAGCCATTCGGCTTTGGCTACCAAATACCGAAAGAAGAACATAATAATGATGGCAGAGTCTCCCTTACCTTCACAACCAAACCGATGAAAGATCTGAAGCAGATGCCTAGCACTTGTCCCACAATATTCGTCTTAACACCGAGGACCCGAACTACACCCAAGAAAATTCGGTACAAGTTACTATAACAGAGAAAATTTGGCAATGATCAAGAGTGGAAGAGAATGAAATGGAAGAACCAAAATAAGAGAAAGGGATATTCAATAAAGGCTCAAGGGTTTCGGCAACATAATAAGAAGAGAGGAAAGTTTTGGAGAAAAGAATGATGAGGGCAAAATAGGGAAAGAAGAACAAAGATGGAGTGCAACAGGTTTCGGTTTTAGAAGGTGAGTAGAGAAGAAGAAGGAGAAAACAAAAGATTGCAAGGGAAAGGTGTGGTGCTTCCACAGTGAAGTTTAAGAGGATGAGTAGGGAGAAAAGAAGATGAAGAAAAGATGCACTAATGGTCTCCTCACCTTCGGCTATATGTCAAAAGAAGAAAAAAAAGAAAATTGGCTAGGCACATTCGGCATATAGGTACTAAGAACCCAAAGAGAATGAAGGAGCTTCAAGAGAACCTACCAACATCGGCACCATCTACTTCCCTAGTGACCGAATGCACTACAAAAGAACAAAGAAAAATTAAAACCCTTACTAACTTTCGGCACACCCGCCAACAAAACAAAATCGACCTTTTCTCCCCCTACATCAAGCATCAAAAAATTCGGCAACCTACCTCACCAACACCAAATCCCCAAATTTTCTCCTAACTTCACTCTTGGTCACATATTTGAATCAAATTGAATTATTCAAAATCCCCTTTTTACTCTTGTCCATCATTTTGAAATATTTGATTAAGTCCACCTCCACTTTTCAAGGCTCCTAACCGAATCCATCATCCAAGCTCCTTAGGCGCATAAGCAAAAGTAAAATTCTACATTGCTGACGATGCGAGTCGAACCTGTTCCCTCACTGCTCCCCCTGAGGCGTCACTTACATGAACCTTAAGTGGCGCCTCCTTGCCACTTTACCATTTAAATTCTTGTGTCAACAACCACAAGCAATAACCCTTAAGTCCTGCCCCAACTAGCTTTCCCCTAAAGTGCCTAAAATTGAAATTTTGGCCAAGGTTCTGACTTAACACCGGGCCTTCCCGGGGACCCCAAACACACACAAACAATAGATAAGGCAAACCAAACACACAGAAGCATAAAAGATGCATAGCCCCTAATCCAGGATGTTAACGTAAACTTACTAAGCTCAAAGCTTACTCTCTTTCTTTTCCCTTGTCTTATAGAGCAAAAGTGTTGAATCGAGATACGATGATCAATTGGAAGATCACCCAAACTATCAGCACACTCTGGTACATTAGACTTAATGTTTTGTATATGGCATGTATAGGGCTAGACAAGTTAGTGAATTTTGTTGTATATGGCTATGATGTGTTGGCCTTTAGATGGATAATCTATTTTGTATAATGCCATAGTTGTTGGCACTTTATTGTATGAAAAGATGTAGTTATCTAAGTGAGATTGTAAGACTGTGAGTTGATAATGGATGTGTTGAATGAGTGCATGATTGTGTATGCTAGAAGGGTGAAAAGAACTTGGCAAATAGCTTTGTTCTTGTCCATGTGGATAGACACACGGGTGTGTGTCTAGGCCATGTGTGACACACGGCCAGCCCAAGGGCGTGTGACTCAGCCGTGTGTCCCCTGCATGTTAGTATTTTAAATCAGAATAGACCACGGACTAGCCACACGGGCATGTGTCTAGGGCGTGTGTGATTAATCAGTGTTGGCCACGGGCTAGTCACACGGGCGTGTGTCTAGACTCTAGGCCGTGTTAAGATAGTCAGTGTGCACCACGGGTGGAAGGCACGGGCGTGTGCCCTAACCGTGGGGCATTGGCAGAATGCTTGAGTTTTCATGCACGGGTAGTGACCATGGGCGTGTGTGACATCCACGGTTGTGCCAAATCTTACACGGGCGTGTGAGCCCTGTATAGATGGAAAAATTTTAAGATTGTAAGCGTTTTCAATATGTTCTCGAGAGCCCTCGTGTGTTTGAGAGAGGCCTCGTAGGTCGGGATTGAGGTTGTTGTGATGGCCATAGAGAGTGGTCATGTTGTGCCTAAGTGGCGATCTTGAGGTCTTTAATTCAGTAACGCCTCGTGCCCGGTTCCAGCGTTGAATACGGGTAAGGGGTGTTACACTGTAAAACAGAGAAAACTTCACACAGTAAGCTTTAAAGCTTAGTAAGTTCGTAATATAATACATTTAACTCAATGATTCAAAATCAATAAACAAAATAAATCATCACATAGATTATTTCACAAGAATGAACAATCTAATCCATTCATCTATTTCCAAAATCATCACTCACATAGGTTTCGTACATACCTTCACCAACACTTAGTTAATGATTATTCTTGATACTAAATGCTCGATACCACCTTTCGATCAATCTTCATTATTCAATCGTTTAAATCGCACAATTAGTGCCAATTTCACAGTCGAAGCTTAAATATCATCGCACACTTAGTGCCTTTACATTAAACTGAATTCATCTCGGTATCGCACACACAGTGCCAATCAATAAAGCTGAGGCTTCCATTACTTCGCACACACAGTGCTATTCACCTCTGTTCCGATTCCAATTACGCACACTTAGTGCCACATTCCTCAATTCCACATATAGCATATCTAATTCAATAATCACTTATTCATTCATTTCATATCACTTAAATATAAATTTAACAACTCGTATTATATCCGAACTTACCTCGGACGTCGAAGTAACAAAATGAGTCAATTAATCGAGCACTTTATCTTTGCCTCGATCTCGATCCAAATCCCTCTTTTCTTGATCTATACATATTCAAATTTAGCTCATTCAATCACCAGATCATTCAATTTAGTCCAAACACACATATTTAGGGCATTTTTACAAAATAGCCCTCACATTTTCACATTTCGACACTTTAGTCCCTATTTCATAAAATCATCAAATTCACATAATTTCACTTCACACATGCCTAGCCGAATTTTCCTTATGCTCATACAAGCCCATATATTTCATTTATTTCACATTTTAGTCCTCCAATTTCTCATTTTCACAATTTAGCCCAAAATAGCCAATTTCATCAAAAATTCAAATACAAACTATGTAAACCCAACCTTAAGCTTTCATATTTTACCAACTAACATCACAAAGCTTATATATTCATCAATGGCACATCTCAAAATCTTCATCAAATTCTAAAATTAAAGCATGGGCTTAAGAGAACACGAAGCAACGATCATAAAAACGTAGAAATTATCAAAAACCGAGCTAAAAATACATACCAATTTAAGCTTGAGCTTGCCGAAACCTTCAAAGCTCATAAACCCTCATTTCTTTTCTAATTTCGGTGGATGAAAGATGAACAAAACATGTATTTTACTTTATGTTTTATTTAATACATATTATTTCATCATTTACTAAAATACCCTTTGTTAAAACATTATTATTTCATTCATTTAATGGCTATATATGTCAACTTCCACTATCAAAGGTATAATTTCCACATAAGGACTCCTCATTTAAAAAGCCATGCCAAATAAGCACTTTAACAATCAGCACACAGCTTTTGCATTTTATGCGATTAAGTCCTTTTTCTCAATTTGACACACAAAAGATAAAATTTCCACACTGAATTTTCACAAATGCTCAATCACATATTGTAAACACCAAAAATACTATTAAAATATTTTTTCGACCTCAGATTTGTGGTCTCAAAACCACTATTTCGACTAGGGTCTAAACTGGTCACATAAATTCACCTTTGTCCCATGGGTCTTACACGAATCAAATACGATGCCAATGTCCTGCACATGGTCTTACACGTAAACACAAATCGATGCCAACGTCCCAGACGTGGTCTTACACGAAAACACATATCGGAATCCTATGTCATGACATATGTATCCTAACTATTTCCTAAGGTTCGTACGGGGCTTTCGAACATCTTATCTCGATCATTTCAAGCTCGTAATTGTTGCTCCCATGCTCAATTCATTTCAGCATTTTCATTCACATAAATAACAATTCAATTCGGCACTAATAAAATAGATACAATAGAATTTAACAACATTTATTTACTTATGAACTTACCTCGGATATTGACGGATGAAATTGACTACTCAACTACTTTCGATTTCCCCTGATCTAATTCTGATTTCTTTCGTTCTTGATCTAAATAAATTCAAATTTAACTAATTTAATCACATATTCATTCAATTTAATCCACAAATACATATTTAGGGAATTTTGCACTTAAGCCCCTAAAATTTACATTTTTCACAATTTATCCCTATTTCACAAAACACAAAATACACATAATTTCACTATTTCATGCTTAGGCCGAATCTTCCTCATGCTCATACAAGTCCATACATTTTATTTATTTCACATTTTAGTCCCTCAAAATATTATTTTCACAATTTAGCCCAAATTACTCAAATTCATCAAAAATCCAAAGACAAAACATTATAATCAATCACATATCTTTTATTTTCTATCATCAAACCACAAAAATCACAAGCTATCATCAATGGAAAAACACAAAATCATCATCAAATTCAAAAATTAAAACATGGGCTTTGTAGTACTCGAAGTAACGATTACAAAAAACGTAGAAATTATCAAAAACCGAAACAAAACATACCTTAATTTAGCCAAAATCAAAGCCAAACCTAGTTGTTCTTTCTTTCTTTATTTTTCTTTTTTGTTTTCGGTGGAAAGATGAACATAATGCATGGCTTTTAATTTTGTTTTATTTAATTACAAAGTAATATACCTTTTACCACTTTAACCTTAGTAATTTAATTAGAAAACCATTTATAATAAGCCCTTAACCGTCCATCCCATGATTTGATGGCTAAATTGCAACATAAGGACTCAATAATTAAATCATCAAAGCAATTAAACACTTTAACATATAGAAAGCCACTTTTAAAATTTATGCAATTAAGTCTTTTTTGCAAATTAAGCTCACAAACAAATAAATTAAATCACCGAAATTTCACACATAATAATTTCACATACTATAAGCACAGAAAATAATATTAAAATATTTTTCTGACTCGGATCTGTGGTCCCAAAACCACTATTCCGACTAGAGTCAAAACCGGACTGTTACATCGGACCTCAGCCATCGATAGGACATTCAAGACCAGCACCCGAATCATGTAAACCCTAATGACATGTCATTTGTATCCTATGAATTCCTAAGGTTCAAACGGGACTCGATAGTCGCCGTACGTTATTGAATTTCTATCGTTTCATGACATAATAAATTGAATAATAACATATATATATATTAATTCATGTCAAATAGACTAAATATACTATCACATGGTTCAATATTAACTCATCAATCTGAATTCAATAAACTCATCAATTTCATGACATCTATATATTAACTCATCAATCTGAATTCAATAAACTAAATATACTATCACATGGTTCAATTTTACAATAATACACAATCTCATCCATAGTCATCACTCTCATAGTCATCCATTTATCCATATACTATATCATCAACCACATAGGTTCCGTACATACCTGTACTATCACGTATTTAACTACCACATTTTCCATTCAATGCTCCAAACCTTTACTCATTCGATTCTCTTTAAACATTCGATGAATTCGCACACTCAATGCCGTATAATTAGCCGAAGCCACAATATTATCGCACACTTAGTGCCATCACAGTAAACCGATAATATCTCGGTATCGCACACACAGTGCCATCTAATATAGCCAAAGCTTTCTTTATTTTGCACACTTAGTGCCATTTATCACTGTATCGATCATATTTACGCACACTTAGTGCCACATCCCTTAATTCCAAATATAGCATTACTAATTCATCAACCACAAATTCATTCATTACATAACACATGAACATGGTTTAAACATTACGTATTATACACGAACTTACCTCGGACGTAGAAATAACGAAACAAGTCGATCAATCGAGCACTTTGTCTTTGCCTTGATCTCCATCCAAATCTCTATTTTCTTGATCTATATAATATTAAACTCAACTCATTCAATCACCAATTCATTCAATTTAAACCAAACACACATATTTAGGGCATTTTACAAAATAGCCCTCACATTTTCACATTTTAACATTTTAGTCCCTATTTCATAAAATCACAAAATACCCAAAATTTCATTACACCATGCTTAGGCCGAATCTTCCCCTAGCTCATACAAGCCCACATATTTCATTTATTTCACATTTTAGTACCTCAATTTCTCATTTTTACAATTTAGCCCAAAATAACTAATTTCACCAAAAATTCAAAGACAAAATATGTTAACCCATCATTAAACTTTCATATTTCACCAACATTCAACACAAAACTCACATATACATCAATGGCACATCTCAAAATCATCATCAAATTCTAAAATTAAAGCCTGGGCTTGATAGTATGCTAAGCAACGATCACAAAAATATAGAAATCATCAAAAACTGAACAAATTTCATACCTCAATCAAGATCACAAGTGTGCTGAAACCTAATGCTCTCATTTGTCTTTATTTTCTTTTGTTATTCGGTTAAGATAAAGAGAAAATAAAGATGATAATGCTTTTGTTTTATTTATTATTCATTAATACATGTTTTACCATTTTAGCCTTATTATTAAACATATATATTCATCCATTATAAGGTCATTTATTACCACTTACTCAACTAAGGGTCCATTTCCATAATAAGGACCTCACATTTAAAGAGACACATCAATTTGGCACTTAGTCAAATAGAAAGCCACTTTTGCATTTTCTACAATTTAATCCTTTTATCAAATTAAACACTCAAACGATAAAATTAATTCACGAAACTTTCACACATACTTAATCACATACCGTAAACACTAAAAATAATATTAAAATATTTTTTTGACCTCATATTTGTGGTCTTGAAACCACTATTCCGACTAGGGTCTAAACCGGACTGTTACAACTCTCCCCCCTTAGGGATTTTCGTCCCCGAAAATCTTACCAGTGAATAGATTCAGATATTCCTCTCTCATAACATCTTCAGGCTCCCATGTAGCCTCTTCAACTCCATGTTTGTGCCACAACACTTTCACTAAAGAAATTTTCTTATTTCTCAACTCTTTGATCTCATATGCCAAAACTCTAATCGGTTCTTCATTATACGATAAATCTGACTGAATCTCAACTTCAGTAGGAGCAATCACATGCGATGGATCAAATCTGTATCGTCGTAGCATCGATACGTGAAACACATTATGGATCTTTTCTAGCTCAGGTGGTAACGACAGTCTATAAGCAACCGACCCAATACATTTAATAATATCATACGGCCCGATGAACCTCAGACTCAATTTGCCTTTTCTGCCGAAACGAAGTATTTTCTTCCACGGAGATACTTTCAAAAACACTTTATCCCCGATCTCAAACTCAATATCTTTTCGTTTCAAATCTGCATAAGAATTCTGACGATCTGACGCTACTTTCAAACTGTCACGAATCACTTTCACTTTCTGCTTAGTCTCTTTTATCAAATCAACCCCGTGAATCTTATTCTCACTAAGCTCAGTCCAATACAATGGAGTTCTGCATTTTCGACCGTAAAGAGCCTCATATGGTGCCATTTTAATGCTTGATTGAAAACTATTATTATACGTGAATTCAATCAACGACAAATGCTTTTCCCATGTACTTTCCAACTCAAGAATACAATATCTCAACATATCCTTAAGAATCTAAATGAGCCGCTCGGATTGACCATCTGTTTGCGGATGAAATGCAGTACTAAAATGCAGCTTTGTACCTAGAGCCTCTTGTAGTTTCTTCAAAAACCGCAAAGTAAACCTCGGATCTCTGTCAGACACAATAGATAATGGTACCCCGTGAAATCTCACAATCTCAGAAATATACAATTCAGCTAACTTATCAAGCGAATAATATGTTCTCACCGGAATAAAATGAGCTGATTTCATTAATCTGTCAACTATCACCCAAATTGCATCTTTCTTTCTCGAAGATAAAGGCAACCCCGACACAAAGTCCATCGTGATTCATTCCCATTTCCATTCAGGAATCATGATCGATTGTAACAAACCAGATGGAATGAAACACCCTGAACCCGTGTCCGTCGTCGGATTAGGGTTATAAGGTATTACCGAACACGGCATAGGTCACAATTAATATATATAGTTCATATGGTCATTTCCGAATGATTTATGAGTAAATTCGTTTTTTTTATAGAATGCTTAAACAATATCATACATATCTTAAACCTATTAGCCAAATTCACATATAAGCAAATTACAACAAATAGCAAAGGATACTATTCATTTGTTCATTTAAGCCACATTAACTGAATATGCACATGCTCATAATTACTACCTAAAACTAGACATCAATTACCAAATCTAAACATACATATATGCGGTTGCATGATGCCTTGCTCAACCGAATTCAAATAGACCAATTAAGGACATCCAAACAAAATATACATCAATTCATTTATAAGTTAAAATTTCGAATCAACCTACACCAAGTATAACATCCATAAACCAAAACACTTATACATATACATAAATCACATATACATTTATAAGTCATGCCGAATATGCCAATCCTAAGTACCAAACCTATAATTTCATCAATTGATCGAAAATGTAATTTATCATATAAATGATTTACAAATTAAATTCATGTTACAAATTATTCACCTCACAAGTTTAATACTTTCAATCCATAACTCAAACTTGTTCAAGTATACCTATGTCCACTTTCCAAATACAACTTATATGACTTAAAATGGATACTTCATATCAAAACATATATTTATACTTGTGCATATAATGTTCTCACATCACAACCATACTTAAAATTCAAGCATGACAAACACACATAATACGATTAAGAACATTTAAGCATAGAATCATTCGGCATTAAGATCAAGCCATTTTCGCATGGCTTATATTTACATCATCAAAACATTAACCAAGTAAATAACTAGCCTATATATGCCTTAAGTTCGAAACCCGAGTTTTAAAAGTACCAAAATAAGTCGATAGTGTGGATGACTTCGAAGGCGATCCTCGAGCTTGTAGCTTACAACCGAAATCTATAAAACAAAATAACAGAACACACAAAGTAAGCTATCTTAGCTTAGTAAGTCTTAAGCAAATATAGCAAAACAATTGAACATTCAAATAATTTTAAACAATCACTTTATGACATAGATGTAATAACATAGCACAGATAGACAATTATAGCCGAATGCTAATATCTTTGCTTGGCATAACATTTATCACTTGACAACCTCAATATATCACTATCTTACCTTAATTATACAAACTTACCGAATACATATAGTTTAATATGTTCCCACATACCACCGAATTAAGTAGATAATATATACATACTAACCACTTATAACCGAATATACATATATATATCCATTAAACATCACATATGCATTTACCCATTTGGCCGAATCTAAAAGACACATTTATGCTCACATCCAAAATTAAATTCCAATATGTCATACTCATCTTATATAAGGTCGAATACACTTACTGGAATTTTACAAATATACTTCAATTGTATCACATACCACTAGTATCAAATAGTAATATACCAACTTACCTTATATCCTACAACCATAAAGCTTATATGTACCTGAACATTTAGCTCATTTGTTTGTATTTAAATTCCACATCGTTAATAATCCCTTGAAGCATATACTTATAACAAATCACCGGCATAAAGCCTGCTAGGCATAAAGTCTGAAACACACACCGGCACTAGGCCTGCTAGACCCGAGGTCCGATATTCAATCACCGGCATTAAGCACCGCTGAGCACAGAGCCCGATTGAGTTCACCACCCAAGGCTTGCTAGGCTCACAGCCTGAATAACGATACTTTTAAGTCATCGCTTTTACATATATTTCATATATCGAATCTCTCATATACTTCGTAGACTTTGTCACGAGCACTCAAATATCATATCACAATCAAACAACTTAAACATATTAAATCTTAGATTTAATCACATTCGGCTCTTCAATAATATAGATACCAAATTTCCAAATTAACATATACTATGTTACATACATAATTTACAATGTTTTATTGCTTAAGGACTTCCCTCGGATAACGTCGAACGACGATAACCGGCTATTCGACTACTTTTGTTTTTCCCCGATCAAAATCCGTTTTCTTTGGTTCTTGATATAACATGTTCAAATTGAGCTCATTCAAATATATTTTCATTCAATTTAATCCAAAAACACATAAATGGGAAAATTACCATTTTGCCCCTAACATTTTACACTTTTACAATTTAATCCTATTTGCACAAAACACAAAATACACAAAATTTGGCTACACACCTTAAGGGCCGAATATTCCTAGCCTTCATACAAGTCCATGCATTTCATTTATTTCACATTTTAGTCCCTCAAAAATTTATTTTTGCAATTTAGTCCAACATATTCAATTTCATCAAAAATTCAAAGACAAAACTTGTTAATCTAACATATATTTATCATAATTCATCCTCAAACAACATAAACAACAAACTATCATCAATGGCTCAACTCAAAATATTCATCAAACTCAAAAATTAAAGCATGGGTCTTGTACATTTCATAGCAACGATCTCAAAAACATAAAAATTATCAAAAACCGAGCTAAAACTCACCTTGAATCAAGTTGGAAAGTAGCCGAACCGTAACACCCCTTTTATTTCTTTTTCTTTTCTTTTGTATACGGCAAGAACAAGATGAACACTCAAAATGGCTTTATTCTTTTATGTCTTTTATTTTTTTATAGTTTATAATATAATTTTATTATTATAATATAACTTAACATAAAATAATCATGTAAATGCATTATGACATATACATTGCCGTCCACTATCCCATTTAAAATGGGTAATTTACCACCTAGATCCTCACCTATATAAAAACACATCAATTAACCACTCAATCAATCAAATAGGCTACTTTTACCACTTATGCAATTTAGTCCTTTTTCTTAAATTAATCCCACAAACAGGCAAATTATTTTACGAAACTTTCACACATGCTCAATCATATATAATTAACACGAAAAATAATATTAAAATATTTTTCTGACGCGGATTCGTGGTCCCGAAACCACCGTTCCGATTAGGGCCAAAATTGGACTGTTACAACTCTCCCCCCTTAGGGATTTTCGTCCCCGAAAATCTTACCAGTAAATAGATTCGAATAATGCTCTTTTATTGTATCCTCTGACTCCCATGTTGCTTCTTCAACTCCGTGCTTCTGCCACAATACCTTAACAAATGGAATTTTCTTATTTCTCAATTCTTTTATCTCACGAGCCAGAATACAAATCGGTTCCTCTTCGTATGTCATACCAGGCTGAATCTCAACCTCTGTCGGGCAAATCACATGTGAAGGATCAGATCGATATCTACGAAGCATCGAAACATGAAAGACATTATGGATCTTTTCTAGCTCAGGTGGTAACTGCAATCTATAACCAACCGACCCAATACGCTCTGTGATTTCATACGGCCTTATGAATCTCGGACTCAATTTGCCTTTACGACCGAATCTGAGTACTTTCTTCCACGGTGAAACTTTCAAAAATACTCGATCTCTGATCTGAAACTCAATGTCTTTACGTTTCAAATCTGCGTATGACTTTTGATGATCTGATGCAGCTTTCAAACTATCACGGATTACTGCCACTTTCTGTTCAGCTTCTTTAATCAAATCAACCCCGTGTATCTTGTTTTCACTAAGCTCGGTCCAGTACAATGGTGTACGACATTTACGACCGTACAAAGCTTCGTAGGGTGCCATTTTGATACTAGATTGAAAGCTATTATTGTAAGCAAATTCAATCAAAGGTAAGTATCGCTCCCATGTACCTTCAAACTCGAGGACACAACATCTCAACATATCCTCAAGTATCTGAATGGTTCGTTCAGACTTACCATTTGTCTGCGGATGAAAAGCTGTGCTAAAGTGTAGTTCAGTACCTAAAGCATCTTGCAATTTCTTCCAAAACCGCGACGTGAATCTCGGGTCTCTGTCTGAAACAATAGAAATAGGCACACCATGTAATCTCACAATTTGAGGTACGTACAACTCAGCAAGCTTATCGAGCGAATAGTCCATACGAACTGGAACAAAGTGAGCTGATTTGGTTAGTCTATCCACTATAACCCAAATTGCATCTTTCTTGCTCGGTGTCATAGGCAAGCCGGATACAAAATCCATAGTGATTCTGTCCCATTTCCATTCAGGTATCATGATTGGCTGAAGTAACCCAGAAGGTATCTGATGTTCGGCCTTTACTTGTTGACAAACTAAACACTTCGAGACAAATTCAGATATGTCTCGTTTCATACCAGGCCACTAATAGTACGGTTTCAGATCGTTTTACATTTTTGTGCTACCCGGATGAACAGACAATCGACTGTTATGAGCTTCATTTAAAATCATCTGAATCAAATCTGAATTCCTCAGAACACATATTCGGTCTTTGAACTTCAAGCAGTCATTCTCATCAATTCGAAACTCTGTCTCTACATCACTTTCACAATGAGCTCGTTTTGCCAACAAATCTTTATCAACTTTCAGGGCATCACCAATTTGTTGAATAAACAACAGTCTTCCTTTTAATTCGGCTACAATCGAACCATCATCAAACACAACCATATGCGCGTTCATTACACGTAGAGCAAATAATGACTTTCGACTTAAAGCATCCGCAACAACATTAGCTTTTCCCGGATGATAGTCAATCACTAGATCATAATCTTTCAACAGCTCTAACCATCGGCTTTGTCTCAAATTCAAATCTTTCTGAGTCATCAAATACTTCAGGCTTTTGTGATCTGAATAAACATGACATTTTTCACCGAACAGGTAATGACGCCAAATCTTTAACACAAACACAATGGCTGCTAGCTCCAAATCATAGGTCGGATAGTTTCTTTCGTGTGGCTTCAAATGTCTCGAAGCATAAGCTATGACTTTGCCTTCCTGCATCAAAATGCAACCCAAACCATTCAAAGATGCATCACTATAAATAACAAATTCTTTACCCGGTTTAGGCTGAACTAACACTGGAGCTTCGGTCAAAAGGACTTTCAACTAATCAAAACTTTTCTGACACTTTTCCGACCACTCAAACTTAACATCTTTCTGTAATAGCTTTGCCAACCGTGTAGCTATCATAGAAAAATCTTTCACAAATCGTCTGTAGTAACCAGCAAGTCCCAGAAAGCTTCAAATTTCGGAAACATTTTTTGGTGGTTTCCAATCGAGTATAGCCAATATTTTATTTGGATCAACCCGAATACCTGATGTTGAAACAACGTGGCCCAGAAAACTGACTTCACTCAACCAGAATTCACATTTACTAAACTTTCCATAAAACTGTTTATCTCGCAAAGTTTGTAGCACAAGTCTCAGATGCTCGGCATGCTCGGTTTCATCTCTGGAGTAGATCAGAATATCATCTATAAACACTACCACAAACCGATCCAAATACTGTCTAAAAATTCGATTCATCAGATCCATAAAAATAGCAGGTGCGTTAGTAAGTCTGAAGGGCATAACCAAAAACTCATAGTGTCTATACCTCGTCCGAAAAGCAGTCTTTGGCACATCAGAATCTCTGACTCGCAACTGATAATAACCCGACCTCAAGTCTATCTTTGAAAACACTGAAGCCCATTTTAACTGATCAAACAAATCATCAATCCGTGGCAACGGATATTTATTCTTTACAGTCACCTTATTCAGCTATCGGTAATCAATACACATTCGCATAGTTCCATCTTTCTTTTTCACAAATAGAACTGGCGTACCCCAGGGAGAGAAACTCGGTCGTGCAAAACCCCTATCTATTAACTCTTGCAACTGTGCTTTCAACTCTTTTAGTTCTGTAGGTGCCATCCGATACGGAGCTATTGAAATCGGAGTCGTCCCTGGTACTAACTCGATACCAAACTCTACTTCTCAAATAGGTGGCAAACCCGGTAATTCTTCAGGAAACACATCCGGATACTCGCACACAACTAGTACAGAATCAATTCTCTTTTCAGACACTTTACTATCAAGTACATAAGCAAAATAAGCTTCATAACCCTTTCTCACATATTTCCGGGTTAACATCGAAGATATTACCGCTGGTAACCCATTCAGATTATTAGATTCAATCCAAATAATTTCACCGTTCTGGCATCTCAAATCAATGGTCTTTCTTTTGCAATTAACAATAGCATCGTGCAAAGTCAACCAATCCATACCCAAAATTATATCGAATTCATCAAAAGGCAACAACATCAAATCGGCTGGGAAACATGAATCTCGAATCATCAACGGGCAACTTTTACACACTTTGTCAACCAGAACGCACCGACCCAAGGGGTTTGATACTCGAATCACAAACTCGAGAGACTCAGCGAGCGAGTCTTCTTTGGATACTAATATTTCACATACATAAGAATGAGTCGAACCAGGATCAATCAACGCAATAACACTAGTATCATAAAGAGTGAAAGTACCGGTAATAACATCTGGGGAAGAAGCATCCTCACGAGCGCGTATAGCATAGGCTCTAGCAGGTGCACGAGCCTCTGATCGAACCGCAGTATCCTTTGTTCCTCTCTGACTGCCACCTACATTTCCCGAATGCATGGGTGGTCTACCTCGTGCTGACACGTTGCTCGGTCTTGCATTCTAAACAGTGTTTTGCTCGGCTAACATCAGGCACTCCCAGATAAAATGATCCATCGATCCACATTTAAAACAGGACCGATCATGTAATCTACAACTCCCAAAATGCCATTTTCCACAATGCTTGCACTCAACTCTGTTCTGCTGAACATTACCAACACTAGCAATCGAAGTGGCTCGGGAACCCGCAGGGGGTCGATCTCGGTCTCGTCTAGAAGAGTCTGAAGCAGCTTTAGGTCGACTAGAATCATCTCTGAACTTCTTTGATACTGAGTGAAAAGTTTTACTCGATGATCATTTACGGAAGTCTCTGGCTTCAAATTCAGCTTTTCTTTTCTCTTTTCCAAGCTCTTGACTTTTGGGCTCGTTCGACATGTACTACGAACTCTTTAATCTCAAGTATGCCGACCAGCAACTTAATGTCTTCATTCAAACCATCTTTAAATCTTTTACACATGATTGCTTCAGTTGAAACACATTCACGAGCATATCGGCTTAATCTTACAAATTTCTGTTCATACTCAGTTACGGTCATACGACCCTGTTTCAATTCTAAAAATTCTTTGCATTTTTGATCGATGAATCTCTGGCTGATATATTTCTTACGAAACTCAATCTGGAAAAATTCCCAGGTCACTTTCTTTTTCGGAACCACCGATACTAGTGTATTCCACCAGTGATATGTGGTGTCCCGTAATAAGGATATAGCACATTTTAAGCATTCATCCGAAGTACGTGATAGCTCGTCAAACACACGGATAGTATTATCAAGCCACAGCCCAGCTCGTTTTGCATCATCATTATCATTAGCTTTAAACTCTTCGGCCCCGTGTTTCCTGATTTTATCTACAGAAGGCCTGCTAAATCTCATCGGATCTATCATCGGAGGTACCATAGGTATCAGAGATGGATTATTCGGGGGTAGAGGTTGTTGCACAGCCGGATTAGTCCGGATATATTGAGTAAACCAATTGTTCATCATTTGATAGAAGGCTTGCTTAGCCTCCCCCTCATGGCTACTCGAGATAGGTCGAGATTCTACCGGCGCTGTCCCGTGTGTGGGATTAGGCGCTACGCTCTCGACATCATTAGCTACACTCTATCGGGACCCATTTACTATATAAAACACAATTCAAATGTCAGAAGTCATCACACTATCGCATTATAAATTAAGGCATGTATAGCTAGACTCACACGCGCTACGGTAGTCCTAGAATCTACTAAATCGTAAGCTCTGATACCAATCAAATGTAACACCCTGAACCTGTGTCCGTCGCCGAATTAGGGTTATAAGGTATTACCGAACACGGCACAGGTCACAATTAATATATATAGTTCATATGATCATTTCCGAATGCTTTATGAGTAAATTCGTTTTCTTTTATAGAATGCTTAAACAATATCATACATATCTTAAACCTATTAGCCAAATTCACATATAAGCAAATTACAACAAATAGCAAAGGATACTATTCATTTGGTCATTTAAGCCACATTACCCGAATATGCACATGCTCATAATTACTACCTAAAACTAGACATCAATTACCAAATCTAAACATACATATATGCGGTTGCATGATGCCTTGCTCAACCGAATTCAAATAGACCAATTAAGGACATCCAAACAAAATATACATCATTTCATTTATAAGTTAAAATTTCGAATCAACCTACACCAAGTATAACATCCATAAACCAAAACACTTATACATATACATAAATCACATATACATTTATAAGTCATGCCGAATATGCCAATCCTAAGTACCAAACCTATAATTTCATCAATTGACCGAAAATGTAATTTATCATATAAATGATTTACAAATTAAATTCATGTCACAAATTATTCACCTCACAAGTTTAATACTTTCAATCCATAACTCAAACTTGTTCAAGTATACCTATGTCCACTTTCCAAATACAACTTATATGACTTAAACAGATACTTCATATCAAAACATATATTTATACTTGTGCATATAATGTTCTCACATCACAACCATACTTATAATTCAAGCATTACAAACACACATAATACGATTAAAAACATTTAAGCATAGAATCATTCGGCATTAAGATCAAGCCATTTTCGCATGGCTTATATTTACATCACCAAAACATTAACCAAGTATATAACTAGCCTATACATGCCTTAAGTTTGAAACCCGAGTTTTAAAAGTACCAAAATAAGTCGATAGTGTGGATGACTTCAAAGGCGATCCCTGAGCTCGTAGCTTACAACTGAAATCTATAAAATAGAATAACAGAACACACAAGGTAAGTTATCTTAGCTTAGTAAGTCTTAAGCAAATATAGCAAAACAATTGAACATTCAAATAATTCTAAACAATCACTTTATGACATAGATGTAATAACATAGCACAGATAGACAATTATAGCCGAATGCTAATATCTTTGCTTGGCATAACATTTATCACTTGACAACCTCAATATATCACTATCTTACCTTAATTATACATACTTACCGAATACATATAGTTTAATATGTTCCCACGTACCACCGAATTAAGTAGATAATATATACATACTAACCACTTATAACCGAATATACATATATATATATATCCATTAAACATCACATATGCATTTACCCATTTGGCCGAATCTAAAAGACACATTATGCTCACATCCAAAATTAAATTCCAATATGTCATACTCATCTTATATAAGGCCGAATACACTTACTGGAATTTTACAAATATACTTCAATTGTATCACATACCACTAGTATCAAATAGTAATATACCAACTTACCTTATATCCTACAACCATAAAGCTTATATGTACCTGAACATTTAGCTCATTTGCTGTATTTAAATTCCACATCGTTAATAATCCCTTGAAGCATATACTTATAACAAATCACCGGCATAAAGCACGCGGGCATAAAGCACAAAACACACACCGACACTAGGCACGCTGGACCCGAGTCCGATATTCAATCACCGGCATTAAGCACGCTGAGGCACGAGCCCGATTAAGTCCACCAGCCCAAGGCTTGCTAGGCTCATAGCCTGAATAACGATACTTTTAAGCTGTCGCACACATATATTTCATATATCGAATCTCTCATATACTTCGTAGACTTTGTACGAGCACTCAAATATCATATCACAATCAAACAACTTAAACATATTAAATCTTAGATTTAATCACATTCGGCTCTTCAATAATATAGATACCAAATTTCCAAATTAACATATACTATGTTACATACATAATTTACAATGTTTTATTGCTTAAGGACTTCCCTCGGATAACGTCGAACGACGATAACCGGCTATTCGACTACTTTTGTTTTTCCCCGATCAAAATCCGTTTTCTTTGGTTCTTGATCTAAACATGTTCAAATTGAGCTCATTCAAATATATTTTCATTCAATTTAATCCAAAAACACATAAATGGGAAAATTACCATTTTGCCCCTAACATTTTACACTTTTACAATTTAATCCTATTTGCACAAAACACAAAATACACAAAATTTGGCTACACACCTTAAGGGCCGAATATTCCTAGTCTTCATACAAGTCCATGAATTTCATTTATTTCACATTTTAGTCCCTCAAAAATTTATTTTTTGCAATTTAGTCCAACATATTCAATTTCATCAAAAATTCAAAGACAAAACTTGTTAATCTAACATATATTTATCATAATTCATCCTCAAACAACATAAACAACAAACTATCATCAATGGCTCAACTCAAAATATTCATCAAACTCAAAAATTAAAGCATGGTTCTTGTACATTTCATAGCAACGATCTCAAAAACATAAAAATTATCAAAAACCGAGCTAAAACTCACCTTGAATCAAGTTGGAAAGTAGCCGAACCTAACACCCCTTTTATTTCTTTTTCTTTTCTTTTGTATACAGCAAGAACAAGATGAACACTCAAAATGGCTTTATTCTTTTATGTCTGTTATTTTTTTTATAGTTTATAATATAATTTTATTATTATAATATAACTTAACATAAAATAATCATGTAAATGTATTATGACATATACATTGCCGTCCACTATCCCATTTAAAATGGGTAATTTACCACCTAGATCCTCACCTATATAAAAACACATCAATTAACCACTCAATCAATCAAATAGGCTACTTTTACCACTTATGCAATTTAGTCCTTTTTCTTAAATTAATCCCACAAACGGGCAAATTATTTTACGAAACTTTCACACATGCTCAATCATATATAATTAACACAAAAAATAATATTAAAATATTTTTTTGACGCAGATTCGTGGTCCCGAAACCACCGTTCCGATTAGGGTCAAAATCGGACTGTTACATGGAACCTGATGTTCAGCTTTGACTTGCTGACAAACTAAACATCTCGAAATAAACTCTGAGATATCCCGTTTCATAACATGCCACCAATAAAACTGTTTCAGATCATTGAACATTTTCGTACTTCCCAGATGAATAGACAAACGACTATTATGAGCCTCATTCAAAATCAACTGAATCAACTCTGAATTTCTCAGAATACAAATCCGATCTCAGAATCTCAAAAAACCATCATTATCAACTCAAAATTTTGAATCAGAATCCAAACCACATTGAGCTCGTTTTTCCATCATCTCAGCATCACTTTTCTGGGCATCACAAATTTGTTGTTTAAACATCGGCCTCACTTTTAACTCAGCCAAAACCAAACCATCATCACACAGATCTATCTGAGTACTCATTGCTCGTAAAGCAAATAAAGACTTTCGGCTCAAAGCATCAGCAACAACATTAGCTTTTCCTGGATGATAATCAATTACTAATTCATAGTCTTTTAGTAGTTCTAACCATCTCTGTTGTCTCAAATTCAATTCTTTCTAAGTCATAAAATATTTCAAACTCTTATGATCAGTATAAATGTGACATTTCTCACCAAATAAGTAGTGACACCAAATCTTCAATGCAAATACAATAGCTGCTAATTCAAGATCATGTGTCGGGTAGTTATTTTCATGCGGTTTTAACTGTCTCGAAGCATAGGCTATAACTTTGCCCTCTTGCATCAACACACAGCCCAAACCATTCAACGATGCATCACTGTAAACTATGAATTCTTTACTCGATTCAGGTTGAATTAACACTGGTGCTTCTGTCAACAATGCTTTCAACTATTCAAAACTCTGCTGACACTTTTCTGACCACTCGAATTTAACATCCTTCTATAGCAATTTCATCAATGGAGCCGCAATCATCGAGAAGCCTTTCACAAATCGTCTATAATATCCCGCTAATCCCAGAAAACTATGGACTTTAGACACATTTTTCAGAGGTTTCCAATCCAGAATTGCTGAAATCTTACTCGGATCAACTCGTATTCCCTCAGCTGACACTATATGTCCCAAAAAACCAACCTCGCGCAACCAAAACTCACATTTACTAAACTTTGCATACAATTGTTTCTCACGCAGAGTCTGTAACATGATCCTCAAATGCTAGGCATGTTGCGTTTCATCACAAGAATAAATTAAAATATCGTCAATAAACACAACGACAAATCGATCCAAATACGGTCTGAATATTTGGTTCATCAAGTCCATAAATACTGCAGGAGCATTCGTTAGTCCGAAAGGCATAACTAAAAATTCATAATGTTCGCACCTCGTTCTAAAAGCAGTTTTTGGCACATCTATTTCTTTAACTCTCAACTGATAATATCCTGATCTTAGATCTATTTTTGAAAACACTGTAGCTCCTTTCAGCTAATCAAACAAATCATCAATACGTGGCAAAGGATATTTACTCTTTATCGTCACTTTATTTAACTGTCTGTAGTCGATACACATCCTCATAGTACCATCTTTCTTTTTCACAAACAATATAGGAGCACCCCAGGGCGAGAAACTCGGTCGTGCAAATTCTCTATCGATCAACACTTGCAATTGAGACTTCAACTCTTTCAATTCTGTTGGTGCCATTCTATACGGAGCTATTGAGATAGGAGCCGTCCCCGGTACTAAGTCAATACCAAATTCAACTTCTCGTATCGGAGGTAATCCTGGTAGTTCTTCAGGAAACACATATGGGAACTGACAAACCATAGGCACAGATTCAACTTTCTTTTCTGTCGCTTTTGTATCTATCACATATGCAAGATAAGCTTCACACCCCTTTTTCACATAATTCAAAGCTTTCATTGAAGATATTACAGGCGGTAGCCTACTCAAATCACTGGATTCAATTCGAACTATCTCACCATTCTGACTTCTCAAATAGATACTCTTCCGTTTGCAATTCACAATAGCATTATGCAAAGTTAGCCAATCCATACCCAAAATTATATCAAATTCATCAAAGGGTAGCAGCATCAAATTAGCCGAAAAACAAATATCCCGAAACATCAACGGACAATTCTTGCATACTCTATCAATCAGATCACACTTGCCTAAGGGGTTCGATACTCTAATCACAAACTCAGTAGACTCAACAGGTAGAGTCTTACTAGATACTAGATTCACACACACATATGAATGAGTAGATCCTGGATCTATCAATGCAATCACATTAGTATCGAAAAGAGTAAAAGTACCAGTTATGACATCTGGAGATAATGCTTCTTCATGGGCGCGAATAGCGTAGGCTCTAGCTGCTGCTCTCGCCTCAGATCTCACAGCTGTATCTGTTGTTCCTTTCTGACTACCACTCACATTTCCAGTCTTTCTGGGTGGTCTACCCCTAGCTGTCGTGTTACTCAGCCTCGCACTCTGAACATTATCTTTCTCAGCTAACTCTGGGCAATCCCGAATAAAGCGATATTGTGATCCACATTTATAGCAAACTCTATTATTGTACTTGCCCCAGCATTCTCCGATATGGCGTCTTTCACACTGTGTACACTCAGGCTTATTACTTCTGACAGTTCCAACACTTGATTTCATTGGAGTTTGAATTTTAGAACCAGTACTTTGTTTCACATGATCTCTACTCGTATGTCCAAATGAAACATTTGAGCGATTGGTTGCATCTTTGAATCTTTTTGACGAAGAATGATACGACTTACTCATCGACCTCTTTCTCTCGTCTCTAGCTTCTGAATCTGCTTTCTTCTTTTCTTTACTAAGCTCATCGGCTTTGCAGGCTCTTTCAACCAATACTACAAATTCATTCAAATCAAGAATTCCGACCAGAAGTTTAATGTCTTCATTCAAACCTTCTATGAATCGTTTGCACATAGTATTTTTTGTTGAAACACACTCTCGCGCATAATGGCTCAGTCTCACAAACTCCCGTTAATATTCCGTAATAGACATACGGCCCTGTTTCAGCTCTAGAAACTCTTTACATTTCTGATCTATAAACCATTGACTGATATATTTCTTTTGAAATTCAGCTTGAAAGAAATCCCAGGTTATTCGTTCTCTCCGAACCACTGATATCAATGTTTTCCACCAGTAATATGCCGTATCTCTCAACAATAAAACAACACATTTTAGGCATTCATCAGGAGTAGAGGATAATTCATCAAACACTCTTACAGTATTCTCAAGCCAGAATTTAGCTCACTCTGTATCATCATCAACTGTGGCTCTGAACTCTTCGGCCCCGTACTTTCAAATTTTATCCACCGGAGGCTTACTCAATCGGATCGGATCTGAAACTTGTGGTACTACAGGAACTTGTGGGGGTGAAGGTTGTTGAGCAGCCAGATTCATTCGAATGAACTCTATAAACCACTCACTCATCATTTGGAAGAAGGCTTGTTTTGTCTCTCCCTCGTGACTACTAGCTATCGACCTAGATTCAGCAGGCGCTGTCCCTTGAGCGGGAGCAGGCGCATTACTCTCAACATCATCAGCTACTGCTCGATTGGGATCCATTTCCTATATAAAAACACATTTTTAACTGTCAGGAATCATCACACTATCGCAAGTATATGTATGGCATGTATAGCTAGACTCCCACACGCTACGTTAGTCCTAGAATCGACTAAACCGTAGCTCTGATACCAATAAAATATAACACCCCTAACCCGTATCCGTCACCGGACTAGGGTTATGAGGTATTACCGATCAAATCAAAACCTTTAACCATCATAGTCATACAACATTATATCATAATCAATCAATGTCATTAAGTCCCTTTAGAAGGTTTACGAGACCTTAAACATGCATTGGAAAGGGGTCGGGTCTAAACTGAGCTCATACGAAATTTTTCTTAAACTTAACATTTTTCAAAGTTACAGAGGTCACACGCCTGTGTGGGTAGGCCCTGTGCCTCACACGGCCTCAGACACACCCGTGTGTCCAAGCCGTGTCAAAATAGGGCATACATACTGACTTGTCCACACGGTCGAAGACACGCCTGTGTGCTTAACATGTGGTCGACACTGACTTATTTCACACGGCCAGTCACACGCCCGTGTGTCCAGCCCGTGTACGAGTCTGACTTGTTTCAATTTGCAAACTTAAGAGACACGCCACACGCCCGTGTGCTCAACCGTGTGGGCAAATATAGGCCATTTGCAAGGCCAATTTGCCACCCACACTTTGGGTCACACCTACAAGAATCAAACCATATAAATTCATACCTCAAATGGCATCCAAAACATACCAATTTATGCACCAATTAACTTTCAACTATATCATATATTTCCGTACTCAATTTCAACTCAAGTATACCTATCCAAAGTATCAAATTCACATCCAAATCATATAATCTATACATGATTTAATCCTTATCAATTCATAGCATGAAGCATACTACCTCCATCCACCAAAACATATTATAAAGGTCATTCACACAAAGTCACATAAACATATTATAACCATCATTCTCATATATCCAAGACATATACTAAGATCATTCATCTATCAAGCCACATCACATGGCAAGATCTATACAATTCAAAACATCTCATAATCACTAGCCTATACATGCCATATACCAAATATATACAACTTCCAAAAGTAACAAAATAGATAGCCGATAGTGTGATTGAGTCACTGACGATCCCCGGATCCGAGCTAGCTTTAATGACATTGTAAAACAGAGAAACACTTCACACAGTAAGCTTAAAAGCTTAGTAAGTTTGTCATATAATACATTTAACTCATCAATCTGAATTCAATAAACTAAATATACTATCACATGGTTCAATTTTACAATAATACACAATCTCATCCATAGTCATCACTCTCATAGTCATCCATTTATCCATATACTATATAATCAACCACATAGGTTCCGTACATACCTGTACTATCATGTATTTAACTACCACATTTTCCATTCAATGCTCCAAACCTTTACTCATTCGATTCTCTTTAAACGTTCGATGAATTCGCACACTTAGTGTCATATAATTAGCCGAAGCCACAATATTATCGCACACTTAGTGCCATCACAGTAAACCGATAATATCTCGGTATCACACATACAGTGCCATCTAAAATAGCTGAAGCTTTCTTTATTTTGCACACTTAGTGCCATTTATCACTATATCGATCATATTTACGCACACTTAGTGCCACATCCCTTAATTCCAAATATAGCATTACTAATTCATCAACCACAAATTCATTCATTACATAACACATGAACATGGTTTAAACATTACGTACTATACACGAACTTACCTCAGACATAGATTAATGAAACAAGTCGATCAATCGAGCACTTTGTCTTTGCCTCAATCTCGATCCAAATCTCTCTTTTCTTGATCTATATAATATTAAACTCAGCTCATTCAATCACCAATTTATTCAATTTAATCCAAACACACATATTTAGGGCATTTTTCAAAATAGCCCTCACATTTTCACATTTTCACATTTTAACATTTTAGTCCCTATTTCATAAAATCACAAAATACCAAAAAATTTCATTACACCATGCTTAGGTCGAATCTTCCCCTAGCTCATACAAGCCCTCATATTTCATTTATTTCACATTTTAGTACCTCAATTTCTCATTTTTACAATTTAGCCCAAAATAACTAATTTCACCAAAAATTCAAAGACAAAATATGTTAACCCATCATTAAACTTTCATATTTCACCAACAATCAATACAAAACTCACATATTCATCAATGGAACATCTCAAAATCATCATCAAATTCTAAAATTAAAGCATGAGCTTGATAGTATGCTAAGCAACGATCACAAAAACATAGAAATCATCAAAACCGAACAAATTTCATACCTCAATCAAGATCACAAGTGTGTCAAAACCTAATGCTCTCCTTTATCTTTATTTTCTTTTGTTATTCGGTTAAGATGAAGAGAAAATAAAGATGATAATGCTTTTGTTTTATTTATTATTCATTAATACATGTTTTACCATTTTAGCCTTATTATTAAACATATATATTCATCCATTATAAGGCCATTTATGACCACTTACTCAACTAAGGGTCCATTTCCATAATAAGGACCTCACATTTAAAGAGACACATCAATTCGACACTTAGTCAAATAGAAAGCCACTTCTGCATTTTCTACAATTTAATCCTTTTATCAAATTAAACACTCAAACGATAAAATTAATTCATGAAACTTTCACACATACTTAATCACATATCTTAAACACTAAAAATATTATTAAAATATTTTTTGACCTCAAATTTGTGGTCTTGAAACCACTATTCTGACTAGGGTCTAAACCGGGCTGTTACAATGTAATGGTTGCCATGAAATAAAATAAGATCATATTGGGAGAATGAATATTATCCCAAAGAGATTAAGGATATCCTATGAGGGTAACACACTTATGACAAGGTCATTGGGAGCACTGATCAAGTTGCTTTCGTAATGGTATGTTTTTGGGGAGAGCTCAGTCATGATACTATAATGAAATGACTTTGTGACTAAATGAGCTTATAATTAATAAGCAAAAATTAAGAACTTAATTATAAATCATTTGAGCCCTAGTTGCATATGTCCAATTGGTGCCTCCGCTAGCTCGTTGAAACTAGAAATGAATTGCGTGTTTGTAACATCCCAAAAACGGGGTTATTTGAAATTTCGTTTTTTTCTTATGTATGAACTACTGAATATTATTTATGGAATAAGAGAGTTTAAATTAAGGCCTTGGGTTGTCTCATTTTGGTAGAAATTTTAGTTCTTAACTTTAAAGGCAGGAAGCCTTAGCAGGAGTGTGTTATAAGAATAAATGTGGGTATTTTTAACACAAAATAGGCCTTGGATAAGTGGCAAAGTAAGCCCACTTAAGAGCTACATGTGACGCCACAAGGGGGAACAAGGAGAGCCTTGGTTCGAGTCACGAATTCCCCTCTTTTTGCATTATTGTTGGACGGCACATAGGGAGAGTTTTGCTCTCTTTAAATTCTTTTTTTTAAGAGATAATATGAGCTTTAATTTCCTTAAAATTCTAAGGATAATAGGTGGGATATTATTAAGATTAAAATAGATTATTAGTTGGATATTATTGAGGATTATTATTAGATTAAGTTGAGATAATTGGCAGAGGAAAAGTAGTTGGTGGCTAGTTCAAATTATTTTTGAATTAGTCCAAATGTGTGGCCAAGAGAAATTTTAGGTAGTGGCCGAATTTTGAACTCCTTGGTGGACGGCAAGGCTAGTAGGTGATGGCCGATTGTGGGACTCTTTGATGAAGAGGAGTGGACGGCTTGGAGTTGAACTCCTTGTTGCTTAGGATGGACGGCAAGCTTGATAGGAGGGGGCCGAATGCCTATAAAAGAGCAACCTAGCATCATTCTTTGTTTTTTTCTTCATTTTTCTACTTGCCGAAAACCCTAGCCCTCCTCCTCTCAATCTTCTTTTATTTTTCTTCCAACCTCCCAAACCCATTTAGCCGAAACTTCTCTCCCTCTCATCCCCACTATTTTCCTTCCTCCAATAGCCGAATACACCCCCTTTTTAAGAACCGAATCTCACACTCCTCCTTGGCAGCGTTGTTGGCCGAATACTAAAGGAAGTGGAAGTCTTGGAAGTTGGTTTTCAATCGGTTTGAAGAAGGTAAGAAAGGGCTATAGCCGAATGTCAATTTCCCTTATCTTTGATGTTATGCCGATTTGAGTTAAAGGAAAAGCCGAAAGTTGGCAAGTACTAATGGTTGGCTAACCTTTCTATTGAAGCCGATTTCACCTAGGACTCCGGGATCTCAAAGCAGTGAGATCAGATCTTGCATCCGCTGACAAACGGAATTTGGTGAGTATAGGTAAGGCTTATATTGGTGTTTAAAAGCCGAAGGCTATGGTTATTAGTGTTGTTAATTGACCAAGTGTGGTTTGTAAACCAGATTCGCAAATCGGACGCTAGGACTAGTACTCGAAGCGATTGGGTAAGGATGCGAGTGCAAAGTAGGACCCCTTTAAATTGTTTGGTTTGGCCGAATGGGCCATATCACTAACTCCCATGGTTGGCCGAATATAGGGGCTAGTGGATCTGGGTGGCCGACTTCTTCATTAGGGATTTGGATTATTCGTGGTGACAGGTGTGTACATACACACCATTTAACTTGTTATTTATGCTAAGTAATGTGATTGCTAACTTGATGTGTGTAGCAATGGCTTGAATACCATCACGGTATTTGGGGTGATCTGGTAAGTACCTGTGCATATGATTGCTATTTTATGCTTTTGGGAAGCATCTTTGTGATAATACATATGATAAATCTATATGTGATTTGTTGACTATGTGGGTTGATTGAGTGGAGGGGCGGTGTATTCGTCTTGACGAGCACCGGTGCTTTGGTAGCACACTCGTGACTATATGTCACGGAGGTTTGGTACCTCCGGAGGTTTGGTACCTCATAGCGACTTGTCCCCGTGGTTAACACCACCGTGGGTTGGCCCCACTTGAGATATGGGATCGTCTGCGCGGTGATTTGGTATCACACGATGGGTTGGCCCCATCACCCGATTTGTGTCTTCGGACACGGTGCTTTGGTAGCACATTGTGACTATATGTCACCAGTGGTTTGGCACCACCGGTGTTTTGGTAACACATCGTGACTCACGGTCACCATGGTGGTTTGGTACCACGTGGGGTAGACAAAGGTGTTTGGTTGGCTAGGTTGGGTACATGATACTTTGCTTAATTAATTTGTTATTTGATGTGTATGAATATGCTTCAAAATGGGGAAGGGTTACATCTTTGGGTCTTGGTGACTCACCTTCTCCTTTAATATTTTTCAGTGACTCGTAGATGGCGGTTGAGGAGGCCAGGTGGGACTCGAGGCGGCCATGCAAAGGATTTTAATTTCTGAGAACTTTAAAGTTGTTTAATTTTTATTTTGGGTTGTAATAAGGCCTCCATAAACTATAGTTGCATTTTATTTTATTTTTTTTTTTATTTTGGATATCGACTTAAACTATGTCATTAAATCAAATTAAATCACATGTTTTCTTAAGTTAACACGTGGAAATTTAAACGTGCCATCGGGTACACTTGAAACTGGTATAATAATTGGGCTTAATTAAAATCCCAAATTTGATCCAGGGTTAGCTTAACAAGACAACCGAAACGAGGAGTTTTCAATAGAAAATTAAATGTTTTTCGAAAAAGCGATCACAAGGTTTTACCTCGTAATAACTCAGATTTGGTCGTAGTGTTTGGGCCGGGTTTGGGTTGTTCTGAGTGGTATCGAGCCAAGTTCAAAGCTCGGTGTGTGGGGCCCAAGGCCCAAAAATGTTTTTGGTAGGCCTTATGGTATGATTTCTGGGTTTTTAAGCAGCATGGCCCGAGTCTCCGGCACCGATCCGCCCAGGTAAGTACATCTAAACCTTTGTGTGAAATATATTTTGTAGAAGGGTAGGAAGCATGGAACGTAGATAGACTTATAGGACTTGGACCCTAGGGTTAGATTACTCAAACACAACGAAGCATAAGACTTAAAGAACTAAACCAACCTATGACTTAGTCAACGAGCTAGGGTGTGGTAACCCCTGTACGCATGTCTAGGATTGGATCCGGAAGAGCTTGGTATTTAAGCGGTCCTCGTGACTCACCTCCTCTTCGCGGTATCCTGCAGTGCGTGCGTAGCCGGTTCACCCTAACTCGAAGGCTCGGTGGTGTGGTAACCTCACGTGCGCATGTCTAGAAAGGTTCGGTGAGAGCTTGGTATTTAAGCGGTCCGCGTGACCCACCTCCTCTTCACTTGAATTACTGCACAGTGCGTAGCTTTGGTTCACCCGACCGGGAGGGCTCGGTCATAGGCTAAACACAATGATTAAAACCCAAAAAGGGAATCACCATGTTTTGAAAAGAAGGAAACAACAAGCCCTAATGTTTTCAAAACTTGTCCAATAACCCTCTTAAACCCTAGAACACTAGGTATACCATGTTTTCTCGGAAAGCTTGACTTGTGAAAATTACCGAAATACCCCTAGGAGTAAAATTACCAAAATGCCCCTGACCCCTAAAATATTGATTCAATGATTTTGCCTAAAAATTTCAACTATTTTATAAAACATTCAATAATAAGCTTTGGAAATCATCAAGTAAAATATCTTGGCCACCGAAAAGTACGAAAATACCCCTGTAGGAAAAAGACGAAAATACCCTTGGGTTAGAAATGGGCAGAAATGTCCGATGAGTGAATAGGTATGGAAAGTATTAAGGAACGGATGCATGAACTTCTTTGTGTGAACTAGGATAGGAAACTGAAACATTGTTTGTTCGAAAGAATCTCTGATTAAACTCTACCCATAAAACTTCTTCGCGAGTAATAAAGTGAAACAAATGCTAACGCATAAAATTTTCTTAATCAGATTAAAAGCACGGTAGATAGAATGAGTTCTAGAGGACGTGGACGCCGTGGACGTGGTAGGGGTAGGATGACGGTGTCTGAACCCGTCAGGTCAGGACAAGGTTCAGAGAATGAGGTACCGCCACCACCACCACCTCCTACTTTTAGAGCTGAGGAGCCGGAGCAGACCGGTGGCGAGTCGGTATCGCAAGCTGTGTTGCGAGTCTTGGAGATGGTGGCTGGGGCTGGTGGAAATGTTGGAGCTCGGAAATCTGTTCCCGAGCGACTCCGATCTAACGGAGCGGAGGTATTCCGAGGTGTGTCAGGAGTGGCACCCAGTGCAGCGGAATACTGGCTAGAGTCAACTGAGAGGATCATGGATGACCTTGACTTGACTGAAGAAGAGAAGCTGAAAGGAGCAGTGTCGCTTCTAAAGGATGAAGCGTATCAGTGGTGGCTTACGGTTCGAGATGGGGCTACGGCCGATGATTTGACGTGGGAGTATTTCAGAACCGCCTACCAGAAAAAGTATGTGGGCATTAGCTACACTGACGCACAGAGAAAGGCTTTTCTGGGATTAGTTCAAGGAACTAAGTCCGTGTCGGAATATGAGGCGGAATTTCTAAGGCTGAGTAGATATGCGAGGGGCATCGTGGCTCTTCGAACATGAGCGCTGTGTGTTCGCTTTGAGGATGGACTCGAGATGACTTAAGGTTCTTGATTGCCCCACAAAGAGTTCGTGAGTTCTCATCCCTAGTGGAGAAGGCTAAGGTGGCCAAGGAATCAAGGAGGTCGTAAGGCGGGAACTATAGTAAGAACAATCGGAAGAGAAATTTTGGATCACCGGATCAGCGGAAATGCTCGAGAAAAGGCTAGGCCAAGTGGGCCCAATCGGCGCGACAAGGCCTGCGCTGTCGAGGCCGACCCGGTGCAATCGCGTGGGAAGACCCATTGGGGAGGTTGTTGGGCGGTGATAAAGGATGCTTTGAGTGTGGGTCTTTGGAGCATCGCGTCGAGAGATTGTCCCAAAAAGCTAGCTAAGAAGCGACGGAAGGGCGAAACCGTGCACAAGATAGAAATGTGGGACCACGGAGGGTCGTGGTAATGGTAGAGGAAACAACGGTACTAACAGAGGTCGTGGAACTCAAGGCGAGAGGTTCAGGCAACACAGAGGCTAGGCGGCTGGTTTGGTTTCTGCAACCCAGGTGTCGCGAGGAAGGTGGCGCACCGGATGTCATAACCGATGCGTTTTTAATTTTGGTTCTCCTTATGTTGCATTGATTGATGTGGGCTCGACACACTCGTACATTGCTAGTAGTGTGGTAGGAACTATGGACCTAGACTCTGAAACTGCTTCTAGGGAGATGACCGTAGTTAGCCCCTTAGGTCACTCCGTGTCGTAGATAAACTCAATAGAGCGTACCCTAGAACTTCAAGGGGTAGTATTTGTAGCCGATCTAATGGAACTACCATTGGGAGAGTTCGATTTGATCCTTGGTATGGATTGGTTGGTTAAGTACCAAGCAAGGTTGGACTGCGCGGCCAAGCGCATGGTTCTTAAGACGGCGGAAGGTGATGAAGTAGTTATGATAGGAGATAGGAGGAATTATCTATCCAACGTAGTGTCTGCCTTGAAGGCTGAAAGGATGGTTAAGAAGGGTTGTGAGGCGTACTTGGTCCAGATTTGTGCTTTGAAAGCTAAGGAGTTGGAAGTTGAAAAGGTCCGAACGGTTGGGGAATTTGCTGATGTGTTCCCAGAAGAACTTCCGGTTTGCCTCCCGGATCGAGAAGTCGAATCGGTATAGACTTGCTACAGAACGGCACTGTGTCCATAGCACCATACCGAATGGCACCAAAGGAATTGGTGGAGCTAAAGGCTCAAATTCGGAGCTCTTGGATAGGGGTTTATACGACCAAGTATATCTCCGTGGGGCGCGCTGTTGTTTGTCAAGAAGAAGGACGGTTCTATGCGGATGTGCATCGACTACCGTCGATTAAATAAGTTGACGATCAAGAACAAGTATCCGTTGCCTCGGATTGGCGACTTGTTCGATCAAGCTGAAGGGTGCCTCGGTGTTCTCGAAGATAGACCTTAGGTCGAGTTATCATCAACTTAAGGTAAAGGAGGTGATGTTCACAAAACGGCATTTCGAACTCGGTATGGGCATTTTGAGTTCTTGGTAATGCCATTTGGGTTGACTAATGCGCGGCGGCATTCATGGACTTGATGAGCAGAGTATTCCAAAGAAGACTTGGACCAGTTCGTCGTGGTGTTCATAGACGACATATTGGTTTATTCAAAGACAGAAGAGGAGCATGACAAGCATCTACAGATAGTTACGCAAGTATTGAGGAGAAGCGATTATATGCCAAATTCGATGAAGTGCGAATTTTGGGTGAAGGAGGTGGCTTTCTTAGGGCATGTGGTATCACCAAGGGAATTAGAGTAGACCCTCGCAAGATTGAGGCGATATTGGAGTGGAAACCACCTAGGGCGATGGCTGAAATACGAAGTTTTACGGGTTTGGCGAGGATACTATCGGAGATTCGTGGAAGGATTCTCACTTATAGCAAGACCCCAGTTGACTAAGTTGCTAAGGAAAGGTGTCCGTTTTGTATGGACGGAAAAGCAGCAAGAAAGCTTTGATAAGTTAAGGAAGATTTTGTGGAAGCTCGGTTTTGAGTACGACTGAAGCGAGAAAGTTATTCACGATTTATTGTGATGCATCTCACACCGGCTTGGGGTGTGTGTTGATGCAAGATGGGAAGGTAGTAGCCTATGCATCCCGTCAATTAAGATCGCATGAGGTTAACTACCCAACTCACGACTTAGAGTTAGCGGCGATGCGTCTTTGCTCTCAAGATATGGAGACATTACACCAGTATGGAGAGAAGTCGATGGTCTACACGGATCACAAAAGCTTGAGGTATCTTCCGACTCGAAGGATCTCGAATGAGAGGCAGCGTCGATGGATTGAACTACTAAAGGATTACGACTGTTCAATCGAATACCATCCGGTAAGGCTAATGTAGTAGCCGACGCATTGAGCGGGGAAGGTGGTGACGGACTTAAGAGCGATGTTCGCTCGGTTAAGTCTATATGACGATGGGAGTCTTTTGGTGAGCTTCAAGTTAAGCCGACATGGATTGAGGAGATTAAAGAAAAGCGCTTAGTGGATGAAGGCTTGAGCTCTAAGAGGGTACAAGTTCAAGACAGTGGTTTGGAAGGATACATCTATCCAGTGATGGAGTGCTTTGTTTTCAGGGCGAGTATGTATGCCAAAGGATCCAGATTTAAGGCGAAAAATTCTCCAAGATGCACATAGCAGCCCATACGCTATGCATCCCGGGGAAGCAAAATGTATGGAGATTTGCGGAAAGCGATTTTGGTGGCCGAGGTTGAAGCGTGAGATAACGGAGTTCGTAGGGAAGTGTCGACGTGTCGGCAGGTTAAGGCTGAACATCGGTCACCATCGGGACTACTTCAACCGATAAAGATCCTCAATGGAAATGGGAGAGATCACCATGGATTTTGTTAGTGGGCTACCCCTTACGCCCACTAAGAAGGATGCGATTTGGGTAATTGTGGATCGCCTAACTAAATCAGCTCACTTCATGCCGGTGAGAATGGATTACTCACTCCGAAGCTAGCAAGGTTATATGTGGTGAGATAGTCGATTGCATGGTGTGCGATGTCGATTATCTCGGATAGGGATCCGAGGTTCACGTCAAGGTTTTGGAAAGCGTTGCATCAAGCTTTGGGTACACGGTTGGATTTCATGCGGCTTTCCATCCACAATCGGCGGACAATCGGAAGGGTGATCTGATTTTAGAAGACATGTTAAGAGGTCATGTCTTGGATTTTAGTGGTAGTTGGGAGGAGTACCTACCACTAGCGGAATTCGCTTATAACAATAGTTATCAAGCGAGCATTCAAATGGCTCCATACGAGGCCCTATATGGACGAAAAGTGCCGTACTCCTACATGTTGGACGGAGTTGGGAGAACGACAAGTTATGGGTCCAGCGTAGCAACCGGGAGACGGAAGACAAAGTCAAGGTGATTCGGTCTCGTCTCAAGGAAGCATCGGATAGGCGAAAGTCTTATGCCGATCTCAAGCGCAAAGAAATGGAGTATCTTTGTGGGAGACAAAGTCTTTACGAAAGTGTCACCTTGGAAAAAAGTGTTGAGATTTGGACGGAAAGGGAAGTTAAGCCCAAGGTTCATTGGGCCATATCTTTGTGTAAAGAAGCGAATAGGACCGATGGCTTATCGGCTAGAGTTGCCGGCGAGAACTAAGTCGATTCATGACGTATTCCATGTATCAATGTTGAGACGGTATCGGTCGAGATCCTTCGCACGTTGTGCCAAGATGCGCGAAATCGAGGTGAATCCAGATTTATCTTTTGAAGAGGAGCCGCTCGCATCTTAGACCGAGATGAGAAAGTTCTACGTAGGAAGTCGATTGCCCTTGGTGAAGGTGCTTTGTGGCGGAACCATGGTATAGAGGAAGCTACGTGGGAACCCGAGGATGTAATGAGGCAAAGATACCCCCACCTTTTCTAGTTAAGGAATTTCGAGGATGAAATTTATTTTAAGAGGTAGAATGTAACATCCCAAAAATCGGGGTTATTTGAAATTTCGTTTTTTCTTATGTATGAACTCTTCAATATTATTTATGGAATAAGAGAGTTTAAATTAAGGCCTTGGGTTGTCTCATTTTGGTAGAAATTTTAGTTCTTAACTTTAAAGCCAGGAAGCCTTAGCAGGAGTGTGTTATAAGAATAAATGTGGGTATTTTTAACACAAAATAGGCCTTGGATAAGTGGCAAAGTAAGCCCACTTAAGAGCTACATGTGACGCCACAAGGGGGAACAAGGAGAGCCTTGGTTCGAGTCACGAATTCCCCTCTTTTTGCATTATTGTTGGACGGCACATAGGGAGAGTTTTGCTCTCTTTAAATTCTTTTTTTTAAGAGATAATATGAGCTTTAATTTCCTTAAAATTCTAAGGATAATAGGTGGGATATTATTAAGATTAAAATAGATTATTAGTTGGATATTATTGAGGATTATTATTAGATTAAGTTGAGATAATTGGCAGAGGAAAAGTAGTTGGTGGCTAGTTCAAATTATTTTTGAATTAGTCCAAATGTGTGGCCAAGAGAAATTTTAGGTAGTGGCCGAATTTTGAACTCCTTGGTGGACGGCAAGGCTAGTAGGTGATGGCCGATTGTGGGACTCTTTGATGAAGAGGAGTGGACGGCTTGGAGTTGAACTCCTTGTTGCTTAGGATGGACGGCAAGCTTGATAGGAGGGGGGGGCCGAATGCCTATAAAAAGAGCAACCTAGCATCATTCTTTGTTTTTTTTCTTCATTTTTCTACTTGCCGAAAACCCTAGCCCTCCTCCTCTCAATCTTCTTTTATTTTTCTTCCAACCTCCCAAACCCATTTAGCCGAAACTTCTCTCCCTCTCATCCCCACTATTTTCCTTCCTCCAATAGCCGAATACACCCCCTTTTTAAGAACCGAATCTCACACTCCTCCTTGGCGGCGTTGTTGGCCGAATACTAAAGGAAGTGGAAGTCTTCTAAGTTGGTTTTCAATCGGTTTGAAGAAGGTAAGAAAGGGCTATAGCCGAATGTCAATTTCCCTTATCTTTGATGTTATGCCGATTTGAGTTAAAGGAAAAGCCGAAAGTTGGCAAGTACTAATGGTTGGCTAACCTTTCTATTGAAGCCGATTTCACCTAGGACTCCGGGATCTCAAAGCAGTGAGATCAGATCTTGCATCCGCCGACAAACGGAATTTGGTGAGTATAGGTAAGGCTTATATTGGTGTTTAAAAGCCAAGGCTATGGTTATTAGTGTTGTTAATTGACCAAGTGTGGTTTGTAAACCAGATTCGCAAATCGGACGCTAGGACTAGTACTCGAAGCGATTGGGTAAGGATGCGAGTGCAAAGTAGGACCCCTTTAAATTGTTTGGTTTGGCGAATGGGCCATATCACTAACTCCCATGGTTGGCCGAATATAGGGGCTAGTGGATCCGGGTGGCCGACTTCTTCATTAGGGATTTGGATTATTAGTGGTGACAGTGTGTGTACATACACACCATTTAACTTGTTATTTATGCTAAGTAATGTGATTGCTAACTTGATGTGTGTAGCAATGGCTTGAATACCATCACGGTATTTGGGGTGATCCGTAAGTACACATGCATATGATTGCTATTTTATGCTTTTGGGAAGCATCTTTGTGATAATACATATGATAAATCTATATGTATTTATTGACTATGTGGGTTGATTGAGTGGAGGGGCAGTATTTCGTCTTGACGAGCACCGGTGCTTTGGTAGCACACTGTGACTATATGTCACCGGAGGTTTGGTACCTCCGGAGGTTTGGTACCTCATAGCGACTTGTCCCCGTGGTTAACACCACCGTGGGTTGGCCCCACTTGAGATATGGGATCGTCTGCGGTGATTTGGTATCACACGATGGGTTGGCCCCATCACCCGATTTGTGTCTTCGGACACCGGTGCTTTGGTAGCACATTGTGACTATATGTCACCAGGTGGTTTGGCACCACCAGTGTTTTGGTAACACATCGTGACTACGGTCACCAGTGGGTTTGGTACCACGTGGGGTAGACAAAGGTGTTTGGTTGGCTAGGTTGGGTACATGATACTTTGCTTAATTAATTTGTTATTTGATGTGTATGAATATGCTTCAAAATGGGGGAAGGGTTACATACTGGGTCTTGGTGACTCACCTTCTCCTTTAATATTTTTCAGTGACTCGTAGATGGCGGTTGAGGAGCAGGGTGGGACTCGAGCGGCCATGCAAAGGATTTTAATTTACAGAACTTTAAAGTTGTTTAATTTTTATTTTGGGTTGTAATAAGGCCTCCATAAACTATAGTTGCATTTTATTTTATTTTTTTTTTTATTTTGGATATCGACTTAAACTATGTCATTAAATCAAATTAAATCACATGTTTTCTTAAGTTAACACGTGGAAATTTAAACGTGCCATCGGGTACACTTGAAATCGGTATAATAATTGGGCTTAATTAAAATCCCAAATTTGATCCAGGTTAGCTTAACAAGACAACCGAAACGAGGAGTTTTCAATAGAAAATTAAATGTTTTTCGAAAAAGCGATCACAAGGTTTTACCTCGTAATAACTCAGATTTGGTCGTAGTGTTTGGGCCGGGTTTGGGTTGTTACAGTGTTTAAATCAAAATGAACAGAATCAATAGAAATAGAGAAATGGGAAAAATTTAAGAATGATTATGATTTTCTCTAAAATGGAGAAATGGAATCATTTGGAAATGAATATAAGTTTCTCAAAATGGAAATGAAAATGGAAATGGAAATGAGAAATGATACATTTGCAAATGTACATGGATTACTCAGAAATGATCAAAAGAGTGAGTTTATGTTTTTGAGCTATTTTAGAGCCCAAAAATGAAATAAAGCATTTAGTCATAGTGAACATGTTGAGTGGTGAAATATTAAACATATTTTCTCAAAATTTTATCGGGGTAAAATCCTCATAATTTTACAAGGGGTAAAATTGGGATGAGAAAATTATTTAATATAAAATATTAAATTTTACGTTGGGAAATAGAAAAATAGAATTGAGTCGGATCAAATTACAAACTAATGGGTCAAAAATTCCAAGAAATACTCGTAATTAGACCTGATGTGAGAGAGGCCCAAAAATCCCCTCATGGAATATGAAGGGGTGACAACCCTAGTAGTAATACTAGGGGATGTCGTCCACCCTACTACTACTTTAATAGCCCAATTACGACCCTAATCGGAACGGTGGTTTCGGGACCACGAATCTGGTATAGAAAAATATTTTAATTATTATTTTGATATCTATGTTATGTGGTTAAGCATGTGTTAACATATTGTAAATTAATTTGTGTGTTTGGGTGATTAATTTAAGTGAAAGGACTAAATTGAGTAAGTGGGAAAAATAGCTATTATGAAAATAAGTGGCCAAATTGAATAGTCTTCTTTTAGCATAATGAATTAAGTGGCAAATTTACCTTAATGTGGAGATAGTGGACGGCATTGACTTGTGAAATTAGTGGGGGGTGTTTAATTATATTTTAAGAGAAATAAATGGGTTGTAATAATATTATAATATGATAATATTAAAATAAGAAAAACAAAATAATAAAGGAATTATCATCATCTTCTTCTCTCATCACCGAAACAAAAAGAAGAAGAGAGGGGAGTGAGCTCTCAAGCATTCGGCCATTTGCATGTTTAATTAAGGTGAGAGTTTGAACTTGGTTTTTGATAATTTTAGCATTTTTGAGGTTTTTGCCATGAAATCTATCTAGCCCATACCCGAATTTTTGGATTTGGTAGTATAAAGTGAATGTTGCCATGGATGAAAATTTCATGTTTGGGTAGCTAATGATAGAATAGAATAAAAGCATGCTAGATTAACAAGATTTTTCTTTAGAATTTTATTAGAACTTAGTATAAGGATGATTTCATAAAAAGAAAATTTTTGAAAGGGCTAAATAGCAAGATTAATGGAAGAAATGAGTTGATAAGGGGGTACATGAACATTCGGCCCTTAATATGTGAGGTCAAATTATTGCTATTTTGCATTTTAAGCCATAAGGACTAGGTTGTAAGCATGGTAAATGTTGGGGGGTAAAATGGTAAATTTCATAATTAAGTATTTATGGATTAAATTGAATGGAAATATATTTAAATGAGTTTAATTGAAATTGTTTAGATCAAGATCCAAAAGAAAAAGGATTGGATAGGGGAAAAGCTAAGTTGAACGACTAACCGGGAAGTTTTATCCGTTGATATCCGAGGTAAGATTTTAAGCAATTTAGTTAAGTCGATGCTTTTTATATTTATGTGTGTTCATGTAAATGTAGGTAAGTATGAAAATTTCATATTGCTGAATTTGATGGGGAAATTGGACGTATATTCATAAATGGCTTATTGTGTTTTCTTTTCGTACTTTGGTTAGGAATTCATGAGATGAATATTTTCTTTAATTTGTTAATGTTGCATATAGTTTGAGAGATATTAAACTATGGCATGAAGGTATTCAATCATAATTCGGTTATATGTTTTGGAATTTGCCGAATATAATGTTTTTAAATTGAGGTATGGATTCACTTGGTTATGTTTATATGTATTGTGGTGAATTTGATCTTGGCTATTCACATAATGCACAATTAAATAATTTACTAGACTACTAAAAGGTACTAAGTGTACAAATACATAACCGGGCACTAAGTGTACGATACCGGTCATAAGGCACTAAGTGTGCGGGAATAATAAGTAACAGCACTGAGTGTGTGAGATGTTACTGGAAAATTTGCACTAAGTGTGCGGAAATGATGAGTAACGGCACTAAGTGTGCGATACGTTACAAAATATTATTATTAAGTGTACAGGTTCAAGGTTCGTTAAACAACCTTAATTGCTAATGCTGTTATGTTTGTGGAAAGGGGTTGAATATAGTATCATACATTTCGCATGAATGGTTAAGTTATGGAAGGTAGGTAAATTAAAGGTATGTGCAAATTATACTTATACATATATACATGGTCTAGAAATGGGTTGGTATTTTAAAAAATGGAAATATTGAAATTGGTAAGTAGATGGCATGAATGACGATTACTATTATGTGTTGGTGATACATGAAATTTAAGTATAAGATAGAACATGAATATATATATATGTGTGGGTTACCATGAACTCTATTCTTGAATATTTGAAAATTTGGTATGGATTTTATAAACGAAATTTGATATAAATTTCTAAATTGCTTAAATCTTACTAAGCTTTGGAAGCTTACTTCGAATGTGGTTGTTTATGTATTGTAGATCTCATTTGGATGCTCATCTCTTGCTCAAGGGTCACAGTTGAAGCTCATCACACTATCGACAAAGTTTTGGTACCTCTTTTGTGTATAAACTCAAAGTCTATGGCATGTATAAGCTAGCCTATGTTTTGGCAAATTTTGATGTTGTAATTACAAGCCATGCGAAAATGGCTAGTTTTAATGCTTAAGTTAATGCAAATCCAATCATGATATATATTTGAGATGTGCCTAGTATGTTTTACAAATAATTGGTTGAGTTGGTTATGGTTTAAACATGTTTCAAAAATAATATGCTTATATCATGTATGTGATATATATTTAGTAGATGCTTGGTGATATAGATTTGAAATGTGGTTTGGTTAATGAGATAAAATGCAAGGTTTATTAAGACTAAAGAATGATCATTTCGGTTATGTAATACAAATGTATTAGATAGTTATATTTTATTTTATGATTTTTCTAAAAAGGTATGATAGAGTTGTGTATATTCAGTTTTGATCTAAAGTTATTTTGGAATTGTATTTATGTTATATGTTCATGTGATAGATTTGGTTACTTTAGTGATAATTAATAGGTCATTTAATGTGTGAGTATATTCGACTATGCTTAATTTAAATATATATGTATATGTCTTGTGTGCTGCGAATGTGTAAGTTAAATGTTATTTAGCTAATTATATTATGAACCTATCTAATGAAATCGAAAATGGTGATTGAAATATTATCCAAATGGATGTAAATTAATGGTTTGGTTGTTTTGGGTACATAGTACATGGATAATGAACAACATGAATGGTGCATTATTTTGTGATTCAAATAAATGTATTTAATATGGTTGGTCATGTTTTATAATGATAATGTCGTATATGATTTTGAGTTTAGTGAGTGTATGTATATTATTATGAAATCTTATGTTATACATGTATATGTATATGAGCTCGAATTAAATTCAGTTAAATATTTAATTTATAATTCGTGAATGTTGTAAGGGTACATACATATATTTTTAATATGACTTGAGTGGTTATATGATTGTATATAAGTTGTGACTGTTTGGTAATGCCTCGTAACTCGTCTCGGCAACGGATATGGGTTAGGGGTGTTACATTTGATTGGTATCAGAGCTACGGTTTAGTCGGTTCTCGGACTAACGTAGCGCGTGAATGTCTAGCTATACATGCCATAGTTTATGATGTGATAGTGTGATGGCTTATGACAGTAAAATGTGTTTGTTTCTTTCATATAGTAATGGATCCTGATCCCGAGCAAGCTATAGCTGATGATGTTGAGAGCGTGGCTCCGACTCCATTGCAAGAGATTGTGCCGGAGGAATCTCGACCAGCTACGAGTAATCCTGATGAGGGGGCTAAATAAGCCTTCTATAGCATGATGAATGACTGGTTCAGTCTGTATATACGAACCAATCCGACTGCTCAACCACCTTTGAATCTTAACACACCCCCTGCAGTACCGGTGATACCCCCAATTATAAATCCTGAAAGAGTAAGCAAGCCTCCGGTTGATCGCATTAGAAAACATGAAGCTCAAGAATTTAGAGCTGAGGATGATGATGATGCATACCGTGCTGAATTTTGGCTCGATAATACGGTTCGTGTTTTTAATGAGCTATCCTGCACACCCGATGAGTGTGTGAAGTGTGCCATATCATTATTACGGGATTCTGCCTACTATTGGTGGAATACTCTTGTATCAGTTGTTCCGAAGGAGAGAGTTACTTGGGACTTCTTTCAGACGAAATTCCGTAAGAAATATGTAAGTCAGCGCTTCATAGACTCTAAGCGTAAAGAATTTCTCGAGCTCAAACAGGGTCGTATGACCGTATTCGAATACGAGCGCAAGTTTGTGCGACTTAGTCGCTACGCTCGTGAATGTGTTTCATCTGAGGTTGCTATGTGCCGGAGATTCGAAGATGGTCTGAATGAAGATATAAAACTTCTGGTTGGCATTCTTGAAATTAACGAGTTTGTTGTACTGGTTGAACGAGCTTGTAAAGCTGAAGAGTTGGGGAAAGAAAAACGGAAAGCTGAGCTTGAATTTAAAGATTTCCGTAAGAGATCTGCGAGTAAATTTTCGCAGATGGCAACGAAAAAGTTCAAGAATGATGGTAGCTGATCCAAACCTAATACCGGGATTTCTATACGAGAATGACCACCAGTGAGTTCTCGGGCTACATCAGTGGCTAGTGTTGGCAATGATCAATCGAGCAAACCTGAGTGTCAGCAGTGCGGCAGATGACATTTCGAAGAGTGCTGGGGTAAATCTATTAATCGCACTTGTTATAGGTGTGGTTCGCAGGATCACTTCATTCGGGATTGCCCGAAAACCGCTGAAAAGGATATTGTTCAGAGTGCAAGGCCGAGCGGCACTACAGCTAGAGGTAGATCATCATGTATTGTGGGAGGTAGGAGTGGTGTTCAGAGGGGGACTACAGATGCGACTATTCGATTAGAGGCTCGTGCACCGGCTAGAGCTTATGCCATCCGTACTAGAGAGGAGGCTTCATCTCCAGACGTCATTACCGGTATTTTCACTCTCCTTGATACTAATGTAACTACTTTGATTGATCCCGGCTCAACTCATTCGTATGTGTGTGAAACATTAGTATCCAGTAAGACTCTACCTGTTGAGTCTACTGAGTTTGTGATTCGGGTTTCAAACCCCCTGGGTCGATGTGTACTAGTTGATAAAGTGTGCAAGAACTGCCCTTTGATGGTTTGAGACTTATGTTTTCCGGCCAATCTGATACTATTACCTTTTGATGAGTTCGATATTATCCTCGGTATGGATTGGTTAACAGTTCACGATGCTGTAGTGAATTGCAGACAAAAGACTATTGATTTAAGATGCCAGAATAACGAGATAATCCGAATTGAGTCTGCAGATTTGAATGGACTACCGGCTGTGATATCTTTGATGTTGGCTCGACGGTATTTGAGAAAGGGTTGCGAAGCTTATCTTACGTATGTGATTGATAGCAAGGTAACCGAAAAGAATATTGAATCTGTACCGGTTGTTAGTGAGTATCTAGATGTGTTTCCGGAGGAATTACCGGGATTGCCACCCGTTCGCGAGGTAGAGTTTGGTATTGAGCTAGTGCCAGGAACCACTCCGATTTCGATAGCTCCGTATAGAATGGCACCGACTGAATTAAAAGAATTGAAGGCTTAGTTGCAAGAATTGACAGATAGAGGTTTTGCCCGACCGAGTTTCTCTCCTTGGGGTGCGCCCGTTCTATTTGTGAAAAAGAAGGACGGAACTTTAAGAATGTGCATTGATTATCGACAACTCAATAAGATGACCATAAAGAACAAATACCCGTTGCCGCATATCGACAATTTATTTGATCAACTTAAGGGAGCCTCGGTGTTCTCAAAAATTAATCTGAGGTTAGGATATTATCAGCTGCGAGTTAGGGAATTAGACATACCAAAGACTGCTTTTCGGACGAGATGCGGTCATTACGAGTTCTTGGTGATGCTGTTTTGGCTCACTAATGCCCCTGTTGTTTTCATGGATCTGATGAATCGGGTATTCAGACCGTATCTAGATCGGTTTGTAGTTGTATTCATAGATGATATACTAATCTATTCATGAGACGAAATCGAGCATGCTGAGCATTTGAGGCTGGTGTTACAGATTTTGTGTGATAAGCAATTGTACGCGAAATTTAGTAAATGTGAGTTTTGGTTGAATGAAGTCAGCTTCTTGGGGCATGTTGTTTCATCATCAAGTATTCGGGTTGACCCGAGTAAAATTTCGGCTATACTGGATTGGAAACCTCCGCGGAATGTTTCTGAGATACGTAGTTTTCTGGGACTTTCCGGATATTATAGACGCTTCGTAAAAGGATTTTCTATGATAGCAGCCCTGTTGACAAAGCTATTACAGAAGGACATTAAATTCGAGTGGTCAGAAAGGTGTCAGAAGAGTTTTGATCAACTGAAGACCTTGTTAACGGAAGCACCAGTGTTGGTTCAGCCATAGTCGGGTAAGGAGTTCGTTATTTTCAGCAATGCATCCTTAAATGGACTGGGTTGTGTTTTGATGCAGGAGGGTAAAGTTGTAGCCTACGCTTCGAGACAGTTGAAACCGCACAGGAGGAATTATCCGACGCACGACCTTGAGTTGGCCGCTATAGTATTTGCTTTAAAAATATGGTGTCACTATCTATTCGGTGAAAAATGTCACGTCTATTCGGATCATAAGAGTTTTAAGTATTTAATGACTCAAAAGGATCTGAATTTGAGACAGCGACGATGGTTAGAACTGTTGAAAGACTACGAGCTTGTGATGGATTATCACCCGGGAAAGGCTAATGTGGTTGCCGATGCACTTAGCCGAAAGTCACTATTTGTTCTACGCGCAATAAATGCGGATATAACTATGACCGATGATGGTGTGATCATTGTTGAGTTGAAAGCGAGACCATTGTTTGTACAGCAGATTCGAGAGGCTCAAGAGGTTGATAATGATTTAAAAGCAAAAAGGAGTCATTGCAGCTCGTGTGCGGATTCAGATTTTCGGATAGATGCTGAAGGATATCTACGGTTCAAGAATCAGATATGTGTGCCAAAGAACCCTGAATTGATTCGAATGATTTGTGATGAAGCTCATAATAGTAGATTTTCAATTCATCTGGGTAGCACAAAAATGTTTAACGATCTGAAACAACACTACTGGTGGCAAGGTATGAAATGAGACATCTCAGACTATGTGTTGAAGTGTCTAGTATGCCAACAAGTGAAAGCTGAGCATCAAGTGCCATCGGGACTACTTCAGCCGATTATGATACCAGAGTGGAAGTGGGATCGTGTTACGATGGACTTCGTATCAGGTTTACCGTTGACATCGAGTAAGAAAGATTCAATCTGAGTTATTGTTGATAGATTGACGAAATTGGCCCATTTTATTCTGGTACGTATAGATTTCTCACTTGATAAGTTAGCTGAGTTGTACATATCGCAGATCGTATGATTGCACGGGGTACCCGTTTCTACTGTTTCGGATAGGGATCCGAGGTTTACATCACGATTTTGGAAGAAACTGCAGGATGCTTTAGGTACCAAGTTGTATTTCAGTACAGCTTTTCACCCTCAGTCGGATGGTCAATCCGAGCGTGTTATTCAAATACTCGAGGATATGTTAAGATGTTGCGTTCTTGAGTTTGAAGGTACGTGGGAACGATACCTACCTTTGATTGAATTTGCGTATAACAACTTTCAATCAAGTATTAAAATGGCACCTTATGAAGCATTGTATGGTCAAAAATGTCGTACACCTTTATATTAGACCGAGCTAAGTGAAGGCAAGATACAAGGGGTTGATTTAATCAGAGAAACGGAGTAGAAATTTAGAGTAATTCGAGAAAGTTTGAAAGTTGCATCAGACCGTCAGAAGTCGTACGCGGATATGAAACGAAAGGATATAGAGTTTCAAGTGGGTAATCGAGTGTTCTTGAAAGTATCGCCGTGGAAAAAGATACTTAGATTTGGTCGTAAAGGAAAGCTAAGTCTGAGATTTATTGAGCCGTATGAGGTTATCGAGCGTATCAGGCCGGTTGCATACAGATTGAGGTTGCCATCTGAGTTAGACAAGATTCATAATGTTTTCCACGTGTCGATGCTTCGATGATACAGATCCGATCCTTCTCATGTGATCAGTCCAACAAAGATTGAAATTCAGCCCGATTTGACTTATGAGGAAGAACCGATTCGCATCTTAGCTCGTGAAGTGAAAGAGTTGCGAAATAAGAAGATATCGCTGGTTAAAGTAATGTGGCATAAGCACGGGGTTGAGGAAGCAACCTGGGAAACCGAAGAATCAATGAAAGAACGTTACCCACATTTATTCGCTGGTAAGATTTTCGGGGACGAAAATTCCTTAAGGGGGGGAGAGTTGTAACAGCCCAATTACGACCCTAATCGGAACGGTGGTTTCGGGACCACGAATCTGGTATAGAAAAATATTTTAATTATTATTTTGATATCTATGTTATGTGGTTAAGCATGTGTTAACATATTGTAAATTAATTTGTGTGTTTGGGTGATTAATTTAAGTGAAATGACTAAATTGAGTAAGTGGGAAAAATAGCTATTATGAAAATAAGTGGCCAAATTGAATAGTCTTCTTTTAGCATAAGGATTTAAGTGGCAAATTTACCTTAATGTGGAGATAGTGGACGGCATTAACTTGTGAAATTAGTGGGGGAGTGTTTAATTATATTTTAAGAGAAATAAGTGGGTTGTAATAATATTATAATATTATAATATTAAAATAAGAAAAACAAAATAATAAAGGAATTATCATCATCTTCTTCTCTCATCATCGAAATAAAAAGAAGAAGAGAGGGGAGTAAGCTCTCAAGCATTCGGCCATTTGCATGTTTAATTAAGGTGAGAGTTTGAACTTGGTTTTTGATAATTTTAGCATTTTTGAGGTTGTTGCCATGAAATCTATCTAGCCCATACCCGAATTTTTGGATTTGGTAGTATAAAGTGAATGTTGCCATGGATGAAAATTTGATGTTTGGGTAGCTAATGGTAGAATAGAATAAAAGCATGCTAGATTAACAAGATTTTTCTTTAGAATTTTATTGGAACTTAGTATAAGGATGATTTCGTAAAAAGAAAATTTTTGAAAGTGCTAAATAGTAAGATTAATGGAAGAAATGAGTTGATAAAGGGGTACATGAACATTCGGCCCTTAATATGTGAGGTCAAATTCTTGCTATTTTGCATTTTAAGCCATAAGGACTAGGTTGTAAGCATGGTAAATGTTGGGGGGTAAATTGGTAAATTTCATAATTAAGTATTTATGGATTAAATTGAATGGAAATATATTTAAATGAGTTTAATTGAAATTGTTTAGATCAAGCTCCAAAGGAAAAAGGATTGGATAGGGGAAAAGCTAAGTCGAACGACTAACCGGGAAGTTTTATCCATTGATATCCGAGTTAAGATTTTAAGCAATTTAGTTAAGTCGATGCTTTTTATATTTATGTGTGTTCATGTAAATGTAGGTAAGTATGAAAATTTCATATTACCGAATGTGATGGGGAAATTGGACGTATATTCATAAATGGCTTATTGTGTTTTCTTTTGGTACTTTGGTTAGGAATTCATGAGATGAATATTTTCTTTAATTTGTTAATGTTGCATATAGTTTGAGAGATATTAAACTATGGCATGAAGGTATTCAATCATAATTCGATTATATGTTTTGGAATTGGCCGAATATAATGTTTTTAAATTAACGTATGGATTCACTTGGTTATGTTTATATGTATTGTGGTGAATTTGATCTTGGCTATTCATATAATGCACAATTAAACAATTTACTGGACTACTAAAAGGTACTAAGTGTACGAATACATAACCGGGCACTAAGTGTACGATACCGGTCATAAGGCACTAAGTGTGCGGGAATAATAAGTAACGGCACTGAGTGTGCGAGACGTTACTGGAAAATTTGCACTAAGTGTGCGAAAATGATGAGTAACGGCACTAAGTGTAACATCCCAAAAATTTGAGTATTATTTTTTGTGTTGGCTCGGGTAGGAATTTTGTGTGTTAGCATAGTCTTGTGAAGGCTTGATTTTATTTAGGAAGTTAGATAATTTTTAGTATGGTTTATTTAATGAAGTGGATTAAGTGAGCTTAGCACTTAAGTTAATTTAAGTGTTAAATTCTAACACATGAGGAGTTAGTGGCATAGTGGATAAGGAGCTTGAAAGGTTACTTGAGGGAAGTGGTTCGAGTTGTTTGGAAAGCATTTTGAGGACTTTATTTTTGTATCCTAGCATTGATGGACGGTCAAACTCTAATTATGATAGGTTGGACCTTAAGTTTTTGGTAAGTTGAATATTGGTTTAAGGAAAGCTTGAAATAGGGGATAAGAATCTTAAAGTTATGGAAGGTTGGGGAGACAAAGGGCTTGGCTTAAGGAAGATGTTTTGGAAACTCTTTCAAGGCTTTTAGTGCATGTATGTGGACGGCAAGTGTGGCTAGGGGGTGGCCGAATGTTGTTAGGTGGTTTGGGGGAGGATATTTGGTCAACCTTTGGCATTTGTGCATCTTTTGGCATTGTTTTCTTCCTCTCCAAAAACTCCCCTCTTTGGCCGAATGTTTTTTGTGCATTTTGTGCAAATTTTGCTTTTGGTTTAGCCTTCATTTTTTTTGAACCAAAAATGTTATTTCCTTTCTTTCATCTTTGCTTTTGAAACCAAAACTTCATTTTGGTATTTTTGCACTTTTCTTTTAGGCAAAATAGGTGTTGGCCGAATCTCATCTCTCCCACATCTCTCTTTTCTTTTCTTTTTGACATTTGTTCATAATCACATTTTCTTTTACACTCTCTTGGCCGAATATTTCTCCATCTAAAATACCATTTCTTTTTCATTTGTTCAAAGATAAAACATCTACTTCCATTCTATTTTTCTTTTCTTCACCATAGCCGAATCTTCTACTTCCTTTTAGTATTATTTTTGGCCGAATATTCAAGGGTAGACTCTCCTTGGTTTTCTTCTATCGATTTTAGATAAAAAGGGGTAAGTGTTCATGGACGTTTTCTTTCTTTTCTTTCTCGTTTCTATGATGTTTTCTTGTGGACAAAGGCCGAACCTTTGGGCATTGTTTTGCAAGGTTCTAACCATTTTTTAGGATTCGATTATTCTCTTAGGCTCATTGGGATTTGGAAGCAATCGATTTAAGCCATTCCTTTAGCAAATCGAAGTTGGTAAGTCAAGTGGTAAGGATTCTATACTCTTAAAGTTGGTTGAGGAAGCCTAAGGTTATTTGGATTAAGATATGTTGTTGGCGAATGGTTTTCATTAAAATATTGTGATATGGCCGATTGTAGGACAAAGTGATCTAGTGCGGTAGATCGGATCATCGGATTTTAGTATTGCTTTGGTGAAAGGTGTGTATCTTACACACTTTATAACTTGGTTTATATATGTATATTTGTGTGTTATATAACTAATCATATTATGAAAGTGGGTAAATCGATGAGATCTGGATATGATACCATGATGGTATGAATGAGGATTCGGGTAAGTCCGTTTCAATATGTTGTTAATACATGTGGATTGAAATCATGATCTACGATTTATGATATATTCGTTATGAGATACATATCAAAGTTTATTGACATGATTTGTCTATCTATTGCATTGGTATGGGCAATATGAGAGGAGGGGGAAGATTGATATCGTGTCTTCGGACACCAGAGGTTTGGTACCTCTAGTGATTTGGTATCACATTTGTGTCTTCGGACACCAGTGGTTTGGCACCACCAGTGATTTGGTATCTCATTTGTGTCTTCGGACACCAGAGGTTTGGCACCTCATAGCGACTCGTCCCTGTGGTTAATACCACCGTGGGTTGGCCCCACTTTTGAGATATGGGATCGTCTACCAGTGATTTGGTATCACACGTGGGTTGGCCCCACAACTTGATGATTCGTGTCTTCGGACACCAGTGGTTTGGCACCACCAGTGATTTGGTATCACATTCGTGTCTTCGGACACCAGAGGTTTGGCACCTCATAGCGACTCGTCCCTGTGGTTAATACCACCGTGGGTTGGCCCCACTTTTGAGATATGGGATCGTCTGCCAGTGATTTGGTATCACACGTGGGTTGGCCCCGCAGATGGATTATTCGTGACTATGGTCACCAGTGATTTGGTATCACATTTGTGTCTTTGGGCACCAGTGGTTTGGCACCACCAGTGGTTTGGTACCACATGGGGTAGAAAAGGAGTTATGGATGGCTAGGTTGGGTGCATTATACATATATGTTGCTTTGTTATAATTTGTGTAAGTATGTGGTATTTACTCGGGAGAGGGAATATGCACTGAGTCTTGGTGACTCACCTTCTCCCTTATATTTTCAGGTGATTCGTGAGATCGCGGATATGGAGCCGGATGAACTCGAGGAGGCCATGCAATAAAGTTTGGTTTTACATGAACTTCCATTTGGGTACTTTAATTTAATTTGGTTTTCATATTTTATGGATTTGTAATAAGGCCTTTTTAATTATGTTTTGGATTATTTTCATGTTTTGAATATATTTAAAATATGGCTTATAAATTACTTGGTTAATCTAATAATTGAGCTCAAAGTTTTCTAAACTAAAAACTCGCAATGGTTTTAAAAATCTTACCATCGGGTAATATGAATAGTTCGATAGAAAAATTACAAGTTAAGTGTTTCAACAAATTAAGTGATTTCCAAAATTCAAGTTTCTATACTCAATTGCAAACGGATTTTCAAAGTGATATTTCAAATTTTCTTAAAAAGATATAAATGTTTTCTATCTATGATTTATTCACTTATTTTAAAGTTTTATGTAATTCAAAGTAAATCTCACTTTTAACTTATTTTCGACAAATAAAGAATTTCAAAGAGTTTTTCAAAAAAAATTTAATTGTTAATTTGATTCTTTCAAAAATATTTTCCTTAGTGACATACCAGATTCGGTCGTGGCGTATTGACCGGGTTTGGGGTGTTACAAATTGATATCGAGCCGGAGTTCAAAAGCTCGGTGTGGGCCGAGGCCCAAAATGTTTTAAAGAATGGATTTTAAAATGTTTTGTTGAAAATTATATGGTTGGAAAGGCATGGCCTCGAGTCTCAGACATCAATCCGCTACAGTAAGTACATCAAACTGTTGATTTTGATGATATGATTATAATGATGTTGGCATGACTATATAGTAGTAGGAACTACTCTAGAGACCCAAACTATAGGTTGAATGTACTCGAAACAACTTCTTATTAAAATTATTCATAAAAGCTGTGCTTTAAAGAAAGTGGAATATTGACTAATGCATAAAACTTTTTAATCGGATAAGTCGAGACTTTAGACATGAGTACTGCGTGGTCGAGGTCGTATGATTCGTGGACGCGGTCGGGGTAGGATGGGCGTATGCGAGCCGGTGAGGTCCTGTCAAGGATCCAAAATGAGGTACCACTACCCCACCACCAGCGGTTGGAGTTGAGCAACGAGGATCAAGCGGGGATGACGCAGATGTCTCGAGCGATCTTTGCGAGTTCTTGAGAGGGTAGCCGGAATAGGTGGAGGCGCGGGAATTCGAAATCCGTGTCGAGCGACTTGAGCCAATGGAGCGAGGTATTTCGAGGTGTTTCAGCGTGGCTCCTAGTGCGGTGAATATTGGCTAGAGGCGACGGAGTGAATCATGGATGATTTGGATCTGAATCTTGAGGAAAAGGCGAAAGGGATCGTGATCGCTTCTTCGGGATGAGTCATATCGGTGGTGGCTCACACGATCTGAGAATGGTCTTTGCAATGGAGGATCTCACTTGGGATTATTTCAAGGCGTGTATCGGCGGAAATACGTTGGGTCTAATTACATTGATGTGCAGCGTAAGGCATTTCTGAGTTTGATCCAAGGTAGTAAGTCTGTGTCAGAATATGATGCAGAATTTTTAAGACTGAGCCGGTATCTTTGGAGGTATTGTGGCATCGAGCACGTGCGATGTGTTCGATTCGAAGATGGTTTGAGGGCGAGTGAGATTATTGATTGCTCCACATCAGGAGCGAGAGTTTGCTGCTTTGGTTGAAAAGGTTAAGATAGCCGAAGGAATGAAGGAATCTGCAAGGCAAAGTTACGATCGAAACAAGCATAAGAGAGGTTACGGATCATTGGGATCAGTAGATAATTCTCAAAAGAGGGCTAGGCAAAGTGGGCGAATCGATGCAGGAGGCTCATTGCTTCGCTAATCGTGACCAAAGCGGTGTAATCGATGTGGGAAATATCATTGGGGCGAATGTTGGACCGGAGGGAAAGGATGTTTCGAGTGTGGCTCGCTAGATCATCGTGTGAGAGACTGTCCACGTAAGCTAGCCAGGAATCAGTCAGAGGGTCAAGGTCGTGCTCAGTTCAGAAATGAGGGACCGCCACCACATAGAGTGTCGTGGTAATGGTAGAGGAGGTAATGGTTCGGTTGAGGTCGGGAGCATCTGGCAGAGGTGCTGGCAACACTGAGGCAAGACAGCCTGGTTTGGTGTATGCAGCGAGACGTCGAGAGGAGGGCGACGCACCGGACGTCATAACCGGTACGTTCTTAATCTTTGGTGTACCATATACGGCGTTGATAGATTTGGGTTCGACACATTCGTATGTTGCTAGTAGTATTGTAGAGACCATGAACTTAGACTCCGAGAATACTTCTAGGAAGATGACTGTACTTAGCCCTCTAGGTCACTCCGTAGAAGTAAATAAGCTGTATAGAGATGTACCCCTAGAACTCCAAGGGGTAGTGTTCGTGGCGATCTGATGGAATTGCCATTTGAGGAGTTCGATCGATACTTGGGATGGATGGTTGGCCAAATACAGAGCAAGTTTGGATTATTACCGCTAAGCGCATGGTTTTGAAGTCAGTTGAGGGCGAAGAGGTGGTCATGATAGGTAATAGAAGAGATTATCTATCCAACGTGGTATCTGCGTTGAAAGCTGTGAAGTTGGTTAGGAAGGGCTGTGAGGCATTCGTGGTCCATGTGTGTGCGTTGGAGGCTAAGGAGTCTAATGTGGGGAATGTCCGCACGGTAAAGGAATATGTTGACGTATTTCCTAAAGAACTTCCGGGACTACCTCCGGACCGTGAAGTTGAATTTGGTATAGATCATTATTCGAACAGGCAGCGCCGGTGTCTATAGCTCGTATAGGATGGCAATCAAGGAATTGATGGAATTAAAGGCTCGAGTTCGGGGAGTTGTTGGATCGAGGTTTCATTCGACCAAGTGTTTCGCCTTGGGAGCGCCGGTACTCTTCGTCAAGAAGAAGGATGGTACGATGCGGATGTGTATAGACTCTACCGCTTGATTGAATAAGTGACGATCAAAAACAAATATCCTTTGCCGAGGATAGATGACTTATTTGATCAGCTTAAGGGGCGCGGTTTTCTCCAAGATTGATTTAAGGTCTGGATATCATCAGCTAAAGGTGAAAGAGGCTGATATCCATAAGACGGCATTTCGTACTCGGTATGGGCACTACGAATTTCTGGTAATGCCGTTTGGGTTGACTAACGCGCCGGCAGCATTCATGGACATGATGAATTGGGTATTCCAGCAGTTTTTGGATCGGTTTGTTGTGGTATTTATAGACGATATTTTGGTATACTCAAATTCGGAGGAGGAGCATGATGCGCATTTGCGAGTAGTGTTGCGGTTCGAGGAAAAGCAAACAGTCGCCAAATTTAGTAAGTGCGAGTTACGGCTTAGGAGGTGACTTTCTTGGGTCACGTAGTATCACCGAGGGATTAGAGTGGATCCTCGAAGATTGAGCGATGTTGGATTGGAAGCCGCCTAAGTCGATGGTGAGATTCGGAGTTTTCTAGGTGCAGCGAGGTATTACCAAGATTTGTAGAAGGATTTTCTTTGATAGCAGCACCTATGACCAAGTTATTGAGAAAGGAGTTCCATTTGTGTGGACCGAGAAGCGGCGAGAAAGTTTCGACAAGTTGAAGAAGATTACATTGAAGCTCCGTTTTGATTCAACTGAGCGCGCAAGGAATTCACAGTTTCTTGTGATGCATCACATATCTGATGCAGGATGTGTCTGATGCAAGAAGGGAAGGTAGTGGCTTATGCATCTCGGCAGTTGAGACCACATGAGGCTAATTATCCGACGCATGATCTGGAATTAGCTGTAGTGGTTTTCGCTCTGAAGATTTGGAGACACTATTTGTATGGAGAGAAATCGATAGTCTACACGGATCACAAGAGTCTTAAGTACCTTTTAACTCAGAAGGACTTGAACTTGAGGCAGCGTAGATGGATCGAGTTGTTGAAGGACTACGACTGTTCGATTGAGTACCATCCGGGCAAGGCTAACGTGGTGGCAGACGCGTTGAACCGTAAGGTTGTATCGGATTTAAGATCGATGTTTGCTCGACTTAGCTTATATGACGATGGGAGTCTTTTGGCTAAACTGCAAGTCAAGCCGACTTGGTTAGAGCAAATCAAGGAGAAGCGATTAGAGGATGATGGTTTAAATGATCGGAGGTTGCGAGTTGAACGGAGGTTTAGAGGAATATAGTTTGTCCAAATGATGGAGTCTCGTGTTTTAAAGGGAGAGCTTGTATGCCAAAGGATGTTGAGTTGAGGCAAAGGATTCTTCGGGATGCACATAACACCCCATATGCTATGCATCCCGAGGAAGCAAGATGTATCGGGATTTAAGAGAGCGATTTTGGTGGCAGTCCAGGCGTGAGGTAACGAGTTTGTGGGTAAATGTCCGACGTGTCGCCAGTCAAGCGGAGCATCGATTCGCCGTCTAGGTTACTTCACCAAAGAAGATTCCACAGTGGAAGTGGGAAAGGATCACTATGGACTTTGTCAGTGGATTACCTCTTACGCCTAATAAGAAGGATTCAGTTTGGGTGATTGTGGATCGTCGACTAAGTCAGCTCAATTCATTCCGGTAAGGATGGATTTTTCGCTTCAGAAGTTAGCTAAGTTGTATGTAGCGGAGATAGTGAGGTTGCACGGTGTACCAGTGTCGATCATCTCAGACAGAGATCCTAGATTTACATCGAGGTTTTGGAGAGCGTTGCATCGGGCTTTGGAGTGCGCGGTTGGATTTCGATCGCATTTCATCCACACCGACGCGGGCGATCGAAAAGTTATTCAGATTTTAGAGGATATGTTGAGAGGTTGTGTATTGGACTTGAGAGGCACTGGGAAGAGTTTTTACCATTAGGCGAGTTCGCATACAACAATAGTTACCGCACAAGCATTAAGATGGCACCATATGAGGCGTTGTATGGTAGGAGGTGTCGCACACCTACATGCTTTGGACCGAGTTGGGTGAGCGTCGGATGTTAGGACCGAGTTGGTTGCAAAGGCGAGAGGATAAGGTTAAGATGATTCGAGCTCGTCCCGAAGGAAGCTTGGATAGGCGTAAGTCATATGCCGATCTCAAGCGGAGGGATATAGAGTTTGCCGTGGGTGACAAAGTTTTTACGAAGGTCTCGCCATGGAAGAAAGTGTTAAGATTTGGGAGAAAAGGCAAGTTAAGTCCAAGGTTCATTGGACCGTATAATGTGTTGAGACGAGTGGGACCAGTAGCCTATCATTTCGAGTTGCCATCGGCCGAGTCGATTCACGATGTGTTCCATGTCTCCATGCTTAGACGCTATCGTTCGATCCATCGCATGTCGTGGCGATGAGAGGAAATAGAAGTGAGTCCGTTTGACGATAGAAGAAGAACCGGTCTGCGATCCTAGATCGAGATGTGAAAGTTTTGCGTGGGAAGACGGTTCCTTTAGTGAAGGTTTTATGGCAGGAATCATGGCGTGGAGGAAGCTACGTGGGAACCGGAGGATGTAATGAGGCAGCAGTATCCTCAACTCTTTTGATCAGGTAATTTCGAGGACGAAATTTTTTTAAGGAGGGTAGAATTGTAACATCCCAAAAATTTGAGTATTATTTTTGTGTTGCCTCGGGTAGGAATTTTGTGTGTTAGCATAGTCTTGTGAAGGCTTGATTTTATTTAGGAAGTTAGATAATTTTTAGTATGGTTTATTTAATGAAGTGGATTAAGTGAGCTTAGCACTTAAGTTAATTTAAGTGTTAAATTCTAACACATGAGGAGTTAGTGGCATAGTGGATAAGGAGCTTGAAAGGTTACTTGAGGGAAGTGGTTCGAGTTGCTTGGAAAGCATTTTGAAGACTTTATTTTTGTATCCTAGCATTGATGGACGGTCAAACTCTAATTATGATAGGTTGGACCTTAAGTTTTTGGTAAGTTGAATATTGGTTTAAGGAAAGCTTGAAATAGGGGATAAGAATCTTAAAGTTATGGAAGGTTGGGGAGACAAAGGGCTTGGCTTAAGGAAGATGTTTTGGAAACTCTTTCAAGGCTTTTAGTGCATGTATGTGGACGGCAACTGTGGCTAGGGGGGGTGGCCGAATGTTGTTAGGTGGTTTGGGGGAGGATATTTGGTCAACCTTTGGCATTTGTGCATCTTTTGGCATTGTTTTCTTTCTCTCCAAAAACTCCCCTCTTTGGTCGAATGTTTTTGTGCATTTTGTGCAAATTTTGCTTTTGGTTTAGCCTTCATTTTGTTTGAACCAAAAATGTTATTTCCTTTCTTTCATCTTTTCTTTTGAAACCAAAACTTCATTTTGGTATTTTTGCACTTTTCTTTTAGGCAAAATAGGTGTTGGCCGAATCTCATCTCTCCCACATCTCTCTTTTCTTTTCTTTTTGACATTTGTTCATAATCACATTTTCTTTTACACTCTCTTGGCCGAATATTTCTCCATCTCAAATACCATTTCTTTTTCATTTGTTCAAAGATAAAACATCTACTTCCATTCTATTTTTTTTTTTCACCATAGCCGAATCTTCTACTTCCTTTTAGTATTATTTTTGGCCGAATATTCAAGGGTAGACTCTCCTTGGTTTTCTTCTATCGATTTTGGATAAAAAGGGGTAAGTGTTCATGGACGTTTTTCTTTCTTTTCTTTCTCGTTTCTATGATGTTTTCTTGTGGACAAAGGCCGAACCTTTGGGTATTGTTTTGCAAGGTTCTAACCATTTTTTTAGGATTCGATTATTCTCTTAGGCTCATTGGGATTTCGGAAGCAATCGATTTAAGCCATTCCTTTAGCAAATCGAAGTTGGTAAGTCAAGTGGTAAGGATTCTATACTCTTAAAGTTGGTTGAGGAAGCCTAAGGTTATTTTGATTAAGATATGTTGTTGGCCGAATGGTTTTCATTAAAATATTGTGATATGGCCGATTGTAGGACAAAGTGATCTAGTGTGGTAGATCGGATCATCGGATTTTAGTATTGCTTTGGTGAAAGGTGTGTATCTTACACACTTTATAACTTGGTTTATATATGTATATTTGTGTGTTATATAACTAATCATATTATGAAAGTGGGTAAATCGATGAGATCTGGATATGATACCATGATGGTATGAATGAGGATTCGGGTAAGTCCGTTTTAATATGTTGTTAATACATGTGGATTGAAATCATGATCTACGATTTATGATATATTCGTTATGAGATACATATCAAAGTTTATTGACATGATTTGTCTATCTATTGCATTGGTATGGGCAATATGAGAGGAGGGGAAGATTGATATCGTGTCTTGGACACCGAGGGTTTGGTACCTCCAAAGATTTGGTATCATATTTGTGTCTTCTGACACACGGTGGTTTGGCACCACCGGTGATTTGGTATCACATTCGTGTCTTGGACACCGGAGGTTTGGCACCTCATAGCGACTCGTCCACTGTGGTTAATACCACCGTAGGTTGGCCCCACTTTTGAGATATGGGATCATCCGCCGTGATTTGGTATCACACGCGGGGTTGGCCCCACAACTTGATGATTCGTGTCTTCGGACACCGGTGGTTTGGCACCACCGGTGATTTGGTATCACATTCGTGTCTTCTGGACACCGAGGTATGGCACCTCATAGCGACTCGTCCCTGTGGTTAATACCACCACCGTGGGGTTGGCCCCACTTTTGAGATATGGGATCGTCGCGGTGATTTGGTATCACACGTGGGTTGGCCCCACGGATGGATTATTCATGACTATGGTCACCAGTGATTTGGTATCACATTTGTGTCTTTGGGCACCATGGTTTGGCACCACCGGTGGTTTGGTACCACACGGGGTAGAAAAGGAGTTATGGATGGCTAGGTTGGGTGCATTATACATATATGTTGCTTTGTTATAATTTGTGTAAGTATGTGGTATTTACTCGGGAGAGGGAATATGCACTTTGAGTCTTGGTGACTCACCTTCTCCTTATATTTTCAGGTGATTCGTGAGATCGCGGATATGGAGCCGGGATGAACTCGAGGAGGCCATGCAATAAAGTTTGGTTTTACATGAACTTCCATTTGGGTACTTTAATTTAATTTGGTTTTCATATTTTATGGATTTGTAATAAGGCCTGTTTAATTATGTTTTGGATTATTTTCATGTTTTGAATATATTTAAAATATGGCTTATAAATTACTTGGTTAATCTAATAATTGAGCTCAAAGTTTTCTAAACTAAAAACTCGCAATGGTTTTAAAAATCTTACCATCGGGTAATATGAATAGTTCGATAGAAAAATTACAAGTTAAGTGTTTCAATAAATTAAGTGATTTCCAAAATTCAAGTTTCTATACTCAATTGCAAACGGATTTTCAAAGTGATATTTCAAATTTTCTTAAAAAGATATAAATGTTTTCTATCTATGATTTATTCACTTATTTTAAAGTTTTAAGTAATTCAAAGTAAATCTCACTTTTAACTTATTTTCGACATATAAAGAATTTCAAAGAGTTTTTCAAAAAAAATTTAATTGTTAATTCGATTCTTTCAAAAATATTTTCCTTAGTGACATACCAGATTCGGTCGTGGCATATTGACCGGGTTTGGGTTGTTACACTAAGTGTGCGATACGTTACTAAATATTATTATTAAGTGTGCAGGTTCAAGGTTCGTTAAAAAACCTTAATTGCTAATGTTGTTATGTTTGTGGAAAGGGTTGAATATAGTATCATACATTTCGCATGAATGGTTAAGTTATGGAAGGTAGGTAAATTAAAGGTATGTGCAAATTATACTTATACATATTTACATGGTCTAGAAATGGGTTGGTATTTTAAAAAATGGAAATATTGAAATTGGTAAGTAGATGGCATGAATGACGATTACTATTATGTGTTGGTGATACATGAAATTTAAGTATAAGAGAGAACATGAATATATATATATATGTGTGGGTTACCATGAACTCTATTCTTGAATATTTGAAAATTTGGTATGGATTTTATAAACGAAATTTGATATAAATTTCTAAATTGCTTAAATCTTACTAAGCTTTGGAAGCTTACTTCGAATGTGGTTGTTTATGTATTATAGATCTCATTTGGATGCTCATCTCTTGCTCAAGGGTCACAATTGAAGCTCATCAAACTATCGACAAAGTTTTGGTACCTCTTTTGTGTATAAACTCAAAGTCTATGGCATGTATAAGCCAGCCTATGTTTTGGTAAATTTTGATGTTGTAATTACAAGCCATGCGAAAATGGCTAGTTTTAATGCTTAAGTTAATGCAAATCCGATCATGATATATATTTGAGATGTGCCTAGTATGTTTTACAAATAATTGGTTGAGTTGGTTATGGTTTAAACATGTTTCGAAAATAATATGCTTATATCATGTATGTGATATATATTTAGTAGATGCTTGGTGATATAGATTTGAAATGTGGTTTGGTTAATGAGATAAAATGCAAGGTTTATTAAGACTAAAGAATGATCATTTCGGTTATGTAATACAAATGTATTAGATGGTTATATTTTATTTTATGATTTTGCTAAAAAGGTATGATAGAGTTGTGTATATTCGGTTTTGATCTAAAGTTATTTTGGAATTGTATTTATGTTATATGTTCATGTGATAGATTTGGTTACTTTAGTGATAATGAATAGGTCATTTAATGTGTGAGTATATTCGGCTATGCTTAATTTAAATATATATGTATATGTCTTGTGTTCTGCGAATGTGTAAGTTAAATGTTATTTAGCTAATTATATCATGAACCTATCTAATGAAATCGAAAATGGTGATTGAAATATTATCCAAATGGATGTAAATTAATGGTTTGGTTGTTTTGGGTACATAGTACATGGATAATGAACAACATGAATGGTGCATTATTTTGTGATTCAAATAAATGCATTTAATATGGTTGGTCATGTTTTATAATGATAATGCCGTATATGATTTTGAGTTTAGTGAGTGTATGTATATTATTATGAAATCTTATGTTATACATGTATATGTATATGAGCTCGAATTAAATTCAGTTGAATATTTGATTTATAATTCATGAATGCTGTAAGGGTACACACATATATTTTTAATATGACTTGAGTGGTTATATGACTGTATATAAGTTGTGACTGTTTGGTAATGCCTCGTAACTCGTCCCAGCAACGGATATGGGTTAGGGGTGTTACAGCTACTCTAAGTAGGAAGTTATTTTTCTAGTTGAAATAAACTTCTACAATTCAACAAGGGTTATATATTATCTTCTTATAAATAGATGGCTCTGGTAGGGCATAATATATAAATTTTAGAGATTTTTACTCTGTCAAAAAATAGAGAGAATTTATTCTCAACTATTAAATATATTTTTCTAGAATAACAATTGGTTTCTATTAAAGAAGAGATAATTTTCATTTTCACCAAAAAGAAAAGAAAACTTTTTCTAGTTCTGTGTTTTGATTCAATTGATTCGAGCCCACACTCGAAGCAGTTCGTGGTACGAGAATATCGGAGAAGATCGTTTGGTTGAAAGTCAGAAAAACATCAAGGATCAGCTTATTTGAAAACACATGTACAATTTCTGTCACACCCGAACTTTTTAAAGTCTTAAATTGCAAGTAAGACTTGCGTATTAAATTGAAAAGTTTTCTAATTTGGCAGGTTCCTTTTGTAAATAAGAATTTCTAGTGAGCTAGTTGAGAAAAATTTAGATTTCAACCTTAGTCCGGTTACTTGTGATCTAGATAATTCTTAGTAGGAGAAAAGATTATTAATATTATTCCAGGTGGTTGCTGATTTGGTAGTGGTAAAGGATGTACGAAAGGATTATTCATATAAGAGAGGTGTTATTCTCTGGGATTGATCATTCATTTTTCTGTCCTCCATCCTCCCTCTAGTATGCCATGGGAGAGAGAAGGCTTAAAGAGCATTTATGCATGCATGGAGGAAGGAACAAAGGTTTGTATAACACCCCTTACCCGTGTTCAAAGCCGGAACCGGATACGAGGCACTACCTAACTCAACTTGCTTAAACATACCACATCGAGCCATAAAATTTTGTTTCAACTTAAGGCTTTTCATTCCTACTCATAATGTCCCTATTATGGGCCTACGAGACCCAAAACTTACACCCGAAATGATTCGGGACTAAACCGAAAACTTTGAAACACAAAGACAAATTTGGCTTAAAACAGGGCCACACGCCCGTGTGAAGGATGGGACACGCCCGTGTGGCATATCACATGCCCGTGTTCTACACCCGTGTGGATTTATTTCTGAATTTGAACCTACAGGGGTTTTCACACGGCCAGACACATGCCCGTGTCCCTGGCCCGTGTCCCTCACACGGCCTCGACACGCCCGTGTCTTAGCCCGTGTGCAAAAACCATGGCATTCTGTTTATGACGTCATCACCTCACTAAGGTCACACGGCCAAGGCACACGCCTGTGTCCTTAGACCGTGCGTTGAATTAAATTCCAAATTTCAGGTGCAGACTTCACACGGCCTGGGCACACGCCCATGTCCATGGTTGTGCCCCCACACGGCTGAGACACACGGCAGTGTCTCTGGCCGTGTGTTTACTACTGAGCATACTGACTTGCAAACCTAGCATGCAAGGGGACACACGGCCTCTCCATACGCCTATGGGGCTGACCGTGTGTCATACACGGCCTAGACACACGCCCGTGTGTCTACCCGTGTGGATAATTGTATGGCTATCTACCAAGCCATTTGCCATCCTATAAAGCAACTACACTTATACCAAATCAATTCAACACATATTATGACCATATGGCACCTCTAAAAACTCAAAATCAAGGCATCCTCACAAGCATACATTTCATGAAATTCATCATCATTGAATATATGAACATGTCAAGTATAGGCCAACTTCCCATGACCATTTACAAAATAAATTGATCAACATTAATAGCCAACACTTTGGCTAGCAAATATGACATAACAAAAAGACCAAGTCCTATACATGCCATACTCAAAATGAATCTAACTTGGCTATACCAAAACGTAGTCGATAGTGTGATTTCCGAACTTCGATGTTCCACGAACTCTCGAGCTAACTTGGCAATGCTACAAGGAAAAGGGAAATGAGAGGGGTAAGCATAAAGCTTAGTAAGTTTGCATGAAATAAATAGCAACCTAAATTTCATAGCTTCATCCATCCATTGCATTGAATAAAACACAAGTCTTAAGCTCATTTCCATAACTTACTCATACATACTCTTACCAATTACACATCATGCCACATCTCGTAAACTATTCTCGTGAATTACTCACATACACCTGTATCACTTCATCACATAATCTTAGAATTAATCTCATATCTATCATAAGCTTAACTATTTACCCCATTAAATCACTTGGGATATTCAAGGATACATGGTCATCCTCATTCACATAATTACGACGCCAATGCCACATCCCGGATGTAGTCTTACATGGGATCACATTTCGATGCTGATGCCATATCCCGGATATGGTCTTATACGGGATCTCATTTCAGTGTCGATGTCATATCCCAGATATGGTCTTATACAAATTTCATATTTGATACCGATGCCATATCTCAGATATGGTCTTACACGGGGTTTCAATTCGGTGCCGAGGCCATGTCCCAGAAATGGTCTTATACGGGATCTTACCCATCTCAAGTCTGGATAATAATATTCTCTCATTTATTTAAGTCCAACCGGGACTTCAACATCATGGATTTTCATTATTTCATCACTCAACATCATTACTCAAATTCATAGAACAATATACATCATTATTAACATTGAACATTTCAAGGCTTAATAACACCATGTTGAATTTAATACACACAAACTTACCTCGATTTCAAAATAAGCTAGATTGTCGATCTAGTCCGATACTTTGCCCTTTCCTCGGTCGAGGTTAATTCTTCGTTCCTCTTGATCTATAATAACGATTTAGCTCATTTAATAATCTCATTAATCAACAAGTCTCAAAATTCATACTTTGGAAAATTTACCATTTTGCCCTCACACTTTCATAAAATGACTATTTTACCCCTAGGCTCGTAAATCAATTCTAATCGAATTTCCTCCTCTTATAAGCCTAGATGAACATTTATTTATCTTATGACAACCATCAAAACTCAATATTTCACACATTTACTTCTTATTCTACAACCTTTATAAAAAGGTCCTTCTAGGTGTTTTCATGATAACACCATTCATAAAAATTGTTTATTAAACAACTAGGACAGATATTCTTCTATAAAAAATGCAGCAAACAAAATAAATGCTCACCTGGAAAAACCCTAGGTTTTCAACTATTTTGCAAAATAGTCCCCTCATTAGCTAGCTTAAGCTTTAGGGGTTCCAAAAGTACAAATTTTATCAAGAAAGACCATTGAAATCACTTACTTGTAAGGAGGAAAGCTTGCTGAAATTTTGAGCTCTCGAAACTCTATTTTGCTGCTAATTTTCGGTGGAGAAGATGAGAGAAAGATGATATTTTTCTTCTCTTTATTTTCTTCTATTTTATAAAATTAATCCACCTACTACACCAACTTTGACTAATTTTGGCTTCTTTGTCCCCCTATGGCCGGCCATCCTGTAACTAAGGGTCAAATTGCACATTAAAGGCCTCCAACTAATATTCTATGGCTATTAGGCACCTTTAGCTTATAAAATGGAACTTTCGCACTTTATGCGATTTAGTCCTTTTTCGCAACTAAGCATGAAATCGCTAAAATCAAAGCACCAAAATTTTCATGCACTTATACAATCATACTATAACTCATATAATAATATAAAAATAATTTTCTTCAACCTCGGATTAGTGATTTTGAAACCACTGTTTCGACTAGCCCCTAAATCGGGCTGTTACAATTCTCCCCCTTAAGGATTTTCGTCCCCGAAAATCTTACCGGTGAAAAGGTTGGGATACTGATTTCTCATAGCCTCCTCGGGCTCCCATATAGCCTCTTCTATTCCATGTCTTTGCCATAGCACTTTCACAAGGGTTATACTTTTGTTTCACAACTGCTTGACCTCTCGTGCCAAAATTTTAACCGGCTCTTCGCCATAAGTCATGTCCGGTTGAATCTCCACCTCTGATGGTGCAATCACATGCGAAGGGTCTGATCGGTAGCGACGTAACATAGACACGTGGAAGACATCGTGAATATTTTCCAACTCAGGGGGCAAGGCCAACGATAAGCTACCAGTCCTATCCTCTAGGTAATTTCATAAGGTCCGATAAAACGCGGACTCAATTTGCCTTTCCGACCAAATCTGTGGACTTTTCTCCATGGTGATACTTTCAAAAACACTTTATCACCTACTTGGAACTCAATCTCTTTCCTTTTTAAATCTGAATAGGACTTTTGTCTATCTGAGGCCGCTTTCAGACATACATGTATCACCTTTACTTTCTCTTCAGTTTCCCTAACCAAATCGACCCCGTGAATCTGATTCTCTCGGAGCTCTGCCCAATACAAGGGCGTTTGGCACTTACGCCCATAAAATGCTTCATAAGGCGCCATTTTCAAACTTGACTGAAAACTGTTGTTGTAGGCGAATTCCACCAACGGTAAGTATTTTCCCAATTACTTTGGAATTCCAAAACACAACATCGAAGCATATCCTCAAGTATCTCAGACATCTCTCATTGTCATCCGTCGGTTTGCGGATGGAAAGCTGTACTGCAGCTCAATTTTGTGCCTAAGGCCTCTTGCAACTTTTTCCAAAATCGTGACGTAAATCTCGGATCTCTATCCAAAATAATTGATAACGGTACTCCATGAAGTCTTACTATCTCTGACACATACAAATTAGCCAACTTATCAAGCGAAAAATTGACCCGTACTGGTATGAAATGGGCTAACTTCGTAAGTCTATCGACCACGACCCATACAGTATATCTCTTCTTTAGTGATAACGGTAAACCCATCACGAAGTCCATAGTAATACGATCCCATTTCCACTCGGGAACCATAATAGGCTGAAGTAGACCCGAAGGTACTTGATGTTCAGCCTTCACTTGTTGACAAATTAAGCATCTGGAAACAAACTCGAAAATGTCTTTCTTCATACACGACCACCAATACCATTTCCTCAAATCATTATACATCTTCGTGCTACCTGGATGTACAGACAAACATCCACTATGTGCTTCATGCAGAATCTTTCATATAAGTTCATCATCTCTGGGTACACAGACCCTATCTCGGAACATCAGACATCCATCAGAACTTATCCAAAAGTCTGACTCAACATTTGACTCACATAGAACTCTTTTGGCTTGTAAATCGCTGTCACCTTTCTGAGCTTCACAAATCTCTTGGAGAAATAATGGTCTAGCCCTCAACTCGGCTAGAATAGCACCATCATCTGACAAAGCCATCCGTGTGTTCATGGCTCTCAGCGTAAACAATGATTTCCTACTCAAGGCATCGGCGACCACGTTTGCCTTTCCCGGATGGTAGTCAATTACCAACTCGTAATCTTTTATCAACCCTAACCATCTCTGTTGCCTAAGGTTCAACTCTTTTTGAGTCATCAAGTACTTTAGGCTCTTATGACCAGTTAACACCCGACATTTCTCACCATACAAATCGTGTCTCCATATCTTTAGTGCAAATACAATTGCAGCTAATTCCAAGTCATGAGTCGGGTAGTTCTTCTCGTGCGGCTTTAATTGTCTAGAGGCATATGCTATCACCTTGCCCTCTTGCATAAGTACACAACCCAATCCATTCATGGATGCATCACTGTAAACCACGAATTCTTTTCCCGGCTCCAGTTGCACTAAAACAGAAGCCTCAGTCAACAACACCTTTAATATCCCAAAACTCTGTTTGCACTTTTTTGTCCAATCAAACTTCACATCTTTTTGCAAAAGCCTCGTCATCGGAGTAGCTATCATGGAAAACCCCTTGACAAAATGCCTATAGTCTCCAGCTAGGCCCAAAAAACTCCTAACTTCGGTTACATTCCTTGGTGGCTTCCAATCTACAATAGCTGAGATCTTACTCGGGTCGACTCTAATTCCATCTCCCGAGACAATGTGCCCCAAAAATCCAACTTCCTTAAGCCAAAATTCACTTTTACTAAACTTGGCATACAATTGTTTATCTCTCAAAATTTGCAAAACTATTCTCAAATGCTCGGCATGTTCGTTCTCATCCCAAGAGTAGATCAATATATCATCGATAAAAACTACTACAAATTTATCCAAATACGGTCGAAAGGTACGATTCATCAAATCCATGAAAACTGCAGGGCATTTGTTAAACCAAAAGGCATGACCAAAAATTCATAGTGGCCATACCTCGTCCGAAATGCAGTTTTCGGCACATCCGAGTCATTGACTCTCAACTGATAATATCCGGACCTCAAGTCTATCTTGGAAAATACCGTGGCTCCCTTCAATTGGTCAAATAAATCATCAATTCTTGGCAACGGGTACTTGTTCTTCATAGTTACTTTATTAAGTTGCCGATAATCTATACATAACCTCATGGAACCATCTTTATTCTTCACAAATAATACGAGAGCACCCCACGGAGAATAACTCGATCTTGCGAAGCCTTTTTCCGTTAACTCTTGCAACTGTACCTTCAGTTATTTTAGCTCGGTAAGAGACATTCTGTATGGAGCAATAGAAATGGGAGTCGTACCAGGAGCTAGTTCAATCCCAAATTGAATCTCTCTAACTGGAGGTAGCCCTGGCAATTCCTCCGGAAAAACATCTGAATACTCACATACTATGGGAACTGATTCAATTCTTAACTCAGTCTCCCTAGCATTCATCACAAAGGCAAGGTAAGCTTCGTACCCATTTCTTAGGTATTTCTGAGTCAGCAAGGAAGATATCACTACTGGTAATCTGTCTTGCTCATTTGATTCAACACGAATAAGATCTCCACTTTCACACTTTAACTCAATAAACTTCCTTCCATAGTTCACTATCACATCATGAATAGTTAACCAATCCATCCCAAGGATGGCATCAAATTCATCAAACGGCAATAGCATGAGATTAGCAGGAAAACAATTACCCCTAATCATTAAAGGGCAACCTTTGCATAATCTATCGACCAATACACATTTGCCTAGGGGATTTGACACTTTTATCACAAATTCAATAGACTCTACAGGCATGTTCATGCTAGAGACTAATTTCATGCAAATATACGAGTGGGTAGATCCCGGATCAATCAATGCTATAACATCAGTACCATAAAGAGAAAATGTATCTGTAATTACGTCGGGGGAGGACGCCTCTTCGCAAGCAGGGATGGCATATGTTCTCTCCGGTGCTCTACCTTCAACTCTTGTAGTTTGCTCTCTAGATGAATTCTTACTAATCATCTCATTTCCCGAGTTTCTCTGTGGTCTTCCCCTAGCAGTACTTCTCAGTCTTGCATTTTGAGGCTTCTCTTTCTCACCCGCCTCGGGGCAATCTCTGATAAAATGGTCTAGAGATCCACACTTGAAACAAGCCTTTTCATTTGCTCGACACTCACCGGGATGGCGTCTGCCACACTGCGGGCATTCTAGTCTATTCGGTCGAGCGTTGCCAACACTAGCGACCGAAGTAGTCTTAGCTTTAGACCCCGAGTTCTGTCTACCCTTACTTCTACTCAAAAACCCAGCTGAGGTCGCCGATCGAATAGTGAAATCTCTTGACTTCTTGGACAAGGATTGGAATGACTTGCTTAACTGTCTCTTCTTCGAGTCGCGAGACTCAATTTCAGCTTTCTTTTTCTCTTTGACTAGTTCCTCAGCCTTACAGGCCGGATCTACTAGCACCACAAACTCTTTTAATTCGAGGACACCAACAAACAAATGGACATCCTCATTTAACCCATCCTCGAATCTTTTTCACATGATGGCTTCTGTCGATACGCACTCTCGAGCGTATTTGCTGAGCCTTACGAACTCACGCTCATATTCAGCCACCATCATTCAACCTTGCTTTAGCTCTAAGAACTTCTTTCTTTTCTAGTCGATGAACCTTTAACTAATGTACTTCTTCCGAAATTCCTCTTGGAAGAATTCCCAATTAACCCTCTCCCTTGGTACCACCGGCACAAGGGAGTTCCACCACTGATAGGCCGAATCTCTCAAGAGAGATATCGCACACTTTATGCACTCTTCAATCGTGCATGACAACTCATCGAATACCCTGATGGTATTCTCAAGCCAGAATTTTGCCATCTCCGGATCATCATCCTTACTAGCCCAAAATTCCTCGGCTCCTTATTTTCGGATCTTGTCGACCGGCGGCCTTTCTCTCCTAACTACCTCTACCACCTGAGGAGCTACTGGAGCGGGCTGAGGAATAGGTGGGGGTGGAGGGGGTTGAGCATTAGGATTTGCTCGAATATACTCAGTGTACCAATTGCTCATCATATGGAGAAAGGCTTCTCGAGCCTCTTCTCTCTGACCAAAAGTCTCGGGTCTACTCTCTACTGGCGCGGTCCCTTGTGCGGGAGCCGGCGCATTACTTGCATCATCACCAGCTGCAGTCCGATCGGGATCCATTACTATATAAAAATACAATTCAAACCGTCAAGAGTCGTCACACTATCATTACACAAATACTCTTACGTATGGCATGTATAGCTAGACTCATACTTATGCTACGTTAGACCGAGAACCGACTAAATCGTAGCTCTGATACCACTAAATGTAACACCCCTTACCCGTGTTCAAAGCTGGAACCAGATACGAGGCATTACCTAACTCAACTTGCTTAAACATACCACATCGGGCCATAAAATTTCGTTTCAACTTAAGGCTTTTCATTCCTACTCATAATGTCACTATTATGGGCCTACGAGACCCAAAACTTACACTCGAAATGATTCGGGACTAAACCAAAAACTTTGAAACACAAAGACAAATTTGGCTTAAAATAGGGCCACACGCCCGTGTGAAGGATGGGACACGCCCGTGTGGCATATCACATACCCGTGTTCTACACCCGTGTGGATTTATTTCTCAATTTGAACCTACAGGGGTTTTCACACGGCTAGACACACGCTCTTGTCCATGGCCCGTGTCCCTCACACGGCCTCGACACGCCCGTGTCTTAGCCCGTGTGCAAAAACCATGGCATTCTGTTTATGACATCATCACCTCACTAAGGTCACACGGCCAAAGCACACGCCCGTGTCCTTAGACCGTGTGTCGAATTAAATTCCAAATTTCAGTTGCAGACTTCACACGGCCTGGGCACACGCCCATGTCCAAGGCCGTACCTCCCACACGGCTGAGACACACGGCCGTGTCTCTACCCGTGTGTTTACTACTGAGCATATTGACTTGCAAACCTAGCATGCAAGGGAACACATGGCCTCTCCATACGCCCGTGTGTCTACCCGTGTAGATAATTATATGGCTATCTACTAAGCCATTTGCCATCCTATAAAGCAACTACACTTATACCAAATCAATTCAACACGTATTATGACCATATGGCACCTCTAAAAACTCAAAATCAAGGCATCCACACAAGCATACATTTCATGAAATTCATCATCACTGAATATATGAACATGTCAAGTATAGGCCAACTTTCCATGACCATTTACAAAATGAATTGATCAACATTAATAGCCAACACTTTGGCTAGCAAATATGACATAACAAAAAGACCAAATCCTATACATGTCATACTCAAAATGAATCTAACTTGTTTATACCAAAACGTAGTCGATAGTGTGATTTCTGAACTCCGATGTTCCACGAACTCTCGAGCTAACTTGGCAATGCTACAAGGAAAAGGGAAATGAGAGGGGTAAGCATAAAGCTTAGTAAGTTTGCATGAAATAAATAGCAACCTAAAGTTCATAGCTTCATCCATCCATTGCATTGAATAAAACACAAGTCTTAAGCTCATTTCCATAACTTACTCATACTTACTCTTACCAATTACACATCATGCCACATCTCGTAAACTAATCTCGTGAATTACTCACATACACCTGTATCACTTCATCACATAGTCTTAGCATTAATCTCATATCTATCATAAGCTTAACTATTTACCCCATTAAATCACTTGGGATATTCAAGGATACACGATTATCCTCATTCACATAATTACGACGCCAATGCCACATCCCGGATGCAATCTTACATGGGATCACATTTCGATGCCGATGCCATATCCCGGATATGGTCTTATACGGGATCTCATTTCGGTGTCGATGCCATATTCCAGATATGGTCTTATACGAATTTTATATTTGATACCGATGCCATATCCCAGATATGGTCTTACACGAGGTTTCAATTCGGTGTCGAGGCCATGTCCTAGACATGGTCTTATACGGGATCTTACCCATCTCAAGTCTGGATAATAATATTCTCTCATTTATTTAAGTCCAACCGGGACTTCAACATCATGGATTTTCATTATTTCATCACTCAACATCATTACTCAAATTCATAGAACAATATACATCATTATTAACATCGAACATTTCAAGGCTTAATAACACGATGTTGAATTTAGTACACACAAACTTACCTCGATTTCAAAATAAGCTAGATTGCCGATCTAGTCCGATACTTTGCCCTTTCCTCGGTCGAGGTTAATTCTTCGTTCCTCTTGATCTATAATAACAATTTAGCTCATTTAATAATCTCATTAATCAACACGTCTCAAAATTTATACTTTGGCAAAATTACCATTTTGCCCTCACACTTTCATAAAATGACTATTTTACCCCTAGGCTCGTAAATCAATTCTAATCGAATTTCCTCCTCTTATAAGCCTAGATGAACATTTATTTATCTTATGAAAACCATCAAAACTCAATATTTCACACATTTACTTCTTATTCTACAACCTTTACAAAAAGGTCCTTCTAGGTGTTTTCATGATAACACCATTCATAAAAGTTGTTTATTAAACAACTAGGACTCATATTCTTATATAAAAATGCAGAAAACAACATAAATGCTCACATGGCAAAACCCTAGGTTTTCAACTATTTTGCAAAATAGTCCTCTCATTAGCTAGCTTAAGCTTTAGGGGTTCCAAAAGTATAAATTTTATCAAGAAAGACCATTGAAATCACTTACTTGTAAGGAGGAAAGCTTGCTGAAATTTTGAGCTCTCAAAACTCTATTTTGCTGCTAATTTTTGGTGGAGAAGATGGAGAGAAAAGGTGATATTTTTATTCTCTTTACTTTATTCTATTTCATCAATTTAATCCACCTACTACACCAACTTTGACTAATTTTGACTTCTTTGTCCCCCTATGGCCGGCCACCCTCTAACTAAGGGTTAAATTGCACATTAAAGGCCTCCAATTAATATTCTATGGCTATTAGGCACCTTTAGCTTATAAAATGGAACTTTCGCACTTTATGCAATTTAGTCCTTTTTCGCGACTAAGCATGAAATCGCTAAAATCAAAGCACTAAAATTTTCATGCACTTATACAATCATACTATAACTCATATAATAATATAAAAATAATTTTCTTCAACCTCGGATTAGTGATTTCGAAACCACTGTTCTGACTAGCCCCTAAATCGGGTTGTTACAATTCCCCCTTAAGGATTTTCGTCCCCGAAAATCTTATCGGTGGAAAGGTTGGGATACTGATTTCTCATAGCCTCCTCGGGCTCCCATGTAGCCTCTTCTATTCCATGTGTTTGCCATAGCACTTTCACAAGGGCTATACTTTTGTTTCACAACTGCTTGACCTCTCGTGCTAAAATTTTAACCGGCTCTTCGCCATAAGTCATGTCCGGTTGAATCTACACCTCTGATGGTACAATCACATGCTAAGGGTCTGATCGGTAGCGACGTAACATAGACATGTGGAAGACATCGTGAATCTTTTCCAACTCAGGGGGCAAGGCCAAACGATAAGCTACCACCCACACGAATTAGGTAGCAAAATAAATACTCCCTTTTTTATGCCCCACCACTCGAACCTTAGACCCCATGTACACTCCACACACCTCTTACCACTAAACCAACAACTCCTTTGTATCATATTTTAACCACAATAATTTAAGAACCTACTATCTAGATCCAAGGATTTTATTCACTTAAAATAAAAATTTTGCATAAGCCAAGGCTTGAACCCCTGACTTCTCAGACACTACCAAACATTCCTAAATCACTTAACCACTGAAGTAGACATTCATTTATGTCACTTTCTTGCACAACCAAATATTTATGTGCAGTCTCCTAACTGTTCCCTTGTTCAAAACCTATTTCTTCTAGGCCCAAAATTCGAGGCGATATATTTTCCATGTAGCTCACCATTTCAAAGTTTTCATACATTCATGTTTTGGTTCATATAGAACTCTTACAATATCCTTGTGAATTCATGCCCGTTGAACCAAATAGAATATAATTAGATACGTGGGATAGCTCACACGAAGTGTGCTAAACATATAATCGTAGTCTATCCTTTCCTTTACATATATGCTCACACGAGCTATGAAAAGAGTATGCTTACACAAGCTGTGAAATGGGCCTGCTCACACAAGCTGTGGTTTAAAACATAGCTACACGGTGTTACTTCACAAGCTGTCAAGTATCCACAAAAAATGTCGAAACTCAGCCACCAAAAGGACATTCAAGACTAGCACTCGAAACATGTAAACCCTAATGACATGTCATTTGTATCCTACGAATTCCTAAGGTTCAAACAGGGCTCGGTAGTTAATGTAACATCGTTGGATATGCAACAATTATTTACATAACAATCCACAATATATATATCGTTCGATAGAAAGCAAACACTATACAATTACACGAACTTACCTCGACGATAAAGGCGTAGAAATGGAGTCGACTAATTCAAAACTTTTTTTTACCCCGATCTAAAGCCGTACGAGGTCTATCTTTATCTAAATTAATAAATTCAATCTATTTAATAACCATTCCATTCAATTCAATCCAAATTCATATTTTTGCAAAATTACGCTTTTGCCCCTATTATTTTGATTTCATTACAATTTAGTCCTTAAGCTCGTAATTTGAAATTCATTCAATTTCATCCCTACCCAAGCTAGTTGAATTTCATATAGGTCCATAACAATTCACACATTTCATTATTTCTCAAATTTCACCACATATTTTACACATTTTTCCAATAAATCCCTAGTTGACAAATTCATCAAAAATTACTTTACAAAAGTTGTTTATCTAACAACAAAGGTTCATTTTCTTCCATCAAACATAACAAAAAACATGTATACATTCATGGAAAAAACTATAATCTTTTAACAGATTTGCAAATTAGTCACTCGGCTAGCTTGATTAAGCTACAACGACTTCAAAAACATAGAAATCATTAAAAATGGGACAAAAACCACTTACATGCAAGATAATGAGTTGGTCGAATGCTTTGAACCCTAAAAATGGTGTTCTAACCTTCAAATTTAGGTGGAGGTTGAAGATGGATGAAAGGAATTAGATTTTGTTTTATTAATCTTAACCTTAATTACTCATTTACCTTTATACCCTTTAAAAACATTAATAATTTCAAATAAACCAATCCCATAAATGTCCACTATCACTTAAATGATCTATTTACCATCCAAGTACTCATACATTTAAATTCTATAGCCATTTAGTGCTTTTAACTTATAGAACTCAAGTTTTGCACCTTCTGCAATTTAGTCATTTTTACCAAATTAAGTATGTAAAAACGGTAAAATTTCTTAACAAAATTTTTATATGATAATATTTACATGCTGTAGACATTAAAATAATAATAAAATAATTATTCTCACATCGAATTTGTAGTCCCGAAACCACTATTCGGATTTTACTGAAAACGGGTTGTTACAAACTGGTTATATGAGTTGGGGTATGAAAGATATGGTAGCCTACCAGGACTATCTTGCAAGTATGATTCTGCATATAGGGGACTCACTTTTAAGAATCCACCTACAGGTTATCTGTTTTTTAAAATGGACCTATGAATGAGTTATCTGTTGTTGTGAACAGTAGCAGGAGGCGAGGATCTTCCAGATTGGTCTTCAGATTTAGATTAGTAGATCTTTATTTATCCAAAATTGGTGATTTTCCTCATAAGTCCGTCGACTTGTTTCACAAGGTGTGATTCCGTAGACATGGGTCTAAGCATGAATCCAGAAGTACTGTAAAATGAATTTGAGTCCATAAGACAAGCTTTTAATAGAAGATCGTAACAGGAATTACTCCCCAGGTTTGTCTTATGTGGTTATCTGGAATTATTGGCGCAAATTGTGCTAGGGTGATATCTATGGGCTATCTTTTATAAGCCGCAAGTGATAATCCGTAAGAAATCCCTAGCAATGGAGTAGATGTATATAAATCGACATCTTGGAATTATATCTATAAAATCTTGTCAAGGGAAAACTTAGGTGTACTAGGCCTTGTATAGTTGGTCAAATCTTCATTCTTTGTACCATCAGTAGTAGCCAAATGTAATCAAGTAAGATTATTTATTCGCCACGAATATGTAAGTAAATAAGCTACGATTGTTTATGACAGTGTACCAAATACAAGAGAGTTTGTTCGAGCAATGGGAACACCCATCCTAATTTAGACAAGTCAAACTTGAACCTTGAGTTGTAAAATACAAGCGTGTTAACATAGTAGTGGTGAGGTATGAAAACTCATTAAGTTCATTAGAACTTACGCATGTGTTAATATGTATTGCAGGTAAAAAGAGAATTTGAGAGTTCAATGAGGGACCAAGCCAGAATCCTCCGAGCTAAGGCAGATTTGTCTTTTATTCTACTATGTATAAAGTGGGGTGGCCTAGAGGTAGAGCCTCAGGTTCATAGTCAAGTTCGTAAATAGCTACAATTAGAACATGTTTTCAACTTTAAACAAATAATCAGCATGTTAAAGATTAGACTACCTTGCAAACTATTATGTATATTAGATTAAAGTGTGTAATTAGAAGTAAATTCTTATACATTGCGAGGCTAATTAGATAATTGTGTTTCTATAATACTTATACTATGAAAATATGAATTTTGAATGTATATGGTGAGGGTTAATGGATAGTTTTACTTTAATACAAATTGCATTAATTAGGAATGGCAGATTATATATTTATTAAGAATATGTTGGTAATTTCAGACCTTGAGTGTAGCACCCTAAAATCTAGATTCGGCGATCAGGTCGAGTTTGAGGTGTTACAATTTTGTACTAAGGTTTATTGTTATAAATATCACAAATCAGGTCATTTTTCAAAATTTTAAATTTTTGTTATGCAAGAAAATCGTTTTCAAACCGGAGTTTTTCCAACATAGGCTTGGTTTGCGTGAGGATAAGCAAATACTGAAGTGTGGGATAATTTGATCTGCCACAATTTAGTGTGACAAATTAAGCCTTTTTCATTACTTAAGGAGCTCTTATTCAAGTAATTTTATGTCTTTTATGGTTATTTCTAAAATTATTTAGTTTTAATTTAGATTGAATAAAATTAAGGTTTTATTGTTGTTTTATGACTTCTTAGGTCGATTTGAACCTAAGGAAGAACTAACAAGTTGATTGAGTGTGCAGGACAACATTTTAGGTCGATAAGTAAGCAAACTGCCTTGGATGTTGCAACATTTAGAGGAGATGTCATGACAACGAACTTCGAAACCGAGAGGGGGAACATATAGCCACTGATGTTGCGACAACCACCACTCAATGTCGCGACAACGAACTTCAAATTGATAGGGGGAGCATTTAACGTGCAATTTTACGACACCAACTATTGGGTGTTGCGACACCGGTTCGACAAGACCCAAAATGTGTTTTTGTTCGTAAAATCATATTTAACTTGTTAATCAGCCTGTAATTGACCTAATGAGGTCATACTATACAACTACTATATATATCAACTCAAAACAATAGATTATGGGACTTTTCTACATATTTCTTTACAGAAATTTCAGTTTAGCTTTCAGTAAATTAGAGTTTTTGCTTTTATGTTTTCTTAGTCGAAAAATTTCTATTCCAAAGTTTAGCCAATTGCGAGCGGAGAATGTTTCCAGTTCGTTTTATTAAATTGATTCATCAATAAGCATTCTCTCCCTTATTCTTTTATTTATATCTCTTTCATTAATCTCATTAATTTACTATTTGTATCAATATTATTCTCTCTCGTATTTCACAATACGATTATAAATAAAATTAATAAGAAAAATAAATATCATATGCAATTTATCTAATTAGTCTAAAATTTCATGTTTGTTTGGGTTATTCTCTCTCTACCATTAGACATATACTCATTGTCATCATTGATTGGTCCTTAGTCAAGTACAAATAACTAATAATAATTATTATGTGACTTAATTAAAATTAGTATCAATAATTTATAATAAATACTATGTACTTTAACCAAATATTTAATATGTCAAAATGTATGAAAAATTATATTTGTTCAATAAAATTTTTAGATTATTTAAACATAATTTTAAAATACATACAATTATATTTTAAAAATAATATATATATCCAACACTTAAAATATTGTTGTTGTTCTATTAAATAACTCCTTAAACTTAAATGATATAAGGTGTGCTCGAAAAATTATAGGATAAATGAATTTGATTCTAGATGTTTACGATTATCTGCGTAATCACTCCAATTCTAATCCATCCCTAAGAATGAAAAGTATAATTGAATGTAATTAGTAAGACTTACTAATTATAATAGTTACTCAAATCTAATTACTAGATAATTTTTCAAAAGCACTGATAAAATCTTGTCTAACACCACATACAACATTAACTAATTACCCAGACAATTACAACTTTTATAATAATTTTTCTATAACATTAGAGCGGATGGACTCATCCAATTTTAGAATTTTTCTTAAATAGGGAGTTACAAATAATCTTTTTAATTATTTTTTATATTTATAAATATAGAAAAATATCCCTTTTAAAGATATATATTTAAACCCCAAGTGGTGTAAAAGACCATGAACAACATCGAAAAAAAAATCATTGGTAGCAGATCGGGGCGGACTTGGATTAGGACTTTCATATTTCAACCCAACTGTTCGAATTCCATTAAAATATAAAAATATTTATAATTTAAATTTAATTATGAAAAATATAATTTTAATATTTTATTAATATTTAAACAATAAAACGAGTCAAAAATCCGAACTGAATCAACTCAAGGACGGGCATATAATATTTTTGAAACTAAACCACAACTGGACCAAACCCGTAGACAGTTTAGTTCTTAGTTTTCAAATTTCAACAAACAAGTTATTTGGCTGACAGTTTCCGTCAATTAACCATTACCATCGTTAGCTGATGATGACAAGACTATTATTTATCCAATTGGCGATATATGGGGACTTCCATAAGTAATTTAAAAATGATAAAGAAAATTAAAAGATTTAAAAGTATGGCAGATTAACCATTGCGTCAAAGCTTTTTCGGACCCCCACCGCCCCCCGCCCCCCAAAAAAGGGGAATAGGAGAAAAGATAAGCAGCCAAGCAGGTGTTTCAGAGTTGCAATCTCATTAAACATCATCGTATCCAATTGTTTGTATATAAAGAATAACAGCATTTTACAAGCAGCACATGGGCTGCTTCTCAAAATAAGGTCAATGAGATTCCTTGAACACTCTTCTCAAGACATCAAATACAAATGTGCCTCTATACCCTGTTGTCATGTCTATATCATCTTTCACCCCTAAACAACAATAAAGTCAAATGATAATTCCATGCAGGGGCGAAGCGAGAGGGGCTGGCATAGCCCCGGCCCCTCCTAAAATGTAAAATTATTATTTAGATCTTTAAAATTTTTTAAAAATTTTAAATTAGTAAAGGTAAAATTGCACTTTGACCCCCCTAAAATTATAAAAATTTAATTTAATCCTTTACAAATTATAAAGATATAAACTATAAAAAATTAAAATTTCATCTGGCCCCCCCTATAAAATTGTTGTGGCTTCGCCCCTGATTCCATGCTTTATAACATAATTTTGATTTTTAAGAAGAAAAATAGATGCACTGTAATCTATGACAAAATAGACAGAAATGAAGAGAAACACACTACTAGCTCTCGAAATATCTCAACATCCATAACAAAAGCACACTTTTAAAATAAATGAAGAGTGAGAGTAGCATAACTTACAATTTGTAGCAAAGTAAAAATCAACCCCGAGTTTAAGATTTCTACTAGCTGCTACACCCAAATGCATCAATATAATCAACAGAACCACATAGCCAAGCGTTAAAAAGTGCGACTTGATGAATACTTCAAAACGTGGTAGGGACAAGAAGCCAAACTACTAGGCTCTAGTCACTCACTTCCCCTTGAGCACCATCACCTAGGTTATTTATTAATTGAACTACTCTGACTTAAGATGCTGTGCAAGATCAAGTATGAAGCATAACTGAAGCAGCGGAAACATTAGTACAAACACTGTCCAAAAGCAAATTGATATTAAAAGAAAGTGTTATTTACATTGTTATTCCGAGGTGCATTCTGCATAACACCCAAGTAATACACTGAACATTTGGATTATATAACTATAAAAGTGAACAAGACAATAGTAAAATAATAGACATCTTGAATCTTTGTCATTAGCAACACTTCCACACCTTTGAACACTAACATTAATTTATTCATAAAAAATAAAATCTTATCACAAGACCCAGTAACTTAATAAACAAGGGCAATGGTTCCTTAACTATCCATATATTGTGCTCTAATGCTTAGAATATCTATTTCCAGGCAATGCTACTTCCTCGAGAGAACAAAAATTATAGACATCCCACTGGAGATGGCCAAAAAACTAACCTGGACACACCAACCTTCCTATAAAATTTATATATATAAAAAAATCCAGATATTCTCTTCCTCCCCTTTCACACTCCCAACAGAATCAAGAGTTTTTTTTTTTTTTTTTTAACTCCTTAGTTAAAAACAAGCCAAAATTACGAAATATAGATAAAATAAAACTTGAAACTAGAGATGGCATCCAAAGCAATTACAGGTCTTGGGAGTGAAGGAGCAGAAACCAAAAGGTCTGTTTGGAATGTTGCAATTGATGGCATAGCAACAAGGGGATGGCAAGCAAACACCTTTCGCTCCACCACAGCATGTACAAGCAGCACATATCTGGAAAGTCCCCAACTTTCTTCTGCTTTCATTAAACATCATCCTCTTCACCATCTTTTCGTCCACCAATGGAACCAGTTCTAAAGACTCATTTACCTTCAAAACAAGAAACCGACTTTAAATCTATAAAAAATAGACAAAAAGCTCAAATATTGGACATGAAAAGCAAAGGGATCAATGCAATCCAAACCAAGGTTTTTTTTTTTTTTACTTACTTGGGTAGATTCATTGTAATTGAAGACATAAGCTGAAAAAACCAGAAATAGGAGAAAAAGAGAGACCTCGAGAGGAGACTTCATGTTTCTCGAAGTGGGTTTCGGGTTTTGTGATTGACTGAGCAGGTAGTAAAATGAAAAGAGGGGGAAAAAAGAAGAAAAATTGATGTATAAGAATGTGAAAGGGGTTTTGTAAAGGACTAATAGAGCTATTTAAGTTGGATGTGGAAATCATAAATGAAAAAGAATCGCTTTTTTGAACACCTTTTTCTGGTGGTGCTCATTTGACGGCATCTTAAATGAGATTTTACTATTTAGCTTGGAGGAGAGGGAGGGGGGAGAACTCATTGGTGGAATGTTATAAAAATTGAATGATGATGGAATTTGGTTATATATATTTTTTATTTATTCAATTTAATGATAATTAAATAAAAAATTAATTAAAAGAAAAATTATAAAAGAAAAACTTATATGTTAAAAAAGTCGTTAAGAAAATATAAAAAAATAATTAAGTTATTATATTAAATCCGCACCTAATTAAACTTTCATTAACGGTTTTTATAATTGACTACATTGAATTAACATGTAACATCCCAATTTAGGGCTTAGTCGGAATAGTGGTTGCGAGACCACAAACCCGAAGTAGAAATATATGTTTTATGATTTTTATGAGGTCTATGACATGTTTGCATGGTTGTGTGAAAATTTCATGAAGAAATTTTATGATTTAGTGATCAATTTATCTTTTAGGACTAAATTTCAAAAATTGAAAAAAAAATGAGATTCTAGACGTTTAGCATTAGAAAATTTATTAGAGGTCCTTATTTAGTAATTAGACCATTATATCTCATGATAGACAAAAATGGACATGGAAGGAAAAAAATCTCAAGGAAGGGCCTTAAGGGCATTTTGGTCATTTAGTTAATAAAAAGGGAAAAAGAAGTCAAAATTGGTGTCCATCTTCTTCCCTAAGTGCCGAAAATTGAAGAGAAGCCATAGCTAGGGTTTTGTTCATTTTCAAGCTCAAAGTAAGTGCATCCTAGCCCCGTTTTTAAAGTTCTTTACATTTTTGAGATCCTCGTAGCTCGATTTAGCTATTTCAAACCATATTTTAAGCTAGAGTTCATGTTCAAAAACTTACCCATGTATGTCATGCACGTATTTTGATGTTTAATGGAGGAATATGGAAGTTTAAGGTGTGATGAACATCTTTCTCTAAGTGATTTTTCATGGAAACACCGAAAAAGGACCTATTTGTAAATGTGATAAAATGTGTAGTGAAAATAAGTTTTTAAGGAAAATGTGAGCTATTATAAGCTTAAGATAGGTTCGGCTAGGCTTGGGTAACCAAGAAAATGAGTACATTTCATCATACGAGCCTAGGGACCATTTTGTAAATATGTAAAAGTTTAGGGGAAAAATTATAATTTTTTCCAAAGTATGAGTCATGGGTTGTTTTAGTCAATGTGATAATTAAATAAGTAAAATTTGTAATTATAGATCAAGAAAATGAAGTCCGGACCTAAACCGAGGAAAGAACAAGGTGGTGGGCTAAATTGAACAACTATCTATATTTTGATACCGAGGTAAGTTTGTGTGTAATAAATCAACATTATGTTATTATGTATTTAAATGCTTGATATTACATGAAATGTATATTCTTTTTATGAAATTGGTTAATGAGGTCTCGACTAAGAAAAAAATGATGAAGTTTTACTATATCGAAGTCCCAGTTGAACCTTAGGAATAGAAAGGATACCCTTGTCACGACATTAGATTAATAAGGTCCCGTATAAGACCGTATCTGGGATATGGGCTCGGCACCAAATTGAGATCCCGTGTAAGACCATATCTGGGATATGGCATCGGCATCGAATAATAATACGAGCACGGTCGAGGACTGTTTCAATTTGAGCAAGGAATTTACATGATCGTGCGAAATAACTTGGAAACCAGCTCGGGCTAGCAATTCAAGGATTTTACGCGCCTTAACGCAAGCTAACTTCAGCTTGAATTCAGCTCCTCGAGCTCCATGTAGCTCGGTTCAGCTCATATGAGCTCGGTTTAGCTCCCATGAATTTACTTCAGCACGTTTGAGCTTGGATTAAATTCATTTCAGCTCATTTAAATTAGTGTTTGAACCAATTAAATAATTAAGTTAATTTAGTTTAATTTACTACAGCTCATAAATATGTCTTAGCTTATTGCATGTTTTTAATGTGTCTAGAAAAGCCCTTATTTAATTTCTCTTAATTCCTACAGCCATTTATTATGTCCTAATCTAAGATAACTTAATTAGTTGCTAGAATCAAATTTAATGTGCAGGTTTTTTTTTATTGTTTGCTGCCGAATTTAATATGTCCAAAGGGGAGCTTAATTTTTGTGAATTAATTGGTGCATGTAATATCCGGGATTTAGGGGTTATGCGTTTTAACTTAAATGTATGTAGTAGCATGCTTGTGTGTGGTTTGTATGTGTTTTGGGGGATTCGGGAACCCTAGGGAGTAGGTAGATGCCTTAGAAAAATATTGGATTTTTAAGTCTTAGAGGAGAGCTAAGGGAGCTAGGCCTTAAGGAGTTTAGTATGTGGATCAAGACACAAGAACTTAACTGGTAAAGTGGCAAGTGAGGCGCCACTTAGAACACATGAGAGTGACGCCTCAGGGAGTGTGAAGGGACTTAGGTTCGAGCAGCATAGGTAGCATTTTGGGCTTTTATTTTTTCGGTAAGGGAGTGCAGTGTTGGACGGCACAGGGACACTGAATGGATGAGCATTTGATTTGGTCAAATTCATTTGAAAATTCGGCTAGGAGAGGAAGATAAGTGCTGACTCATTCAAACTCTTTTGAATGAGAGGAGAAGAGAAGAAATAGGAGGAAAAAGTGGAGAGAAAATAGGGGATGAGAAGAGGGTGAGAGTTGGCCGAATGTAGGACTTTGAAGGGGGGCTTATTCGGTCATGCAAGGGGGAGCTAGGTGCCGAATTTGCTTAAGGGTTAAGGTGCATTTTAGTTTTCTTTTCCTTCCTTAGACTTGTGCCAAAGTGATAGTCGAAAAACTTTCAAAGCCCTTTCTATTTTCTTTACTTTAGCCGAATTTGGGAAGACCATTAAGGTCACTTTCTTCATCTTTCTCTTTTTCTTCACACCGCTTTCTTACGTCTTCAAAAGCGAAAGCATATTTTGACCATACCCGATCACCAAGCATTGAGCGTTGAAGCCAAATCCCACATCTTTTGCCATTACTCTTCATAGCCGAACGTCTCATTGCATCTCTACCCTTTGAAACCGATTGTTCTTAAGCACTAAAAGCCGATCATCTTTCTCCTCTCGAATCGACTTCTCTACTTTGGGTTTCCTCTTGTCGATTTCTTAGAAGCCGATTGATCATTGCGTTTGGTCACTCTTTTTCGGTAAGAGATCTCTTTCGGTCTGAATCTCTCTCAGATTATTCTAGCCTGTCGAAATCGAGGCCTAATCCTATACTGATGTTATGGCCGAATCTATGCAAGGTTTTGGATTCGTAACCCTTCTTGGAAGCAAACGTTAGGAGCAGTGGAGATCTTTCGAGATTTTGATATTCAAGGTAAGCAAAGTAGGACCTTAGGCCGAAGGCCACATACTTTCGTCCATTAATGTTAGAATTGAATCTAACATAGGTTATGTAGGGATTCGACAACTTCCAAGGGCAGGTGACGATTTTCGGGATTTAATCGAGAAAGGTAAGGGAGTTGTAGTATTCGGCCAAAGGCCATATTGTTTTTAAGGGATGGTCGATTGTAACTGTGGTGTTTTAGGAGGGGTTCGACAGAGATAAATGAGGAGTCTCCGGGATTCAGATCTACTTCGGTAAGAGTATTTAAGTTATAGATTGTGTTTCATTTAGATCTTACATATCGATTAACCTGGTTTCGATTAAGTGATATTCGATGGATGCAAATACCAGTGGAGGAGAGAAAGGGGTAGTTCCTACCCTAGATTCAAGAAACGCTCGGTTTCTGCCAGATGCGTGATTAGCCACCGGGTTGTGGGCGAAATCGGAAAGGGATAAGCGGATCGTTGTTATCCCCGATAGCGAGAGTGTCGGTATCGAGTGTCATTCTCACACATTATCGTGTGTGTAACCCTATGCTAATTCCCGATAGATTAATAGTATTATGTTAAATATGTGTTAATAAAAATACGAATAACATGGCTAAGGGTACCATTCAATGGTATAGTGCGTTCAGGTACGTTACCCCTTAACACTCCGTTAATAATGTTTATAAACATTGATATGAAAATATGTGTAATTTCGTTATGGCTTTGGGGTAAGGTATATTACATGATATCTGTATATTTTGTATGATGCATGGGCACATGGGTGATAATGATAAAAAGGGGAAGTGTTCCGGTGGTTTTACCACATTAATCCGGTGACTCATGTCACAATATTATGATTCGGTGACGTTGACACATTATCTGGTGGCTATGCCACGTATTAAGGGCGATGAGCGCTGATTGCAGCGATCGCCGCCGAGGTGTGTAGCGGATGGAGGGTCGATTTAGAAATCCCCACGGTGTGATTAGCTGGTACGGGTGGTGTGTAGAGGTTGGATATCTAGGTGGGTTCGGGTTGCATTTTCATCTTTATATACATATGTGATTTAAATATGCTATGATATGGGCCTATGGCCGAATATGATTAAGGATGGGCTTTGCCCAAAATGTTTGCAATAAAGGCTTAAATCGGTTGGGAACCAGTGCTGGTTGTTGCACATTGAGTCTGCGGACTCACCCTTCGTGGGCTAACATTTTGCAGGTGATACCTAGTGCTATGGATCGGGTCGGCAGGGACTATGTGGTGGCCATGCTCAGCGTTTTCGGGTTTCCATATGGTTGAACTTTGCATTTTCTTTAGCATACTTTTCTTTTGGGATTTATTTTGGGTATTTACTTTGTAATTAGGCCACTATTTAACTGTTTTAAATTTTGCGTTTAAACTTCATGTCTATGCGACGGTAAACAATTGAGTAATCAAATGTTTTCTTAAAACAACTTCAAATGTTTTATCACCTAATCAACTTACGGTTTTCAACTTAATAAGCCCTAAAATCCGGCAATTCTTTTAATTTACGAAATATGAAGGAAACGTTTTAATGAAATACAAAACTTGAACGACAACTTGGTTTTCAACTCATTAAAATTACAAACTTGTTTTAATAATCGACTTATTTTACTAGAACAGGAAACGAAATTAAGTTAAGTTTTTCTGAAGGAACATGTCAGATCCGGTCGAGGCTTGTGGGCTGGGTTTGGGGTGTTTCAACTTGGTATCAGAGCCCAGTTTTAAACACTCGGCCTTGGGTTTTGAAGCCCACAACATTTCCAAAATTTGAGCAAAAAAAAATGGGTTTTTGAAATTTTTGATTAAATGGTCCTATGGAAGCATGGCACCCAAGTTCTCGGCCCAAGTCCGCCAGGTAAGTTCTTTAGATGATAAGTTGATTTGTATATGCTAATGTATGATACTATAGATGATAGGCTTAGGAAACTATACTATAGAGACATGAACCCTAGGTATATGTGTACTTCTACGGAAAAACCACTGATTAAAACTCTATTGCATAAAACTTCTCTTTAAACAAGAAGTGAAAAGATTCTAATGCATAAAAATTTCGTAAAAACAGATAAACCACGACGGTAGACATGAGTTCTAGGGGCGTGGTCGCAATACTCGTGGGCGCGCGCAGAGGCGAATGATCGTGTCGGAACCGATCCGGATGCAGTCGGGGTTCCGAAAATGAGGCGCCGCCACCGGTGTGAGGGGCGAAATTCCAAGAGCGCACGGAGGAGATGACGTATGTCGCAGCTATGCTACGAGTTTTAGAGCGAGTGGCGAGGAGCTAGTATGGGAAATGGGGCTCGAAAGTCGTGATCTCGAGAGACTTAGAGCAAATGGAGCCGAGGTTTTTAGAGGAGTATCTGGGGTAGCTCGAACGTGGCGGAGTATTGGTTAGAGGCGAGAGGATCATGGATGATTTGGACCGCACTATTGAGGAGAAGTTTGAAAGGTCTTTGTTTACCGTTGCCGGGATGAGGCCTACCGGTGGTGGCTCATCATCGGAGAGGGTACCCCTGCAGATCGAGTGGATTGGGGTTATTTTAAAATTAAATTCGAGGGAAAATACGTTGGAGCTAGCTACGTAGACTCATAGAGGAAGGCGTTTCTAAATTTAGTGCAAGGAGGCAAGTCGGTAGCGGAATATGAATCGGAGTTTTTGCGGTTAAGCCGGTATGCCAGAGGGATTGTGGCTACTGATTATGAGTGATGTGTCAGATTTGAGGATGGATTGCGAGATGAGCTGCGGGTGTTGATTGCCCCGCAGCGGGAAAGAGACTTTGCTATTTTAGTGGATAAAGCTCGGATAGCTGAAGAAGTTAAGCGGACCGAGAGATAGAACCGGGACAGAGGTCAGGGTAAGAATAAGAGGAGCTATGGGTCTTCCGGGTCATCCGAAAATTTTCAAAAGAGACCTAGAGTTGATGGGCCGTGAGGTCGGCGAGTTCTTCTGCGGAGGACAAGCGATCAGTACTTGTGCTCAGTGTGGAAAGATGCACCCGGGAGAATGTTGGAAAAAGACAGGGGGATGTTTTAAGTGTGGGTCCAAAGATCACATGATTAGGGACTGTCCGGTGGAAACGGATAGGAGCCGACCAGCAGGTCAGGGTTTTAATTAGGCTGGTAGAGGTGGACAACAGCCGCCGAGGGGTCGTGGTCCGATGGGCAGAGGTAATGGTTCTCGTAGAGGTCGCGGAATACCGGCGAGAGGAGGTGGTAACACGGAGGCGAGACACCAGTGTCCGGTATATGCGGTTCGTCGGAGGAGGATGGTGATGCACCGATGTCATAACGATGCGTTCCTTATTTCTCGATTACCCTTTATTGCTCGATAGATATAGGGTCAACTCATTCTTACATCGCTAGTGAGGTGTCTGGAACTCTGCATGTGAACTTTGAGACTGTACCTAGGAAGATGACTGTACTTAGTCCTTTAGGGCAATTAGTAGTAGTAGACAAACTCTTTGGGGAAGTGCCTTTAGAAGTTCAGGGGGCGCAGTTTCCGGCTGACTTAATGGAGCTGCCATTCGGGGAATTTGACTTAATTTTAGGCATGGACTGGTTAGTGAAGTACCGTGCGAATATGGACTGTGCTGCTAAGCGCTTGTCGTTGAGGACTTCTGATGACAATGAGATTGTGGCGATGGGTGAGAGGAGGAATTACATCGAATGTAGTGTCTTCCCTTAGGCGGAGAGGATGGTAAGGAAGGGATGTATGGCTTTTCTTCGATGCTTGTTAGTGCCTTGGAGGCTAAGGAAGCGGTATGGAAGAAGTCGGGACGGTAAAAGAGTTTGTGGATGTCTTTTTCGGAAGAACTTCGGGGTTGCCTCCGGATCGTGAGGTGGAATTTGGGATTGACTTGTTGCACATGCAGCGCCGGTATCTATCGCTCCGCATGCAATGGCACCAAAGGAGTTAGTTGAGCTCAAGCCTCAGATCCAAGAGTTACTTGATCGTGGGTTTATCCGACCCAGTGTGTCTCCATGAGGAGCACCGGTCCTATTCGTGAAGAAGAAGGACGGGACTATGCGTATGTGCATAGATTACCGGCAGTTGAATAAGTTGACCATCAAGAACAAGTACCCTTTGTCAAGGATAGACGACTTGTTCGATCAGCTTAAGGGAGCCGCAGTATTTTCAAAGATAGATCTAAGGTCGGGATACAATTAGCTTAAGGTGAAGGAAGCAGATATCCATAAGACAACTTTCTGGACAAGATACGGGCATTATGAGTTCTTAGTAATGCCGTTCGGATTGACAAACGCCCCAGCTGCGTTCATGGATATGAAGAATCGGGTTTTCCAACCCTACTTGGATCGATTAAATGCGTTGTGTTTATAGACGACATCCTAGTGTATTCCAAGTCTGAGGAAGAACATGATGAGCATCTTCGGGTAGTATTGCAGGTGTTAAGGGAGAAGAAGTTATATGCCAAGTTTAGCAAGTGCGAATTTTGGTTGAAGGAAGTTGCGCTTTTGGGTCATGTGGTGTTTGCGTAGGGATAAGAGTAGACCCTCGGAAGATTGAGGCGATGCTAGATTGGAAACCACCTAATTTTGTGGCTGAGGTTTGCGTTTCTTGGGGTTAGCAGCTACTACGAGAAGGTTCGTAGAAGGGTTCTCATCAATAGCAAAGACACCTCCGATTTAAATTGTTGAGAAAGGAGGTACCTTTCGTATGGGCGGATAAGCAGCGTGAGCTTGAAAGGCTTGAGAGGGTTTTGACGAAGCTCGGTTTTGATTCACTGAGGCAGGGAAGGGTTTTGTGGTGTACTGTGATACTTCTCACACAGGATTGGGATGTGTTTTGATGCAAGACGGGAAGGTGGTCGCTTATGCGTCTCGGCAATTAAGGCCACATGAGGTTAACTATCCGACGCATGAATTGGAATTGACAGCGGTAGTCTTTGCTCTTAAGGTATGGAGGCACTATTTATATGGAGAAAGGTCGGTGATCTACACGGACCATAAGAGTCTGAAGTATTTGTTGACTCGAAGGAGCTAAATTTGAGACAATGAAGGTGGGTGGAGTTGTTGAAAGACTACGATTGTTCTATAGAGTATCACCCGGTAAGGCGAATGTAGTGGCGGATGCCCTAAGTCGAGAAAGTAGTGTCGGATCTCGAGGCGATGTTTGCACATCTTAGCCTTTCTCGGCGACGGAAGTTTGCTAGCGAGTTGCGGTGAAGCCGACATGGTTAAGTCGTGAAAGAAAAACAACCGGTAGATGATGATCTCGAGTGCTAAGCTCTGCGCAGTACAGTACAATGGGGAATTGGAAGACTATGGGGTAAAAATGACGAGTATTGTGCTTCCAGGGTAGGGTATGTATGCCGAAGGATGAGGAACTAAGACAGAGAATTCTTCGGGAATCGCATAGTAGTCCTTATGCTATGCATCCTGGAGGAAGTAAGTTATACAAGGATCTGCGGGATCAGTTTTGGTGGCCTGGTCTTAAGCGGGAAGTTACAGAATTTGTAGGGAAGTGTTTAACGTGTCAGCAAGTCAAGGCTGAACACCAAGAACCTTCGGGGTTACTTTAGCCGGTAAAGATTCCGCAGTGGAAGTGGGAGAGAATTACCATGGACTTCATTAGTGGGCTTCCCCTTACGCCTACTAAGAAGGACTCGGTATGGGTGATAGTGGATCGGTTGACAAAGTCTGGACATTTCATACCAGTGCGGGTTGACTATTCTCTACAGAGGTTGGCAAAATTGTATGTGGCAGAAATTGTGAGGCTGCACGGAGTGCCAGTGTCGATTATTTCGGATAGGGATCCGAGGTTTACATCTCGGTTTTGGAAAGCCTTGCATCGTGCATTGGGCACCGATTAGATTTCAAAGACGGCATTTCATCCGCAATGGACGGCCAACTGGCGGGTAATTCAAGTGTTGGAGGATATGTTGAGGGGTTGCGTGATAGACTTGAGAGGAAGTCGGAGGAATTCTTGCCTTTAGCGAGTTTGCGTGCAACAACAAACTATCAAGCAAGTATTCGGATGGCACCGTATGAAGCACTGTATGGACGGAAGTGTCACACTCCTATGTGTTGGACAGAATTGGGGGAATGTCATGTTTTAGGTCCGAGATTGTGGCGAGAATCGGAAGAAAAGGTTAAGGTAATTCGCACGCAGTTGAAGGAGGCATCCGATGCACAAAAAGTCGTATGTAGATCTCAAGCGGAAAGAAATAGAGTTTGCTGTGGGAGATCAGGTGTTTCTGAAAGTTTCACCGTGGAAGAAGGTGATGAGATTTGGTCGCAAGGGTAAGTTAAGTCCCAGGTTTATAGGACCTTATCGAGTTCTGAAGCGGGTTGGACAAGTGGCATATCAGTTATAGTTGCCTTCGGAATTGAAGCAGATGCACGATGTGTTCCACATTTCGATGCTACGTCGTTACCGATCAGATCCATCTCATGTAGTGCCAGTTGAGGAGGTGGAGTTGAACTCAGACTGGTCCTACGAGGAAGAGCCGAATCAGATTCTAGAACGAGATGTGAAGGTGTTACGGAGGAAATCAGTTCCTCTAGTCAAAGTGTTATGGCATAACCATGGATCGGAAGAAGCTTCTTGGGAGCCGGAGGAAGCAATGCGGCAAAAATACCCTCACCTATTCTAGTCAGGTAATTTCGAGGCCGAAATTTTTTTTAAGGGGGTAGAACTGTAATATTCGAGATTTAGGGGTTATGCGTTTTAACTTGAATGTATGTAGTAGCATGCTTGTGTGTGGTTTGTATGTGTTTTCGGGGCTTCGGGAACCCTGGGGAGTAGGTAGATGCCTTAGAAAAATATTGGATTTTTAAGTCTTAGAGGAGAGCTAAGGGAGCTAGGCCTTAAGGAGTTTAGTATGTGGATCAAGACACAAGAACTTAACTGGTAAAGTGGCAAGGGAGGCACCACTTAGAACACAGGAGAGTGACGCCTCAGGGAGTGTGAAGGGACTTAGGTTCGAGCAGCACAGGTAGCGTTTTGGGCTTTTATTTTTTTGGCAAGGGAGTGCAGTGTTGGACGGCACAGGGACACTGAATGGATGAGCATTTGATTTGGTCAAATTCATTTGAAAATTCAGCTAGGAGAGGAAGATAAGTGCTGACTCATTCAAACTCTTTTGAATGAGAGGAGAAGAGAAGAAATAGGAGGAAAAAGTCGAGAGAAAAGAGGGGATGAGAAGAGGGTCAGAGTTGGCCAAATGTAGGACTTTGGAGGGGGGCTTATTCGGTCATGCAAGGGGGAGCTAGGTGTCGAATTTGCTTAAGGGTTAAGGTGCATTTTAGTTTTCTTTTCCTTCCTTAGACTTGTGCCGAAAGTGATAGTCAGAAAACCTTCAAAGCCCTTTCTATTTTCTTTGCTTTAGCCGAATTTGGGAAGACCATTAAGGTCACTTTCTTCATCTTTCTCTTTTTCTTCACACCGCTTTCTTCTGTCTTCAAAAGCCGAAAGCACATTTTGACCATAGCCGATCATCAAGCATTAAACATTGAAGCCGAATCCCACATCTTTTGCCATTACTCTTCATAGCCGAATGTCTCATTGCATCTCTACCCCTTTGAAACCGATTGTTCTTAAGCACTAAAAGCCGATCATCTTTCTCCTCTGAATCGACTTCTCTACTTTGGGTTTCCTCTTGTCAATTTCTTAGAAGCTAGTTGATCATTGCGTTTGGTCACTCTTTTTCGGTAAGAGATCTCTTTCGGTCTGAATCTCTCTGTATTATTCTAGCCTGTCGAAATCAGAGGCCTAATCCTATACTGATGTTATGGCCGAATCTATGCAAGGTTTTGGATTCGTAACCCTTCTTGGAAGCAAACATTAGGAGCAGTGGAGATCTTTCGGGATTTTGATATTCAAGGTAAGCAAAGTAGGACCTTAGGCCGAAGGCCACTTACTTTCGTCCATTAATGTTAGAATTGAATCTAACATAGGTTATGTAGGGATTCGACAACTTCCAAGGGCAGGTGACGATTTTCGGGATTTAATCGAGGAAGGTAAGGGAGTTGTAGTATTCGGCCAAAGGCCATATTTTTTTAAGGGATGGCCGATTCTAACTGTGGTGTTTTAGGAGGGGTTCGACAGAGATAAATGAGGAGTCTCCGGGATTCAGATCTACTTCGGTAAGAGTATTTAAGTTATAGATTGTGTTTCATTTAGATCTTACATATCGATTAACCGGGTTTCTGATTAAGTGATATTCGATGGATGCAAATACCAGTGGAGGAGAGAAAGGGTAGTTCCTACCCTAGATTCAAGAAACGCTCGGTTCTACACAGACGTGATTAGCCACCGGGTTGTGGGCGAAGATCGGAAAGGGATAAGCAGATCGCTGTTATCCTTGATAGCGAGAGTGTCGGTATCGAAAGTGTCATTCTCACTGTTATCAGGTGTGTAACCCTACGCTAATTCCCGATAGATTAATAGTATTATGTTTAATATGTGTTAATAAAAATACGAATAACATGGCTAAGGGTACCATTCAATGGTATAGTGCGTTCGTGCACGTTACCCCCTTAACACTCCGTTAATAATGTTTATAAACATTGATATGAAAATATGTGTAATTTCGTTATGGCTTTGGGGTAAGGTATATTGCATGATATCTGTATATTTTGTATGATGCATGGGCACATGGGTGATAATGATAAAAAGGGGAAATGTTCCGGTGGTTTTACCACATTAATCCGGTGACTCATGTCACAATATTATGATTCGGTGACGTTGTCACATTATCCGGTGGCTATGCCACGTATTAAGGGCGATGAGCAGTTGACTGCAGTGACTGCCTTCGAGGGTGTGTAGCGGATGGAGGATCGATTTAGAAATCCGCACGGTGTGATTGGCAGGTACGGGTGGTGTGTAGAGGTTGGATATCTAGGTGGGTTCGGGTTGCATTTTCATCTTTATATACATATGTGATTTAAATATGCTATGATATGGGCCTATGGCCGAATATGATTAAGGATGGGCTTTGCCCAAAATGTTTGCAATAAAGGATTAAATCGGTTGGGAATCAGTGTTGGTTGTTGCACATTTAGTCTGCAGACTCACCCTTCGTGGGCTAACATTTTGCAGGTGATACCTAGTGTTATGGACCGGGTCGGCAGGGACTATGTGGTGGCCATGCTCAGCGTTTTCGGGTTTCCGTATGGTTGAACTTTGCGTTTTCTTTAGCATACTTTTCTTTCGGGATTTATTTTGGGTATTTACTTTGTAATAAGGCCACTATTTAACTGTTTTAAATTTTGCGTTTAAACTTCATGTCTATGCGACGGTAAAAAATTGAGTAATCAAATGTTTTCTTAAAACAACTTCAAATGTTTTATCACCTAATCAACTTACGGTTTTCATCTTAATAAGCCCTAAAATTCGGCAATTCTTTTAATTTACGAAATATGAAGGAAACGTTTTAACGAAATACAAAACTTGAACGACAACTTGGTTTTCAACTCGTTAAAATTACAAACTTGTTTTAATAATCGACTTATTTTACTAGAACAGGAAACGAAATTAAGTTAAGTTTTTCTGAAGGAACATGTCAGATCCGGTCGAGGCTTGTGGGTTGGGTTTGGGGTGTTTCAGTGCAGGTACACTACCTTGGACGGCTAGGTGCATGGCTGACATTTAAGGGAGTTTTTAAGCTGAAATTAAAACTCAGCAGCTCATTTCTCTTCCCCAAGTGACTGTTCGTGTAAAGCAAGGGACAAAGGAGAGTTCACATTAGCTCATTCAGCTCCCATATTCCGTTCACACCTAGTGGCTGTTCAAAAAACAACCCTTCACACCTTGTGGCTGTTGGTGTCTAAATGTTTACACCAAGGGGCTGTTTGTGTGCCCAAAAAATGCCACTTAATTGCTGCTGGTTATTTGGCTGCCCAAGGAGGAATTTAAGCTGATATTAAATGCTTTAGCTGCTCAACAATGAATCCTTTCAGCTTAATTAATTTATTCATTAAATCAGCTGAATTGGGAGATTAAACAAGCTGAATTGTTCATTCTAGAAACTGCCCATTGAGCTCCATTCAGCCGAATCTTGCTCTAGGATTTTAATGGTTTTAATTCTTGAATTTTCTAGCTTATTCTAGCTACATTTACTTAGTCATTAAGCTTTGTTTGTTGACCATTTAGCTAGTTAGTAGATAGGCTATAAATATTTTGTTGTTTTCATTTGTAAAGGACTTTTTGGCAAATTTTTAATGAAACTTTGTTTCTGTGAGGTTTCCCTCAACTCCTATTTCGTACGAGTCTCGAGTGACTTATCTAGCGTTGCTAGTGGCATCTCTGAACTTGTTTAAACTTATCACCAACTCTTGGTGTGGCGTTCACCTATTCTATTTTCCATCCCACCACCTTAACCGTATAAGAACCGGGGTGACACTACTATATAGTGTTGAATCGTTCTTAGTGTTAAGTTCGATATTCCATTTTCACCACTTATCCAAAACTATCTACTTTTCATTTTCCTTGTTAAATCGAGCCTACTACATTCTTCTAAAACCCGTTTCCATTTCAAAACCATCTTGTTAGCTTCCGCAACACATAACCAAATTCACAATTTTAACGCAACGAACATTCTCCTCGTCGACGATCGGGCGACGATCGGGCAAACACGCGACTCAACTCACTAAACCGAGGCAAGATCGTATCAATTGGTATCAGTGCTTGAAAACGAAGAGCGCCGACGTTCAAATCAATCCTGGAGTAGGTTCGTGAAGTAAAAAAAATCGAAAAAAAATTCAAGTTGTGATTTTAATTTTTTTTCTTTGTAATCAGCATATATTGTAGTTGAAGCTTAAAAAAAATACGAAATTATAGAAAAAAAGGAAAGTGAAGTTTGCAAGTTTTTGTACTCATCCCCTTCAATTTCTGTTTCTCGATCATCAAAGTTGTCTACCAACATTCCTTCCCACCCCAATGCCACACTCAAACCCGATTTTATTTTTGTTTCAGCCTACCCTACACCAAACTCGATTATCCCTTGTCACCTTTTGAAGCCGACCCCAAGCAACCCAAATAAGTCTATTTGAGACGAAGTACGAAATCGTGAGATGAGGTCGAGTGGAAAAAGGCTAGAGTGTGTGAGCACATTAGAGAGGAGGTAAAAGACGAAAAGAGTGTAAACACGAGTGAGAGTGCTGCTATTTCTTTCTTTCCGAGTGATTAGTGAGATTTTGAAAGTGATGTCTTAAAATTCTTATGTCAAGAAGTCCCGAAAGACACATGGCGGATCGAAACGAAAGGCAACCAGTTCGGAATGTGCCAGACTTAAATTTACAAGCCTTGCTCCGAGAAGTTGAACGGTTGTTCGATCGCAAGTTGGAGCTGATACAAGAAAGACTCGACCATGTGAAAGGAAGAGCCCAACGAGAAAGAACCCTTCTAAGTCCACCGCGAAATCGAGGCCGACGATGAGTCCAAGATGACGACTTGTCTGAACCAAGTGAGCTCGAAAGTGAACAAGGTTCAAATATGAGCGATCGGTGGAGAGGCCAACGTCACCATGGCCAACGAGATCGAGAAAGGTTCGACGATGACTTAAAAAGCATCAAGTTATCCATCCCTCCATTCCAAGGCCGTTCGAACCTGGAAGCCTACCTCGAATGGGAGAAGAAAATTAAACTTGTGTTCGAGTGTCACAATTATTCCGAGGCTAAGAAAGTTAAGTTGGCATCCATAGAATTTTCTGACTACGCCATGATTTGGTGGGACCAACTCTCGACAAGCCGGAGGCGCAATGGTGAGCACCCTATCAACACTTGGACCGAGATGAAGGCCGTGATGCGGCAAAGATTTATCCCTTCATACTACCACCGGGAGTTGTATCAAAAACTCTAAAATCTCTCCCAAGGGACGAAAAGCGTGGATGATTATTATAAAGAGATGGAAGTCGCCATGATTCGTACAGATGTGCAAGAAGACCGTGAGGTGACTATGGCGTGATTTCTGGCCGGACTCAACCGTGAGATAGCCAATATTTTCGAGTTGCAACATTACGTGGAGATCGTTTATATGGTGCATATGGCGATCAAGGTTGAGAAGCAGCTCAAAAAGAAAGGTGTTGTTCGTGGCTATTCAACTCCGAATGCGCCTAAGTGGAACCAAGGCCCAAGCAAGAATGCTTCAGCAAGTGAAGCCAAGGAGCCCATGATGCCGGCGAATACAACCAAGCCTTTGGCCGAAACTAGCAAAGGCAGAGCCATTGATAATAATCAAAATCGGACGCGCGATATCAAGTTTTTTAAGTGTCTCGGAAGGGGTCACATTGCGAGCCAATGCCCAAATCGAAGTACGATGGTGATCTGACCCAACAGAGACATAGAATCGGAAGAAGGAGATGACGAGAACGACAATGATGATGAAAACCCTTCCGAAGAAAATGAAGAATTAGATTTTGCAGTTAAAGGCGAGATGCTCGTCGTAAAAAGAAGTCTTAGTACGCAAAGCTCCGTAAGTGAACCCCAACGAGAAAACCTTTTTCATACTCGTTGTCATGTGCATGGAAAGGTATGTAGTTTGGTTATAGATGGAGGCAGTTGCACAAATGTCGCGAGTACACTCTTGGTAGAAAAATTAGCCCTGCCAACTACTAAACACCCGAGCCCGTACAAGCTGCAATGGCTCAACGAAGGTGTTGAATTAAAGGTAACCAAACAAGTCCTCGTCCCATTCTCTATTGGAAAGTACCAAGACGAAGTCCTTTGTGACGTGGTACCTATGCACGCGGGGCATCTGTTGCTCAGAAGGCCATGGCAATTTGACCGACGGGTTAAGCACAACGGGTTTGCCAATCAATACACTTTCAAACATGAAGGCCGGAATGTCACTTTGGCACCCCTTTCACCAAAACAAGTCTTGGAAGATCAGCAACATATAAAACAATCCATGGAGAGCATGAGAGAAAAAGAAAGAAGTCAAAAAGATTCAAAAGAAAAGAAAGAAGAAAAATCAAGAGAAAAGAACAAAAAGTGTGAGAAAAAAAGAGTGGAGAAAAAGAACGAGAAGATAAAGGAGAGACGAGTGAAAAAAGAGAACGAGGTTTTAATTAACCGTTGTCTTCATGCTTCTTCTTTTCAGGTTAATTCGACAAAGGAGTTCTGGTTGCATTACACTTCCAAAGAGAGAAGGTTTTTATTGATCGAAAAAGGTAAAAACGAACCTTGCTTTCCTGCTCTTCAAGGTAAACAAGGTATGACTCTCGAGCACTTCAAACCCTCTCAGCCCTATTCGGTTGGTAACAAACATCTTGTTGATGAATTGGTTTTTGCAAATTATTTAAAACGTGATGTGTTTAATTGTTCTGCTTTGTTTGAAAACGATCTACCCATTTTGGTTGATGATGATGTTGATGCACTTATGGGTAAGTCAATTGTCAAACGACTATTGCAAGGATTAAATCGTGACTCAAGTGAACCATTGTTTTCTGATTATGATGAAAATGTTTGTTTATTAAATTGTCGTGGAAATTTAATTTGCTTGCATAATGATGCACGGTTGAGAGTCAAGGTAAATGAACGTTTGAAATTACTTGTACCTATATTTCCTTTGAATCGTTTGATTGGTGAGAATTCACTCGATGATGGTTTATCAAATCGGCTTGGATGTATAAATCATGTGTGTTTGAGTCAAATTGATCATGTAATATGTCCACATAATTTCTTCAAGCCTTCTGAATTGACTCTTATGCATAATCTATTGTAGAACATGACGATTTCATTTGGATAGGTTTTTGAGATGTCATTCACCCCTTTCGTCCATAATGAACCGAGTAAGAACATGGATTTTGAAAGGAACCAATGACTCGACTTGAGGACAAGTCGCTTTGAAGAGGGGGGATGATACGAGCACGGTCGAGGGCTATTTCAATTTGAGCAAGGAATTTACGAGACCGTGCGAAATAACTTGGAAACCAACTCGAGCTAGCAATTCAAGGATTTTACGCGCCATAACACAAGCTAACTTCAGCTTGATTTCAACTCCTCGAGCTCTATGTAGCTCGGTTCAGCTCACATGAGCTCGGTTTAGCTCCCATGAATTTACTTCAGCTCGTTTGAGCTTGGATTAAATTCATTTCAGCTCATTTAAATTAGTGTTTGAACCAATTAAATAATTAAGTTAATTTAGTTTAATTTACTACTGCTCATAAATATCTCTTAGCTTATTGCATGTTTTTAATGTGTCTAGAAAAGCCCTTATTTAATTTGTCTTAATTCCTACAGCCCTTTATTATGTCCTAATATAAGACAACTTAATTAGTTGCTAGAATCAAATTTAATGTGCAGGTTTTTTTTATTATTTGCTGCCGAATTTAATATGTCCAAAGGGGAGCTTAATTTTTGTTAATTAATTGGTGCAGGTACACTACCTTGGACGGCTAGGTGCATGGCTGACATTTAAGGGAGTTTTTAAGTTGAAATTAAAACTCAGCAGCTCATTCCTCTTCCCCAAGTGACTATTCGTGTAAACAAAGGGACAAAGGAGAGTTCACATTAGCTCATTCAGCTCCCATATTCCGTTCACACCTAGTGGCTGTTCAAAAAATAACCCTTCACACCTTGTGGCTGTTGGCATCTAAATGTTCACACCAAGGGGCTGTTTGTGTGCCCAAAAATGCCACTTAATTACTGCTGGTTATTCAGCTGCCCAATGAGGAATTTAAGCTGATTTTAAATGCTTTAGCTGCTCAACAATGAATCCCTTCAGCTTAAGTAATTTATTCATTAAATCAGCTGAATTGGGAGATTAAACAAGCTGAATTGTTCATTCTAGAAATTGCCCATTGAGCTCCATTCAGCCAAATCCTACTCTAGGATTTTAATGGTTTTAATTCTGGAATTTTCTAGCTTATTCTAGCTACATTTACTTAGTCATTAAGCTTTGTTTGTTGACCATTCGGCTAGTTAGTAGATAGGTTATAAATACTTTGTTGTTTTCATTTGTGAGGTTTCCCTCAACTCCTATTTCATACGAGTCTCGATTGACTTATCTAGCGTTGCTAGTGGCGTCTTCGAACTTGTTTGAACTTATCACCAACTCTTGGTGTGGCGTTCACCTATTCTATTTTCCATCCCACCACCTTAACCGTATAAGAACCGGGGTGACACTACTATAAAGTGTTGAATCGTTCTTAGTGTTAAGTTCGATATTCCATTTTCACCACTTATCCAAAACTATCTATTTTTCATTTTCCTTGTTAAACCGAGTCTACTACATTCTTCTAAAACCCGTTTCCATTTCAAAACCATCTTGTTAGCTTCCGCAACACTTAACCAAATTCACAATTTTAATGCAACGAACATTCTCCTCGTCGATGATCGGGCAAACACGCGACTCAACTCACTAAATCGAGGCGAGATCGTATCAAATAGTGATTTCGTGTAAGACCACGTCTGGGACCTGGCTTCGGTATGAAATCGTTTAAGACCATGTCTGGGACATGGCATCGACATACGATCTCGTGTAAGACCATATCTAGGATATGGCGTCCACATCGATATGAAATCCCGTATAAGACCATATCTGGGATATGGCATCGGCATCGACATGTGATCCCATGTAAGACCATATCTGGGATATGGCATTTGTATCTTACTACGTGTATGACAATTTCCGAGTATCCTTCGATATTCCAAGTGGTTCAACGGGGTAAAGAATTAAAGTTTATGTTAAAGATGGAAAAAGGGCTAAAATTATGTGATGGAGTGATACAGGTACATATGCGAAACTCATGAGAAATGAGTCCGGTATGTGATATTTGGTTGGCAAAAGTGAGTATGAGTAAGCTATGGTAATGTTGCATTGAGAATTTTGTGTTAATTCATAATGTAATACATGGATGTTATTACAAAATTTTATGTTGTTATCTATTACATGCAAACTTACTAAGCTTTATGCTTACTCCCTCTCTTTTCCCTTTTCTTGTAGTATCACCTAGCTAGCTCGAAGATTGAAGGACGTCGGAGCTCGATTCACACTATCAAGCTATTCTTTTAGGTATAGTATAGTTTGATTATTTTGGGTATAGCATGTATAGGAACCTGGTCATTTTGTTATATGTTATAGTGGTTAGCCAATGTGTTGGCCATTAATGTTACTTATTTCATTTTGTAAATGGCCATTGGAATTGGCCAATACTAGTTAAGTTATATCTATTCAATGATGATGAAATTCATGAAGTGTAAGCTTGCGCAATTGAATGAGTAATGTGTGAAGTATATGCATGATGAACGCAGTGTGAAATTAAGGTGGGGATGTCTTGATTGTGGATATTAGAGATGCATAATTATTATGCTATGTGTTGCTGGAAATGATATAAGTATGGTTGCTTTTTAGGGTGGCAAATGACTTGATATTTGTCCACACGGTTAGACACACGGGCGTGTTTCTAGCCCGTGTGTGACACACGGTCAGCCCGTGGGCGTTTTGATAGGCCGTGTGTCCCCTGCATCCAAATTTAGCAAAGTAGAATGCCAGTAGCAAACGCACGGACAGAGACACGGTCGTGTGTCTCAGCTGTGTGAAGGACACGGCCTTAGGACATGGGCGTGTGCCCAGGCCGTGTGAAGTCTGCACATTAATTGGGAGAATTAAATTCACCATACGGCCTAGCACACGGGCATGTGACTTGGCCGTGTGACCCTAAATATCTACTGACATCATAAATAAAATGTCAAGGTTTTCACACACGGACTAAGACACGAGCGTGTCATGGCCGTGTGAGGGACACGAGCTATAGACACGAGCGTGTTCCTTTCCACACGGGCGTGTGGCCCTGTTTTAAGCAAAAAGTTTCTAAGTGTTTGTAAGCTTCCGGTTCAGACCCGAACCACCTTATATGTATGATTCGGGTCTCGTAGGCCCATAATAGGGATGTTATGAACACGAATGAAAAGTTTTAAGTTGGAATGAAAATTTATGGCCCGATTTTGTATGATTAAGCATGTTAAGTCTGGTAATGCCTCGTACCTGGTTTCGGCGTCGAATACGGGTAAGGGGTTTTACATTTAGTGGTATCAGAGATATGGTTTAGTCATTTTTCGGATTACCGTAGCATGTGTGAGAGTCTAGCTATACATGCCATACGTATGTGTATATACTTAATGGTAGTGTGACGACTCTTGACGATTTAAAATATGTTTTCATATAGCAAATGGATCCCGACAGAGTAGTGGCGGATGATGTAGAAAGTAATGTGCCGGCCCCCGCCCAAGGGACGGTGCCAACTGAACGAGTGGTTCTCAGCGTTTGTTTGAACGAACTCGACCGTTCAACAACAAGCTCCACCCCCTCCAAACCCTCAACCTATCCCTGTAGCTCCCCAAGTTGTAGAAATGGTAAGAAGGGAAAAGCCCCCAGTTGATAGAATCCGAAAACAAGGAGCTGAGGAGTTTCGAGCTAATAAAGATGACGATCCGAAAAGAGCAGAATTCAGGTTTGAAAATACCATCAGGGTATTTGATGAATTGTCTTGCACACCCGAAGAGTGTATGAAATGTGTTGTGTCTCTCTTGAGAGATTCGGCTTATCATTGGTGGAACACCCTTGTGTCGGTTGTACCAAGGGAGAGAGTTAATTGGGAATTTTTCCAAGAAGAGTTCTGAAATAAGTATATTAGCCAAAGGTTTATCGATCAGAAAAGAAAAGAATTCCTTAAGCTAAAACAAGGTCGAATGACGGTAACTGAATATGAACGTGAGTTTGTAAGGCTCAGTAAATACTCTCGGGAGTGCATATCCACTGAAGCCATCATGTGTAAGAGGTTTGAAGATGGATTAAATGAGGACATCCGATTGTTTGTTGGTATTCTAGAACTGAAGGAATTTGTTGTGCTAGTAGAGAGTGCTTGCAAGGCCGAGGAATTGGCCAAAGAGAAAAGAAAGGCTGAAATTGAGTCTCGTGACTCGAGGAAGAGACAATTGGGTAAGTCATTTCAATCCTCATCCAAGAAATCGAGAGAGTTCACTACTCGATCAACCGCTTCAGTTGGGTTCTCAAACAGAAGTAAGGGTAAACAGTACTCGGTTTCTAAAGCTCAGACCACTTCGATTGCTAGTGTTGGTAATGCTCGACCAAGTAGACCGGATGTTCACAGTGTGGTAGACGTCACCCCGGTGAGTGCCGAGCAAATGAGAGAGCTTGTTTCAAGTGTGGTTCCCAAGATCACTTCATTAGGGATTGCCCCGAGATGGTTGAAAAAGATAAAAATCAGAGTGTGAGATCGGACAACACTGCTAGTAAAGGGAGACCACAGAGAAATCCGAGAAATGGAACGAGTAGTAAGAATACACCTAAAGAGTAGACTATAATATCTGAGGGTAGAGCGCCTGCAAGTACTTATGCCATTCGCGCTCGCGAAGAGGCGTCATCCCCTAATGTGATTACGGGTACATTTTCTCTCTATGATACTCATGTTATTGCTTTAATTGATCCGGGATCTACCCACTCGTATGTTTGTTTGAAATTAGTATCTAGTATGAACATGCTTGTAGAGTCTACAGATTTTGTGATAAAAGTGTCAAATCCCCTAGGCAAATGTGTGTTAGTTGACAAGGTATGCAGAGAATGCCCTTTGATGATTAGAGGTCATTATTTTCCGGCTAATCTCATGCTATTTCCGTTTGATGAATTCGATGTAATTCTTGGTATGGATTGGTTAACTGCTCATGATGTGATAGTAAATTGTGGAAGGAAATTTATTGAATTGAAATGTGAAAATGGGGATATTCTTCGGGTTGAATCAGATGAACAGGATAGATTGCATGTAGTGATTTCTTTTATGTCTGCTCAGAAATACATAAGAAAGGGATATGAAGCTTATCTTGCCTTTGTGATGAATGCCAAAGAGTCTGAGTTAAGAATTGAATCAGTGCCGATAGTATGTGAGTATCCAGATGTATTTCCGGAAGAATTGCCCGGGTTGCCTCCGGTTAGAGAGATTGAATTTGGTATTGAGTTAGCCCCTAGTACTGCGCCTATTTCGATTACTCCGTATAGGATGGCTCTGACCGAGTTGAAAGAATTGAAGGCTCAGTTACAAGAGTTGACGGATAAAGGTTTTGCAAGACCGAGTTATTCTCCGTGGGGTGCTCCCGTATTATTTGTGAAAAAGAAGGATGGTTCTATGAGGTTATGTATAGATTATCGGCAACTTAATAAGGTAACTGTCAAGAACAAGTATCCCTTGCCAAGGATCGATGATTTGTTTGAAAAATTGAAGGGAGCCACTATGTTTTCCAAGATAGACTTGAGGTCTGGTTATTACCACTTGAGAGTCAAAGACTCAGATGTGCCGAAAACCGCATTTAGGACAAGGTATGGTCACTATGAATTTCTAGTTATGCCTTTTGGTTTAACAAATGCCCCTACCGTGTTTATAGATTTAATGAAAAGCATTTTTCAGCCATATTTGGATAAATTTTTTGTAGTCTTTATTGATGATATGTTGATTTACTCTCGTGATGAGAACGAGCATGCTGAGCACTTGAGGACGGTTTTACAAATTTTACGGGATAAACAGTTATATGCCAAGTTTAGTAAAAGTGAATTTTGGCTTAAAGAAGTCAGATTTTTGGGCCACATTATTTCGGGTGATGGCATTAGAGTTGACCCGGGAAAGATTTCGGCTATTGTTGAATGGAAACTGACGAAGAATGTATCAGAGGTTAGGAGTTTTCTAGGCCTAGCTGGTTATTACAGACGGTTTGTCTAAGGATTTTCCATGATAGCTACTCCGATGACGAGGTTGTTACAAAAAGATGTTAAGTTTGAGTGGACAGAAGAATGCCAACAAAGTTTTGAGAAATTAAAGACATTATTGACTGAAGCTCCTGTTTTGGTGCAACTTGAACCGGGAAAAGAATTTGTGGTTTACAGTGATGCATCATTGAGTGGATTAGGTTGTGTACTCATGCAAGAAGGAAAAGTAATAACTTATGCCTCTAAATAGCTAAAGCCGCATGAGAAGAATTATCCGACCCATGATTTAGAATTAGCCGCCATTGTATTTGCATTGAAGATCTAGAGACACCATTTATATGGCTAGAAATGTCAGGTATTCACTGATCATAAAAGTCTAAAATACTTGATGACTCAAAAGGAATTGAATCTAAGGCAACGAAGATGGTTAGAGTTGATAAATGATTACGAGCTAGTGATTGACTACAACCCGGGAAAGGCGAACGTGGTCGCCGATGCCTTGAGTAGGAAATCTTTTTTTGCATTGAGAGTTATGAATACATGGTTTGCTTTATCTGATGATGGATGTTTAATGTTTTGAGACAGAATCTGTGTACCGAGAGATGGTGAGCTTATTCGAAAAATTCTACATGAGGCACATAGTAGTTGGTTTTCTATTCACCCCGGTGGTACAAAGATGTATAATGACCTGAAGAAATGGTATTGGTGGCCGAGTATGAAGAAAGATATTTTCGAGTTCGTATCGAGATGCTTGATTTTTCAGCAAGTGAAAGCTGAACACCAAGTACCTTCCGGTTTACTTCAGCCGATGATGGTTCCCAAGTGGAAATGGGACAGAATTACTATGGATTTTGTGACGGGTTTGCCTTTGACACCGAAAAAGAAGGATGCTGTTTGGGTTGTGGTTGATAGGCTTACGAAATCGGCTCATTTTATTCCGGTACGTACTGACTACTCACTTGATAAATTAGCCGAATTGTATATTTCTGAAATTTGAGATTGCACGGAGTGCCTTTGTCGATTATATCGGATAGAGATCCGAGGTTCACTTCGCGGTTTTAGAAAAAGTTGCAAGAAGCCTTAGGTACAAAGTTGAATTTTAGTACAGCTTTCCATCTGCAAATCGACGGACAGTCGAAGAGGGTAATACAGATACTTGAAGACATGCTCCGATGCTGTGTTTTGGAATTTCAAGGTAATTGGGATTTTTTTATTCATGATCAAAGACTTATGTTTAAAAGAAATAAAAATGGGATTTTCACACATTATTTAAAATAACACTTGTTTTGGAAAAAAATAAAATTTCAAAGATTTTCTACAAGTGCCACCTATTTAACGAATATCCACAAAAACAAACTAAGTTTTGCAAAGCCTTGCAACGTAAAAGTTTTTAACATTAAACCCGTAGCATACCAGATCCGGTCATGACGTATGGGCCGGGTTTGGGGTGTTACATTTTGGTATCAGAGTCCAGTTCAAAACTCGGGCTATGAAATGGGTCTAGTACTGTTTTAAAGTTGATAAGAATTTGGAAAAGTTTGGGTTGAGAAATGGCCTTCGAGTCTACTGGCACCCGATCCACGCAGGTAAGTATTCTAAACTTTTGGATGTGATATGTATGTGGGCTTGATGGGCTTGATGGACGTAGGCTAGTATATTAGACATTGATGGACTTTAGGCTTAGTTTAAACAACTCTCTAAATTCATAAGACTTAATCTATCCAAACAAACCCGTGAACGAGTCGATAGGTTAGGGTGTGACAACAGCATACGCATGTCTAGGATTGGATTCTGGGGAGAGCTTGGTACTTAAGCGATCCTAGTGACTCACCTCCTCTTCACTGAATCCTACAGTGCGTAGTGACTGTTCACCTTAGCCACGAGGATTTGTTGACGGGCCAAAATCTATAATTAAAACCCGAAAGGGACTAGCCATCCTATTTTGTAAAATTACTAAATTACCCCTGATTTATAAATGACCAAAATATCCCTGATTTGTAGAATTACCGAAATACCCCCAGATTGCAAAATTACCGAAATACCCCCGGATTGCAAAATTACCAAAATACCCTTATTTTGTAAAATCACCAAGAAACCCTATTTTGGAAAATTACGAAAATACCCCTGTAGGATAAAATTACAAAAATACCCATGTAGGATAAAATTACAAAAATACCCTTGTAGGATAAAATTACGAAAATACCCCTGGGTAGTGAAATGACGAAAATACCCTTACATGATGACTGTGATGCCACTTGTACATTGATGAATGAATGTATGTGCTCCTAGAATTAGGAAACACAAACTTGAGACTCAATCGTAGATATAATCGCGAATTCGATGTAACTACTCCTAAAACTACTATTCATAAGACTGTTCGTGGTTAATCAGTGGAAGAAAACTAATAATTCATAAAATTTCTAATCAGATAAACGTCAATCGGAAGAATGAGTACAAGGGGACGAGGACGCTCAGATGCGAATCTGGTGCGTACTCTCATCATATTATCCTAAGTGTTTCTTTTGGCTTTAGAATTAGAGTTCGCAGTGGAAGCATAGTGGTGAGACTTGGGTGGTATGATTAATAGTTAGTTAGAAATTTCGAGGACGAAATTTCTCTAAGGGATGTAGAACTGTAACATCCTGAATTTTTGGGCCTATGCATTTAATGGGTGAATATGTGTAATGAGTTAATTTGAGCATTAGGGGTCCAAATTGGGCTCAGGATTGGGCTGAAGCCTTAGTTAAATTTTTGTTTGGGCACTATAGGGTTTAAAAGGTGGTATCTGAGTTTAAAATATCAAAATGGGCTTGTGGCCCAGTGGTTAATGGCGCCACTTAGGGAGCAAGGAGGTGACGCCACACAAGGGAGTAAAGGGCCCAAATTTAAGTTACATGGAGCCCAACTCTTTTAATTTAAGTTAGCTAAATTTCGGCATTAGGGTTAGGTAGAGTGGACGGCAACAAGGCTCAAAAATAGGAGGATTTATGTGAATGGGATAATGTAGATAATATAGTTGATAATATGGAAGAAAAAAAAAGGAGAAAAGATAGGAGCTATCTACAAGGCTAGGAGTTGGCCGAAATTCCATCACCTAGAGAAGTGAAGAAATCGGTTTCTTTATGGCAAAGGGGGTACCGAATTTTCCCTTTTTATTTGATTAATTTTTAGTTATCAAGAAGGGCACTTTCGATTTTTCATAGGTGAGTGTCGAAATTTCTACAAATAGGGAGGGTTCTCTTCTTTATTTTTCAGCATTTAGGGTTTCCACCTTTTCTTTCTGTTTTTTCTTCTAAAAGCTAAAAACTCCATTATTCTCTTCTTTCTTCTAAAAGCCGAAAACTCCATTATTCTCTTCTTTCTTCTAAAAGCCGAAAGCCGAAAACTCCATTATTCCTTCCTCTTCATTCTTCTAAAAGCCAAAAACTCCATTATTCTCTTCTTTCTTCTAAAACCCGAAAACTCCATTATTCTCTTCTCTTCTTTCTTCTAAAAAGCCGAAAGCCAAAAACTCCATTATTCTTTTCTCTTCTTTCTTCTAAAAGCTGAATCTCTATAGATTTCTTCGAATCATCTTCTCTTCCTGATTTTTCGCAAAAAGCCGGAATCCTCTAAGAGTAGCCGAATCTTCTCTAGTAAGATCTCTTAGATCTAAAAGCCTGAAACACTAGTTCCTGAATCTCATATCACTTTTCAGGATTTCAAGGCAGATAGCGGTGGTGTTGGCTACTGATAGCGTCGACTTAGAGGATCTCGTTCTAACGGTAATCAGGTGTGTAGATCTTTACTACACTAATAATCTGTACTAAATATATGTTATGGGCTAAAAGCCGAAAAAATACTGTATAGTAATCTGTACTAAATATATGTTATGGGCTAAAAGCCGAGAAAAAGTCAGATAGACAAATGGATTACCCAAAAAGGGTAGGCAAGGGATGCCGTGTGCGTAATCATAGAAACTTCTCTATGTGTATCGATGTATGTGATAGACTGTGAACTTTTAGGTAGTATATTGTTTTGATTCCTGCATGTATGTATGCATGGGATGGGATTGATATGATGAAGGGAAGAAGGTCGCATAACGATCGGTGGCTTTGCCACATAGGTCACATAGTGATCGGTCTTTATGACAGGCAGCTCATCTTTCGAAATACTATGATGTATTATTAAGGTCGCATGGCGATCGGTGGCTTTGCCACATAGGTCACACAGTGATCGGTCTTTAAGATAGGCAGCACAGTTGTCGATACGGTGTGTAGCGGTTGGAGGGTTGATTGTAGAAATCCCCAAGGTGTGATGGTTGGTACGGGTTGGTGTGTAGAGGATGGATTTCTAGGCTGGGATGGGCCATGATGCATATATAGTTACCCTTGTATACGGGCCAAGGCCATAATGTGTTTGTGGGCCTAAAGCCTTTTATGTGTTTTCGGGATTTGCACACTGAGTCTTGGTGACTCACCCTATTATTTTTCCTAACCTTTCGGATGAGCAGTAATCGTGGACAAGGGAGCCGAGGCGGACTCGAGGGGCCAACAAGTCTTTTATTCATTAAATTTCCATTTTATTTTAAGTGTAAATTTTGGAATTATTTGATGTAATAAGGCTTCCATAGCTTAGGTTATAAGTTGATACTTGTCAATGTTTATGTTTTTTTTATTCATGATCAAAGACTTATGTTTAAAAGAAATAAAAATGGGATTTTCACATATTATTTAAAATAACACTTGTTTTGGAAAAAAATAAAATTTCAAAGATTTTCTACAAGTGCCACCTATTTAACGAATATCCACAAAAACAAACTAAGTTTTGCAAAGCCTTGCAACGTAAAAGTTTTTAACATTAAACCCGTAGCATACCAGATCCGGTCGTGATGTATGGGCCGGGTTTGGGGTGTTACATGTGCATTCACACTTGAAGGGCTGCTCATATTTGGTTTCACACCTAACATCCATTGGAGCACCCAAGACATCATTTAACACCTTCAAAACCATTCAGCTGATCAAAGCAGCTCATTAAAAGGCTGTTCACACCATTAGACATTTTTGGGAAGCTTCAAGGAAAATTCAGCTTAATTAAGCTGATTTGAGCTGTCCATTTAGTTTCTTTAATGACCATTGGCATCTCCCATGCTAGGAAACTTCAAGGAACCTTCAAGGAAGCTTCAAGGGACGTTCTAGGAAGTTGCCAAGAAGTTTCAGCTCATTTAAGCTAAATATTTACTGCCCATTCAGCTCCCTAAGTGCCTATTTGGCTAGCTAGATGTTTAGCTATAAATACTTAGCCAATTTTATGTTGTGAAGAGTTTTTGCTCATTGTTGAATGTTTATGACATTTGTGAGTTTCTTTTCAACTCTCTTATTTCGTTAAGACTCAGCTTGACTTATCTTGCTTGCTAGTGGCGTCATTATGTTTCTTTGAACTTATCACTCCTAAACTGAGTGTGGCGTTCACCCCATTGATATCTTTGGTTCCTATCTTCCTAGATAGCGGGTCAAGATCCTATCTTCCATCTTCCATTCATTTTAAGTGTCGTATAAGGTTCGGGTTATTACTTTCTATAGTATTGGTTCTTCCTTGGCCTTAATCCCATTTTCCATCCATACTATCAATCTTAACTTTACCTTAATTTCTTTGTTTAGCCAATATACCATTAACCTATGTTAAACACTCTTTGAAACCCCTTTTTTTTAAAACCATCACTTAGTCGAATTTCATATAAACTCCAAATAGAATGAAATTTCTCATTTTAACGATCGGGCATCTAAACGACTCAAATCACTTCACCAAGGTGAGATCGTATTTTTTTGTATCAGAGCTACTTAAAATCGAGGAGTACAGACGTTTGTGACGTTTCGGGGTAAGTTTTGAAAAAAAATGAAAAAAATAAAAAAATTATTTCATTTGCAATGGAATATATACATTTAGAATATTTGTATTGAAAAAAGAGAGAAACAAATTCGAAAAAAATTCGTGTGAAAAAAAAGAGAAAAAAAAGGAAGAGATTTGAAATTTAAGAAAAAAAGAAGAAGAAGAAGTTGTTTTGAAAGTGCTCAATTTGTTCCCGATCTTCCAAATCCATTTCTGCCCACAATCAACCCATTGCGCCACACTTTCAGCCATTCTTATTTTTTTTTCTTTCAGCCTTCCCAATATCCAAACATCATCTACCCTTGTTAACCATTTGAAACCAATCCCTAACTTGCTTTTAAGTCTAAACGAGTCTTCTACAAATTTTGAGAGGAGAATCGAGTGGTAAAAGGCACGAGACTTGTGAGCTTATTAGAGTGTAGAAAAAGCTAATATATCAAGTGCAAACACGAGTGGAGAGCCATCTAATTTTCCTTTGTGAGTGACTAGTGAGGCTTTATGGTGAGGTTCAAAGAATATATCTCTAAGTTTCAAAAGAAAAGTTACTACTGTTGGTGGTTGGTCCGATCCATTATACCAAGCATCCAACCAAAGAGGAAGGCGACACATTCATAGAAACCGAGGCTTTAGAGAGTATGAACATGTTGATGGCGATTTGAAGAGTAACAAGATAGCCATTCCACCGTTTCAAGGTCGATCTAACTCGGAGGCATACCTTGAGTGGGAAAAGAAAGTAGAATTGATTTTCGAGTGCCACGACTACTCGGAGGGCAAGAAAGTGAAGCTTACGGCAAACGAGTTCTTTGATTATGCCATGATTTGGTGGGATCAGTTCACCACGAGTTAGAGACGAAATGAAGAGCGGCCGATGTCAACTTGGTCCAAAATGAAATCCGTGATGCGCAAGCGATTCTCCCATCTTCCTACCATCGGGAGCAAATTTCTTCAAGCCAAAGAACAAAAATGAGATTGTCAAGGAGTTAAGCGTCCAACGATTGTTTACGAAGAGATCCCTATCGAGATTCATATTCAACAAGGACTTCGAGTTGAAATAACTCAAACTTCAAGTTTGAAGCCTATTACGGTGACAAACGAGAAGGTCCAAGTAATTCTTCGTATGCGCAAAGGTATTCATCCACGAAGATTCAATCTCTAAAAGATAATCATATTTTATATGTGGATCCTTCATATCTTTCCCAACGAAAGGTTTCTCATTTTGATTCTTTTATGTTATCTCCTTCTTGTAATGAAATCGAAAAAGCATGTGAGAAAGGATTTGAAAAAAAAAAGAGTGATAAAAAGCAAAACGAGATTAAAAAATAAAAAGAGTGCGAGCAAGAAAAGTAAATTGAAAAAGAGAGTGAGGATGTGAAAGAAACAAGTGACATTGAGTTTTCAAAAATAAAAGAGATTGTGGTAAAAGAGAGAGTTTGAAAATGAGTTAGAAAAAGAAACGAATGAAAAAGATGAAAGTGAGCAAGAAAACGTGAGTAATGTTTCTACTAACCAACATGCGAGTTGTTCTCGTATTATTTCTTCTTTTTAGGCTTCTAAAGGTTCATATGACAAGTTCCAACTTCATTACCTTCCCAACGAGAGACAGTTCCAATTAATCGAGAAAGATAATATTGAAGTTGACGTTAATCCACAAGTGCTTAAAGATAAGCAAGGTAAGGAATCTTTGGTAATCGAGTCACGACAATCTGATTTAAAAGTTGTTAATAAAATTTTCGATAACTTAATCTTCGAAAGATCTCATTTTGATTTGATTAATTGTCATTTTTTTGACTAATGTTGATGATTTCGTTCCAAATAGTACCATGAAAAGTTTTTCTTATAATAAGTCTTACATTGGCAATTCTATTGATGACGTTGAACTGATTCAACATATGCAAACTTTGGACGTATGTGATAAAGATTATTCACATAGAAAGTTTGATCTGTTGATTGTGATGGATACATAAAATCTTTGAATTTTTGTGCTAAATCCTCTTGTATAAGCATGCCTTTTCGGATGAAATGTGAAAGGATTAACTGTTTGAATGTTTGTATGCTCACATCTTCTTTGTTCAGCATATGTGGTAAAGAGTTTTCGCGTAGGACGTCTAATCTGTCTGATTGTAATGTTCATAAGAAATCTCTAAACCCTTATGCGAAATACTCATGCATTTACATGTTAGTTCGAAAGAGATTTAAGAGGTTTGATTGTTTGAATTTGTTTTTGCTTAGATCTTCTTTATTTGGCATGTATGAATTCTTGGTGAAAATGAAACTTTTGTTGCGTTATGGAACGGGTGATCAAAATCATGTATTCAAACCCAGAGCATGTTTTCTTGAGTTATTGCCAAGTAAAGGTGAGCATTGTAATTGTACTTTGAATAAATGTGTTGACCTTTTTCTGTGTGCTCCGAATTTTATCTTTATTTCTGAAAATGAAATATGTGAATTCTGTGGATTTGCAAGGTCGAAATCAATTTTTTTATTCTGGAGGTTGTTCGATGTTATGCCTTAAGGGATTTGAACATGATCTGCATGCTTATAACTTTAGTTTGCTTTGTTTTCCTACCATGTTGCCAGTCAAGAAATATTTAAGTCAACAAGAAATGGTAAGAGAAAACCTTGTTTTTGATCCTGGTGAATATTATTCCATATCATTGTACAAAGGATTTGAGTCCTACCATGTTGTTTTTCGAGGTTATAATTTTTGAATGACTTGTGATTCTGGTTGGTTGCCATCAATGGATTTCTTGTTTCATTATGATAAGGTGAGACCAACTTCTAATTTTGATCCCGGGATTGGATTACGTGATCAATTTTTAATTCATTGTGGAAGGGTGAAATCAACTTCTGTGTTTGATCCCGGCATTGGTTTATTTGCTCAATTTTTGAATAAAATTCTGAAAAGTTCTCTTGAGATTATAATTTCTAGTGTTACTAAACTATTTCGTTCTTGTGTAGGTGACACTTTGAAATGGTTTCCTCCTAGAGAGGGAGGGCAAGCACCTAACCTTTTTTCTTTTCGAGTTATGTGTGATTTTCAGATTCTTGGGAGCAATTTTGTTGAGTTCACTAACCAAGGGGTTCGTGACAAAGAAAGATTTTTCGCGAGCAAGTGGCCCGATTTGAGAAAAAATCTCTTTAAAGAGGGAGGGGATGATACGGCCACGCCCAGGGAACGCCCTCGGTCCAGCTCACCAAACGAGACTAGCAATCTTTTGCAAGCCGATTAGCTCGATGCTAGCCTATTGAGCTTGATTCAGCTCAAATTTTAGCTCATTGAGCTTGATCTAGCTCAACTTTAGCTCATTGAGCTCGTTCCATCTTTTTAATTTATGCACTTTAGTTGCTGAAATAAGCTTCAAATAATATTAGTTAATTTAGTTTAAGTTATTTAGTTAATTTAGTTTAAGTATTAAAAGTGTCTTAAGTTAATTAATATGTCTAAGTATTTTCGGCATTAAATACGTCTTAGTTAATTAATTTGTATCAATTTGCACAGCCATTTAATTTTTCCTGAAAACTATTTAATTTGTCTTAGCTCCAACAACCATTTAAAGTGTCTTAGACTTAGACAACTTAATTGAGCTAGTTAATGTGTCCTTACTGAATTTTAATTGATGTGTTTAGGTGATCATTCAGCTGAATTCAGCTGGTGCATGGATGGCATTAGTGGGCACATGTGTTTGGAGTTGGAGCATTAAGCTAAATTAAAGTCTAGCAGTTGTTTCTCTTCTCCAAGGGGCTGTTCATGAAGAGCAATGGACAAGGAGCTATTCACACAAGACCATTCAGCTCACAAAACGTTTTCACACCATGGGAGCTATTCATTTTCGTCCATTTACACTTGGAGGCTGTTGGAGATCAAGTGTTCACACCAATTTGGCTGTTCATGCGTCACATTCCCATTAAAAATGGCTGCTGCATTTTTGGCTTCCCACGAAAGGAATAAACACATTCACATTGCTGGAAAATTCCTTTCACCTTAGATGACCATTCGAGTTTGTGCATTCACACTTGAGGGGCTGCTCATATTCGGTTTCACACCTAATGTCCATTGGAGCACTCAAGACATCATTTAATACCTTCAAAACCATTCAGCTGATCAAAGCAGCTCATTAAAAGGTTGTTCACACCATTGGACGTTTTTGGGAAGCTTCAAGGAAACTTCAGCTTAATTAAGCTGATTTGAGCTATCCATTTAGTTTCTTTAATGACCATTGGCGTCTCCCATGCTAGGAAACTTCAAGGAAGCTTCAATAAAGCTTAAAGGGACGTTCTAAAAAGTTTCCAAGAAGTTTCAGCTAATTTAAGCTGAATATTTACTGCCCAGTCAGCTCCCTAAGTGCCTATTTGGCTAGCTAGATGTTTAGCTATAAATATGATAAACCCTAAAAGTAACATATTTTAGGCCCACATTTAGCATACTTTTGGATGAATTATCTCTTATTTTGTGTAAAAAGGTGCTCTTAATCCTTTCTTTTCATGTTTTATACTCAGGAAAGCACCGGAGGATGAAAGGAACAAGAAACGGGCTTAAAACGAGCCAAATGGGCCAGATCACAAAATCGACACGGCCTGGGCCCAAGACCACACGGCCGTGCCTCATTAATGGAGTCCACACGGCCTGGCCACGATTCACACGGGCGTGTGCCATGGCCGTGTCCCTGCCATGGCCAAGAGAAGTTTTGCTCGGATTTGGATACTTGGAGGCAAAGAAACACAATCCAAAGTCTATTTACACACCCAAGTAGGAACTCCACTCAGATTTGGATAGTTGGAGGCCAAGTAAGGCATCTCAAAGCCTATATAAACACCCTAGGGGGCAACTTATTCGGGGAGTTCGGTAAAAGCCAGAGCCCAAAGCTATCGTTCAAGGGCAGTTAGCCAGGCCAAGGAGTCGGGCTGAAAATGTCAGATTTGTGGGAAACTCTTGATCCATCTCCAGAAGCCGGAATTCTACTCAAGACGGAGGATCTCTCCTTCAATTCCTTCAGGGAGTTTTAGGGATTTCTTATGTTTTTTTTTATCTTTTCTTCTGAGATGTTTTTCTTTATTATTATGAACTAAACCCTTGAGATACACAGAAGGGGATGAAACCTAGATGAATCTTGTTATTTTTTTCTGAACTATATGATAAATACTTGATTTGTTCTTGATTATGTGTGCTTAATTCTTGTGTTGATATTTCGCGGATATTAATTCAAGTTGAATGTGCTTAGGTGGTGGAGCAAAAGTCCCTGCTTAAGAGTAGATCTAGCATAACTAAGCGGAGTTGATCGCGCGCCTAGAGATAGGGTGACGAGATTTTGCCGGATTAGGGTGAAACCTAATATGGGAGTCCATAGATCGATTTACTGCTATTCTAGGGGTTTTAATTAGAAAGAGATTTCAATTAATCAACCTAGGGTTAGACGTTATTCGCCTCGAGAGAGGGTTTAATATAAATTAGGGAGTCCTACGGATCAAGTCAAGTGAATAAATCGTGCAGTTCAGTGTTAGATAACAAGTGAAGTCTAGGTGGATTCTTCCTAAGGGTATCGTCTTAATCAACTGAGTTTTTCCCAAGTATTTCCCCAATTAATTCTTTTTGTTTTTGCGTCTTTAGCTTAGTAATTAGTTAGTTTAGATTAATAAACAACTTCACTTATTTTAGGCTAAATAATAGAAAGAAAGTTAGTATTAGTACTTTTAGTTCCTTTGGGTTCGACAATCTGGTCTTGCCTAAGCTATACTACTGTTCGATAGGTGCACTTGCCTCAATCGTTGTTATAGTTAATTCCAGGATCGATCATTATAAATTTAAAACTCTGAAATACAACGATCAAGTTTTTGGCGCCGTTGCCGGGGAACTAAAATATTAAGAACACTCTATTTTTATTACTTTAGCCATTATTATTATTATTATTATTCTTTACTTTGCTAAATTTTCTTTTATTTGAATTTGGCAGATAGAGGAGATGGCACTGAATAACTATCAGTGGCAAGTTATGAGGATAAATCCAATGAAAGCAGCCGATATCTACAACCTCGACCCAACAACCAGGCTATCAAACCAGTTAGAGATGTTAAATAAAAAGTTTGATGATTTGTGTTCTTCGCAGATACATCCAGTTATGCAGTACGAAACAAGCGGAGGCGTGGCGAATCCTGAGTACCCACCCTACGGATATGGCATAGAGAACGAACAAGTCCACTATATGGGTAACCATTCTAGACCTCAAAATAATTTTTATAATGACACTTATAATGCAGGTTGGAGGTACCATCCAAATTTCTCGTGGGATGATCAAAGTAGCCAAGGGCCGGAACTTCCTCCAAATTTTCAACAACCACCTTACCAACAGGAAGAGGAGTTGAACCTCGAGGAGATGCTGACAAAATTTATGGAAGCTACAGATAACCGTCTCCAAGACACTGAGGCCACCCTTAAGAATCAACATGCATCAATCAAAGGGATCGAGAGCCAAGTTGGGGAACTTACTAAGACAGTTGGACAGCTTACTAACATAGTTGGACAACTTACAAAGATAATCTCAGAACAACTACAAGAAAGCTTGCCAAGCAACACTGAAACTAACCCAAAAGAGCAAATTCAAGCCGTAATAGCGCATGACAATGAAAGGTTAGCGGAATCTGACCCAAGGCAAGAGCCTGTGGTTAGTGAAAGTAAGGTTGAGGTAAGCCATGATTTATCAAACCCGGTAATTACAGAATACCAAGCTCCCATGCCATACCCCAATGCGATAAAGAAAGACCACACAGAGGAACAATTCGGTAAATTTCTTAAACCTCCAAAGAAGTTTCTTATTAACTTGATGTTTCTAGAAGCTCTTTCGTAGATGCCAGATCCTAGACCTCGTGTCAATAAAGAAGAAATTCATGGGGAATGAAAGCTTCGGATCAATGAACTAGACGAGTGGAAGATACACTTCAAAGAAATACACGAAGCAAAAATGAGGCAACTCCACGAGAAACTTAACGATGGGACAACCCAGCTTAAGATAGGAGATCAGGTACTCAAAATCTTCCCAGATGGAACGGTCGAGGTAACACATTCTAATTTCGGCACTTTTGAGGAAAACATTACTCGACTTAAATTTTATATCAATAACCAAATTGATCGCATGAGAAAGGATTTTCACCTCCTCAAACCACCATGACCATACGAATGAGAGGTAAAGTCTAGATTAAGACTATAAACGAGCACTTCTCGGGAGGCAACCCGAGCACTAACCCCATTAATTTTTACAATTTTTTATTTTTACTTTTATTTTTCCTTTTAGCACCTAACCATAAACTAACCAAGGTACAGATTTCCATACCACACGGCCTTACACACAGTAGTGGCCGTGGCCGTGTGTGGCCACCATGAGGAAGGTACAAGCAAGCGGGGGCAACCACGAATCCATAATTTCTATTTAACCCCCTTCTTCCTTTTTTCTTTTCCAGTTGTCTTTCTTCTTTCATTTTCCATTATTTACTTTTATTTTTATTTTTATTTTTATTTTTTTATTTTCTTTATTATCTTCCTCTTGTTCTTCATACCATTTAGATTTAGATTAGGATACAATAAAATCAGACCAGCTACTTTGAGGATTCAAGTTCAAACGGTTCGAGGCGCTTCCCCACGTTCATCTCCAATCCTATCCGGTTTCTTTTCATTAACTTCATCTAAAATTCAAGAAGTTTCACTTGTCTCCACATCTTATGATTTTATGATTATTTTGCTATTATCTATCTTTGTACATTGAGGGCAATGTACATCTTAAGTGTGGGGGGGTTAACTATAAGTATTATTTGAAAAATCCCTGAATTATGCCTTGTCCTAAAGTAAGTTTCTCATATTATTATTATAATGAAATTCCCCTAATTTATGATTTTTATTGATATGTCTTGAATTAAGTCATTGATAATTGTGCATTGATAATTAAATTCTAAGAATACTAGAGAATCAAGCATGATATGTCTATTTTTCAGAAATTGAAAATTTTCTAGGTTGTCTACCTGAATTTGAATATTACTTTGAAGTTTGAAATTTACGAGGTTGACATCAAAATACCCATAATTTTTGTGAGATTTTGAGCCTTATAGAGCATAAAATCTTTTTCTTGCTCACTTTATTGATTATGAGTGTGTCAACATTGATTTGTTATTCTAGAACTTGCATCGATTATACTTATCGAGACCACACTTTTGACTTGATATACAGAGATGATGAAGGCACTTAGGATCTAACCCACTTACTCCACTAAAAGCCTACCTTCATAATTAACCCCTAGTAAACCCCTTTTAATCCTAACAACCCTTTTTATTGACTCACCCGCTAGTATTAACCCAGAAACCCTTTATTTTTATTATCACCATTCCTTTTGACTACCCTTATATCGAGATTTGATTTGATTAATAGCCTAACTATGTTTCTTATTTCAGTAATTTATCCTTTGTTATGTATATTTGATTTGTTCTTAAAAAAAGTATATTCATTATTCATTATTTTTGTAATTAAATGAGCTTATACGTTTGAATTCCAAATATTGAAGAAGAAGCTCATATTATTAGTATTATTAGCTTTCAGTTGACGTAATTTCTTTTAGTTCATTGTTTCTGATTAGGTAATTTTTCAAATTCGATCTCGATTCTAACCCTCTAATTCAGCCTTTATCCACACCTTTAACCCAAGCCCCGTTACAACCCTGTTAAAGACCTTTTGATTTGTGCATCATCTCATATTACAGTGGTGGAGATTTGATTTTCTTGCAAGCCTATGGGATTAACTTTTCAGGTTTGACATTTGAGTGCTTAATTCTGAACCTTAAATACTTCGAGTGATTTGAGTGAATCTTTTGTGAGGATGTCAATCCTTGTAGGTTTTGGATCAGAGGTAATTATTTAGATGAGGGGAAAAACACCTATGTTTTGTGCTACAAATGTATGACTTATATTGTTTGAATCTTTAGGGCTCTTTGAGTTAAATTATCCATGTATAAATTATCTATGAATTATGATGAGACATTGTTGATAGTAATATTGAATCATGGAAAGTTCGTTTTAATTGTAAGTTGAGAATTTTGCTTGAGGACAAGCAAAAGCTTAAATTTGGGGGTATTTGATAAACCGTAAAAGTAACATATTTTAGACCCACATTTAGCATACTTTTGGATGAATTATCCCTTATTTTGTGTAAAAAGGTGCTCTTAATCCTTTCTTTTCATGTTTTATACTCAGGAAAGCACCGGAGGATGAAAAGAACAAGAAACAAGCTTAAAACGAGCCAAATGGGTCAGATCACGAAATTGACACGACCTGGGCCCAAGACCACATGGTCGTGCCTCATTAATGGAGTCCACACAGCCTGGCCACGATTCACACGGGCGTGTGCCATGGCCGTGTCCCTGCCGTGGCCAAGAGAAGTTTTGCTCGGATTTGGATACTTGGAGGCAAAGAAACACAATCCAAAGTCTATTTAAACACCCAAGTAGGAACTTCACTCAGATTTGGATAGTTGGAGGCCAAGTAAGGCATCTCAAAGCCTATATAAACACCCTAGGGGGCAACTTATTCGGGGAGTTCGGCAGAAGCTGGCGCCCAAAGTTATCGTTTAAGGGCGGTTAGCTAGGCCAAGGAGCCGAGCCGAAAAGGTCAGATTTGTGGGAAACTCTCAAGGGATAGCCAGTTGATCCATCTCCAGAAGCCGGAATTCTACTCAAGACGGAGGATCTCTCCTTCAATTCCTTCAGGGAGTTTTAGGGATTTCTTATGTTTTGTTTTATCTTTTCTTACGAGATGTTTTTCTTTATTATTATGAACTAAACCCTTGAGATACAGAAGGGGATGAAACCTAGATGAATCTTGTTATTGTTTTCTGAACTATATGATAAATACTTGATTTGTTCTTGATTATGTGTGCTTAATTCTTGTGTTGATATTTCATGGATATTAATTCAAGTTGAATGTGCTTAGGTGGTGGAGCAAAATTCCCTACTTAAGAGTAGATCTAGCATAATTATGCGGAGTTGATCGCGCACCTAGAGATAATGTGACGAGATTTTGCCGGATTAGGGTGAAACCTAATATGGGAGTCCATAGATCGATTTACTGCTATTCTAGGGGTTTTAATTAGAAAGAGATTTCAATTAATCAACCTAGGGCTAGACGTTATTCGCCTCGAGAGAGGGTTTAATATAAATTAGGGAGTCCTACGTATCAAGTAAAGTGAATAAATCGTCTGGTTTAGTGTTAGATAACAAGTGAAGTCTAGGTGGATTCTTCCTAAGGGTATCGTCTTAATCAACTGAGTTTTTCCCAAGTATTTTCCCAATTCATTCTTTTTATCTTTGCGTCTTTAGCTTAGTAATTAGTTAATTTAGATTAATAAACAACTTCACTTATTTTAGGCTAAATAATAGAAAGAAAGTTAGTATTAGTACTTTTAGTTCCTTTGGGTTCGACAATCCGGTCTTGCCTAAGCTATACTACTGTTCGATAGGTGCACTTGCCTCAATTGTTGTTATAGTTAATTCCAGGATCGATCATTATAAATTTAAAAGTCTCAAATACAACGATCAAAATACTTAGCCAATTTTATATTGTGAGGACTTTTTTCTCATTGTTGATTGTTTATAACATTTGTGAGTTTTTTTTCAACTCTCTTATTTCGTTAAGACTCAGCTTGACTTATCTAGCTTGCTAGTGGCGTCATTCTATTTCTTTGAACTTATCACTCCTAAACCGAGTGTGGCGTTCACCCCATTGATATCTTTGGTTCCTATCTTCCTAGATAGCGGGTCAAGATCCTATCTTCCATCTTCCATCCATCTTAAGCGTCGTATAAGGTTTGGGTCATTACTTTCTATAGTATTGGTTCTTCATTGGCCTTAATCCCATTTTCCATCCATACTATCCATCTTAACTTTACCTTAATTTCTTTGTTTAGCCAATATACCATTAACCTATTTTAAACACTCTTTGAAACCCCTTTGTTTAAATCATCACTTAGCCGAATTTCATATAAACTCCAAATAGAATGAAACTTCTCATTTTAACGATCGGGCATCTAAACGACTCAAATCACTTCACCAAGGCGAGATCGTATGACTCCTTCAAGTGGCCCATGATATTACTCCTATTATGTAGGAGAGATAAATCCTATCTTGAACAATCATATCCCACTACATGGATTGTGGTATATCCAACAACAGCCTTTATAGTACAACCTGTTAGGGTAGATGTTTGACTGTATCAAAATACAAAACTCACGATGTGGGGACAATGATGATCTCAAGTCTGAGGATCATATACATAATTATCACTATGAGTAATGTTTCTGACTATTACATAATAATCCAAGAAACCTACCCATGGCGGTTCAGTCAGTATGTTGATCTCTAACAGATACTCATGTATTGGTACGTGTGAATGCCTAAGGAATTAGATTCATGTACTGATTGGATGGAAATCCATGTTCTTACTAGTTGATCATGATCACCCCATGGTGGTTTGATTTAATGGATGTGGGAATTATTGTTGTAACAACTTACAAATGTTTTCAAGGTTTAATGTAAGATGCATACATCGTCTTAATGCATATCGTAATGTTGCAAAATGTTTTCAAACATTTGCCTAATACAAAGATATTAATATATGAATGTTTTATTTTCAATTTGAAAATTACTCCAACTCCCTTATTGAACATACTTAATGAAAACAAACTGAATGGAAATAACTATAAGGAATGGAAAAGGAACCTGATAATTGTTCTGAGCTATGTGAAACTTAAAACAGTTCTTGATAATAAGCGTCCACCGGCCACTCAAGCTGAGGCTAAAAAACATTGGGAAGAGTCTGATGGGATAGCTCATTGCTATATGCTGACAAGCGTGACTAGTTGTAACACCCCTAACCTGTATCCGTCACCGGACTAGGGTTAAAGGCATTGCCGGACAGATCGGAAACATTTACAGAAATGTCATACAATTGTATATCAACCTCAAACATAGTCTCCCCTTAGTAGGTCATCGAGACCTAAAACATGTTTATAAACCGGGTCAGGACTAAACCGGAACACATACAAAATTTCACTGAAATTTAAAACTTTTCTAAGTTTCAGGGGTTACACGCCCATGTAGGCAGGCCGTCTGCCTCCCACGGCTGCTGGGCACACCCGTGTGTCCTCCCCGTGGTCGAATCTGACTTTACATCCACGGCCACCAAGCACGCCCGTGTACCTTGGCCGTTGTCGAATCTGTTTTGGCTCCACGGTTACCAAGCACCCCTGTGTGCTAAGACCGTGCACTCATAGGCCATATACTGACTTTTTCACACGGCTACTAGGCACGCCCATGTATATTGGCCGTGTGCTCTTAGGCTAGCTACTGACTTAGCCCCACGGTCACTAGGCACGCCCGTGTGCCACAACCGTGTGGCAAAATAGGCCATTTGCAAGGCCAAAATGCCACCCACATGGGTCTCACCTACAAGTAAAATCAATAAGACATCTCATGCCTATTTGGCAACCAAGAACATACCAACTTAACTATCCAAATTACAAGACTAAAAACTCATTTCATCACAAGCATGATTCATTCATTTGCTTAATCAAAACTTGACCATTTCATGTATCAAATAACCATGCCAAAAACATACTTCACATATCACATTCATTCAAGAAAATTCTCAATTCATAACTAGCCAAATCAAATGGCTAAGTTCATATAACAAACTTATAACAAATATTAGCCTATACATGCCATATCTAGCTATATACATATCCGAAGTGTACCAAAATGAGTTTAGTAGTGTGATGACGATCCTTGACGATCCCAAGCCTTCAGTAGCTTTGACGACCTATAAAACAGAGAAAACACACACACAGAGTAAGCTTTCCAAAAGCTTAGTAAGTCATAATACAAACAAACTTAGTATGAAAGGCATATATATACATAGGTACATTGGCACTTCTTAATGACTTAACAAACTATCACATATATGCTTTGATCCATGTACTTGGCCATATTTGTCACATTCATCAATTCAAAAGTCTTATATAAACATAGCTCATTCATGCTCACTTTCATATATCATATTGTTATTCCAATATACATAATCATCATAGTAAGATCACATAGGTACTTACCTTATATACACACTTAGTGTATAAATCAATGCACCTAAAACGGATATACAATTCACTTAACCATTCGTATCACAGACTTGCCCGTTGAACCGATAGGAACCTAATAGGATACTCAGAAAGCTCGGAATAGTTGTACAATGCTAACGTCCCAGACGAGGTCTTACGTGTACTCAGATAACGATGCCACTGTCCCAGACAGGGTTTTATACGAATCAATAAGATGCAGATGTCCCAGACATGGTCTTACACGAAAAGATAATATTGATGCCAACGTCCCAGACGTGGTCTTACACGAAAAGCTCATATCGATGCCAACGTCCCAGACGTGGTCTTACACAAAAAGATAATATCGATGCCAACGTCCCAGACGTGGTCTTACACGAATGTCAAATCAACACCAACGTCCCGGACGTGGTCTTATATGATAAAACAGATTAGATACCTATGTATTCCTAGGTTAGTACGGGACTTCTCGGACATTGTCGCTAAGTCGATCTTATCTCGGAAATCATTTGCATTACAACTCATAAGCATTTAATATCGACAATAGGCATATGAATATGCTCAACTCAATACAATTACATTTATTTGCAATATGACTTACCTCGGATTCGATTTATCCGAAATAGAAACGGCTACTCGGTTACTTTCGCTTTTCTGCGATCTAAATCCGTTTTCCTCGGTTCTTGATCTATACAAATCCAGAATTAACTCTTTTATTCGCTAACTCATTCAATTCAATCCAAGAACACACATTTAGGGCTATTTACAATTTAACCCTCACATTTACACAATTTATCAATTTAGTCCATTTTTCTCAAAACATCAAATTCACAAAATCATCACATACTCACGCTTAGCCGAATGTTCATACATCTCATAAAAGCCCATATTTTCCATCAAATTTGCAATTTAGTCCTTCAAGTTACTATTTTCTCAATTTAGCCCTAATTATCAAAATACATCAAAACTTCAAGAACAAAGCATGTTCATCTAACACCTATCTTTCATTTAACACCATAAATCATCATAAAACATGTGAGTTCATCTAAGTCTCATCTCACAAACATCATCAATTCTCAAAATTGAAGCATGGGTTACAAAGCTTACAAAGCAACGATTGCAAAAACGTATAAATTATCAAAAACGGATCACAAACTAACCTTGAATTAAACCAAAACCATAGCCGAACCTTTTAAGCTTTTGTTCTTTCTTTTTCTTTGAGTTTTCGGTGGAAAAATGGATGAACTAATGTCCATTTTCATGCTTTATTTTATCAAATAATCATTTAATACATAAAAGACAATTTTAACCTTTAATCAATTATATTAAAACATATAGTTCAAGGTCATTTATGACCTTAGCCGTCCACTAACTATGGTAGTGGCTTAATTGCCACATGAGTCCTTACTCTTAAAAAGACATAACAAATAAGCATCCTTTCATAAAACATGCAAATTTGCATTTCAATGCAATTCAATCCTTTTATCAAATTAAACACACGGAAAGGTAAATTAACTTACAGAAATTTACCACATGCTTAGTCACATATCAACGGCACAGAAAATAATATTAAAATATTATACGGACTCAGATTTGTGGTCTCGAAACCACTGTCCCGACTAGGGTATAAACCGAACTGTTACAATTCTCCCCCTTAGGGATTTTTGTCCCCGAAAATCTTACCATTAAACAAAGTCGAATATTGTTGTTTCATGGAATCCTCAGGCTCCCACGTAGCCTCTTCTATTCTGTGACGATTCCACAATACTTTTACTAACAGAATTTTCTTATTTCTCAACTCTTTTACTTCACGAGCTAAGATACAGATCGGTTCTTCTTCGTATGACATATCAGATCGGATTTCAATTTCAGATGGAGCAATCACATGTGACGGATCGGATCGATATCTACGCAGCATTGAAACATGGAATACATTATGTATCTTTTCTAGCTCGGAAGGCAACAACAATCGATATGCAACAGGTCTAACTCGCTCAATGATTTCATACGACCCGATAAATCTCGGACTCAACTTGCCTTTACGTCTGAAACGAAGTACTTTCTTTCATGGTGACACTTTCAGAAACACTTTGTCGCCGATCTTAAAATCTATATCTTTTTGTTATAAGTCTGCATAAGACTTCTGACGATCAGATGCTACTTTGAAATAATTTCGAATCAATTTCACTTTCTATTCTTAATCTTTTACCAAATCGACCCCGTGTAGCTTATTTTCACTGAGCTCAGTCCAATAGAGAGGTGTACGACATTTGCGTTCATACAAAGCTTCATATGGTGCCATTTTAATGCTCGACTGAAAACTATTATTGTATGCAAATTCAATCAATGGCAAATACTGTTCCCACGAACCATTAAACTCAAGTATACAACATCTTAACATATCTTCAAGAATCTAAATAATCCGATCGGATTGACCATCTGTTTGCGGATGAAAAGCTGTACTGAAATGCAGTTTTGTGCCTAAAGCTTCTTGCAATTTCTTCTAGAACCTCGATGTAAATCTCGAGTCCCTATCTGACACAATAGATAGTGGCACCTTGTGCAATCTAACAATCTCAGAAATATAAAGCTCGGCTAATCTATCAAGTGAATAGTCAGATCTTACCGAAATAAAATGGGCAGATTTTGTCAATCGATCAACTACGACCCATATCGCATCTTTTTTTCTCTGAGTATGAGGCAAACCAGAAACAAAATCCATTGTCACTCTATCCCATTTCCACTCAGAAATTAGAATCGGTTGTAGCAACCCAGACGAAACTTGATTTTTAGCTTTGACTTGCTGACAGATTAAACATTTTGAAACAAAGTCAGAAATATCACGCTTCATACCAGACCACCAATAGTCTCGCCTTAAATCATGGTACATTTTAGTACTCCCCAGATGAACAGATAGGTGACTATTATGTGCTTCACTCAAAATCAACTGAATCAATTTCAAATTTCTCGGAACACAGATACGATCTCGAAAACTCAAGCAATCATCAAAAACTCGAAATTCAGATTCATAATTCGAATCACACTGAGCTCATTTCGCTAATAACTCATTATCAGATTTCTGAGCATCACATATCTGCTGTATAAACAACGGTTTCACTTTTGATTCAACTATCACGTAACTATCATCGACAAATCTAGTGAGCATTCAAAGCACGCAGTTGCAAACAATGATTTTCTACTCAATGCCTCAAAGAACAACATTTGCTTTACGGGTGATAATCTATCACCACTCATAATCTTTCAACAGCTCTAACCATCTTCTTTGACGCAGGTTTAAATCTTTCTGAGTCATCAGATATTTCAGACTTTTATGATCTGAAAATACATGACATTTTTCACCGTACAGATAATGGCGCCAGATCTTAAGTGCAAACACAATCGCAGCTAACTCAAGGTCGTGCGTCAGAAACTTCTTTTCATGCGGCTTCAATTGTCTCGAAGCATAAGCTACAACTTTGCCTTCCTGAATTAAAACACATCCCAGACCGTTTAATGAAGCATCACTGTAAATCACAAATTCTTTGCCCGATTCTGGTTTTACTAACACTGGAGCTTCTGTTAACAGAGTTTTTAACTGATCAAAACTTTTCTGGCATTTGTTTGACCATTCAAATCTAACATCTTTCTAAAGCAATCTAGTCAACGGAGTAGCTATTACTGAAAATCCTTTCACAAATCGACGGTAATAACCAGCTAACCCTAGAAAACTACGGACTTCAGATACGTTCTTCGGGGGTTTCCAATCCAGAATAGTAGAAATCTTGCTCGGATCAACTCGAATCCCAGAAGCTGACACAATATGCCCCAGAAAAATAACTTCATGCAACCAGAATTCACATTTGCTGAATTTCGCATACAATTTATTTTCTCGCAGAGTTTGCAATACGATTCTCAGATGCTCAGCATGTTCAGTTTCATCACGTGAATAAATCAGAATGTCATCAATGAATACAACAACAAATCGATCTAGATACGGTCTAAAAATTTTGTTCATCAAATCCATAAAAATAGCAGGAGCATTGGTTAGTCCAAATGGCATAACTAAAAACTCGTAATGTCTGTACCTCGTTCTGAAAGTAGTTTTCAGTATATCCGAATCTTTTACTCGCAACTGATAATAACCCGATCTCAGATCTATCTTCAAAAACACAGTAGCTCCTTTTAACTGATCAAACAAATCGTCAATCCTGGGCAATGGATATTTGTTCTTTATGGTCACTTTATTCAACTGACGATAATCGATGCACATTCTCATCGTGCCATCTTTCTTTTTCACAAATAGAATAGGAGCACCCCAAGGCGAGAAACTCGGTCTAGCAAACCCTCTATCGGTCAATTCTTGCAATCGTGACTTTAACTCTTTCAACTCATTGGTGTCATTCTATACGAGCTATCGATATAGGTGTAGTACTGTGTAACAACTCAATACCAAACTCAAATTCACGAATCTGAGGCAAACCCAGTAACTCTTCAGGAATACATCGTAAAAACTCACGGACAATAGGCACTCGATTCGACTTTCTTCTCGGACACTTTCGAATCAATCACATAAGCAAAATATGCCTCATAACCCTTTTTCACATAACTTTGAGCTTTCAATACAGATATCACAAAGAGTAAACCATTCAAATCATTAGATTCAATCCGCATAATTTCATCATTCGGACATCTCAAATCAATAGTCTTTCTTTTATAGTTCACAATAGCATCATGCGAAAACAACCAGTCCATGCCCAGAATGATATCAAACTCATCAAATGGCAAAAGCATCAAATCAGCAGGGAAACAAATATCTCAAAACATTAATGGACAGTTCTCGCATACTTTGTCAACCATGACACTTTTACCCAAGGGGTTCGATACTTTTATAACAAACTCAGTAGACTCTACAGGCAAAGTCTTACTGAACACTAAATTCATGCTTATATATGAATGCGTAGAACCAGGGTCTATCAATGCAATCACAGAAGTATCATAAAGTGTAAAAGTACCCGTTATAACATCTGGTGAAGAAGCTTCCCCACGAGCTCGAATAGCATACACTCTGGCAGGCGCTCTAGCTTCAGATCTCGCAACAGTCTCTCTCATAGTTCTCTGACTACCACTGACATTCCTTACATTCTTCGAAGGTCTACCTCTCACAGGTGCATTATCAGATCTCAGATTCTGAATAGTCTCTGGTTCGACAGACTCAGGGTAATCACGGATAAAATGACCAAGTTATCCACATCTAAAACAAGCTCTGTCATTCATTCTATAGCTTCTCGGATGTCTTTTCCCACAATGCTTACACTCTGGTTTCTCGGATCGTACATTCCCAACACTTGCCACTGAAGTTGCTGGAACTTTGAAACTTATTTGTGATCTATCTCGATTTCTATTTGAATATCCCATATTACCTCTCGAACGGCTTTGATCATCTCTAAATTTCTTTGAAGTGGACTGAAACGATCTATTCTGAAATCTCTTTCTCATATCTCTAACTTTAGACTCGACTTTCTTTTTATCTTTCCCGAGTGCTTCAGCTTTGCACGCTCGATCAACGAGTACAACGAACTCTTTTATTTCTAATATCCCGACTAACAGGCGAATATCTTCATTAAGACCATCTTCGAATCTTTTACACATTATTGCTTCAGATGATACACATTCTCGAGCATACTGACTCAATCTCACGAACTCTCATTCATATTCCGTAACAGTCATACGACCTTGTTTCAATTCTAGAAATTCCTTTCATTTCTGATCAATGAATCTCTCACTAATATATTTCTTTCGGAACTCAATTTGAAAGAAGTCCCATGTCACCCGTTCCTTTGGAATAATAGAGATCAAAGTTTTCCACCACTGATAAGCCACGTCTCTGGGCAAAGATACAACACATTTTATGCATTCTTTCGGAGTCAAAAACATCTCATCGAATACCCGGATCGTGTTTTCTAACTGTAACATCCTAAAATTAGGGGTTCGGCATCTTGCTCTATTCTGTGTGTTTGGCTAGCTAAGCTTGTTATTTAGGTGTGTTTAGGGGTCTTGGAGAGGCTCGGGTTCGAGCCCAGGTCCTGGCAAAATTTTGAGTTTTGGTCACTGAAGTGGGGGAAGATGGTGGAAGCAGGGTTTAAGGGAAATTGTTGGTAGGTTGTTAGCACAATGAGGCGTGTGGCATTGTGGTGTGGCGTCATTAAGGGAACTTGGAGGAAGGGAGTTCGAATCCCACATGCTGGAATGTGTTGCATTTATTTTTGTGCTGAGCAAGTGAGAGTAGTAGAGTTCAGCTTGGACTCTACAAGGGGAGTTGTAGACTCAGTCAAATGAATTTGAATAAGTGATGGAGAGGAGTTTGAGGAGAGATTTGGGGAGTGAATCGTGGGATTTGGGGAGAGAGGAGAAGTTTGGCCGAATGTGGAAGCTTGGAGGGGGGTGAAATTCGGCTGGGGGTTGTGGGAGGAGCATTTTTCGGTTTTGAGGAAGAGTGAGTGCCGAAATCTCTCTTAGGCTCTTTTCGTGTCCCTCTTCTTTTTTGTGCAAATTGGGTGCATTTTGGGTTACTTTTACTCTTATCAAAAACTTTCCTTCTTCTTTCTTTCATCTCTTCTCCTCATAGTGTGGTAGCCGAACCTTTAGAGAGTGACCACTCATGCATTCTTTTCATCTTTTCTCTCCAACATTCGTCTCTTTCTCCCTCTTCTTATTTTCAGGCTTCTTGCAACTTCTTCCAAAACTTCAAAGTAAACATCGGATCTCTATCCGAGATAATAGATATAGGCACCCCATGCAATCTCACCACCTCAGCAATATACAACTCGACCAACTTATCAAGTGAGTAGTCCATACGCACCGGTATAAAGTGAGCCGACTTCGTTAATCTATCAACAATAACCCACACAGCATCTTTCTTTCTTGGAGTCATAGGTAACCCCGTTACGAAGTCCATTGTGATTCGATCCCACTTCCACTCTGGAACCATCACCGGCTGAAGCAATCTCGAAGGTACTTGATGCTCGGCTTTCACTTGTTGACAGACCAAACACTTGGTAACAAACTCGGAGATATCTCTTTTCATACCCAGCCACCAATACATCTTCTTCAAATCATTGTACATTTTTGTGCTGCCCGGGTGTACTGACAAACAACCACTATGTGCTTCATGTAAAATTTTCCGAATTAACTCGTCCTCCTTTGGCACACAGATTCTATCATGAAACATCAAGCAATCCTCTGAACTAATCGGAAAATCAGAGTTATTCCCCGATTCGCACTGAGCTCTCTTAACTTGCATCTCACTATCATTCTTTTGAGCTTCACATATCTGCTGAATAAATAATGGTCTAGCCCTCAACCTGGCCAATATAGCACCATCATCAGACAACGCTAAGCTCATACTCATAGCTCTCAAAGCATACAGAGATTTTTTGCTCAAGGCATCCACAACCACATTCGCTTTCCCCAGATGGTAATCAATTACTAACTCATAATCCTTCAATAATTCGAGCCATCGCCGTTGTCGCAAATTCAAATCCTTTTGATCTATTAAGTACTTCAAACTCTTGTGATCAGGGATGATTCGGCACTTCTCACCATATAAATAATGTCGCCAAATCTTCAAAGCAAAAACGATCGCAGCCAACTCTAAATCATGAGTCAGATAATTCTTCTCGTGCGGTTTTAGCTGTCTAGAGGCGTAAGCTACTACCTTACCTTCTTGCATCAACACACAGCCGAGACCATTTAATGACGCATCACTGTAGACCACAAACTCTTTTCCCAACTCAGGTTATACTAAAACCGGCGCCTCAGTCAATAATGCTTTTAATCTCTCGAAGCTCTATTGGCATTTTTCAGTCCATTCAAATTTAACATCCTTGTGCAACAGTTTCATCATCGGGGTAGCAATCATGGAGAACCCCTTTACGAAACATCTATAGTACCCCGCTAGACCCAAAAGGATCCTAATATCTGACACATTCCTCTGTGGTTTCCACTCCACAATAGCCGAGATTTTACTCGGATAAACTCTTATGCCATCACCCGATACAATGTGTAACACCCCTAACCCGTAACCATCGCCGGTCTAGGGTTAAAGGCATTACCGGACAAATTGGATCCTTTTTCAGACATGTCATAGCATAATTCAACAAAGCAAATCAAAGTGTCCCTTAAATAGGTCTACGATGACCTTAAATATGCTTTAGGTAGGGCCGGGACTAAACCGAACACATATGGAAATTTTTGGAAATTTAAATTTTTTTTTCAAAGTTACAGAGGTCACACGCCCGTGTGGGCAGGTCGTGTGCCTCCCACGGCCTCAATACGCCCATGTGTCTAAGCCGTGTCAAAACAGGGCATACATACTGACTTGTCCACACGGCCTGGACACGTCCGTGTGCCTCACCCGTGGTCGCTACTGACTTCACCATACGGCCAGTCACACGCCCGTGTGTCCAGCCCGTGGTCGATCCTGACTTGTTTTAAACTTCAACAACGAGGGACACGGTCGAGCCACACGCCCGTGTGCTTAACCGTGTGGGCAAATATAGGCCATTTTCAAGGCCAAAATGCCACCCACACTAGGGTCATTCCTACATGCACATACAAGCATAATTCTTAACACAATAGGCAACCAAAAACACACCAAATAGTAATCATATTGTCTCAATTCAATCTCATCTATAATCATGCTAACTTGTATACCAAATTCTACAACTAAAAACACATGTATAGCCAAACATGATACATTCACATCTACCCTTCATATAACCATTTCATTGATCAAACATACTTACTCATATTGCAACCATATGCTTACCATAACCTTGATCATTTCATAGGCATGAAATTATACCAAAACCAACATCATATAGCATAACATCACATACAAAACACCATCACTTATCTAGCCATATCACATGGCTACATATATACATGTCTCTATCATACTCTAAACCAACTAGCCTATACATGCCATACTTAATATATACATTTCCAAAAGGTACCAAAAATGAGCTTAGGTAGTGTGATGACGATCTTCGACGGTCCCGAGCCTTCAGTAGCTTTGACGATCTGTAAAACAGAACAAACACATACAAAGTAAGCTTTCAAAAGCTTAGTAAGCCATATACAAATAAACTTAGCATATAAACATTCAAAACATATAATCAATATGAATTAACTAATAGCTCAATTGCATAGCCATAATTCTTTTTGGCACATTTACTTAGCCATTCATCTTTCAATCTTGCATATCACCATATACTTTGTTGGATCATAGCTTGTCCATTCATGTAACACATTTACAATCTCATATTCAAATACATCACTCATCTAGGTAAGTTTATGAATATACTTACCTTCTTATACACACAATGTGTACATATCAAACGTACCTGAAATAGATATGCAAATCACATAGTCGTTCGTTTCTCAGACTTGCCCGTTGAACCGTTTGGAACTAAATAGGATACTCAGAGTACTCGCAATAGTCATACAATGCCAACGTCCCAGACGTGGTCTTACATGTAACCAAAATATCGATGCCACTATCCCAGACAGGGTCTTACACGAATCAATACGATGCCAATGTCCCAGACATGGTCTTACACGTAAATCTCATATCGATGCCAACATCCCAGACGTGGTCTTACACAAAATCTCGAATCAATGCCAATGTCCCAGACGTGGTCTTACATGATATCACATAACAGACACCTATGTCATGACATATGCAATCCTATCTATTCCTAGGCTCATACGGGACTTCCTGGACTTTAACAACTTGTCGACTTATTTACAAACTCAAATTTCACATACATTCCATCTCAATGGATATTCATAGCAATTCAAATTTCATATATACACAAATAGTTCAATTCAAATACATTTATTTGTATATCGACTTACCTCGAATTCGAATATTCGATCGGATTCGATTATTTGACAACTTTCGCCTTTCCGCGATCTAAGTCCGTTTTCTTCGGTTCTTGATCTATACATATTCAAATTTAACCCATTTATTCAATAACTCATTAAATTCAATCCAAGAACACATATTTAGGGCAATTTGCAAATTAGCCCTCACATTTTCACATTGGACAATTTAGTCCCTATTTCACAAAATCATAAAATACACAGAATTTCAAGTTGCCCATGCCTAGCCGAACTCTCATGTAGCTCATACAAGTCCTTACATTTCATTTATTTCACAATTTAGTCCTTCAAAATATTATTTTCTCAATTAAGCTCAAAATACTCAAATTCAACAAAACTCCAAAGACAAACTATGATAATCAAACACATAACTTTCATATTTCACTATCAAACATCACAAAACTCATATGTTCATCAATGGATCATTTCAAAAACATCATCAATTCACAAAATTGAGACAAGGGTTTTAAAGTGTACAAAGCAACGATTACAAAAACTTAGAAATTATCAAAAACCGAATCAAAATCATACCTTAATTAAGACAAACCATAGCCGAAACCCTTGAAAGCTTTTTTTCTTTATTTTTCTTTTCTTATTTTTGGTCATAACAAAAAGATGAACATAAAGATGTGGCTTTTAAATGTTGGTTTAATATATCATATATATCATTATAACAATTATAAATTTTCTAACCTTAATAATAATATATAAATCTTAAAATCAAGGTCCACCACCGTCCATTAGCCTTATAAATGGCTAAATTTCTTCTTAAGGGCTATACCTTATAAAACCAATAACAAATTAACACTTACACTATAGTTAGTCACTTTTACAATTTCTGCGATTAAGCCCTTTTTGCAAATTAAGCACACATACAATCAAATTAGATCACGAAACTTTCAAACATGCTTAGTCATGTATTGCAGACATAGAAAAAAATATTAAAATATTTTTTAGACTCGGATTTGTGGTCCCGAAACCACTGTTCCGACTAGGGTCTAAACCGGACTGTTACACAATGTGTCCTAAGAATCCGACCTCTCGAAGCCAAAACTCACTCTTGCTGAATTTAGCATACAACTGTTTGTCTCTTAAAGTATGCAAAATAATTCTAAGGTGCTCTGCATGTTCACTCTCATCTCGAGAATAAATTAATATGTCATTGATAAAGACAACTACAAACTTATCCAAATACTGCTGGAAGATACGATTCATTAAGTCCATAAAAATTGCAAGGGCATTCGTTAAGCCAAATGGCATGACAAGAAACTTATAATGGCCATACCTTGTTCGAAATACAATTTTTGGCACATCTTGCTCCTTAACCCTCAACTGGTAATAGCCAGACCTTATGTCTATCTTAGAGAACACCGTAGCTCCCTTCAGTTGGTCAAATAAATCATCTATCATTGGTAAAGGATACTTATTCTTCACTGTCACCTTGTTGAGTTGTCTGTAGTCTATGCACAATCTCATCGACCCATCTTTCTTCTTCACAAAAAGTACTGGAGCACCACACGGTGAATAGCTCGGTCTTGCAAAACCATTTTCCGTTAACTCTTGCAACTGAACTTTCAATTCTTTCAACTCTAATGGTGCCATCCTATACGGGGCAACCGAAATAGGTGTCGTACCCAGAACTAACTCAATCCCAAACTCCACCTCTCTAACCAGAGGCAATCCAGGTAACTCTTCCGAAAACACATCTGGGTACCCGCATACCACTGGCACTGATTCAATCTTTACCTCTGACTCTTGAGTATTCAGCACAAAGGCGAGGTAGGACTCATACCCATTTCTCAAGTATTTCTGAGCTACCATAGATGAAATCATTACATGCAAACTATCCGACTTACCTGATTCAACCCGAATGACATCTCCATTTACACATCTCAATTCAATAAACTTACTACCACAATTTACTAAAACATTATGAGCAGTCAACCAATCCATACCAAGAATCAGGTCAAATTCATCAAACGACAACAACATGAGATTTTCCGGAAAATAATGACCTCTAATTGTCAAAGGACAATTCCTACACACCTTGTCGACTAGCACATGCTTGCCTAACGGGTTTGACACTTTCACTACAAATTCCGTAGACTCAACAATCATACTCATTCTAGATGCCAATTTCATGCAAATGTAAGAATAGGTAGACCCCGGATCAATCAAAGCAACTACAAAGATATCATGAAGAGAAAAAGTACCCGTTATCACATCTGGAGATGATGCCTCTTCGCGAGCGTGAATGGCATAAGCCCTTGCAGGTGCTCGTCCCTCCGGCCTCACAGTAGAGTCTCTAGGCGCACCTCTACTACTAGTCCCACCTCCCGGGTTCTTTTGTAATCTACCCCTCGAAGACACATTGCTTGATCTTATGTCCTGCTTTCTTTCCTTCTCATCCCTCTCTGGACAATTTCGGATGAAATGGTCAGGTGAACCGCACTCGTAACAATTACGGTTGTTTCCCCAACACTCCCAGTATGTTGTCTGCCACAATTTGGGAACTCCGGTTTATTAGACTTCGGATTGCCCACGCTCGCCATTGAGGTGGCTTGAACTCTCAAGCCTTAGGGCCAGTTTGGCAATGCTTTTGAGAAGTGCTTTTGAAAAATTTAAGTGTTTGGCATTGCTGTCAAAAAGTGCTTTTGAGAAGTAAAATGTCTATTTTAGACATGATATTATAAAGTAACAAATATGTATTTAAATAATGTTTAAATTAGTTAATATTATGATATTTTAGCAAAAATATAAAAAATAATTTATTATAATTTATTGTTAATATTTTAATAAATAATATTAATTTTAAATATTTTTAAGTAATTAATATTAATTATTTACTAAATTTAATTAGAATATATAAATAATATTTAAATATTTAAATATAATAATTAAATATTCGTAATTAGATATTGACACAATTGTATTATTTTAAAAATTATTCTTTTATTTTTAATGCTTTTAACACATTTGTAAAACTCGAATTGCATTTTGGATTTGTATTTTGGTGGAAAGCGGAAATTTGTATTTTGGATCTCGAATTGCATCAAGAAATATTCTAGTGTTAAAATTAAAATGTTAAAACTAATTAATTGTGAAGAAAATAATTCAAATATCAAATTAAAAGAACTAGAATACTAAATTTAACATTGAAACCAAATTAAGCAAGTGCCAAGTAATATATTAACCTTCCTGAACATTACTCGATTAACAAAAATGAATTTTAAACCAAGCAAAAGTTTAAAATTCTCTAAAATTAAAACATAAATTAAACCTTTAGCAAAGGGTAGAAAAACAATCACTTAAATGTAAAGTAAAAATTATGAACTTTTTTTTTTTTGTTTTGTTTTCTTCTCTTCTTTTAATTCATTTCAAATTTGCATGACTTGGTGCTTTGATTTCCTCTTTTCGAGAAAAAAACACAATGGAGATTATTAACAAGAGTTAATAAAACAAATTGAACTCAAAATTGCCGAGTGAAACATTTGCTAACAGATTAGAAAACTGCAAACATCATCGAAAGAAACTAAACAAATTTAACAAAATTCCATTACAGATCTTGTAAGTTCAAACTACTCCATATAAAGTAAAGCAAACATAACAAGATACCATGAATAACACGTTTAAAATGAGATGTTCCTTTCCCTTCTTGTCTCCACCAATCTCAAAGTGCTTGCACCTCTGCAAAAACGGGTAACAAACAACCAAAAATTAGCTCATCAAACATGGGAAAATGAGAACACAGAAATACGAAAGGGGTTTCAGGTGCACCGACCTTGATCGGATGTTGTGAAACGTGCTTGCAACCTTGGCATTGCAGCCTTAGCACAATCTTCTTGGTGGTCTTTGTCTGTTCAAATGGTACACAAATTTATACATATATACATATACAAATCTTGGAGAATCTCAAGCAACAATAAACATGAAATATATATCCATCCATGGGATAAAAGTGACACAAAATATTACCTTCTTGTGGAACACCGGTTTGGTCTGACCACCGTAACCAGATTGTTTCTGGTCGTAACGACGCTTCCCATGTGCAGCCAAACTATCCTTGCCCTTCTTATAATGTGTGACCTTGTGCAAAGTGTGTTTCCTGCACTCCTTGCTCTTGCAGTAGGTCTTCTTGGTCTTAGGTACGTTCACCTTCAAACAACGATTCTGATTAGTCTAGAAAAGTAATAAATTTATAGCGATCATTTCACAAACACTTCATCGACGATAATTAAGACACAAGATCTTGCCAAGGAAAAAGAATTAAACCTTATTCAAGAATCTCATCACATATTTTATATATGGATTTTTGAGGAAAACCCAAGGCTAAGGTCATTAATTCAAGGCCAATTTCAGATTTCTGGGCGAAATCTACAACTTTAGTGATCATTTCTTGAATATAAACATATAAAAGAAAAATAAAACTATCATAACTTCACCAATAAATTTCTGGGAAAAAAATCCCAAACCCTAGATCCTCTTCTCCCCAACCCAAATGTTCTCATACAAACTTGATTGTTTCAATTTTACAAGCACTTTGCGGGCAAAAACATAAACAATCAGATCATAAATAAGCTCAAAAGATGAAGGAAACCAAACCAAACAAAAGAAAGAGGAAGCACCATGGCTGCGGCTAAAAAGTGAGAAGCTTCAGTTTTAATCCGGTGGTGGCAGCCAATGAACAAACCAGAGAAAGAAGTAAAGTTCAGATAAGAAAAGGGGAAAAAAATCTTCTAACGTCTAGAAAAAGCAGGGATAAAATGGTAAAATATTAGCCAAGAAGCACTTTTGGCTGAGAAAAGCCAAAATTTTCTCCTTCTCCATCTGTGCAAAAGTGTTTTCTTAAGCCAGAAAATCAGCCAAGAAGCTGTTTGTTCTTTATTGCTTCTACAGCAAAAGTACTTTTTTGAGCAAAAGCTCATCAAAAAAGGAATAACGAACGGGCCCTTAGTATGTATTGCCCCGATCTCGGTGTGAATACCCCACTGAAGTAGTCGTCTGAGGGTTCATTTCCTTGGATCTCTTTGATTGAGCTTGGTACGATTTACTCATTGGCCTCTTTCTTGCATCTCGGGCCTCACTCATTGCCTTTCTCTTTTCTTTATTCAGCTCCTCGGCCTTGCATGCCCGATCAACCAATATCGCAAATTCTTTTAATTCCAAGATCCCAACTAGGAGTCTGATATCCTCATTCAGCCCATCTTCAAACCTCTTGCACAAGATGGCTTCTGTGGACACACACTCTTGTGCATATTTGCTGAGCCAAACAAACTCACGCTCATACTCTACCACAGTCATTTTGCCTTGCTTCAACTCAAGGAATTCTTTATGTTTCTGATCTACAAATCTCTGACTTATATACTTCTTTCGGAACTCTTCCAAAAAGAAGTCCCACGTCACTCTCTCCCTTGGAACTACCGACGTTAACGTTTTCCACCAATGATATGCCGAGTCCTTTAGCAACAACACAGCACATTTCAAGCTCTCCTAAGGTGTGCAGAAAAGTTCATCAAATACCTTCATCGAGTTCTCAAGCCAGAACTCCGCCCTCTCGGGGTCATCGTCTATGTTAGCCCTAAAATCCTTGGCCCCTTGCTTCCGAAGCTTATCTACCGAGGGTTTGGTCATTCTCACCAAATCTATACCTTGCGGAGCCACGAGGACTGGCTGAGGTATAGGAGGGGTGAAGGAGGTTGGGCATTAGGGTTCGCTCGTACATACTCTGTAACAGCCCGATTTAGACCCTAGTCAGAATAGTGGTTTTGAGACCACAGATCCGAGGTCAGAAAAATATTTTAATATTATTTTTGGTGTTTACAGTATGTGATTAAGCATGTGTGAAATTTTTGTGTGAAGATTTTATCGATTGTGTGCTTAATTTGTAAAAAAGACTTAATCGCGTAAAATGTAAAAGTTGTGTGCTGATTGTTAAAGTGCTAATTTAACATGGCTTATTAAAGGAGAGGTCCTTATATTGATATTACACCATTAAATAGTTAATGGATGATAATGGCATGGCAATTGGTGTTATTATTAAAATTCATTAAGGGTAAGATGGTAAAATGTCAATTATGTTAATATTAAATAAAACAAAAACATTTGGTGGCCATTTTATCATCTTTCTTCCACCAAAATAAGAAAAGAAGAAGAGAGTTTGAGGCTTTGTGATTTTCGGCACTAGTGAGCTTCAATTGGTAAGTGTTTTGTGTTCGATTTTTGATAATTTTTACGTTTTTGTGGTCATTGCTTAGTGTACTATTAAACCCATGCTTAAATTTTAGAAATTGATGGTGATTTTGAGTTATTTCATTGATGAATATGTGAGCTTTGTTTTTTTAGTTGGTGGAATATGAAAGCTTAGTGTTGGGTTAACATAGTTTGTATTTGGATTTTTGGTGAAATTGAGTAATTTGGGCTAAATTGAGAAAAGTGCAAATTGAAGGACTAAAATGTGAAATAAATGAAATGTGTGGGCTTGTATTAGCATGGGAAGAATTTGGCTAAGCTTATGTGAATAGAAATTTTGTGTATTTTGTGATTTTTTGAATTAGGGACTAAAGTGTCGAAATGTGAAAATGTGAGGGCTATTTTGTAAAATGCCCTAAATATGTGTGTTTGGACTAAATTGAATGAATTGGTGATTGAATGAGTTAAATTTGAATGTGTATAGACCGAGAAAGGAGAGATTCAGATCGAGATCGAGGCAAAGACAAAGTACTCGATTGATCGGCTAGTTTTGGTATTTCGACGTCCGAGGTAAGTTCGAATATAATACCAGTTGTTAAATTTATATCTATGTGATTAGAATTGGTTGAATGTATAATTAATGAATAGAAATGTATTATATATATGAAATTGAGTAATGAGGCACTAAGTGTGCGAATTTAGAAACGAGACAGAGATGATTAGCACTGTGTGTGCGAAATAATAGAAGCTTCGGCTTATTAATTTGGAATTGTGTGTGCGATACCGAATTAAGTTCGATTTTGTATCAAGGCACTAAGTGTGCGATGTTAATTAAGCTTCGGCTATGCTTTGAGCACTAATTGTGCGATTGAGTTGAAAAGATATCGAGCAGTGAATGAGGTATGGTATCGAGCATTGAAAAGCAAGAACGTTTGTTTACTGAGTGTTGGAAAAGGTATGTTTGAACCTATGTGGTTGATGATAGTTTTAAAGGTTGAATGAATGGATATTTGAGCATATGGTTGAGGATGATAATGTGTTTAATTGTATATCTATCTATGTGATGGTTTATTTATGTATTAATGTCGCATTATTGAGAAGTATGTGTTATATTATGAACTTACTAAGCTTTTGAAAGCTTACTGTGTGATTTGTTTCTCTGTTTTACAGTGTCAGTAAAGCTAGCTCGGATCCGGGGATCACCAGCATCTCTATCACACTATCGGCAATCTATTTTGGGTACTTTTGAAAGATGTGTATATTTGAATATGGCATGTATAGGCTAGTTAATGTAGCATGTTTTGAAGGGTATAAATCTTGCCATGTGATATGGCTTGAGGGTTGAATAATGTTAGTATGAATGTATGAGAATATATGAGTGATGAATATGGTATGTTTCATGCTTAAATGGTTGATGAAAATTATGGTTTGATTGTGATATGTGGTAAGGTTTATATGGTGCTTAACCTATTTAATTGAGATGTGAAATTGGTTGGTTTTGGATGGGCTTATTTGAGTAGAAATGATGTATGGTTAAAGATGGTATAATTGATGATGAATTGGTGTTAATATTGGTATATTTGGATGCATTTTGAGGTATGATTTGGTATTGATTTGAGGCTTGTAGGTGATCTAAGGTGTGGGAGGCAAGTTTGGCCTTGAAAACGGCCTATAAATGCCCACATGGTTGAGCACACGGGCGTGTGACTCGACCGTGTTGTTTAAGTTTGCTAAGTGAAACAAGTCAGTGTCGACCACGAGTGAGGCACACGGGCGTTTCTCAGACCGTGTGGACAAGTCAGTATGTATGCACGGGCGTGTCCGAGACCGTGTGAGGCAGACGGCCTACCCAAACGGGCGTGTGACCCCTACAGTTTTGAAAAATGTTTAAATTTCTGAAAATTTTTATATGTGTTCAGTTTAGTCCTGACCTCTCACTAATACGTGTTTAAGGTCTCCTAGACCAAAATAAGGGACTATATGTTTATATTTAAATATGTTTGATCGATGTTTGACTTTGTGTTGTGATGTGGATGTGAAATGTTCCGATAGTTCGATAATGCCTCTTAACCCTAATCTGGCGACAGTTATGGGTTAGGGGTGTTACATACTCCGTGTACCAATTACTCATCATGTGGAGAAAGGCTTCCCGAGCCTCTTCTCCTTGACCCATAGTCTTGGGTCTACTCTCTACAGGCACAGTCCTTTGCGCGGGAGCTGGCGCGTTACAAGCAGCGTCATCAGCAGTAGTTCGGTCGGGATCCATTTACTATATGGAAACAAAGTTTAAAAATTGTCAGAAGTCACCACACTATCAATGTACGTTTATGGCATGTATAGCTAGACTCTTACACACGCTACGGTAGTCTGAGAACCGATTAAACCATAGCCCTGATACCACTAAATGTAACACCCCTTACCTGTATTCATCACCGGAACTGAGTACGAGGCATTACCAGACATAACACACTTGAACATATAACTTTAAGCTATAGAATTTCATCCCAAATTAAAACTTTCCAATTCATATACATAACATCCTTATTATGGGCCTACGAGGCCTTAAGCATGCGAACGGAAGATATCGGAATTAAACTGAGAACTTTGATGTACTTAGAAAAATTTTGCCTTAACAGGGCCACACGCCCGTGTGAAATGGGACACGCCCGTGTGGGCAGGCCGTGTGGTCGCACACGCCCATGTCCCTAGCCCGTATGGGATTTATTTTTCATTTCGAACCTACAGGGGTTTTCACACGGCCGGGCACACGCCCGTGTCTTTGGCCCGTGTCCTTCACACGCCCGTGTCTCACCGTGTGTGAAAACCTAGGTATTCTATTTATGACGTCAGCAACCTCATAAGGGACACACGGCCTAGGCACACGCCCGTGTGTCTAGCCCGTGGTCGACATTGACTTTCAACACTAACATGCAGGGGACACACGGCCTGGTCACACGCCCATGGGACTGACCGTGTGTCACACACGGCCTAGACACACTCCCGTGTGCCTACCCGTGTGGACAAGAACAAGGCTATTTGCCAAGCTCTTTTATCACCCTAACTCACACAACATAAATCCCATTCAACCATTTACCAAGCAACTCAATCATGCATCAAACACATTCATGAATAACCTCATCTTTTCATATATTGATACTAATGAACCATTGATTATGGCCATTTACAAAAGAGTTCATCTTTAGAAGATCCAACACACTTGGCCAAAACAACAAAACATTTCACTAAGTCTAGCCCCTATACATGCCATTCTCAAAATGCTAAGTCTAAATATACCGGGATGAGATAATAGTGTGGGTGATCTTCCGATTATCTTCGTATCCCGAACAGGCTCTTTGACACTATAAAACAAGGGAAAAGAAAGGAAGTAAGCTTTAAGCTTAGTAAGTTTACATGTAAACAATAAGCATCGTAACATATGCTAATCAATCAATAACATTACATGCTAAGCAAAAACAATTCACATTTCTATATCATGCTTACTCATTTCATCTCTTACCACATTCCAACCATATAACAATTACAATGCTCACATTTACTTGCACACATTCCCTGCACTCATCACCACAGAGTCACATGAAACATCTACTTAAAAAATTTCTCGATGAAACATTCGAAATAATACTAAACTCTCAGTGGTTTCGCACACAGCCCACCATTAATCAATAATAGGGTGGTATCGCACATAGCCCACCAACAAGAATATTTACGGTGGTATCGCACATATCCCACAAAAAGATAATATAAACGATGGTGTCGCACACAGCCCATCGTGAATAAATAATAAGGTGGTATCACACACAGCCCACCAACAAGAATATTTACGATGGTATCGCACACAGCCTACCAAATGATTATTACGGATATTTTCCCGCACTTACATATCTATTCTGAGACTCACACGGAAATTGCTCACTATCTATCATTTTCAATCAATATCAATCATAAATGATCTCATTCATACAATGCACTAATATGTACCAACATATGTATTAAAGATGTATCATTTACACATAAACTTACCTCGGTGCAAAATATATTAGTCAACGGCTTAATCCGTAACCTTGCCTTTTCCCCGGTCAAGGTTGTTTCCGAGCTTTTCTTGATCTATAATAATGAAATTCACTCATTTAATCACTTTATAATGCATGATACACCAAAATTTCTACTTAGGCAAAAATGACTATTTTGCCCTTATACTTTGGCAAAATTATGATTTTGCCCCTAGGCTCGTAAATCATTTTTCATCACATTCTCTCATTAAACAAGCCTAGATGAACATTTATTTCTCTTACAACATCTCACAAAACCCATTATTTCATGCATTTATTACTAAATTACAACCTTTACAACTAAGTCCTCTTTAGGTGTTTTCATGGTAACACCTTTCACAAAAGTTATTCCTTAACCCTCTAACATTCATTTTCTTCCATAAAATATCAGCAAACAACATGAACACTCTCATGGAAAGTCCCCAAACTTTCAACTATTTAGCAAAATAATCCCCTCATTAGCTAGCTTAAGCTTTGGGGGTTCCAAAAGTACAAAAATTATCAAATAAAACCACCAAAATCACTTACTTTCAAGGGTGAGAAGTTGCTGAAAATTTTTGGCTTCCAAAACCCTTCCTTAGCTGATATTTTTGGTGGGAAGAAGATGAATAAAATGGGTGATATCATCTTTTCTTATTTTATTTATTTCCTTCAATTTAATCCACCTAACCCACCCAATTTTTACCAATTTGAGTCTATTGTCCCCTATGGCCGGCTAAAAACATTAGGAAGGTCTAATTGCACATTCAAGACCTTCAATTTAAAGTTCCATAACTATTTAATGCTTCTAGCTTGTAAAATAGAACTTTCGCACTTTATGTGATTTAGTCCTTTTTCGCAATTAAGCATTCAATCGCTAAAATTAAAGCACCAAAATTCTCGTGCATCCTTATAAACATGCTATAACACATAAAATAATATTAAAAATAATTTCTTCATCCTCGGATTAGTGGTCCCGAAACCACTGTTTCGACTAGCCCCAAAATCGGGCTGTTACACCTTAGTTTTAGGGTTTTATTTCAATTTTTATTTTCTTTCAATTTATTCCTAAAACATTTTTTGTTCTTGTCTAACTTAGATTCGATTTCGATCCAAGATTTCAATTAAATAGTTCTTATTTATTTCTTTTCAGTTTCCAATTGCAATCAAAATTATCTTCGCAACTGTTAGAGGAAAGTCAGATTTCGCTCACAATTTGACATTGAAACAGATTTATTTTTGTATTCCATTTTCTCATTTAATTTACTATTTTGTATGTTGAATATGAATTTAGGGATTATTGCATCTAAATCCATGAGTGGCTAATTTCCTTAAGGAGATAAATGAATAGATGTGTGACTAGTTAACAGATGAATTAGGGTTAGATCTGAGTTAGTTGTTTAAATTATGTGCGATTAAACCCTAAAAAGTGATGACCCTATGAAGTAATTTAGGATGAATGAGATCAAGAGATAAGTTTACTGTAACACCCTTAACTCGTCTTCGTCATCGGATTAGGGTTATGGAGCATTACGATCAATTGGAAAACATTTATCATCATAACATTCAATAATTTAATCTCATTCAATAATATCTCAAACATAAGCATTTGGTCCTTAAATCGAGCAATCGAGACCCTAAAATTAGCTTATAAGCAATTCGAGACTAAATTGAAACAAAACAGAAGTTTTAAGAAAAAGTTAAAAAATTTCAAAACAGGGGACACACAACCGTGTGGAATGCCCCAGGCCATGTAGCTTTCGAAATAGGGACACACGGCCGTATCTCAGCCCGTGTCCCTACTCGTGTAACTCACTGAGTTGGGCCACACGGCCGTATCGCAGGTCATGTGCCAGACCGTGTAACTCTCTCACTTGTGACACACGGCCATGTCGCAGGCCATGTACTAGGCAGTGTAACACACTAACTTAATACACATGGCCGTGCCGTAGACCGTGTGTGGCACGACCAAGTGACACGGGCGTGTCCCAGGCCGTGTGCACCTAAATAGACCTTAAATGACAAGTTTACCATTTCAAACTTTCTTGGACACTAAGCAAACCATTTACCAACCAATAGACCTATCCAAAATGACATTAAATAAGCTCAAATCATGCTATTTTCAACCATCTTAAGTGTCTAACCAATGTACCCTCATTGGTACCACAAATATACAAAATTATACAACATTATAAATCATCAACCAAAACATGTCAATTCACACAACTTAACTCAAATATGCCTATCATAGGCACATCAAATCACAACAAATCAAATAGACCTCTTAGTCATACATAGACTACAAGTTTATATCAAAAACATATTCCATCATTCACATTCCATAGCAAGTCATTATCTAAACTTTTGCCAAGCAAACATCAAAATCGTGGAATGGTATTCACTCCTTACACATATACTTACCAAAACATAAGTAAGGTCAAAACAAGCCTATTACATGCCATATAATCCAAAAAAAAACATTCCAAAAACTACCAAATACGGATAGATAGTGTAAGTTGAGTGCTGATCTGATCGTCTAACCTTCAAAGTATCTACAAGAACAGAAATTAGTGCAAGTAAGCTCATTGAAGCTTAGTAAGTTCGACGTATAGAAACAATAAATCTTACCAAAGTAAATATAACAATTAATTCAATAATAACTCAACTACATGTGTTTCATGCCATCCACAATGTCATCCGATGAATTACATAATTCAAATCAAGATTCAAATAATAATCTCTGAGAAAATATATATATATGTCCACAATAGATTCAATTTTAGATATCATTTACATGTCAAACCATTCAAAGTCATTATATAAGTTATAGTATAATAATTTACGATCTGGTGAACGGCTTACAGATATGAGTACACAAGTAATCCAACCAAAACACATCAAATGATCATAAGAGCTAATCCAACCGATAACATGCCGAATGCTCATAAGAGCTAATCCAATCGATACCTCGCCAAATGATCATAAGAGCTAATCCAACCATAAACATGCCAAATGCTCATAAGAGCTAATCCAACTGTAAACACGCCAAATGCTCATAAGAGCTATACATCCGCCCCCATAACACACCAGAACAAAATAGTATAACACGAGAGTTCGCAAAAAATGTTAAACCTCAGTATACGCGGGAAAAACATATAAAGCACACCACATCAATCTCCACTCCAATTCCCACATAACACGCCGTCATTCAATTGTACTCTATCTTGCGTTCATCCGACCTAAATATCGAAGTTCAATAACATTTTCTCAACAACTTTACATCATCAAATAAATAATTAATATCCATCATATCATATTATATCACCATACAATTCATATAGATATTAGATTATAAACCATACGAACTTACCTGGACTAAGTTGTAATAGTTGTATAAGTTTAGGGACTATTCCGTAATTTTCCCTTTTCCACGTAAATCAACAGGGTCTTGATCTAAAATATAAAATTCCCAATTATTAACTTACATTTCATATTCCAATTTACTTTACATTTTATACCCTTTTATTTTTTGAAATTACATAATTGCCCCTAACTTTTACAACTTTTATAATTTAGTCCTTTAACCCGAAAATCATTAAATTAACCATTTTCTAGGAATCAAATTACAGCTGAACATTCTAGGTCCTTAAAAAATCCTTATTACACATCAAATTCATCATCAAACCTTGAAATTTTGACATTTTAACAATTTAATCCTTAAATCAAAATCTAACAAAAATCACTTCACAAAACAACCAAATACCACAATCAAAGCTTCAAACACATAGTTATCATAAAAACCATTCAAGATTCACCAATGAAAACTTCTAAAATTTTTAATAGATTCAAAAACGAAGGTACGGGCTAGATGGACCTAGTTGCAACGATCTTAAAAACATAAAAAGTTAAAAGAAAACGGGTCAATTTCCATACCATGTAAAACAAAGAGATGAGAAAAGCTCCCTAGGTCTCCAATGGTGGTTTCCAGCCAAGAAGAAGAGAAAATGAAGAAAAAAAATGCCTTTTGATTCAATTTGTTTTATTAATTTTGAATTAATTACAAAATTGCCATTAAACCAAATTTTCTTTTAATTTTCCTTTAATTTTTAACCCATTACCGTCCACTATTTACTAATAAGGTCTCATTGCCTTATTGGTCCTCCCACATTTATTAGTTAAGCTATTAAATCAACCAAATGCAATAATTAACAAGTTTTGCACATTTTACAATTTAGTCCTCTTTCTTTAATTAGCTAACTAAACATTAAAATTTCTTGACCAAATTTTAATACGACTCTAATGACCTCATAAATATTCTATAAATATTATTTATGGGCCAACGTGATAGAAATTTGTGGTCCCGAAACTACTATTCCGTCACCACTAAAAAATAGGTTGTTCAACTCTCCCCCTTAGGAAATTCCGTCCTCGAAATTGTTACCTGAGAATAGATTCGGATACTTTAGTTTCATCAATTCCTCAGTTTTTCTAATGGTACTTGTTTATTCTGAAGTTCTTTGACTTCTCGAGCCAAAATTTTCACTGGTTCTTCAGAATATGTCAAATCTGGCTGTAATTCAATCTCACTATGAGGAATCACGTGTGAAGGATTAAATCTGTACCGTTTCAGCATTGAAACTTGGAACACATTGTGAATTTTCTCAAGTTCAGAAGGCAAAGCTAATCTATAAGCTACAGGACCGATTCTTTCAGTAATCTTATACGGTCCGATAAATCTCGAACTCAACTTTCATTTCCTGCCAAATCGTAGCACTTTCTTCCATGGAGAAACTTTTAAAAATACACGACCGCCTACAGCAAACTCTATATCTTTTCTTTTTAAGTCTGCGTACGATTTCTAACGATCCAATGTAGCTTTCAAACAATCAAGAATAATTTTAACCTTGTCTTCAGTTTCTCGAATCTAATCAATTCCTACCATTTTGGGTTCGCACAATTCAGGCCAATACAACTGTGTTTTACATTTTCTTCTGTATAAAGCTTCAAACGGTGCCATTTTGATACTGGACTGATAACTGTTGTTATAAGCGAATTCAGCTAACGGTAAATATTTTTCCTAGCTACCTTCAAACTCGAGTATACAACATCGTAGCATATCTTCCAAAATCGGTATTACTCGTTCTGATTGTTCATCCGTTTAAAGACGAAATGCGAAACTGAAGTTGAGTTTAGTGCCCAAAGCCTCATGAAGTTTACTCCAAAATCTCGATGTAAACCTCGGATCACGATAAAAAATAATAGATGTCAGAATTTTGTGTAATCTTACAACCTCTGATACATATAATTCTACTAATCTTTCAAGTGAATAATTTTTTTTAACTGGAATAAAGTGTGCCGATATAGTCAATCTGTCAACAATCACCCAAATCGAATCTTTCTTTCTCAGAGTTACAAGCAAACCAGATATGAAATCCATCGTGACTCGCTTCCACTTACACTTAGGAATCATAACAGGCTGTAATAATCCTGACAGTACCTGATGTTCTACTTTTACTTGCTAACAAATCAAACAATCAGCTACAATCTCACAAATCTCACGTTTCATACCCAGCCACCAGTACATCTATTTCAAATCACAATACATCTTCGTGCTACCAGGATGAATGGAATACATACTACTATGAGCCTCTAATAGAATATCACGTTTCAAATCTAGATTATTCGGAACACAAATTCTATCACGATAATGCAATGTACCATCATCACTAATATTGTATTTAGTAGTCAAATTATCCAGAACCAAGTTTCATTGCATTATCAACTTCGGATCATCATTTTGTAATTCTTGAATTTGTTGTAGACAAAAGGGTTTAGTCCTCAACTCTGCCAATACAGAACCATCATCATTCAGAGCTAAATGAGCGTTCAACACTCAAAGTGCAAACAATGATGATTTTCAACTAAGTTCATCTGCAACCACATTAACCTTTCCTGGGTGATAATCAATAACCAGATCATAATCTTTTAGTAGTTCTAACCAATGTCGCTGTATCAAATTTAGTTCTTTCTGGGTCATTAAATAATTTAGACTTTTTTGATTAATATACACGTGACATTTCTTACCGTATAAATAATGCCTCCATATCTTTAAAGCTAAAACAATCGCGGCCAATTCGAAATCGTGAGTCGAATAGTTTCTTTCATGTGGCTTTAACTATCGAGAAGCATAAGCTACTACATTCTCTGTCTGCACCAATATGCAACCCAAACCACTAAGAGACGCACCACATGAAAACAACATATGCTACCCCAGACTTAGGTTGAGTCAATACTAGAGCTTCTGTCAACATATTTTTTAGCTGATCAAAACTCTGTTGACACTTATCAGACCAAACAAATTTGAGGTTTTTTTGTAGTAACCCATCATCGATGAAGCAATGATTGAGAAGTTTTAAAAAAAACGATGGTAGTAACTTGCTAAACCCAGAAAACTTGTAACGCCTAGATTTTGGGGTTAGAAATTTTGAGATTTGTATGTAAGGGTCAGTGGCTAGATCAAGCAATTAAGTTTGTTTCCTTATTCTAGTGTCAGAATGGGCCTGCTGGTCTGGTGGTTGGTTGTGTGTTAGTTTAGTCTGGGGTCTCGGGTTCGAGTCTTCAGGTGTGTTAGTGGGAAATTATTTTTGTACCTTTTATTTGTTTGGAGTTAAAGATAGTTATAAATTTTAACTTTATTTTTGTTATTTTGATTGGTTTGTTTTGATTTTTATTTTTTATTATTTTGGAAAAAAGTTTTGCACGTTCTCTTCTATTTCTCCCTGGACGTTTCCTCCCTCTCCCTTTTTTGGTTTTTTTTTTCAATCGAGAGATTTTCTTCTCTTTCTTTTCCTCTACTGGTTCCCCAATTAATTCTGGGTTTATCATCGTCGTTGTGATCGGTGGGTCACTGTGTTGGCTTGGGGAGTGAATCAAACGATTCGGGTGCTTATCTCACAAATCAAGTGTGGGTTTCGAACCTCTTCTCTTCTATTTTTGATTTGTTAATTCAATTTTGTAGTATTTAATGATTTCGAGTGTGTACTAAATTGGGTAATTGGTACCGAATTACGGTGAAATTTGGCAACTTGTGTGTGTTCTGAACTACTTATTTTCGATGTGAAATTGTTGTTGAATCTGTAGGATTTCTATGAGATTCTATTGTTTCAAGAGTGGTTAATGACTGGGGTTTGTTCTGATGTCGCAAAATCAAGATTTTGGCCAGTTTTGGTGTGGTTTCGTGACCACACGGGTGGTTCACACGGGCGTGTGCCCCTACATGGGTGGTTCACACAGTCGTGTGTAATTGGGATTTATGGTTTCCAGGCTAAATTGGGTGCCACACGGCCGTGTGGCTGATTTGGGGAAATTAGTCAATTTTCACATTGACGTGTCCCCTGGGCATATGGGCGTGTGTGATTGGGAATTAGGGATTTAGCAATTTGGTGCCACATGGCCTGGCCACACAACCGTGTGGCTAATTTGGGGATTTAGGGATCCCACACGGGCATGTGTTTTGGACACACGGCCATGTCCTTGGCCCACACTGGCGTGTGCCTTATCTACAAGGCCATGTACCCCCTCCCACACGGGCACGTTGACCCCCCACATGGGCGTGTTGACCCCCTACATGGTCTAGGCATTTCCACACGGCCAGAGCACACGGCCGTGTGGTCCTAAGTCACCAATTTTAGTTCTGTGTATGTTTTTGATCTGAAAATATGTCGGTGTGTTCTGACCCTTGGCTACGCTTTAGTGAGGGTAGTTAAGACTCTGATCTAGGCTTCGACTTATGTGTTATTTCTGACTGTTGTGTGAGATGTCTGATCTTGAACTTGGTTAGCTGGGTGTGTGTGCATATATGTTTCTGTCTGACTGTCTGTCGATGTGTTCATTATTTCTGTGAGGTTGTAAGCATACATGCGCTTGCATAAAGAAATTTTGGGGTTGGTTGTAAAGAGAAGGAAGACTGTTTCTTATCTCATCTTGCAGTTTTACTGTAACTTATTTATACAACGGTTTACCGTACTGTACTATACATACGGCAGCTTTGCTGCGTACCATTATCTGATCTGGCAGTTTAAATTGCAACATGTCTATATAGTGGATTACCGCATTACATTGTACTGCATATACACCAGCCCTGCTGCGTATTATTATTTGAGTGGCTTAGCCCACATACATGATGTGTAGGGTTGGATGGGCCTTTCGAGGTCCTACATGGTGTGTTTGGATAAATGAGCTTAAATAGCTCTTATGGGGTATGATCGGGGGACAGAGTGGTATTTTGGCTGGATGGGTGGGTTTTGATATTTGACTGTAGTCATAAGCATCTGTTTGAGTGTTTTGGGTGTAAGATTATCTGACTAAATAACACATTTGACTGAGTGTGATTTGGTGCGCTTGAGTTGTTACGTTCTGTTGGGACGTCGGTTCCAAGTTCACTTTCTGATATATCTGTGAGTATGTTTCACTACTGCATTGAGTTTCGTAATTTTTTTTAGTCAGGTGTCGAACTCAAACTGAGCTCGTGTAGCTCACCCCCTTTAGTGTTTTCCCCTTTCAGGTTCATTTACGTGTTCTGATGTTGGACTCGGTATGTGGAGGTCTCGGAAGCGTCACATTTTTTTAAAACTAGCTAATAAAGTGTTTTTTGTAAATCTGAGTTTTATGTAAACGATTTTGGATTGTAAGTTCTGTTATTAATACTGTAATATTTTTCGGGTTGCTAAACTAAAATTTCCCTCAATCACTTCGAAGATCAATGTGACCGCCGAAATTCAGTCTAAACTCCTAGGCTGGGTTTTGGGGCGTTACAAAACTTCACACTTCAGAAACATTTTTCTGAGTTTTCCAATTCATTACTGCAGAAACTTTACTTGGATCAACTCGAATCCCATCAGCTGATACTATATGCCCTAAAAATCCAACCTCACGAAGCCAGAATTCACATTTACTGAACTTTGCATACAACTGTTTTTCTCACAAAGTCTGTAATACAATTCTCAAATGTTGAGCATGTTCAGATTATATCTTGGAATAGATCAATATATCATCAATAAACACAGCCACAAATCTATCCAAATGAGGCTGAAAAACCCGATTCATTAAATCCATAAAACTAGCAGAAGCATTTGTTAATCCAAATGGCATCACCTGAAACTCATAGTGACCGTAACGAGTTTTGAATGCAGTCTTTGACACATCACATTCTTTAACTCGCAATTGATAATACCCAGATCTGAGATCTATCTTCAAGAACACTATGACACCTTTTAATTGATCAAACAAATCATTAATACGTGGCAAGGGGTACTTATTCTTTATTGTGACTTTATTCAACTATCTGTAGTCTATACAAAATCTTAAGGAGCCGTATTTCTTTTTCACAAACAACACAGGTGCACCCCATAGAGATACAATTGGTCGAATAAACCCTCTGTTTAACAATTCTTGCAACTGTGATTTCAACTCTTTTAACTCAGCTGGTGCCATACGATACGGTGATATCGATATCGGTTTAGTTCCAGGAACCAGATCAATCACAAACTCAACTTCACGGTTAGGAGGCAAACCCGGTAAGTCTTTAGGAAATACATTAATAAACTCATTAACAACCGGTAGCTGATGTAACTTCAATTTTGAATCTCTGGTATCAAGTATGTATTCTAGAAATGCCTTATTTCCTTTACGTACCAATCTATGTGTGGACATAGCTGAAATAATTCTAGCAATACTATTCGGTGTGTCAGATTCAACAGAAATTATTTCCCCCGTCTGGCATTTCAAATCAATATGTTTCTGTCTACAGTTTACCACAACATCATGTAGTGATAACCAATCCATACCTAGAGTAACATCAAATTCTTGAAAGGGTAATAACATCAAATTAGTAGGGAATTCACAGCCTCTAATTTTCAGTGGACATTTACGATAGACTATGTTAACTATCACACTCTGACCCAGTGGATTAGTGTAACAGCCCATTTTCAGTGAAATCAGAATAGTGGTTTTGGGACCAGAAATCTAAAGTTAAAAACTTTATTTTATTATTATTTTATTGCCTATAGTATGATAGTAATACCGTATAAAAATTTCGTTAAGAAATTTTACCGTTTGCATGCTTAATTCGATAAAAAGGACTAAATTGCATAAAGTGCAAAAATAGAGTTCTATAAGTAAAAGGTGTCAAATTGCCATGAATTTTGAATATAAGTGGCCTTAAATGGTAATTATACCATTAGTATTATTATTGGACAAATATGGACATAATTTAAGTGATTTTTAAAGGTTTAATTAAAGGTTATTTAAGTAAATTAATAATTAAAGTTAGTAAAATGATAAAACAAAGGCTATCATCTTTGTTTTTCTTCCTTAGCCGATTTTCAACCTAAGAAAACACCATTGTTGTGCATTCAAACATTCGACCATCTCTCTCCTTTGCATGTAAGTGTATTTTCATTCTGTTTTTAATGATTTTTATGTTTTTGGAGTTGTTGTAGCTTAATCTAGCTAGCCCGGAGACTAATTTGCAAAACTGTTAAAAGGTTAAGGTTTCACCATATTGTATATTGGTTTTTTTTTTATGTTTTTGGAAGAAAAGGGATAGATAAACAACTTTTGTTAAGTGATTTTTGGTAAAAATGTCAAATAAGGATTAAATTGAAAAATAGGAAATATTACATGGTGAAATTATGAAAAAATTGAAGTATAGTGCATGCTAAGGACCTATTTGATATTCGACCATAGTGGGTTGTGATGAAATTGTGTAAATTTCCATTTTTATGAGCTAGGGACTAAATTGCAAATAAATTAAAAATATAGGGGCAAATGGTAATTTTTCCAAAAATATGTTTTGGATTGAATTGAATGAATTACATGTTAAATTAAGTTAAATTTATCTGTATAGGTCCAGTTAGATCTCGTACGAAATTAGATCGAGCCAAAGAGAAAATCTCGGATTAATCGCCTACGTATCTACGTATACTAGTCGAGGTAAGTTCGTGTAATTAAATTGAGTATTTATATGTTTTAATTGAATTATATGGATGTGATTTGTATAGTTGCCATGTATAAATATCGATCACATATCTGACGTTGTACAACGATTACCGAGTCCCGTTTGAACCTTAAGAATTCGTATGATACAAATGACATGACATTAGAGTTACCAATTCTCAGGTCGTATGAGCTTATCGATTTGCAGCTCGTGAGAGCTTACCGATTCTCAGCTCGTATGAGCTTACCGATTTACAGCTCGTGAGAGCATACAGATTCATAGCTCGTATGAGCATACATGTACAGGAATTGACGGATTACAGTTTAGCACACTATGTGTGAGCTATCCCGAGTATCCAACAATATTCTAAATGGTTCAACGGGAAATGTTCTGTTATGAGATGATATGAGTTCGATACAAACTATTACAAGTATATACATGAAACACATGGAAATGATATTACATGATATATTGAAACATGAAATGGATGCTACATGTATATGAAACTTGCTTAGTTGTTATGTTCATCCATGCTTATTAGCTATTATATGTGTTTTACATTGCTAATATGTTGGTGAATATGTGCTTAGGCATTTGGCCAAGTTGAGTTGGGATATGCTATGTTTACTTACCTAATTTGTAACTAAATGGTAAGTTAAATTCTATGTTATACAAACTTACTAAGCTTAAATGCTTACTCTGTGTACTTTCTATGTTTTTAGTGAATCGGAAGCTCGTTCGGGTTGGAAGCTTGTCGGAGCTATATCGCACTACCCATCGACTCTTTTGGTACTTTCGGTTGGTTTAATTTTGGTTATAATGGCATGTAGGTTATTTTGGCTAATGTTGGCCTATATGTTTTGTTGTGATTATGGCCACTTATTTGGCTTGTGTTTGACATATTTTGGATGTGTATAAGTTGTCTTAATATGGTTGATATGTGGTTGAATGTGCTCATTAGATATGTCATATAGTTTGTTTTGAATTGGTGCTTTGTTGTGGAAGGCTTATATGTATATTGATGCTAGTCTAGAATGGTATAATTTGTATCAATTAGGAAGTTTTGGTATGCTTTGGTAAGTAAGCTAAGTGGCATGAAACGATGCAAATTGCTTGGAAGGTTGTTGGCTTATCTGGTTAAATTATGTACATAATTATACATGTTATGAATTGTCATTTGAGGTGCCTAAGGGCATATTGGTTGTATGTGAATATATCATATGTTTAAGTCTTGATTATACTTCTTTTGGATGCCTTAATATGGCTTATTTATATGCACAATGTTGGATATAGGTTGATGCCAATTTGGGTGAGAAAAATGGCTAGTAAAATAGCCTATTTTCGTCCACACGGGCGTGTGTCTCAGCCGTGCGTGATACACAGCCAGGTGACACGGCCGTGTGTCCCCTTTAGTTTTTAAAGGGTTGCAAGTCAGGTTGATACATGGCCTAGCACACGGTCTAGCACACGGGCGTGTGAGGTTACTTCGAAAGGGACATGGCATAGCACACGAGCGTGTGGCTTGGCCGTGTGACCAAGTTAGAGAGTTACAAGGGCACAGGAACGGGCTAGGACACGGCTGTGTGTCCCTACTTTGGATGCCCACACGGCATGAGACACGGGCATGTCCCTTGGCCGTGTGAGTCACACGGCCTGGCTACACGGCTGTGTGACCCCTGCAGTGTTGAAAATTTTCAATATTTTTTGAAAAATTCTCTAAGTTTTCGATTTAGTCCCGACTGGTTTCTAACACATATTTAGGGCCTCGAGGGCTCGTATAAGGGACAATATGTATGATTTGACTTGGTTTTAATATGTTTATTGCTATGATATGAAATGTTTGAAACTTATGTCTGTTTGAATTGTAAACTCTGGTAATGCTCTGTAACCCTGTTCCGGCGACGGATACGGGTTAGGGGTGTTACAATTAGTAACTTGAATATTATATTCAGTTGATTCAACAGGTAGTTTCTTTTCCGTTACTAATGCAATGCAAATATAAGAATGAGTTGACCGAGGGTCAACCAGTGCATATACAGTAACATCAAAGAGATACAATGTACCAGTAATCACGTCAGGTGCAGCAGCTTCCTCTTTGGCTCGGATGACATATGTTCGAGCAGGTGCTCTAGTCTCTGATCAAACAACTAAACCTTTTGCTCCCATACGAGGAATTCCAGTAGTGTTGTTCTGGCTCGAACGTCTACCTTTCTAATATGTAGACATTTTCTTTTCATTCGGTTTTTCATTTTCCTTTAACTGTTTCGGACAATTTTGAAGGAAATGATCAGTCGATCCATATCTATAACATGCCCCCAACTTAGCTCTACATTCGCCAGAATGAAATTTTCCATAATGTTTACAACTAGGCTTCGGAGCATTCCGTGCACTTCCCACACTATCAACTGGTTTTGTATGAGATTTAAAATCATGTTGAATTGATTTATTTTTATTCGGGTAAAGTCTTATCTATTCTTCTTCGCCGATGGTAATGAAAATGACTTAGAGGAACTTCTCTTGTTAAACTCTTGTATCTGTCTATCCCTTTGTATTTTGCGGTTATACACTTCTTCCATTTTTCGTGCACAATTAGATAAAACAACAAATTCTCAGATTTCATTACCTCTGATCATCATTCTAATTTCATCGTTCAAGCCGTCTTTAAATCAAATACACATTTCTTCTTCAATAGGTGCAATTTCTCGAGCATATTTACTGGGATACACAAACTTTCTCTCGTACTCGGCCATTAACTTGTTTCCTTGCCATAATTCAAGGAATTCTCTCTTTTTCTTGTTTAGATATTGTTTTTCAACATACTTCTTTTTAAACTCGGTCTGAAAGAAATCCCAGGAAATTTTCTCTCTCAGTACCACAGCTACCAATGTAGTCCACCAACTATACGCTTCTTTTTATAGTGAAACAGCACATCTAAGTAAATCATTGGGAGGGTAAGCCATTTCTTCGAAAACTCACAAGATATTCTGTAGTCAATACTCAGCTTTAACCGGATCATCTTTCGATCTACCTCGAAATTCTTCAACACCACACTTCCTAAGCTTTTCAATCGGTATACGTCGACTAGATTCAACCACAAGAGGATGTGGAGGTGCAACAGGAGGTATAAAAAGGGGTGGAGGTCGTCGAGCCGTAGTATTCATTTGCATAAATTCATGAAACCACTGATTCATAAACCCAAAAAACATGCTTTTAAGCTCGTGTTTAGGTACTTGTGGAATCAAAATATTATTACTCGTTCCTTGTTTTGAGGTCGGTAAGTTACTATTAACCTCATCAGTGTCAGCACGATCATATCCGACCGACATCTTTACAATCTATAAGAATAACAAAAGTTAGATCAGATCAAACACGTCACACTATCACAGGTTTATATGGCATGTAATTCTAAACATTATACACACAACATTTAGTCTGAGAACCGACTAAACCGTAGCTCTGATACCACTAAATGTAACACCCTTAACCTGTTTCCATTACCAAATTAGGGTTATGGAGCATTACGATCAATTGGAAAACATTTATCATCATAATATTCAATAATTTAATCTCATTCAATAATATATCAAACATAAGCATTTGGTCCCTAAATCGAGCTTTCAAGGCCCTAAAAATAGCTTATAATCAGGACTAAATTGAAACAAAACAAAATTTTTAAGAAAAAGTTGAAAATTTTTAAAACAGGGGACACACGGTCGTTTCTCAACCCGTGTAACTTAATGAGTTGGGCCACACGGCTGTGTCGCAGGCCGTGTGCCAGATCATGTAACTCCTTGACTTGTGACATATGGCCGTGTAACACACTGACTTAATAAACACGACCATGTCACAGACTGTGTGTGGCACACTGTAACAGCTCGATTTTGGGGCTAATCGAAACAGTGGTTTCGGGACCACAAATCTGACATAAAAAATTTATTTTTATTAAATTTCTATGGTCTATAGTTTTATGAAATGATTTCACGAAAATATCGTTCGAAAATTTTGACGTTTGGGCACTCAATATAGTAAAAAGGACTAAATTGTAAAAAGTGTAAAAGTTGAGTTCTACATGGCAGAGGTGTTTAATTTCTATGAAATTTTAAATTGAAGGTTCTTAGATGGTAATTAGACCATTCGTTAAGTTAGTGGAAAAATGGACATGGTGAGATAAAATTTCAAAGTTTTAAGTGAAGGCCATTTTGGTCATTTGGTAAATAAAAGAATAAAAAGGGAAATTAAAGCCAAAATTTTCTCATCTTTCTTCAACCTTGGCCGAAACTTGGGAGAGCACCATAGCTAGGGTTTTTTCATCTTTCAAGCTTGATTATCAAGAGAAACGAGGTTCGGACCTAGATCGGGGGAAAAATAAAGTATTTGACGATTAGGTCCCATTCCTACTATTTTCGTACCGAGGTAAGTTCGTATGTAAAAAATGCATTGTTATTTATGCTTTAATTACTTTATTATTATATGAATTATGATGTACTCTTGAATGAAATCGACAAAGTTCGACAAACGAAAAATCCCGGTTGAACCTTAGGAATAGGTAGGATACAAATGTCATGACATTAGGGTTATTTAAGACTACGTGTAAGACCATATCTAGGATATGGCATCGATGTGAGATTTCGTGTAAGACCATAGCTGGGCTATTGGCATCGATATGAGATTCCATGTAAGACCATATCTGGGATATTGTAACATCCCGGTTTAGGGCCTAGTCAGAATAGTGGTGCGAGACCACAAATTCGAGGGTTATAAATGAGTTATTGAGGTTTATGCCTTGTATGCATGCTAGTGTGAAAGTTTCATGAAGCAATTTTGTGAAATTGTGGTTGAATTGTCCAAAAGGACTAAATTGCAAAAGTTACAAAATGTATGTTTCTAGAAGCTATATCTGTGAAATAGCTTTAGATTATTAATTAGAGGTCCTTAAATAGCAATTTATCCAAATTCTAACTTTTGGACAAAATTGGGCATGGATGAGTTAAAATTTGAAGTTTATCAAAAAGGGCATTTTGGTCATTTAGTTATTAAATGATTAAATAGGTGAAAAGATGAAAAAATTCACTCATCTTCTCCCCAAGCTGCCAAAAATTTCAATAGCCATTGTTAGGGCTCTTTCAATTTTTCCAGCTTGCTAGTAAGTGCTCCTAAGCCCGATTTTTGATATTCTTCGTATTTTTGAAGTCCTAGTAACATGAGTACGCTATTTTTAGCTATTTGGTAAGCTATTATGGATGTTCAAAAATGTACATATGTATGACATGCATGTATTTTGATGTTTTATGGAAGAATATGAAAGCTTGATGTAGTAGAAACATCTTTTGCTAAGTGATTTTCCATAAATGCATGTAGGGACTAGTTTGTGAAAAACTTTAGTTTGGTCATACATGTGTGATTTAGTGAGAAACATGTGTGATTTGGTGAGAATTGATGAATGCTTTAGTTGAGTAAGTGGTTCGGCTAAGCATGAAAGGATAGAAAGTTGAATAAAAATCACTTTACGAGCCTTGAGGCTAAAGTGTAAATATGAGAAAGTTTAGGGCAAAATAGTAATTTTGCTAAAGTATGAAATGTGGGTCAATTTAGTTAATGTGTGTATTAAATAAGCTGATTTATTCATTATAGATCAAGAAAGACGATGCTCGGATCGTAACCGAGGCAAAAGCAAGGTGGTGGACTAAATTGCATATTTCTATACTTTTAAGTATCGAGGTAAGTCTATGCATAAATAATGCATTCATACTTACAATTTGTTAATGTTGGCTAGTGTGTCGCATGTTTGAGAACCTATGTGGGATGAATGTAGTAGAAATTGTGAATGAATGTATGATCGAGAATGATTGAGGACCTATGTGGTTTAAGTAGAATGATTAAGTAAGTAGACTTGTGCATGTGTTGTGATAATGCTAGATGGTGGGCTAAGTGCGATACCATCCTAATGCATATTGACGATGAGCTAGCTATGTGCGATGCTATCGTGAGGTATATCGTCTAGTGGGCTATGTGCTGAACCACTATGAATACCTTTGAGGTAGGCTAAGTGCGATACCACCTTATTAATCAATTGTGGTGTGCTAAGTGCGAAACCATCGAGATATTGGCTGTGTGGATTAACTGTGTGTATTAGCTGTGTGTAATAGCTGTGTGGATTAGTTATGTGAACTAGCTGTGTGGATAAGCTATGTGGATAAGTTATGTGGATTAACTGTGTAGATGTATGACGAGAAATAATGAGATGTTATATGTTATGTAAATGTGATATTTAATGCAGGGGTGCATTTCAATGGTTATGAGTATGTGACTCATGATGAGTTGGAAATGTGGTAAGGGATAGAAAGAGTAAGCACAATGGTATATTATATGTTAGTATAATGCTATTTGTGGGTTAGTTTATACTATGATGCTTAATTGTTTATGTGTAAACTTACTAAGTTCAAAGCTTACTCCCTTTCTTTTCCCTTGTCTTATAGATTAAAAGCGTTGAATCGAGATACGAGGATCATCAGAAGACAGCCCACATATAAACATACTTTGGTACATGAAACTTAATGTTTTATATATGGAATGTATAGGGGCTAGACAAGTTAGTGAATTTTGTTGTAAATGGCTAAGAAGTGTTGGCCTTTAGATGGATAGCTTATTTTGTATAATGCCATGGTTGTTGGCTATTACATTATATCAAAGAAAGTTATAGTTGTCTATGTGAGATTGCAATTCAATTTGAGTTGATTATGGATGTGTTGTATGAGTGGTAAGATATAAGGGTGAGGAGAGCTTAGCAAATAGCTTTATTCTTGGCCATGTGGATAGACACACGGACGTGTTTCTAGGCCATGTGTGACACACGGTCAGCCCACGGGCGTGTGCTTTGGCCGTGCATCCCCTGCATGTTATTATTTTAAATCAGAATAGACCACGGACTAGCCACACGGGCGTGTGTCTAGGGCGTGTGGGATTAACCAGTGTTGGCCATGGGCTAGCCACACGGGCGTGTGTCTAGACTCTAGGCCGTGTTAAGGTAGTCAGTGTGCACCACGAGTGGTAAGCACGGGCGTGTGCCTTGGCCGTGGGGCATTGGCAGAATGCTGGGGTTTTAGGCACGGTTGGGGACATGGGCGTGTGTGTCCATGCACGGGCGTGTCAAATCTTGCACGGGCGTGTTAGACCTGTATAAAAGAGAAAAATTTTAAGATTGGGAAAAGTTCCAGTTTAGTCTCGAGAGCCCTCGTGTGTATGAGTGAGGCCTCGTAAGTCAAGAAAGAGGTTGTTGAGATGACTTCAGAGAGTAGTTACGACGAGCCTAAGTGGCGATCAAGTGGTTTGAGTTCAGTAACGCCTCGGGCCCGGTTCCAGCGTAGAACTCGGGCAAGGGGTGTTACATTTAGTGGTATCAGAGCTATGGTTTAGCCATTTTTAGGACTACCGTTGTAACAGCCCGATTTAGGGCCTAGTCGAAATAGTGGTGCGAGACCACGAATTCGAGGTGAATTTATGAGTTTTTAAGGTTCATGCCATGTTTGCATGTCAGTGTGAAAGTTTCATGAAGCAATTTTGCTAAATTGAGGTTGAATGGTCCAAAAAGGACTAAATTGCAAAAGTTGCAAATTATGAGTTTCTAGAAGCATTTTGTATGAAATAGCTCTAGAATAGCAATTATGAGTCCTTAAATAGCAATTTGCCCAAATTATAATTTTTGGGCAAAATTGGACATGAGTTAGTAAATGGTGATATTTTTAAGAGAGGGGCATTTTGGTCATTTACCTATTAAATGATTAATAAAGGAAAAAGATGACAAAAATCATTATCATATTCTTCCTCATTGCTGAAATTTTCAAAGAAACCATAGCTAGGGTTTGCTCATCTTTCAAGCTTCCTAGTAAGTTCATCTTAGTCCCGTTTTTAATATTCTTCGTGTTTTTGAAGTTCTCGTACTATGAATTAGCTATTTTTAGCTATAAAATGAGCTAAGATGCATGTTCAAAAATCTACCCATGTATGACATGCTTGTTAAATGATGTTTCATGGAAGATTATGAGAGTTTGATGTTAGATAAACATCTTTTCCTTAATGAATTTCATGAAAAATGAATATAGGGACTAGTTTGTAAAAGTTTTTAGATTCCTCATACATAGTAGAAATAGTGAGAATTGATGGTTGTCATAGTAGAGAAAATGAATCAGCTAAGCATGAAGTTTAAGAAAGTTGAATGAAATTCATTTCTGAGCCTTGGGGCAAAAGTGCAAATATGAGAAAGTTTAGGAAATGAAATAGTAATTTTGCAAAAGTATGATTTAAGAGTCAATTTAGTCAATGTGAGTATTAAATGATCTATTTATGACTATAGATCAAGAAAAACGAAGCCCGGATTGAAACCGAGGTAAGAACAATGTCGAGGACTAAATTGCATACCTAGCTACATTTTGTATATTGAGGTAAGTTTGTATGATTTCTAAGCTTTATGATTTATATCATTGAATTGCTTAGTACAATATATAATGTTATTATGAAAATGTTTAATATTATGTTAAACAAAGGAATTAATGAAACCAAGCATGAGAAAGCCCCGATTGAAGTTGAATAGCTTAGGATTCTCGATCTACCACATGAAACAAGAAAGTCCGTATAAGACCAAGCTGAGGCATGGCATCGGTGAGCAAGCAAGATATCATGTAAGTCCAAGGCAAGCTTGGCATTGAGTAAGTTATCATGTAAGTCCAAGGCAAGCTTGGCATTGAACAAGTTATCATGTAAGTCCAAGGCAAGCTTGGCATTGAACAAGTTATCATGTAAGACCAAGGCAAGCTTGGCATTGAAAAGTTATCAAGAGAAAGAGATCCCATATAAGTCCAAGTTAAGGCATGGCATTGGTGAGAACAAGAAAGACTTCGTATAAGTCCATGTTAAGTCATGGCCTCGAAATTTAGATGAGATTTAGTATCCTCGGTTATTCATATAAATTCATCGGCCAAACGAGTTAAGCTCCAAAGAGATAACAAGAAAGCTAAGTAAGTAAAGTTATTATCAAGTGAAAACGAGTATTATTCATTTTATGAATGATAAATTAGAGATTATGATTATTATGTAAATGTATGCTGATCAATGTGATCAAGTGATACAGGTACCTTGTTTACCTCACAAGTATGAGACTAGTAAGTATCATGAGATATGTAAGAATCAAGTATGAGCAAGTAAGCTTTATAGCTGAAATTATGGTACCATTGTTTATGTCAAATGGTTTAATTTAAGCAAGTATGTTGTTATGTGCATTATATGCAAACTTACTAAGCTAAATGCTTACGTCTTTTATTCTTTCTTTCCATGTAGTTCCGCTGAAGCTAAGCTAATCTCGTGGATCATTGTCATTGGAGCTCGGAGCACACTATCAATCGCTATTTTGGTATAGCCAAGTTGTTTACATTAAGTGTGGCATGTATAGGAAACATTTCATTTTGAGTATATGTTTTAGAAAGGGGCAAAAGTATGTCTTTATCAAGTTTATTATTCTTTTGTAAATGGCTAAGTGATTGGCCAAGTTTGACTAAGTATGTATGTTATTAATATCAATGAAGCATGTTATATTGTTCATGAAAGATGTAATAATTGAGTTGCTGAATTGAGCTTGAGTTTGGTCTTAATTTTAGGATGAAAATTGGCTTGGTAAATAGCCTCTAAGTGCCCACTGCAGTTAGACACACAGCGCGTGTGTCTGAGCCGATGCATAAAGCGCACCTTAGTCTTATAAGTAAGAATAGGCCACGGACTAATCCCACGGTCGTGTGTTAAGGCCGTGCATGACACACGGTTAGAACATGGGCGTGTGCCCGATCGTGTGAAATAAGTCAGTATATCAAGATGTAGTACACGGTCTAAGTCCACGGGCGTGCCATGGTCGTGTGTTATAAGTCAAAATGCTAAGGTTTTTCACACGGGCTAGGACCACGGGCGTGCCATGGCCGTGTGAAATTTGGCAGTAAGCTCGAGTTTTAAGCACGGTTGGGAGATATGGGCGTGTCTCAGGGTTACACGGGCGTGTCCCAACTCACATGGGCGTGTGACCCCTGTTTCAATGAAAAGTTTTCGATTGAGTTACGAAAACTTACGGACATGAGTTTAAGGCCTCGTAGGTCCATGAAAAGTACAAGTTGATTAGGAAAGAGAAGTTCTTATTTCAGAACGAAATTTTATAGCTCGTAAGTACACGATTAAGCAAGTTCAAGCATAGTAATGTCTCGTATCAGGTCTAAGCCTCGGACTCGGGTATGGGGTGTTACATTTAGTAGTATCGAGCTACTACAGTTTAGTCGGTTCTAGGACTAACGTGAGCATGAGTCGAGTCTAGCTATACATGCCATACGTAAGAATGCTTTTATAATGATAGTGTGACGACTCACGGCGACTTAAATTATGTTTATATATATAGTAAATGGATCCTGAAAGAGATATGGCGGATGACGTAGAAAGTAACGCGCCGGCTCCTGCTGAAGGGACGGTGCCAAATGAGAACGAGAGTAGACCCACTACGATGAGTCAAGGAGGAGGAGAAGAGGCTAGAGAAGCCTCCCTCCATATGATGAACACATGGTACACGGAGTTCGTTCGTACGAACCCGAATGCACAACCCCCTCCACCCCCACCTATTCCTCAACCTATCCCAATAACCCCTCAAGTAGTAGAGGTGGTAAGAGGAGAGAAGCCTCCGGTTGATAGAATCAGGAAACATGGGGCAGAAGAATTCTGGGCTAGAAAAGGTTATGATCCGGAAAGAGCTGAATTCTGGTTAGAAAATACCATCAGGGTATTTAATGAGTTGTCATGCACATCTGATGATTGCATGAAGTGCGTAGTATCTCTCTTAAGAGATTCTCCCTATCAATGGTGGAACACCCTTGTGTTGGTGGTACCAAGAGAAAAGATCACATGGGAATTCTTCCAAGAAGAGTTCAAGAAAAAGTATATCAGTCAAAGGTTCGTGGATCAGAAAAGGAAGGAATACCTGGAATTAAAGCAAGGCAAGATGTTAGTGACTGATTACGAGCGTGAGTTTGTACGACTCAGTAAATACGCTCGAGAATGCGTATCCATCGAGGCCATCATGAGTAAGAGATTTGAAGATGGGCTAAATGAAGACATCAAACTGTTTGTTCTTTGTCCTAGAACTAAAGAAATTTGTTGTACTAGTAGAGAGGGCTTGTAAAGCCGAGGAGCTAGTAAAAGAGAAGAGAAAGTCTGAAAATGGAGTCTCGTGACTCGAGAAAGAGACAGTGGAATAAGCCATTCCAATCTTCATCCAAGAAGTCAAGAGATTTCCCTACCCGGTCGGCTACTTCCACTAGATTTTCCAAGAAAGACAAGAGTAAGCAGACTCGGAAACAAAGCGCGCAGAACTACTTGATTTGCGATGTAGGGAATATTTGATCCGACAGACCAAATGCCCACAGATGTGGCGACGTCATCTCAGTGAATGCCGAGCGCATGAAAATGCATGTTTCAGATGTGGTTCCCAGGACCACTACATAAAAGATTGTCCAGAGATGATGAAACTGGACAAAAATATGCCAACAAAGTTTCGAAAAATTGAAAGCATTATTGACAGAAGCTCCAGTTTTAGTACAACTTTGAGACAGGGGAAAGAATTTGTGATTTACAATGATGCATCCTTAAATGGATTAGGTGTGTACTTATGCAAGAAGGCAAAGTTATTGCTTATGCCTCCAGACGATTGAAGCCTCATGAGAAAGAATTATCCGACGCATGATTTAGAATTGGTTGCCATAGTCTTCGCATTGAAGATATGGAGACATCACCTATATGGTGAGAAATGTCAGATTTTCACTGATCATAAAAGTTTGAAGTACTTGATGACGCAGAAAGAGTTGAAATTAAGACAATGGAGATGGTTAGAGTTGATAAAAGATTATGAGATGGTCATTGATTACCATCCTGGGAAGGCGAATGTGGTCGCCGACGCTTTGAGCAGAGAATCCTTATTTGCACTAAGGGCAATGAATTCACGGATGACTTTGTCTGACGACGGTTCTATTCTAGCTGAGTTGAGAGCTAGACCAATATTTCTCCAAGAGATTATTGAAGCTCAGAAAAAGGATAGTGAATTGCAAGTTCAGAGAGATCAGTGCGAGACATATGTTGAGTCTGACTTCCGGATTAGTCCCAATGGAAGTCTGATGTTCAAAGACAGAGTTTGTGTACCGAAAAAAGAAGAGCTTATTCAGAAAATTTTGCATGAGGCCCATAATGGATGTTTATTTGTACATCCGGGTAGCACCAAGATGTATAATGACTTGAAGCAACAGTATTGGTGGCCGAGAATGAAGAAAGATATTTCAGAATTTATTTCCAAATGCTTGATTTGTCAGCAAGTAAAGGCTGAACACCAAGTACCTTCGGGTTTGCTTCAACCCATTTTAGTTCCGGAGTGGAAGTGGGACCGTATTACTATGGATTTTGTAATGGGTTTACCACTATCTCTGAGCAAGAAAGATGTCGTATGGGTTGTAGTTGATAGACTCACGAAATCAGCCCATTTTATACCTGTTCGAGTGGATTACTCCCTCGACAAGTTGGCAAACTTGTATGTTTCAGAAATAGTAAGACTTCATGGAGTTCCCTTGTCAATCATATCGGATAGAGATCTGAGATTCACATCCAGGTTTTGGAAGAAGTTACAAGAGGCCTTGGGTACAAAGTTGAACTTTAGTACCGCTTTTCATCCTCAAACTGACAGTCAATCCGAGAGGTTAATTCAAGTACTCGAGGATATGCTCAGATGTTGTATTCTTGAATTCTGAGGCAATTGGGAAAAGTTTCTCCCATTAGTAGAGTTTGCCTACAATAATAGTTTTCAGTCGAGTTTAAAGATGGCGACTTATGAGGCTTTATATGGGCGTAAGTGCCGAACGCCTCTTTATTGGACTGAACTTAAAGAAAACCAAATTCACGAGGTTGATTTGGTTAGAGAAGCTGAAGAGAAAGTGAAAGTGATACGAGAAAGTTTAAAAGTCGCATCGAGATGCATGAAGTCCTATTCTAACTTAAAGAGAAAAGAGATAGAGTATAAAGTCGGAGATAAAGTTTTCTTGAAAGTGTCACCTTGTAGAAAAGTTCTCAGATTTGGCCGGAAAGGCAAGTTGAGTCCACGTTTTATTGGACCGTATGAGATTACCGAGAAGGTTAGGCCTGTAGCTTACAGATTGGCTTTGCCATCAGAGTTAGAAAAGATACATGATATGTTTCACGTGTCAATGTTAAGACACTACCGATCGGACCCTTCGCATGTAATTCCCAAATCAGAGTAGAGATCTATCCCGACATGACTTATGGTGAAGAACCACCAAGATATTAGCTCTCGGGAAGTGAAGCGACTAAGAAAGAAAAGTATTCCCTTAGTGAAAGTATTGTGGCAAAGACATGAAACAGAAGAAGCCACATGGGAACCGGAAGAGAGTATGAGAAACCAAAGTATCCAAACCTTTTCTTGGTAAGATTTTCGAGGACGAAAATCCTAAGGGGAGAATTGTAATGTCACCGACCGATTTAGGGCCTAGTGGGAATAGTGGTGCGAGACCACGAATCAGAGGTGAATTTATGAGTTTTTAAGGTTCATGCCATGTTTGCATGTTAGTGTAAAAGTTTCATGAAGCAATTTTGCTAAATTGAGGTTGAATGGTCCAAAAAGGACTAAATTGCAAAAGTTGCAAATTATGAGTTTCTAGAAGCATTTTGTATGAAATAGCTCTAGAATAGCAATTATGAGTCCTTAAATAGCAATTTTCCCAAATTATAATTTTTGGGCAAAATTGGACATGAGTTAGTAAATGGTGATATTTTTAAGAGAAAGGCATTTTGGTCATTTACCTATTAAATGATTAATAAAGGAAAAAGATGACAAAAATCATTATCATATTCTTCCTCATTGCTAAAATTTTCAAAGAAACCATAGCTAGGGTTTGCTCATCTTTCAAGCTTCCTAGTAAGTTCATCTTAGTCCCGTTTTTAATATTCTTCGTGTTTTTGAAGTTCTCGTACTATGAATTAGCTATTTTTAGCTATAAAATGAGCTAAGATGCATGTTCAAAAATCTACCCATGTATGACATGCTTGTTAAATGATGTTTCATGGAAGATTATGAGAGTTTGATGTTAGATAAACATCTTTTCCTTAATGAATTTCATGAAAAATGAATATAGGGACTAGTTTGTAAAAGTTTTTAGATTCCTCATACATAGTAGAAATAGTGAGAATTGATGGTTGTCATAGTAGAGAAAATGAATCAGCTAAGCATGAAGTTTAAGAAAGTTGAATGAAATTCATTTTACGAGCCTTGGGGCAAAAGTGCAAATATGAGAAAGTTTAGGGGCAAAATAGTAATTTTGCCAAAGTATAATTTAAGAGTCAATTTAGTCAATGTGAGTATTAAATGATCTATTTATGACTATAGATCAAGAAAAATGAAGCCCGGATCGAAACCGAGGCAAGAACAAGGTCGAGGACTAAATTGCATACTTAGCTACGTTTTGTATATTGAGGTAAGTTTGTATGATTTCTAAGCTTTATGATTTATATCATTGAATTGCTTAGTACAATATATAATGTTATTATGAAAATTTTTAATATTATGTTAAACAAAGGAATTAATGAAACCAAGCATGAGAAAGCCCCGATTGAAGTTGAATAGCTTAGGATTCTCGATCTACCACATGAAACAAGAAAGTTCGTATAAGACCAAGTCGAGGCATGGCATCAGCAACCAAGCAAGATATCATGTAAGTCCAAGGTAAGCTTGGCATTGAGTAAGTTATCATGTAAGTCCAAGGCAAGCTTGGCATTGAACAAGTTATCATGTAAGTCCAAGGCAAGCTTGGCATTGAACAAGTTATCATGTAAGTCCAAGGCAAGCTTGGCATTGAACAAGTTATCATGTAAGTCCAAGGCAAGCTTGGCATTGAACAAGTTATCATGTAAGACCAAGGCATTCTTGGCATTGAAAAGTTATCAAGAGAAAGAGATCCCATATAAGTCCAAGTTAAGGCATGGCATTGGTGAGAACAAGAAAGACTTCGTATAAGTCCATGTTAAGTCATGGCCTCGAAATTTAGATGAGATTTAGTATCCTCGGTTATTCATATAAATTCATCGGCCAAACGAGTTAAGCTCCAAAGAGATAACAAGAAAGCTAAGTAAGTAAAGTTATTATCAAGTGAAAATGAGTATTATTCATTTTATGAATGATAAATTAGAGATTATGATTATTACGTAAATGTATGCTGATCAATGTGATCAAGTGATACAGGTACCTTGTTTACCTCACAAGTATGAGACTAGTAAGTATCATGAGATATGTAAGAATCAAGTATGAGCAAGTAAGCTTTATAGCTGAAATTATGGTACCATTGTTTATGTCAAATGGGTTAATTTAAGCAAGTATGTTGTTATGTGCATTATATGCAAACTTACTAAGCTAAATGCTTACGTCTTTTATTCTTTCTTTCCATGTAGTTCCGCCAAGCTAATCTCGTGGATCATTGTCATCGGAGCTCGGAGCACACTATCAATCGCTATTTTGGTATAGCCAAGTTGTTTACATTAAGTGTGGCATGTATAGGAAACATTTCATTTTGAGTATATGTTTTAGAAAGGGGCAAAAGTATGGGCTGTCAAGTTTATTATTCTTTTGTAAATGGCTAAGTGATTGGCCAAGTTTGACTAAGTATGTATGTTATTAATATCAATGAAGCATGTTATAATCGTTCATGAAAGATGTAATAATAGAGTTCTTGAATTGAGCTTGAGTTTGGTCTTAATTTCGGGATGGAAATTGGCTTGGTAAATAGCCTCTAAGTGCCCACACAGTTAGACACAGGCGTGTGTCTCAGGCCGTGCATAAACCGCACCTTAGTCTTATAAGTAAGAATAGGCCACGGACTAATCCCACGGCCGTGTGTTTAAGGTTGTGCATGACACACAGTTAGAACAAGGGCGTGTGCCGCCCGTGTGAAATAAGTTAGTATATCAAGATGTAGTACACGGTCTAAGTCCATGGGCGTGCCATGGCCGTGTGTTATAAGTCGAGAATGCTAAGGTTTTTCACATCGGGCTGGGACCACGGCGTGCCATGGTCGTGTGAAATTTGGCGATGGCTCGAGTTTTAAGCACGGTTGGGAGACATGGGTGTGTCTCAGGGTTACACGAGCGTGTCCCAACTCATATGGGCGTGTGACCCCTGTTTCAATGAAAAGTTTTCGATTGAGTTACGAAAATTTACGGACATGAGTTTAAGGCCTCGTAGGCCCATGAAAAGTACAAGTTGATTAAGAAAGAGAAGTTCTTATTTCAGAACAAAATTTTATAGCCCGTAAGTACATGATTAAGCAAGTTCAAGGATAGTAATGTCTCGTATTCGATCTAAGCCTCGGACTCGGGTATGGGGTGTTACAATCGTAGCGGGTGTAAGAGTCTAGCTATACATGCCATAAGTGTACAATGATAGTGTGGTGGTTTCTGATGATTTTAAATCTTGTTTTATATAGTATATGGATTCTGATCCATCGACTGCTGATGAAGCAGCTAGTAATGTGTCGGCTCCTGTGCAAGGAATAGTGCCTGTTCAAAGTGGACCCGAGGTTAGGGGTAAAGGGGAAGAGGCACGAGAAGCCTTTCTCTAGATGATGAGCAATTGGTACTCAGATTATGTTCGAGCGAACCCTAATGCTCAACCTCCCCCACCTCCTCTTCCTATACCTCAGCCAAATCCAGTGGCTCCTCAAGGTATTGATATAGTGAGGATATCGAAACCCCCAGTGGATAAGAATAGAAAACACGGGGCTGAGGAGTTTAGAGCTAAGGTAGATGATGACCCAGAGAGAGCGGAGTTCTGGTTGAAGAACTCGATGAGGGTGTTCGATAAACTCTCATGTACGCCTGAAGAGAGTTTGAAGTGTGCCGTATCCTTGCTGAGAGATTCGGCATACCATTGGTGGAAGACGTTGACGCTAGTGGTCCCGAGAGAGCGGGTGACGTGGGACTTCTTTCTTGAAGAGTTCCGGAAGAAGTATAGAAGCCAGATGTTTACCGATCGAAAAAGGAAGGAATTCCTTGAGTTAAAACAAGGAAGAATGACAGTGGCGGAATATGAGCGTGAGTTTATTAGGCTTAGCAAATACGCTCAAGAATGTGTATGGACTGAGACCATCTTGTGTAAGAGGTTCGAAGATGGGCTGAATGAGGACATCAAACTCCTAGTGGGCATTTTGGAGTTGAAAGAATTTGTGGTATTAGTTGAGAGGGCGAGTAAGGCCGAAGAGCTGAGTTTAGAAAAGAGGAGGGCTATTAGTGAAGCCCGAGATGCTAGAAAGAGGCCGATGGGCAAGTCATACCAAGCCCAGTCGAAAAGATCCAAGGAAGTGAATCCTCGGACGATAGCACCAGTGGGTTATTCGCATCGAGACTTGGGCAATACGAAGAGCAAACCAGAGTGTCCAAGTTGTGGTAGATATCACATCGGAGAGTGTTGGGGAAATAGTCGGAAATGTTATAAGTGTTGTTCCCCTGACCACTTTATCTGAAACTGCCCCGAGAGGGATGATAAGGAAGAGAAGCAAGAGATGAGACCTAGTGATGTGTCTGCAAGGGGTAGAGCACCAAGAAACCCTAGAGGTGGGAATAGTGGTAGGGGTGCGTCCAGAGACTCTGCTACGAGACTGGAGGGTTGCACACCTGCGAGGACATATGCTATTTGCGCTCGCGAAGAAGCATCCTCCTCTGATGTGATAACGGGTACTTTTTCTCTCTATGACACCTTCGTTATTGCTTTAATAGATCCAGGGTCTACTCATTCTTATATTTGCATGAGATTAGCATCTAGTTTGAGTATGACCGTTGAGTCTACGAACTTAGTGGTTAAGGTGTCAAACCCTTTAGGAAAGCATGTGTTAGTGGACAGAGTGTGTAAGAATTGTCCTTTATTGATTGGGAATCATTATTTTTCGGCAAAACTTATGTTGTTGCCATTTGATGAGTTTGATTTAATCCTAGGCATGGATTGGTTGACTACCCATAATGTCTTAGTGAACTGTGGTAGTAAGTTTATTGAATTGAAATGTGAGAGTGGAGATGTGGTTCGGGTTGAATCAGGTGGATCGGATAGTCTACCAGTGATGATTTCTTCCCTAGTGGCTAAGAAATTTTTGAGAAAAGGATGTGAGTCCTATCTTTCTTTTGTGTTGAATACTTGAGAGATTGGAGTAGAGTTTGAAACAGTGCCAGTGGTATGTGAGTATCCAGATGTATTTCTGGAAGAGTTACCCAGATTACCTCCAGTGAGAGAGGTCGAGTTTGGAATTGAGTTGGTTCCGGGAACAACACCTATTTCAATTGCTCCATATAGAATGGCACTGTAGAGTTGAAAGAATGAAGGTTCGATTGCAAGAGAGCGATGTGATAAGGGTTTTGCAAGACCGAGCTACTCGTAGTGGGTGCTCCATTATTATTCGTGAAGAAGAAAGATGGGTCTATGAGGTTGTGTATAGACTATAGAAAACTGAACAAGGTGACGGTGAAGAATAAGTATCCTTTACCAAGGATTGATGATCTTTTTGATCAACTAAAGGGAGCTACAGTGTTCTCCAAGGTAGACTTGAGGTCTGGTTATTATCAGCTCCGAGTGAAAGAGTAAGATGTGTTGAAAACTGCATTTCGGACAATGTATGGCCATTATGAGTTTTTGGTTATGCCGTTTGGTTTGACGAATGCACCTGCGATTTTTATGGATCTGATGAACCGTATTTTCAGACCGTATGTGGACAAGTTTGTAGTTGTCTTCATTGATTTACATATTGATCTATTCTCGAGATGAGAACGATCATGAAGAGCATTTGAGAATTGTCTTGCAAACTTTTAGAGATAAGCAGTTGTATGCTAAGTTTAGCAAGAGTGAGTTTTGGCTCCGAGAGGTTAGATTCCTAGGACACATGGTGTCACGTGATGGTGTCAGAGTTGACCCGGAGTAAGATATCGGCAGTTGTGGATTGGAAACTGCCGAGGAACGTGTCTTAAATCAGAAGTTTCTTGGGATTAGCAGGATATTACAGACGTTTCGTAAAGGGGTTCTCTGTGATTGCTACCCCAATGACGAAACTATTGCATAAAGATGTCAAGTTTGAATGGACTGAGACATGTCAACAGAGCTTGAGAGATCGAAAACAATGTTGATCGAGGCACCGTTTTGGTTCAACCGAGATCGGGAAAGAGTTCATTGTTTCTGATGATGCATCGTTTAATGGTCTTAGTTGCATGTTGATGCAAGAGGGTAAGGTAGTCGCTTACGCCTCGAGGCAGCTAAAACCGCACGAGAAGAATTATTCGACTCATGATTTGGAGTTAGCGGCGATTATTTTTGCGTTAAAGATTTGGCGACATTACTTATATGGTGAGAAGTGCTGAATCTTTACGGATCACAAGAGTTTAAAGTATTTGATGGATCTGAAGGATCTGAATCTGAGACAAGACGGTGGCTTGAGTTGTTGAAAAACTATGAGTTAGTCATTGACTACCACCCGGGAAAAGCGAATGTGGTTGCAGATGCCCTGAGTAGGAAATCCTTGTATGCTATAAGAGTTATGAGCACGAGTTTAGCATTGTCTGACGATGGTGCTATTTTGGCAGAGTTGAGAGCTAAGCCACTATTTGTTCAACAAATATGTGGGCTCGGAAAAATAACAGTAAGATGCAAGCTAAGATATCTAAGTGCGAATCAGAAAGTGATTCTGATTTTTGAGAGGATTTGAATGGTTGTCTAGTGCCTAGAATTGCTCCAATTTCGATAATGCCATACAGGATGACCCCTACAGAATTGAAAGAGTTAAAAGTGTAGTTGCAAGAGTTGTTAGATAGTAGATTTATTCAACCGAGCGTCTCACCTTGGGGTGCTCTAGTTTTGTTCGTGAAGAAGAAAGATGGGTCAATGAGACTATGTATAGATTATCAACAGCTGAATAAAGCCACCATTAAGAATGAATACACGTTACCTCGTATCGATGATTTATTTGATCAGTCAAAAGGAGCTACAGTGTTTTTGAAAATAGACTTGATATCCGGATATTATCAGCTACGCATTAAAGAGCAAGATGTACCAAAAACTACATTCAGAACTAGATATGGTCACTATGAATTTCTGGTGATGCAATTTGGTTTGACTAATTCCCCTGCGACATTGATGGACTTGATGAATCGGGTGTTTCAGCCATATTTAGATCGGTTTTTTGTGGTATTCATTGATGACATTCTAATTTATTCACTAAACGAGTCGGATCATGCCGAACATTTAAGAGTTCTGATGCAAACCTTGCGTGAAAAACAACTATATGCGAAATTCAGTAAATATGAATTCTTGCTATAAAAAGTTGATTTTCTAGGACATGTTATATCTGCTGATGGAATTAGGGTTGACCTGAATAAAGTATCTACGACTGTTGATTAGAAAATTCCAAAGAATGTTTCTGACGTTCGAAGTTTCTTGGGATTAGCCGGATACTATCGATGATTCGTTAAAAACTTTTCAATCATTGCTTCACCTGTGACCAGGTTATTATAGAAAAATTTTGAATTTGGTCTGATAAGTGTCAGCAGAGTTTTAATCAGCTCAAAGACATGTTAACAGAAGCTCCAGTGTTAACTCAACCTGAATCTGGAACGGCATATGTTGTTACAGTGATGCGTCTCTAAATGGTTTAGGATGCTTGTTAATGCAGTCAGGGAAAGTGGTAGCTTATGCTTATCGATAGTTAAAGCCGCATGAAAAGAATTATCCTACTCACGATCTTGAGTCGGCCGCGATTGTCTTCGCGTTGAAGATATGGAGGCATTATTTATACGGTGAGAAATGGCACGTGTATACTGAAAAAAAAGCTTAAAATATTTAATGGCCCAGAAGGAACTTAATTTTAGACAGCGATGTTGGTTAGAGCTACTAAAAGATTATGATTTGGTTATAAATTACCATCCGGGAAAGGCTAATGTGGTTGCGGATGCACTTAGTAGAAAGTCATCATTGTTTGCACTTCGAGCATTGAACGCTCATTTGGCTTTGAATGTCGATGGTTCTATATTGGCAGAATTGAAGACTAAACCCTTATTTCTATAATGAATTTGGGAGTTGCAAAATGATGATTTGAAGTTGATAATGAAACGAAACTCAGTTCGGGATAATTTGACTACTGAATACAGTATTGGTGATGATGGTACATTGCATTACCGTAATAGAATTTGTGTTCCAAATAGTTTAAATTTGAAACGTGATATTCTATCAGAGGCTTACAGTAGTACATATTTCGTTCATATGGGTAGCACGAAGATGTATTTGATTTGAAATAGATGTTGATGCGATCATGGCCAAGGACTCATCTAAAATAGCTAGTGATCCACTTGAGCTGCCAATGGGGCCAATCACTCGTGCTCGAGTCAAGAGGTTCAAGGAAGCTATTTCGGGTCTCATTGATCAAGTTTGGGGAGAAGCTGTTGCGGGACTCATTGATCGAGCTTGGGCATGCACTCCATGCGTCCCATGCAATTTGCTCGAAGCCAAGCTTTACTTTTCAGATTATTGATTTCGGTTGCTGGAATAAAGTTTTTAATACAATTCTAGTTATTTTAGTTATTATAGTTTGAGTCTTTAATTATGTCATAATTTGAACAAAATTCATATGAGTTTTAATTATGTCATAATCTGAACATCATTAATATGTGTCTTTTATTAAAGTTTTATTATGTCCTATTTTGCACAACATTAATAAATATCTTAATTTGTTCTTAATTCATATATCATAATTGTGTGTCTAAAATTCCTACAAATTAAATTGTGTCTTGATTTTGTATTTAACCGAGTTTTAAATATGTCTTTCAGGCTGTTCACATTAGCTGCTGATCATTCATGCATAATTGAAGATTCAATGGACCGTATTTATGAAGAAACATGCACTAGGACGTTCATGCATATGGGAGTTGCCGATTACATTCTCCCAAGCAACTTTTGTGAAAGGCTATGGCATCAAGTGTTTTCACACTTGACTAATCGGCTGGTTGCTATGTTCACACCAAAAGGACCGTCCAAATTTTTCTATTCACATTTGAATACTTTTCATGCGCCATAACCAGCATTAAAGAACTAGATGCTCATTCAGTTTCCCAAGGTGGCATCAACTCATGTTCACACCCTCGTAACTGATCAGCTCCTTGCACATTCAGCTCACTTTTAAAGTCCAATGAATTGACTATTTGGGAATTGCAAATAACAAGGCTATTGGCGTCTTCCACACTTAGAAGTCTTCAAGGGATTTGTTGGACGAGTCAATAGACATTCAGCTCATTTAATCTGATTATAACATGTCTATTCGGCTGGTCTTTGTACAGCCTATAAATACTAGGCTTGAAACATGTAGAAAGAACTTTTGATGAATTTTATAACTATTGTGAGTGTTCAACTCTCTTTGTTCTTTCTTGACTCAAATTGACTTATCAAGTACATCTTGTGGAGTCAATCTGATTCCTTTTGAACTTATCGCTTCTTCGAAGTTTGGCGTTCGACCTATACCTATTGGTTCCTATCTCATTATAGATAGTGGGTCACAGTACAAGTTATCATCTCTATTTCCACCTTAAGAGCTCACATAAGAATTGGGTCAATATTCCCTTTAATATTGGTTCATTCTTCAGTCTTAAACCCACACTTAACTCGTACATTTTCCTACCAACCAAACACAACCCCTTTGCTAAAACCAACCACTTCCATTTTCAACCTTACCTAGAACTTAATTCGTTACTTCTTAATTTTCGATCGGGAACTCTTGAGTTTCAAATCATTAAACGAATATGAGATCGCATCATTTGGTATCAGAGCTAGTTAAAATTAAGTAAGTATCAATGTTCTATCACTCTCGGGGTTGGAATTTTTAAAAAATTTGAACATAAAAAATATTCAACATCTTTGTAAAATGCAAGTTTGAAATTACTAGAGGGATTTTCGTAATTTGATTTAAAAAAAAAAGAAGCTAGCTTCGAAGTTCGCTGTTACCCGATTCAATTTTATTTCCTAGTCATATCGAACTCGGCTACACTTTAGTTACTTTGTTTCTTTCTTTTTAGCCTACCCTATACCCGACATCAACTCCCACCTCTACATCATTTTTGAAGCCGATTCCACAAGGTTGCTGCTAAGTCAAAGTTAATCACTTACGAACATAGAGAGACGAGCAAGAGTGTGTGAGAGCATTACAGAGGGTAAAAGCCAAAAATTGAGTGAAACACGAGCGGGTGAATATTTTCCTTCTTTTGAGAGAATTAGTGAGGTTTGTGGTGAGAAAACTCCATGTCTCGAAGCCCCGAAAGAAACGTTGCTGATGGCGGTAGTGTGCGTCCTATAAGAAGTGTTGCTAGTGGTGGTGGTGTGCTCGACTTAGCATACCAAGCCCTTATACGAGAAATGGACCAAATGTAACAACGATGATTGGAGCCAATGCAAGAGCAATTGGACCAATTGGAAGAATGATCCCAACGTGAACAAACTCCTCAAAATCCAAGGAGGGACCGAGGCCATCCTAGGCTAAATCAAGATGATTTCTACTAGCCTAGTGACATGGAAAGTGATCAAGCCTCAATTCGTAGCGAGAGGCAATGAGGTCAAAGGAACTGAGGATCGAGGGAGCGAAACCAAGTAGATGATGACCTTAAAAACATTATGATGATGATTCCTTCATTCCAAGGGAAAACCGATCTTGAAGCTTATTTGGAGTGGGAGAAGAAAATCAAACTAGTTTTCGAGTGTCACAACTACTCGGAGAGCAAAAAGGTTAAGCTTGCCACCATAGAATTTTTCGATTATGCCATCATTTGGTGGGATCAGCGCCGTAATGAAGGCTATCATGAGGAAGAGATTCATTCCCGCCCATTACCATCATGAGTTGTACCAAAAGTTGTAAAATCTCACCCAAGGAAACTGGAGTGTGGAAGATTACTACAAAGAGATGGAGATAGCCATGATTCGAGCCGATGTTGAGAAGGATCGAGAGGCTACCATGGCAAGATTCCTTACTGGTCTAAATCGAGACATTTCCAATGTGGTGGAGTTGCAACGTTACGTTGATATCATTGACATGGTTCATATGGCGATCAAAGTAGAGAAGCAATTGAAGCGAAAAAGAGCCACTCGAACCTTTCCTAACTCCACTTCTACATCAAAGTGGGGACAATGAGTCAACAAGAAGGATGCCCCCTTTCTAACCAAGGAAATCATTGGAACCACAAAGCCTAACAAGCCGAGTGGAGAATCAAGGAAAGGAAAAAATGAGGCTGTGCCTAACCGTACCCTAGACATCAAGTGTTTCAAATGCCTTGGGAGGGGCCACATCGCTAGCCAATGTCCCAATCAGAGCGTGATGGTAGTAAGGGCCAATGGCGAGATTGAATCCAAAGAAGAAAAAAGAAGATGAGCCCGAAGCATTCACCAAAGAGGAGGAAGAATTATAGTATGCTGTGGAAGGGAAAATTCTTGTTATTAAGCGGAGTTTGAGCCTCCAAAGCACGAAAAATGAGCAGCAACGAGAAAACATTTTCCACACTCGATGCCATGTCCAAGGCAAGGTGTGTAGTGTTATAATCGATGGAGGTAGATGCATGAATGTTGCTAGCAGTATGTTGGTGGAAAAACTTGGTCTAGCAACCACCAAATATCTGCATCCTTACAAGTTTCAATGGCTCAATGATGGAGGAGAACTCAAAGTCACCAAGCAAGCCGTTGTTGCCTTTTCCATTGGTAAGTATAGCGATGAAGTTGTGTGTGATGTGGTACCGATGCATGCTGGTCATTTGCTGTTGGGGAGGCAACAACCCGTATTCAACACCGGAATAGGGTTACAGAGTATTACTGGACTTATGAAACAGTTAAACAACTTCTTAAACATACATTTTCTCAATTCAATCATTCATTATTCATATCTCACTCAAATACAATTATTTTATCCCTTAAAAGGGCCTACAAGGCCATAAACATACTTTAGAAATGGTTCGGGACTAAACCGATAACTCAGGAAATTTTTGTGAAACTTAGAAAATTTTTCTTCAAACAGAGGACACACGCCCGTGTGGGCAGGCTGTGTGTCTCACACGGCCACTAGACATGCCCGTGTCACCAGCCGTGTAAAAACAGGGGGAACATACTGACTTGGGTCACACGGCCGACCACATGCCCGTGTGTCTAGCCCGTGTGCCCTTCGAAGTGGCCACACACGCCCGTGTGCCAGGCCGTGTGTTAGGCCGTGCTGAACCTGTAGGGTATACTGACTTATGCAACACGGCCAAGTCACATGCCCGTGTGCTAGGTCGTGTGCCAATTAGGGGGTATACTGACTTGTGCCACACGGCCGATCACACGCCTGTGTGTGAGGTTGTGTGGGGCATACTGACTTCATTTTAATTACAATACCAGGGGACACACGGTCGTGCAACATGACCGTGTGTCGCACACGGCTGAGACACACGCCCGTGTCTCTACCTATGTGGACAAAAAAAGGCTATTTGCAAAGCCATTTTGCCACCCTATTTGCATATACCTGCACAAGCATAATTTGCAACATTTTGTAACTCAATAAGCAGCCAATCCATAACATTTCATACACATATTATACAAATTCAACATAGTATTCAAATACCTAAATTACTATCATGCATTTTCCATTCATATGCCTACTACATATCAAGACAACATTTGCATATTTCCATTTCATCCACTACTTGCCAAAACATACCATATTTGAATACTTATACACAACCAAAACATTATACCAAGTTAATCCAAATCACATGGATTTATCTTATACCACAACATGTACCAAAATCACTATCTCAAGCAACCATAACTATCATCTTTATAACTAGCCTGTACATGCCATATTTACATATATCCATAAGTTCAAAGGTACCAATTGGTAACTGGATAGTATGATGCGTAACTCCGACTTTATCTGAATTGAGCGAGCTATCGAACCTCTATAAAACACGAAAAAGAAACAGAGTAAGCTTTATAGCTTAGTAAGCCCATATAATTCAGAATTTAACTCACCATTTATACATAATTGAAAAACCAAAATAGTAACACATTTTAGGCCCACATTTAGTACGCTTTTGGATGAATTATCCCTTATTTTATGTAATTTGGTGCTCTTAATCCTTTCTTTTCATGTTATATACTCAGGAAAACACCAGGGGATGAAAAGAATGCAAAACGGGCTTAAAACGTGACAAATGGGCCAAAGCATGAAATCGACACGGCCTGGACCAAAGATCACACGGCCGTGCCTCCTTAAAGATCTCGAACACGGTCTGGACCATGATTTACATGGTCGTGCCTCATCAACGAAGTCCACACGGCCTGACCACGATTCACATGGGCGTGTGCCATGGTCGTGTCCCTGCCGCAGCTAAGAGGAGTTTTACTCGGATTTGGATGCTTGGAGGCAAAGAAACAGACTCCAAAGTCTAATTAAACCCCCAAATAGGAATTGCACCCAAATTAGGATACTTGGAGGCCAAGTAACACATCTCAAAGCCTATATAAACACCCTAGGGGGCAACTTAATCGGGGAGTTCGACAGAAGCCTTCTGCTAGGGATTTTGTCAGGGCGGTGAGCTAGGCCAAGGAGCCAAGCTGGAAAGGTCAGATTTGTAGGAATCACTCGAAGATAGCCAGTTGATCCATCTCAAGAAGTCGGGATTCTACTCAAGACGGCAGATCTCTCCTTCAATTCCTTCAGGGAGTTTTAGGGATTTCTTATGTTTTGTTTTATCTTTTCTCTTGAGATGTTTTCTTATTTAGTTATGATCTAAACCCTCGAGATACAAGAAGGGATGAAACCTATGATGAATCTTGTTATTATTTTCTAAATTATATGATAAATACTTAGTTTGTTCTTAATTATGTGAGCTTTATCCAAATTTAATGTGCTTAGGTGGAGGAGGAATAGACCCCCGCCAAGAGTAGATCTAGCATAATTAAGCGGAGTTGATCGCATACGCCTAGAGATAGGGTGACGAGATTTTGCGGATTAGGGTGAAACCTAATATGGGAGTCCATAGATTGATTTACTACTATTCTAGGGGGTTATTATAAGAGAACGAGAGTTCCACTAATTAACCTAGGGTTAGACGTTATTCGCCTCGAGAGAGGGTTTAATATACGTTAGGGAGTCTTACGGATCAAACTAAGTAAATAAAATCATATGGTTCAGTGATAGATAACAAGTGAAGTCTAGGTGGATTCTTCCTGAGGGTATCATCTAAATCAACTGAGTTTTTCTGAAAGTTATCTCCCCAATTTTAGTTTTTTTTCATCTTTGTGTCCTTAGCTTAGTAATTCATTAAATTTAGATTAAAAGCAACTTCACGTATTTTAGGTTAAATAATAAAAAGAAAGTTAGTATTAGTACTTTTAGTTCCTTTGGGTTCGATAATCCGGTCTTGCCTAAGCTATACTACTGTTCGATAGGTACACTTGCCTTTAATCGTTGTCAGAGTTAGTTTCCAGGTTCGATCGTTCTTTTTATAAATTTTAAAGCTCTAATTCACAAAGATCAAGTTTTTGGCGCCGTTGCTGGGGAACTAAAATATTAAGAAAGCTTAATTTTTATTACTTTAGCCTTTTTTTTATTGCAATTTATTTTTTTATTATTAGTTTCATTTTTTTTACTTTGCTAATTTTTCTTTTATTTGCTTTGACAGGTAATTTTAGTTTATAAAGGAGATGGCACTAAATAACTATCAGTGGCAAGTTATGAGGACAACGCCAACAAAAGCCGCCAGTGTCTTCAACCTCGGCGTGGTCACCAGGTTATCTAACCAGCTAGAGATGATGAATGAAAAGATGGATGGTTTGTATAGTCTCTTGCAGGTACACCCAGAAATGCAATATGACTCGAATCTAGGAGGCGTGGCGAATCCTGAGTACCCATTCTACGGATATGGCATGGAAAACGAGCAAGCTCACTATACGGGTAACTATTCTAGACCACAAAATAATTTTTATAATGACACTTATAATGCAGGTTGGAGGTGCCATCCCAATTTCTCACGGGATGATCAAAATAGCCAAGGATCGAAACTTCCTCCAGATTTTCAAAGCTTTAATTGACCCGAGATCTACCCACTCATACATATGCATTAAATTAGTCTCTAGCATGAGCATGCCTATAGAGTCTACCGAATTCATCATAAGAGTGTCTAATCCCCTAGGCAAGTGTGTGTTGGTTGATAGAGTTTGCAAAGGTTTCCCTTTGATGATTAAGGGTCATTGTTTTCCGGTTGACCTTATGCTATTGTCGTTTGATGAGTTTGATGTCATCCTTGGGATGGATTTGTTAGTTACTCATGGAGTAATTGTGAATTGTGGGAGGATGCATATAGAGTTGAGAGATGAAAATGGTAATCTTATTCGTGTTGAATCAGATAAGCCCGACAGGTCATCAGTAGTGATATCAACTCTGTCGACTTAGAAGTATTTGAGGAAGGGGTACGAGGCTTATCTTGTCTTTGTGTTGAACACTAAAGAGGTTGATTCGAGAATTGAGTCGGTACCCACAGTATGCAATTTCCCGGATGTTTTCCCGGAAGAGTTGCCAGGGCTACCTCCAGTTAGAGAAATTGAATTTGGGATTGAGTTAGCTCTGGGTACTGCCCCTATTTCTATTGCTCCATATAGAATGGCTCCAACCGAGCTAAAAGAGCTAAAAGCACAGTTGCAAGAACTAACGGATAAAGGCTTCACAAGGCCGAGTTTCTCTCCGTGGGGTGCTCCCGTTTTATTCGTGAAGAAAAAAGATGGTTCCATGAGACTATGTATAGATTATCGGCAACTCAATAAGGTAACTGTAAAGAACAAGTACCCGTTGCCGAGGATCGACGATCTATTCGATCAATTGAAGGGAGCCACGGTATTTTCCAAGATAGATTTGAGGTCAGGGTACTATCAACTGAGAGTCAAGGACTCAGATGTGCCGAAAACCGTGTTTAGGACTAGGTATGGCCACTATGAATTTTTGGTCATGCCTTTTGGTCTAACGAATGCCCCAACGATCTTCATGGATTTGATGAATCGCATTTTTTGGCCATACTTGGATAAATTTGTTATGGTTTTCATCGACGACATACTGATCTACTCTCGGGATGAGAACGATCATGCCGACCATTTGAGTATGGTTCTACAAGTTTTGAGAGAAAAACAATTGTATGCCAAATTTAGTAAGAGTGAATTTTGGCTCAAGGAAGTGGGGTTTTTGGGGCACGTTGTCTCGGGAGACGGGATTAGAGTCGACCCGAGTAAGATTTCAGCAATTGTTTAATGGAAACCTTCGAGGAGCGTAACTGAAGTAAGGAGTTTTCTACGCCTATCCGGCTATTAGAGGCGTTTTGTCAAGGGGTTTTCAATGATAGCTACCCCGATGACGAGACTTTTGCAAAAAGATGTGAAGTTCGATTGGAGAGAAAAGTGTCAACAGAGTTTTGAGAAACTGAAGACACTATTGACTGAGGCTCTTATTTTGGTGCAACTTGAGCCGTGAAGAGAATTTGTGGTTTATAGTGATGCGTCCTTGAACGGATTGGGTTGTATACTTATGCAAGAGGGTAAGGTGGTTACTTATGCCTCTAGGCAAGTAAAGCCGCACGAGAAGAATTACCCGACTCATGATTTGGAGTTGGCCGCAATTGTGTTTGCGTTGAAAATTTGGAGACATCATTTATATGGTGAAAGGTGTCGAATTTTCACCGACCATAAAAGCCTAAAATATTTGATGACTCAAAAGGAATTGAATTTGAGGCAACGAAGGTGGTTAGAGCTGATTAAGGATTATGAGTTGGTAATTGACTACCATCAGGGAAAGGCGAACGTAGTTGCCGATGCTTTGAGCAGAAAATCATTGTTTGCACTAAGAGCCATGAGTACTCAGATGACTTTGTTGGATGATGGGTCCATTTTGGCCGAATTGAGGGCTAAACCATTGTTTCTCCAAGAGGTTTGTGAAGCTCAGAAAGATGATAACAGTTTGCAAGCCAAGAGAGTTTTATGTGAGTCGAACGTTGAGTCAGACTTTCGAGTAAATCCTGATGGATGTTTGACATTTTGAGATAGGGTTTGTATACCCAGAAATGACGAGCTTATTCGTAAAATCTTGCAAGAAGCGCATAGCGGATGTTTGAATGTACACCTAGGCAGCACGAAGATGTACAATGATTTGAGGCAATGGTATTGGTGGCTTGGTAAGAAGAAAGACATTTTTGAGTTTGTATCGAAATGCCTGATTTGTCAGCAAGTGAAGGTCGAACATCAAGTACCTTCAGGTTTACTTCAGCCCATTATGATTCCTGAGTGGAAATGGGACCGTATTACCATGGACTTCGTGACGGGCTTATCGTTGACTCTAAAGAAGAAAGATGCAGTATGGGTAGTGGTTGATAGACTCACAAAGTCAGCCCATTTTATACCAGTGTGAGTCGACTATTCACTTGATAAATTAGCGGACTTATACATGTCAGAGATAGTAAGACTCCATGGTGTACCGTTGTCAATCATTTCGGATAGAGATCCGAGATTCACGTCACGGTTTTGGAAAAAGTTGCAAGAGGCCATGGGCACGAAATTGAGTCTCAGTACAGCCTTTCATCCAAAAACTGACAGACAGTCGGAGAGGGTAATTCAGATACTCGAAGACATGCTTCGATGTTGTGTTTTATAATTCCAAGGTGGTTGGGAGAAATACTTACCGTTGGTGGAATTCGTCTACAACAACAGTTTTCAGTCAAGTTTGAAAATGGCACCTTATGAGGCATTGTATGGTCGTAAATGCCGAACGCCCTTGTATTGGTCAGAACTCAAAGAGAAACGGATACACGGGGTTGACTTGGTTAAGGAAACTGAAAAGAAGGTAAAAGTGATATGTTACTATCTGAAAGCCGCCTCGAATAGACAAAAGTCCTATTCGGAGTTGAAAAGGAAAGAGATCAAATTCAAATTCGGTGATAAAGTGTTCTTGAAAGTATCACCTTGGAGGAAAGTCCTCAGATTTGGCCGGAAGGGCAAATTGAGTCCGCGTTTTATCAGACCTTATGAAGTTACCGAGAGGATAGGACCAGTAGCTTATCGGTTGGCCTTGTCACCTGAGCTAGAAAAGATTCATGACATTTTTCATGTATCTATGTTGCGCCGATATCGTTCAGACCCTTCACATGTCATAGTTCCAATAGAGGTAGAGATACAACCGGATTTGACTTATGGTGAAGAGCCGATTAGAATCTTGGCACGAGAGGTCAAGCAGTTAAGAAACAAAAGCATAGCCCTAGTGAAAGTTCTTTGGAAAAGGCACGGAATAGAAGAGGCTACATGGGAGCCCGAGGAAACGGTGAGAAACCAATATCCCAACCTTTCCACCGGTAAGATTTTCGGGGACGAAAATCCTTGAGGGGAGAGAATCGTAATAGCACGATTTAGGGGTTAGTCAGAATAGTGATCTTGGGATCGCTAATCCAAGATTAGAGAAATTCATGTTTATGTTATATTATGAGTCAGAGCATGATAGTATATGTGCATGAGAATTTTGGTGCTTTAATTTTAGCGATTTCATGTTTAATCGCGAAAGACTAAATCGCATAAAGTACGAAAGTTCCATTCTATAAGCTAAAAGTACCAAATAGCCATAGATTGTAAATTTGAGGTTTTTAAAAGGCAATTTAGCCCTTTTTAAAGGCTTGGCCGACCATAGACTTCACAGGGGACAAGAATTGACCAAGTTGGTCAAAGTTGGTGATGTTTGGTGGACTAAATTGTTAGTTTAATATTAGAATAAAGAAAAGATGAAGTCCATCTTTTTGCTCATCCTTCTCCACTGAAAATAGCAAGCAAATAGGGGTTTTTGAATGCTCAAAATTTCAGCAAGCTCTCATCCATTCAAGTAAGTGTTCTAGTGACCTTTTCTTGAAAATAGTTGTACTTTTGAGACCCCTAAAGCTTAAGCTTTCAAATGACGGGACTAATGTGCAATATGGTGAAAAGTTTAAAGTTTTTCCATGAGAGCTATTATAGTTATTTGCTGCATTTTTATGGAAGAAATTGAGTCTTAGTTGTTAGATGAACAACTTTTGTGAAAGGTGTTGTCTTGAAAACACCTAATTGGACCTTAATGAAGAGGTTACAAATTTGTAGTAAATATATGAAATGTTGAGTTTTGATGATAGCTATAAGTGTATTAAATGTTCACCTAGGCTTGTTGAAGGTAGAAATGTGATTAGAATTAAATTCCGAGCCTAGGGGCAAAATGGTCATTTTGCCAAAGTCTAGAGGCAAAATAGTAATTTTGCCTAAGCATGATTATTGAGATGCTTTTATTAATGTAGTGATTAAAATGAGCTAATTTGCTATTATAGAGCAAGAAGAATCGAGAATCCGCCTCGATCAGGGAAAGAACAAAGTCTTGGACTAAACCGACGAACTAGCTCATTTTGAAAACGAGGTAAGTTTGTATGTGATTAATGCAATATTTATGTTTGCATAATTGAGAATGCTTGGTATCATATTGATGCATGATACTTCATTAAATTGATGTTGAATATGATGTTGAAGTCCTAGTGGACAATAATGAATATGAGAATGCTATCATCGAGATGAGAAATGGGTAGGGTCCCGTATAAGACCATGTCCGGGACATGGCCTCGGCACCGAGTTGAGATCCCGCATAAGACCATATTTGGGATATGGCTTCGGAAATGAATATGAAAATTGTTTAAGACCATATCCGGGATGTGGCATCGATACTTGATGTGAAAGTCCATATAAGACCATATCCGGGATATGGCATTGGCATTTAGGGGTGACTCCATGTAAGACCACCTCGGGGATGTGGCATTGGCTTTGTACCTACCTCAATGACGATGAATATGCGTCTTTGACCATCCCTAGTGATTAATGGGATAAGTAGATGAGTTTAGAAGTACAAACGAGAATTGTGCTAAAGTCATGTGAATGAGTGATTACAGGTACTCGTGAATGAATCACGAAGAAACGATTACGATAAGTGGCACGGTATGTGCTAAATAAGGGAAATTGTAAGTAAGTATGTCAAGAAGCCTTTGACTCGTGTATGATTAGTTAATGCCATGGATGGATTATATTATGAGCTTATTATTGCTATTTATTTCCATGCAAACTTACTAAGCTTTATGCTTACCCCTTTCATTGCCCTTCTTCCTTGTAGTATTGCCAAGATAACCCGAGGATCGTGGATGTAGGATTTCGGAAGTCACACTATCGATATCACTTTGGTATAACAATTTAGACTTATTTTGAGTATGGCATGTATAGGACTCGAGTATTTTGTTAAGTTGTAATTGTTAGCCAAAGTGTTGGCTATGTATGTTACTAAAGTCATTTTGTAAATGGCTTTAAGTTAGGAAAATACTTGGAAAATTCTTTTGCTTAATGAAAGTGATTTTCTTGAAGTGTATGCCCTTGGGTATGGATGTTGAACTGAGTATTTAGATGTGTCTTTGGGTCATGAATTATGTTGAATGGAATTGGTGTATGTATACGTGCAATGTAGGGTGGAAAAGGGCTTGGTAAATAGCCTTCTAATTGTCCACATGGGTAGACACACGGGCGTGTGTATAAACCGTGTGGGAGGCACGGCTAGCACATGGGCATATGCCCAGGCCGTGTGAAGTCTGCACCTTGCACTTGGAATTCAAATCGCCACACAGCTGAAGCACACGGACGTGTGTATAGGCAGTGTAGATATGTCAGAATGCCAAGGTTTGGCACACGGGCCAAGGCCACGGGCGTGCCAAGGCCGTGTGAAATTAATCAATGTCGACCACGAGTGGTAGACACGGGCATGCCTTAGGGGCACACGGGCGTGTCCCTAGACCCACACGGGCTTGTGGCCCCTGTTTTGTTGAAAAGTTTCTTGAAGTCGTAAAAGTTCCCGAAATAGTTCCGATACCTCTTGGAAGTATGTTTAGGGCCTCCTAGGCCGAGCATGTGCAAGTGATGGGTTTAAACGAAATTTTATAACCCTATTCGAGATGTTTAAGCGAGATTAGTTAGGTAATGCCTCAAACCCTGTTCTGGCTTGAACACGGGTAAAGGGTGTTACAATTAACCACACAACTAACTTCATAAATATTTTTAATAAATATTTACGAATCCATTTTACGAAAATGGAGACCCGAAAATACACTTTTCGATAACCATAAATTTTGGATCGTTACAATATAAATAACATTTCAACTTCTATTCACGACTTCACAGTTATTTACTTCAATTCATATATTCATGTTCAATTTAACATTTTCCATCTAAAGTACCAAAATTAAATTTCTCAATATAAGACATACTCAACCTTAAGTATATACCACTTATTAATAACATAATGAGACTATAAATGTGACATCCCGCCCGACGAAGCCCTAGTGCTCAAGTGTTGTTTAGAGGTAAGAATTATTGAATCAGTTTTGAGTAAGTAAGGTGCTAGATTGTGTAACACCCCTTACCCGTGTTCGACGCTGGAACAGGGGACGAGGCATTACTGAAACAAAACACATACAATCGTACTAAACTGAGACATAAAATTTACATCCAAATTTAAAAATTTTCAATTTTCATCACACACTCATTCAACCTAGTCATGCATCTCATAAATTGCATCATCATAAACATATAACTTGATCAATATTAGCCAACATCAATGGCCTTATACAAAATGAACTATCAAATAACATAGGACAACATTTTAGGCCAAATCAATTATGACACATAACAAAATAACCAAGTCCTCTATACATGCCATAATTCAAAATATTGATTTCAAAATACCAAAAGAGTGTTGATAGTGTGGATGGATCTCCGACGATCTCCGAATCCCGAGCTAGCTTGGTGACACTATAAAACAAGGGAAAAGATAGGGGAGTAAGCATATAGCTTAGTAAGTAAGTATGTAAATAATAAACAAATTACTAACATGCTTCCAAAATAATACAATCATAACTACACATAGATTCACCATTTATTCAAGTTCAAACAAGTTGTTTATTCGAGTCATAGTAACTAAATTATTTTTATCTGGAGCTACGGAACTCCAAATTAATATACGCTAATTTTCCCTGAAACTAGACCCACATATCTCATTACCATAAAATTTCCAGAATTTTTGGTTTAGCCAATAACTACAATTTATTCTTTAAAGTTTCCCCTATTTCGCTATCCAACAGTTCCAACCCCTTTACACTAAAAATTAATTATATCATCATACATAATTTTGATAATGTTCCTGTTTGTTTCTCTTGAAAGTATATTCATTAAGAAATTTAAGCATATAAATTATGAACCATAATTATTTTTAAACAATTTTTAATGAATTTCCAAAGTCGGAATAGGGGATTCCGACATCATTCTGACCTTGTCTCACAAAAATTCAAATATCACAGAATATGAAATTCTTTTGTTTACACCATTTCTTTTATATGAAAATAGACTCATTCAGTTTTAATTTAATATCTTATTAAACCTCTAATTCGATTTCCACCATTTTTGGTTATTTTTCAAAGTCACACAACTGCTGCTGTCCAAAACTGTTTTGTTACTAAATTTACTCTTTCATAATTTCACTTACTCCATTTCATCTTATCGAAGGTTCAATCAGATATCGAGCACATTGTTCATAAAATTTCACACTTATACCTGCACTTATTCATCACATAATCATATTCAATTACACTTAGTCGTTACATGATCACATGTATTTTCACTTAGTTAATTTCCCGTTGAACTCATCGGAATAATAACAGATACACGGTGGCCTGCACATAGTACCACCCTTGTAGCCGAAGCTATTTGGTGCACATAGTAGCTTGCACTTAGTACTAAACATGTGACCAAAACCATCACTTACACATAGTGGCTTGCACTTAGTACCACACATGTGATCGAAGCTATCGGGTACGCATAGTAGCCTGCATACGACCTATCCGTCTGGTACACGTAGTAGCCTGCACTTAGTACTACACACGTGACCTAAAACCATCTTGTAGCTCTCTTGTACACATAGTGGCCTAAACTTAGTACCACACATGTGACCTAGCTACCTCATTCGCATCTTTTCTATTCTGAAGGTTCAACCGGGAATTCTCACTTTTCAACATTTTTCCAATTCATCCATAATCAATCACAATTCATAATTTACATCAAATAATTACTCCATATTCAACCATATCTCATATAATATAACAAAATATTAAAACATAAATAAAAAACGATGTATTATTTACATACAAACTTACCTTGGTGCAAAATATGACGAATTTGCAATTTAGTCCACAACCTTTTCTTTTCCCCGATCAAGGTCAATTCCTCGTCTTTCTTGATCTATAATAACACATTTAACTCATTTAATACTCACATTATTCAATTTAGTCCAAAAATCACACTATGACAAAATTACATTTTTGCCCCAAAAGTTTCACATATTTATAATCTTGCCCTTAGGCTCGTAAAATAATTTTTATCCAATTTCCTTGCATTTTAGGCCTAGCCGAACCATTTTCATAACTATAATAGTCCACAATTTTCACTTATTCACACACTTACACACATTTTACAACTTTTTTACAAACTAGTCCTTTTATGCAATTTCATCAAAAATCACTTAGTAAAAGTTGTTTATCACACCCCAAACTTTCATATTCTTCCATAAAACATCAAAACACATTCATGTCATCCATGGGTAAATTTTTAAACATAAACCCTAGCTCAAAATAATGGTAGAAATAGGTAAATCGAGCTATGAGGATTTCAAAAATGTGAAGAACATTAAAAACGGGGCTAAAACGAACTTACAATTGAGCTTGGAAGCTTGAAAAACCCTAGCTATGTCTTCCTCATGTGAATTTCGGCCAAGGGGTTGAACATGAGCAAAATTTGGCTTTTAATTTGGCTTTTTAATTCATTTAATCACCAAATTACTAAAATGCCCTTAACTTAAAAATATTCTATTTCACCTATTTCGTGTCCATTTTTGTCCAACAAATTAACCAATGGTCTAATTACCTTTTAAGGACCTCCAATTTAAAATTTCATAGCAATTAGACACCTCTAGCTTCTAGAACTCAAGTTTTGCACTTTTTACAATTTAGTCCTTTTGACTAAATTGAGTGCCCAAACATCAAAATTTTGAACGAAATTTTCACGAAATCATTCCAGAAAATCGTAGATCATAAAAATATAAGAATATTAAATTTTTCCTCGTTGGGTTTGTGGCCCCAAACCACTATTTCGATTAGGCCCAAAATCGGTCATTACAAATTGAACCAAAAGGCCAAGTCTGCAGTGTATTTTTGGGAAAAATCTTGGTTAGGTGAACAAGTTAGAGGTAAACAAGAGCATAGTTCCATCCACCCAAATGATACTTTGGTGGATAGATTGTGTGAACCGTTAACATTGGGGTAACGAGTGAAAAATATCACAGAAAGTGAGACATCTCTAGAAATGGAACTAAGTGAAGTATTAAGAAATTTTGAGAAAATCGGGATATCGCCGAAAGGCATTATAATCCAATTTTGACTAGTTAAGGTGTTGGTTACATTCTAATAAGATGGTTAGGAACGAACGATGAGCTTGACCTGGAAACATTTATTTATACTTATAACCATGATTGTTGTACATGTTTCCCTCATAGCTGTAAACCACCTATATGAAAGATAGAATAGGATTTTGATGCATGTCAAGTTCTTTTAGGGATAAAGGTTGTATATTAGGTAATCAGGAATGGAAAGAAGAGGAGTTTTCCTCTTCCTTCTTTAGGAAATTTTTTTTTGGTCTAGATCTGAATCAACCTGGAATGCTACCTGCCTTGACGAAAGTTGATGTGCTGATATGAATCTCCACCAATGAGAGCTTCATGCCAAGAAATAGTTGAAGCTAACCATTCTATGGAAGTCTGGATCTGAAATTTGAAGCCAAAATGAAAGTCAAGTGAGTCCTAAGGTCAGGCTCTTGCATGTAGTATGTAAGTTCTAGGAACTTCTATGCTAAGTGACCAAATAGTGAAAATGAAACTAGCAAAGTATGATGCAATAACTATGATACAAAATGAAAGCTTTATGATCATGCATATATGGAATGTATGAAGTTTGATGGTCTAAGTACGAGGCATGAGTCCAAATGATTATGGCATGCATTTGAGTCTGAAAGCATAAATATATCTGTCATGAGTAAGTCATTGTATGACGAGTCGATGCATGATGAATCTGTGTCTATCTCCAGTGTCATCAAAGGGGTCTGTCGAGACTAAAAACATGAATCTCTGAAAGGAAAAGTCCACGGCTATGGTGCTAAAGACCATATCGTGTAAGATTGTAATTAGTGAGTTATGGCATTATATGGAAAAATTTAAGGAAGGTTACTCACTAATGTGGTTTTCTGTGTGTCCCAAGACAATGAGGAGCAAACCTCACTAAGTGTGAGTCTAGGCAAATCCCTATCGCCTAAATCACCAGGAGAAGAAACACCTTTGTGGCAAAACTCTCGACAGGAAAGCCTTTGTGGTGAGTACTGAATGTTAAGGAATGCTTTTGTTGCAAAACTCAGGAAAGGTAAGCTTATGTGGCGAACATCTGAAAGGAAATGCCTCTGAGGCAAATCTCTAGACACGAAAGCCTTTATGGCTATCTCTGAAAAGGAATTCCTTAGTGGCGCAGTCTAGAGAATGACTCTTGTGCCAACAATTTGAAAGAAATGCCTCTGTGGCAGACTTTGAACGAAAAGAAAGGAATCCATGGCAAACTAAAAAAGAGAAAGAGTCATCTTCTTCCTTCTATTTGAAAACACCATTTCTATCTTGCTTTGGAGCTGATCATGGATCTTTCTTACTAAGCTAAAATTAAGGATCGGAGTTCATGCATATTGTAACACCCCATACCCGAGTCCGAGACTAAGACTAGATACGAGACATTACCATGCTTGAACTCACTTAAACATGTACTTACGGGCTATAAAATTTTGTTTCGAATTAAAAACTTCTCTTTTTTAGTCAAATCAGACATTTCATGGGCCTACGAGGCCTCATACTTACGTCCCGAAACTTCCGAAACTCATTAGGAAACTTTCTCTCCAAACAGGGGTCACACATCCGTGTGACTTGGGGCACGCCCGTGCACCCCTAAAACATGCCCGTGTCTTTCACTCGTGGTGGATACTAGAAAATTACACACGGTCTGGACACGCCCGTGGCCCCAAACCGTGCCTAAAACCCCAGCATTCTACCAATGCCCCACGGCCAAGGCACAAGTCTGTGCTTACCACTCGTGGTGCACACTGACTACCTTAACACGGCCTAGAGTCTAGACACACGCCTGTGTAGCTAGCCCGTGGCCTATTCTGACTTAAGATACAAAGGTGCAGGGGTGCACATGGCCTGAACACATGCCCATGTGTCCATCCGTGTGGGCACTTAGAGGATATTTACCGAGCCAATTGCCACCCCAAATCAAGACCAAACTCATGCTCAATTCAAAGAACTCAAGTATTACATCTAACATGAACAAGGATGCATATTTCATTGATAGATTAAAACATACATACTTAATCATTCATGACTCATCTCTTTGGCCATATACAAAAAGAATGCTAAGCTTCATAGTCAACACTTTGGCTAGTTTTAAAACATAACTCAAAATGAAATGTTTCCTATACATGCCATACTTAATATAAACAACTTGGCTATACCAAAATAGCGATTGATAGTGTGCTCCGAGCTCCGGTGACGATGATCCACGAGATTAGCTTGGCGGGACTACATGGAAAGAAAGAATAAAGGATGTAAGCATTTAGCTTAGTAAGTTTGCATGTAATTCTCATAGCAATATATTTTCTTAACATTAACCATTCATCATAAACAATGGAATTATGAAATCTCAAGTATTTAAGCTTACTTACTCTTACTGATTCTTACATATCTCATGGTACTTACTATTCTCATGCTCGTACGGTAAACAATATACCTGTATCACTTGATCACATAGATCAGTATACTTTACTATGATAAGTATAATCTCAACTTCATCATTCATATCATGAATAATACTCTTAACTAGCATAACTTGATAATAACTTTACTTACTTAACTTTCTTACTATATCATTTGAGCTTTACTCTCTTGCCCGATGAATTTCTATAAATAACCGAGGATACTGAATCTCATCCCACATAACTCGATGCCAAAGCCATATCCTTGATATGGTCTTACATGGGATCTCTCATCTTGGTATTGATGCCATGTCTTGACATGGACTTACTCAAAGTCTTCCTTGTGTGTTCCCTTTGGAACTTACCATTGCCATGTCTTGACATGGTCTTACTTGGTATCTTTACTCATGAACTGGTCAATGCCGAGCCTTGGCTTGGACTTACATGAAATCTTTCTTGTTACTCACCAATACCATGCCTTGGCTTGGACTTACATGGAATCTCTACCTCATGATAGCTTTTCAATGCCAAGACTTGTCTTGGACTTACATGACATCTTTGCTTGGAGACTCACCAATGCCATGCCTTGGCTTGGGCTTACATGGGTCTTCATCTCATAATAACTCTTCAATGCCAAGACTTGTCTTGGACTTACATGATAACTTGCTTGATTGCCGATGCCATGCCTTGGCTTGGTCTTATACGGACTTTCTTATCTCGTGTGGTAGATCGAGTATCCTAAGTAATTCAACTTCAATCGGGACTTTCTCATGCTTAATCTCATTAATTTCTTTATTTAACATAGCAATAAGCATTTCTATGGTAATAATGTGCATTATACTAAGCAATTCAATGATAATAATCATAAAGCTTAGAAATCATACAAACTTACCTCAATATACAAAATGTATGTAGATATGCAATTTAGTCATCGACTTTGTTCTTACCTCGGTTTCGATCCGGGCTTTATTTTTCTTGATCTATAATAATAATTAGATCATTTAATACTCATTTTGACTAAATTGACTCTTAACTCATACTTTGGCAAAATTACTATTTTGCCCCTAAACTTTCTCATATTTGCACTTTTGCCCCTAGGCTCGTAAAATAATTCTCATTCAACTTTATTAAACATCATGTTTAGCTGATTCATTTTCTCTACTATAACAATCATCAATTCTTACTATTTCTAATAGGTATGACCAATTTCATAACTATTACAAATTAGTCCATACTATCATTTTTCATGAAATTCACTAAGGAAAAGATGTTTATCTAACATCAAACTCCCATAATCTTCCATAAAATATCATTTTACAAGCATGATACACATGGGTAGATTTTTGAACATGCTTCTTAGCTCATCTTATAGCTAAAAATAGCTAATTCATAACACGAGGACTCCAAAAAAGAAGAAGAATATTAAAAGCAGGCTTAGGATGACTTACTTGCAAGCTTCAAAAATTTGAAGAACCCTAGCTATGGAGTCTCCCAATTTTTGGCACAAGGAAGAAGATGAATGAAATTTTTATCATCTTTTTCCCATTTTAATCATTTAATTGGTAAATGACCAAAATGCCCTTCTCTTTAAAAATTTACAATTTACTAACTCGTGTTCATTTTTGTCCAAAACTTATAATTTGAGAAAATTTCTATTTAAGGACTTCTAATTAATATTCTAAAGCTATTTCATACAAAAAGCTTCTAGAAACTCATATTTTGCAACTTTTGCAATTTAGTCCTATTTGATCATTCCATGTCAATTTCACAAAATTTCTACATGGAACTTTAATACTATCATGAAAACATGTCATAAACCTTAAGAACTCAATTTACTAACTCAGATTTGTGATCTCGCACCACTATTCCGACTAGGCCCTGAATCGGGCTGTTACGATTCTCCCCCTCTTAGGAATTTTCGTCCTCGAAAATCTTACCAGCAAACAAGTTTGGGTACTGGTTTCTCATGCTCTCTTCTGGTTCCCACGTGGCTTCTTCTATTCCATGTCTTTGCCACAATACTTTTACCAGGGCAATACTTTTATTCCTTAGCTGCTTGACTTCCCGAGCTAAAACCTTAATTGGTTCTTCACCATAAGTCATGTCGGGATGAATCTCTATCTCTGACGGGGTAATTACATGTGAAGGATCTGATCGGTAGCGTCTCATCATTGACACGTGAAACACATCGTGAATCTTTTCTAACTTTGATGGCAAAGCCAATCGATAAGCTACCGGCCCAACTCTTTCAGTAATCTTGTATGGTCCGATAAAACATGGACTCAACTTGCCTTTACGGCCAAATCTGAGAACTTTTCTCCATGGTGACACTTTCAATAAAACTTTATCTCTGACTTGATACTCTATCTCTTTTATCTTTAAGTCCGAATAGGACTTCTGTCTATCTGGTGCAGACTTTTAAACATTCTCGTATCACTTTCACTTTCTCTTGACTTCTCTAACCAAATCAACCACAGAATTTGGTTTTCCTTGAGTTCATCCAAAATAAAGGCGTTCTGCACTTACGCCCATATAGAGCCTCATAAGGCGCCATCTTTAAACTCGACTGAAAACTATTATTGTAGGCAAACTCTACCAATGGGAGAAACTTTTCCCAACTGCCTCGGAATTCAAGAATACAACATCTGAGCATATCCTCGAGTACTTGAATAAACCTCTTCGACTGACCGTCAGTTTGAGGATGAAAAGCGGTACTAAAGTTCAACTTTGTACCCAAGGCCTCTTGTAACTTCTTCCAAAATATGGATGTAAACCTCAGATCTCTATCCGAGATGATTGACAACGGAACACCATGAAGCCTTACTATTTCTGAAACGTACAAGTTTGCCAACTTGTCTAGTGAGTAATCCACTCGTACAGGTATAAAATGAGCTGACTTCATGAGTCTATCAATTATAACCCATACAACATCTTTCTTGCTCAGAGATAATGGTAGACCCGTTACAAAATCCATAGTAATACGGTCCCATTTCCACTCCGAAACCAAAATGGGTTGAAGCAAACCCGAAGGTACTTGGTGTTCAGCCATTACTTGCTGACAAATCAAGCATTTGGAAACAAACTCTAAAATATCTTTCTTCATTCTCGGCCACCAATACTGTTGCTTTAAGTCATTAAACATTTTGGTACTACCCGGATGTACAGATAAACATCCATTATGTGCCTCATGCAAAATTCTTTGAATAAGCTCGTCCTTTCTCGGTACACAAATTCTATCTTTGAACATCAGACTTCCATTTGGACTAATCCAGAAATCAGACTCAACATTTTTCTCGCACTGAGCTCTCTTGACTTGCAATCCACTATCTTTCTTCTGAGCCTCAAAAATCTCTTGGAGGAATACTTGTCTAGCTTTCAACTCAGCCAGAATAGAACCATCGTCGGATAAAGTCATCCGTGAATTCATTTCCCTTAATGCAAATAGGGACTTTCTACTCAAAGCATCGGCGACCACCTTCGCCTTCCCGGGATGGTAGTCAATGACCAATTCATAGTCTTTTATCAACTCTAACCATCTCCGCTGCCTTAAGTTCAACTCTTTCTGCGTCATCAAGTACTTCAAACTTTTGTGATCAGTGAAGATCCGACATCTCTCACCATATAGGTGGTGTCTCCATATCTTCAATGCGAAGACTATGGCGATAACTCTAGATCATGGGTGGATAATTCTTCTCATGTGGCTTCAAGCTGTCTTGAGGCGTAAGCAATCACTTTGCCTTCTTGCATAAGTACACAAACCTAATCCATTTAAGGATGCATCATTGTAAATCACAAATTCTTTCCCTATCTCAAAGTTGTACTAAAGCTGGAGCTTACACAACATCGCTTTTAGTTTCTCAAAACTTTGTTGGCATCTTTCTCTCCCACTCAAAGTTCACATTTTTCAGAACAATTTAGTCATCGGGGTTGCAATCATAGAAAACCCTTGACGAATCGTCTATAATAACTTGACTAGGCCTAGAAAACTTCTAACCTCGAGACATTTCTCGGTGGATTCAGGTCCATTATGGCCAAAATCTTACTTGGATCTACTCGGACTCCATCTCCCGAGACAATATGTCCCAAAATCCTACTTCCTTGAGCCAAAATTCACTTTTCTTGAACTTGGCATATAATTGATTTTCTCGAAGAGTCAGCAAAACTATCCGTAGGTTCTCGGCATGCTCATTCTCATCTCAAGAATAAATCAAGTATGTAGTCAATGAAAACGACTACAAACTTGTCGAGGTATGGTCTAAAAATGCAGTTCATTAAGTCCATGAATACCACAGGAGCATTGGTCAAACCAAAGGGCATGATTAAAAATTCATAATGCCCATACCTTGTTCGAAAAGCTATCTTGGACACATCTGAATCCTTTACTCTCAGCTGGTAGTACCCCGATCTCAAGTCTATCTTAGAGAACACAGTGTCTCCCTTCAATTGATCGAACAAGTCATCGATCTTTGGCAATGGGTACTTGTTCTTTACTGTCACTTTATTAAGTTAACGATAATCTATGCACAATCTCATGGTGCCATCTTTCTTTTTCACAAATAAAACCGGAGCACCCCATGGAGAACAACTTGATCTCGCAAAACCTTTATCTCACAACTCTTGTAATCGTGACTTCAACTCTCTCAACTCCGTTGGAGCCATTCATAAGGAGTAATAGATATTGATGCGATCAAGACGGGAGCGGTTCAATGCCGAACTCAATCTCTCTTAATGGGGGTAGTCCGGTAATTCTTCGGGAAAAACATCCACGTACTCACATACTATCGATGTATTGACTCAATTTTTAACTCTGTTTCTTCATCATTCATCACGAAGGCCAAATATGCCTCATACCCCTTTCTTATGTATCTCTCATGCCGTCATATGAGAAATCATTGCGGTGACCTACCTTGTTCATCTGATTTTACATGGAGAATATCCCCATTCTCACATCTCATCTCAATATATTTCTTCCCACAATTAAATATTACATCATGAGTGGTCAACCACCCATACCAAGAATGATGTCAAACTCATCAAATGGTAGAAACATAAGATTTGCTTTAAAGTAATGACCTCTAATCATTAATGGACAATCTTTACATACCTCATCAACTAACACACTCTTGCCTAAAGGATTAGACACCTTAATCGTAATTGCAGTAGAATCTATAGGCATATTCATACTTTGATACTAGTTTCATACAAATGTAAGAGTGTGTGGATCAGGATCTATTAAAGCAATAAATTTGATATCATAAAGAGAAAAGGTACCGTAATAACATCGGGAGAATATGCCTCTTCATGAGCGCAAATGGCATAAGTCCTCGCAGGTGCCCTACCCTCGGGTCTCGCAGCCTGCTCTCTAGGGTTACCTCTCCCACTTGCCCCACTTCCTGGTTTCCTCTGCGGTCTTCCTCTGACCACACTCCTGGATCTCGGGTTCTGAACTCTATCTTCTTTCATTGTCTCTGGACAATCTTTTATGTAGTGGTCCTGGGAACCACATCTGAAACATGTATTTTCATGTGCTCGACATTCTCAAAGATGACATACGCCTGCTCAGGGCATTCGAGTCTATCCGATCGGATGCTCCCCACACTAGAAACCGAGGTCGTCAGTGCCTTACTTCCGAATCTCGCTTACTCTTGTCCTTCCTTGAAAACCCAGTGGAAGTAGCCGATCGGGTGGAGAAATCTCTTGACTTCTTGGGCGAGGATTGGAATGACTTATTCCATTTGTCTCTTTTAGAGTCGCGAGACTCTATTTCAGATTTCTCTTCTCCTTTACTAGTTCTTCGACTTTACAAGCCCTCTCTACTAGCTGCACGAATTCCTTTAGTTCTAGGACAGCAACAAACAATTTGATGTCCTCATTTAGCCCATCTTCAAATCTCTTACTCATGATGGCCTCGGTGGACACGCATTCTCGAGCGTATTTGCTTTGGCCGTACAAACTCACGCTCATAATCAATCCACGGACATCTTGCCTTGCTTTAACTCTAGAAATTCCTTTCTTTTACGGTCCACGAACCTTTGGTGATATACTTTTTCTTGAACTCTTCTTAGAAGAATTCCCATGTGACCTTTTCCTCGGTACCACAGACACCAATGTGTTCCACCATTGATAGGCGAGAATCTCTTAAAGAGAGACTACACACTTCATGCATTCCTCGGATGTGCATGACAACTCACTAAATACTACTCGATGGTATTTTCTAACTGAGTCGCAGCTTTTTCCTGATCATCATCTTTTCTAGCCTGCAATTCTTCCGCCCCATGTTTCTTGATTCTATCAATCTGGAGGCTTCTCTCCTTTTACCACCTCTACTACTTGAGGGCTCTTTGGGATAGGTTGAGGAATAGGTGGGGGTGGAGGGTTGCGCGCATTCGGGTTTCGTACAAACGAACTCAGTATACCATGTATTCATTATATGGAGGAAGGCTTCTCTAGCCTCTTCTCCTCCTTCTTGACTCACCGTAGTGGGTCTATTCTCATTCTCGTTTGTACCGTCCCATCAGCGGGGCCCGTGCGTTACTTTCTCGTCATCCGCCACACTCTATCTTGATCCATTTACTAAATGTATAAACATAATTTAAGTCGTTAGGAGTCGTCACACTATCTTTATAAAAACATTCTTACGTATGGCATGTATAGCTAGACTCATGCTCGTGCTCACGTTAGTCCTAGAACCGACTAAAGCGTAGCTCGATACCATTAAATGTAACACCCCATACGAGTTCGAGACTAAGGCGGATCTGAGACATTACCATGCTTGAACTCACTTAAACATGTACTTACGGGCTATAAAATTTCATTACGAATTAAAAACTTCTCTTTCTTAGTCAAATCGGACATTTCATGGGCTTACGAGGCCTCATACTTACGTCCGAAACTTTGAACTCATCTGAAACTTTCTCCAAGCGGGGTCACACGTTAGGTGTGACTTGGGCACGCCGTGCACCCCTAAAACATGCCCATGTCTTTCACTCGTGGTGGATCTTGGCAAATTACACACGGCCTAGACACGCCCGCGTGGCCCCAAACCGTGCCTAAAACCCAAAGACGATGCGCCCAATGCCCCAAAGCCAAGGCACACGCGCGTGCTTACCTGCCGTGGTGCACCGACTACCATATCACGGCCTAGAGTCTAGACTCACGCCCGTGTAGCTAGCCCGTGACCTATTCTGACTTAAGATACAATGGTGTAGGGTGCACACAGCCTAGACACACGCCCGTGTGTCCATCCGTGTAGGCACTTAGAGGCTATTTACCAAGCCAATTGCCACCCTAAAATCAAGACCAAACTCATGCTCAATTCGGCAACTCAAGTATTACATCTAACATGAACAAGGATGCATACTTCATTGATAGATTAAAACATACATACTTAATCATTCATGACTTATCTCTTTGGCCATATACAAAAAGAATGCTAAGCTTGATAGCCAACACTTTGGCTAGTTTTAAAACATAACTCAAAATGAAATGTTTCCTATACATGCCATACTTAATATAAACAACTTGGCTATACCAAAATAGCGATTGATAGTGTGCTCTCGAGCTCAGGTGATGATGATCCACGAGATTAGCTTAGGCGGGACTACATGGAAAGAAAGAATAAAGGACGTAAGCATTTAGCTTAGTAAGTTTGCATGTAATTCTCATAGCAATATATTTGCTTAACATTAACCATTCATCATAAACAATGGCATTATGAAATCTCAAGTATTTAAGCTTACTTACTCTTCACGATTCTTACATATCTCATGGTACTTACTATTCTCATGCTCGTCAGATGAAACAATATACCTATATCACTTGATCACATAGATCGGTATACTTTACTATGATAAGTATAATCTCAACTTCATCATTCATATCATGAATAATACTCTTAACTAGCATAACTTGATAATAACTTTACTTACTTAACTTTCTTACTATATCATTTGAGCTTTACTCTCTTGCCCGATGAATTTCTATGAATAGCAGAGGATCTTTGAATCTCATCCCACATAACTTTCGATGCCAAAGCCATATCCTCGATATGGTCTTACATGGGATCTCTCATCTTGGTATTGATGCCATGTCTTGACATGGACTTACTCAAAGTCTTCCTTGTGTGTTCCTTTGGAACTTACCATTGCCATGTCTTGACATGGTCTTACTTAGTATCTTTACTCATGAACTGGTCAATGCAGGGCCTTGGCTTGGACTTACATGAAATCTTTCTTGTTACTCACCAACGCCATGCCTTGGCTTGGACTTACATGGAATCTCTACCTCATGATAGCTTTTCAATGCAAAGACTTGTCTTGGACTTACATGACATCTTTGGCTTGGAGACTCACCAATGCCATGCCTTGGCTTGGGCTTACATGGGTCTTCATCTCATAATAACTCTTCAATGCAAGACTTGTCTTGGACTTACATGATAACTTGCTTGATTGCGATGCCATGCCTTGGCTTGGTCTTATACGGACTTTCTTATCTCGTGTGGTAGATCGAGTATCCTAAGTAATTCAACTTCAATCGGGACTTTCTCATGCTTAATCTCATTAATTTCTTTATTTAACATAATAAGCATTTCTATGTTAATAATGTGCATTATACTAAGCAATTCAATGATAATAATCATAAAGCTTAGAAATCATACAAACTTACCTCAATATACAAAATGTATGTAGATATGCAATTTAGTCATCGACTTTGTTCTTACCTTGGTTTCGATCCGGGCTTCGTTTTTCTTGATCTAAAATAATAATTAGATCATTTAATACTCATTTTGACTAAATTGACTCTTAACTCATACTTTGGAAAAATAACTATTTTGCCTAAACTTTCTCATATTTGCACTTTTGCCCCTAGGCTCGTAAAATAATTCTCATTCAACTTTATTAAACATCATGTTTAGCTGATTCATTTTATCTACTATAACAATCATCAATTCTCGCTATTTCTAATAGGTATGACCAATTTCATAACTATTACAAATTAGTCCATACTATCATTTTTCATGAAATTCACTAAGGAAAAGATGTTTATCTAACATCAAACTCCCATAATCTTCCATAAAATATCATTTTACAAGCATGATACACATGGGTAGATTTTTGAACATGCTTCTTAGCTCATCTTATAGCTAAAAATAGCTAATTCATAATCTGAAGACTCCAAAAATCGAAGAATATTAAAAGCAGTAGCTAGGATGACTTTCTTGCAAGCTCAAAAATTTGAAGAACCCTAGCTATGGAGTCTCCCAATTTTACGGCACAAGGAAGAAGATGAATGAAATTTTTATCATCTTTTTCCCATTTTAATCATTTAATTGGTAAATGACCAAAATGCCCTTCTCTTTAAAAATTTACAATTTACTAACTCATGTTCATTTTTGTCCAAAACTTATAATTTGAGAAAATTGCTATTTAAGGACTTCTAATTAATATTCTAAAGCTATTTCATACAAAAAGCTTCTAAAAACTCATATTTTGCAACTTTTGCAATTTAGTCCTATTTGATCATTCCATGTCAATTTCACAAAATTTCTACATGGAACTTTAATACTATCATGCAAACATGTCATAAACCTTAAGAACTCAATTTACTAACTCAAATTTGTGGTCTCGCACCACTATTCCGACTAGGCCCTGAATCGGGCTGTTACACATATGGTTGTTTCATATTCAGGGTTATTAATTTGGACTTGCATGTGGATTTCTGATCGAGTAAGTCTGTTTACAAGTGTAGATAGTAAATGAAGAAGTAAGGCTTTGCATAAAAGTTAACGGGGTTTACATGATAATAAAAGTTATATGAATGAGTTTTAATGGTATCCCCATGTCTTATAAGCAATGATTATTGATTTTTGTGTTGGATGTTTGGGATCTAGAGATCAAAAAATTTGTCGTTCGTGGATGAGTCCCTAAGCCCGACTATAGAATGTAAGGTAGTATTTGTGATGTTTCTATAGAAAATGGTCGGACTATGAATGCTAAATGAGTTGTGCATGTATAGTTCATGAGGAATCCAATAGGTTAAGCATGAGATAGATGTTCTAATGATGAAATAAAGTTGTATGAGTGCTTCGAATGTATGAGGTGATATGAAATAAAATGTATGTTAATTTCTTAATAGTGTCAAAGCATGAGAGAGATTTGTTAAGTGAGTTTGTGTTTGTCTCTGAGTGGTTTAAAGGGTGCAGGGATTCTAAACACGATTCTCTAAAGGAAAAGCTCATGGCACCATATTGAGTAAGACCATAGTTGGTGGGCTATGGCGTCATATGGAAAGACCATATTGTGTAAGACCATTCTTTGGTGGGTTATGGCATCATATGGAAAAGAACTAAAAGAAGGTTATTACCTAATGAAGTTCTCCGTGTGACCCAATACGATCTTGGGGGAAAACATCACGTAATGTGAGTCTAGGCGAATCCTTATCATGAACACGTTAGAAAATGGAAGCCTTTGTAGCAATCTATGAAATGGAAGTCTTTGCGGTGATCTATAGAAAGAAAGGCTTTAAGTGGCATATTCTAAAGGAAGGCCCTTATGGCAATCATCTGAAGGGAATGCCTTTATGGCGGACCACGAAAGAGAGAAATGGTAAATCGAAAAACCACGGAAGAATGATAAATAACTAACTTTGAAGAATAGTAGGTATGGTAAACTTTGAGAAAATGATATGTATGGTGAACTTTGAAGGAATAGTACATATGTCGAACTTTGAAGGAGCAGTTCCAGTAGGAAAGGTTGAGGCATATCTGCATAGTCTTAAGATATGTACAAAGAAGGTGGAGCGTGCTAGGGTATGTGGCAAATTCATAGTATGAACCAAGTAGACCGGAAGAACAACTCGATCAATAGTGTTTTGTATGTATGGGTACGGAATGGGAACAATTAAGGAATCACAAAGAAATTTGGGTGAAGAGCGTAAGCAATGTCTTGAAAATACGAAGGGATTGGCATGGTCACAAAGTAAGGTATGACGTCTATGGTATGAATAAGAATGGTACTCGCCAAAGTCAAGTCGAAGAATGATGAAAAATGAGTTGATAGTGAAATTTCCATATGAATTGTATTGAGAAATACAGGTAAATGAAGTTTAACTTACTAAGTTATCATGAACTTACCTCTGTGTATTGTGTTACAGGTAAGCTAATTAGGTCTTTGCCAGGAGAAACGAAGCCAAGGCTACGCCTGAGGTGGCGAAAAGGGCTATTATGCATATAGAGTGTGCTGGCAGCACAATTGTAGTCAGTATTATCACTGAGGGCTATTATGCATAAAACAAATAGAATAATGTAATTAAGTTATGATATTCACTTGTAAGACCTTGCTATTTGAAGTCTTGTACAATAGCTGCAATTATCTACATGTACATCTAGTTGTAAGTTAGTTGGAACAATATTCTTAAATAAGTTGTAAATGTTGAAAATTTTGTATGTTTTGCTTTTGAGTAAGTCTATATCAGAAGGATAACACTTGAGATCTGGATCCTAAACCGTCAGTTGGGTTGAGGTGTTACAAATTTCAAATGGTTATGTCGCGACATTATTTATTGCAATGTCGCGACATTGTGCGTGTAAAAGTAACATTCGGCGTTATCTCTTCAATGTCGCGACATTATGGAAAGTCACAACATTTCGCACCACATTGTCCCCACTACACTATTGGACTTGTTTTAGCTTCGAATGCTCCTTTTTATCTCGGATGCTTCCAATCTCCTCTGAAATGATTCAAAATGGTTTAAAAATGTTTCTAAAGCTCTCCAATGGTCTCAAATAAATTTTTATGATTTTACAAAAATGGTATAAGGTTTGAAATTTTCAAATATCTTCAAGGTTTTGTTTTGCGCGTACATTGCAAAACATAAACTTAATAATAGTTTAATGATCTCAAGTATAATTTACCATAAAAATTTTCAAATTTCAATAGTTTGTGAATATAATTATTCCCCATATCCTTTGTTCAAATAGTCATGGTACCAAAAGAAAAGATAACACCATATCCTTTATATATATCCTTTACTTGGGTTCAATCTCAATTGATCTAATTTCCTCTCTTAATTATTACCAAAAAAAAAAAAACGATCCATACCACTAGAGGTGTTCATGGGCCTGGTAGGCTCAACTAAAAATTAAGCCCATTCATCGGGCTCGGTAGTGCAGAGCCCAAAAATGGGCCTAAATTTTTTCCAAGCGCGACCCATATAAAAATGCTAAAACCTATGGCAGGGCCAGCCCACTTAGTATTAAATTTTATATTATTTTATATAATTTTTAAATATATATAATATATCAAAATACTAAAAAATCAAAATAAATATTTCCCAACAAATTGAAAATAAATTTTAAAAAAATATGTAGACTTAAATAACACTAAGATAGATGTAACTTAACAAGCAAATGCCTCTAAAATAATAATAAAATTAACAAATGCCTTTAAAATAATAACAAAATTAACAATAAAATAAGTTTTATACAATATTCAATCAATAACAACAAAATAGGAGCAACATAATAGTAATATGGTATGAAAATAGGAAGAAAACAACAAGAAAATAACATTCAAAAAAAAAAAAAAATGATTTTTTTGTCATTTAGTAATTCGGGCCGGACCGGGCCAAAAATACATTACAGGCCCGGCCCATTTTTAGCGAGCGCTTATTTTTTATTCAAACCCATTTTTGAGAACATATTTTTGCCCAAACCCTCTCAAATTTCGGTTAGACCTTCAAGCCATAGGACCGCCTGCCCATGAACACCTCTACATACCACCAATCTTACAAGAAATGTCATATCAATACGACAAATAACGCCTAAAAAAATAAAACAAATAAGGATATTTATTCCAAGAGGCCGAATAGACCGATTCACAGTTAAGAACAGGGCTGATTAATTTCCAAATAATTGACATTGCTAAATCAATTTATATTTATAATTTTTCTAACAAATTAATTTAAATAAAATTTTAAAACTGGTGAATATATTGTCACAAATAACATTATCCTTTTTTTCTTTTTCCCCTTTTTGGGTTCTTTTGGCCAAATCCTTTATATACCTTTTAATATCATCAAGAAGAACTACTCCGGCAGATAAATTCTTTTTAGTTCTTTTCTTTTTAACAAATTCAATTCTCTCTAGGCCTAAGAGAATGGAAGAAATCCAAAAGAAAAACGAAAAAAAGAAGCTTCAACTTCAATAAATGGCTAACAAGTAAAAGGCGGCATCTCCACAGACCTGATAATATGATATGAAATTGAGAACCGATGTTCTCGCTTTGATTAAGCAGGAAGAACTAGAAAGGGCTTACAATGTTGCCAAGCTCATAATACACATCTTAGAGGCTCAAGTCACAAGAAAAGTTCAATTTGCTACAGATTCTAATTCCATGGGCTTGGCTGCCAAGCCTCTCGTAAGACTGAAGTGCCACCAGATGCTGCAGGGGAAGGAGATGATGCAACGAAATTTGTTCCTGACACAGATACGGTGGGAGGATTCCCAGGATGACCTTGATTTCCAGTAGGAGCAAAACGTGAAGGACTACCTGTGACCCCCATGCTTGTTCGAGATGGGTGGGAAACCTACACACATGACCAATAACTGTATATCTTTAGCAACCAGCCAAACTTCAAGAAACCCACCTTGCCTAAACAGATATTATGCGCTAATCTTAAGTTTGCATAGCATACCATTTACTAGGAGAAAATAATTTGATTTCAATACAACTCAACGAAGATCAACCAATCAAACAAACATATTTTCTTGAATGTTATCACTAAACATTGTGATCCTTTGGTGGTAATAGATCATATATTATTTCTGTAAAGTAGGAATATAAATAACTGAACAAGTACATCTTGCAGTAGATGCTTATCATCGTTTTCTATGAGGTCCCACTTTAACAGCTACATAGTGCATCTATTTACACAAAACACAAAAAAGAAAGAAGTAAGATAACATGTGCTGTTTCCTTAATTTGAAAGGCAAGGAAAAAGGCTCTAAGCAGGCTTATTATCTACCAATGTCCAGATGAGGGTGATTAATCTTCAAATTCCCATGCTAAGTAAATGTCAAGCATTTGACAGAACAGAAAATCATGGGAGGAAAGGAGCTTGTGGTGATTCATAAGGCATGCAATTGGCAATTTCCTAAATATGACCAAGCAGAAATAGGAGCAAATCATGGGAGGTAAGTTTTAGGGTCAGATCTTAACCAAAAGCACATTACATTAAAAAGTTTAAGGGATCAAATGCAGGTTCACATAAACATTAGGTTCTAGCTCAGACCACCCACTTTGACATTACAACATAACGATGTTGAAAAATAAAATCTATGGATGCTCATGTATTGATGTGTTACAAGAAAAAGAAAAAGGAAGAACAAATTTAGTATATTACCACATTATGTTGAATGTGGTAGGCCTTCTAAGAGGAGATTCTGAAGATGGAGATGTACTGCTCATCCGAAACACATGGCGAGAATGAACGTTATGGTTTGAAACATCATCAGCTTCAACTCCATCATTTCACCAGCAAGATTAGCATCCAAGCCCATCCGAGGAGTGACAAAGCCTCGTCATTGACCCTGAGTCATTTGTGGTTTCCACTTGAAGTGGAACAGCTGGACGATTCACTGCAGCTTGTGTGCCATTTCTTCTCTTCAACTCCTCCTCTGCATTCAAGATCTATCAAGTGCTACCAATTAATTTCAGGAATTCAATTATTGGAAGACTGGTCTTCAATAGAAAGGCATTACAATTGAGGTTTACCTGCTTTAGTACTTGTACTAAACTATGCTTTTTGCATTCAAAACCTGTAATTTCTCCTCAACATCCCTTTTCCTTTTTCTTTTCCATTGAAATCATTTATTTTATCGCTTACCTAGCAATCCACAATAAATCAAGAACATTTCAACAAACAAGAATAGAAGTTTTGCACAAACATAACACGGGAAAAAATCAGACTTGTTAGCACTTTAAAATCAACTAATATTCATCCATTCTCAACAGTTATGGTTACGAATTCACAAATTAAAATTTCAGGCTAGCAAAACATCAACTAGAAGAAAAAAAAAGTAATCATAATACCTCTACATTTGTTTTAGCCTCCTCAGACGGTTTCTCATCCACTTTCTCGGTCTGCTCATCTTCCGAAACTTCACCAAACAATCTCCACCGTCGGATCCTCCAACTATATGTCCACCTTGACCTCCTGGAGAGGTGGCCCAGTTTCAAACCCTCGGACAGTTCAGGTTCCAGTTTGGCTTTCAATTTCGGCTCAATTGGAGGCTCACAGGACACGGGAGATTGAATTTGATGCTTTAAACAGAGTTAGGGTTAGAGGTTAGAAGAAGAAGAGAGGAACGGAGACGAGAGAGAGCTCTGTCGCGGCAGTGCAAGAGAGATTTGAAGTCTTTGAGAGAGATTTTGGGAGTCGGCATTAGCCAGCGCCGAGATACCTCCAGTGCTCTGTGGAGAGTTCCCTCTGTACAAAGAAATCGCCACCATATTTTTTTAAAGGTTTCCCTCTGTTTTCTGTGTTTTTCTCACTGTCAACTGATTTTTGTGGCAAAATCGAAATAAAATTTTACGGTTATGGATATTATCTCAGGCTTTTCCGTAATAACCGCATTCAACAAACGAGCTTGCGAGCAAATAAATGTCAAATTTTGTTTTGGTAAACTACACCAGAATAAATTACTACTATTTTTTCTATCACTAAACTATTCCATTTTTCTTTTTATCACTAGCTATTAAAATAGTAACGGGAAGCTAACGTCACAACTTTTAAATTTACTATAATGGCAATTTGACCCATAATATCTATATCTATACTTACTAATTATTATCTAAAATTGCTTATTTAGTTAACAAAACTAGTACAATAGAAGTGCTACATTGCTGTGGTGTCACTGCGAAACTATGCAAAGAGAATAATAAATAACACTAAAGATTTATTTACATAATTTGGTTTTTCTATTGTTGAGTATGACATATTTGAGTCAAATTTGATAAATAATTTTCCGGTTGAACTTTGTTTATTTGTTTCAATCAAACTCTGATTAGTTTTAGATTATTTTATTATTATTTGACCTATAAATTTAGCCTATAAATAGGCTCTTTCTGATCTTAAAAATACACTCATTAGAGTTAAAACTCATAACACTTTTAAAAAATTTTGTGTTTACATTTTGAGGTTTTTGTTTTTACGAGTTTAAGGATTTAGTTTTTATCTCCATCTTTGTACTCTTAGTTCTTTTGTCGTTATAGTAAAATTATATTTTCCAGTAGTTTTTCATCCTCTTTGGAGAGATTTTTCCATGTTAAATTTGTGTGTTGAATTTCTCAATCTCTTCAGCTATTTTACTTGTTTGTTTAACTTGTCGGTCGATCACGATAAGTGATGTGCTCGAGCTAGTTAGATTTTTCGTAGATCGGCCTATTGAGAGATGGCAACAACAGGTTTGACATTGAGAAGATTCGTTGGTGTCACAGAATTTCAATGCAGTGGCAAGTTCGGATGATGACAATTTTAGTTGAGGACCAGGCTTGAAAAGGTCGTTCTGGGAAAAAACCAGAGAATCTAGATCGGTTAGAATGGGAAGAGCTTGATGAAAAAGGCCTTATGCGCAATCTAGTTGTGCCTGCATAAATAGGGTATTGCGGGGAGGTATTGATGGAAAGACCTCATCCACCTTGATCACGAACTGCGCCTCACGGAGGATGTAACTCGCGATGCCCTCAGCGCCCATTGGACCAATAACGCGCATGCATGCGTGCTAAACAACTTGCAAATACCATTTTAGCTTTGGTGGAACAAGCTTGGAAAGGCGATCGAAAAGAGTTCAAGATTGAGCAGAAAATTTTACAACTTGATGAGATAGATCTTCCTTAGCTTGCTAGTTAGAAACTATTAGCTAATTACATACTTTAATATTCATTATTAATTAATTTACTACAACATAATTAGTTGATTTAGTTTGTCTTAAACAACATTTAATTTGCCTTAGTTAATACATAAATTAATAATGTCCAAGACCTAAGCCCAGATTTTTAATATGTCTTAAATAGTTTTTATTTAAGTTGTTTAAATGTTAATTAACATGTTTAGAGTTATGGTTTTAAAAGTGTTAGAAGTAATTTGGCTTAAAATTTAATGGGTTTTTATTGTTTTGTAGGTTAAGCTAGAATTTGGGAGATACATTGGGCAGTTCATGCATGTAGATTCATGCATGGGAAGGTTCATGAATGAACCTTATCCAATGCATGAATGT